>OX336389.2:1160710638-1162036638 GCA_946902985.2 Meconema thalassinum | reverse complement strand
TGTGTTGGTTTATTTGACAAGTTATTTTGTCAATGCATTTAGTGGATTTTTCTCTTGGTCTTGGAAAGTAAATCAGTCCATTTTATCACAACATAATGCTTACTGCCATGTTTGTAAGCAACAACAACACACTAAACTTTCAAAAAAATCTAAAGTACTCTAAGGTACTCTCAACTCGTACTCTTACCTCTACCCCATGCCAAGTCAAGAACATTATTTGTTTTTTCCAAAAAAAATAGGTGATTGGGGGAAAGTAGACTATATGTTTAAACTTAAAAAAAATCATATAAAGTCATATGTTAACTCTAACACCTACGTTTATCCCATTCTTAGTCGAAAAATATTATATTTTTTTAAATTTTTCTAAAAAATATTTGGAAAGTAGGCTATATTTTTGAAAACTAATCATTCTATAAAGTCATATATAGACTCAACCAATGGCTTTTATATCCTTAATCGTTAGAATAAAATATGGAATTTTTGATATTTTTTTCCAAAAATGTTCATTTTTTTAAAATGGACTATATTTTGGAAACTAGGAATTTTACAAAAAAGTGTCCTTTGGACTGATCCCTATGGACTGGCCCTTGCATTTTATCCAAATTATGTCAAAGGGGACCCGCCACAGGGACCCGTCAACAAGGACCCGTCCTCCGGGACCCGTTAAAAAAAATGACTCAAAGGTTAAGTTAAGCTACGGCAGCCATTTTTGGAACTTTCTGATCACACCTCGTAGGGTTAGGTTAGGTTGAGTCAAGCTACGACCTCCATCTTGGAACTTTATGACCACACTTCGTAGGTTTAGGTTAGGTTAGGCAAGGTTCAGTTAAGCTATGAACACTATTTTGAAAATTTTTTGATCACACCTCGTAGGTTTAGGTTAAGTTAGGTTAGTTTAAGTGAAGCTACGGCCGCCATTTTGGAACTTTTTGATCACACCTTGTAGGTTAGGTTAGGTTAGGCTAGGCTAGGTTTTGGTTAAGTTGCAGCCAAATTTTTGGAACTTTTTGATCACACCTCGTAGGTTAGGTTAGGTTAGGTTAGGCTACGGCCGCCAGCTTGTTAGGTTAGGCTAGGTTAAGTTAAGCTACGGCCGCCATCTTGTTATGTTAGGCTAGGTTAAGTTAAGCTACGGCCGCCATCTTGGAGGTGGGGAGGTGGAGGTGGATTTAGAACCCCTCAAAACACACTACTGCACAGTTTTTGTCCTAGGGACCTGAAATTTATTTTTGGGGTATAGGGGGTAAAGACCTTTCATTTACGTTAAACAAACATTTTTGTAAAATTCTTAGTTTCCAAAATATAGACAATTTTGGAAATTGGACTTTTTTCGGAAAAATGAAAAAAATGTTAAGTTTTGTTTTAACGTTAAATAACTTAAAGAACATTTGTTTGAGTAAATATATGACTTTTTAGAATGATACGTTTTCAAAACATCGCCTATTTTCACAATTAAACATTTTTGGATTTTGTCCCAGAGATCTGGGACTTGGTTTGTGGGTAGAGGGGGTAAATACCTGTCATTTATGTCAAACACACTTTTTTGTAAAATTCCTAGTTTCCAAAATATAGTCCATTTTAAAAAAATGAACATTTTTGGAAAAAATGTCAAAAATTCCATATTTTATTCTAACGATTAAGGATATAAAAGCCATTGGTTGAGTCTATATATGACTTTATAGAATGATTAGTTTTCAAAAATATAGCCTACTTTCCAAATATTTTTTAGAAAAATTTAAAAAAATATAATATTTTTCGACTAAGAATGGGATAAACGTAGGTGTTAGAGTTAACATATGACTTTATATGATTTTTTTTAAGTTTAAACATATAGTCTACTTTCCCCCAATCACCTTTTTTTTTTGGAAAAAACAAATAATGTTCTTGACTTGGCATGGGGTAGAGGTAAGAGTACGAGTTGAGAGTACCTTAGAGTACTTTAGATTTTTTTGAAAGTTTAGTGTGTTGTTGTTGCTTACAAACATGGCAGTAAGCATTATGTTGTGATAAAATGGACTGATTTACTTTCCAAGACCAAGAGAAAAATCCACTAAATGCATTGACAAAATAACTTGTCAAATAAACCAACACAAAATGCCCAACATAAGACCCCACACATAAACTAACACATAAGCTAATTTGTAAAATTTGTAATGCATGTTAAACATGAACTCACTTGTCTGTTGTATGAAAAGGAATCGTCAACAATGACCTGTTAACAATGGACACTGCTTGCACATTTTTAATTACTACCCACCTCTCTCCACTCCTAATGCAAAATGAACATGTAAAACATAAATTGGAAAAATCCATGTTTCCATATTGACAAATAGAAAAAAAAACATTAAACTGAAATTTAAAAAACTGTTAATGGGAATTTGGTAAATTGATAAATGAAAAAAAAAACCAACAACTTGGAAAATCCATGTTTCTATATCATGAAATTGAAAACCTTAAAACTGACATTTTAAGAACTGTAAATGGGAAATTGTGAAATTGGTAAATGTGTAAACTGTTCATACTAAATATGAGGAAGAACTATTGGATATAAAAAATGAGCTTTGTCATGCTAAAATTATTGTGTAATGAATCCATGTAACCGCTTAAACTATTTCTTAACAATACATGTAATATTTTCTACCACTTTGCTGCCACTTTTCTACCACTTTTCTAGTTTGCTACCACTTTTCTACCACTTTTCTACCAATTTGTTACCAATTTTCTAGTTTGCTACCACTTTTCTACCACTTTTCTACCACTTTGCTACCACTTTTCTACCACTTTTCTACCACTTTGCTACCACTTTGCTACCACTTTTCTACCACTTTGTTACCAATTGTCTACCTCTTGTCTACCACTTTGAACCACATTTCTACCACTTTTCTATCACTTTAAACTGTACATATTAAACATAAAAGCCAACGCTAAATAACTCTAATACCAGAACAGATATAACCTTTGTAGTGTGCAAATCATACTAACAGGTTAGTTGTAAAATGTTAAACACTTGCATGGTATTACATTTTAGGTAATGCATGCGAATCATGAACTCGCTTTTCTGTTGTATGAAAAGGACTCGTCAACAATGACCTGTCAACAATGGACACTGCTTACACATTTTTAATTACTACCCACCTCTCTCCACTCCTAATGCAAAATGAACATGTAAAACATAAATTGGAAAAATCCATGTTTCCATATTGACAAATAGAAAAAAAAACCATTAAACTGAAATTTAAAAAACTGATAATGGGAATTTGGTAAATTGATAAATGAAAAAAAAAACAACTTGGAAAATCCATGTTTCTATATCATGAAATTGAAAACCTTAAAACTGACATTTTAAGAACTGTAAATGGGAAATTGTGAAATTGGTAAATGTGTAAACTGTTCATACTAAATATGAGGAAGAACTATTGGATATAGAAAATGAGCTTTGTCATGCTAAACTTATTGTGTAATGAATCCATGTAACCGCTTAAACTATTTCTTAACAATACATGTAATATTTTCTACCACTTTGCTACCACTTTTCTACCACTTTTCTAGTTTGCTACCACTTTTCTACCACTTTTCTACCAATTTGTTACCACTTTTCTAGTTTGCTACCACATTTCTACCACTTTGCTACCACTTTTCTACCACTTTGCTACCACTTTGTTACCAATTGTCTACCACTTGTCTACCACTTTGAACCACATTTCTACCACTTTTCTATCACTTTAAACTGTACATATTAAATATAAAAGCCAACGCTAAATAACTCTATTACCAGAACAGATATAACCTTTGTAGTGTGCAAATCATACTAACAGGTTAGTTGTAAAATGTTAAACACTTGCATGGTATTACATTTTAGGTAATGCATGCGAATCATGAACTCGCTTTTCTGTTGTATGAAAAGGACTCGTCAACAATGAACTGTCAACAATGGACACTGCTTACACATTTTTAATTACTACCCACCTCTCTCCACTCCTAATGCAAAATGAACATGTAAAACACAAATTGGAAAAATCCATGTTTCCATTTTAACAAATAGAAAAAACAACAACATTAAACTGAAATTTTAAAAACTGTAAATGGGAATTTGGTAAATTAATAAATGTGAAAACAACAAATTGGAAAATCCATATTTCTATATCATGAAATTGAAAAGCATTAAACTGACATTTTAAGAACTGTAAATGGGAAATTGTGAAATTAATAAATGTGTAAACAACAAAATGCAAAATCCATGTTTCCATGTTATGAAATTAAAAAACTTAAAACTGATATTAAAAAAAACTGAAAATGGGGAATTGGAAAATTGGCATATGTGTAAACAACAAAATGAAAGAAAAAAATCCAGTGGGAAAGTGATCATGTTGTACAGTAACCTATAAGACTAGCATAAGAAAAATTGCATGACATGTAAAAAACACAAATTGTAAAAAAATCCATGTTTCCATATTAACAAATAGAACAAAAAAACATTAAACTGAAATTTAAAAAAAACTATAAATGTGAATTTGGTAAATTGACAAATGTGAAAACAACAAATTGGAAAATCCATGTTTCAATATCATGAAATTGAAAAACTTTACACTAACATTTTAAGAACTGAAAATGGGAAATTGTGAAATTAATAAATGTGTAAACAACAAAATGCAAAAACTCCATGTTTTCCATGTTATCAAATTGAAAAAAAAACTAAAAGCTGACATTAAAAACTGAGGTTAGGTATGTGACCTTGTTGTTTACTCTTTTAGGAAAATGTAAAAAGTAAAATCTAAAAATCAAAAAAATCTTAAATTTAAAATGTAAAATCTAAAATCTTTAAATGAGGTTTCTGCTGGTTATGACAACACGTTTATGATTTAGTCAATGTTGATGTGTGGTATCCAATTACTGCTGACTTTGCATGATCATCACCCATTGTCTTGATCAACACCTTGGGTTTCAAATTACTGTAGCGTTCGTCGTAGCAATAGAACTGTGCGCTCTCTGCCATGTCAGCAACATGACACCGGAAGGAACACCTGTGTAATATCCAATGACTGCTAACTTTGTATAATCATCACCCATTGTCTTAATGAACACGTAGGGTTTCAAATTACTGCAGCGTAGTCATAGCAACAGAACTGTGTGCTCTCTGCCATATCTGTAATATTACACAGGAAATAACAAGACATCTTACTGTACATACCATCTCCTCAGTTTTAACATCTTAAGAACAAGTATTATTCTCTTTCAACTACAAATGACTCGTTAGAACACATCCATCCACCAAGTTAGATCCCTTGACCTGCTCTCACATGTCAGCAACATGACACCGGAAGGAACACCTGTGTAATATCCAATGACTGTTAACTTTGTATAATCATCACCCATTGTCTTAATGAACACGTAGGGTTTCAAATTACTGCATCCTAGTCATAGCAACAGAACTGTGTGCTCTCTGCCATATCTGTAATATTACACAGGAAATAACAAGACGTCTTACTGTACATACCATCTCCTCAGTTTTAACATCTTAAGAACAAGTATTATTCTCTTTCAACTACAAATGACTCGTTAGAACACATTCATCCACCAAGTTTGATCCCTTGACCTGCTCTCAAATGGCATGTACCTCGTGTACTAGGGTGTGTGCATTAGCCCTAACCTAACGTTACGTACGAACTAAACAGAATGTGACTTGTTAGCTCTTATAGTGCACGTGCACAGGTGAACACTTTTGTGTTAGGTCATATTACACATGAACTTGCATTTTCTCACGTAAGTACATTTCTCTGTTCCACAAGATACAAATTTGATTGCTGGATTGTATCCTGCACTGTTTATGCGATATAGCTTTGCCAGATAGTTCTCTACATATAGCAATTTTACCACTGCTCTACCTAAGCCTTTTGCTCTTTTGGCTTTCTTACAGTCGAGTGTGTGATAGACAGCATTAACTGTATATCAAACCCAGTTCATCTTTGTATTTGTAATCCAAGTAATAATTTGAAAAGTCACAAATGTATTCAGTTTTAAACCTTATCTCTGTTTTTGTTTTGTTTAATATGTTTATGACATGCATATTAACCTGAAATCGAACCCTCTGGTGAAAAGGCTAACAGCTTAACCACTGCATCACCATGCCCTTGTTTCTTAGTTCAACTCGTTCTAGGCCTCAGACCTGGAAATCGAGTTAAGACTACCAATACAAGAGCTAAACGTGCTTACCACTGCAACACAAAAAATAAATAAATGGATAGCTGGTAGCATTAGACAACCGGAAATGATTATATTTCTGTTAGCAATGCATTTCGTCATCAGCCTACTGTCTGAGCACTGACAGCAACACAGTTTAGTTTAGAACAAGCGAGTGTGTGTGTGTATTGATTATTAGCCTCAAGTATTTAAAGCTTGTTGTGTGTAGCGATCATTTTGTCTCGGTAACCACTGAGCATTTTTGTGTTTTAGCTATCCTCTTTAGCCAATCAAATAAAGATAGTCTACTCTTAATTCTTGATAAATCAGAGTTTGCGTACACCGTTTCTCATTTATTAACCCATACCTGCAACCTATACTCTCTCTATACTGCAGTTTGATCTGAAAACAAGTTTCAATGGTAAAAGACTTGTCAGTCACAATACATGTAGCCTACACTAATTCTTTCTCTACCTAGCTATGTTTCATCACACATGGTAAACATCTCACATGTTCGTACCCGATTATTAGTTTATAAAATCTCAAGTGAATGACCTTGATGTATTGGGTACTTTTGGTAAATGCATTGGCCATGGGAAAGGGTTGACCATTCTAAGTCCTATGACACCTCACATGTTAATATTCAATTATTAGTTTATAAAATCTTAGGTCAATGACCTTGCTGTTTTGAATCTTTTGGGTAAATTCGTTGGTCATGGAAAAGGGTTGACCATCCTGAGTCCCATGACACCTCACTTGACCCTCTCTGATTATTAGTTAGCGAGATATTAAGAAAAGTGTAGTTAGACCCTTTTAACAAAAATAATAATAGATTCAAAAACAAAATGTCACCTCAAGTCCAACGACCTCTAATACAAGTCCCATAGCCTTATTGGTTCATGAAATGTTAAAAAGCTAATTACCTATTAGTTTTGGATCTTTTGATAATTTAAAAATAAATAACTCATTTATAAATCTGTATTCAAAAAGCCCGCCCTCTTACAAAAACCCCAAGTGCACATGCGTAAAAACAAAACAAAAACATAAATGTTAATTCATAGTAGCGATCGGCTCTTTGCTTGCGTATCATGTGGAACAACGTTTAATTTCATTATAGCATTAGGGGTCATGAGCCATTCAAAAGGAACCGGTCTAAAGGGATTAGTCAAAAAGGACCCGTCAACAAGGACCCGTCCACAGGGGCTCGTCCACAAGGACCCGTCAACAAGGACCCGTCAACAATGACCCGTCAACAATGACCCGTCCACAGGGACTCGTCCACAAGGACCCGTCCACAGGGGCTTGCGTGTGCGTGCGGGGGAACATACGATTACATCAGCAAATCATCTCATCTAGTTTCAAATTTAGCCACTACGGCGCGTGCAACACACAGGAAGTGCGTGGGAACATACGATTACGTCAGCGAAACATGAACTCACTTGTCTGTTGTATGACTATCAGTTTAGTAGTGGCATCATGCAGCGAAGGACGTTTACTTACACACAATCCATCATTATGGTAAGCTTTTTTTTCTTATCATTATGGAAATTTCCTTATTAGAATAAAATGTTATAGTGGTTCTGGTCACTTATAGCTAAACTGTAATAGATATGATTTTTTTGTTTCTTTATAGGCTACTACAATAAATATTCACAATGCTATGGGGGTAGAACTGTTGATTAGAGAGAAAAAAGCTCACTGATTTACCAATGCATACTCTTTTCCGTATCATTAACATTCAAAAAGTGGACACAATGTATGGTGAACTTGTATTATGTGATAGTGAAAATTATCAGACATTCCTTTCTACACGTTTTAATGATATAGGTCAGAAAAGTGTGCTCGAGGATCTAAATCGTGGTGGACATTCTCTATATCTAATTTATGAGGGTATAAAAAACAATAAATGTATTGTACCTTCTGACTTTGAAGTTAAGTTAGGTTAGGTAAGGTGGGATTTGGTTAGGTTAGGTAAGGTTAGGTTAGGTATGGTAAGGTGGGATTTGGTTAGGTTATGTATGAATCAAAAGCCAACTCCTGTCAGTTTTGCCTCACAAGGTTGAGTGTACCCCATTCCAACCCTCAGCCTAGAATTAAATTTCTTGGCAAAGCCAGGACTCAGACCGGAGACTCCACAGTGACATCCAAGAATTCTGCCACTTAATCATAAAGTGGATTATATAAGGCTGGTCTTGATTGTACATGAGTAATCAATAATTACATAATAATAATAATGATAATAATAATAATAATAAATATTCCATTTAGCGACTATACGGTCGAACTCCCCCTGTGACATTATTCACGGTCTCAGGGCTTGGCGGCCATCTTGCCCATTAGCCCCTGACCCAGCTCTGACTGACCTCTCCATAAGAATAACATTGAGTGGTTGCGCGCGGCGGCCATCTTGCCCATTATCCCCTGTCCCAGCTTCGGCTTATATTACCTACTCCATTGCCATAACAATACAATCAGCCGTCTACCGGGAATACTTTCTTAAGTACTCCTATATATCCCACCTTCTTTCTCCATAGTACAACATATTAATGCAAAAATCCTTATACGCAGGTAACACAAGTTTCATAAAATTACTACGATAAATCATCAGTTTCTAAATAACTTCATCAGTTAACTTAAATTCAGGAATCCAAAGTTCCAAAAATAACAATCAACGGTAATGCAATAAAATATCAGATATCTCCTAGATAAATTAGAAATCAGAATAGAAAAACCTTCCAAACTTCCAACAAATAATATTAATCTTGGAATAACTTCAAAAGAAATATAAAAATCTGATGAATATCAACATTAACAAGTAGTTCCGTGAAGAATTATACAGCTTATTTTCATATATACTACTCATGTAAAATAATTGCCTCTATCAACATACAACATTTCAGTTTCATTGTTGTAATAGAATCGTAGATATTGAGAACCGTCTAAATATTTCAGAGTGTCACCATGTTGGATTTTATTTATGTACTATTACATGGAGATTATTGTGTACGTGTGGTATTCAAACTTCAATCGCATGACTAGGACACAAGAAGTAAAAACGAGGTTTTAAAATTTCGCACAGCTACCATCTTGTGGTTAGGAAAACCATTGACATAAATAAGATGCCAGTGGATTGAAATTTGTGTAAGCATTTAACGTACAAAGATTCACTGCACTCGGATGGTTAAATCGCAAGAGACGTCCATTTAAATATGTATACTTCGCGTCGCCGCCATGTTGGATTTATGCTCACCAGGTTACTGAAAGGCCTATAGGTGAACTTATGTGCATATCCTCTATGAACATAAAAAAATCACTTTGATTGCTGTAAAGGAATCGTAGATATTGAGAACCGTCTAAATATATTGGATGGTCACCATTTTGGATTGCTATATGTATAGACCTTAGAGTTATGTAACATTAAAGGAAAATTATTGCATAGCTTCATTATTCAAAATTTCACGTCGATCGCATGCTTACGACACAAGAAATTAAAACTTAATTTTATAATTTGGCACAGGCACCATCTTGAGGTTATGCAAACAATTGAACTAAATTAGATACCAGTGCATTTCAATATGTATAATCATTTACTGTACCACACTTCACTACACTCAGATAGTTAAATCGTGAGAAAAGTCTGTTAAAATATTTCAAATTCGCTTGGCAGCCATATTCGTTTTGTACTCTACAGGTTTTTGAAAATTACATAGATAAACTTGTAGCAGTACCCTTTATCACCGTACACAATTTTAGGGTGATATCGGCAATGGTTTCGGAGATATTGATTGCTGGTAAAATAATTCGCACAGCCGCCACGTTGTATTGGTGATGCGTGATAAAATTTCAAGGACACGGTCGGGGTCGGCCAACATATTGCTATGACCTTACTGAGTTTCATTGAAATCGCTCAAGCCGTTTAGAATGTATTAGGAGGGGGGGGGGGGAGGGGACACAACACACACACACATATGCACACACACGGTTCGTTTTGTACATTACAGGTTTTTGAATGTTACATATATACATTTTATCACCATACAAAATTTCAGGGTGATATCAGTAATAGTTTCGGAGATATAGATTGCCAGTGAAATACTTCGCACAGCCGCCATTTTATGGTTATGTAGACAATTGAACTAAATTAGACGCCAGTGCATTTCAATGTGTATAAATATTTACTGTACCATGTTTCATTACGTTGGGATGATTAAATCGCTAGAAAAGTCTATTTAAAAGTCTCAACTTCGTTTGGCCGCCATGTTGGTTTTGCAGTTACCAGGTTTTTGAAAATTACGTAGGGAAACTTCTAGTAGTACCCCGTACCACCGTACAAACTTTCAGGGTGATATCGGTAATAGTTTCGGAGATATTGAATGATGATGAAATATTTCGCACAAACGCCATGTTGGATTGTTGATACGTAATAAAATATGGAGGACACGGTTGGGATCGGCCAAAATTTTGCTAAGACCTAACCGAGTTTCATTGAAATCGCTCCAGCCATTTAGAATTTATTAGGACACACACACCACACACACATACGCACACACATACACACACACGGTTCGTTTTGTACTATACAGGTTTTTGAAAGTTATATAGATAAACTTGTAGTGCCCTTTATCACCATACAAAATTTCAGGGTGATATCAGTAATAGCCACGGAGATATTGAATGCTGGTGAAATATTTCGCACAGCCGCCATGTTGGATTGGTGAGAAGTAATAAAAGTTGCAGGACACGGTCGGGGTCGGCCAAATTGTTGCTATGACCTTACCGAGTTTCGTTACAATCGCTCCAGCCGTTTAGAATTAATTAGGTGGGGATACACACATACACCACACACACACACACACACACACACTCACTCACGGACAAAATGTGATCTCTTAAGCCAATTTTTCTATAAAATGAAAATAGGCTGAAAATCCTACATGACATTACGATCGAAATATAGAGTCAACAATTTAGAAATGCATACAAATTGGCAAAAATTACATTAATAGAAAAATGGTCAGATATTCTCTAATGTAACCAAACTACAGAAATGTGGGATACTTGATAATTGGTCTTGATTCTACCTTTAGAAGCGTAAAGATGTCTAGAAGTGGTTTTCCCTCGCTGAAATTCATAAACAGGGTGTTCCTGGGGTACCTCTGTTCATGACTGCTTTGCTGGATCATCCTGGATCGCCATATGAAGTCGTCATCTCCTGGACTACGATTCGACCTCCATACATCATCGTGGTGATATATCCGCGTCTGTACTGCGTCGGCATCTTCAAGAGTCTCACTCTCTCCTTCAGGAATCGAACTGGGTCTGCCCTAGTTCGTGCGTACATGGAAATCTTCTTTTCTTCTGCTCTTCGGCATAGAATTATTGTTTAAGCTCTATCCATATTTACTAGTTGTTCTTAATGACGTGCGTGGATTTTAGAAATGCAGCAATGAAAGGTGTTAGCCTCCCCTGCGTTATCGTTTGTCATGTCATCTCGAATATCCTCCATGTCGTCCATAGGTATGTTCCCAATAGCATCTTAACAATCCATCATCATCTCTTTAGTAGCAATTATAAATGTCCCACCCACGTTCTGTTGGTTAACCATGGTGATGAGAAATTGTAAGTATGAATATCTTCTATCACCTTCGAATACTTCTTGTTACAAGTTCACGTAGCTAGTGTGCTTCTTAAACGTTCGTAATTGCACCATCAATAATATTACAATTACATCGTCGTTAATTAGGCAATTGTGCTTTACCGTAATTATATTGTACACTTCGCTTCATATTTCTTGCTGCTATGCATTCTTCTGTGATGCTCTAAGTTAATACTTTAAAATACTATGGCAAACTCTTGCGCTGTCAGAAGACACGTCCGTGGCTTCTATGAAAAAGACCTCGAGTCAAGTCGCGTCTCTCCCACTCCAATAAAAATGATGGCGTCCTTTGTATAGAAAACATGTCTGAAATTGCGCGTTTATCAATTATACTCATTACTTTGCAATCAACGGTTCAATTACATTCAGAAATGTCCTCATATTTTAAACATAACATTTGACGACTTTTCTGGTACTCCAAGTTCCTTTAATAGCTCTCGCAATGAGTAATGCTAATTATGGTAATTGCATTATTCTTGTATTTAATTGGCTGCCGCTGGTCATGTGTCATCATACTTCAGGCACGCTTCTGACGTAATCCTTGCCACGCGTGGGTTCTGATGTGCGCTCTATCCCGCCTGATCAAGTATTTTCATATCGGCTCGCTGACAACAAAGCAAGACAGCTTTTTCGCGCTCTCTGCTTCTATTTTCCAAGCTAATTCCCTCATTGGTCAATTCCTGTTGCTACTGTGACCGTATAAACTGGTTTGTGTCATAAATGCAGCATCAAACTTTTATAATACTGGTTTCATTTCAATACACTCAAATTATGAAAACCTTCATCTAGCAAATTCGAGTACAGTACCAGGTCCAATAAATGTACCATTGCCAAGCAGGAAGGAGGTGTTTGTTCACGATAGCTAAGTTGGAAAGAATAACTGGACGGAAGCCTGAAAGTTCCAGGTCACGTCGGACAGTTTAACTCTCCGGTTATCATTTTGATGGTTTGTACTTTAAATACACAACACGATCTAATAGCTGAAAGTCCTCACTGGGTATTAAGAGATTATTACAGTAATTGGAAGAGTATAAGTTCACGACGGTTGTTGTTGCCAAATCCTTAAAGGTTGAGTCAGTCAGGTGCTAATTCGAGACGTAGTAGTTATGATTGGGGTAAAAGATCAGATTAGTACTAATTTTGATTTACCAGAATCATTTGGAAAACTCTCGCATTCCAAGGTATTTATGTAGAAAGTTCCTTCTGATTTGAACTAATCAGTGGTGGAATTACCAAATTGCTTTGTAAGTTTCGTCGTCATGCCTCAGATGTAATGTCAATGTCTTTGTCAATTTTTCAGGTTTTGTATATTTATACTACCGGATCCCTTGCATAAAATGTAGCTACCATCATTCAAAATGAACAGTAAGTGGATGAATTTCCCAATTTATGCTTGGACTTTCATCGTTGATACAAAAATTCTCTTTCCAGATGCAGGGTTTACATGAATCCTTAGAGACGTTTGTTGAAGACATTAAATTAAATGCTAAGGCTCTTACGAATCAGTCTGCTGAATTTAAATGAGATTTATCCAATTTCTTACATTAATTTTGTAAGATAACCCAATCACTGGGGAAATTGGATGCTATGATTGTGAAAACGCAGTCCAGGAAATACTATGACTCCTCACGCGCCCTTCACACGCCTCCCGCTGTGAATGGTGTGCCCACTGATCTCTATACATGGATGGCTGGTAGCTAAGGCAGCAGTAAGCCGAATAGACGATCACAGGTATAGTAAGATGGCAGCGAGCGCATGGCGCAATATTGCGAA
The DNA here is from genome assembly GCA_946902985.2 of Meconema thalassinum. NCBI lineage: Eukaryota > Metazoa > Arthropoda > Insecta > Orthoptera > Tettigoniidae > Meconema > Meconema thalassinum. Next base: position 1,162,023,032 of record OX336389.2, on the reverse strand, counting down.
TCCGGCTCTGTGATTGGTTACTGGTAGTTTGATATTATACATGTATTTATACTGGCAGTAAATATTTTGTGTTTCTTGTAGTTGCAAAATGGGCTGAATTTGGTTATTTAAAGCGTAAAATCTTAGTTTTAAGTACCGGTTTGTTGACCCATCATCCCAGGCAAGCCTGTAATACCTTTACTTCTCAGGCAGATAGGTCACTTAGCCGTAATTTTGAAGTTATTGTGAAGTTAAATATACATATGCGGTGGTGCTGAACCAGACGTGATCGGGCTAGGCTATTGCGTGTTTAAATTTGATCCCATTTCAGGGTTTTTCGGTTCTGGGTGCGAATAGTTCGCTTAATAGTTGTAAAACGGTGGGGAGAGTATATTTTGAGTAGGTTTTTAGTTGTGTTAAGTTTTATGTGGAGCTGAGGAGTGAAATTGGTTAGGCTTAAAGTGCATTTTTGGCTTTGATCTACTTCCCGTTATTATGAAGTTTATTGTGCTGCTAGCGTGATTAAAAGCTGTAGTATTTGATGTAGAGTACTGGGATTACTTGGTGGAAGTGTTGGTTATTTCATGGAAACAGGAATTCATTACCAAGGACCGATTACGATATGTCGAATCTAGGCCTGTATAGTGAGCTACGTTTATAGGTACATCACTTGAAGAATGCATAATTTCGTGGCATATATACATGTATACCGTATACCTAGGTATACAATTTACAAGAATGTTTCTAGAAATAGTTTTTCATTCGTTACTAATCGCTTATTGCGTGTACTCAGCACCTAAGTTGATATTGGTCAGCCGTTATTATACATTTATTTTTATTGATATTCCGGAGATTTACTGACCTCGGAATGACGTGTCAGTGATCCCAATGCCCTCATGCTATGAGTGAACATATCTCTATATTTTTATTTGTTCCAAAGCACCATTAATTACGATTTAAAATTGACTAGATTATCATTGCTTCCCCATAAGAAGAGCTTGAGAATGGGTACACCAACATGGCGGACCGCGCGCTCAACCTGGCGTACTATCTCGTGCAGCGGAGAGCTGCCATCAGCGATCCATGTATAGAGATCAGTGGGTGTGCCACATTCCACCTCGCGCCAAGTAAATGTTGTGAACAGGTCGCAAGCAAGCGAATAGTACGGGTCTTTTCAATACATACGAAGTTATAGTCCTGAAGTCAAAATAGGGAGAAGAATATCATAGAGATTGATTGAGATAAGAAAAAGGATTGCTCTGAAGCCATTTATGAGTTGTGCGTTATTAACAATGGATACTAGAGAGAGGATGTAAACTTGATGCTCATAGTGCACGTCATCAGTTTTCTATTGTGCCTCTTACGCCATTTTAACGTCATAATCATAGTCATAATGTCATAGTACTATTTTGTTCGACTCCGACCGTGCCATTCAAATTGTAATGCGTTTCACCAATCCAACATGGTGGCCGCGCAAAATATTTCACCAGCATTCTGTGTCTTCGAAACTATTACAAATACCAACCTGCAATTTTGTATGGTTATGGAGAAAAGGAAGGTTAGTACAGCAATGTGACGTCCAAAACATGTTTAGTACAAAATTAACATGGGGGCCAAGCGAAGTTCGAACATTTCAATGGCATTATTTCGAGATTTAATCCTCGGAGTGCAGTGAAACCTAACACCATAATGTCCATACTGTACCCGTCTTATCTGCGGAAATACAAGGTCATCTTCCGTACCAGCTCAGTTCCGGGGGCCGTACCGTCCATTCCCACCGTCTGACCCTTGCATTTAGAATGTGAACAACAAGGATGTAAAAGCTATAAAGAAAACTATAATACGGTCTACGTTAATTACTGCTTTAATTCATTAAAATAACTTCTTAAACACACAATACAACAAAACATAATCAATGGCTAAAATAATGCCATAAATTCAATAAACAATGACCCTAATGTTAGTCATACACATCTTGCTTTATGACCCTTGGATTTATTCATAATCCATTTCATAACATCTTTACATTACTTCAATCAATATTCAAATATTTAACCCTTCTCATACCAGGTATTTTGAGATCATCCTGCGCTGAGTCTCCACCTTGTCAAGCTTCGATCTCAGGACATTTACGTTATATGAACAATGCCTTCATTTGGCTATACGTGTTAGGCTTTTGTGCCTTTCTCTTTGTTTAAATCAATCTCTTTCTTCTCCACATATTTTAAAACACAAATTATCCCTCAACCATAATTATTTACAAACTTCACTACGAGTACCATTTCATTGTAAACATTTTTATTGTAACCATTGTGCCTCTTTGGAATTTGACTTCATGGAACCCGCATTTCCTGGAGTCCAATTCTCATGATTTTTCTTAACCCGTTTCAATACTTAGGGCAAGGAACCAATTTTTACATTTCACTTTCATACATTTATTATTATTAATAATAATAATTATTAATAATATCATTATGGTGTGGGAGGATTTTTCCGCGCACAATAACGACATTTAGCAGGAATTATACTTCTGCCCTTATTTGTTTCATTCAATATAAGCTTTAAAAGAGCCCAGCTGTATATTTCTCATTAACTGATTCAGTGATGGATTTATGAGTCTACTCGGCTCTCCGCACGACTGTAGTAACTCAACTCCCCCTCCCCGTCTGGAGAAGTGGCGAGCGGCCTTGTCCTACCATAACAAACCAACGACCTTGCTGTTTGGCGTCTGCCCGTGTCCCCTGGATTCACAGACCATATGTTTTTAACTGCCTCAAGCGGCCACAACATTGAATATCCAAGTTTGCGCAACAAGAAGACAGGCAGTAACAAAGAGACCGTCCCGAACCTTCGCGGCCCACGCGGTAATGGAATTCTCGAGTAACCGTAAATCCTGGTATACTCTGGAAACATCCATTGAGTCACCAGACTCTATACATAAAGAGCAACCCTGGCCGGTGGTGATGGACTGAGTTTTGAGGAGTGTGTTCTTACCAGTGCGATAGAGGTGTTACGGTGACTTGAGAATTGCGAAACAGTGTGTATTCAGGAACAGTGAGTGACAGACTGTGGCTTGTGTACAAGAGGAAGAGCTGTTGTTTCTTCTAGCCGAGGACACCGGTCTCATTAGTGAGGGGATTAACTGCATGAGCAAGTGAAAGGGTGAGTGTGCTCCATAAAGGAGGAAGCTTCTGTAAGGCAGCTAATTGTTCCTACTTGCTTATTGTGTGGTGTAACTTTCTGACCTGCAATAAAGCTAATATTTCTTTAAAGGACCATTTGTGTTGTGCTTTACCTACTTTGATCCAATTAACGAACTTGCTACTAGGGGTAGCACGTATCAATATAAAAATAACAAACATGGTGTCCATACGATACGTTTTCTGGTTCTCAATATCTCCGAAACTATTTAAGCAACCAAACTGAAATTTTGTTTGATATTAGGGGACTGTTAAGTAAGGATAAATACGGTATATGACTTTCCAAATCCTGAAATGAGGAATGGATGAGAGCTGAGTACGAGCTAAGACACCTAGTGACGAGATTTGCGATTCATGGGTTTCACCATCGCATCTGCACCAGGAAGTCTTTCCACCAGGCCTGACACATGTGTATATGCGTATTGAGCAATAATCAGTGTGGTACATACTCAATTTTGTATAGATGTGAACTATATACATTTGGTTTTGAACAAAGTGCAGAGAATATTAATGCATTGTGAATAGTGCGACACTATAATACCTCAGTCTGGACTTGGACGACAGTTTCTCCGGACTTTACTTCTCAGATTTAACCATTGTTTCTCCATTATGTGTAATTTTATTGTATGGGTTTTTGCCAGTACTTTATTAAAACCTAAAGAACACAAAAATATCTAATAACATCACACACACGTTGCTACTCCAGTCATAATGGCAACTTCCATATCAGAAATGTTACCGATGCGAAGTCCTTGGTGAGCCGTATTTGCCGACAGAATGACCTACCTGTGTGGAATAAGCGTGGTGTGGCACCATTCAATCTGATTACTTTTCCTACTGTTTCTGCTGGTAGATTGAAAAAATGAAAAAATGTCAAGGAGATCCATGCCAGTTAACTTCTCACTGTGAACATGAACATGGGTCCGTACCCACTTCGCTACGGCACTTCACGACAAAGCACGTTCAACACACCTGTCTTCCTCCTAATTTCTACCTCGCTCGTATTTAAGGCCGTTCACAGGAATAACACCACACACACGTTACTACTCCAGTCATGATGGCAACTTCTATATCAGAAAATTGTATAACCACTGAGTTTCGAACTAGGAACTTCATCATCATAGCTGCATGGAACAATGCCCGTCACTGTACTGTTGGACTTACTGTTGGTTCTTTTTAAGTAATCTCACTTTCTGTTCTGGCAAGCGTACTGTGAGATCAGTTGGCACTTCGTAAAGCTTACGGAATAATCTGTGAATACCTGTATTTCAAAATAACTATGCGTCTCCTTTTGATGGAAGTAAAGCATAAAGATGGATCAGGCATACACATTCCTTTGTGCTAAGAGTACCGTGGCAGATAACCATGCAAAGCACAAGCTGACACTTTCTCCGTATTTCTTCACAAGAGCTCTCATCGAGTCTACCACAAAAGAATTCCCACGGGAAGGTTCAGCTATAAGAGATCGACTTCTTCTCTCCTTTCGCCGACAAAAAAAGAGCTTCCTGATTTCATTCCAATGGACTACAAGTAAGCAAGCACACAACACAAGCTCTAAAAGCATCTCTATACATTTATATCAGTGAAAATACATATGATGAACCTACAGCCGATTTTGTTGTTGAAAACTACACTTATATTAACTCATATAATTTATATAAGACTACATATTTAGGTTTCGGGAGTTAATTTTATTTTAATGAAATATAGTAATTGCAAGTACCATTCCATTATAATTATTATTATTACAAGCACTAAACGATTTTTTTTCTTAAAAAGCCTTTATGACTTGAACGAAATATATGCGTGATTTATTCTATCCTTCGCCAGTGACAATTACTTTCGGTGGGAAAAGAGAATGAAGGGTTCCCTTAAACTTACAACGCTATAGGAAAACGTTTTAGTTAGTTTGAAATGATTACGAATGAATACAGTGTTACTTTCGGACAAATATTTCAATCATATCATCCGGGATGAGATAATATAAAAATATTTAAAAAATAAACACTGAGGAGAAATGGTATTGTACGAGGCACGTCCAGAAAGTAAGTTCTGTTTGGTAATACAATTAAATTGTGTACAGATAAAGAAAGAGTATTTATAGCACAACATTCTGCACCTCTTAAACTACTTTTCCACAGAACTGCCGAACTTTTGCAGGCATTTGTCATAGCGTGGCACAACTTTTTGGATACCTTCTTCATAGAAGTTTGCCGCCTGTCTTCAACCAGTTGGAAACATCTACTTTCAGCTCGTCGTCATTGTTGAAGTGTTGACCGCCAAGGAAAGACTTGAGATGTGTGAACAGATGAAAGTCGCTAGGAGCGAGGTCAGGGCTGTATTGAGGGCGGTCAAACACGTCCCAGCCAAATCCCTGTAGGAGGTTTTTCGTCACATTTGCAGTGTGTGGTCGTGCGCTGTCGTGAAGAAAAACAACACCTTTTGACAGCAACCCTCGGCGCTTATTATGTATTGCGCGGCGCAATTTCCTAAGTGTCTCGCAGTAAGCATCTGCGTTGATTGTTTGACCACGCGGTAAGAAATCAATGAGTAAGATGCCTTTCCAGTCCCAGAACACTGTGCACATCATTTTCCGAGGTGTCAAGATTTGTTTCGGCTTAACCTTTGCTGGGGATGAAGTGTGCGTCCATTCCATTGATTGCCGCTTAATTTCAGGGGTGTCGTAAGAAACCCAAGTTTCATCTCCTGTGACTATCTGTGTCAGAAATTCTTCGCCGCCTTCATTGTAACGAGTCAAAAACTGAAGAGCACCACCCATCCGTTGTGTTTTGTGTTGCTCCGTAAGAATCTTTGGTACCCAACGTCGGCAAAGTTTACGAAAGTTCAGTTTTTCGGTAACAATTTCATGAATTAGTGATCGTGAGATTTGGGGAAATTCCATAGCGAGAGCACTAATTGTAAACCTGCGGTTTTCCCGGATCTTGTCATCAATCGCGTGAACCAATTCTTCTGTAACCAAAGATGGACGCCCACTTCGTTCTTCATCGTGCACTTATCTACGTCCTTCATTGAACTGCCGGACCCATCTTCACACCATTGAATCACTCATCGCATTTTGTCCATACACTTCGCAAATTTGCCGTTAAATTTCAATTGGTTTCACTTTCCTAGCATTCAGAAAACGAATCACAGATCTGATTTCACAAGCGGCGGGATTTTCAATCAACACCGACATTGTACGAGTAAACATGCACAACAACGCGTACGTGGCAGACAGCGCTCTCCAAATGGCACACGACTCTTCTCCTTGATACAGAGTGTCTACCGCGCATATGCGGAACTGCGCTGCAGCGGGACGTACAACTAGTTGAAGACACAGGCAGCACACGTCTATGAAGAAGGTATACAAAAACTCGTGCCACGCTACGACAAATGCCTGCAACATTTCGGCAGTTATGTGGAAAAGTAGTTTAAGGATTGTAGAATTTTGTGCCATAAATAATTTTTCTGTATCTGTACACAATTCGCTAGACTTTGGATATTGCATCATCATGACCAGAAATTGCGTAATCCTGATGACGTCATGGGATGACGTCATGGGTCCTTAGAGCGAGCACGTGGTCCAGGAGCGAGCATGTGCAGTGCACGTGTTAGCGTGGGAAGAGGTTGACCCTTTGGCTTGTTTGTGCGATGGTGATAAAAAGTTAATGGGTGTTGACGTCATGGAGGATGTTTATTAGGATGCTAACTGTCATCTGACACCCATGCGAGTGTGAGCACCAAAACAAAAGGTTATTCGCGGGTAGTGGGGTAGTGTATGTTCTCTTGCAACTCGCGTGTGTGCTTGAATACGTATGGCTATGTTGGGAAATGTTTGGTGGCGGGCGAGGACTAGGGTTGAGTGAGGGTTCGTTTAAATGCTATTTTTCCCGCTCTATTTGATGGTGAGGTAATTTTTTAAAATGGGTGGAATTTGGAAACGCAATTTGAGGTAAACGTGCTTTTTTGACAATTTGGCGAATTTAATGAGCTTGTAAGGCTAGAACGATGCATATAGGGTGTCGTAGGACTTGTGGTGAACCACCCCTTGCTATGGACGGGAGTATATCCACCCCAAAATAAATCTACCCTTACCCGGAGGTTAAGTAGTGGTTATTTTTGTATGCATGCGCACTTGAGGGCTTTTGTAAGAGAGCGGAATTTTTAAAAGATTCTTTATAGATGAGGCTTTTTAAAAAATTTATTAAAAAAACAAAAAACTAATAGGTCATTCGATTTTTAGTATCTCGCTAACCAATAATGCGATGTAAACATATGGGGTGTCATAGGACTCGTAGTGAATTCTCCTTTTGTATGAATGAGGTATGTCAACCCCCAAAATAAAAACTACCCTTACCTGGGGTGAAAGAGCAATTTTTGTATGTATGCACACCGGTGGCTTTTGTCAAAAGGGTCTAACTACTACACATTTGTTAATATTTTCTGAACCCAGGATGGGATTTTCCCATAGGCAGTATCCTAGCACTTGGGGTGACACCTCGTTTTTGAAAGTATCATTCATTTATTTTCTTGTCAAAAGGGCCTAACTACACTTTTGTTAATATCTCGTGAACCAATCATGCTAGGGACTTGTATGAGGGGTCCTAGCACTTGGGGCGACGTCCCCCTTTATGGGGTGAAACTACCCCCCCAAAATTGAAAACTCAATATCTTGGAAACTATGAACCCTAAAATTAGGCGTTATAGCTTTAAAAATAGGTGATGACATAGGCTTTTACCTGGATTGGTCATTTCACCCCTAAAACAGTAAATAGTCATGTTATGGGGAAAAAACGTGTAAACACCTAAAAATGATAAATGAACCTAAGATCTTTTGTTTTTGATGAAAAATAGCAGGGGGGTGAAAACTACCCCCAAATTGAAAAATCGATACCTTGGAAACTAAGAACCGTAAAATTATGTGTAATAGCTTAAAAAATTCGTTGTGACATAGGCTTTACCCGGATAGATGATGTCACCCCTAAAACAGTAAATAGTGATTTTACAGTGGGGAAAAAGGTTTTAAACGGGTAAAAATGATAATTGAACCTAAGATCTTTTGTTTTTGATGAAAAATAGCAGGGGGGTGAAAACTACCCCAAAATTGAAAAATCGATACCTTGGAAACTAAGAACCGTAAAATTATGTGTAATAGCTTAAAAAATTCGTTGTGACATAGGCTTTTACCCGGATAGATGATGTCACCCCTAAAACAGTAAATAGTGATTTTACAGTGGGGAAAAAGGTTTTAAACGGGTAAAAATGATAATTGAACCTAAGATCTTTTGTTTTTGATGAAAAATAGCAGGGGGGTGAAAACTACCCCAAAATTGAAAAATCGATACCTTGGAAACTAAGAACCGTAAAATTATGTGTAATAGCTTAAAAAAATTCGTTGTGACATAGGCTTTTACCCGGATAGATGATGTCACCCCTAAAACAGTAAATAGTGATTTTACAGTGGGGAAAAAGGTCTTAAACGGGTAAAAATGATAATTGAACCTAAGATCTTTTGTTTTTGATGAAAAATAGCAGGGGGGTGAAAACTACCCCAAAATTGAAAAATCGATACCTTGGAAACTAAGAACCGTAAAATTATGTGTAATAGCTTAAAAAATTCGTTGTGACATAGGCTTTTACCCGGATAGATGATGTCACCCCTAAAACAGTAAATAGTGATTTTACAGTGGGGAAAAAGGTTTTAAACGGGTAAAAATGATAATTGAACCTAAGATCTTTTGTTTTTGATGAAAAATAGCAGGGGGGTGAAAACTACCCCAAAATTGAAAAATCGATACCTTGGAAACTAAGAACCGTAAAATTATGTGTAATAGCTTAAAAAATTCGTTGTGACATAGGCTTTTACCCGGATAGATGATGTCACCCCTAAAACAGTAAATAGTGATTTTACAGTGGGGAAAAAGGTTTTAAACGGGTAAAAAATGATAATTGAACCTAAGATCTTTTGTTTTTGATGAAAAATAGCAGGGGGTGAAAACTACCCCAAAATTGAAAAATCGATACCTTGGAAACTAAGAACCGTAAAATTATGTGTAATAGCTTAAAAAATTCGTTGTGACATAGGCTTTTACCCGGATAGATGATGTCACCCCTAAAAACAGTAAATAGTGATTTTACAGTGGGGAAAAAGGTCTTAAACGGGTAAAAATGATAATTGAACCTAAGATCTTTTGTTTTGATGAAAAATAGCAGGGGGGTGAAAACTACCCCAAAATTGAAAAATCGATACCTTGGAAACTAAGAACCGTAAAATTATGTGTAATAGCTTAAAAAATTCGTTGTGACATAGGCTTTTACCCGGATAGATGATGTCACCCCTAAAACAGTAAATAGTGATTTTACAGTGGGGAAAAAGGTCTTAAACGGGTAAAAATGATAATTGAACCTAAGATCTTTTGTTTTGATGAAAATAGCAGGGGGGTGAAAACTACCCCAAAATTGAAAAATCGATACCTTGGAAACTAAGAACCGTAAAATTATGTGTAATAGCTTAAAAAATTCGTTGTGACATAGGCTTTTACCCGGATAGATGATGTCACCCCTAAAACAGTAAATAGTGATTTTACAGTGGGGAAAAAGGTCTTAAACGGGTAAAAATGATAATTGAACCTAAGATCTTTTGTTTTTGATGAAAAATAGCAGGGGGGGTGAAAACTACCCCAAAATTGAAAAATCGATACCTTGGAAACTAAGAACCGTAAAATTATGTGTAATAGCTTAAAAAATTCGTTGTGACATAGGCTTTTACCCGGATAGATGATGTCACCCCTAAAACAGTAAATAGTGATTTTACAGTGGGGAAAAAGGTCTTAAACGGGTAAAAATGATAATTGAACCTAAGATCTTTTGTTTTTGATGAAAAATAGCAGGGGGGGTGAAAACTACCCCGTATATGAAAGGAGTGTAGACTTATTGATGTTGCAGATTGGAAACAGTGAAAGTTATCACTTTTGTTTAATTAGAAATCTTGCTCGCCTTGTGCGTTCAAGCATCACTAGCACTCAGAGAAGGATTTATATATGTAGACGTTGTTTGTCATATTATCTTCTTGAGGATGAGTTAAATGTTCACTTTGCAGACTGTAAACAGTTTCCTGTTGCAAAAAGCATAATGCCGACTGATGAACAAAGATTTGTTAATTTTACAGAATTCCGAGTTAAAGATACAGTTCCATTTATAATATATGCAGACACTGAATGCGTTTTGTCTCCAATTTCCTCCTGTTTTCCAAATAGTGACATTCATAACTCTACTTTAACACATAAACATATTCCTTACAGCATTTCTTTATACCTTCATTGTAATTTCGATAGTGAATTGTGCAGTTTCAAACTCTTTAGGGGAAATAATTGCATTGAATTGTTTGTAAAGGAACTTTATAGTATTGTGGATAAACTTCAAACATATTACTTATCGGTTAAGCCAATGTTAAAGATGACCGAAAATGAAGAAAGATTATTTTTGTCAAGTAAAATGTGTCACATTTGCGAGAAACCGATTGCAGTTAATGAACTCAAAGTACGCGATCATTGTCACTTAACTGGAAAATATAGAGGAAGCGCACACAATAGTTGTAATTTAAATTACAAAGTAACAAAGGTTTTGCCTATAGCATTTCATAATCTAACCGCCTATGATGGACATTTTATAATTAAAGAAATTTGCGAGAAACGTGATGGAGAGGTGTTACATAATCCTGGTCATATAAAATTGTTAGCGATGAATATGGAACGTTACAAAGGGTTTACAAAGTATGTACGGGCTAAGAATGGATTCATTCAGTTAAGATTTTTCGATACATATAATTTCTTGTCCTGTTCACTAGATCAATGTTCATCTTCGTTAAGCGAAGATTCAAAGCAAATAACACAACGTTATTTTAATGATGATGCACAGTTTCGACTTACTGCGAGAAAAGGTGTGTTTCCCTATGAATACGTCACGAGTATGGATGTTCTTAACGAAACTAAATTACCTGAAATATCCAAGTTTTATAGCAGCCTTAATGATCAAACAATATCGAATGAAGAGTATGAGTTTGCTCAATCGGTGTGGGAAACGTTTTCCTGTCAAACATTAGGAGAATACGCAGATTTGTATTTAAAAGTTGACACACTTCTTTTGGCGGATGTCTTTGAAAATTTTAGATCGAATGGCATGGAAACTTATGGCATTGATGCAGCTCATTTTTACACTGCTCCATCTATGTCTTGGTGTGCTATGAAAAAGATAACCAACGTTCAACTTGAATTGCTTCAAGATATTGATATGTTACACTTTTTTGAACGATCTATTCGAGGAGGAAATGTTCAGTGTATAACACGACATGCGATTGCTAATAATAAGTATATGAAAACTTATGATGAGAAAAAGCAAGAGTCCTACATAATGTACTTTGACGTTAATAATTTGTATGGATATGCGATGATGGAATATCTTCCAACGGGGGGCTTTAAATGGATTGCAAATGTTGAAGGCTTTGATGTTTTAACTATTGATGATACTTCAGAAATTGGATATATTTTGGAAGTAGATTTGACTTATCCTCAAGAGTTACATGACAAACATTCAGATTACCCTCTATGTCCAGAAAAGTTGACAAAGCTAATGGCTACCCTAGATAATAAAGAACGTTATGTTTTGCATTATAGATTGTTAAAGCAATGTATTCAACTAGGAATGAAATTAGATCGTATTCACAGAATAATTGAATTCAATCAGAGCCAATGGCTAAAACCATATATTGATGTGAACACAGAGAAACGAAAACAAGCCAAAAATGATTTTGAAAAGAATTTTTATAAATTGATGAATAATGCAATTTTTGGTCGTTCACTGATGAATGTGAGGAAGTTAAGGGACATCAAATGGGTCACCAAATGGCATGGAGCTCGTGGTGGTAGGTCTTTAATAGCTAAGGCTAATTTTAAACATAGAATTATATTCGATGAACAATGTATGGTCATCGAGATGAGTAGACTAAAGATTTTTCACAATCAACCAGTATATGTTGGTGCATCTATATTAGATTTGTCTAAATGTAAAATGAATGACTTTCATTACAATGTTATTTTAGCAAATCCTGAATCAAATGTGAGGTTGTTATACACAGACACCGATAGTTTTATGTATATATTCTATTATGATATTTATGAGTTCATGAAACAACATTCAAATTTGTTTGATACTGGAAACTATGAAACAAACAATCCTTTTGGCATTGTGAGACAAAATAAAGGTGAAATTGGTTTAATGAAAGATGAAAATGCTGGAAGGATTGTTGAAGAATTTGTGGGGTTACGACCCAAAATGTATGCAATAAAATTGTGTGATGAAATGAATAGCTTGTGTAAGGCTAAAGGCATTAAGAAGAGTGTGAGTAAAAGTAAGAATATTGATGAGTATCGAAAGTGTCTTTATAACAGAGAAAAAGTCAACAAAGTTCAAGTTTGTATAATTTCAAAATCTCATTCTGTATTTACTGTTCGGCAAAATAAGTTGGCAATTTCATCAAACGAAGATAAAAGACACATAACTGAAAACGGAATTGATACTTTACCGTTTGGTCATTTTTCTCTGAAAAATGATTAGAAACAAATTGAGATTAAAGCAGTTCATCTCACTTACTTTATTTCTTTCACACACACACTTTTATGCTGGTAATAATACTAATTTTTGTGTGTTCCTTTGCTTATGAAATCCTAGACTAGGAGTTCCACATTCGACATGATAGCGGAGTTTCATCTCCCATAAACTCGTCTCTGAGGTGGGTGCCAGAAAAGGCATCCAGCTGTAAAAACCACACCCTCACATAGACTTTCATAACTTCTTACGTTGAGGTTCATAACACTACGTTGATTGATTTATCGGTTTCCTTTTCACAATTCCTGTCTATACATTCCTCTTGAAGGTTGCAAGATGCTTGCAAGGTTCCTAAAATGCAATTAAATTTAATAAATACCTTAAGATGGTTTGATTTGTTTAATGATATGGTGTTAATAGTATTTTTAGGTTTTGACTGGCTTTGCATTAAGAATTGACTAACCAAACATGAGTTACCTATCAGGGAAACATTTTGGCCACTATGTTGGCTATTGACCAGTGAGTTTAGCTGTTTATCATTTTTTTAAATCATAAACAACAGAGGGTTAAACGTATAGATAAACCGTGTGACCATGTTTGTTAAACAAGACATTATACCAGAGACAATTAGAATACTTATGTAGAGTTTACCAAAAATAATGTTGTGTAACAGTAAATGCTAGTCAACAGTTATACACTTCTAAAAAAAATCATCATACAATACCTGAGAGCTCTTCTAAAATTATTGATGTGTAACATGATTCCACTAACTTGCTATGTATTTTTTGGCTTGGGGGTGATTTTCAAGAAATGCAAATGGAACTGAAATGCAATACAAACAATGAGCGTGCCTGGTGGCTGAGATTGATACCACGACGTACTGTCGGTTATGTAGCTATGTGGAATGTATATCAAATATGGTTTACTTCAAGGTCTGGAGATCCCTACAATTCCTACAATAAATGATCTTGAAATGGTCATCCTATGGTGTGAAAATATTTATTAGGTATATATATTTACTGAAAACAATTATGATTTATTAAATGTTTATATGTTTACAGTATTGTTATTTAATGTAAGCACTTGAGGCACTACCGACCAATGGGAAGCAAAAAGTGGGAGCATATATGGGATGAAATGTGGGAGCAAAGCAAATATAAAAAGTGGGAGCAAATATGCTAACAAATATGTCAACAAATATGCCTGCAAAAGTATATACACAATTCAAGATAGTTGAAAGTAAAGTATATACACAATTCAAGTTAGCATATTTGCTCCCACTTTTTATATTTGCTTTGCTCCCACATTTCATCCCATATATGCTCCCACTTTTTGCTTCCCATTGGTCGGTAGTGCCTCAAGTGCTTACATTAAATAACAATACTGTAAACATATAAACATTTAATAAATCATAATTGTTTTCAGTAAATATATATACCTAATAAATATTTTCACACCATAGGATGACCATTTCAAGATCATTTATTGTAGGAATTGTAGGGATCTCCAGACCTTGAAGTAAACCATATTTGATATACATTCCACATAGCTACATAACCGACAGTACGTCGTGGTATCAATCTCAGCCACCAGGCACGCTCATTGTTTGTATTGCATTTCAGTTCCATTTGCATTTCTTGAAAATCACCCCCAAGCCAAAAAATACATAGCAAGTTAGTGGAATCATGTTACACATCAATAATTTTAGAAGAGCTCTCAGGTATTGTATGATGATTTTTTTTAGAAGTGTATAACTGTTGACTAGCATTTACTGTTACACAACATTATTTTTGGTAAACTCTACATAAGTATTCTAATTGTCTCTGGTATAATGTCTTGTTTAACAAACATGGTCACACGGTTTATCTATACGTTTAACCCTCTGTTGTTTATGATTTAAAAAAATGATAAACAGCTAAACTCACTGGTCAATAGCCAACATAGTGGCCAAAATGTTTCCCTGATAGGTAACTCATGTTTGGTTAGTCAATTCTTAATGCAAAGCCAGTCAAAACCTAAAAATACTATTAACACCATATCATTAAACAAATCAAACCATCTTAAGGTATTTATTAAATTTAATTGCATTTTAGGAACCTTGCAAGCATCTTGCAACCTTCAAGAGGAATGTATAGACAGGAATTGTGAAAAGGAAACCGATAAATCAATCAACGTAGTGTTATGAACCTCAACGTAAGAAGTTATGAAAGTCTATGTGAGGGTGTGGTTTTTACAGCTGGATGCCTTTTCTGGCACCCACCTCAGAGACGAGTTTATGGGAGATGAAACTCCGCTATCATGTCGAATGTGGAACTCCTAGTCTAGGATTTCATAAGCAAAGGAACACACAAAAATTAGTATTATTACCAGCATAAAAGTGTGTGTGTGAAAGAAATAAAGTAAGTGAGATGAACTGCTTTAATCTCAATTTGTTTCTAATCATTTTTCAGAGAAAAATGACCAAACGGTAAAGTATCAATTCCGTTTTCAGTTATGTGTCTTTTATCTTCGTTTGATGAAATTGCCAACTTATTTTGCCGAACAGTAAATACAGAATGAGATTTTGAAATTATACAAACTTGAACTTTGTTGACTTTTTCTCTGTTATAAAGACACTTTCGATACTCATCAATATTCTTACTTTTACTCACACTCTTCTTAATGCCTTTAGCCTTACACAAGCTATTCATTTCATCACACAATTTTATTGCATACATTTTGGGTCGTAACCCCACAAATTCTTCAACAATCCTTCCAGCATTTTCATCTTTCATTAAACCAATTTCACCTTTATTTTGTCTCACAATGCCAAAAGGATTGTTTGTTTCATAGTTTCCAGTATCAAACAAATTTGAATGTTGTTTCATGAACTCATAAATATCATAATAGAATATATACATAAAACTATCGGTGTCTGTGTATAACAACCTCACATTTGATTCAGGATTTGCTAAAATAACATTGTAATGAAAGTCATTCATTTTACATTTAGACAAATCTAATATAGATGCACCAACATATACTGGTTGATTGTGAAAAATCTTTAGTCTACTCATCTCGATGACCATACATTGTTCATCGAATATAATTCTATGTTTAAAATTAGCCTTAGCTATTAAAGACCTACCACCACGAGCTCCATGCCATTTGGTGACCCATTTGATGTCCCTTAACTTCCTCACATTCATCAGTGAACGACCAAAAATTGCATTATTCATCAATTTATAAAAATTCTTTTCAAAATCATTTTTGGCTTGTTTTCGTTTCTCTGTGTTCACATCAATATATGGTTTTAGCCATTGGCTCTGATTGAATTCAATTATTCTGTGAATACGATCTAATTTCATTCCTAGTTGAATACATTGCTTTAACAATCTATAATGCAAAACATAACGTTCTTTATTATCTAGGGTAGCCATTAGCTTTGTCAACTTTTCTGGACATAGAGGGTAATCTGAATGTTTGTCATGTAACTCTTGAGGATAAGTCAAATCTACTTCCAAAATATATCCAATTTCTGAAGTATCATCAATAGTTAAAACATCAAAGCCTTCAACATTTGCAATCCATTTAAAGCCCCCCGTTGGAAGATATTCCATCATCGCATATCCATACAAATTATTAACGTCAAAGTACATTATGTAGGACTCTTGCTTTTTCTCATCATAAGTTTTCATATACTTATTATTAGCAATCGCATGTCGTGTTATACACTGAACATTTCCTCCTCGAATAGATCGTTCAAAAAAGTGTAACATATCAATATCTTGAAGCAATTCAAGTTGAACGTTGGTTATCTTTTTCATAGCACACCAAGACATAGATGGAGCAGTGTAAAAATGAGCTGCATCAATGCCATAAGTTTCCATGCCATTCGATCTAAAATTTTCAAAGACATCCGCCAAAAGAAGTGTGTCAACTTTTAAATACAAATCTGCGTATTCTCCTAATGTTTGACAGGAAAACGTTTCCCACACCGATTGAGCAAACTCATACTCTTCATTCGATATTGTTTGATCATTAAGGCTGCTATAAAACTTGGATATTTCAGGTAATTTAGTTTCGTTAAGAACATCCATACTCGTGACGTATTCATAGGGAAACACACCTTTTCTCGCAGTAAGTCGAAACTGTGCATCATCATTAAAATAACGTTGTGTTATTTGCTTTGAATCTTCGCTTAACGAAGATGAACATTGATCTAGTGAACAGGACAAGAAATTATATGTATCGAAAAATCTTAACTGAATGAATCCATTCTTAGCCCGTACATACTTTGTAAACCCTTTGTAACGTTCCATATTCATCGCTAACAATTTTATATGACCAGGATTATGTAACACCTCTCCATCACGTTTCTCGCAAATTTCTTTAATTATAAAATGTCCATCATAGGCGGTTAGATTATGAAATGCTATAGGCAAAACCTTTGTTACTTTGTAATTTAAATTACAACTATTGTGTGCGCTTCCTCTATATTTTCCAGTTAAGTGACAATGATCGCGTACTTTGAGTTCATTAACTGCAATCGGTTTCTCGCAAATGTGACACATTTTACTTGACAAAAATAATCTTTCTTCATTTTCGGTCATCTTTAACATTGGCTTAACCGATAAGTAATATGTTTGAAGTTTATCCACAATACTATAAAGTTCCTTTACAAACAATTCAATGCAATTATTTCCCCTAAAGAGTTTGAAACTGCACAATTCACTATCGAAATTACAATGAAGGTATAAAGAAATGCTGTAAGGAATATGTTTATGTGTTAAAGTAGAGTTATGAATGTCACTATTTGGAAAACAGGAGGAAATTGGAGACAAAACGCATTCAGTGTCTGCATATATTATAAATGGAACTGTATCTTTAACTCGGAATTCTGTAAAATTAACAAATCTTTGTTCATCAGTCGGCATTATGCTTTTTGCAACAGGAAACTGTTTACAGTCTGCAAAGTGAACATTTAACTCATCCTCAAGAAGATAATATGACAAACAACGTCTACATATATAAATCCTTCTCTGAGTGCTAGTGATGCTTGAACGCACAAGGCGAGCAAGATTTCTAATTAAACAAAAGTGATAACTTTCACTGTTTCCAATCTGCAACATCAATAAGTCTACACTCCTTTCATATACGGGGTAGTTTTCACCCCCCCTGCTATTTTTCATCAAAAACAAAAGATCTTAGGTTCAATTATCATTTTTACCCGTTTAAGACCTTTTTCCCCACTGTAAAATCACTATTTACTGTTTTAGGGGTGACATCATCTATCCGGGTAAAAGCCTATGTCACAACGAATTTTTTAAGCTATTACACATAATTTTACGGTTCTTAGTTTCCAAGGTATCGATTTTTCAATTTTGGGGTAGTTTTCACCCCCCCTGCTATTTTTCATCAAAAACAAAAGATCTTAGGTTCAATTATCATTTTTACCCGTTTAAGACCTTTTTCCCCACTGTAAAATCACTATTTACTGTTTTAGGGGTGACATCATCTATCCGGGTAAAAGCCTATGTCACAACGAATTTTTTAAGCTATTACACATAATTTTACGGTTCTTAGTTTCCAAGGTATCGATTTTTCAATTTTGGGGTAGTTTTCACCCCCCTGCTATTTTTCATCAAAAACAAAAGATCTTAGGTTCAATTATCATTTTTACCCGTTTAAGACCTTTTTCCCCACTGTAAAATCACTATTTACTGTTTTAGGGGTGACATCATCTATCCGGGTAAAAGCCTATGTCACAACGAATTTTTTAAGCTATTACACATAATTTTACGGTTCTTAGTTTCCAAGGTATCGATTTTTCAATTTTGGGGTAGTTTTCACCCCCCTGCTATTTTTCATCAAAAACAAAACATCTTAGGTTCAATTATCATTTTTACCCGTTTAAGACCTTTTTCCCCACTGTAAAATCACTATTTACTGTTTTAGGGGTGACATCATCTATCCGGGTAAAAGCCTATGTCACAACGAATTTTTTAAGCTATTACACATAATTTTACGGTTCTTAGTTTCCAAGGTATCGATTTTTCAATTTTGGGGTAGTTTTCACCCCCCTGCTATTTTTCATCAAAAACAAAAGATCTTAGGTTCAATTATCATTTTTACCCGTTTAAAACCTTTTTCCCCACTGTAAAATCACTATTTACTGTTTTAGGGGTGACATCATCTATCCGGGTAAAAGCCTATGTCACAACGAATTTTTTAAGCTATTACACATAATTTTACGGTTCTTAGTTTCCAAGGTATCGATTTTTCAATTTTGGGGTAGTTTTCACCCCCCTGCTATTTTTCATCAAAAACAAAAGATCTTAGGTTCAATTATCATTTTTACCCGTTTAAAACCTTTTTCCCCACTGTAAAATCACTATTTACTGTTTTAGGGGTGACATCATCTATCCGGGTAAAAGCCTATGTCACAACGAATTTTTTAAGCTATTACACATAATTTTACGGTTCTTAGTTTCCAAGGTATCGATTTTTCAATTTTGGGGTAGTTTTCACCCCCCTGCTATTTTTCATCAAAAACAAAAGATCTTAGGTTCAATTATCATTTTTACCCGTTTAAGACCTTTTTCCCCACTGTAAAATCACTATTTACTGTTTTAGGGGTGACATCATCTATCCGGGTAAAAGCCTATGTCACAACGAATTTTTTAAGCTATTACACATAATTTTACGGTTCTTAGTTTCCAAGGTATCGATTTTTCAATTTTGGGGTAGTTTTCACCCCCCTGCTATTTTTCATCAAAAACAAAAGATCTTAGGTTCAATTATCATTTTTACCCGTTTAAAACCTTTTTCCCCACTGTAAAATCACTATTTACTGTTTTAGGGGTGACATCATCTATCCGGGTAAAAGCCTATGTCACAACGAATTTTTTAAGCTATTACACATAATTTTACGGTTCTTAGTTTCCAAGGTATCGATTTTTCAATTTTGGGGTAGTTTTCACCCCCCTGCTATTTTTCATCAAAAACAAAAGATCTTAGGTTCAATTATCATTTTTACCCGTTTAAAACCTTTTTCCCCACTGTAAAATCACTATTTACTGTTTTAGGGGTGACATCATCTATCCGGGTAAAAGCCTATGTCACAACGAATTTTTTAAGCTATTACACATAATTTTACGGTTCTTAGTTTCCAAGGTATCGATTTTTCAATTTGGGGGTAGTTTTCACCCCCCTGCTATTTTTCATCAAAAACAAAAGATCTTAGGTTCATTTATCATTTTTAGGTGTTTAACACGTTTTTTCCCCATAACATGACTATTTACTGTTTTAGGGGTGAAATGACCAATCCAGGTAAAAGCCTATGTCATCACCTATTTTTAAAGCTATAACGCCTAATTTTAGGGTTCATAGTTTCCAAGATATTGAGTTTTCAATTTTGGGGGGGTAGTTTCACCCCATAAAGGGGGACGTCGCCCCAAGTGCTAGGACCCCTCATACAAGTCCCTAGCATGATTGGTTCACGAGATATTAACAAAAGTGTAGTTAGGCCCTTTTGACAAGAAAATAAATGAATGATACTTTCAAAAACGAGGTGTCACCCCAAGTGCTAGGATACTGCCTATGGGAAAATCCCATCCTGGGTTCAGAAAATATTAACAAATGTGTAGTTAGACCCTTTTGACAAAAGCCACCGGTGTGCATACATACAAAAATTGCTCTTTCACCCCAGGTAAGGGTAGTTTTTATTTTGGGGGTTGACATACCTCATTCATACAAAAGGAGAATTCACTACGAGTCCTATGACACCCCATATGTTTACATCGCATTATTGGTTAGCGAGATACTAAAAATCGAATGACCTATTAGTTTTTTGTTTTTTTAATAATTTTTTTAAAAAGCCTCATCTATAAAGAATCTTTTAAAAATTCCGCTCTCTTACAAAAGCCCTCAAGTGCGCATGCATACAAAAATAACCACTACTTAACCTCCGGGTAAGGGTAGATTTATTTTGGGGTGGATATACTCCCGTCCATAGCAAGGGGTGGTTCACCACAAGTCCTACGACACCCTATATGCATCGTTCTAGCCTTACAAGCTCATTAAATTCGCCAAATTGTCAAAAAAGCACGTTTACCTCAAATTGCGTTTCCAAATTCCACCCATTTTAAAAAATTACCTCACCATCAAATAGAGCGGGAAAAATAGCATTTAAACGAACCCTCACTCAACCCTAGTCCTCGCCCGCCACCAAACATTTCCCAACATAGCCATACGTATTCAAGCACACACGCGAGTTGCAAGAGAACATACACTACCCCACTACCCGCGAATAACCTTTTGTTTTGGTGCTCACACTCGCATGGGTGTCAGATGACAGTTAGCATCCTAATAAACATCCTCCATGACGTCAACACCCATTAACTTTTTATCACCATCGCACAAACAAGCCAAAGGGTCAACCTCTTCCCACGCTAACACGTGCACTGCACATGCTCGCTCCTGGACCACGTGCTCGCTCTAAGGACCCATGACGTCATCCCATGACGTCATCAGGATTACGCAATTTCTGGTCATGATGATGCAATATCCAAAGTCTAGCGAATTATACTACTTGTTATTACCAAACGGAACTTACTTTCTGGACGTACTTCGTATATTTGTAGGAAAATGGCCAAATATTAAAGGAGTCACAAGTTTACAAATAAAATACAGAAAACACTATTCAATTTTAAACACTAGTTTCGCAATCTATTAAGTATTAGGGAATTCTGTAGCTCTTTGACAGCATTTGGTGCCAGTTCAGGTTTCTATGACCCACAGCTTAGAATTTATTTATTAGAGCCACAAGTTAATCCACATAGAAAATAAGCATCAGACGCCGGTGTGTTTTAAATACTGGTAAGAAAAGTTGATTTGGAGGCATATTGGCATTGCAGGTACAATGAAATGCTTAGACGATTGATAGTAAATATTTGGAGTTAGGAGCATAATTTAAAGAAGCATTGATTTGTTCTCTTCACTAATTCAACTGGCACTGAATTCGTTCATGGTAAACAGCAGGAATCTCTACCGGCCGTTCAGTAAGGGTATAGCCTTAGGTTTTATGGAGCCTGCATACTTCATAGCATTTGATAAACTTGAAGTGCCTCAGTCAAAGGCAACTTACCTTAGCAAAATGTTTCCATGAAGGCATTGCGTCTTGTTTTGCGTGCCACTAAAAATACATTTTTAGTTTTTAGTTTTGATTTTCAAGAAGTTGTGATTCACTGGATTCGGAAATTGATACCGCTCAAGAGGATTCTTGATATGTAGAATGACTCAAGTGTGTTACATTAAATTAGAGAATTTTTCTAACATTTGACGGTTATTGACCACACTGCTTGTGGTTCCAACATACTCTGACGTGTGGGAAGTACAAACGATTGACTGTAGTGTTAAGCCAATGTTCGATCTTTTTAGGAATGGAATTTATAATGAACGACGATATACTTTTTTAATGCTGAAAAAGCTTCCGGAAGCATGTTTTTGACAGCCACATTTTGTAACTTGCCATAATGTCTCGTGTGACGCTGCTTTTACTTCATTTAATGATAAAACATGACGCCTAGTAAGATGTTTATTTCCTTTTCATTTCCATCAGCAAGAGGTATGTGTAACTTACGATTAAGTCTTATCGGTTTAGGGGAATGATAAAAAATGAAGATTTATGTTTGTAAAGTTTGTCGAAGAGCAGTTTGGACCAATGTCCCGGTGCGCTGTGGTGGAGATGGCACTATTGTCCATCTCAGCACTTCTCGACCGTTGACGACGGAAGAACGTGTAGTACCATATGGATTATTACGACATATAACACCATATAAAACTGTTTTATTACTGTATTTTATCTAACATAATGCAATTAAAAATGGATTATTTCATGCCTATTGAAAACCACCCCCACCCGGACTCTATATTTGTTGCGCGCATGAATGAAAGTTATGCGCATCAACAATCTCTTTGTGCACCTCATCATCTTTACACCATACGGAGGGTTAAGAGGCATGTAATTGAAGGTCAATTAGCATCAGGAAATCATGTAAAAGTAACACCTTGGGAGGGACTACATGAGATTGCAAGAAAATGCTTCTGCAAGAGTTCCAGGAATATAAACACCGCTCGCAAAAAAGTATAGTCGACGAAGATGTTCGTGATCGATGCTTTAAAGTAAGTTCCAAAATGTTTGAATCCGGCTTAATACATTATGCTTTTAAAAATTATAATTTTACATTTGCAGTTGTTTTGCTTTAGAGGCTAGATAAATCGTTGTAATTTTGAGTAATTGATGACTGGAATTTTGTGCTTTTATTCCCTGTGCAGTGAGGAGGAATAAAACTAATAGCAGAATGTTGCATTGAGGAGAGTTCCGGAAGGTAAGATCAAGATACATTCACTGCAATACTGTCACTTCACGGAAAAACCTATCAGGAAATGTATGCTCTCTCATTAGCTAGAACATTACACCTTATCCTGGATTTAACCACTCAAGTGTTCAACTTCACTGTCTTTGCGTGGGACATGATTTAGCGTGATTATGTAAGGAGGAATGCGTGATTTAATTATTCTGCCATTTAAAGCTGAATGTATACCAAGTATTTAAAATGGCGGTTCCTACCTATCAGGGCACATAATATGTGAACATATTCGAATAAGCCTGGTATCGTAATATCCACAGCAACATATTCACGCAGCTACAACTTTCACCACATTATCTCGTAACTGAACGGTATTCCGAGTCATTAGGTACCAAAGATATAAAAAATACAGCATACTAGCCATGCTTAGCACGCTCCATGATTCATGTGGGGTTGACGTATAGGGCAACACCTTTTCAATATGTTACTTAGACGAAATCTACAGTCTTGGATAGATTGGACTTCAAGTACAAGTTAATAGTAAAAAAGGAAGGAAGCTTGTAGATTAACGTGACCGTTAATCTCTAGATCATGAGCCACGGGACCTCCTTTTTACGAGGAATACGAACCACATGACATGGCATTTCACTTCGGAAATCCCACATGCATTGACTGGGAATCGAACACGGTCCGCCTTGGCGAGAGGCCAACAGCTTGACCGCTGGGCCACCACGCCCTTCAAGTTAATAGTCTAAACATGTGAATCATGATAATGTAGTCAAATAACACGGGAAGAGTTCAGTGATTTTTGCAAAGTTTATTGAAGCACACCTTTAAGCAGTACCTTATCTGTATATGCTGTGGAATGGAACACAGAAGGAACCAGTCAGCGGGTTTTGCATTCTCAAGGACATTGGACATGATCGTTATCAGTATCGTATCATTCAATGTGTGCGAATGCCTGATAGGTTGTGTTCTTGCCTTGAATGACGCTGCCCAAGGACTGTAAAATTAGTAAACATTCGGTAGGGATTTGGAGTGATCCTTTATCAAATGGCCTATCGAAGCATTATCCTAAATTGAGTGAGAGAAAATCGTGACCAAAACGTTTGTTATGAAAGACGTTGAAACTTCGTGGCTTTATGATGGTACCTGTCACTGTTCGTTCGTAGTTTGAAAGGAAGAAGTGCTTTCATTGTTTCTCATGGTGAATAATACGTTAATAGGGTGTTGAGGTCACTTCAGTCTGCTGTCAAATCCTGTTTTTTTTTTTTCTGTGACATATCTATCCATTGGCCTCCGTGGCTTAGGCGGCAGCACACCTGCCTCTCACCGCTGGGTCCGTGGTTCAAATCCCGGTCACTCCATGTGAGATCTGTGCTGGACAGAACGGAGGCAGACAGGTTTTTCTCCGGGTACTCCGGTTTTCCCTGTCACAATTTCATTCCAGCAACACTCTCCACTATCATTTCATTTCATCTGTCATTCATTTAATCATTGCCCCAGAGGAGTGCGACAGGCGTCGGCAGCCGGCACATTTCATATCCTCGCCGCTAGATGGGGGGCTTCATTCATTCCATTCCTGACCCGGTCGGAGACTGGAAGCAGGCTGTGGATTTTTCCATCTATCCATTGATCACGCTCTATTTCTAACAAGAATTTCACTTTATAACCCATAAATCTTTGTTGAACCCATAATAACATTGACATTCTTGACTGTTCACGGATAAGTTATGACGCAGTAATAAATACAATGTCTTGTTATTTATTGATTGCCCTCTTCCCTACGACGGGACTTGGGCTGTGAAAAGAGTCAACTTGATAATGTGCCAAGTCACGTATCGTGTTGTGTCGAGTATACTACCAACCATGGTAGTGGGACATGGGAGACTGCTTCTCTTACACCAGAACACCATGTTCCTTGCTGCTTTAATATTGAACTGTGAGTGTGTCTAGCAATATGCCTCCAGATTGTTTTAGTTCATCTTTGTAGTAGACACAGCAATGTAGCCATGAGCGTCATTTCACGCACCACAACTGCGATGGGGAGCTGCAGCAAGTCCGGAGAATGCAGTGCAATGTTCGAAGTGAGTGTGCTTTTTTCGAAGGATTCCTTCACTCCATCCAGCAAAACATGGCATAGACAATGCTATATTTTTATCTTCCTGAAATTTTGTTTAGTGAAATTTTGTGACAGTAACTAAGGGCACATTATTAATCCTAATTCACACTCAGAAACTGAGTGGAAGACTGGGGGTGGCCATACGGGATCAAAACTTGGGTGTTTCCGATCATAATGAAAATATAGGTGGGAGTATATTTTTTCGTGGCAAAAGGTAGTCTATGTTTAATGTATGGAGGTATTGGAGGCAGAGGGGCTCTTATCTCTTTCAGATTAGGTGGTGAAGAAAATGAACCACCATCTGTCATCGCTTCAATGCATGGTGGTACAGGGACTGAACCATCAAATGGTGAAGGTCTGCCTCTTCCAGCATGCTGGTACAATACACTCTCTGTACCACGTTGTGTTATGATGATACTAGTTACTAGGTGGTACTAGTTACTTCGTTCCCTCCATTTTTTGTTTAAGTGGCTATTGTCTGTTGCTTTTCGCACAGAGCTAATTGTGAATAAGGACATATTGAACCCGATGGGGTTATGCTGACTGGAATCGAACATGGTTCTCAGAGACTGTGATCTCAGTAAAAAGGTTCCACCAGGAAGCGAACCAGAGATCTGTACAGGGAGTTTCTTGGTAAAAACCCCTCGAAAGAAATGTATATTTAATCACTGGTGTGATTTTTGATGAAATGGCATTATTTATTAAAATAATGTAGGAAATAATGAGCAGATTATATCATTATAAGACGATTTGGTGTAAGCTATTGGAGGTTTGGAGCACAGAGGAGGGCAGAGCTGACATTTACTAATCGGCCCAGAATTGTGGGTTGGTCCCAGTGGAGCCACGTCCATCTCTGTCACCCCATTATGTCGTCTGGAGCAGGGGAGAGGCCTGAATAATGACATAGTTATTCCCCGACGGAGAATAGATTTAGAGTAGGGGCGGAGAAATGCCCAGAAAAAT
The DNA here is from genome assembly GCA_946902985.2 of Meconema thalassinum. NCBI lineage: Eukaryota > Metazoa > Arthropoda > Insecta > Orthoptera > Tettigoniidae > Meconema > Meconema thalassinum. The sequence continues at coordinate 1,161,996,813 of OX336389.2, read as the reverse complement.
CATTGATTACTCGTGATTGGAGTAACGAATCGAGATGAGAGTTGCACACAGGTGAATATCTTGGCAAGAAGATAATTTTAGAGTCTTTTACCGGCGAAATTGGTGCATATTTAATGATGTGCGTAAGGACTGTAAAACGACCATTGTTCGCGGAGGGATGTGAAGATGTTGCCGGGGATTTCCCGATTAGGTAGCGTCCCACGCCATGGAGAAAGGAATTAATATAAATTAATTGAACGAGCGATTCCTTTGCACACAGATAGTTTTGGGACCTGTGAAGAGAGAGGAACACAGTGATCATGGTTTGAAGACCTGAATCATGCTGTGAGAGGAGCCAAGATTACGCGGGAAGATGTTGCTCTACTTTCTGTGGAAATCCGATATAAGGGAGTAGACCCCAGGAGGAGCTCTCTGTTCTAGCTCAGTTGAAGCCCAGTTGTAAGTCAGTCGAGACGCAGCCAAGTTCAGTCTACATGCCGCCAAGCGCAGTTACAGCCAGTTACAGTCTTACTAAATTGTCAATTGTAGCACAATGGCAATAAGTCGCAATCAGTATGCAGCAAATATGCAGCAGTACGAGACAGCGTGTAAGTCGCATACAGAAGTCTTCAAATAAGCTACGTGCAGTCTTCGAGTGAAACTTCAGTCAGCTACAGCCAGGTTAAAGCAAGTTCGTCAAGGCAAAACGCATGACGATTCTATTCATCAGGACGCCGAACAAAGACTGGTATGTGTAAAAGAAACAGTAAATACGCTTGTATGAATAATAGTCGTGATACAGGCATAATCAGCCGCACGACCTATGACGTGTTCAGTTACGAAGCACCGTATAGACTAACGGTAGAACTATTGTATATAATTATTTGTGAAAGTGTTGAACTTTATTAAGCGCAATGTGTATAGTATTAACTAATCGTATATGTGTAACTACGATAGAATGCGCTAAAGAAACTCTACTAAGTGTTTGGTATTGCCATGAGAGTACCAGATGTTAACGCTCATGTTTGGGAGCCAGCGTATTGATGTAACGCAGGACGCTTACTGGAGTAATGATCGTCATAAAAACTGTTGGAGAGTTCCGAGAGCAGATAACCAGACTTTCAATCAGGAGTTGGTAACGTAAAATGCCGTCGACACCTGCAATTTCGATCTCTGCTAGGGAATTTCAGCATTGAAGTGTGTATAAAGTGACGAGTGTTCAGTGTAATGTATATGTAAAAATATCATTTAAAGTAGTGTTTGATGAAGTGTTTCACATGTTTGGGGAGTGATAACTTCCTGAAAGGTATGCAACGTGTCGTGTTGGTGATAGAAATTATGTGTAATCAAATGTGTGTAAACAAGAGAAATATGTCGCGTTAAACCCATTATGGCGGGCGACATGGAAGAATATGATTGGTTGGAGCCACCTTAGATGCCTATAGAGATGTAAGTACCCCACAAATTATGGTTCTGATTATGTAGAAGTATGGACCGATGCATGTCTGTGATTCCGTAAAGGTATTGTGAATTCCTTATAGATGCCAGTAAAAATCAGTTAGGAGGCTGATCCTCCAGGTTTAATCAGTATTGAGTTGATTTTTATAGAGTTGAGATGTTAATTTGCATTATTAAGTGGAGTAATTATTCCCACTATGAATTAAGAATGGCAATCAGTTATGTAAATGCAACGAACGCGATTGTTCGAGTTTAAAACGTTTAGCTATGTCGGAAATTTTGGTAATTTATGTGAGAATAATAATAAATAATGATTTTGGTCATTTATGTCAATGAGATTTTCAATAATAATAATAAATAATGATTTTGGTCATTTATGTCAGTGAGAAATGATGATAATAATAATAATGGTTATTAAGAGTATGAATGAACACATCAGGAAACAAATAAATGTTGTAAGCGAGAATTATTAACGCTAATTGCAAGACTTATCAATCTAAGCAGGAAGATGTTACAGTGAGATTACATTACAGTAACTATGGAAAGAAGTTTATATCAGAATATTGCATATATTCAGTAATGATACCAGTAATGAAAGAGCTTTTAGTGGATTGAATTTGCAGCTTAATTGAGAAGCTTATAGAGTAAATGTTAGATTTCTCTTAATATTATCGGTCGGAGTGTCGTAGCATGGAGCATTAGGGGCCAGATAGTCGATTCTACGTATGAATTCTCCTATGTCGTGGACCTTGTTGGAGATATTATTTATACCAGAGTTCTAGTGAAGGGACCCTAACTCTGAAGAAAGGATTGAAATGTGTTCCGGGCTGGAATCTTGTAAGAGTCGAGGAAACAAGGACACCTCGCAGCTCTATGATTTCCCGAGAACTTTTTGATGAGTTATTTACGCTCGTGGGCAGCGAAAACTCATGGCGACAGTGGTTTTCTGCGCCTATATTGTACTTGAGACATCGGTCACCGCCAGGCTCATGCATTGCGAACCCCGATCCTTCATGTTGAATGGACCCATGTGAGGCCATTAATTAATCGTTATCCTCGACGTAGGAATAATTACAAAAGCTCATTCAATACCTGTTGGCATAATAGTCAATTAAGATCCTTTGGGAACATGTGTGTCGGTTAGGACACAGTATTTGTCTTGTAAATCTTCTCTGCTTAGAGGGAGGCTTTCAAACTTTTAGGAAGGTCGAGATAATTGGTGAAACGACCCATTCCACTTTCTATTGTGTAGCGACTTCCTTAGCCAAGGGTCGGTGCCAGCCACTCGGACCGCCCAGGCGAGTTATAAAGGGAAGAGATTCTAGACCTTGTTAAAATGACATATAATGCAAGATTGTTATGTTGAGTATTATAGCCATGTGGTTTGTGAACACATGGATAATTATAGTTCATCCTGATGGTTCATTATTCTAGCTATCTGACGAATAGTTACATGATATATTTGTACTGTCACTGGAACCAAGTCATGTAGTTGGTGACTAGATGCCAATCGCCATGAGCGCGAGGTAGTCTATCGTACAATCCGACATAAGCTATAACGTAACGTTTTATCTAGGAATCACAGACAACATGCGGTGAAACCATATAATTGGAGGATGTGTCGGGGGTAGCTTACATAATTATGGAGTTGCACGTGGATTTTGGTGCAACGTCCAAATAGGTAAATGCATGCAAAGCATTTCATTGGTGAGAAGAAAAATATTAAAACACGCACGGCACACATAATTGTTTAACATAAAGAGGTTTAAGGAATAATCCTTGTTGTAATATTAAAGAAGTCACATTGTATGACTGTTATGTTAATGTACAGTTTGTTTTGAAGTCGTAGGTGCATCAGCGCACTAGTATATCCTTGTGAAGTTCACAGAAGGGTAAAGCCTTATGGCTAGGTATGACTTTGTTGTGATTTCATATTTGTTTACTTGTGGATTGTGGAAGTAAAAAAATTTTTGTTTGCTTTTATTTTATGCTTTTTGGGTATTGTTTTGTGTTTGAAGCCATGATTTATTTTACTGGATTAAAGTTTTAGAATAGAGTTGTGCTTTATCATTGTAGAGTTGATACCTTTTAGCCTCAAATCCAAAATATGCACTGCTAAATTGGGGTTACCGCACACGCCTGAGAGCTGATGCTAGTTGGAGGCAGATGCATATTATCCAACGAGATTACTCACATGGGTACATGGGAATTGATGTCCTATACTGTGATTTGAGCTAAAGGTACGACTAAAGTCGGTCAGATTTAATGCACACAACTCTATTAAAGTAAGAATTAACGCAGTAGGGTGTGACCGCTCCTAATCCATAGCTAAGTTCCGATACGTATATATAAATTTTGATAGATACCTGTAGACATTATAGCTCTATTAATTTATCATGGCCCAAGCAACGTGGGGCGGTATTAACTCGTTATGGAACCGCCTGCGTCAGTGCAATATGAGCGATTTTGGCATTGCACGAACCGGGCAACGATAAACTCCTATTCATTTATCATGGCGCCCAGAATACGTGGAACTTATGGGATTTAGGGAAAACCCATAGATTTTTATGGTATTTCATGGGGAAAACCATAGTAATTGTTTTGCCTCAAACTGTGTTTGAGTGATTTTTGAATTCAGTAGGCTTTTGAGGTAACGCAGAATCTCTCTATTGAGAAGAGAATGGCCTAAGGGTACGAGCGTTACTTACCCAATCCACAATCTACCATAATATTATCAGGTTTTGTACGACTTCACAATATGTGTGCAGTGTTTGATGTTTCTCTTCGAAACGTATCCACATATTTTTCCAGGAAGCCTGCCTGCATATTTAAGTGTGTTATTGTAAAATGTCAGGTACGGAGGAGATCTTGCAAGTTATTGCAGGATTGAAACAGCATTTTGATGCTGCTAACGAGCAGAATAAACTGGAAGCCAAGGCTTTCCAGGAGAGTATAAACAATCGTTTAGATGCCAATCAGGAGGCAATTAATGCAAATCAGGTTGCACTAGACAATAAGTTAGGTCAAATGCAGGAAGTCATTAAGACCGAAGTAACAGACACTGTTGTAAGCATTGTATCGGAAATGCAGGTAAAAACTGATAAACGTTTCGAGGCCATAGAAGCCAAACTTGAGGGTAATTTGCAAGCGTGTAGGCATGCTCAGGAGCAAACCAACAGTAAATTAGAGGCGTTGTCTAACGATATTAAGGATATTCAGATCCAAAATGAGGCGAATCTCGAACGCCAAGCGAAACAGTTCGCAGAGTTTACGAAAACAGTAGACCAGAGATTAGAGGAGAACGACTCCAAATGGGACCAGAAATTGAAAAGCTACGCTAGAGCAATTAACGGTGACCTCAAGAAACAGGACCAGAATATATTAGGTCAATGCCAGGAAATAGGCGAAATTAAGGCTATCGCTCAGGAAAGTAAGGAGCTGGTAGGCAACGTGAAAAGTCAGATGGGTAAAGTTCATAAAGAACTGGACCAAGTGCAAAGCGACATTATCATAGTCAATAAAAGACAAGAGGAAAATAGAGGCGAGATCACCAAGGTCCGGAATGAATTATCTAAAGTCAATGGACACATTCAAGATGAAATTAAAGGTCTGAGAGAAGAACTCGAAATAAGAGAAGGCCAGAAAACAGAGGCAAGCGACAAGACCCTTGCTCAAATTAAAGAGGACGTAGAGGATGAAATATCCCATATCAAACAAAGTCTGAAAGAAGACAAGGTGAAAATTTTTCAAGTAGCCGAGGAAAACCGAGATAGGCTCACAAGAATAGAAAAAGAAGTCATTACTCGCCTAGAAAGAGCAGAAATGCGCCATAACCAAATGGAGACTAGGATAATAGCACAGGAGGAGACACTTCTGAAATATCCTAAGTCAAGTGAAGGCAGCATAGAGGATATAAGAAAAACAAGGTGGGCAGACTTAGAAACCCAACCTATAAGCAGGAATGCTACAGGCGTAGGAGAAAGTCCTTACATAACGCCAGGTGTACCAATTGCGGCATCGACGCCACATGAAAATGCGATGCACACCCAGGTGATAAACGTCATTAGGGCAAGCGAAGAAAAACCTAGGAAATTTTCAGGTAGTCACTGTAGTATGACACCAAAATATTGGTTAAAGGAAGTGACTGAATATCTCAATGATGCACGAATACCGCAGGAGCGTAGGCTACGTGCTATAGAGAAGTTAACAGAGGGGGAGTGCGCATTATGGTTTCGCAGCTTCCGTTACACTTTTGATACTGTTGAGGAATTCCGCGAGGCATTCTTGAAGAGATATTGGGACGCCGCGACTCAGCAGAATTTACGGCTGGATTTGTATGCCAAAAAGTACAGCACGAACAACCCGACGAAGTACGCAGAATTCTTCATATCGCAGATGTGTCGTTTTAAAGAGCTGGATCAAAAACCTAGCGAACTGGAGCTATGCATTGCTATCGCCAAACAGCTTCCATACGAGATCCAAAGGCTACTAATCTCGGCTAATGCGAAAACGGCTATGGAAATGGAGACAGTTCTAAGGCAACTGGACCTCACCACAGCAAATACTATGCGTCAGAGTCGAACCGTGGAACAAGTCCACGTGACTAACACACAGACTGACCAACAGCAAGCTCCAAGGAACAACAAGGCCACGAGCACAGAAACTTTAGATTCCTATGGACGGCAATGGGAACAGGAACCCAGAAAATGGCAGTCAAGGTACAAAGGAAATGCTAATAAAGCAGGAAGAGGTCGAAGTTCGTGGAATAAACACAATAACAGGGGCAAACCGTACCATAACAATGGAGGTAATAATGGCCAGGAAGGCAATAATAGAAATTGGAGACCCCAAGAGAGAAGAAATAACTTCGATGACGAGGCAGAAGAGCGATATCATGCTTCTTTGCGATACCTCGAAGAAAGGGGAGATGAGCCCCAGAAATCACAAGTCCGCTGGCAAGAAGTCATGCAGAACAGGACATCGCCAGACAGATATGGAGATGGAGCTAAGAGTTTGGAACTACAGCGCAGCGAACAGGAGAGAAGGAACTCCAAAGGGGCGGGCGCTGAAGAAAAAAAAAACGCCAAAATTAGAAGAGCTCGAGACTGATGGATGGAAGTCTATTAACATCATCAATTGGATAGCCAAACCAGAAGAATTGATTGAGGATACAGGAGGACCACAGGTCATGGTCAAGAGAGAATTGCCTATTATAATTGTGAGAGTGGCAGGATTAAAAGTCAGAAGTCTGCTAGACACAGGATCAACAGTGAGCCTGATGACACAAGCTCTATATAATGAAATAGCCCGGAGAGAGAACGTTTTGAAGATACCGATCTCCAGTGTCAAAATTAAAGGGGTAATTCCAGACAGAACAATGATATGTAAATACCAGGTATTCCTAGAGTTACAGATAGGAGGCTCTATTTTCTCACAGAGTTTCCTGTTAGTAAACAAACTACCTTATAACCTACTTATTGGGGCAGAGTTTATAAGGGAATACAGAGTGATAATTGACCTAGCACAGGACAGGGTTATGTTCCATGTGAATGAAGAAGCTGAAGGCTTAGAGGTCGCACTCAATGAAATTGAACCAGGATCCAGTGAACAAGTATGGCATACATACAGAGATGTGGCTGATGAAGAAGTGTTAGCTATGGAGCAGTTAGAAGCGGAGCTCAAAACACTAGCCACAGACTTGGAAAAAGATCTGGAACCCAAATTGGAAGAATACATTTCGGAGAAGCTAGAAGAAGCGAAAATTGGGCTAAAAGAGAAGGAAAATTTAAAGCAGTTATTGCTGGAACAGAAGGAAGTCTTTGATTCGAGACCTGGTCGGATAAAGAACTTCACTTATGCTTTTCAAGTCAGTGATTGGACACCATTTAGGCAGAAACCCTACCCTATAGCTGAAAAGCATTATGCTAAAGTGAAAGAGGCAATTCAGGAGATGTTGGAGGCCGGCGTTATTGAGAAAACACCTACGCCTTATGTAAGTCCATTGGTAATTGTACCAAAGACAGACGGATCTGTCAGAGTCTGCTTGGACCTGAGACGCTTAAATTTGAGAGTTATTCCGGAATTTGACCAAGTGCCACCTATTAAAGAGATCCTCAGGAAGTTTAAAGGAAAAACTATATTCTCAAATTTAGATATCACATCCAGTTTCCACCATCTTGAATTAGAGAAGAAAACTAGTCTGTTGACAGGATTTATGTTTGATCAACATACATTCACATTTTTAAGGCTACCTTTTGGGTTGAAAACAGCTGGTTCAGCCCTGATAAGAGCGTTAGATCGCAATCTATCAGATGAGGTTAAAGAGAGTACCATCAGATATGTAGACGACATTCTACTCACATCAGAATCTCTGGAGGAGCACATGAGAGACCTGAAGAAGTTGCTAGATGACCTTCGAGAGGCTAACTTTAAGGTCAATATCAAGAAATCGCACTTCTGTCAGAGGGAAGTTAAATTCCTAGGGCATGTTATTGATGCAAACGGAGTGAAGCCAAATCCAGATAAATTGGAGGTAATTCGGAATTTCCCTCGACCCACGAAAGTTAAGCACGTCCGACAGTATTTGGGAGTAATTGGATTCTTTTCGAACCACTGCCCAAACTATACTGCGACAGTAGCACCACTGCAGGACCTATTGAAGAAAGGCGGCAGATGGAATTGGACGGAGCAATGTCAGGAAGCATTCGTGAGGTCAAAACAAATGCTTTTGGAATATGTGAAACTGGGATACCCAGATTATACCCAGAAGTTCATCATACAGACGGATGCATCACTTATTGGGATTGGAGCGATGCTATTCCAGGAAAATGTTGACCAGCCTGAGAAGAAAGTTTTTATCGCCTTTATCAGCAGAAGACTGAGAGCCCATGAGAAAAATTACACGATCACAGAGATAGAATTGCTCGCAATTTTGTACGCGTTGCAATCGTGGCACAAACTCGTGTACGGCTTCCGAATAGTTCTGAGAACAGACCATAAAGCTTTAACATTTTTGTTAAAGACAGATTTGTCTAGTCAGAGATTGACAAGATGGTCCCTGTATATCCAGCAATTTAATGTGGAAATAGAATACTGTCCAGGGAAAGAGAATGTAATACCGGACATATTAAGTCGTTACCCTAGAGAAGAAGAAGTACTAGCGGTCCAAATTGAGAATCGAGATCAGAAGACGTTGGATGACTTAAGGAACATTACCAACCTACAACGCGAAGACCCATGGTTGAAGATGATAATCGATTACTTTGAGGGACGATTAGCAAGGGGAACTGCGATATACAGAGAGGCGGAGGCATTGGCAACAGATTATGTATGGTATAATCAGATATTACACAAGTGGGACGATGTAGATCACACACGTCAAAGGATTGTAATTCCTGCATCTTTGCAGAGGAGATTAGTATGGCTAGCCCACAGAGCATTTGGTCATCCGGGGATAGATAAAATCTGTGCTCTGTTGAAGGAAGCATTTACTTGGCCAAAATTGAGAGAAACGGTGAGAAATGCTGTTAGAACATGTGATCTTTGCCAAAGGGTAAAGCCGAATCCCTTTTTAATGAGGCAACGACCTATCCCGTTATTACCAGAGAAGCCAAGGCAGCTATTGAGTATCGACAACTTTGGACCATTGCCTAGAGCACGTAGAGGCAATAGACACATTTTTGTAGCCATGGATGTATTTTCGAAAATGGTGGTGTTGTGCCCCATTCAAAAGACAAGTTCAAAACAGGTCTTGAAGCGCCTGAAAGAGAGAGTTATTCCCATTCTTGGGAAGCCGGATAACATTCTCTCGGACCACGGAAGTTGCTTTACTAGTGCAGAATTTCGTCGAGAATTGGAAACTCTAGGAATTAGGCAGATTTTATCTACCATTCGCCATCCTGAGGCAAGTCCCGTTGAAAGAGTAATGAGAGAGATCCAGAAATACATGAAGATCTACTGTTCTGAAGCGAATTGGCGTTGGATTGAATTTCTAGAAGTCATTGAATACTGTATAAATAATACTGTACATGAGGCGACAGGTCAGGTTCCCGTTACTCTACATCTGGATCAGAGACCAGAGAGACCGTGGAATGGTGTTATTCCATTACCAGTAGACGCACAGCCCGGTAGAGAATTGAGGATCCAACGAACCTTTGAATATCTCAAAGCACAGGCGGAGAGACGTCAGAGAAGGAATCGTGCGAAGAGGTATCATAAACCGCTTCTCGTGGGACAGAAAGTTTTAATTAAGAAACCCGCCAGTTCAGATCCAGAGGCACGGAAGTATAAAAAGTTTAATTTTTCTTACCACGGCCCGTTCGAGGTGATAAGAGACCTCCAGAACAATGCATACAGGTTAAGGCATTTAGAGAATGGAAACGAGGTCGTTATGAACATAGCCAACTTAAAAATTTATTACTCGCCAGAAGAATTCGATGAACCAGAAGAAGAATTAGTAACGCACACCCAACTCAACGTGGAGAGCGGAGGCAGCCAAGCAGGCAGACCTGAATGTTGGAACGGCGAGACGGGACGAGAAGCAGACAGTTTACCCAGTGTAAGCGGAGAGCAGAAAGAATGCCAGTGTTTGCGAGAATTCTATGAAGAAATGGTCAGAGTGGCCAGAGAGGTTGAGGCTGTAAACGCGACCCTTCGCAGGGAGAATAGACAGCTCAGAAACAAGGCCGAGTGTGGAAGGGGGAACACTACTAACCCACTCGCAGCCAGACAAGGTGAAGGACCCCAGACGTAAACACAGACGGTGGTCGACAGTCAGCTGGTTACTTATATAAGCCACTTGCATTGGACTTTTATAAGTTTTGCAAGGGGAACATGAACCCGATGGGGTTATGCTGACTGGAATCGAACATGGTTCTCAGAGACTGTGATCTCAGTAAAAAGGTTCCACCAGGAAGCGAACCAGAGATCTGTACAGGGAGTTTCTTGGTAAAAACCCCTCGAAAGAAATGTATATTTAATCACTGGTGTGATTTTTGATGAAATGGCATTATTTATTAAAATAATGTAGGAAATAATGAGCAGATTATATCATTATAAGACGATTTGGTGTAAGCTATTGGAGGTTTGGAGCACAGAGGAGGGCAGAGCTGACATTTACTAATCGGCCCAGAATTGTGGGTTGGTCCCAGTGGAGCCACGTCCATCTCTGTCACCCCATTATGTCGTCTGGAGCAGGGGAGAGGCCTGAATAATGACATAGTTATTCCCCGACGGAGAATAGATTTAGAGTAGGGGCGGAGAAATGCCCAGAAAAATCATTGATTACTCGTGATTGGAGTAACGAATCGAGATGAGAGTTGCACACAGGTGAATATCTTGGCAAGAAGATAATTTTAGAGTCTTTTACCGGCGAAATTGGTGCATATTTAATGATGTGCGTAAGGACTGTAAAACGACCATTGTTCGCGGAGGGATGTGAAGATGTTGCCGGGGATTTCCCGATTAGGTAGCGTCCCACGCCATGGAGAAAGGAATTAATATAAATTAATTGAACGAGCGATTCCTTTGCACACAGATAGTTTTGGGACCTGTGAAGAGAGAGGAACACAATGATCATGGTTTGAAGACCTGAATCATGCTGTGAGAGGAGCCAAGATTACGCGGGAAGATGTTGCTCTACTTTCTGTGGAAATCCGATATAAGGGAGTAGACCCCAGGAGGAGCTCTCTGTTCTAGCTCAGTTGAAGCCCAGTTGTAAGTCAGTCGAGACGCAGCCAAGTTCAGTCTACATGCCGCCAAGCGCAGTTACAGCCAGTTACAGTCTTACTAAATTGTCAATTGTAGCACAATGGCAATAAGTCGCAATCAGTATGCAGCAAATATGCAGCAGTACGAGACAGCGTGTAAGTCGCATACAGAAGTCTTCAAATAAGCTACGTGCAGTCTTCGAGTGAAACTTCAGTCAGCTACAGCCAGGTTAAAGCAAGTTCGTCAAGGCAAAACGCATGACGATTCTATTCATCAGGACGCCGAACAAAGACTGGTATGTGTAAAAGAAACAGTAAATACGCTTGTATGAATAATAGTCGTGATACAGGCATAATCAGCCGCACGACCTATGACGTGTTCAGTTACGAAGCACCGTATAGACTAACGGTAGAACTATTGTATATAATTATTTGTGAAAGTGTTGAACTTTATTAAGCGCAATGTGTATAGTATTAACTAATCGTATATGTGTAACTACGATAGAATGCGCTAAAGAAACTCTACTAAGTGTTTGGTATTGCCATGAGAGTACCAGATGTTAACGCTCATGTTTGGGAGCCAGCGTATTGATGTAACGCAGGACGCTTACTGGAGTAATGATCGTCATAAAAACTGTTGGAGAGTTCCGAGAGCAGATAACCAGACTTTCAATCAGGAGTTGGTAACGTAAAATGCCGTCGACACCTGCAATTTCGATCTCTGCTAGGGAATTTCAGCATTGAAGTGTGTATAAAGTGACGAGTGTTCAGTGTAATGTATATGTAAAAATATCATTTAAAGTAGTGTTTGATGAAGTGTTTCACATGTTTGGGGAGTGATAACTTCCTGAAAGGTATGCAACGTGTCGTGTTGGTGATAGAAATTATGTGTAATCAAATGTGTGTAAACAAGAGAAATATGTCGCGTTAAACCCATTATGGCGGGCGACATGGAAGAATATGATTGGTTGGAGCCACCTTAGATGCCTATAGAGATGTAAGTACCCCACAAATTATGGTTCTGATTATGTAGAAGTATGGACCGATGCATGTCTGTGATTCCGTAAAGGTATTGTGAATTCCTTATAGATGCCAGTAAAAATCAGTTAGGAGGCTGATCCTCCAGGTTTAATCAGTATTGAGTTGATTTTTATAGAGTTGAGATGTTAATTTGCATTATTAAGTGGAGTAATTATTCCCACTATGAATTAAGAATGGCAATCAGTTATGTAAATGCAACGAACGCGATTGTTCGAGTTTAAAACGTTTAGCTATGTCGGAAATTTTGGTAATTTATGTGAGAATAATAATAAATAATGATTTTGGTCATTTATGTCAATGAGATTTTCAATAATAATAATAAATAATGATTTTGGTCATTTATGTCAGTGAGAAATGATGATAATAATAATAATGGTTATTAAGAGTATGAATGAACACATCAGGAAACAAATAAATGTTGTAAGCGAGAATTATTAACGCTAATTGCAAGACTTATCAATCTAAGCAGGAAGATGTTACAGTGAGATTACATTACAGTAACTATGGAAAGAAGTTTATATCAGAATATTGCATATATTCAGTAATGATACCAGTAATGAAAGAGCTTTTAGTGGATTGAATTTGCAGCTTAATTGAGAAGCTTATAGAGTAAATGTTAGATTTCTCTTAATATTATCGGTCGGAGTGTCGTAGCATGGAGCATTAGGGGCCAGATAGTCGATTCTACGTATGAATTCTCCTATGTCGTGGACCTTGTTGGAGATATTATTTATACCAGAGTTCTAGTGAAGGGACCCTAACTCTGAAGAAAGGATTGAAATGTGTTCCGGGCTGGAATCTTGTAAGAGTCGAGGAAACAAGGACACCTCGCAGCTCTATGATTTCCCGAGAACTTTTTGATGAGTTATTTACGCTCGTGGGCAGCGAAAACTCATGGCGACAGTGGTTTTCTGCGCCTATATTGTACTTGAGACATCGGTCACCGCCAGGCTCATGCATTGCGAACCCCGAACCTTCATGTTGAATGGACCCATGTGAGGCCATTAATTAATCGTTATCCTCGACGTAGGAATAATTACAAAAGCTCATTCAATACCTGTTGGCATAATAGTCAATTAAGATCCTTTGGGAACATGTGTGTCGGTTAGGACACAGTATTTGTCTTGTAAATCTTCTCTGCTTAGAGGGAGGCTTTCAAACTTTTAGGAAGGTCGAGATAATTGGTGAAACGACCCATTCCACTTTCTATTGTGTAGCGACTTCCTTAGCCAAGGGTCGGTGCCAGCCACTCGGACCGCCCAGGCGAGTTATAAAGGGAAGAGATTCTAGACCTTGTTAAAATGACATATAATGCAAGATTGTTATGTTGAGTATTATAGCCATGTGGTTTGTGAACACATGGATAATTATAGTTCATCCTGATGGTTCATTATTCTAGCTATCTGACGAATAGTTACATGATATATTTGTACTGTCACTGGAACCAAGTCATGTAGTTGGTGACTAGATGCCAATCGCCATGAGCGCGAGGTAGTCTATCGTACAATCCGACATAAGCTATAACGTAACGTTTTATCTAGGAATCACAGACAACATGCGGTGAAACCATATAATTGGAGGATGTGTCGGGGGTAGCTTACATAATTATGGAGTTGCACGTGGATTTTGGTGCAACGTCCAAATAGGTAAATGCATGCAAAGCATTTCATTGGTGAGAAGAAAAATATTAAAACACGCACGGCACACATAATTGTTTAACATAAAGAGGTTTAAGGAATAATCCTTGTTGTAATATTAAAGAAGTCACATTGTATGACTGTTATGTTAATGTACAGTTTGTTTTGAAGTCGTAGGTGCATCAGCGCACTAGTATATCCTTGTGAAGTTCACAGAAGGGTAAAGCCTTATGGCTAGGTATGACTTTGTTGTGATTTCATATTTGTTTACTTGTGGATTGTGGAAGTAAAAAAATTTTTGTTTGCTTTTATTTTATGCTTTTTGGGTATTGTTTTGTGTTTGAAGCCATGATTTATTTTACTGGATTAAAGTTTTAGAATAGAGTTGTGCTTTATCATTGTAGAGTTGATACCTTTTAGCCTCAAATCCAAAATATGCACTGCTAAATTGGGGTTACCGTACACGCCTGAGAGCTGATGCTAGTTGGAGGCAGATGCATATTATCCAACGAGATTACTCACATGGGTACAATATATTGTGCCTCAAGGTTCCAAATTCCTGTCAAATTCATGTGCTTGAAAGAGTTGAAACAAGTACAATACAAAACTGAACTAAACTAAGGTTGAAAATGAGATTAACATAGAAAAATGAGTGTGTACCGTTTGTTGCTGTCTTTGGAGGCAGCGGGCAGACACATCTATTTAATCACATATCATTTACCCCCTGCTTGGAAAACGACTGTTACATGGCATCCTGGAGGCGACTCGAGTAATGTGTTTTGATCGGTTCTAATGCCACCGCCACCGCCGCCGCTGGAATACTAAAATGGCAATATCTCGCGAACCAATCAGGCTAGAGACTTGTACGAGGTGTCAAATTACTCAGGCGAACACCCCCTTTCCAGCATATGTCCACCCTATAGTAAAATCTACCCCTACTAGAGGGTGTAATTGTATTTTTTTAGAGAATCTCTCTTTCCAATTGCAACATGTGAGAGTTTGAATGTCGATATGGATTTAAACGTTGTTCTACATAAAGTGCATGGGTTCGGTGGATAGCCACTATGAATTAATATGCTTGTTTTGTTTTTTACGCATGCCCACTCATAGCTTTTGTAAGAGGGTGGGGGAGTGGATCCCTGTGGATGGGTTATTGTTGACAGGTCATTGTGGACAAGTCATTGTGGACGGGTCCTTGTTGACGAGTCCTTGTGGACAGGTCCTTGTGGACGAGTCCTTGTGGATGAGTCCCTTTGGACTGATTCCTTTGGACCGGTCCCTTTGGACTGGTACCTATGGACTGGCCCATGCAATTATCCAAATTATGTTAAAGGGTCCGGTCCAAAGGGATCAGCCAAAAGGACCTGCCCACAGGGACCCGTCAAAAATGACTCCATTCAAAAAGGGCCCTTCCAAAGGGGCTAGTCAACAGGGACCAGTCCAAAGGGACAAATCAACAGGGATCAATGAAAAGGGGGAAGCGCGTCATGTAAGTCATTGCGCGCCGCCGCCGTGGGAACATAGGTGTTTATCAGCAGTCTCCGGCAATGTTCGGGAGAGTAACCTTGAAAAGTAGCTGAAACTCGGTAGTCGAAAGCATAGCTTGACCCGTTTCTTACCTCTATGACAAGGTTAGGTTAGGTAAATTTAGGTTATGTTAGGTGAGCTGAGGTTAAGTCTTAAAATATTCCCTCTCTTATGTGTTCAAAGCCGATTCACCCTGAACAGTCAGCCAAAACTTTAAATATGTATTTATCATTACATAAAGAATTAAAGCAAACTTAATTAATTATGAATGGCGTTTTTTGTTACTGTTCAATGTAGACAGAATATATGCATTAAATGATAGACTCAACACAAAATGTTTTGATTGTTGACTTGCGTTAAGCACATGGCTTACCATAGCTAGTTGTTGATACTTTCATGTCAACTGTTAAGCATAAACTAATCTCTAGTAAAGTTAACTCGATAATAAAAATGATAAATTGGTATAATGTTAGGGGCAGTGCACACTTTCCATGTCGATAATTTATATAGGCTAGAAGGATGGTGTTGCAAACTTCTGATGTGTATTTCCAAATTTCCTGCATAGTCTATTTCATAGAATTTTCCTGTAACTTAAAAGTTCATGCTGATTTTGTCTTTGTGTTTGACATTGCAACTACAATGGTTGATTGGATATTCTTTGTCAACTTTCAAATCATGTAATTCATGTCAGATATGTTGGAATTTTTGTTCATGTGTGAAGCTATCAAGTACCGATACCTAATTGGTTGCACAACTGTTTCATAATGAAAATCTTGATCTGTGATTCATTGGAGAACTGTTTACGCTTGTCTGAACCAAGACTAACTGACTACTCACTGCTAAGGTTTAGAAATTACATTTACTCAAATCACATTCTGGTAAAAAAATCATGACTACTATAAACTGCTACCACTCTTCCACCACTTTGCTAACACTTTTCTACCATTTGACTCTCACTTTTTCTCTTACTTTAAACTGCACATACTACAAACTATCATTTTTATTATCGAGTTAACTTTACTAGAGATTAGTTTATGCTTAACAGTTGACATGAAAGTATCAACAACTAGCTATGGTAAGCCATGTGCTTACTATAAAGGATATGCATATATTGTAAAAAGAACTAATAAAAATGGAACTGTTATTTGGTGCTGTTCGAAACAACGATCAAAAAAGTGTCGAGGAATGATTAAAACAAAAGGCTCCAACATACTTATTTCAATCGATCATCATTGTAAATCTCAAAATAATACTCATTTAAATGGACAAAATACTCTAACCAAGGTAAAAAAGCAAGACCAAGAAAAAATAGTTTGGCTCAAGATAGTGCTTTGTTTGTTAAAGAGCATTTATTAGCTCCTGAAAAAGACATGTTAGGACAGTCGTTAACGTCTAAGAAACCTCTAACACTATCAAAGACAACACAAACTATGCCAAAGGTTGTTGCATTGCAAGATGAACAAAAAGGATTAGATAGTAATAGAGATGATTATATTGATGATAATTATATTGATGATGATAACCATGCTGATGATGATGGTTATGATGATGATGATGATGATGATGATAATGGTTTACACCCAAAAAAATCATTTGTTAAATTTGTTTACTGGAACAATCCCAATAAGCTAATCCAGCGGCTTCAGTACTTGCATACCTGTAAACAGGCTGGTCATACTAAATATGAGAAAGAACTTTTGGATATAGAAAATGAGCTTCGTAATGCTAAAATTATAGTGTAATGAATCCATGTAACCGCTTAAACTATTTCATAACAATACATGTAATATTTTCTACCACTTTGCTACCACTTTGCTACCACTTTTCTACCACTTTGCTACCACTTTTCTACTACTTTTCTGCCACTTTGCTACCACTTTTCTAGTTTGCTACCACTTTTCTACCACTTTGCTACCACTTTTCTACTACTTTTCTGCCACTTTTCTACCACTTTTCTAGTTTGCTACCACTTTTCTACCACTTTGCTACCACTTTTCTACTACTTTTCTGCCACTTTTCTACCACTTTTCTACCACTTTGCTACTACTTTGCTACCACTTTTCTACCACTATGTTACCAATTGTCTACCACTTGTCTACCACTTTGCTACCACGTTTCTACCACTTTTCTATCACTTTTAACTGTACATATTAATTATAAAAGCCAACGCTAAATAATTCTATTACCAGAACAGAGATAACCTTTGTAGTGTGCAAATCATACTAACAAGTTAGTTACTACTATGGAACTTACTACAACTAACCGAGGTAAACAACGTGTACTCTATAAAGGCTACTCTTATAACTAGAGACGACAAAATGTAAAAGGAATAATATTCTGGCGATGCTCAAAACAGAGGTCAACAAGATGTCGAGGCAATATGAAAAGTAGAAATGGTGTGGTTTTAGGAGTGAGTGATCATCAATGTAGTGCTCCAGACAAAACACTAATGGTGTTGGCAAAAAAGCATCAGAATGCTAATAAGTTAGTACAAGAGAAAGATGTTTCTACTCAAAATAGTGCATTGTTTGTTGAGCAACGTTTAACCCCTGTTGTAAAAGTTATGTTGTATCCATCTTCCACGCCTCAAGAGTCATCAACATCACAGACTATGCTAGAGGTAGTGTTGTTGTTGTTTTAAGGGGCTGAACTACAAAGTCATCTGCCTTGTTATGCAAGTGGATCGAAAAAGACTAGATAGTAATAGACAAAAGAGAGTTGTAGTTTGTATATAACTATTGTACAAGTACTTACATTAAATAAATAAAAATAGTGTATGGGTATTGTCTGTTTTTCTTAATTGCTATCCCTATGTCCCACTATTAATGCAATTGTTAACCATCAATAGTCCCTGACTATGTTCGCAAAGAGAGTGACCTTAAACAATACACTCTATCTATGGTTTGTGTACCGAGTACACAATAATACAGTGTGGTCAAGCCATGTTGAGGTAATAGTTATATCAGGTAAGGGATTCGAACCCTTGCTTTCTTGTACAGAAAATTTGAACTTAAGTCAAACACCATAACCACTCGGTCAACCTGACAGTTACTAATTTAATTATTTTAGTGGACTTGAGTGTTTATAAAACTTTTTCCAGTATACATTGACTAAACCACTTGTTTGTTTTGAAATATAGATTTTGTTTTGTTTGACCATAACATTGCAGTTATGAGTCTTGTGAACTGGGTGTTTAATATAGGGGTAAAGGCATTTTAAAATAATTTTAGAAAAGCTCTTAGGTATCGTGTCATGGGTTTTAGTAATGCATTACTGTTCGTTGACTAACATTTACCGTTACACAACATTATTTTGGTGAGCTCTACATGTTGTTGTTTGAGTCATCAGTCTTTTGACTGGTTTGATGCAGATCTCCATGCCTCCCTGCCCTGAGCGAAACGTCTCATCTCTATATAACTACCACACCCTACATTCAAGGCTATCTGTTTAACATATTATAACCTTGGATTCCCCCTACAAGCTCTTGGGTTCAATTCCTAGATTTAACACAAACTTTTAAAAGTGGTATGACAACTAAAACTAGTCTACTCAGTCTCGAGTGGTCCAAATAAGTAGAGAGGGTTTGATTCACACCTCAACCATAGAGCACCATATTCTTTTTTAAATAATGATAGCCATTTGTTCAATTTCACATTTCACACATTGCAATTTGTCAATTTTCCATTTGCACTTTTTTTAAATGACAGTTTGATGTTTTTCAATTTCATGATATGGAAACATGGATTTTTCCATTTTCATATTTACACATTTGTCAATTTCCCATTTGCATATATTTTCCTAAATGTCCGTTTAAGGTTTTTAAATTTTGTCTATATGGAAACATGGATTTTCCATTTTGCTGTTTACAAATTTTTTATATATTTATTTTGTGTGTATGTTGAAAAACGATATTTCCAAAACAAGATTTTTTATTTTTCATTTTATGATTTTGTAAATGATCTTAATGTGAGTGCTTGACCATGGCAATAATACAGTCTATCTATGTGTTAGCGGAACCATAGAGGCTTATTACTACTGCAAGTAAGAATGTTTTACAAAAAACGACTATCTACCACTGCATTTGAAAAACAAAACGATTGAAAAAATCTACTTTCCATTCATATATAAGTGCTAATTCTCCCTCTCCCCACCCTACCTCACCGTATTTTCTCTGGTCAAACAACCAATGCTACCCACACACACACACACACACACACACACACACACACACACAAGCTTTCTATATATCTCTCTCTATATATACTGTATGTTTTCTCTTGTCCACGAGATAAAAATTATGGTTGCTGTATTGTATCCTGCACTGTTTATGCGACATACCTTTGCCAGTTCATAAAACCGTTAGGTATTTCTCTACACATAGCGATTTTACCACTGCTCTACCTACGCCTTTTGCTTGTTTGGCTTTCTTACAGTGTAGTATGTGATAGGAAGCATTAACTGTATGTCAAACCCAGTCCACGTTTGTATTTGTAATCTAAGTAATAATTTGAAAAGAGACAAGTGTAATCAGTTTTAAACATTATCTCTGCTTTTATTTGTTTGTTTATGACATGCATATTAACCTAAAATCAAACCCCTGTCTACCTTAGTGAAAGGCTAACAGTTTAACCACTGCGTCACCATACTCTTTTTTCTTAGTTTGATTCGTTCTAGGCCTTAGAGCTAGAAATCGAGTTAAGATCTCCAGTGAAAGAGACACATGTGCTCACCACTATAGCACGTAATGTTTAGCTGGTAACATTAGACAACCGAAAATGATTGTATTTCTGTTAGCCAAGCATTTCTGTCATTTACCTACGGTGTGAGCTCTGCCAGCAAGACAGTTTAGTTTAGAACAAGTGTGTGTGAGTGTGTGCATAGATTATTAGCCTCAGGTATTTAAAGCTTGTTGTGTGTAGCGACCATCTTGTCCCAGTAACCACTGAGCAAGTTTTAACAGTCAACCCATAATAACTGCATAGGATAGTTGTGTGTGGTTCATGTACTTGTGTGTGTGCATTAGCATCATGCACTAGCTTTACCTTACCCTCTATAGGTAGAGCGTTATCCCTTTCCTTTCTGACATTACCAATGACCACATTCACCCACAAGTTTTACACTTAAACCATTGGTTTGTTTTTGATTAAGTTTGGTTCGGTTTGGTTGGGTCTGATTCAGCTTGGTTTAGTTTTGTTCAATGTAGTCACCATTTTAGATTTTAGCTATCCTCTTTAACCAATCAATTAAAGATTGTCTACTCTTATTTCTTGAATCGATAAATCAGATTTTGTATACACCATTTGTCATTTATTATCCCATACCTACCACCTATACTCTCTCTGTACTGCAGTTTGATCTGAAAACAAGTTCCAATGGTGAAAGATTTGTCAGTCATCATACATGTAGCCTACAATAATTCTTTCACTACCTAGCTATGTTTCATCACTCACTGTAAACATTTCACATGTCCATATCCGATTATAAGTTTATAAAATCTCAGGTCGATGACCTTGATGTATTGGGTATTATTGGGTAAATTCATTAGCCATGGGAAAGGGTTGACCATTCTAAGTCCTATGACACCTCACATGTTGATATCCGATTATTAGTTTATAAAATCTCAGGTCAATGACCTTGCTGTTTTGAATTTTTGAGGTAAATTCATTGGTCATGGGAAAGGGTTAACCATTCGTAGTCCTATGACCCCTCACTTGACCCTCTCTACTGATAAGTTTATAAAATCTTAGGTCAATGACCTTGCTGTTTTGGGTATTTTGGGTATATTCGTTGGTCATGGAAAAGGGTTGGCCATCCTGAGTCTTGTTACACCTCACTTGTCCCTCTCTGATTATTAGTTGATAAAATCTTAGGTTAATGACCTTGCTGTTTTTTGGGGGTAAATTTATTGGTCATGGGGAGGGGTTGGCCATTTTAAGTCCTATGACACCTCACTTGACTCTCTGTGATTATTAGTTAGCGAGATATTAACGAAAGTGCAGTTAGGCCCTTTTGACAAAAAATGAATAATACATTCAAAAACAGGGCGTCACCCCAAGTCCAACGACCCCTCATACAAGACCCTAGCTTTCTTAGTTCATAAGATATTAAAAAGCCGATGACCTATTAGTTTTTGGATCTTTGGTTAATTTGTAAAAAAAACGTATCTATAAATCATTATTCAAAAAGCCCGCCCTCTTACAAAAAAAACATTTGCGCATTCGTAAAACAAAAAACCAAAAATGAAAAATCATAACGGCATTCAGTTGTATGCATGCACTTTATGTGGAACGTGTTTAATTTCATATTGGCATCTTTATCCCATTATAGTAGTGATGAACAACGTCAGTTCATCACACACAAATGTAGTTAGGCCCTTTGACATAATTTAAATAAATGCATGAGCCAGTCCATAGGGACCAGGCCAAAGGGACCGGTCCAGAGGGATCAGTCCAAAGGGACAAGGACTCGTCCACAAGGACTCGTCAACAATGCCCAGTCCACAGGGAACCACTCCCCCACCCTCTTACAAAAGCTATGAGTGGGCATGCGTAAAAAACAAAAAACAAGCATGTTAATTCATAGTGGCTATCCACCGTATACATGCACTTTATGTGGAACAACGTTTAAATCCATATCGGCATTCAAACGCTCACATGTTGCAATTGGAAAGAGAGATTCTCTAAAAAATAACAATTTCACCCCCTAGTAGGGGTAGGTTTTATTTTTGGGGTTGAAATATGTTGTCCATTGGAAAGGGGGTGTTAGCTCGAGTTCAATTACACCTCATTTGTCAAAATCCGACCATGCGTTCGAGAGGTATCGGGATGCCGCCATCTTGTGAGGTGGGGAGGTGGAGGTGGTATCTGAACCATCCAAAACACACTACTGACTCGTTCGCAAACAGAGGCTGGACGCTGAAGGGCAAAACAGTCTCAAACGAAAATGTATTTATGAAATGTAACTCAACCCACTCGTGAGTGTCCCCCTTAGAAGGAATATTCGCGAAGCGCCAGACTGACAATGGTATAAAAGCAACTTCTATGGACAGTTAAGCTATAAGCAATGCATTTTGTTTCAATTCTTGCTTCCCATACACATAATTACAAATTTAATACGCCTAGTTAATCATGGGTATCAGAATAAATTCCACAGGGAACTCAGCCGTATTTAATAAGTATTTCCCTAATTCTAGAGCAATTGTCCTGTCATATATCTAACCGTGTTTGTGGATCGTGATACTGAAATCTGGCAAGCGCAAATAATGAAAACGACAATGAGTGCATTGGACGAAGGATGAATTTGTACACTTCGCGGTTGATCGCCTCGTATCGTGCGTGTCGCATATAACATAGTTAGGAGCTCAACTTACATCAATTGGCCGGGTTCGATTCCCGGTCATTGCATGTGAGATTTTCAAAGTGAAATGCCATGTCCTGTGGTTCGGATTCCACGTAAAAATGATGTCCCGTGGCTTATGATCTCACGATTAACGGTCACGTAAAACTACATTCTTCCTTCTTACATCAATTGGAAACATGGTTTTCTTCCAGACAGTCTTATAAATGTCATCGGATGCGGAGCACTGAATTGATTATGGACCAGCGCATGAAGGTTGGTGTTAGCGTTATGGCTCTGCAATTCAGTATCTATGTTTTTAGTGGCACACGCTAACAAAGTTGTATGGAGGATACTGGACGAGATATTGAAGAAGTGCCTACAACTGTCATTTTCAGGACTAACAATAAGCAAATTAATTGAGCCAGATGTCCTTTTGTATAGAAACATACACGAATCTCATTCATGAAAAATTTGACATGTTTAAAAAATAAACACCGCAAGTACGATTCGAACCCCAGTTCGTTGTCGTTTCATGCAACGCCTCTTCCCCTGAGCTAACTGGCAGCCTGCAGAACGCTCATAATATCGTAATGATATTTCCAACATCTCATGCACGTCTATAACAGCTATCATAGACCCTGTGGTAATTAAATTACGGTGTATTGCAATATTTCGTTGTAAAACTTAATAGGCATCCAGTATCGTGTGGCTCCACAATGGTATAACATAGACCATCAAAACAAAAAAAAATTGCCGAGACCAGTATTTGACCCGCGGTGGTCCGGGTTAACAACTTCACACCTTTCCTCTATGCTAACACAGCTACTCTGCTATGGGATTCTCATCCATCGTCACTTGGGACGTGTCCCTCACTTCACGCATTTACTTACGCATTTGGGCGATTTCTCACGAATTGCATATCATTCTTCTCTGTTATTCTGATATCTGCACGGTGGCACTGTGTACTGATAGTTGTATTTTACCACGAACATGTCGTTGAACAAAGATCGAAGCGCATCAAAATTTGTTGCAACTGTACAGTCACGTCCAACCACGATGATACCCGATCAGGACTATCATATTTTCCATGCGACACTTATGATTGTTTATCTGTACATTCATTCATTGGTTGAACAAGGGACGTTGCACCCGATGGAATGGACATTACCTGTATGTGTTCATCCCGTACACCTTGTAACGTACTGTACTCTTTATCCTCGAGATGATCCACCAATATCCACAGACGGAGAAGGATCGCAGCATCTTGTATTCCCCGGCTAGAAAAACTGCTAAGAGCTACTGGCGAATACACACCGGATAGGGTCAGAGGAACTTAAATGTGGTATAGAATACAAACTATTTAGGTTATGTGTTCTAAAAATACACGGGAGAACGAGAATCAATACAATCTCAGGCGCGATGGGATAAGAATCCGGTTGATGACGACACCACCACCTCTATATCACATTGTACTACCAATATACTACATAAGATAATGCAAATTTCTATAAAATGAATCAGTAATGTGTAAGACACGCGCCTGCCTATGTATTCCTTCAAAACACGTTACAAACAAAATTAAAAGAAAACGCAATAACTCTCCAGTATATCCTAAAATAACTTCCCTGCCCTTGCTCGAATAAATAATATAAAAATGAACACAAATTGGAAACAAGCTGCTGTGCCGTAGGCAACAGGAGTTAACAACGAAACTATTTTTTTTTCCGTAATCAGTTTAACCTCCATGTAGGCTTTTCCCACGGACTCAGTGAGAGATCCCACCTTTACCGCCTCTACGGGCAGTGTCCTGGAGATTGACATCGACTCCTGGGATACAACTGGGGAGGCGGGACCAACACCTCGCCCAGGCAGCCCCAGCTGCAAAGCGAACAGGCGGACTCATGAGGGATGGGAAGGGATGGGAAGAATGGGAGAGATAAACAAGGAAGGGGGAAGGAGGCGGCCGTGGCCTGACAGTGGGTACCATGCCGGCATTTGCCCGAATCCGAGGTGGGAATAGAACCCCCTCTACTCATTTGGATCATCCGAGGCTGAGAAGACCCCGTTCCAGTCCTCATACCACTTTTCAAATTTCGTGGAATTGCCGGGAATCGAACCGCGGACCTCCGGTGCGGCAGATAATCACGCTGACCAGTTCGCAACGAAGGCGACAATATTATTCCGTTACCTAAATAAAAACAAAGAAGTAACTCTCACCGTAGTCCTCCACCATTACAATTACTATTTGTTACTCTATACAATCTCGAACTCCTGTCTCCTACACTACCTGTGAACTAAATTAACATTCAAATAAAATATTCTCCCTTACGTCTATCAATAATAAAATCTAAACAAAACTTAATAATGCATGAATTCTATTTAGAATAAACTCTTGACTACTCCCTCCATTCTACGATCTCCACTAGACTTGGTATCAAATTCAGTAGTACTCGTCAATTCTGGAATCTATAGTACATACAATAAATTAGAGATATAGTGATTAACTTCTCTCTGGTCGTTACACAATGATACAGATAATAATAGCCATACCTTCCAACAATATAATTATTACCAGTGTGACCTGTTCTCCTTAACACAGAATCATATAAATTAAATGCAACCTCAGCTATCATATCGATCAGCTGTTCCTAACTGTTTCGACGTGGTTGAACTATCCATAAATGCGTATGTCACGTCCTTCAGACTGACTTCGATACAACACAACAATCTTCTTTCTACCAATATCAACAGTATTTCTTCTTCTCATATACAACTTAATCACTTCGAATATCTGTCAACACAGATATCAACAACATTGAAATCTCAATGTAACAATGCCATAGAGCATATTGCGATTACCGCAAAATCCAACATTACTTTCCTCCGTCTAACGGGAATACTGCATGAACCTTTCTCGAAACAATACATCGTCGTAGCTTCATTCTTAACAATGTGTTCACGTCTGTATCTTTAACTAACATTTGACATATCAACTACAAACTGACATCCTCACTGGTTGCAAATAAATCCACAATATTTTCACAATAAATTACTGGTACTCTATTTGTCCTGATATTTACTGGTAATATAATAACCTTAATAAATTCAATTGCTCTGATACATCGTATATTATCGGTGATTCATGACCATCTAAAATGCAAACAAAGCATAAACCTCAATTGTCACATAACATGACATTAATTATTTTCCTTCAATATATTTAATAACATTACATTGTCCACCAATCTATTCCCTTCTTCAATATGTTTAATACATCATTCACATATCCTGTGAGAAATATTCCTCATCCTATGTGACAATAAGTCGTCAATGGTTTATCCTCCTTTTGATCTGAAATAAAGATCGTTTATCTATCGTTTCAACTTAATAAAATACTGTTATGGCTGTGAGTTTGTTTCGTCGCCTCGCCGCGTGAGTCACAGCCGCCCTGGGCTATGCTCTGCCTCTGTGTGTTACCTGCGCCTTACGCAACGGGGCTGCGAGGACAAAAGGGATGGTCCAGAACATTCGTGACCCAGCTAGTGATGTAAATCTCGAGAAGCCGTGAGTCCTGGACGGTTCTAGAAGCATTCATTGAGTCACCAGCCTGCTATATAAAGCGGTCTCACCAGCGAGGGAAGTCAGTGTTTTTTGAGCGAGAGTGTATACCAGTGCGACAGAGATTATTGTAGTGAAGTGCTGTGTGAATTGCGAAACTCAGTGAGATTCTTGCCGAGCTTGCGGAGCAGTGCGTAGCAGACTCGTAAGTAGCCTAGCGGTAGTTTGTGTACTCAAGGAAGTGTACAGGTATTTCGGTGAGTGACAGACTGGCTGGACACAGGCCTGCCTAATTAGTGAACGGACAGCTGCTCGAGAGAGTGAAAGGGGAGTGTTCCCAATCAGGGAAAACCTAGAGTGAGATACTAATTGCATGTATCTGTTTATTGTGTGGTGAACTGTAACTTGCTAAGACCTGCAATAAAACTACTTTTTCTTTAAAAGGACCACTGTGTTTTGCTTCTACCAACCGTAATCCAGTTAATGAAAGTGCTACTAGGGGTGGCACGTTACAATACTATACTGAAATAAATTCGAAAGTCGAATTATCGAACTATCTAAATCAAAACGTAACAATATAAAATCTCCACTATTAATTAAATAAATCCAAAATGCATTTAGGAAAACTCTATTCAATATATAGAACCTAGATACTCCTGCCTCCTTATAAAAAAAAACTAAACATGTCGAATTCTGACTTTAAAGATCCAAATCGAAAACTAGCAAAAATTACGAACCGAAATTTAAAATTACGAAGATAAATGGCTAAAATGACAAACATAGAATATTGGTCGTATATTCTCGAACATCTTCAAACTACAAAGATATGGGATACTTATTAGAATTCTTGATTCCACCTTTCGCTGCATAAAGATGTCTAGAAGTGGTTATTCCAACGCTCGTAAAAAAGGTTTTCCTGGAGTACCTCTGTTTATTGGCGCTGCCATGGGCACCTTCCTCGTTCGCCTCCACGTAGCCGTAATCTCCCCCGTTTAGGTGAGTGCACCAGACATTCACGTGGTGACCAATAGACGTCTCCTCCTCGAATAGCGAGCGTCTCTCGTATCTGAATAGAACTGGGTATGCCCTTGCTCTCACGTACAGGAATCGAACTGGGTCCACCCTTATTCGCTCATACTGGAATATCTGCTGCTCTTCTTAACACCCGCGTATAATTCATATTTGAGATAGTGGTATCCATATTTATAGCCATAAACGAAGAAATACAATTTTCACGATCTATCAGGAGTAGATGTTGTTCTCCTCTGTATAACATATCGTTACGTCACTCCAGAAATCCTCATGCCTCAATAGGCTATGTTCCCATTAACATATTTAGCAACTCATCATTGCGTCTTCTACGTCATAAAGAATCACCCCTCTCAATTTAATTTTGAGAACCATGGTGGTAATAATGTTCGCAAATAAATGTTCACTATACTACGACTTCTTCAGTGTACTCGTCGTTCGTTGTACATGCAATATTTCGAAGTCACGTAGAATATTGCTATCGATGAATAACTTGTTTTCGTCAGAAATAAAATTTTCTTAGCGAAAATCCTTCCTTGAATAGTTTGATGTTCAATGTTTTTACAGTTTCCTCCCTGTCAGTATTCTCATTAACACTCACTTCATAAACATATGTGGGCAATCGTCATCTGCGTATTAATTCTTCAAAGTTCAACTTTTCTCAATTGCAATCTTCCGCAATTGTTCAATAATACCGTAATTACACAATATCACTAGTTACTTTTTGAACTCTAGTATATTCAACCGTGATGTGTTCTGCACCTATTCATTATAATCATGGTGCACTCCCGCAATGTAATACACATACGTCCGTCTTCTGCCTAGTTTTCGAGAAAAGAAGCCTCGAGTATCCCTTGATGTCCCCCACTAATGCTCAAAGTTTGCATCATCATAAAAAATCTCGCGCGATTAGATGGTGGGTATTACAATTGTCCTCATTACCCCCGCAATTTGACTTCCGTCTCAACAATGGAATATCGCATAAATTCGATAATAATTTTGATGTCTCCTCAGCAAGTCAAAGTACTTCTAATTAGCCTCGCAATGGGTGATGAGATTCATGTTAATTGCGCCCTTTGTAATTTTCCCATTGGCTCTGGTGAGTCACGTGATTCTTTCTCGACACGCTTCTGGCTTGAGTCGCCGGCACACCTCTTGCTCTGCGGGCTACATATCCAACTCCTGGCACGGGTCTAGTGTCGGCTCCCCACCATCAAGTGTAAACTAGTTTCCGCCCTCAAAACTTTCATTTTCACAGCGAATTTTCTGATTGGCCTGTTCCAGTGACTGGCACGACTCTTAAATTATCGTTGGTGCAAGAATCCCGCCTCTCTAAATTTTAACCAGGGCTGAGTTTCAATACAGGCAAAAACAGAATCTTATGCATCGCAAATACGAGTACAGTACTAACTAGCATTCTTGGCTGTCACCAACGAGGTCCAGGCTTTATTCCTGACTCTGTCAAGGAATTAACTTGAGGTCTGAAGGGTGGAACGGGGTTCACTCAGCATCTTGAGGCAAAACTGAGAAGAGGTAGGTCTATTTCCACCTCAGCCATCTTGATGTGGATTTCCGTGGTTTCCCACTTCTGATCCAGGTGAATGCCGGAATGCTATCTAAATTAAAGTCACGGCCGCCTCGTTCCCAAACCTTATTCTCAATTTCAAATACACTAGTACAGCCATCACAAAGACATAGGTAAACAGACAGATTCCGCAGACACACCCAAGTACACGGTGTTACATGACCACGTTGTCGCAAAATCCCTATATGAGTAAACAACAACTGTGTTCGTCTGCAATGACGAACAGATTTCCTTGATGGAGAGAGGATCAGTCCAGTTTCCGCATATTCAATTACATGATAAAATATATCCGGAAGAAAGCTACATTTCCAGTTCAATACGGAGCCTTTGAAGCACCTGACTATGTTATATGGCACATGGACGTTGCGAAGTGCTCACTCTCCAACTGGTCAACTGAACTCCATCCAATGCCTTATGGTATTATGCTACTAGACTTCTACAACACGATTGGGTATAAGTTATGTCCCCATTCCGCTAAGTCGTGTCATAGCGACGATTAATGCATTTTGAACCGGGGGGCTCAAAGTGTTTGAAACACGAGGGGGGTGAGAGCAAGAGGGTGTGAGGTTGAGTGAATCAACAGCTGATGTGGAGGTCACATTATCGCACGGTCGGTAGACATTTGAATATCCCACACATTGGATCAGCCGGTCACATTTTGATATTAGACAAAATCTGATTACTACAGCAAATCAAGGCAGTTATGCTATAGTTTTCTACATAACTACTGTTTATTGTTAAAAAGAATGAAATGGGGCTAAGTGATCACATGGGCTTACGATATTTATAAGGCAAAACTGTGAAAATAGTAAAAAGACTTCAGTTTTCATTTTATATTAGGTCGATCAGTGGCCGGCATTTTTGGCAGTCACCGCAGAGGCCCGCGTTCTACTCCCGGCTCTACGAAGGATTTCAATTCTGGTCTGAGGGATGCAGCGGGGTACACACAGACTCGTGAGGCAAAACTGTGAAGAGGCGGGTTCGATTCCTATCTCAGCCATCCTGGATGTGGTTTTCCGTAGTTTCCCACTTCTATTCCAGGCTAATACCAGGATGGTAATGCCCCCGAAAATTGAATTATTCTGGGACAAAATGAGAGTATTTTCCGTGCCCATGATAAAATTTAACCAGCAAATATAAATTCTGGAAGTGTGACACAGGAGGGTAGTGTTACAAGCTTGAGGCCGTGGGAGAGCCCGATCACGTGACATATTGCACAATAGACACTTCTAGAAGGCTGAAATTGGCATAGCAACAGTGATTTTGGAAATTAATATTATAATTATTGTTATAAATTATGCTATTGGAACCCAGCCCAGAGCCAATGAGAAGAGGTCTTATTGAAGACGGGATCAATTTCAACAACATAATTTGGCGAAATTATGCATTTAGGTCCTTAGAAGAAGATTTTCTTATTTGGTAATGAAGAGAATATTAAAAGAAATTATGTCTGATACTTTAAAAACCGCAGATCGGTCAATCTACGCAGTAATAAGCATTAGTAATCTACGCGCTAAAATTATGGTGGGAGATTGATATGGCCGCCAAAATTTCGACTTGGAGGGGGAGATCCAAGGATCGAAGTTCTTATTCCAGCAGTCTTTGAAGAGTTTTTACTGGGTTAACGGAGATCCCAAAGCTTTGTCCGAGTGCGACGACTGTCGACTTGTGGAGACGCTAGGTTAATAGGTAGAACGTTGGAGATTGCCGCACTTCCATTTTATGTGAAGTTGTGAGGAACATTGAAATTAGTATATCTCTTACATAATTGAGATTCGAGTTTAACTAAGTGCATATATATAAAGAACAGGTCGAATACTACATTCTTTTGAAAGTCGAGCGTTCTAAAATTTACCGTTTCGACAATATAAGCCTGTTAAGACAGATTTTCAAATGTGTTGGAAATAAAGCTGAATATCATTTTAGATTGCAACGTGAAGTTAACGATCGCAATTCAAGTGAACAGTAGCGAAGAACTTTTAACATTGGCGCAGCAAATGAACATTATCATAATGACTATCATTATTCTTCAAGTGGTTTCATTCAACATAATTAACACTGTTGATATGATGAACTAAATAGTTATGCGACAGTGACATATTCGATAACAGAAGTTAAGATACAACGATGGAACTTCGTTAGACGACGTATTCTTGAATACAGACGTAGTGTACGGTCCATCATGTAAATTTTCGTCAGTCTACGAACACTAATGTAACATCAATAGCAATAGAAATATTTCATTCACCATCTATATGAATATTTCTATAAATTATTTTCAATGATGAGGCTGATACATATTTGCGACGGAGAATGAAGATTCTACAGAAGAGATTTGTCAAGATGCTAGGGGTAGCCCAGCAACCAAAGAAAAATTTGCCAGAAGGATGTCGATCGAGCCCAGGCGAATGTTGGTGAATTCCAGAGAGGGACGTTTCCTATATCTGAGGTCGCAGATCCAAGGTTCGAATGCAGATCCATCTCAGTATCTTGAACTGAGGAAACATCTAAAGTATTGTGTGAATACTTACATAGATCTTCAAGCTTTCGTCCAAATAAGGTAGCTGTGTCTCTTTTTTAGTATAGAGCTTGATTAGTGACATAGCCAACGATCTTACTCCATATTTTCACATTTCATGTATTTCAGTGTTCTCATGTATTTTACACTTCAGATGTGTGCTAAGATTTTTATACTTCAAGATTATTTAGGAGACGATTTCCTTTCATCTATTTTTCGTTTTTATTCTACGGATCAGCTGTGGAACTGATATTAAATATTTTGTTTGAGGAATCATATTGCCTCATAGAAGACTAGTCGTTTCGACTCTCGAATTTTAATAATTTTATTTAAACCAAGTATTCTGACATTGTGTCATAGCTTCAAATTAAATTCTTTTAAATTTAATTTGAGCACTTTAATGTAACAACATCTAACTTCAAGAACAGAAGAAACATCGAATGATATTGTTATATCATTATTGAATATAAACTGTCGACGATATAGGAAATACTAGTCGTTTGATAAGACCGAAGTCTTAATCCCTATAAACATTCATTGTGTAGAGTGGAAAAACATTACGACGTTGACAAAACTTTTTTATTATTTGTAAAGCTGAGAGCTTTGTTCATTTAATATGTTAGAGGAAATACCTTTTGAAAGAAGATTATTCAAATCTTTGGCTAGGAATTCAAAGCTAGTTTATCCCGGTCATGATTGAATTCTATTTGACACTATAAATAACATGTGTGTTATTTTACACTATTTGTGTAATATCACGTCATTATGAAGACCTGATATTACAACGATAAACAATTTAAAGCTTGACAAGTGAGATGAGACAGGAGTATTATTTTTATTACATGTATTTGCGACAGACGAGTTAACAGTTAATTATCTTGTTGTGGAGTAAACTTTAGGTGGTCAATCACGATAGTCTAATATCGTTCATTACGATTGGAAGTTTAGTTTGAAGAACTTAAGCATGTATAATTGTAGATCAGTTGTCATGTGAAACGATACTGAGGTTCATGCCATTATTTGAGAGAAGTCCCTACAGAAGAAATGTTAATAACAATTAATCCTTTTGGTTATTGTTTAACATAGTGGATGACAATTGTTTATGCCATATATACTGTTATATGAGGATTTGTAAAGCTATGGAGTGCTCATGCGAAGGAAGTTCCGCATTTTAAGGGAAGCCAAAGTATTGTTGTTCTTTGATAAGAAAGGCATGGATCATGATAAGATTCGTTGTATACAAGTAGTCCAGTTCATGTGAAGTAACGTTTTAGCTGTGTTGACAGAAGGGTTTTAGCGGAAATACAACTAGAGAACGATTGTCTACTCATGTCAATGATACAATTATTATATTTTATTAAACCCAAAATTATGTAATTACGTACAGTTAACTTTGGTCAGTCGACAGTATTAGACCGACAATGTAATGAAACCTATATAAGACGATGTGAAAGCCGTATATGTAAACTACGGAGTGTTAGGAAATGGTTATGTGGAAAAACAATGTATATAATTAATTGAGAATTGTATTGTAACCGAGAATCCAGAATCTTGAAAGTAACGTGTTAACAACGTTAAATAGTGATTATTATTATGAACAAATTACATGTAAATATTTTTCGGAAATGATTTAATTAGTTAAATAATTTTGGTAGGATTTATTAATCGATTGTTTTGGAATAGCATGTGTTTTGTGAGCGTATGTTTTTGTATGAATGATTGTCCACTGTTAAGAGTAATTGTTGAACCGGATTGGTTTAGAACAATTTCGGGGTGCGAATGAAAGATTGTATAAAATTTTCAGAATGATTGTTGAAGGAACATTGAAGTTATGAGCATTTTTGTAAGATCTGAATGTTAATTTTACGTGTATTTTAAACGCACACAAGGGAGTCTCAATGTAGGCTAGCCAGAATGATTCACTGTTAGGATTGGAGAGCGGTGTGACATAATATGAACAGGTGAAGATTTACAGCCTTGTATAAATTGTAAAAAGTTCTGAATTCAGCGTGGTGCTAGCGTTCATTGATAAAGCAAGCCAAATGCACGTGCGTTTCCAGACGCGTGCTAGTGAATGTAACCAGTTGTCAGGAATGCCATGAATGTAAGAGCCTTCCTTAATCGTCTTTCTTTTTTTACGTAGTGTAGGCCTAATCCAGCTAAGGCTTTTATGCTGATATTTTTGCACTAACATGTGTAGTAGAAAGGAAGTGTGTATTATTGTGTGGTTTGTTTTTTCTTTTTGTTGTTAGGTTAGTTTATTGTTATTTTGTTTATACTAGGTTAGTTTACCATTGTTAATAAATTTATTCAGTTCGTTATCTGTCATTGCTGGCGTGTGATTCATTTGAAATATAAGGATTAGAGACGAAATTTGAACAGTGGTATGAGGACTGGAACGGGGTCTACTCAGCCTCGGGTGGTCCAAATGAGTAGAGGGGGTTCGATTCCCACCTCAGCCATCCTCGAAGTGGTTTTCCGTGGTTTCCCACTTCGTCTTCGGGCAAATGCCGGGATGGTACCTACTGTAAGGCCACGGCCGCCTCCTTCCCTCTTCCTAGCCTATCCATCCCAATCTTCCCTCCCTCCTCATCCCTCACGAGGCCCCTGTTCGCTTTGCAGGTGAGGCCACCTGGGCGAAGTGCTGATCACACCTCCCCAGTTTTATCCTTCCCGACCAGATGTTCCAAGCTCCAGGACACTGCCCATAGAGGCGGTAGTGGTGAGTTCCCTCGCTGAGTCCGTGGGAACCACCAACCTAGAGGGTAAATTGACTAAATAAAAAAAACGATTAGAGTATTGTGGATGTATTGTATGCGAAGCTGAGTTCCCAGTCCCCGAGAACGTAAGTAAAGGTAAGTGTGCCCCGTGTAGTTTGTTGTTGATCCACAATATTCTTGTAACTGCTGTATGTAAATCCCTAAAGGCCATGTAGGAGCGATTTCTAATATAGTAATAGGCCGGTGCTGTTAGAAATAGGCGATCCAGCTCTGGCAATGGGTATTTCAACAGGTTACTTTCCGGATTTACGGGTACAGTACCTTACTCAAGGCAACGGCCACTTCCAACCCAAATTCTATCTCGATTACAAATACACACACTTGTACAGACATCGGTATGGGTACAAATGACTTAAGTAAATAGTGTTCTTGGTGCAAGAACAAAGCCAACTATTTGGTCTATTAGCATGCAGCCGATGCTGCCGTTAAACTCCGTGCTGTGAGTAATACTGGAAATATCCGCTCATGTCTACTATGATGTAATAGAATTTGTAGAGCTATTTCAACATTTAAAACAATAACACATCAGTTAGGTCGCGCATGATTGCTGGCAGCGTTCGAAATGAGTAGGTCATTTACGCTGGTCATTATTAATGGCAGGACAATTCATTACATAGCTTCACAAACACGTAAACGAATGTCAATAAACGGAAGCGCGCTTACTTCCATCAGAATGATAACAAAAAGTCAGATGTACTTTTGATATGTTTAGGGGTAAGCCGTCCAGGTCAAAAATGTAGGCTCACCTACGGTATTGACTATTTCATGAGTGATGAATTTCACTACTTGAAGCATAAATATCTGACGGTTGCTCCTAAATATTTTATTACAATGTAAGGCTATAGGGTCATGATCTATGATATGTTGCTGGTTTTGTAGGTGATGTCCATTTTTGCAACATGTTCCAATGATATATACAGAGTAGTTCACCGGCCCCTTATGTTTTTTGGAGAAAGGAAACCCAACTAACGCGTATATCATAGTCATCCTAAAAACATTAGTACTTGCTCTTTTACGGCCTTAGTACAACTTTACTGTTGAGTTAATGCTCGCAAATATAGTCGAAATCATTAGCAGCAGTGTTATTTCAATGACACCAACTATAATGAATTTGTAAAACGACCACAGCTCTGAACATTTACCTTACTTATCTTACATTTGGACATGAAGTGTCTATGAGGACTAGAAATAGATTCAATACGTTGCAGTATCAAAAAGCCTCCGTGGCTTAGGCGGCAGCACGCCAGCCTCTCACCGCTGGGTCCGTGGTTCAAATCCCGGTCACTCCATGTGAGATCTGTGCTGGACAAAACGGAGGCAGACAGGTTTTTCTCCGGGTACTCCGGTTTTCCCTGTCAACATTTCATTCCAGCAACACTCTCCACTATCATTTCATTTCGTCTGTCATTCATCTAATCATTGCCCCAGAGGAGTGCGTCAGGCCTCGGCAGCCGGCACAGTTCATATCCTCGCCGCTAGATAGGGGCTTCATTCATTCCATTCCTGACCCGGTCGGAGACTGGAAGCAGGCTGTGGATTTTCATTTTCACGTTGCAGTATCACACTAAGGCTCTCGGTAGCTAAGATGGTTAAGTCGTGCTTCTCTGCTGTTACGTTAGCCGTGCTGCCAGGTAGCAGGTACGATCCCAAGGCAGATACGTTTTTGTTTCGCTTAATGCCGTTTACATTGAATTACTAGGCCACATATCTACATGTTCCAATGAGTGAATTCTTATTTGGTCTTGAAAAGGGCCGTTTTTATTCGATGCTACGTAGACAGGTTGGACGATGACGTAATGGTCTGTAGGAAGAAAAGGAAGGTAGCTTGTAGATTAACGTGACTTAATCTTGCGAACATGAGCCACGGGATCTCCACTTTACGTGGATCTGAACCACAGGACATGGCATTGGTGAGAGGCAAAGAACATGAAGTTTGCGCCACCACACCCCCTCCCCTGTAGGAAGAAAGCAACTGCATATTCAGTGTTGCAAGTGTTCAAAATGTTGACCACTTTGGTTTATGAGATTTAAGCGCGACGTATTAAGGACAGTCTTGCACGTTGTAACATGTGAGGTGTAACAACATGGCATGCCTCGATGATTAATTGCCGAAGGTGGTCAGTATCTTCAGGCTCCTGTGCATAGACGATACTACCTGCTTTATGTTACGCACACGAAGAAATCAATTGGCGTTAGATCGGGTGATCTGGCAGGCCAGTGAAAGACCCCTTCCTAACCATTTATTTGGATATGTGTTTTAAAGATGGTTCCAGAAGACTACTGATCCGTGAGGTGGGCCCCACCCTGTTGCCACCACATTAGCAATCGCTCACACAGTGGCACGTTTCCTAGCAAATGTGGGAGTTTATTTTGTAGATAATGAATCGCACACCAGATATTTACACCCCACTGCACTTGAAATGCGCCCTGCCTTACCCAATGGGTCTCTCCACGCTCCAATAGTGCAAGTTATGCCAGTTGATGGTGCCATTGTTGTGAAATCGTGATTCGTCTGAAAACAGAACATTTGACAGAAAGGCTGAATTATTGGTCATACTGCGTAACCCCCATTGACAAAATGTTACTCTAGCATCGAAATCACGTCCGTGGAGGTGCTGGAGTAACTGCAGATGGTTGGGTGAAATCTATTGCTATACAATATTCACATGACGGAGGACCCGCTGATGTTCGTCTGTTGTGCAAGTGTCCATATACTAATATGAGGATTATTCAGGACAGTGTCCAGAACACCTTATTCATTCGCACCAGATGTTTTAAGAGCATCTCTAACAGTAGGTACTGCACCCGAATTTCTTTAGAACTATAAAAATGCCTTAGTCAAGATTTGAACTGGGACATATGACTTTAATATGCGTGGAATTAAAATCTCTATCAAAGTGGAAATATGTATAGCGAAGCATTATGTGGTATGAAGGAAGATATATTATGGCTTACAGAAGCATACATGAACATTTATTGGAAGCCCGAATGCAATTGGAACACTCAGATTTATTTAACAGAAAGAGATTGTCTTTTAGAAGTGGCCAGGTTCATGTCAAGTTACGAGCAGGTAGGCTCAACAACCGGCTAAAAGCAGAGGAGTCACCAGCGGCGATAGTCAAGGACCGGGCGTGTCAATAGAAGAAGAGGGGGAAGTCTGGAGATACGTCACAAGCTCGCGGGGAAGCGGGTGTTGGAAGGAGTCTCGGGAGAGAGAGATTCATTCTCATTATACGCTTGGTCGAGTTAATAGCTATTAAAATGAAGTAATTCCAATTTCAAGAACGCCTAGAATTGGTGTGTGTCGGGAGACGGAATAGCTTGACCAATGGAGAGCGACCTCCACGGGCCAAGACTTTTGGAGGCTCGGTGAATTCACATTGAAACACACTACAGTGAAAGGACTTGCTTAAAGCTGAACGTTTCACAATTGTACTGTCGATGAAAGAACTATATAATATTACGTGATTATAACACTACAGAATACTGCAGATCTACAGCATATATATATATATTTGACGTTATACTGAAACATTATCACAGTAATACTTCATAATATTACTACGGATATACAACGATTATACATCAAAATTTATTCAAGATGCTATCTCAGCCCAGTCAGAGGGGAAGCAGCACGTGTAATATCGTCATTGAAGGTGTGATTATTTTCTAATTTTCACCATGGAAGGAAGTTAGTCTACATCAGCATTAGTGTGAAATCCAGTTTAACAACAGCGAGATGGATTTCATTGCCAACTACGACCGAAATACACTGAAATTACAGTTCATGCTACGCTACGATGAGATTCCATATCTATCTAGGAATTCTCATAGAACATTATCTATAGTCAGAGATTTCCATGTCTTACTACCAGAGAGCAGCCAATTGAAGCGATGAATGTCAGAATCTACGATTCAGAAGAGCTCGAGATCCCAGACAGTGTCATGTTACAAAAAAAGAAGTTGCCCAGTGGAGATACGGAACAACAAGTTCGAGTTCGAGGTCCAAGCAGACCGGAGCCTGCCAGCTGTGGCCTAGTTTCAAGAAGCGTTGACCTCGATCGAACTGTCGCCGGTAGACACGTGAGTGAGGGGAGAGCATGTGTCATTCATACACCCAGCTGTCTCAGAGGAATGTGGGCATTCCTAATTGCTTGGCGCTGCCTGCGAAAGCGTGCCCGTCTCATCTATAAGAATGTGACCTCCTCTCTATTATATGGGGGTAGTGAATGAAATGTTACTATTGCAAAGCTATTTGAGGTACCGGGGACCGAACCTGGTGGGCAACTAAATAATGTGGCCCCTATGTACTATATGGGGTGGGCGTAGCGAATTTGGGGGTCGTGAATGGCTGATTATTATTTAAGGGTGGCGTTAAGTAATGTAATCTCTATTAGGGCGGGCCTGGGTGGGCACAAAAAATATTACTAGACCCGTACTTCAAAAATTTTCCCAATTTTGGGTGGCGTTCGCTTGGCTAGTAAGAGGTTAAGTTTAGGGATCTTTTCCGCAGAAGTACGTTGTATGTACCCCTTTAGGCGTTGTCTTAAGACAACGTCACGGTACCTAGCGCTTCCACCATTTGTAGGGTACCTGAGAGGGTAGCCTCTACAAAGTGTATTGAAAGGGGGATGAAAGGAGAGTAGCTGAAGGCTGCTCGGGACTCTGGTGTAAAAAGATGTAGGTTGGAAGGGTTTGGGCGTGAATGCAGCTCGAAGGGCTAACACCCAATTGTATAAGCTGCGGGGGTGGTCCTAAGGGATGGCTACAAGGGATAATTTACCAGGTGATGGCAGGAGCGCTACGCGACTGCCTGGATTCCTGCTGATGTTAGTTGACTGGCCGTGCTCCTAATGAGTATCGCGCATGTATGCAATGTAAGGTGACGCCTGTGGCTGACTACAGCAACAAATAGACAATTAACTAATTACTAA
Organism: Meconema thalassinum; assembly: GCA_946902985.2. Taxonomy (NCBI): domain Eukaryota; kingdom Metazoa; phylum Arthropoda; class Insecta; order Orthoptera; family Tettigoniidae; genus Meconema; species Meconema thalassinum. The sequence continues at coordinate 1,161,957,722 of OX336389.2, read as the reverse complement.
TTTGGGATCCTGCTGGTAAATGAATTAAGGGGTAGGATCTTATTAATTAACTAAATAAATGAATTAAAAGACCAGTTGACTTATGGATTCTACTGTTAAATCTGTACTCCTGAAGTGGAGTACAAGGAAATAGTGCAGAGCAAATACTCGTGATCTTTACAATAGTAGGGGGATGTTTTACGTGTTGGTGTTACAGTTTGTGTAGGCTCACTAGACACTCACCTATCTGGATGTGGCAGCTACAAGCAGCGTCTCAGCACCTGAAGCACTTGTGAAAGACTGACCTCGTCTCACTTCTCCCTCAGTGTTTTATAGAATCCGCCTGCCGAGTTAGCATTAGTTGGCATTAGTTGCGGATTCTATAGGAAGTGAGGTGCTTGCCCTGCGTCATCGGAGATCGTCTCTATGCACTAGGCCTGGTCTTGGTGTGAGCTTATGCGACGTATGCCGCAGGCATCCGCGTGTAATTAGATGTATAATTTATAGTTATAGGTTTGTAGTTAATTTATAGTTATATGGAAGGGATGGGAATGCATCCCTCGGATTCAACACGTGTCACGTCAAAGCCCTCTGTGACATCAGGTTGGTAACTATTCCTCATTCTTACACTGTGTCAAGTAAAATCCCTCTGTAACCCCGGGAGGTAAACCATTCCTCATTCTTACCTTTAAGAAATATAAAAATTATTAATTGATCCACTTATGAGAAATGTCGTAGTGTATTGAGTTCATTAGACTGTTAACATGACTTTTCTCACTAAGGATATGCTATGAGAGAAACTGAAGTTACTAGAAAAGACAGCTACTGATCGAATGAGTGCGCTTGCTGCGTGGCTCAGCGGTAACGTTCTCGCTTGCTGGGCCCAAGGTTGCAGGTTCGTATCCTGGCGCAGTCAGCTTGCATTTGAGGGTGCGCAAATGTGAGGGAGCCGTGTCAGTAGATTTACTGGCACGTTAAAGTTCTCTTTCGGGGCAAAATTCCGGCACCCCGGCGTCTCTAAATACCAGAGTAGTTAAAAGGAACGTAAAACCAATAACATAATTATTATGGAATGACTGCCTGCTCAATTAATTCTCAGGTAGGATTATTTTTATACAAACAAAATAAAGTGTATTGGCATGCTTGTGGAATTGATTTTCTTATCTTTAACATCTACACGAGACCAACTAAATCATCTTGGATGTGGTTTCCCGTTGTATCCCACATCTACTACAGGAAAACTGTCACGAGAATATAACACTATTCCTAATTTTCATAGCTCCATGCCGTAATGTTGTTTCCGCTACCCATGATGCTCAGGGGGCTAGGGCATGCGATCGAACTGGCGGTGGCTGCACATTTCAAAGCCATCACAACCAAAGAACAAAGCGGTGTCTGTATAATGTGTGAATGAGCAATTAAGGTGAGGATGGGGAAGGAGGCAGCCATGGGCTTATGTTAGAAACCGTTCCGGCATTAGCATGGAGTAGAAGTGAGAAACCATTGAGGTGGGAATCGATCGCACGTCTTCTCAGTTTTACCCCACGAGGCTTAGTGTTCCCGGTCCCAGTCCATAGAGCAACATTAAATTTCTTGGCAGAATCGGGAATCGAACCGTGGACCTCCGGGGTGTCACTCCAGATTCGAACACTACGTAATGTTCATGGCGTGAAATTTGAAATGTGGTCTATGGACTGGAACGGGTTCTACTCAGCCGTGGGTGGTCCAAATGAGTAGAGGGGGTTCGATTCTCACCTCAGCCACACTCGATGTGGTGTCCCGTGGTTTCCCACCTCGTCTCCGGGCATTTGCCGGGATGGTACTGTGCCCGATAAATCATGGACAGTACTTGTCGCACCCAATGGATCAGCTGGATCGTAGAACCTGAAAGTCCCCGGCTGGAAAACCCCTCAAAATCCTACCGACAAGCACTACATGAAAGGGAAAACACATATCCTATCAAGATTGCGTTAAGAAAATGACCAATTTTTAAAAAATAGCTCGGTCGATTAAATCGAGAATCAAGCAAAATAAGTCTCAAAGCAATGGGACTAATATGGGATTAACACCTATCACTGGTCTTCCTAACACATTCACTCACCAATTATTATAAATCACAACGTGAAATTTGCATAAAATATCACTAAATTTATCAATTCGAAGCTAGTACAAGCACAATATAAGCACCTAATCAAAGAAAATAAAAATACGATATCACACAGCATGAACTGGTCGTAGAACGTTTTCACGCTTGAAACAAATAATTGCATAAAGTTCAATAGAATATCCCACAATTGCACGTGGATATTATCGTTCTCAAAACTATACAACACTCACCCTAAATTTGTACATAGCTTAACATGATATAAGTCAATCATGTTGTTCGAAGTCTTATTCCTTTCAATAATAACGAAGATATATAGATATTTCCTCATCACAACTAAATTCATCATACTGATATCGTCACCAAAATGTATTTCATATTCTTTTATTTCGTCAAAGCAGTAAATTGAAATCATATTATGGCCTGAACACGCTGAAAATTCTCATGCCACTCGACAATTTTATACATCCCTGCTGGATTCAATTTATTAAATACCTGTGCAATGCTCATTTCGTTAAATCCATGTCCCTATACTGTTTCATAATACACTTCATTATATTTTAATAATAATATATTTAGTTACTCTCAATCAGAACTTATTTGTAATAAACAATATCAAACAACTTTAAATTCTCAGTTTCAAAATTCATCCAACTTTCATTGTAATGCAATAAATTCTACTCCATGAAAATCATGTTAATAAAATTGCTCATATGAAATCCATTAGAATTTAATTGAGTGCAAATAAGCAAGTATGGCAGTAATCGTAACTCAAATGAAATCCATAAGACTGCAATACCTTCTACACTATGAAAATCACATTAATAATAATTACTCACTGAAATTCATTAGAATTTAATCATTCAAATAGAGCTTTAATAGGACGTTTCAAAAATTGAGAATATTTAATATTACTGTTAATGTTTCATATGCTCTTCATTACAAGTTCTTAAATGCGTTTGACAAAATAGTTCTTCCATTCAATACTACTTAACATCGTTGATCATGATAAACAATTGTCGAAAATATTCGTAAACTTCATCCAAAAATGTACATCAAATCCTTATTTTATAATTCATCTTCCTATAAACATTAATCTTCTTCCTATCGCATATCTTCTCTCTAACGATTGTCTTCTCAACAATAAAATCTTCATTCAAAATTATCAAATCGAAAATAGGATCCAAAATCCTAAATAAATGTAATCCAAAATCGAAAATTGAAATATATAGGATGCACTCGTAAACGAATCAAAATCCTGATTGAAAATATGGCGAAATATGAAAGAACATCATATCTACACCACACTCCAATTTAACTAGACAAAAATGGCGAAATGGTCAACTTCAATATGCCTTAAATTACTACTACTACATAAAGAAAATCCTCTTCTCTACCTTGTGCTGTGTCTTGTAGAAATTGCATATTCAGGAATACGCAACAATCTACTCCCCAAACTAAACTGCGGTGCTGATCGCCCGTCTACTTCTCCTGGCATTGAACTGGGATAGTAGACACCTGTCCCCACTCGTTCCTTCCTGGATTGTTGACTGCATCTCATAATTCCAGGTTCTCGTTCGTCCGGATTGTCGACTCCATATCTCTTGGTTGAAGAATCTTTTAATTTCGTAGTAGCATTTCATTTTATAGTTGAAGAGTGGTTTGACCTCGCTTCCTCCATGATTTTGAAGTAAGTATTTCTCATACATATAAGCGTAGATGATTACTCTTGACATTCTCGGTCACTCTGTATGATGTGTTCCTTCTTTAATTTAACAACACACAGTCGTAGATTTAATAAGCTGTGGTAATAATCATCCTGGCTTCACGTAAAAGAACATCGTGAAATGTTGTAGATAATTATCTGTACTGAAATGCTTTCCCCAAAAGAATTGAATGTCTTTAAACTTCCAATATATTTAATAATTTTTGCGAGTTATCACAAAATAAGACTGGAGTATATCTCTATCATAGGTCACTAGTATATTGCCGACTGTCACACACTATGTTCTCGAAACTTCACGTATTGGAGACGAGTTTAAGACGCGATGTGAACTCTTTACCAATCAAAGACGTAAGATCTTCTTCTCTGCTCACAAGCTCCCTCTAGCTCCTACTCACCCCCACTCTGACCTTGATGCCTCGATGAAACTCAATGTTTAACAAATAATTCCTTTCCGTGCTACATACAGTATCATATCCTTCAAAAACTCAATTGATTCAGCTCTCTCCATATTCATATTAATTTCTGGTGCACAGCAAAATATACGTTCAATTATGTATGTATGTATGTATGAATTCTTCAAAATTCGTAAAACATCGCATTCAGGGTTCTCCTCGATCTAAATCACGTCAGTCGACCTCGCTTCTACTCAGCTGCGAGCTGGCCGGTGAAAATAACCTTGAATATAACAACATTCTGGAAATCGTTGCGGGATGCCTATACTCCTGGTGTCACAGCTGGTTCTTGCGAAACATTTTCCTCTCGTAATTTATACTCGTAAAATCAATGTCCGTGTAGCCAACTGCTCCATTCCAATTTTTACAGCAAAATACTGGTACAGTTCCTACCGTACGGCCATGGCCGCCTCCTTCCTTCCCTCTTCCTTGCCTATCACTCCCAATCTTCCCCTCCCTTCCCATCCCTCATGACGTCCCTGTTCGCTTTGGAGGTGAGGCCGCCTGGGAGAGGTGCTGGTCCCACCTCCCCAGTTATATCCCTGACTAGGTGTTGAAAGCTCCCTCGCTGAGTCCGAGTCCGAGAGAAAGGCCAACCTGGAGGTTAAACTGACTAAAATATAGACTATATATATACTGTATATACAGTATATATATATGTGTGTATATAAGGTAGTATATTTAATTTCCTGGCGCAGTCAGCTGGCATTTGAGGGTGCACAAATGCGAGGGAGCCGCGTCAGTAGATTTACTGGCACATTAAAGATTCCCTTTGGGGCAAAATTCCGGCACCCCGGCGTCTCTAAAAGCCAGAGTAGTTAAAAGGGACGTACAACCAATAACATTATTATTATTATTATTATTATTATTATTATTATTAGTGTATTTAATTACAGTGTCCCAAGAGAGGTTGCATATTCACGCATGTTTTATTCTCATATATAGATCCAATCATAGTACACTTTAGTAACCCACAGCCATTGAATCGCTCGCCAAGGCAGTGCGCAGGCCATGGGGCAAATATAAAAAAAGGAAAGAAGCTTGTAGATTAACGTGACTGTCAATCTTGCGACCATGAACCGCGGAACCTCCATTCTTACGATGAATCCGAGCCAAAGTACGTGATATTTCACTTCGAAATCTTATGTGCATTGACCGGGAATCGAATCAGTTCCGTCTTGGTGAGAGGCAAGTTGCTTGACCACTGAACCGCCACGTCCAAGATAGACCAGTTGGTTCAAACCCAGCCAAATTCCATTGAAACACTGGTATGGTAGCATATAATGAGCCACGGCCACTTTTAACTACTTGTCCAGTATCATTCATCTTAATTTATTTCATCTCTCGTTTACTTCTCTCATGACATTGTCGTCAGGTAGGGCAGCGAGATGTAAATCCACTCGGTGCATGCACATTCTTCGTATCTTATTTCCATCCCGTTGAAACGGGGTGGGTAAGGGATGGCCATACTGAGCCCGAATTGCTCAAGCTGGTGATAACTTTTATGAGAATCAAAGAATTATTACGTCAGAGATTTCTGAACGCATCCTAGAAGCATGTCTCCGCTTCAGAAGCACTTTTGACTTTGTTGAAATGCTCCACATATTATTTCCACATGATTAAAAAATGTTTTCTTTAATGTGCAACACTAATATATAATTTCCAGTCATACAGCGTAATTTGCCGAATTTTTATGGGCTAATATTTATTTTTTGGTATTTAAAGACAAAGGTATGCCATCGCAGAGATGCGAACGGAATGTAATTAGTTGCTCAACGACTTAGGAAGTGTCGAAGCCTGAGCGCTTGCTTCCTTGAGGAAAGACAACCCCATAGTGCGATTGAGCCGCACGGCCGTGCATTTTGAAGGTCCAAGTGGACCGGGTTTTGAAGAAGTCGTTTTCAGTGTAATCTCAGTGCAATCCGACGCCATCCAGTAATTTTTTCGGCACAAAGTGTACTTATGAATTGTGTGTTGCAAGTGAAGCAACAAATACAGTGATATTTTTGAAGGAAATAGTAATTTCCGTATATTTGGTGATTGAGCACATGGTCTTATTTCTACGCTTCATGGACGACCATAGTGCTAAGCAAAAATTACAAAACGTGCATTGAACAGGGTATTTCAATGATTTGTGTTACAATCACGTGCATAATATTTCAATTAACCGTGCCATGCAAAGGCCGGAATTTTCAACAGAGAGATTACGTCGATTTAGGCAGATTTGCAATTTTTACTCATTGTGATAAATTCTGTGAGCAGACAAGTGCAAATATCTTTAAATTCTGTGAAAAGCAGATAAGACCTTTATTGAATCCAATCTGCAAACATCAGTGTAGAGGCAGTGAGATTTACCAAAGTACGCTAGAAGCGGTGAATTTTTCATCGTATTTCCAACTTCTACAAGATGTCAGAACTACGCCACGCGCAGCGGTATAACTACGTCATCCTGACCATGAGGATGATAATGGCTTAAGCCATTGGATTGGACAGAACGCCGAATATCTGAGCTTCATTACAGCCATGGAGGAAACAGAGTGGATAACCATGCTCTTTGAGAAGCAGCGAGGATATCCCTGGAAACCACTGAGAAAGGAAGTACCCCTCAATCATTCTCTTTTGTGTGAGGTGATCGTCGCTAAGCTGTGAGTCATGATCTAACTTCAATTTTGTACGGTGAATGGTCATGGGTGGAATAGTCATTAGCAACCGTAACTCTGATATTAGTCAACAGGTAGGATTTTTCTCTTCTTAGTCACCGTCTTTGGTGTTTTTCCAACTTTCGATAAGCTTCTACACGATCCGTTTCTAAGATTTGAGTTAGTCACCAATTTTGTGTAGTTACACAAGGTGCAATATTAATCATGATTGTAAGTTCCGCATCACGGAAGATGGATTCGTCATATTAGACAGCTGAATGTTTTGTAATATTTTTCAAGCTCCCATTTTAGTAATTATTAGAACGCCACTGACATGGGCGTATCGTTTAGTGTTGAGAAGATGCTCACACTACCCTGTTTATCGTAAATACATTTTTCTTATAGTGTGCAAGAAGCCACTAGATTAGAGTTGAATCAATTTCTGTGTAAATGAGTTAAGACTGTAATAACTTTCTCATATTCCCAATTACACGGTAAACCGTATCGTTTTTTTTAAGTCACACCACAGGATATGAGTGTTGAAAACAATTTTATAAGGTCAATTTTACGTGCCCAGTGAGCACGAATGCATATTCTTGTAACCAGCAGTGGTGTTACTACTTCCAAAGACAATCAACAGAGAGACATCTCTTTACATTAAGTCTCTTTGGTTTGCCCAGGCAAACACATCATTATTACTACTTTTTCAGTGCCTAGAATTTCATAATACTCTTAAACAGTGTGTCAGAATTCTTTCAAGTGTGTACAAGGGTCACTCTTGGACATTATTTTTTGAACCCAGTAATAAAATTGAGACTGTGATAGACTTTTGCTTTGAGCAAATCCACACACACAGTGTAGCGGTTTTAATAACAGCGTGCCTGGTAGCAGATGACAGATGCTCACCAGGGTCGCGACCTGTAATATTTCCCAAGTAACCTACGATCTCAAGGTGAGACAATGACAATCGATACACAATTATGTATGCATTTTTCAATGGATGTTTCTTAACGAGTGAAGTCATGTGTACGCTCGAGCTGTAACCTGATCAAGTATTGATTATTTAAGGAATGTTTCAGTACGGGGTGCTTTAAAAGTATCGTATTTATTCTGAGATTCTCGCAGATGTTGTGAGCGAGTACAGTTTGTTACTGTCATGTATTGTTATGATTTGAGTAATCATTTGATGGACCTGACATATTTTTAGAAGGTCATTATTCTCGCTTTAAAGTGAATGACTTTCCATGTTGATACACGATGTTGGTTTTGTTACCGTTTTTGATTTGTGTAGGCTGGCAGACCTATGTTTTGGAACAAGGCTGACGGAGGTGGTATGGTAACCGTGTCTCGTAAGAGCTCCGTCGTGTTGTTGGAGTGCAGTGTCACGTGTACTTTGTTGTGGATACCACGAGTTGGTAACACCAGTTAGAAGCCTTGTATCACAGGTCAACCTTCTAAATAATGAACTCCTAAACCTACGACATTAAATCACTGAATTAAATCATGAATGTCATTATTACTAAATCAACGACGTTAAAATTACCGTTAATCCTTAATCACAGTTTAAAATCTTGATCTTGTTTTATTCAGCGGACCGATGCATTGAGCTTGGGGGATTTATTCCTACGGGAATGCCTAGCAGATGACATGGTTAGACTTTCGACGGAGATCGCAGGTGAACCAAGAGTTCATAACTCGTGGGCCGCGACCTCATTTGGAGAATACTGCTGTTGAGCAGTACATTTCTCATTTCTTTGCACACTAATAGATGACGAGTGGTGACAAAGAGTCATTCATTCTGCTGTAGGCAGGAGAATAAGAATTATGTTGTGCGTGTTATATTTATTTACTTGTAATCCCAACATGTTACCCTACCTTTCTACTACTTTTGTAGACTTTTTTATTGTTCATCTTTTGTAAAATATGTGTTGTACAAGATGACTGATTATCAATAGATTTTTGCCTAGTTTGTTGTCACTGTGCTCATCACCGTAGAGTAGTTAATGCAGGATTAGTTCACATTAGGTAATATTGAATGTAAATTCGGGGTGGTACCAGTATCACTTAGCTGTTTTTCTGTCATGTTTTGACATGTTTTTCTTACATGATGCCTTCTTTCCTGAAACATCATATGCTCTTGTATCGTAAATTTGTTAGTTCTTGTACCACTGCACAAGCCTTGCTTTCTTGTTTATTGTATTTAGGACCTGTCGCGAGGGTTCTTCCATTGCAAATTGTTTTTTTTAGCTCTTTTTGGATTAGCCGTTTTCCAAATCCTCCGACTGTAGGATAGGGGTTTGGAATTCTCAATATACTATTCCACGAATATTTCTTAAGCCTGGATGTAATTATTTGATAGTTTGAATTTTTGGGGATGCATTTCTTTGGGTGTCTCTGACAATCACCATGATGGGAACCTGATCCTTTAGGGATGCAGAATCTTGTGCCGGCTAGTCCCACAAGGAATGCATTCCGATCCTCTCCGGCAATGTGTCTTGAGGAAGAGGTCATCTGGGAGGCTACATACGGTTGATGGTGACCAGATAACCTCCTCTGACGGGCACAATACAGACACACATAATTTAGCGTTGATTTTGCGCGATTCAAACAAGTAACCAAACATAGTGAACCACAAGCTCGCGATGCTAATAATAGGAGAGCCCAAGTGGGGATTTTGGGATTTACTCAAGCGCGGCAGAATAACATAAGGGGGGAAACCTTGCACCCTGTTAAGTACCCCCACCATACATGAACCCTTTATATAGGGTCGTGCGTTTAGGGCAGCCGATCAGGATAGTAAAGAAAACGATCGTTAGAAAAACTCGAGTGCGTCAGATTAAGGCAAGGTGAGTTATTTACATGCAGAAAAGTGTGCATTTCTATAATCCGACGATTTGCGCGTGACATAAGAAATAGGAGAGTCACAAAGTTGTAAAGAAAGAACGTCACCTGGACATTCTCTAGCGCGGTAAATTTTGTTTTAATTTTGAAGGATCACGGGAATAATATAATCTGCCGTTTTCCACAATCCGAAGTAGTTAAAATCATCAATAAAGTGTGGTGCGTGCAGCTGCTGAGAACTATATATATTATTTTCCACTCCGCGCCTCTCGTCCCTTCTCACTCTTTTTTTTTTTTTTTTCATTACACCATTTTCTTCTAAATATATACCGGTATTCGGTTAATTGTATTTATTACATTCCGCAATTTTAAAAAATGATTTTTTTCAAACCTTCAGATTAAGGGAATTCCTCCACATGATTGTCAGATTAAGATTGTTCATTTATTTTATTTCTCTTTTAACTCCTGTCGTGCATGCGGTAGGAGATAGGAAGGGCTTCTAGCTGTAGACACTAGTGCCACACAGAAACACCTTGCATCTCATTCCTTACCCAATAGAAACGGGAATAAAGGGTGTAAATGCATACATACATACATACATATACGTCCTTACATTATAATGCCACATGACTTTGAAGTCCATAATGGGCTGAGTGCCTCCACGATGTTTTATCTCCATTTCGTGCGTTGCAACGAAAAGAAAGCTTGAGAAGTGTGATACGATTGATCTTATATTACATAATGCCCAACAAACCCACCGTTTACCTATGAGGTTGTGTTCTCTCAATCTTTAACAAAGCTGTTGAAATAGATTTCTACGATAGCAGGATATTTTTGAAAGCATATTACTTATGTAACGAAATTAACAATCGGTAGCTTTCTTATAACTGGACACGCAATCACGTGTTAAGTTACAGTTAGAGTTTTGCATCTTTTACATTTTCAAAAATCGGCCATGAGTTTTGGTCGCGTCCAAATCGTCAGTATTTTGTATAGGAGCTCCTTTAGGGTTTACTTAACACCCCTTCTGAATATCTGACGCGCTCAAATAATTATATTTTTTCCATTTTCAACGCCGTCTTAGACCTACCCCCACCATGCAAACCGACAGATTAATATTCCTCCGTTATCAGAAACACGTGGGGCACATACACTATAAATATCTGAAGCGCCCAAGTATTTCTTTGTGACTATTTTTTTCTTAAATTTTTAAAAATCTTTACACACTGCCCCCATCAATGAAAGGGCATGCAACGTATTACCCTTTTTCTTTTTAGCATATAATCTTCACAAACCAAAAGATCCCCACGACGCTCGAGTAACTCCCCATTTAGCCTCTTGGGCTCCCCTACTATAAGTGGATGTTTGAACAGCAAATGGTCATGCATTTTCTGGATGTTATACCCTCTCGGGCCCTGATGTATGTTTGATCACAGCGATGTATGCTAAGCCGCAAAGAAGTCATCTTGACCTGGGACAAATAGACCCCTCTTGGATAGCAGTTTGATGGAAATTGCTATCTTCAAGACGATTCATATATATTCAGCACAGTTTATGACTGGGCAATATGCAACGCATATCACTCTCAGTATGTCTTGCACCTCAAGGAACTGAGAACGTGTGGAACGAACAAGTATAGTTAAACTGATTGCCACAAAAATCTCCTTTCTGATATATATCGAATCTGATTAGCGACACTGAGCCTCCGTGGCTTAGGCGGCATCACGCCGGCCTCTCACCGCTGGGTCCGTGGTTCCAATCCCGGTCACTCCATGTGAGATCTGTGCTGGACAAAAACGGAGGCAGACAGGTTTTTCTCCAGGTACTTCGGTTTTCCCTGTCCCAATTTAATTCCAGCGCCACTCTCCACTATCATTTCATTTCATCTGTCATTCATTTAATCATTGCCCCAGAGGAGTGCAACAGGCTTCGGCAGCCGGCACACTTCATATCCTCGCCGCTAGATGGGGGCTTCATTCATTCCATTCCTGACCCGGTCGGAGACTGGAAGCTGGCTGTGGATTTTCATTTTTCATTAGCAACACTACATTGTCTCTGATATGAGCTAAAGTGCACAATATAAACATTTTTGATATACCATTATGCCAACCACCTGAAATCGATAGATGCAAAACTATAACTGTAACTTAACACGTGATTGCGTGTCCAGTTATAAGAAAGCTACCGATTGTTAATTTCGTTACATAAGTAATAAGCTTTCGAAAATATCCTGCTATCGTAGAAATCTATTTCAACAGCTTTGTTAAAGATTGAGAGAACACAACCTCATAGGTAAACGGTGGGTTTGTTGGGCATTATGTAATATACGATCAATCGTATCACACTTCTCAAGCTTTCTTTTCGTTGCGACGCACGAAATGGAGATAAAACATCGTGGAGGCACTCAGCCCATTATGAACTTCAAAGTCATGTGGCATTATAATGTAAGGACGTATATGTATGTATGTATGTATGCATTTACACCCTTTATTCCCGTTTCTATTGGGTAAGGAATGAGATGCAAGGTGTTTCTGTGTGGCACTAGTGTCTACAGCTAGAAGCCCTTCCTATCTCCTACCGCATGCACGACAGGAGTTAAAGGAGAAATAAAATAAATGAACAAGAATGAAAAGGAAAGTAATTGTAAAGAATCGACTGTGACCTATTGGAATGTACTGTCCTAGCTCTAGCCTGGAGTAGAAAATGGGAAACTAAGACAAACCGTTTCAAGGATGGTCATCGGTTGGGTTCGAACCTACTCGTCTTCCGAATCCGAAGATAGCCTGATCTCATTTCATTGCATCCCAAAACGCATAGCTACTCAGGTCAATCGAATGTATGATTGTAAATACTGTTAAATTATGTAATTACGGGAATTATGAAGTACCCAAATCTTATATTTAATCATGTAAAATTCATAATATAAAGTTACTAACTAATAAATAGAATGAAACACCAAATTAGATATATCAGCTAATATAGCATTTAATATTATGAAACAAAAATTTTCAGAATATAATTTAACACACAAAATATGCAAAATTGTACACACGTTATATTAATATGCAAGTATACAAACTATGGAATAGACTTTAGTTCATTAACTTTATATTTAATTGATATTTACCTTTGTGAACTTTGTCATCATCACGTAGAAATATTTTCTTCGTTAACTTTGTCGCAATAAACAATAATAAGTGAGCACGCGATTAGTGGCTTTACAGAAAATAGTGTGAACTTACGCGGGGTAATGTCTTAAACAGCACAAGGTCTAGGACTATATCCCCAGAACATGGTATCTAATTGGCCAATTATGTGTCTTATAATGCCAACGGATTTCTCCTTCACTGTTGCCCAATCTTTCAAATTAGTGATTAATTTCCTGAAAAATATATTGAAGTGATTGAAGCCATTTTTCAGTGTTACCTAATTATATTAAAGAAAAAACACAAATTGTTACCAATTACATTAGGCGATAAACAAGTAATACTTGTAATTGGGCACAAATTGTGTTGATCGACTAGAAAGCTTTCTTTAATGAAAAGTATGTACCTTTATTCATGTTCCTTTCCAGTATATTAAAGAAAGTAGGCAGTATATAATTGTTACCAGAAATGAATACGGAATACAAGTGTACAAATGTAATTGTAGCCTATTGTATATTTCCTTCGTAGCTGAATCTACCACGAGGAATGAGGAAGCATATTAGAAGAAGTGAATCTTCTTAGGAACGTCTCTTCTTTGCCAGGTTCCTGGAAACTGTACCACTTGAGTTATTTGATATTCGATTCGTTGATATCAAATAATATTTCTACACAGTCCTATAGGCAGTAAGTCACTAGAAATGTTATACATGTACTGTAAATTCCACAGAACTCTACCCGAAGTTATTTCAAAAGACGGCATCAAACACTTAGTGAATATAGCATACCAGGAATTTAAAGTTGTTTTGCAACATTCACGAATTGAACGTTATTTCATCAATAATATTGTTTAACATCCAATGGTATATTACAGCTGTAAAACTACTAATTGAAATTAAGTTCTCAATAATAATTAGGTTTTAATTCAATTTGGAAGTGTAACACTTTGTAGTAATTTTAGATTGTGATGTTACTTAGTGTAATAAAATTTATACCTTAATTTTCAGAGATACAAATATTACTACAAGATTATTTTAAGCATGTGCTGTCAAGAAATTTATTTATTAATGAATGTGAAAGTGTATTTATAAGTTAGGTCTCTAAATATGCTGTAGAACTAAGTAAAATCAGGTTTATAATAATCAAATAATTCTTTCTGTATTAACGTTGGGTTCTTAATGTATATTTTTCTTAAATTTGAGGGGGGATTTCAATATGTCCTCCTTTATGGCACCGTATTGCTAGTAGCACCCGGGTTAACCGCCTGCCTCGCCTGACCCACGCGGAGGCCCTGCCAAGAAGAAGATATGTTACGGAAGAGACAGAATAAAAAGTAGCTAAATGGAATTATACATCTCATTAGCAATTTATCCCAAGCATCCGCTGGGAATGTCTTTGATGTGGTACGTTATCCACGAGATCCTGGCAGCATGACCTGATTTCCTAAGGCGATAACTGTTTAAAGGTGACCGTTCCAACAATCAATTGCCGGTGCAAAAACAGATGAAAGGCTGCCGTGGATGATGGCAAGCTGAATACCTGAGGAGGCGGCGCCTGCCCCCCCAATGCCACGGCTGGGCCTCCTCCCCCGCGTTATTGATCCATAGGCGCACAGCGGCGGCTGTTGCTGCGAGCCGCGCTACTGACCCTTGCGACTGTGCACCCTGCAACCCCTGCATCGTGTTCCTCACACGTGCCAAGCCGGCCGGACATTGCCGTGCACCACAGTCACAATCTTCTGCGGAAGTATTTAATAAATCGACCCTGAAATTCCTTTAACCATAATTTGATTACTATTGCTTCTTATCCTCGTAGGTAGAAATTCCTTAGAAATCGTGTCAATTTAATGTAAAATGCATAGAACTCGACCCGAACTAAGTACAGAAACGGACACCGAATCTTTATAAATATAACATCGGATTATGTTGATTGTTGTTGTCTTAAGGGGTGAATCGGCAACATGAACCGATTGAAAAATATGTTCCAATTCTGGAGTTAATTATTATATCAACAACAATATCTAACAAGGAAACATCCAAGACCAGTCCCTAAATTTTGTCAATTTGTTTTGTTACTTGATATTGACTCAATATTCGACTGATTGTGTATTCAACGAAAGAGGAATAGCCTACGTTTACTAGAACACCTACATTAGCATAAGGGGAAAATGTAATTAAATTGAATGTAATCGTGGGTCGCATTAAACTGAATCGCTAACCACGTGTGTTGGAAAAATTTATCACGTAACACAAGCTTGGGAATTCGCTTTTCCTTCTCTTATATCCATTTTATAAGTTCTTGACTCAGTAGTTTTTGTTTTGTATCAGGAGTTTCAGTAACGATGGACTTTGATGTAAGTACTTGAAAGATCAAAATATTTCACATACGAAATTAAGGGACAGAATATATTTCCAATATAATTTGGTAATGAAAGGTTTCCGTATAAACGCTCTTACCAGTTAGAACTGCTCGACACTTCATAAGTAACTTTAAAAAAAATGACTCCGCTATAAGCTACAAAGTCTAAAAGAAGATATATTGTGACGATGTTACCTTCAACAGAGGAATTAAATCAAACCCATTTACGAAAATATTGTGACTATTATCCGGGAATGTACGATAGGAAGTTTTCTATCAATTAATCGAAAGTGTAAATAATCATCCCTTTCAATAACCCATTTAGAGACATCACCATCTTAAAAACTATGAGAGAGGATTGCATTTCACATGGTCTCTTTGGGGACAATGTACAGTATATACAGTTGGTATTGAATGAAAAGCAACTAAGCTACAAGTACCGTATATATTTCCAGCTTTATTTTGAAGAAATGAATATCAGGTAAGAGTGTACAGAGCGGTACATCAATAATTCTCATGAAGTGATGCTATCAATCATATAATTACATTTTAACGACTGTCTTAAAGATACACATTTGAAAATGATTTTGAGACAAGTTAGAAGGTGGAGCACACACCATTGAATTCACACCTGTAAATTGGTTGAAATTCAACTGTATTTTTAATTGCAAACTTGGGTAATATTGCCTAATTTAAACACACATTTGGTAACTGTCATTGTGATTTGCTTGAATGATACTGGGGTAGATTAATGGTTGTACCAAGAGGATATTGGTATCTTATGGTTACAGCTACTGGCTCGGGGACAGAATATATCTGGCGTTTGTATTAAGAGTATTTCGTCCTACGAGCGTAAGTATTATGCAAACAAACGAATAAATACATAAATGAATTAATAAATGTATAAATGTGTATGGATGTAGCAAGCCTCCGTGGCTCAGGCGGCAGCACGCCGGCCTCTCACCACTGGGTCCGTGGTTCAAATCCCGGTCACTCCATGTGAGATCTGTGCTGGACAAAACGGAGGCAGACAGGTTTTTCTCCGGGTACTCCGGTTTTCCCTGTCAACATTTCATTCCAGCAACACTCTCCACTATCTTTCCATTTCATCTGTCATTCATTTAATCATTGCCCCAGAGGAGTGCGTCAGGCCTCGGCAGCCAGCACAGTTCATATCCTCGCCGCTAGATAGGGGTTTCATTCATCCCATTCCTGACCCGGTCGGAGACTGGAAGCAGGCTGTGGATTTTCATTTCAAAAATGTGTATGGATGTGTACAGTATGTCAGTCTCATTAGTATCATTCCCGTTTCCAAACGGGGTCGGGGAAGAGGTGTGATGGAATTCTATGCGGCTGATGGCTTTTACGGCCGGATGCCCTTCCTGACGCCAACCTCATGAGATGAATCAATGATTGATGAAATTAATGATGATGAACGAAACTGGGCAAGGATGTGGAAGGATGCAGCCGTGGCCTGTCAGAAGGTACCGTCCCAGCAATTGCCTGGAGTTGAAAATGGGGAAACCATGGAAAACCATGGTGAGGCTCGAACCAACGTCTACCGAGTCCGCAGAGAGCTTGGCCCCATGGCCTAGCGCTGCGCGTTAGTGAGCGTATTTATCGCTATCGATAAATAATAAATAAATAAATATATATATATATAAATAAATAAATGAATTTAATTAGGGCTAATGCACCTGCCTCTCACCTTGGGTGCCACGACGTCAATTACCGGCTCCATCATGGAGTTTAGAAACTGACGTGAGAGCTGGAGCGGAGTGCATTTAGCTTTGGGAGGACTCTTGAGTTGCTACCTGATGCACGGTGTGCCAGAGGCAGGATTTTGGTCAATAAATCCAAGATTAACGGCTAAGGAAATACGTCACGCTAACCACGCTTCACCCCGCATCAGTAGACGAAATAGCTGAGCAGTTGTCGGTGAGTAGGTTTAGTCCCTTCATAAACTGTAGCACCATTGATTCCTTAAATGCATTTGACGCAATTATTAACTTCTGAACAAATATTCACAACATGAAGCTTCAAAGTGCGTAGATACTGTATATAAGCCGCGAGGAAAGCCCATTTAAATTTACTTTGGGGTGGTCACAATGTTGTGTTGGCTTCTCAGTTTTTCAAGTAACTAAAAAATTGATTTCCGCACCATCTGTAATTTGCAAATAGGAAGCAATGTATTAAGCCACCTGTATGTAGGCCTACCTGTAAGTTTATTTATACAGGGGTGGACAGTCTTTACACGCTCGGCGTGCCAGCTATGATGCGCCAAACGCCCGCAGGCTGGCTTCTGCCTCTCTTGGCTGTGCTGCCTGCCCTGACTGCCGGCGTGTCGGACCGAGTCAAGTTGGGATCGCCTTTGAACCGGGCGCATTGTAAACAAACAAACTGTTCATCTAATGCGTTGGTTGTCCGACACATGTATATTGTGTTTCGGGGGTTTCTCCGCGTTCCGGAATTTGAGTCTTACATGCGTAGCATTAAAACAGTCAGAAATATTGGTAAGGTATGGTGGGAGTCATTTAAAACATTGCGATTTCGGTCACATTTTTATTTTCCTTGTTTTCGATTTGTATTCATATTTACAATATGCTCATTGTTCGGTACGATTGTATGAAAATAAATCAACCGGAGGCTGTTTCGTAGGTTATTGTCGGACATCAGAGTGCGATGCCGTGCTTTTGTAAGTTTAAATGCAGATAAGAACGTGTCGCACACATACTGTACGTTGCTCCAAACATTTATAACTAGGGTTCGGATTTTTAGGTAAATAAATATTTTTTATGTAAATACATATTTTAAGCATTTTGTCTATACATACATAAATTCCTGCTTTTCAGTTATTGGCACATAAAACGACATAATATTTACAATTTCTAAAATCAGTTTATTGCATTTTTGTTCTGTGTTACTTCAACGGGGAAGTACCTGTGAGCTATCTAATCTTCATGCAGAGCGTATGTCAGCTTGCAACTATGCTATTCTTAATATTTCGCCCCGTGCCACTCACTGTAGAAGCCGGTGATTTCCTTGCCCATAGCCCTATTGCACCATGTGCTAGACCTCCCCCTCCCCTCCCCCAGCTACCTGGAACCAGTGTCACTCACATGCAGTTAATTTCTAGCACTGTGAAGTGTCAGGCAGTTCTACGATGCCTAAGGTAAAAACAACTACAAGCCATCGTCTGTTGCAGAATTTAAAGATACATTTACTTCTCATGGGGGCGTTATGTTCTGCCTACCATGTGCGAAAGCAATCAAGGCAGAATAATAGCGATCTCAACTTACAAAACAAAAGAAAAATATTACCACAGTTTCGTGCCTTTAGAGGAAGTGATGGACAACCTGAAGATGTATCTCGTTGTGTATTGTAATGCTCTGTCAGTGAGACTTAGCATAAATTGCATTCGTGGGTACTGCATATTGTTTATATTCACATTAATAAACTAAATTATAATCAAATATTTTTACTTATTTGTCACATATTTCAGGTATTTTGAATACATAAAAAATAAATATTTTCCCGATTTTTAGCACCTAAAAATCCGAGCCCTATTTATAACACTTGTACCGGCTGCCTGTGTAATTTCTGAAATACTTGCTTTAGTAACTTTGAATAGATGTTGTTGTTGATTTATTTAGAGGCTTTGCGACACCGTAGTCATGTAATTCCGTGAACTTGTGTGTATGAAAGAGAGAGATTGATATACATTTGTATGATAACCTGTGTAATTGTGATGGCTCTATTAGTGTGTGTATTTATAATACAAATGAGGATTGAGAAAGAGGCGGCCATTGCTTTAAGTAAGAACCATCGCGGCATTCGCCTGGAGTACAAGTGGAAAGCAACGGAAAACCATTTCCTAGATGGCCGAGGTGGGAATCAATCCCAACTCTTCTCACTTTTACCTCACGAAGCTGAGTATACACCGTTACAGCCCTCAGACCGGAATTAAATTTCGTGGCAGAGCCAGGATTCGAACCTGGGCCTCCGCGGTGACAGCCAAGAATGATTGCCACTACGCAACGAGGCGCGGACATTTTGAATAGAAATCAGCCCGATTTTTAACAGAGTTAAAAATATCCTTAAGTCGAGTGCTACATTGCAAATGGCTTCACAAACAAATAAAAAGCGGATCAAAGTTTTGTAAATTCTTGAAATCTGCTAGAAAAATAAATAAACAAAAAAAACGAACAGCCATAGTCAAACGTTACGCTACATATCGCCGCGATCAAGTAATGTCGAGTGACACTACAGTTAGCAAGATAAGGGACACCAGTGCGCGACAGTTTGACGTTCGACACAGTGAAGGGCTGAAATTAGTACTAGAGGGTGTGAGACGGGAAAGCGAGTGAGAGAGACAGACATATTTTGCCCATTAGAGAAGATTTTCGGGGTACCATCAACCGTAAATGGTATTCCAGACAACCCTATCCATCGAACACACAACCTGAGAGGATCTGATGCACTTCTTTTAGGCTATCGCCGGCACGAGATCAGTCACCCGGGAGATGGATTGTGACACGAGGGGTACTGCCATAGACGCCCAAAAAAGTACACCCTCAACACACAAAGCTAACAAATAACTAGATCCAGGCTTAAGTAAAATTCATAAATCATTTTTTCAATAGGATCAAACCCCTGTCCTAATTCGGAGGGTTTGAAATCAGCTAATCCGCAAAGCTAATAAAAATAAAATATAATAAATAAATGAATCATGTCCTATCTGAGGCTAAGTTGACCCTCTCGAAAGTCCTTTATACAGAAATCGAAACAAAAACAACAAAGCTTGGAACGTGGCAGTAAAGAAATCCCTACTCAAATACAGGTGAAATGGTTAATTATACGAGTAGTGATATCGGCAGAATCTACAGCAATCAATGATATTTAAACGTCGACATGTCACAAAAATATGATTTACATTTAACAGCACAATAAGTATATTCTAAGTTATGTTGGTACCACTCCCGTATTTAATTATTTAAATTTATGTCATCTAGCTAAACCTGAATTTACAGCAAATTACGGCGACAAGCGTCCGTAAACCAACAATTAATACAACTCGAGGATAGCAACCATCCTAACTGCTGCATTAAAAAAGACACTCAATAATTACACTCATGATACAGGACAATCAGGTAAACCACATAAAATAAATAGAACACTCAAATAAGAAGCTCCTTGCCCTTAATCGTCATCTCAATCATGTAATAACTTTCAACACTATCTTCAGGTATCGTGGCAATCGTGGCCAAACGATGAATATTTTAACAATTGTGGCCCACAATTGTTTTACACTGGTTATAATGTACTTACAGCTTTTGTCCGCAAGTTTCCCCCGCCTCGTGGGACGAAGACTCACGCAACGTGGCATCGCGTTGGTTGACCACGTGCACGAAATATGGATATTTCACGATTTTATACTTCGTTATTCGGGCCCGACACGGCGTCTTACCAATTATTATGCACTTTAGAGTGTGCTGTAGACACGATGCTTGCTGATTATCGTTCTTACTTGAGTTTTAGGGACTCTCGCCATAAAATCACGTCAATTCAACTTGACAGTCTCAAATGGTATGTCGTCAAATGGAACGGTGTTCCGGGTTCTGGAAGAACTTCCCAAGTCGTGCAACGACTATTTAAATCCGCTTCACATATCTGTGCGGAAAATACCTTTACAAAAGATTTGAAGTATTATAAAATACAACTATTATGTGGTAAATTATGCAGAATGGTGAATAAATAATTTATGGAATGTACAAAACGAAGATATAAATGTATGCATCCAGGAATAACATTGGAATGCAGTACCAAAGTCAGAGTATCTGAAGTTTGAGCTGGCTTCCGGAGTGCGTTCTACACATTATCGGTGTAATCAACATGCTTCTCAAGAAATCATCACCAGCATGAGTGCATACGGACTCAATAATGTTTTTCTCCACGATCGCTGCAAAGCCGTGCGCGCCAGAAACACGCCGGTGGGAAGCCGGCGTGCCAGTGCTCCCGGCGTGCTGTTTGGCCACCTCTGATTGATATTAATGTTTCACAATGCCAGATTTCACAGTGATCAGATCATTCATTGACGAGTTAAATAAAATCATGTATCAGGAATCGACATGCACGCCATCTGAAATTTACGTAAGTAAGATGCAGATTAGGTGGCCCCGTGGTGAACAGCTAGCACGCCTTGAGGCCCCAGGTTCAATTCCCAGCTCCGTCAGGGATTTTAGAAACTAAAGTGAGAGCTTGAACGAATTGCACTCAGCCTCGTGTGGACAATTTAGTAGCCGTCAGATCCTAAGGATAGCGCTCTGATCAAGAACGCCATGAATAATAACTAAGCGGATCTATCACGTTGACCACGCATCACCCCGTCATCTGTGGCCAAAAAGCTGGCCAGCTGTCGCTTGATAGGCCTTTAATGGGATGTAGCACCACGGGGTTGTTAGGATAAAGATTATCATACCTATAGGTTTAGACTATACTAGCGGTCTACTATAGCATGTATCACAAACATATCGGATCGAATCTTGACAAGTTAGGGAAATCAATTCAGGAATTGACAGCAGGCAATCTATAATTCATTACACGTAAGTAATTTGATATTAAACTAGTGAAAATATGTTATAGAGTAGTAGTGGCTCATTAAATAATGTTTCTGTTTAATTGTTTCATTGGGTTCCAACATATAACTTATTCTTCAGCATTTCCATAGCTGCCATCTTAAATTCTTCAGAACCATTGCATATTATTATGCACCATTATATTTAGGCCTATGTGAAGATTTATCCCGTCATGCTTCACTGCACCGGGATATTTATTTCACAAAAACATATTTGAATTAGCGTGGCCAATGTGATGTTTTTGTGCTAATGAGCCGTTTGAATATCACAAATACGATCATACTTTGTAGTCTTTTATCATGAAAAAAAGGTTTCAGGTTGGCTGCTGTAATTTAAAATTATTGAATACCGGTGATATATATCGCATGGCTACCTCGATCGATAGATGCTATTGGCATTCAAAACGTATTAGGGATATACAAATATACGCACAGACACACATACTTACAGATGTACAAAATTGGATCACTTTATTTAATCGTGTTAGATAACATATAATATAAACATAATACAATGCAGTAACTGGTACTAAAAGCATACATACATTTCTTCGTACTGTGGCTACTTTCATAGGTTTTACAAATTTATACAAAATTTAAATGCAATGTGACCAGTATCCAGCAAGTTCACAGGCCCCTTTGGTGGCTTGTATTAAGTCGTCGAGAGTGCAAGTTGTTGGGCACAGCTTTCAGATGAGGAGATGAACCATGGTTTTCTCTTCACCGCATTTGCATAATGTAGAGTCAAATACAAATCCTCACTCTTTCAAGTTGCTTTTAGATCTGCCAATTTCTGAGCGCAGCCTGTTAAGCGTTTTCCATATTGGCCAAGGTTCCTCATGTCCTGGGTCGAGACGTTCATCAGGTAACATCCAACCTGTCGGACTGTTCAATCTAGAGTGCTATTTATTTTTCATAAATGTTGGAGAAGGTTGTGTCAGGCGTTTTGTCGAGTGGAGGAACCATTTTCTTGACTTGAGCCTTGAAGTTGCCGGTTGATACCCATATAAAGTCTGGGATTTGAAGTCCAACACCTTAGATCTCTCCAGTCTTGCTGCAGACTCACAGCGGATATCTGGAGGTGGGATACCTGCTAGACAGTACATTTTATCAAGTGGTGTAGATCGCAAACAACCTGTAATAAGTATACAGGTTTCTTTCAGAGCGATATCCACTTCACTCCCATGACTGGATCGGCACCATAAAGTATAGGCATATTATGCAGCTGAATAACAAAGGGCTATCGCTGAAGTTCTTAAGATACAAGGCTGTGCTCCCCAGGTTGTACCAGATGGTTTCCTAAGAATATACTGATACTTTCCTTTTAGTGATCAAGCAGTGTGTTCTGTAGGTGAGTGTCACTCCTAGATATTTGGGAGTGAGGCAATGTGCAAATGTGAACCTACCCAGACTATTTGTAGTTTTCATGTTGCCTGTCTGTTTTTGAGGTGGAAGGCACATACTTGCGTATTGGTTGGGTTCGGTAGACTACCAACTGGTTTTCTTGGTAGTAGTCACCTTGATTTTGCAGGACATGGGAGAACTTCTCTTCGATAAGTTCAAAACATGTATCTTGAACTGCTAGAGCAAGTTTATCTGCATAAATAAAATGTTTTGTTCTTTCTGGGTGGGGATGATCATTTGTGTGGATGTTAAAAAGTACAGGAGCGAGAACACTTCCTTGTGGGAGGCCATTTTTCATATATCTCCATATATCGCTTTCCATGGAATTCAAAACAAATCTTCTATTTTGCAGAAAGCACTCAATCATCTTAGTACGTATGTAGTCCTTTGTTATACGGCACAGTTGATTTAAGAGTATACGATGTTTGACTGTGTCATAAGCTGAAGTAAGGTCAATAAAAACTACCCCGGTGACACTTCTTCTCGTAACCATCCTCTATATATTGTGTGAGATGTAGTATTTGGGAAGTGCAACTTTTCCCTGCTTGCTCAGGTATGAGCAACGGTTCCAAGTTTTTAGATAGTCTATCCAAAATCATTCGTTCTAATATTTTCTATAGATGGCACAACAAGGAGATTGGTCTGTAGTTCCTACGATCATCTGCAGTCTTACCAGACTTGAGGAGTGCTTTAACTTTGGCTTTTGTTCATAATTTAGGTATTTTGCAGTTGTTCATGCTGTTGTTGAATAAATCTAAGAGCCATTGTTTACCAGCATAACCAAATAAGCTTTTACATCATCTGATGGAAATACGCTGAAGCGATATTTTCTTTGCATGCTAACTGGTTAATTATTGTGTGCTTAAACTCCCCGTCACGTACGTCGAGGGAGCATACCTCACAATGAAATTAAGTATATTCTATATATACATGAAATAATGTCATATATTTTATTGATGATGATCGTGTGGCCTCCAGAGAGGCCGAGTGCAGGTCTTTCTAGTTGACGCCCGTAGGCGACCTGCGCGTCGTTATGAGGAAGAAGTGATGAAGACGTCACATACACCCAATCCCCGAACAACGGGAATTAACCCCAGGAGATTAAAATCCCTTATGGCTCGGCCGGGAATCGAACCCGGGGCACTTCGGGTCAAAGCCTAGAGCACTAACCATTTTGCCACGGAGCCGGACATATATTGTATTTATTATGCTACAGAATGCACGTGTCAAGTTTATTTTTTTGTATATTAATTTTTCGTTTACCGTTGAGTGAAGTAGAAATAACTCCTGATCAAGATTCGTTGCTATTCGTCATTGTTTCAAAATGTATTGGAATGCACATAGATTTGAAAATATTTTTGAAATAAACATAAAGAAATATTGCGACAGGGAAATGAAGCCTATGGGTTAGCAAAATTTTGATCGGGTTGACGTCATTTGGATATTCATATAAATTATTTTTTATTAATTTTTTGCCACTTTGGGCTGAATGCAGTTTCTCTATCCTTATACCGGTTCTACCTAAGGCAACACCTTATTCTCACGCAATCAATAAATAGTTGTGTCATTTGAATGAAAAATATACTTATGGAAAGAGAAAAAAATAGCTTTATACTTACCGATATTGTAATACTGTCACCAGGAACTACCGAATACATTTTACAACAAAGCACCTATCATGGATTATGTATGACTATTCAGAAGAAATCTAGTTCGAGGAACATGTAAAACAACTTTGGTTAACATCATTAAATTTGCGATAAATTTTGGAATGAGAATACATATATGGACATGGAGGAACAAGTTAACTCTCTACGAGCTCGTGGTAGAGCGGCTAGTATGCTTGGCTGTCACCCTGGAGGTCCGGGTTCAATGCCCGGCTGTGTCATGTAATTTTTATTCTGATCTGAGGGCTGGAAAAGGGCACAATTTTTTTAGCGTATGGCTTTTAGTGCCGGGAGTGTCCGAGGACATGTTCGGCTCGCCAGTTTTTGTAGCTGCTTCGAGACGGACACCCAATGGGTGAGCTACAAGTAACGTTGGGGAGGAAAGTTGGAAGGGAAGGGCAAGGAGTTGGAAGGTAGCGGCTGTGGCCTATAGTTAGGGACCAACCCCGGCATTTGCCTGGAAGGAAGATGGGAAACCACAGAAGACCATCTTCAAGGTTGCCTGCGGGGGGATTCGAACCTCCTCGCCTCCCGGATGTGAGCGACTGCCATTAGTCATGCCGTAACGACCACGGCTAACTCACCCGGTAAGGGCACAATGAGACAAGACTGAGAAGAAGAGGGTTCTATTTCCATCTGAGTCATTTTGGAAGTATTTATTCATGGTTATCCCAGTTGTACTTCAGGAAAATGCTGGGATGGTCCTGAACAGGCAACGGCTGCCTCCTTCCGAATCTTCGCTTGAATTACAGATACACTAATACTGCAATCATAATAACACAGGTTATCAGAAAATTACACACTCACACAAGTACACGGGGCACATGACCACGATCTTGAAAAGCCTCTCTATCAGTCAACAACAAAAACAACGTTCTTATCTCATCCCACATGCATTGAATTGTGCATTTAGCCTGGATTCACCCTACTCAAATTATGCAAATAACAAGCTCTAATATAAGTCGATAATGACAGTGATTTTCCGTTTATTTGGTGGTAATGTGGCAACGAACTTTTGATGCTCTTAATGGTGCAAAACGATACAGTACGGTATATCGTTTCAATACCCTGAAGCTTCTCTGGATATGCCAACCTTTATTTTTTGAGTCACTAAACCTACGAAATGTATCATATGCGAAGCATAGAGTACAGCAGATCAGAGCGCTTCTGATGGTCACACTAACTGGCAGGCATGTTGAGCTCACAGCAAGAAAATTGCGCGTGCTGTTGAATATATTTCGTTAGCACAGCCCTATGCAGACAAACGATCCTAAACCTGGCCCATTCTGCATGCAGACAGGCTCATAGCAAACCGGTCCGGTCCTAACGCATCCTTATGCTAAGACAAATTCACATGGGCGAAACATGAGGTATATGTGAGTTTCGTATATCAACGCAAGTTCAGTGTAGTTAGGTGGTGTCAAGCCTGCAGCGAGTCTCCTTAATATTCTAGCTACCAGCGGCGTAGCCAGGGGGGTGTTACTGGGGGTTAGAACCCCCCCCCCCCCTCTTGGAAATATTACAAAAATAACAGGAAGTGATAAGAATTAATAAGCTAAATAAACATTTCTTAAATTAAATAATGACACTTGCTGATGATTCTATAACTCATGCTTCATGGGAAATCGGTCTGGTTGTGATTTGTGTCTGCATTACCACTGCTTGGTGATGTATTGTTGTCGCCTTTCGGTCCGGCAACACACGTCTTCTTAACTATGCATAACTCCGTCCTCCCAGGTTTGCCAATCTAGCCTTTTCCCCGCTAAATATAGCGTTTTTCAAACTGAGCCTAGCCACAGATAATTTTAAAACCCGCCTAGCGGGACAATTAGCTCCCTTTATTTCTTTATTTCGTTCTTTCTTAGCGGGAGGGAAATTTTATTTAAAATAATAATAATAATAATAAGGGCCTAGAATATTCTATGGGTACATTAACAGTAATTTGGAGATTGTTGTTAACAACTTGAGTGTGAGACAGCCGATTTCTGTAATACCCCGAATTACGGTTCTCCCTCCGTTATTATAACCCCTCCCATTGGTCGATCTTGGCTACGCTACTGAGTTACGTCGTAGTCTAGGGGCATGTATTGAGACTAGACATGAGGAATAGTCTATCCGTTATCTGTTCTATGTTTTTCGGGCATATTGCGCCACGTTGCCTTTTTCATTTACTAGCAGAACGGTTCTACCCGTGTTCATTCTTCTTGCCTGTCTCTGTGTACGCTTTCACTTTTCTTGCCCGTATTCACAACAGCCATTTCCTTACCGCTGTGTCATATTTTAACATGCCAACATACTGTGACTACCAAAATAGTACTGTAAAACAGCACGTTAAGCATCAATGAAATTCGTTTAGTAATAATAATACTCGTAATAATAACAATAACAATAATATTTACAATAATAATCATATACATTATAAAATGAAATGTCAGGTTCAAGGCCACGTTTCATTTTATCTATTCGTAGGTACTTTATAATCATAGCAATTACAAACACAATGATGCAAACAAAATTGATCACATTGACTACTACAAATCCCAAATTCCTATAGTTTGCGCGTTCTCAAACACAGAGCTCACACCGGTAAAAACAACATTGTACGTTTATTTCCTGTCAAGTTCTGAAGTCTCTATCAGTCTGCATTTACAGAACTGCGAAAAAGGATAGTTCTCTCGTCCTCCCTGTTGACCTCCATTGGTCAGCTGTTTTGTTATTCTGACTCCACACGTTTTATGGTGTCTGAAGCCTTGAGTGTATTTAAATTTCCCTGGGATTTCTAAACTAATACCCTATTTTATTCGAACGATCAGGTCTCTTCTGTTTTTCCTGCAGTATACCCTGTCTATAGTCAGAGGCAATTTGCAAGGTTGTTCCGTGTCATCTCTTACAAATGATTTACGGATGGACCCCCTCTGCTTTCTCTTTCTTTCGTGCTTTCCATTGCTATACTTCCATCCAAATCCCCCAGTGTGCATTCTCCGAGGTTCCCGGGGAATTTCGTTTTCCCCTTCATTATTATTTTTAGCCTATTTTCATTTATGGAACAAATAGGCTTAGAGATCACCTTTTGTCCGTGTGTGTGTGTGTGCGTGTGTGTGTATGTGTGTGCATGTGTGTGTGTCCATCCCAAATAACTTATAAAGAGCTTGAGCGATTTCACTGTAACTTGGTAAGGTCATAGTACTATTTCGGCCGAACCTGTTCGTGCCCTTTAAATTTTATTACGTCTCACCAATCCAACGTGGCGGCTGTGCGAAATATTTCACCGGCATTCTATATCTCCGAAACTATTACCGGTATCACCCTGAAATTGTGTACGGTAACACACAACACTACTAGAAGATCACATATGAGACTTTCGAAAACCTGTTAACTACATAACAAACATGGCGGTCAAGCCAATTTGAATTATTTAAATAGACTTTTCTTCCGATTTAACCATCCAAACGCAGTGATATATGTAGAGTAAATATTTATGCACATTGTAAAGCACTGGCACCTAATTGAGTTCAATTGTCTACATAACCGCAACATTTCTTGTGTATTAATCATGCGATCGAAATGAACGTACGCAATAATCGTCTTCTAATTGCACATAACTCCATGGCCTACATATATAAAAATTGAACATGGCGACCATCCGAAATATTTAGACGGTTCTCAATATCTATTAATCTATGACAGCAATCAAACTGAAATTTTGTATGTTGGTAGAAGCTATGAACATAGGTAGGATATATGAAAATAATCTGTATATTTCTTCACGGAACTACTTGTTTTTCTTATATTATATTTTCACTTCGTCCTTTTTCACTTCGTCGTTTTTAATTGAAGGCTATGAAAGATAGCGTAGGAGTGCTATTGTTAAGCCACCTAAGGAAAACATCTTCAAATTGATATTTTTCATTTTAATTT
This sequence comes from Meconema thalassinum, assembly GCA_946902985.2. Taxonomy (NCBI): domain Eukaryota; kingdom Metazoa; phylum Arthropoda; class Insecta; order Orthoptera; family Tettigoniidae; genus Meconema; species Meconema thalassinum. Next base: position 1,161,928,857 of record OX336389.2, on the reverse strand, counting down.
TATGGGGGCGTGGTGGCCTCAGCGGTCAAATTATTGGCCTCTCACCACGGTGGACCGTGTTTGATTCCCGGTGAATGCATATGAGATTTTCAAAGCGAAATGATATGTCCAGTACTTCAGATTCCACGTACAAAGGAGGTCCCGTGGCGCATTATCGCGAGATTAACGGTCACGTAAAACTACAAATTTCCTTCCTTTTAATTTTATGAAACAAAATATAAACATTGCTTTTTGTTTTTCACTTCTATTTTATGAGAACAAGCGAGTTTTTTACGTTAATTAAATATCTGAAAAACAACACATAGATCCTGAAATACCGACATGATTTATTTTCATAAACCTCCTGCCAATTAAAAATATTTTACGAGTGACGGACAAAATAACTGTTGATCATGTACCGCAAAGTGACTGAAAGCTAGTAGCTGAATAAATGACAACCGCAGGTGGATTTTATAACAACATGAGTGTGTCAAAAATTACAGGATGTGAAGAAAGATTAAATGAAAATTTTACTTGATGGCAGGTAAGAGTACGTTTCAATACACTGGATATTCAAAAGAAAGGTCTGGTTCCCATTGACCTCAGTGTTGTCAGACCACATATTAAGGAACACTCACACAGGAAACGAAGAGAGAATATTTTCAGACACTCTCGTAATGAAAACTAAAATGTGAAAAAAGTATGCCAGGATTCATAAAGGGCTCTAATTACAAGATAAAATACCAAATCCACTGAGTGCATCTACAGTTTCCTCAAAGAAATAATACAATCGAATAATATGTTAATAATTCAGGAGCTGGTTACAACGTGTAGGTGAGTAGGACTTCATTCCGTACAGGTCATGCCATAAAGGATGGGCGTTTGGGAACACTTAAGGCGAGCAAGACTTCATTCCGTAAAGGCTATGGCACAACGAATGGGCGTTTAGATACCCTTAGGGAGAGCAGGACTTCATTCAGTACAGTTCATGGCATAAAGGACGGGCGTTTAGGAAGCCTTAGGGTGAGCAGGACTTCATTCCCTACAGGTCATGTAATAAAGGATGGGCGTTTAGGAACCCTTAAGGTGAGTAAGACTTTATTCCGTACAGGTCATGGCATAAAGGATGGGCGTTTAGGAACCCTTCGTGTGAGCAGGACTTAATTCCGTACAGATCATGGCATACAGGATGGGCGTTTAGGAACCCTTAAGGTGAGTAGGACTTCATTCAGTACAGGTCATGGCATAAAATATGGGCGTTTAGGAACCCTTAGGGTGAGCAGGATTTCATCCCATACAGGTCATGGCATAAAGGATGGGCGTTTAGAAACCCTTAGGGTGAGCAGGACTTCATTCCGTACAGGTCATGGCATAATAGGATGCCTTAAGGTGAGCAAGAGTTCATTCCGTACAAGTCATGGCATAAAGGATGGGCGTTTAGGAAGCCTTATGGTGAGCAGGACTTCATTCCGTACAGGTCATGGCATAAAGGATGGGCGTTTAGGAAGCCTTAGGGTGAGCAGGACTTCATTCCGTACAGGTAGTGGCATAAAAGATGGGCGTTTAGGAACCCTAACTGTGACCAGGACTTCATTCCATATGGGCAATGGCATAAAGCAGGGGTGCCCAACCTTTTTTAACTAAGGGCCACATTGTAAATAGTTGAGGGACCTTGCGGGCCAATAACACTCCGGGGGGTATGGGGATTATGGATTTTTTTTGAATATATAGGTGCAAAATGGTGAGATTTGTGGCTGTCTGACCTTAGTTTTCTTAGTATTGTTGCAGTTTTCTATATTTATATATTGTGGATAAAAAATAAATGTACATATTTTTAATAAATCCCTTTAAAATTGAAGTAGGATGATATTCAATGCACTCATACAGCATGAATGTCAAAAGAGCGAGTACAGGGTCATTATGTGTGTGCGTGCCAGTAAGCATGGCAAGCTAAGCCAGCTGTACAGGTCATGGCATAAAGGATGGGCGTTTAGGAACCCTAAGTGTGACCAGGACTTCATTCCGTACAGGTCATGGCATAAAGAACGGGCGTTTAGGAACCCTTAGGGTGAGCAAACTATATTTTTTATTCTAAGAAATTAATCTAAAATTATATTAATAACCAATGATTAATATTATTATTATTATTATTATTATTATTGTCATTATTATACTATTATTATTATTATTATTATTATTGCAAGCCTCCGTGGCTTAGGCGGCAGCACGCCGGCCTCTCACCGCTGGGTCCGTGGTTCAAATCCCGGTCACTCCATGTGAGATCTGTGTTGGACAGAACGGAGGCAGACAGGTTTTTCTCCGGGTACTCCGGTTTTCCCTGTCAAATTTCATTCCAGCAACATTCTCCACTATCATTTCATTTCATCTGTCATTCATTTAATCATTGCCCCAGAGGAGTGCGTCAGGCCTCGGCAGTCGGCACAATTCATATCCTCGCCGCTAGATGGGGGCTTCATTCATTCCATTCCTGACCCAGTCGGAGACTGGAAGCAGGCTGTGGATTTTCATTTTCATTATTATTATTATTATTGTTATTAGACTATTAGTATTATTTGGATTATATTATTAATTTCTTGACCCGTCACTTGCAGGAAGACAGGCAACGACATACACTGTAATCAGTATTAATATAAAAAAAAATATCACTTGTAAGTTTCATGCATTGCACAAATTAATATGAACGTTATCTCAGATTGTGTTCCAGTTGCTAATGTTAGTTCTTTTACTGAGTCCCTCAATTTAAAACTCGTTACTCAATATCAAAGCAATTTAGTCATTTAAACCGACAGGAAAAAAGTAAAAATATCAAACTAGGTTTATGGCCCAGTTTTAAAACAATGTTCACTACATACGAGTATATGCAACCTACACATCTTCAGGTCTGTGAAACATGTATTCAAAGCTACACAGAAAGGTACTATCTGAAAGATGACGAATAAAAAATAAAATTATAGATCATAAAATTTAATTGGTGATATTCGTTCACATAATCAACATTCCCAGTGACCGGTTCAATAAAGTGAAGTAGATTTAAATTTTGACGGACATACCGAAGGTATATATAGCCTAATTACCTAGTTACAAATTTAAGGAAACTAGTATATGAAGTCTTAGGAACTGTACAGGGGAGCAGGAATTAAACAACTGGATAAATCAAGATGTTTTGAGAAAAATTGAGGATAAACGCAAAACATACCATAAATGGCTAAATACAAAATCGGTCGAAGATAGGAAAGCGTATAATGAACTGAGAGACATTGTGTTTACTGAAGTAAGAAGCGTTAAAAATGAACAGTGTGGGAAAATATGTGCGGAAGTAAATTGTCAACTAGGATTTAACCAGTCCGCTGCAGCATGGACAGTGTTGAGGGGATAAAGAAGGTATATAACGACCAACATGAAAATTGGGAAGGAAGGAAGGAAGATTGTAGTTTAACGTGACCGTTAACTTACAATCGTCCTTCCTTCCAATGAAAATTGGTCTGATACCTCTAGAAAGATGGGCGGATTATTATGAGGACTTATTAAATGAAACCAGGTCAAACTTTAAAGATGAAGGGAAATGTACCCAATAACAGTGTACATTGGGATCTCTCTGGCGAGGATGTTAATCACTACGTAGTAATAGGAAAGACTGGACAGCCGCCTGGTCCGGGTGAGATACACTAAATTCTAAAGTATGGAGGAGATGAATTAATAACATTGTTGTCAAAATTGTATAGAAAGATTTTACAAGGAGGAGTCATACCTCAGGGAATGAAATAAGGGTATATTAGCTCTATATACAAGAAAGGAGATAGGAGTTGTAACATTTATCGTGGAATTTGTGTACTGAATCGTATAAAAGAAAACGTTCTCCAGAATAGTTAAGGCACGCTTAGAAAATCAATATATTGATACAGAAGAACAATGCAGTCTTTCGGTAGGTAGATCGTGTATTAATTACATTTTTAAATTAAGACGGCTCTTGGAAAAATGTAGAGAAATATATCGGAATGGAGTTTGTTGACCTGGAAAAAGCATATGACAGTGTGCCAAAGAAGCTATTATGGCAAGCTTTAAGAAAAATACCAATAAGTGAAGACGTAATTAACATACTGCGTTCAAAGTATTCGTAAAATAAGTACCGGATTAAAGTGTGAAGTTATGTATTCAGGGAAATATATACAACCAAGGGTCTAGTACAAGGTTGCTATTTATCACCGTTCCTGTTAAAGATTTATTTAGACGTCTGTTTAAGAAAATGATCCAGGGAATGTTGTTCAATGGGATTACAGATGAATCAGGAGTATTACTTACATCATCATAGTTTTGCTGATGACCAGGTGATATTGACTCAAGGTTTAGACGATGCCTCTTACATGTTGAGGAAATGAATTGAGGAATATCAAATGTGGGGACTGAATATCAATTGCAACAAAATGGAATACCTAACATTAGAGAACAATGGTGGTGAGAAACTACAGATCGGAAATGCAGAAATTCAAAGAGCCACTAAATTTAAATATTTAGGTTCAATAATAAAAGCTGGGGGAACAAGTTCATCTGAAATTGAGAAGAGAGTGAGTGAGGCTAGGAGAACAATTGGAGCATTTAATTCCGTTTTATGGAGCAGAAATATTTTAAACAAAACTAAGAAACTTATTTAGAGTACATTGGTACAAAGTATTTTGTTATATGGAGCAAAAACTAGGATGTTAAACAGCAAGCAAACACATTATTTGTAACAGAGATGGATTATTGGAGGAGGGCGACAAGAAAATCAAGATTGGATACAATTAGAAATAAAAGAATCAGAGAAATTATGCAGGTAAAAGAAATGTACTAGGCCTATATGTGGTTGAAGAAATGGTTTGGCGATGTGAAAAGGATGGAGAATAGTAGAATTCCAAATTTGATCATACATTGGCAAGCTGAAGGCAAACGGAAATGGGGTAAATCAAGAGAACAAAGGATGGATGGATGGTGTAAAGAGAAGCATGGCTACCAGAGACTTAACCGAGAAAGATGCTGAAGACCGAAATTTGTGAAGGAGTAGAGTAATTTTGGGTTGAAGGAAATCTACTCTATTGTAGAATATTCCTAATAAAGAAGAGAAGATATTTATATCAACCATAATTTACGGTAGCTGCATGGAGCCGATGAATTCAATATTTCCCCACGTCAATAATTCATCACCAACACACTAGCAAAACAACTCAAAAGAATATATATATATAGTAACTAGCCTCCGTGGCTTAGGCGGCAGCACGCCGGCCTCTCACCGCTGAGTCCGTGGTTCAAATCCCGGTCACTCCATGTGAGATCTGTGCTGGACAGAACGGAGGCAGACAGGTTTTTCTCCGGGTACTCCGGTTTTCCCTGTCAAAATTTCATTCCAGCAACACACTCCACTATCATTTCATTTCATCTGTCATTCATTTAATCATTGCCCCAGAGGTGTGCGTCAGGCCTCGGCAGCCGGCACAGTTCATATTCTCGCCGCTAGATAGGGGCTTCATTCATTCCATTCCTGACCCGGTCGGAAACTGGAAGCGGGCTGTGGATTTTCATATAGTAACTCAAATTATAAGTTAATTATGACATATCCCATTGAGTTGTGTTGTTGTCGGTTGATTTAGGAGGTTTGCGATATAATGGTCATGTTGTCCTGTATACTTGGATATATGTGTGTGTGTCAAATGTATGTTAATCCGTGGCATTGTGATAGCTCTACTAATTAACGAGTTGGAAGCCAGTTTTCAGTTTTCCCTTAGTAATCGAAATGTTATGTTCTTCAGCCGGCCAACTCGATTGTACCCATTTATAATGGGTGTTTCCCTAATCCTAAAAATACAAGATATTAATAGTTTATTATATAAGTGTACAGTATGTATATCCCATGCCATTTTTTCAGGATTATGGAATCACCCATTACAAATGGGTACAATCGTGTTGGTCGACTGAAAAACATCAACTTTCGAGCAGTACTAATGTGTAATTGGGACTGGGATTTAGGTAGGCGTTGGCCGTGGTATAATATTACGTACTACGAATATTCCATGCCGTAGACGTGGGAAACCACGATATGCCATTTGTAGGATAGCTGAGGAGGAAATTAAACATAACCCTTCTGTGTTGTGCAACAAGAGGCTGCGTGATCACCGCTCCAGAATTAAATTCCTTGGCAGAGCCTAAAATCGAACTCAAACCTCTACAAAGACAGCCATGAATGCTAGCCACTACACCACAAATACCAAACACTTCCGTTTAGGCCGCATTTTTCTGCAACGAAAAACAGAAATTCATTTTAAGGAAAGTGACATGCACATCAACCGTAATTTATGAAAAGTAAGCAAGAGATTTTCGTGCCAAATTATTCCTACATAAATTAAGTATTTATCATATTAGATTTTCCAACAACTGTTCAGTATAGAAAGAATCAAAAATGTATAATTTTATAAATACGACTAAAATACATCTATAAATATTGGATGAAAATGTTAGACTATTTTCATTTATGAAGAAATAGGCTTATGAGATCAAATTTTGTCTATGTGTGTGCATGTGTGTGTGTCCGCAAATGAAATATAAACGGCTGGAGCGATTTCAATGAAACTCGGTAAGGTCATAGAACGATTTTGTCTGACCCTCACCGTGCCCTTTATTTTATTACGTCTCACCAATCCAACATGGCGGCTTTGCGAAATATTTCACCTTCATTCTATATCTCCGAACCTATTACTGATATCGCCCTGAAATTGTGTATGGTGATATCGCGGGCACTACTAGAAGTTTAACTATGTGACTTACAAGAAGATGTTCAGTAAAGAACATATAGCCTACTTTCTCTTAAATGCATGGGTATAGTTATAACTCTCTGTCCTTTTCAAGGAGCATATTTGAATGTTGGTTATAGTAGCTTGTTGAAATACATCGTTCTATACGGATATTAAATGTTGATTGATTGAACCCTCGCCTGAATTATATATACACTAATACAGCCATCACAATAACACAGGTTATCAGAAAAATTCAACACTCACCCAAGTACACGGGTCTAAATGACCATGATGTCCATGCATCTCGAATGAAACAACAAAAACGACAGCTTCCTACCGAAATCCTTCCTCGTATAAAAGTACATACACTAGCAAGCCTACAGACATCACAGTGACATAAGTTATGAGACAACTTCTTCTGTACACACACCCAAGAGCACGGGACTACAAGACCATGATGCCGCAAAACCCCTAAATAATCAACAACAAAAACAACAACAATAGTCTCTACTGCGGATCAAGGCCAACGAATAGTAATCCCTGTATTCAAGTGTTGAAATATGTGGTGTTATAAGTATATAACTATATGGCCTACATATATAAAAATCCATCCGAAATATTTAGACGGCTCTCAATATCTACGAATCAACAATTACAGCAATCAAACTGAAATTTTTGTATGTTGATAGAGGCAATTAACATAAGTAGGATATATGAAAATAGGCTACTTTTTTCTTCACGGAACTACTTATTATAAATGTACCAGCTTATATTGTTCATCGTATATTTGGTTTTATTGACATTCTCTATTATAAGATCAATACTCGCTTATTTTGACGCGTGGCCTCCTGAGAGGCCGAGTGCAGGTCTTTTTACTTGATGCCCGTGACGACAGATGGAATGGATGAAGATGAATCACATTGGGCAAGGATGTGGAAGGAAGTGGCTGTGGCCTGTCAGAAGGTACCGTCCCAGCATTTGCCTGGTATTGAAAATAGAGAAACCAGGGAATACCATTTCAAGGACGGCCAACGGTGGGGCTCGAACCCACGCGTCTACCGACTCAGCAGAGAGCTTGGCCCCATGATCAAACGCTGCGCTTTAGCGACCGTAGCCACCGCTGTCGGTGTAATAAGCGCTAAGTAACCGGTACTCATCATAGAGGATAGTACGATTGTTATACATAGGCTAGAGGATCACAACACTGGGAAATGAAATGTCAGAACGTTTCCGTCGTAACAACACTGATATTGAATCATTCCACGACGAGTTAGAGGTATTCTGCTCAGAATAATTAAATTTCGTGTTGGAAGTGATTTTTCAGTGTTGTCTCAGTAATAGAAATGTAATGCTTTAAAGTCGGTCAACACCATGTTCCTAATTGTTGTGGGTGATGCCCAAAACTGGAAAAAAAAAAAAACATGCGATTAATAAATTCATTTCGATGAGCAGTATCGATCGTCAAGCGATGCCGTGAAACCTATCTCTACACGTATGCGGTTGATGGTATTAAAATATAATTTATTTTGCTTACCGACAGTGGTAGCTACGCTCCCTGACGGGAAGTGCAAGACCATGGGGCCGAGCTCTCTGCGGACTCGATAGACGTGGGTTCGAACCCCACCGTCGGCAGTCCTTGAAATGGATTTCCGAGGTTTCGCCATTTTCTACTCCAGTCAAATGCTGGGACGGTACCTTCTGACAGGCCATGGCCACTTACTTCCACATCCTTGCCCAGTTTAATTTCTTAATTTATGTCATCTCTCATTAACTCCACTCATGAGGTTGGCGCCAGGAAGGGCTTTTGGCCGTGAAAACATCCGCCACATAGAATTTCACCGCATCTCATCCCTGACCCAAATGAATACAGGAATAATAAGGGGTAGACATACACATTTATTTAGTTAGAGTAGTTATTAGAAACCTTCGCAGCTTGCCAATATTTGGTAGTTATATGTGATTTATTGTCATGATAACAAATTATTAGTGGTTATTTACCTTCATGTTTGCTTCAGTAGTGTGATATTTGTGGTTGTTAATAAATCGTCAGGTTAGAATGGATTGTGAACTTAACTTGTTGTTTGAGCTGTGTGCGTTCTGTTCTTGAGGAGTTGTAGTGATAATCATATGACTCTTATATAAGAATTCACCAAAAATCACCGTATGTTTAAGAAGTTAGACAACAATATACAACTCCCAGGTGAATCAGGTGCCCCTAATTATATCGTTTCATGCAGCCCAAATAGCGTTGTTTTCAGGAAGGTCGATATTTCTCTGCTACATCCCGTACGGTACTAATGCACTGGAAGCGTATCCTGCAAACAATATTGAACACTATTCGTTTTCCCTCTATGTGACTACAGATTATTAAGCGGAAAACAAGATAGTGTTCAGTATCGCTTGGGGAATATGCTTGCAGTGCATTAGTACCATACGGGATGCAGCAGAGAAATATCGACCTTCCTAATAACACGAATTCGTTGGGTTGCATAAAACAATATTATTAGAGGCAGCTGACTCGCCTTGTACTTATATAATCGTCCCAATATGAAATGAAATTGCCGGTGGTGCGAGAGAGCCTTTCATAACAAATCTCCTGCCAACATTGTAATATTGTAGAAGTTGTTTTCATTTAATTAGCACGATATGTTAAATCATTAAATAGTTTACCAGAGCATTAACCGCGTATCTATTAATTCAATTCAATATCACCGTTTCATATCAAGTATCAATTATTTTCATAATTGTTTCCGTCCATTTAATTTAACATGTTAACGTGATCATTAGTCATATCAATTATACATTGTATATAATAGGATTTATTCTATGTATTGCGATATCAAGCTTACCGATAATTTAAATATAAGACTATAATTGTGTCAATATTCAACAAATAATAGAAAAACGAAATGTCCAACCAAGCTTGGAATTTCATAGGAGAGAAGCCGCTGACTTAAAGAACGGGTGATAGTTTTACAGCTCTTAGCTATAGCTTGAGAAACATAAAAGGGGCACTTCCGACTGCTTTAAATATGCTGTTTTGAAGGGCGCGTTACCGCGTGGGTGGTGATTCAGATAATACAGTATTAGAAGTCGCGTCAAGTGGGCTTCCCAAAACGTAACAGTTTTAATATGGTAAATTTACCATTATGATATAATAAAAGTATAAAAGATGTGAATTCCCCAAGCTGAACGCCAAATTGTTACAGTCATGTTATGCGGCAGCCAAAATGTAGCATCCGATATGCCTCATCTATGGGTGCCTAATTTTGACTGTTGTTTCACCATATATTTATTTAAATTCCCAACTGTTTGGCTCCGAAGTGTGATACTTCTAACAAAATTGCATTGAAGGGTTTTACTTGATAAACATTTACTCATAAAAATTGACATTGCAATGCCATGAAGTAAACGTTCGGGTTGATTTTCAAGGTATGGAACAACGCTATGCAGTTATGTAAACGATAATAAAATCGGAGCCTTTGAATTGTCTCCCCAAGTGAATTTATGCGAACGCACCACGTTCAGTATACGGACTTTCAGTCTGTGCAGTGAATTATTCCCTGTCAAACATTCCTCGATGGCAGAGAAGCTAATATCAAATGTGGTAGTTTGAGAGACCTCAGACAATTGGTCCGTGTGCGAGTGGATTTTTCATGTGGTTTGTAGCTACACGTGTTTGCCGACAGGCGTTTATCGTACAATGGATATAGCAGCAGTGGTTTAGTTAAGGTACGCATCCTCGTGGACCTGGCAAAGGTCCAACTCGATGGATAGCTGTCTGAGAGGATCGCGGCATTAATATGATGTTGCAGATGGATACCCGTGCAATAAGCGCTTAAATTTAAGCAACAGTGCACCCTACGTTACACAACAAGCAGTTGAGAATCATGGTTACGTAAACGATAACAAAATCGGAGCCTGTGTTGCCCACAATCGTGTGCGATGAAGTACCGGAGAGTAATATTGAGAGTAACACAGAGCCATCACTGGGAATGATGATCCGGGAAGCCGCTGACTTAAAAGAAAAATCACGATCAGCAATTGATGAGAGCAGTATGATTGTTCACCAGTTAAATGACGGGATATTCAATCCAGAGGTTGTATCTTTAATGTTGAACATTGCAAACAGATTGTTTCAACAGGACAATGCATTTGGCTGAACTGCACGCATCTCCTGGAAAGCTCTCAATGACAACACATTCTTACAATGGCCCACTGGATCCACGGACCTCAGTCGTATTCAGCATGTGTTAGACATGATGCGCCGATGACTGGCCAGAATGCCTCAGCCACGCACAAGTCTGGAACAACTGAATCGTGCAGTGCAGCTACAATGGACCACAATTTCTCAGGAAGTAATCATGGATCTTTTTGACACCAGGCCTTGAAGAATGTAGTACTGTAATTTAGCTCATGGTGGGCACGCACTTCTTTGTTTGTAGTCCGCCCTGGACAGGGGGAATTTATTAAATTGTCTATTCAGAAATATAAACAGTTTAAACTACCCTCGAAATGGCAACCGCGGAAGCTAAAGACATTCAAGACGCAGGATGCGAAGCCAACAAAGTCAGCATAAAGATTTCTCCGTTTTGATCTGAGAAGCCCGAAATCTGTTTTTTTTTTCAAGTAGATTCTCAGTTCAACATTAATGGAATTACGAAGGGGTCACCGCTGTTGCTGTCTATTACCCTGAACACTAGATGTACTAGATTTATTTATACTTATTCATTAATAAACATATTATTTCATGTTTCATCATTACATTGTTTTTTAATCTGTCTCTCATACCAAAGAGTTAATATTTCTTTTTTTCTCTTCACTGCCTGCTAAATACCGCTACACTGTATATGATTATCCTGGCTAAATTACCAATGATAATTGTCCGGCACACCTGTTCATACTATTCTCCAATGTTCGGCATTAATTTGGTGCCAGTCGTCAAAATTACGACATATTATATTATGTGATAAACTGTATGTAATAATGCTTGACAAGCGAAATCTTGCGACTCAGGGGGTGAATCCCCACTTTACTTCATATCCAAATTTTTATACAAATTTATGGGACGAAATTTTCCATATCTTGCATGAAAGTTGGCACTAAATGTTCACGTATTGAACAAAAAGGGTTTCATTCTATTTTGACAGTTATAACTTTGCGCTGTCACTTATTTGCCTACTTAATGCGCTCGTGTATGGCCGAATGTGAAGTAGATCTAATTGGGATGCTGAAACCTTTATACATCCTTCGAAGGAAGAAGTATATGAATCAGGTGTGCAATTGAAGAAAGAAGAATGCAAAGGGCCTGGTTTTTTTTTTTTTCAAAGGAATGGAAATGAGTTAGTATGGTACTAAAGTTGATATATTAAGTCAGAAAGTAGAAAAACAAAGACATAATGTCATACCTACCACTTACCACAATGGGAACAGTGTACACAAATATTCCTTTAGCGGACTACATCAAATCAACAATATATGCAACGCTTTACCGCTACCTCTCTCAAGATCATAAATATGAGAAATGCCTTCGACGCCTTGGACCAAGGTGCAACAGGAGTATCTCCTCAAACTCACTAAAATATGTTCAGTTCACAACTTCAACGTTGCTGAAAATTGTAGCAATACATCAGAGGCTGGTCTTGAGAAAACGTCTCTCTAGGTGTTGACGAAGGGATTATCAAAACTCAAATGTAAGTCTTCAATGTTCGACATATAGAAAGTGACCAAAAATGGTCTTCGAGCCAAGCAAATGACTTGCAAAATACAACATTGGATGTAGTACCACACAGAAACTAAAAGTGGCTCTCAAAATGAAATAATTCCTACAACACCTACCTAACGTGCCAAAATAGGAAACAAATAAAGAAAATATGGTTGTGAAATTTGACACCTTACAAAAGAAGAGCAGCCAGGAAAGGAGATTAGAAGGCTAAAATGAACCAAGAGGGTAGAAGTTATGGTGCTAGTGAATCTTAAGAGAATTGGAAGGGTCATTATGTAAACACATGTAATGAATATGAATTCATTTTTCTCAGGAATTTACTTGAACTTTAGTACCTTGAAATGCTCTGCAGGCCAAAACTGACCCAATGTAACATTTGGTATATACCTGTAGCTTTTATCTAACATACCATAGAAATTGAATGATAGTTTTTGATTTCTTCAGAAATGTCTCCATGAGACAAAAACAGCAAATAATTAGTGGAACATTTTAAGAAACCAATTAAAACTCTGAAATAGGTGTTGACTAAGCAAACTGGTAAAAATTAAAGATAGGATCTTTGGGGTTTCTTTAATTATAGCAAGGTTGAATTTCACAAATGTTCAATCTTATTGTTAGATGAAACTCTTTAATCCGCAGGGGGTATTATGAAATTTGACTGTTTCAAACTCAAAGAGGATCAAAACTTAAAAACTATTAATAACATTTTGCTTAAATTCACTTTTCTTCTATCTAACATAGATTATATTGTTCTTAGAGCATTAAACTATACTAGAATACTTAGGATCTATTATATAGGCCTATTATTTGTAAATGCGCCAAAAATTATAATGATTGTTGGAAAATTCTTGAAAATAGTATTATGTGTCGCATGTGCCCTTAAAGATGCACATGTGGATCGTGTGATTTACTCTTATACGAAAGGTTAAACACTGCAGCATTAAAATGTATTTTTAGAAACATAACTCTCTTGATAAGGCATGCCGTACTATTCCAGAAGGAAGATTTTAGGAAAGAAAGAACTGCGTGGCATGTTATGACGCGTAGTTTGGCAATGTCTCAATTGTTGCATTTGAAACGTAGCAAATAACTGTTTACTACTCAAGGATGAGTCCAGTTGACTGACCAGCTAACAGTTGGCTATTTGCATCCCGAGGAAAGGTAACTCTACCTGTAGGGACCAAGTCCCCACACTGCTGTAATGTAAGTGATGCATCAACCCTCCTGAATTCCTAAATCTTGATAGGGCTCCTTCCAAATTAAGTCTTGCTAATCTAGGCGACGAAAGCACTTGTGAGATACCAAATTCGTACATGGCATGCGGTGTGCGTCAAACGTCTCAGATATGAGCTCTCTATGAGGTTTAAAGTGATAACTAGAGCACTACATATCTATCTGTATGTTACTTCACACGTTATTGTATGTGATAAACTATTAGCCAAATACTATTTTGTAAGAAGAGTCATAGTACTTAATTGACACGTATGGTCCTCGGACTTGATACCTAAGTTGACGGATTTTCAACTAACTTCGTTCCGAACAATTCAGAAGTCTGTATACGTGTTACAAATGTAAGAAGAAGATGTCATGGAAGTAATCGTAAAATTGGTAATAATAATATTGGAAATAATAATAATAATAATAACAATACTAATTTCACCTAAGGACTTAGGTGAAATTATCGGGAACACTGGCAACGAAAGAATGGCTAACAAAATGCGTGAAGAAAAATTATGCAAAGCTGACACAATCACTTGCAATATTTACAACAAGAAATCACTTTCCAGTAAAGTCAAACTCCATCACTACCACACAGTCATTCTCCCTGAGGCATTCTATGCGATTGAGACGTCTTCTTTAACCATCAACATCAAAGACATTGGGAATATCGTCAGATACTGAAGAATATACAGTTGATTCATAGTGAAAAGAACCCGACAAACCAAAGTACGCTGGCAAGCAGACACCCAAAAGGACTTTACTGAAATTAACATTGACCCACTAACAATGGAACTGACTGCATATAGACAGAACGTAAATTCATATGAGTTTGCACCCAAGTTCCCTACGGGACAGAATTTGAAACTCAAAGCTGCAGGGACACAAGAAAGAAGACAGACCCATAGCGAAAGGATGGGAGAGTTCTGGGAATATAGGAAGAACAAGAAGACCAATGCTAAATAATTGTTGTACGTGCTCCTTAGACGGCCAAAGGAATTATATATATAATATCAATAATAATAATAATAGTAATAATATTAAAAAAGTTGGCACTTACACGACAGTATTTATATCATCATGGCATGCCATGTAGCATTCATTCCTGAACGTCGAATACAGCCAACTAGATTTGACATCCACAAGTGTAATGTCTTCATCACCACCCTTGTGAAATTGAAGGCTAGCAATAACATGGTTAGACGTTTTGCTTCTCTATTCTTCGCAGAATATTGCCAGAATTATAACCTTACATGTAAAACCATCAGCAAAGTTTGTCAAAAACACAACATAGAGAATCAATCTTAACTGTTATAATTCACAATTGACATGTGCATAATCATTATAGCCGAAATTATGGTAAATTACAATAATTGGTATGAAACCGAAGTGTGAATCTATTTAGTAGGCACATGGCAATTGCTCATGTAAACTACTATGTACAAATATATCCCTTTTATGCCTCATTAATTTCATTTAAGTAAACTGAAGGTTGTTTAACTCCTAATTCGGTAGACACTCGCACGGAATTTATTTTGGATGTTTTGGCACTATGGTGCTGACAGACTTTCACTTTAAGTCACTTTAAACACATGAGTGCTCCATCTAATTAGTTACATGATCATTGCAGTGACTATTTACGTGCATTCATGTGCTCTGAGTGAATTACCAGATATGACAATGCGTATTCGTCAAAGGCACCAAGACTGCCAATTGTTGGACTCTGATCTCTAACATTTTTCTCCTAATCTCAATATATCACATATGCAAGCTAACAGTGACATATTTAGTACACGTGTAGTACCTGTAATTGAATTGTGTATTATTAGTTATTAACCTATATATGACGAGCTGATAGGTTCAACGTTTAACTGCATGTACCTTCCATTCTAACAAATGTATTTATTCCAAAATTGGCACATGTAAACAGTAGATCACAATACATCTAATTCGGTTTGAGCAACCTATGCATGGCAATGTTTCCCACAAGATTTTACGGGTGCTAATAGATTCAACGTTTCATTGGATATAACGTCCATACTGTATATTGAATTTGAACCAAATTTTGTATGTGCATAGTGTACGTTAAAAGGTGGAAGTAAGAATATATTCAGAGCCGTCAATTATGCCAACTGTTGATAAATACTCCCTATAATTATTTGCCTACTTTCGATTTTTGCAATAATGGAAGTAGACTTATGACATCTACACAGGGCCAAAAAAAAAAATGTGTGTCTGTGACTGTATGTGTGTGTGTATGTGTGTGTGTACTCTGCATGTCTGTCCTCCCTATAAATTCAAACACGGTGAAACCGAATTGAACAAAATTCGGTACAGAGGTAGCACTAGCAAAGGGCACCTCAGTGTCATGTTTTATATCGCCGCCGCGCCGTCTTGACAGAAACGTAATGGCGGCCACCCAAAAGTTCAAATCTTAAATCAAATTACGACTAACCTAATCATCCGATCTCTACCACATTTTGCAACAATGTACCTTAATGTAGGAAGCGTCTTTTTCCCAAACAACAAGGTCATCAGCCAAATAGGTTCAAGATGGCGGATGTATGAATCATGTAGGCCTAAGTATTATAGCCAAACGATAACTTACGATTCAACATGGCCTGGTCTTACCAAATACGGTCATCGTACATAGGGAGCTTTAACCCTTTGTAGAGCCGACTAATTTCCATTTCAGCTCTATTTTTATTTATTTTTGTCGTTTACCCTCCCGGTTGGTGGAACCCACGGACTCAGCGAGGGAACTCACCACTACCGCCTCTACGGGCAGTGTCCTAGAGCTGGGAACATCGAATCGGAAGGGATACAACTGGTGAGGTGGGATTGGCACCTCGCCCAGGCGGCCTCACCTGCAAAGCGAACAGGGGCCTCATGAGGGAAGGTAAGGGATGGTGAGGGTGGATAGGCAAGGAAGAGGGAAGGAGGCGGCCGTGGCCTTGAAGAAGGTACCATCCCGGCATTTGCCCGAAGACGAAGTGCGAACCCACGGAAAACCACTTCGAGGATGGCTGAGGGGGAATCGAACCCCCTCTACTCATTTGGGCCACCCGAGGCTGAGTAGACCCCGTTCCAGTCCTCGTACCACTTTTCAAATTTCGTGGCAGAGCCGGGAATCGAACCCAGGACCTCCGGGGCGGCAGCTAACCATGCTGACCGCTACGCTACGGAGGCGACTATTTCAGGAATGTACTGAACAAAATAACACATATTTAGTATCAAATGGTTTATAAAAACGGCAGAAAAACCTAATGAAATCGTTCATTGTAAGACAAAATATTCTAGGCAGTCATACTAAACCTGTTATTAACGCAATGTTAGCGTTGAGCGATTATAGCGCAATGGTAGCGTCTCGGACTCGTAGCACGGTGGTTCCTGGTTCAGATCCTAATAGCATTATTTTTTTTACTTCGTTTTTTTACAATAAAATGTTAACTTGTTTGCATAAACCTGGACTATTTAATTCTAGCTTTGTGTTTTTGTGGGTGTGTTTCCTTGAGCTCGCCTATGACTTTTTCCCCTCACTCATCTGATCGCCCTGAGATATCAGCCTCGTGCTGGAGCTAGTCTAAGGACCCACCCGATCCTGTCAGTGTGTGGGTCTGGAGGATGGGGAATCAGAAGGGTCATCTGTGGCAGATGATTCCCTGGCGACCTTGTCTGAGAGGCACAATATATTATAGAGATGCAAAATCTCACATCACCATCAATTTAGAACTGTGTATGGGCCTTGTGTCGCCTCAGTAGCGTAGCGGTCAGCATGGTTAACTGCCGCCCCGGAGGTCCTGGGTTCGATTCCCGGCTCTGCCACGAAATTTGAAAAGTGGTATGAGGACTGGAACGGGGTCTACTCAGCCTCGGGTGTTCCAAATGAGTAGAGGGGGTTCAATTCCCACCTCAGCCATCCTCGAAGTGGTTTCCCGTGGTTTCCCACTTCGTCTTCGGGCAAATGCCGGGATGGTACTGTCCCCGTTTACCTGGATAGTAGGCTGTCAGATATCCGCCCCCTCAATCGGATTGCCAATTATCAATCGCACCGGCACAGTTACATCAATGAAAATGGCACTGACAGATACTATCGAGATAAGAGCACAGAAGTTCACAGGAAATCTTGTGGAACACACCAAAATAGACGGGGTTCATACTTACCGTTACTTACCTCTTAATTATCTCGGGGTTTGAGTTGACAACAGGATCACTAAAGTCTGTTCACACAATAACCTCCACCATGACATTTAAAAATGAACCAGAACGAAGACGAGAACTTTGAACTGTACAAAAGCTTTATTTCTAATAAAGGGTATGATTTTGATAACACAACAAAATCAACGTGGCTATCAGTAGCCCAAGTCAATCTGACTACGTCCTCCAGCAGGACTTGCAAAAATTATCATACAACATGATATAGAACATACTAGCTCCCAAGAGCTCCAAATAACGTAATATTCATAACACTATTGGATTGGAAAAAGGACGTCAGGGTGTGACATATATAGAGCATTTGGTTTCCTTTTAATAAACATGAGAATGGTATTTATAGTCGCAAGGCCAGAGTGCGGCCGACCTCACACTGATAACCAGATGTTGGCCCAGCTGCGAGCTACTCTCGAACCTGTTGCATACTGGTCAAATGCACTCCCTTCTCACGTGCTAAGTTACGTAAGAGTACAGCTTGCTCTCTCAAGTTTTTATCTGTCTACAAGACAACTCACATTATATTTACGCAAATCTCTCAAGTACTTTGCTCACATCCTATTGGATCATTATGTTAATTTCTTAAACTTGTTAACTTCAATCCAAATGTTTAATTAGCTCTTAAATGTTTATAACAAAATCACATAAATTATTTATAACAATTAGAAATTGTTTATAATATTTGTCAAAGACAATAAAAATATTATAAGCACGCCTTCAACATCACTCTCGTTCCATATCATTTTCAAAAATATTTACAGCAATTACTTACAATATTAACATTTTAATTGTTTAAATTATTAATTTAAGAAATACATTAACCACATGTTCATTCGGTTGGTAATTTTCATAATCGTGTTTAATATAATCGACCAATGAAGGTTAGTTATACATGTTAATGTCACAATCTGGTTTAATAAAGGTTATAATAATGATTTGTGACGGCAACCTTCATTCAAAATCTTATCTCAAATTCTTTCAAAACTCGTGTTAATTATAACAGTAAATCACTTGATTAATTTTCAACGAACTATGACAATCTTACTCCAGCGGAAAATCCTTCGCTAACAAGTTAATGCACAAACTGCATTAAAAATATGCCCAAAATCATCATATATTAATCTATACGGCATTAAACTTCCACATAACTTACAAAACTTCCACAAATAATTCTTTAACATTTATTCCTGTGGGAACTTCCTTCATATTCAAGGGCATTATATCTCAGCGACTTTCAACACGCGCTGCACTAGCGATTATACATTCATAGTTCCACTTAAAAATTTTTATAATCATTAATTGTTTCAAAACTGTTTTTCTATTTAACCTTCGTGGATTTCATTCATGAACCGAAATGAAGTCAAAACTTGCCAATCACAAACAAATTTAATAGTGAATACGCTTATATACGCCTGTCTGGTCTATCAAAATTTAAGATTAACATCCTAAAAGAATTGTAGTATAAAAATACTATCTTCAAATAAAGTGCGACTAAAATGCAAAGTAGTCGAATAGAATCCAATTAGACTGGGGAATGCAAACATCGTTATATAATTCTCTAATTGAGAAAAACTCCTAACAAAAGTTCTTGACTTTAATGCATTCAATAATTCATTATTAAAGTTACTCTTTCACAAAAGTGTCTATGATGCAATGATCATTCATAACTGACGATAAATGTCTTTGTTGCAATCAATTCAAATAACGACTAGTATTTCCAAGATCGTCGACAACGTAAGAGATTTTAACGCTCTAAAATCATTTAAATGTTATTCCTTCTTGATGATGACAGAAAATTGGTCAAAGTAATTAAACTGGGGTTGAATTACTTTAATAAAAAGACACGCTGTCTGAATTTAAATCTGCCATAAAAATCATTAACTTACAGTCAAATCGTGACTACAAAAATATTAATTACTGAAAAATCTAAATATCAGTCTCAACTGATTCAAAATCATTAACTATGCCCATGACATAACAATATCTTAATAAATCGTCGAAAAATGCAAAACTCATCAAGGTGTACTGAGAATAAGAATCTCAACAAGAAAATAGGGCAAAAACATGAGGATAAAAATATGGGAAAAATGGTTGCTCAAACATCATTAATGAACTCAAATACAATAAACGTTCACGACTACCTTATCTGCCGATTGACGTTCCAGAGGAAAATTCCCCAAAGAAGACTGCTGATGGATCCATTTCACCACGTTAAAGCTGAGCTCCATCCTCGAAATAGGAAATAGCACCCTCGGAGAATCGAACTGCTTCCTTCTCCGGAAATCGCTCTGCTCCTCGAAGACGAATAGACATCCTTCCGGCAATAATCTTCTTTGTGAGTCGGGACACCCCTGACCTCTCTTGAAAAATTCTCTGAAGTTCCAGTAGACAATCGTCATGAAGTTTTGTAGAAATTTCCGAAGAAATTATTCATATTCAGAGTATGAAATTGTTTCTATGGCTGTTCGATGGTATTCAGCCTTTAATTACGAAACATGGGTGTAGATGGTATTCACCGCATGTTCGCTTGTGTGGAATAGCAATTAGCGAAGTTCCATGTCGCTATCTTACTCCGTTGAAGTATGTCCCAATTGCAATAAGCCCTTTAGCCCTCCATCTGCTCTTCGGTTGTAGTATTAGAAGAACAAACTGCCGTATTCAATTGCTCCATTATACTGTATCGTTCTGTAACCAAGCAATCTGAAGTCTTTCTATTCCACTCGCAGCGTCAGCCGTTGCGTTGATTCTGGCTATACAAAAGTGCTTCTCTTGTGGCGAGATAATCACTTTTGTCAGTCGTATAAAACTGCTAATATCTTTTAAACTAATCGGTCGAAATTGTTCAGCTTTTCTCTATTACTTTATGAAGCACAGCACAATACAATTAGCTTATCGGTGACCGCTAACTGTTCAAAGCTAAACTTGTAGAAGCTTTCTAAGGTCCGTTTCAACTTCACCTAGTTTGACTTGGATCTCGTTAATATAGTGGCCTCGCCACGCGTTATAAAGACGATTCTTTTCACTGCTGTTCACTTCGACGTCTCACTATATTGAATGTATAAGAAAAGAACTTTCACAAATAGACTTCGATGATCTGAGAATGAGATCTCAGAATGATCAGAGAACGAAAGAGGCTCCTCTCTTCTGCGCAAGCCCTTTTATTAACTTCTCGAGGGGCGTTTCCATCCCTTCCAAAGCGAGATACTGCGTCATCGCTAAAAGTTCCAACTTCGTTAATACATGACGGATTTTCAAAATTCAAAAACTGAAAATAAATTTCACCAAAATTCCAAATCAATGCCTTTACTGCAAATGGATTTCCACAATTCTGCATTCCAAAAGTAATAAAAATACCATAGTTTCAGCAATCTCCGTCTTCCTTTAAACTATTGTTCATTGGTTCATTCCTCTCCTCCAATAGCATAGTTTCTTCCTCAGCAGAATTCCTCGTTTCCTGCGACTGCGTCGTAAATCTTGGAACATTCTCGACTAAATGCTGACGTCACTGAGAATCTCAGCTCAAGTAGCTTGCTGGCATAACATTTACGTCATCCGTGCTTACGTCATGACTACCCACGTCATAACTATGACAGCCATAACTTTCATTATAATTTCATATATAGCCACCGTGGTTTCTATATAATTCAATTACGGGGGCAGTACCTTTTTCAAGGCCACGGCCGCCTCCTTCCCTCTTCCTTGCCTATCCATCCTGACCATCCATTACCTTCCCTCCTGTGGCCCCTTTTCGCTTTGCAGGTGAGGCCGCCTGGGCGAGGTGCCCATCACACCTCACCAGTTGTATCCACTCCGATTAGATGTTCCCAGCTCTAGGGCACTGCCGAAGAGGCGGTAGTGGTGAGTTCCCTCGTTGAGTCCGTGGGTTCCACCAACCTGGAGGGTAATCGACTAAGAAAAGAAGAAAAAGAAAATATGGGCTTTGTATGCCAAATGCAAAATAACAAACCCCACCATATATTCAATATGGTGGCTGAGCATAGCCTACTATTAGAACTTTAGAATCATTGACTCAGTAGGTTGCATGTTCTTTACTGAATATCTTGTTTTTTATTCGAAGTTCTATGTTTATTTGATGGTGAGTAAATATTTTTATTATTTCATATAGCATATTTATTACTCGTCGTCTCCGTAGCGTAGCGGTCAGCATGGTTAGCTTCCGCCCCGGAGGGCCTGGGTTCGATTCCCGGCTCTGCCACGAAATTTGAAAAGTGGTATAAGGACTGGAACGGGTCTACTCAGCCTCGGGTGTTCCAAATGAGTAGAGGGGTTCGATTCTCACCTCAGCCATCCGTCGAAGTGGTTTTCCGTGGTTTCCCACTTCGTCTTCGGGCAAATACCGGGATGGTACTGCCCCCGTAAATTGAATTATTCTGGGACAAGATGAGAGTATTTTCCGTCCCCATGATAAAATTTAACCAGCAAATATAATTTCTGGAAGTGTGACACAGGAGTGTAGTGTTACAAGCTCGAGGCTGTGGGAGAGCCCGATCACGTGATATATTACACAATGGACGCTTCTAGAAGGCTATATTTGGCATAGCAACAGCGAGTTTGGAAATTAATATTATAAATATTGTTATAAATTATGTTATTGGATCCCAGCCCAGAGCCAATGAGAAGAGGTCTTATTGAAGACGGGATCAACTTCAATTACATAATATGAGGATATTATGCATTTAGGCCCTTAGAAGAAGATTTTCTTATTTGGTAATGAAGAGAATATTAAAAGAAATTACGTCTGATACTTTAAAAACCGCAGATCGGTTAATCTACGCAGTAATAAGCATTAGTAATCTACGCGCTAAAAATATGGTGGGAGTTTGATATGGCCGCCAAAATTTTGACTTGGAGGGGGAGATCCAAGGATCGAGGTTCTTATTCCAGCAGTCTTTGAAGAGTGAGGAAGTGTTTTTACTGGGTTAACGGAGATCCCAAGGCTTAGTCCGAGTGCGACGACTGTCGACTTGTGGAGACGCGAGGATAGCTAGTTGGAACGTAGGAGATCACCGCACTTCCATTCTACGTGAAGTTGCTAGGAAAATTTAATTGATTATATCTCTTATATCATTGAGAACTGAATATAACTAAGCGAATATATATAAAGAACAGGCCGCATACTATATATTGTGAAATCTCGAGCGTTTTAAAACTTACCGTTTCGACAATATAAGCCTGTTAAGTCAGATTTTCAAATGTGTTGTAAATAAAGCTGAATATCATTTTAGATTACAACGTGAATTTGACGAACGCAGTTCAAGTGAACAGTAGCGGAGAACTTTTAATATTGGCGCAACACATAAACATTAACAGAATGACTATTATTTTCTTCGAGTGTTTTCATTCAACATAAGTAACATTGTTGATATTATGAAATAAATAGTCATGCGCCAGAGACATATTCGATAGCACGAGTTAAGATACAACGATGGAGCTTCGATAGACGACGTATTTTTGAATACAGACGTAGTTTACGGTCCATCTTGTACATTTTCGTCAGTCTACGAACACTAATAGAACATCAATTAGCAACGGAAATATTTCATTCACCATTTATATGAATATTTCTATAAATTATTCAAATGATGAGGCTGATACATATTTACGACGGAGAATGAAGACTCTACAGAAGAGATTTGTCAAGATGCTAGGGAGGGTAGCCCAGCAACACAGAAGAATTTGCCAGAAGGATGTCGTTCGAGCCCAGGCGAATGTGGGTGAATTGCAGAGAGGGACGTTTCTTATCTCTGAGGTCGCAGATCTGAGGTTCGAATGCAGATCCATCTCAGTGTCTTGTACTGAGGAAACATCTAAAGTATTGTGGGAATACTTACATAGATCTTCAAATTTTCGTCCAAATAAGGTAGCAGTGTATCTCATTTGTAGTATAGAGCTTGATTAGTGACATCCTGAGCCAACGATCTTATTCCATATTTCTATATTTTCACATTTCATGTATTTCAGTGTTTTCATGTATTTTACACTTCAGATGTGTGTTGAGATTTTTATGCTTCAAGATTATTTAGGAGATGATTGCCTTTCATCTATTTTTCAATTTTACTCTACGGATCAGTTGTGGAACTGACATTAAAAATTTTGTTTGAGGAATTATATTGCCTCATAAAAGACTAGTCGTTTCGACTCTCGAATTTTTAATAATTTATTTTAAACCAAGTATTCTGACATTGTGTCATAGCTTCAAATTAAATTCTTATTAAATTTAATTTGAGCACTTTAATGTAACAACATCTAACTTCAAGAACAGAAGAAACATCGAATGATATTGTTATATCATTATTGTACATAGACTGTCGACGATCTAAGAAATACTAGTCGTTTGATAAGACCGAAGTCTTAATCCCTATGAACATTCTTTGTGTAGAGAGGAAAAACATTACGACATTGACAACCTTTTTATTATTTGTAAAGCTAAGAGCTTTGTTCACTTAATAGGTTAGAGGAAATACCTTTTGATAAAAGATTATTCAAATCTTTGGCTAGGAATTCAAAGCTAGTTTATCCCGGTCAAGATTGGATTCTATCTGACACTATAAATAACATTGTGTTATTTTATTCTATTTGTGTAACATCACGTCATTTTGTCGACATGATATTACAACGATAAAGAATTTAAAGGTTGACAAGTGGGGTGAGGCAGGAGTATTATTTTTAATACATGTATTTGCGACAGACGAGTTAACAGTTAATTATCTTGTTGTGGAGTAAACTTTAGGAGGTTAATCACGACTGTCTAATATCGTTCATTACAATTGGAAGTTTCGTTTGAAGAACTTAAGCATGTATAATTGTAGTCCAGTAGTCATGTGTAATGATACTGAGGGTCATGCCATTATTTGAGAGAAGAGGCTAAAGAAGATATGTTAATAACAATTAATCCTTTTGGTTATTGTTTAACATAGTGGATGATAATTGTTTATGCCATATATACTGTTATATGAGGATTTGTAGAGCTATGAAGAGTGCTCATGCGAGGGAGTTCCGCATTTTAAGGAAGTCAAAATATTGTTATTCTTTGATAAGAAGGCATGGATCATGATAAGAGCCGTTGTATACTAGTAGTCCAGTTCTTGTGAAGTAACGATTTAGCTGTGTTAACAGGAGGGATTTAGCGGAAATACAACTTGGGAAAGATTGTCTACTCATGTCTATAATACTATTATTATATTTTATTAAACCCGAAGTTATGTAATTACGTACAGTTAACTTTAATTAGGCGACTGTATTATACCGACAATGTAATGAAACCTATATAAGACGATGTGTAAACAGTATATCAAAACTACGGAACGTTAGAGGAGAGTTATGTGAAAAACCAGTGTATATAGTTAGTAGAGAATTGTATTGTAACCGAGAAGCCAGAATCTCGAAAGTAACGTGTTAGCAACACTAAATAATGTATATTATTATGAACATATTACATGTAAATAATTCTTTGAATATGATTTAATTAGTTAAATAATTTAGTAGGATTTATTAATCAATTGTTTTGAAATAGCGTGTGTTTTATGAGCGGATGTTTTTGGTATGAATGATTGTTCACTGTTAAGAGTAAATGTGGAACCGGATTGGTCATGAACAATTGCGGGGTGCGAATGAAAGAGTGTATTAAAATTTTTAGGATGATTGTTTAAGAAACAGAGTAGTTATGTGAACTTTCGTAAGATCTAAATGTTATTTTTACGTGTGTTTATAAACGCACACAAGAGCAGTCTCTATGTGGGCTAGCGAGAATGATTCACCGTTATAGTTGGAAAGCGATGACATAATATAAGCGGGTGGACACTCACCGCCTTGTATAAATTGTATAAAACAGTTCCGAGTGCAGCGTGGTGCTGGTATTTCATTGATGAAACAATGTTAATGCACGTGCGTTCTACAACGCAAGCTAGTGAATGAAATCAGGTGTCTGGAATGCCGCGAATGTAATAGCCTTCATTAAACGGTTTTATTTCTACGCTATGTAGGCCTAAAACAAGCCAAGATTTTATGCTAATAATTTTTATACGCAGCATTGTAGTAAGATGTAGAGTTGAAAGGAAGTGTGAATGATTGCGTGTTTTTATTTTAATTTCCGTTGTTAAATTAGATTATTGTTATTTTGTGTATACTAGATTAGTTTACACTATTGTAAATAAATTTTATTTAGCTTGTTATCCGTTTTTGTTGGAGTGTGATTAATTTTAATTATAAGGAGAAGAGTATTGTGCATATATTGTAGGCGAAGCTGAATTCCCAGTCCCCGAGGAGGTATGAAAGGTAAGTGCCCCGTGTAGATTGTTGTTGATCCACAATATTCTTGTAACTGCTGTATGTAAATCCCTAAAGGCCATGTTGGAAGCGATTTCTAATGTAGTATTTGCCGGTGCTGTTAGAAATAGGCAATCCAGCTGGGGAAATGGATATTCCAACAGGATCCTTTCCGGATTATCGGGTACAGTACCTTCTTCAAGGCCACGGCCGCCTCCTTCCCTCTTCCTTGCCTATCCATCTTGACCATCCATTACCTTCCCTCCTGAGGCCCCTGTTCGCTTTTCAGGTGAGGCCGCCTGGGCGAGGTGCCCATCACACCTCACCAGTTGTATCCACTCCGATTAGATGTTCCCAGCTCTAGGACACTGCCCGTAGAGGCGGTAGTGGTGAGTTCCCGCGCTGAGTCCGTGGGTTCCACCAACCTGGAGGGTAAACGACTAAGAAAAGACGAAAAAGAAAATATGGGCTTTGTATGCCAAAAGCAAAATAACAGCCCCACCATATATTCAATATGGTGGCTGAGCATAGTCTACTATTAGAACTTTAGAATCATTGACTCATTAGGTTGCATGTTCTTTACTGAATATCTTGTTTTTTATTCGAAGTTCTATGTTTATTTGATGGTGAGTAAATATTTTTAATATTTCATATAGCATATTTATTACTCGACGCCTCCGTAGCGTAGCGGTCAGCATGGTTAGCTGCCACCCCGGAGGTCCTGGTTTCGATTCCCGGCTCTGCCACGAAATTTGAAAAGTGGTAAGAGGACTGGAATGGGGTCTACTCAGCCTCGGGTGTTCCAAATGAGTAGAGGGGCTTCGATTCCCACCTCAGCCATCCTCGAAGTGGTTTTCCGTGGTTTCCCACTTCGTCTTCGGGAAAATGCCGGGATGGTACCTTCTTCAAGGCCACGGCCGCCTCCTTCCCTCTTCCTTGGCTATCCATCCTGACCATCCATTACCTTCCCTCATGAGGCCCCTGTTCGCTTTGCAGGTGAGGCCGCCTGGGCGAGGTGCCAATCACACCTCACCAGTTGTATCCACTCAGATTAGATGTTCTCAGCTCTAGGACACTGCCCGTAGAGGCGGTAGTGGTGAGTTCCCTCGCTGAGTCCGTGGGTTCCACCAACCTGGAGGGTAAACGACCAAGAAAAGAAGAAAAGTAATATTTATTACAACAGCACGCATAATATTCAATATGAATGCACTGGTACTCAAGGTACTTATAACCGTTATTTTTAACTTTCTAATTGCCAATATTGAAGAGCATTAAAAATGTGGAACATGATGTATCGATTAAAACAATTGAAAATTCTGCACAACTCTCATACAGGAGTCAATTAATGCAGGTATTCGTCACATTCACGTCTGCCGTCACGTGCAAATTGTATGTGCGTAAATGAACCTTGAGGTGGCCAAGAGTTTGTATTCGCTAAAATTGCGACAATATAAATATTAAACGTAGATGTTCCATAACAGGGAGATGCATCGTCCACTCAGCGTTCTCATTAGGAACACCTTCTTATATTCAATGCGGAAATTTGTCATATTATTTGCAAATATTTTTGTTTTACATTTAAGATCCCAGTAGTGTATCATTCATAATTATATTGCGGCTATTTGTCCGTAAAATACAACATTTTTTGATTTTATATTTATTTACAGTCGCCTCCGTAGCGTAGCGGTCAGCATAGTTAGCTGCCGCCCCGGAGGTCCTGGGTTCGATTCCCGGCTCTGCCACGAAATCCCTCATGAGGCCCCTGTTCGCCTTGCAGGTGAGGCCGCCTGGGCGAAGTGCTGATCACACCTCCCTAGTTGTATCCATCCCGACCAGATGTTCCCGGCTCCACGACACTGCCCATAGAGGCGGTAGAGGTGAGTTCCCTCGCTGAGTCCGTGGGAACCACCAAACTAGAGGGTAAATTGTCTAAATAAAAAAATTTAAAAAATATTTATTTACATGACTATTTATTTTTACCAGTAGTATTATAGTTGTTGAACATTCTATTTACGTCTGGTCTTTGTAACTATGTTCTTCTGGAAATATCGAGCAATATTAATAAGGAACACCATCATTCACAACAGTCAACACTACAATTTTTTTCTGATTTATAGTGCTTGTGAAAACATATAACCTACTCCAGCTCTTAGCAATAAGGTTTGAGATGAAATGTTACTACTTGAGCATTGAATTGGGTCACCAAACGGCATAGTATTAAAGGAAAAATGTGACATAACATATTTGAACTTAAATGTACAGATAGACAATCATAAACTGTGGCATGGAAAATATCAAGTCATGTTCGTGTATTATCGTGCTTGGGCGTGGCTGTACAGTTGCAACAAATTTTGATGCACTTCGAGCTTTATTAATGAGAAACCTCCCAAATGCGTAAATAAATGCGTGAAGTGAGGAACACGTCCCAAGTGACGATGGATGAGAAGCGCCTAAAAGAGTAGCTGTGATAGCGTAGAGGAAGGGTGCGAAGTTAGTAACCCGAATCACCGTGGTTCAAATATAGTCTCTGCAATTATTTTTGTTTTGATGGCTTCTCTTATACCATTGTGGAACTACACGATACTGGACGCCTTTTAAGTTTTACCACAAAATATTGCAATAAACCGTTAGTTAATTACCAGTGGGTCTATGATAGCTGTTATATATGTGCATTAGATGTTGGAAATATCATTACAATAATATGAGCATTCTGCAGACTGCCAGTTAGCTCAGGGGAAGAGGTGTTGCGTGAAACGACAAAGAGGCGGGGTTCAAACTGTACTCGCGGTGTATATTTTTGAAACATGTCAAATGTTTTATGAATGAAATACGTGAGTGTTTCTACACAAAGGTAAATCTGGCTTAATGTATTTGCTAATTGTTAGTCCTAAAAAGGACTGTTGTAGGCACTTCTTCAATATCTCATCCAGTATCCACCGGCTTCGACAACTTGCTGTAGCTGACGTGGCATTGACTGAACTAGATTTCTGAAGTACTGTTCATCAAGGGCAATGTCCTCCCATGCTTCCAACATAATCTCCCACAGTTCAACCTGCGAACGGGGGGCGGGGGTTGGTGGGGGGGGGGGGGGGGGTTGAGGCCAGTTTTCCCTGATATGGCGTTTCCTCTTTGCCAACACATGCTTAATGGGGTTCAAGTCTGGAGTTCGAGGGACCCAGTTGAGCAGCACAATGGAGTACTGCTCAGAAAACCTGCCCTGAACACTCTTGCTCATGTGGATTGGAGAATTGTCTTGCACGAACTGAAGTACTGCAAGTGGATAGCGCTCTCTTACACTCGGAATCATAATATTCTGCAAGATATGCAAATATATTGGTCCGATGTGAGATGTCCATCCACCCGACAAAGCACTCTAGCCCCATCAGACGGCATCCACCCCCAGCACGTCACAGATATGCGGGCACTACGTGTGCACTCAGCCACATACCGTTTCTCGTATCGGTTGCCACGTGGCCTGTTAACACGAACCGGTCTGACCTCTGCCGAACTGAAACATGTCTCGTCTGAGAAGATGAGCTGATCCCAATTACGATTTAATTCCAGCTCAGCAAAGGCACACCGGTCGACTAAATGTTTGATTGCAGGTTCTCTGCAAGCGATTCCTGCTTCTCGTAATCGTTTACGGGCCGTGTATGGACATCCAGGAAAATTGTTCGTCTTCATAAGCTCTACCGAGTTTAAGAACGGATTTTGCTGCCAAGTTGTAACTATATGACGGTCTTCTTCTACAGTAGAAACCCGCTGTAAACATGTGCCCGGTAGACGACCAATCTTCCCCGACACCCGCCACTGCTGTATCCATCTTTGAGCAGATCTGGGTGGAACACCACATCGGATTGCTGCCCCACGCACACGGTAATAGCCGTGTTCTACGAGAGCCAGAAAGTGCGCTCTGGATGCGTGTGTATAGTGAGCCATGGCAGAATGTAATGACGCATTATCATCAACGTTAGCTCGGCCAAACGCGGTTGTTTTCGTAGCATGACATCATCATGGTGTGTTACCTCACAAAAATAATATTCACGGCGTGACTCGAACTGTGATTGCTCGGCGATGAACGACTTAACAACCTGACAGCTTACCTCCTACGCTACAGCGCAACAGACGTAATTGTGAGCGTATCATACCTTACCATGACATGGTGCGTGTGAGATAGGGGCGAGGGACTGGCCAATAGCGAGAGAAAGAGAATTCCGGACTGACCATGCTGCAGTACATATCCACCGAACTCGACGCAGCCGACAGCAGCCGAAGTGACACTTAGCATTTTTCATGCCTCAAGAGATGCGACATTTTATGATTGTTCATCTGTACATTCACAGGTACCTCCCTTAAGTCAATTGGACATTTGCAGTAAGGGATTAATGGTTGACCTTTCGTAATTAAAAGTATTTCATTATTATTGTAAATGCTGTGAGTGCCCTGACTGCTGAATTGTTGGGTCGAAAAGTAAGATATTTCATTGTCAAATTAAAAAGAGTTAGACATGTTCGCAAGTGTAAGGATCTATGTTTATACCAGACCCAAAACAACTGTGAACATGGGCTAGCCCATTAGCGTGCGTCCAGCTGAGCACTGTTGCCACAGCGGAGATGACACAGCTCTACGCTCGCAGTATACGCACGACCTGTTCCGTGAACACAAGGCGCTCCGAATGTAAGAACATGTACGAGCTAGGGGGCCTAATCCTACGAATATCTATGCTCACAACGGAGTGCGCACAATGTGATATGAGTCAGATACAAGATATCACACAAACGTTATTTGTGCTCGTGTCCACCTCCTGGTGTAGCAACCGCATTCTTGGCTGTGGCCCAGGAGGTCCAGGTTCGATTCCCAGCTCTGCCAAGCAATTACATTCTAGTCTGAGGGCAGGAACGGGGTACGCTCAGCCTCGTGAAGCAAAACTGGGAAGATGTGAGTTGGATTCCTACCTAAACCATCCTGGAAGTGGTTTTTCTGTGGATTCGCACTTCTAATCCAGGCAAATGCCGAGATGGTACCTAACGTGCAACGGCCGCTTCCTACCCAAATTCTACCTGACTTACAAATACACACACTAGTACAGACATCACCGTGACACAGGTTATCAGACAAATACCACACACACCCAAATACACGGGGCTACATGACCACGACGTCACAAAGCCCCTAAAACAATCATCAACAACAACCACCCGTGAGGTCCGGATGCGATTCACGGCTCAATCATGACATTTAGTTCTGGTCTCAGGGTTAGAACTGGCTACACTGTGCCTCGTGAGGTAAAACTGAAGAGGTGAGTTTTATTCGACTGAATTACAAATAAAAACATAATTGCTGATACCACAATAACACAGGTTATCAGATTTTGTTTTCACGTACTTCTGTATTCGAAAGCTTATTTTAAAGGCCATATACCCTGAAAATTATATTTCTTGCCTGGCTGTGTAAAATTGTTCGGCTGCCACTGGGCTTGCTAAGGGACATTGCTATGAGTTCAAAACTTCAGCTCACAGCACTTGTTAAAGCTCCACTACTGAATTGATACAGCAATACCGTCACTCTTCGTTATCTACCCTAGTGAACCTAAATATTTCAACAACTAAATCATTATTCCTTCTCTAATTATGCCTTCAGTTCTAGGGCAGATGTTATCTCCCGAATGGCTGGTCGTATCTTCACGGGGTTTGGACAGTCAGTTTCAATGTTTTTAGCTCTGTAACATAGGGTCATCAAAATAATTGAATAATCAATTATTTTCGTGCGCGGAGAGGAATAATGATTTCGTACGGTGCAGCGAGCCCAGCTAGTTGAGTTAGCTAGGCAACGCCGCGCTATGCTATTGGCTGGCGCGAGTGAGTGACTGAATCTGGCTCCTCCCTCATGTTCACAGTTGTTTTGGGCCTGGTATAGTTTCAATGACCCGGGTACAGAGTTATGTTTCAGTTTTGAAAATCCACAGCCTGCTTCCTGTCTCCGACCGGGTCAGGAATGGAATGAATGAAGCCCCCATCTAGCGGCGAGGATATGAACTGTGCCGGCTGCCGAGGCCTGACGCACTCCTCTGGGGCAATGATGAAATGAATGACAGATGAAATGAAATGATAGTGGAGAGTGTTGCTGGAATGAAATTTTGACAGGGAAAACCGGAGTACCCGGAGAAAAACCTGTCTGCCTCCGTTTTGTCCAGCACAGATCTCACATGGAGTGACCGGGAATTGAACCACGGACCCAGCGGTGAGAGGCCGGCGTGCTGCCGCCTAAGCCACGGAGGCTATGTTTCAGTTTTAATCCTCAAAAATTTTTCAAGAAAGATTTATATGAATTTTGACTGCTGACATCTCGTATGTTTAAACTATCTGATACCGACAGTGGTGGCTACGCTCACTAAAGCGCAGCGTTTGGTTATGGGGCGAAGCTCTCTGCTGACTCGGAAAACGCATGGGTTAGAGCCCCACCGTTGGCCATCCTTGAAATGGTTTTCCATGGTTTCCACATGTTCACACCAGGCAAATACTGAGACGGTGGCCACGGCCACTTCCATCCACATCCTTGCCCAGTTTCATTCATCTTAATCCATTCCATCTGCCATCCTGGCTTGCAGGTCGCCCACGGGCGGCGACTAGAAAGAGCAGCACTCGGCCTCTCAACAGGCCACACGACAAAAAAAAACTGATGAATAATTCAAATCTTGACATTTTTTCATTCTTTTCATCGTATACCGGGTGAATCAGATGCCCCTAATAATAATGTTTTATGCAGCCCAACTAACGCGTGTTGTCAGGAAGGTTGAAATTTCTCTACTTGAATCCCGTATGTTACTAATGCTTGGCAAGCATATCCCGCAAGGGATATTGAACACTATTATTTTTCCTTCGTATTGGTTTGTAGTCACATCGAGGGTAAAGTAATACGGTTCAGTATCGTTTGCAGGATATGCTTGCAGTCTTTAGTACCATACGTGATGCAAGCCGAGAAATATCGACCATCCTGATAACAAAGCTACAGTAGTTGGGTTGTATAAAAATATATTATTAGGGGCAGCTGATTCACCTGCTATTCAAAATAACTCTGCTTGGTTAGCAGTACGTATATATCGCATTGGATTGGATTAAGTCAGGTTGAATATTTTGAACTAAATTATAATTTTGAATGATATTCTTTCCATTAATTTGCAAAGACTGAAAGAAGAATATCACGTCAGTTGAAGGAGATAGCCCTACATTTCAAATGTCCATCAATTACCCACCGTTATAGCAGCTTACACACAACGTACAACGTGAATAAAAACACATTCTGGCTTGGTTTCAAATATTCGACAACACTGAGCTTTATGACAGATCTCATTCCTACTGACCACGGTGGTAGCAGCTGCAACAGACAAATGAAAACTGTTTTTCTACTGGAAATAGGTTTTATTGTGGCTGCAAACACTGCTATATCCTACATCTCCACATGTTCGTGTGTAGATAATAGATAACTGCATTCTAATTCACTACATTCATGATACGTGTACATTAGACTGGAATTCAATACATATCACCATCTGTATATTGAAATTTTGGAAACTTTTTTCAGTGCTGCCTTATTAGTCTATTTACATGATTGATCTTCAGTCAGTCAACACAAGTGTGCCCAATTAGGTTGGGTGAGGAGTGCTCCTGCTACCTGAAAAGAATGCTACATATCTTAGTTATACAGTTATTAACACAATTCACGAACAAATGGGGGTTGTGTGTTGATTGGAAGACATCATTTGTTTGTCAAGCGAACACAATTAAATCACGTTCACTTGGGTTTAATTAGACTTCGCTGGATATGTATTTGGCAATCCCAATGGTGGTGGAGTAGCGCGCCTGCCTTTCACCTGGATGCCCTGGGTTCGATTCCCGGCTCCATCAGGGATTTTAGAAACTGACGTGAGGGCTGGAACAGGATGCACTTAGCCTCGTGAGGACAATTGAGTAGCTGATTGACAGTGACATAGCGCCCCGGTCATGAAAACCGAGATTAAGGACTGAGGGGACCCGATACGCTGACCACAAGTCATCCCAATATCTACAGGCCAAATGGCTGGGCAGCGGTCGCTTGGTAGACTTAGGCCCTAAGCGCCACGGGGTTGGTTGTTTGGGATCTGTTTTAATACTTATGTACAATAATGTAAATATTGTTGTACAAAGGTACAAAATTGTATGCCAATTTTGTATAATGAAGAATAATTGTAAATATTGTAAATTGTTAATTGCAAATAATGTTGTACATAAGTGTTATATACATATCCAAGAACCTAAATTAATATTGAATTATTAGAAACCATTTTTCACTGTTGCCTAGTTCTATCGCAGAAAGCTTCTCCGTTGGTCAACACAAACTGTCCCCTATTACATTAGGCGAGAAGGCAAGTATTTAAATATCGCAACTTATTTATTTACAGTTTAAATAAACTCGCAGTAAGTGCTAGTTATTTAATTTTGCCTGGGAAAATCGCGTGCTTAAGTTCATATACCGATCTGGTACTTCTAAGTTTAGAAGCTTCAGTAATAACGAACAGTAAGTAAACACTGAAGATAGTCCACTAAATAAACACCTCCTCCTACCTAGGTAGAAGCGAGACATTATTGGAGTTTTCTGAACATATCATTCATTCATGTTTTGCGAGGTGAAGACCCATTACTTTCATAATGATTTTTACGAGGTAAACTTTCCAAGCTCCTATAGGCATTGAGATCCATGGCAGCTATCAACAAGCGCCTGGGGTGCGTGCCTGGAGCCATTAAGCTATCGCAGGTTTCCTGTGAGGCAAGCGAAATACAATGCTCTGATTTATACTTGGCACCAAGGCGCCTATCCAAAACTTTGGCAAAGAGGAAAAGTTACGGGAAGAAAATACACAACCACAGAAAACTCTTAAATCTTCCGAACAGTTGGACTTCCTCACAGCTTTTTGACTGTTATATGTATAATTTTAGCAAACATATTAGTAATATTACAGTTTGTTACCAAACGCTCTACGATTTGAAAACACCAAGAGTATACCAAGGAGCAGGAATCATTGGTATTTAATGCAGCGAGTTTACGAACAAACAGTGGCAAATGCCAATAAAAACACTTGTTCCCAAAAGTTAAGGAAATCCAGTGAGATAAATCGTTGAACGGAGGGGAACAGCGGGATCGTTTATCTAGTGTGCGAATGAACCCAACCATTCCTTAGGGAGGATTATTTTATCATAGAAAGTTGAATGGTATGTGCATCAAAGTTAAGGAATCGGAGAGTCAAATGTCATAAAGAATACCTTTAGGCCCTCATCTAAACGATAATTACCTGAATAGGAGACAGTCTGCTGTTGGTGGATGTGTGCTACATGGGGCGTAACGTGTGTTCATTATCTAAGCAGTACTCCACGTCTTCGCTGCGGGTACCAATAATACTCGTAAATACAGAGAAGGCATGTGAAGCATTTCATATTAGCAGTATGTCAATAGTTCATATTTATGATAATGCACGTGCCATAACATTTCTAATGGACCATTTCCTTCAGTGTAACATACCAATGCCATTGTATAGGCAATGGTTTCTCCGAATGTCAATCCAAGAATAAATTGTAGCATACCGTATGCATCCGAATTGAATCAGACAAATCTAAGTATGCAATTCTAAGGCCACCTTACTCCTCTTCATGAGGAAAATAATTTACTGTGATCAGAACCACTGAATGACCTATAGCAGGGCTCTTAGACATGATTCCACACCACTAAACGTTTCTTCAACAATCTTTCCATTTTGAGGGTTTCTGTACAGTACTTGTGCCGTTAGTGCACTGCATATTATGTGTTTTATTAGCAGGGGTTTAAAAAAATACCATCTCACGAGCTAGAGCAGGGCCATCCAGTCATTGCGCTTGGAGAGCGCGGCCGCATTCGGGGAGCACTGGGCAGTCAGACTAGTGCTCCTGCTCCCACCACGTTCACCACTATACCAGACTACACTGAGGGAGCAAGGAGACCTGAGACAGACAGACGATGTTCAGACCACGCTGACTAGATATGTACGTACAGCTTGTTCCGATTCAACACGGAACTATATAATGGGTTGCCTACCCACCTACAATTGGCTTGAAATCTGCTCGCAGCGCGCTAGTGACGGGGCTGAGTTCGATTTCACTGATTGCCGCCTTCTTATGCAGCGTTGCAATGTATTTTACTCTTTCAAAATATACTTTCACAGGCTTCACAATACGTTTGAACGATTTCTGTTTCAGAACTTGTAATTTTACGCCTCTGTTAATGTCTTTTGCAGAGCATTTCTATGAAATAAAATTTTATTCTACAACATAGCTTATTACAACACAATTACAACATGCTTTTTCAACAAGATGGTCATCCAGCGCACTCCTCCATACTGACGGGAGAAGTTTTAAACCGTTTGTTTCCTGGTCGGTGGATAGGAATTGGCGGCTTTAGATAATTACCACCACGTTCACCTGATCTGACCGTCCTGGATTTCTTCATTTGGGGCTACGACAGGTCGAGAGCATTTTTAAGATCACCACAAACACCCGAAAAAATGGAGCTCGTCATTACCGCAGCCTTTGCGGAAATTACTTCTCAAATGTTGTCGAAAGCAAGACAGAACAATATGCGACGAGTGGCCCTCTGCTTGGAAAATGATGGACGCCACTTCGAACACCTTATGTAACTGTCCATTTGTAGTAGATGTAACGTCTGTGATAAATTAACTTTTTTTTAGTCGTATCGAAGACTGAGAACAATTTTGTAACAAATCATTTCCAAATTGTACCTCGTTTTTTGGAATTGGGTAAAAAAGCAATAAATTGTGTTGTAAATAAAATACAACACAAAAATACATTGTGTTGTAATCAACTATGTTGTAAGATAACATTTTATTTCATAGAAATGCTCTGCAAAAGCCACTAACAGAAGCGTAAAAGTCCTGAAACAGAAATCATTCAAACTTATTGTGAAGCCTGTGCAAATATAATTTGAAAGAGCAAAATGCTTTGCAATGCTGCATAAGAAGCCGGCAATCAGTGAAATCGAACTCGGCCCCGTCGCTAGGGCGCTGCGAACAGATTTCAAGCCAATTGCAGGTGGGTAGGCAACCCATTTTACAGTTTCGTGTTGAATCGGAACATGCTGTACAGTCGTGCGGCCGACGGCTTTTGTGAGATGGTTGACATCATATTGATAGAGCTGTTTTGACATAAAAAATATACCGCATATACAAATCGAATGGTACTACGATGTATGGAATGTGCAGGAAAAGAACGCAAGTGTTAAGTAAATAATATTGTGATTTAATCCAAACTGAAATGTGAACATAATCGAGAGGAAAATTCAACAACAATTTTACCAATAGGAACAGATAGTACAGTCCTTGAGTGACTTTTGCATCGTCGTTTTTACAAGCTTTTAGTTTTGGAAGAAACTATCTTCTCGAAATTGGGAACAATTTATATCTGTACATAGCTATTCGTAAACAATTGCGCAAGTTTCTATCGCTCATCGTTGTATAGTGTTTACTTTGGTAAGGATAAGAACCGAAAAGAAACGCTCTCAAATGTACGTTGAGGCAAACATTGACAGAAATATACATACTTGCTTATACAAAAGGGGTTTTTCTTCTTGTAGAAAACCGCTGTAAAATTATTCTAAACTTCGTGACATTAGAAAGCGGTCTTTAAGCCAAGCATTGCACTGCAGCTCAATCAGCTCTAATTGAAAGAGCTGTGGAACGCTGTCTGCACTAAGCGAAAATGGTCGTACAAATACATCTAACACCGCTTGGAGTTCTGATAATTCTGAAAATCGCTTGACAATCTCTTCTTGTAATTGGCGAATTACCTGCAAGTACTCGTGAAATTCAACACGTTCTTTAACTGTTTCAAGCAATGGAAAATGTCCTGTGATCCTTGCACGTAACTGGTTTTCCCACAAATCAATTTCTTGTGAACACATGAAATGTTTCCACCAAATCACAGATATTGTGCTTTTTGCCCTGAAGCGAAGTGCTCAAATTATTCAGATGGGGAGTAATGTCACTTAAAAATGCCAAGTCCGCCATCCACTTAGGATCACGCAAAAGAACTTCGGGCTGCCCTTTCATGTCACAGAAGATATATATTGCCCAACACACGATACAGCACCTTTGCCTTGCTCAGCCATCTTACTGCTGCATGGTACGGGATATTCGGATACTCCGCTTCGATGTCATCCAAGAACTCGTTGAATTGACGGTGCTTGAGTTTGTGGGAGCGAAGATAATTTATCATTCGCGCAACTGTTCCCATTACGTCTTTTAGCTTGGCGACTTTTGCACAGATTGCCTCCTGGTGTATGAAGCAATGGATCGCCGCTATTAGGGTCACCTCTCAGCCATTTTTAACTTTACATAGCGTTCGTAGACCCCGTAAAGCAGGAGTTCCATCCGACGTTACACTCGTCAACCGCTCCCAATTGACACAAAAACACCCTACACAGCTTGGAAAATACCGAAACCGGTAGTGGTGTCTTTGAAAGCTACCAAGTATAGGAAATCCTCGGTGACCCGAAGATAGTCATCCACCCCTCGAATGAAAATAACGAGCTCTGCTCTGTCCGCAAAGTCGGTTGATTCGTCGAGGTCGATTAAAAATGACACAAACTGTGCTGCCTCCTTCATTAATTGCTGTTCCATTTCAACGGCCATATCGTCTATTCTGCAAGCCGTAGTTTGATGAGAAGAGAGATTTTTCAAATTTGTGAACTACCTCCGTAGGACAAATACAAGCCGCCGTGTACATTAGGCAATCCTTGATTAAATTCCCTTCGGCGAAGGGTTTCCCAGCTTTGGCAAATCGCATCGAACATTTGTAGCTTGCTCGGAAAATGGGTCCACCAACCTCACTCTCCTCTGTCTCCTGCTAGACAAAAATACGGCAAGTCACAATTTTAATGTTCTTCATATAATCGAATCACTAGTTCAATCCCGTTTGTAAACACGCATTTTAGAATTAAAACAATAATATTTACAGGAAAGTGCTGCTTGAAAATTTCTTTCACACTTCCAACTTCGATTGGCGACTGGGATCTGTCACATCCTCGCAATCATCCCTGTGGCAATGTAGTGCCGTTCTAATATTTTTCATAACACATGAAATCTCGGTGGCACACCAAACTTATGGCATGCCCTTTATAAGCTGTACAGAAAAAAGAAATTTCTCATTCTGCTTTAAAGGCTCCACTCCCTTTTTGTATGATATTCAGTCATGACCACTGCGAAACTGATTTACTAACACGGTGTCAACAAAGCACATTGGACTATACTAGCTACTAATGGATCGGCTGCTCACTTCAGTGCGGTGGGCAGACCGCGCGCTGAGCCAGCCAAGCTCCTCCCACCACTACCAAAACTATATTCCACCAAAGCGCTCGAAGCACTGGCTTAGAGTGCGGTCAGAGGGCTAGCGCTCACGGAGTGCTGTGTGGATAGCCCTGGGCTAGACTAATCGCAAAGCAGTTTTAATCCTCCTATGAAAGAGGCATGTTTTTGTACTTCCCATTTTGAGTCAATAATTTACTTCTGAACAGTAATATTACAATTTTATGACGTTACAAATCGCAAATGTGTGTACTATAAACCTACTATCTCATGGTGTTCCACAGAGCTAGGTTACAAACCGTTGTTTACAGATAGTACGCGTATGTATAACAAACATTTAGTTTGAAACGTTCAGGAGTTATCCAAAGTGTAGACCTTAGATAATTCACAAAATAAGCACATGACTACGAATATAAGCGTGGATTAGGTAATGATATAAATTTGAGGAATCATACGGCCCATTTAGCAGTACATCGTACTCACAGTTGCGAAACCAACGTAAGTGAGTGCATTAGGTTATTTTGTTATCAATCAATTATGGTAAGGGTAATGCAATTAGAAACAAATATAACATAGAATTCCTCTAAGGAATCTGGATCCAGCATATTACACTTTATTACATTGTCATTTTTTTTATTTTGTTAGTGATTTGTTAATGCTAATGAAATGTGATTTTAAAGTTCTTCATGCTCCTCGTCCAATGACATTTTTTTACTATGTTCATATCTTCAAACTTTTAAATGACACTTACCCTGAAAAGTAAGATGAATCAATTACTGTTTTAAACCACCTAATACTCGTAATTTGACCCCAAAATTTACTTGTTAAGTCACTGGAATAATGGGCCCATAATTAGTTCTCTGCAAAACAATGAAATAAGCAAGAGGCTTCTTTCTCTCAGATCTATGCACGTGATGCTTATTTCTTTTCTATACCTTAATGCAGTCGCCAGACAACACGAATTTACACCCAGGGGAACTGACCACAGTATATTACATCTGAGAACCACACTACAAATCTCAAGAAAGAATGGCCGATAACTTCGAAATTCCTGGCAAGGATCTACGGGGAAGAATATCAATATAGTAGTTACAAATACAAGTTGCCCAGTGTACTAGGTATGGGGATGCATTGGTATATTTGGACCTGAGCTGTTTGGTGCTATCAGAAAACTGGATCATACTTAAATGTGATTAAAATCTCCACGACCCCGTCGAGAATCGAATCGTACTATTTCACCACAAGTCCGAACACAGTGGACATCACATCATTTACTGGCCATACACTTCCGGTACAATTATCGGCTCTACCGTTATGAGGATCAGAGACGGCTGCACTAGGTCTGATGAGGACAATTGAAATTAGAGGGCAGTTTATACTCTATACTTGGGTCTCCATAGAAGTGGATTAGATCGGAGACCTACTTTTAATCCAGGTAAATACCTCGATGACACTTAAGTGAAAGTAAAGGCATCCCCAATTCTCTTCCTTGTTTCAAGCTCACACACAATCAGAACTACCGTACTAAAGAAGAGACATTACGTAACTGCTTCAACACAAACCTACAGATACAGTTTAAACATTGATTATACTCGACTAAACGTTTGAAAGAAACATCATCACCTTCAGCAATACAGCTGAGTATACACTGGTTGTAACTTGTTGTATGGTGACTTACAGCAAGAGGAACTTTTGAGAAATAGATATGCAGTGTAAAGCCTTGATGTGTCCGAGCATCTCGGCTTTAGATGTGTAGCAGGACAATTGAATATAAAGTCGAAATTCTTGAGTTACTGAATCATCATCGTTCGGCTGTAGAGTATATATTCTCGTTACACATCTAATGCAGATAATTCGCCGACATATCATGGTTTAGACTATATGTCTGCCATTCCCAGTGCTCCCGTTACTGTAGGCAAACCAACCTACTAAAATCTGCGTATGTGTTACACACAGTAGGCTACAGTTGTATATAATCATAATTCGTGGCACTACCGATAACAATGATTATGATGATGCTGATGGTGATTTTAAGGTGTGGAACAGTGGGGTCATCAGCCCCTGCACTGCAGCTCATGAAGAAACTTAGCTTACCAAGCGAACACTTCTCATCCATTTGGCGTGCAGATTAGGAGGTGGCGCGTGGTCTGCGTGATATATCCCCTCGGCCATGAATCTTTGGTTTCATGATCGGGGCTATGCCTCTCTGATCAGACGACTGTTCAATCGGCCTTACGATGCTCATTGAACCCCGCTTCAGCCGTCAAATGTGTTTGTTAAAAGCCTGGCGGACCTGTAATCGAACCTGGGGTCTCGTAGGTGAGAATAAGGCGTGCTACCCTTACACAATGGTGCTGGACCTGTACAATCTACTGAACGTAATTAACTATGAACTCGTCAAGCAGAGAGAAGTAGTTTAAATACGTTGGCATTTTATTTATACAGGAAATATGCTGCATTCTTGGTAATGTTGGTACATGGAAGAGCCACTTAATGGACACAGGATTTCCGGAGAAACTTTTTTAGAATCGTATTGGGCTTAAACAAGATATTTTAGCAACAGTTCGGAAACTTGTTCGTGTAGGAGATTTTTTTTAGAACTTCAAGGAAGTTTTTAATAATAAATGACGCTGAAGTAAAGGGGTATACTCGATGTTCTCCCACGGAGTGAAGACAGGTCAGGAATATATTTTGGAAGGAAACCTGGAACCATCAGTGTACCAGCTCTTTTCGGCTCAGAACTTTATTTATTCACTGCTGTTACATAGACAACAATAAATTTGTAGGGGTGATGATTCGTAAAGCATATGCACTACATTTCTGGGCTAGCATGAAATTAGCTGTTCCAAACTCATTCTCGAAACATAAGGAGATCCACAGATACACATGGGAGGGTAAAAGAACCAGTTCAATAATAGGCTTTGCAATTACTGACATTGAATATTGGAAATTGAACAGAAATTCATGGACTCTTATTGATGAAACATACCACAAAATAATCTGTTGTGAACTGGGCGCAGTTCATCCGAACGTTCGTAAACTGAGATCTGTTTGCTGTTGGATCAGGGTTGAAAATCTCCAGGGTAAGGAACTTAGGCAGCAATGCATGGAAATGATCGGTGCGGAATTCCGATGAGTAGATGGTAAAGAATTGCAGGACATTGAAACGGAGTAATTAGGATGTAATGATGCAGTACTAGAAGTAGCAAAGGCATGAATGAAGGTAACAGTATATCATGACTGGAGAAAACGCACATCCCGGTAGATCGACATAGTGAAGTTGGCTTGTGAAATAAAAGGAAGGATTACCAAAAATGGGTTCAAACAAGGAATCCAGCAGAGTGAGAGTTTATGTAGTGGAAATGAACAGAACCAAACAAATAATAGGGCAATCCAAAATGAAATCATGGGAAACATTTGGAGATAATTGGAAATGTTATATCAGGTGGCAGTATATGAGTGTTATAAAGAATCTTAGAAATGGAGGAAAATGAGAAAAAGACAGTAATGTGGATAATTCTAGGAATCGCATTGTGGTTATGAAAAGAACACTTCAAGGACTTGCTAAATGTGAATTGAAACTCAACTGACAGTATGGCTGGTTTTGAGGATATGAAGGCATACAATATAGTGCCAAGGGAGGAGATGCTGAAGATTAATAGAGGTTATTGTATTGAGGGAAGGTTGCTACAGGCAATGCAAAGTACTTGTGTTGATAATCATGCTGCAGTGATAGGATGACATCTGGGTTTAAAGTTGTTACAGCAGTGGGATAAGGCTATAATCTTCCCCCACTACTGTTTATCTTATATAAGGACCATTTAATTAAGGGCAAAAAAGACTGGGTGGGGTTCAGTTAGGTGTAAGCCAAGTAAACAGTCTCGCTTATGCTGATGACCTCGTTGTAATGACAGACTCCGTCGAAATCTTACAAACTAACATGTTGCAACTTGAACAGCAATGTAAGAAATATTGTATCAAATTGAGCATTTCAAAAACGAAAGTGATGACGATAGGGAAGAAAACAGGTAGGATGAACTTAATTGGGGCAGTTGAAGTATTTTAAGTATTTGGGCTATGTAGCCTATATTCTCTGGATGGCTGGAAGGAATTATAATGAATGAAATGAGGTCGAGGTACAGAAAAGCCAATGCGGCGAGTTCTCAGCTACAATGTACTGAAATGTACTTGAAAGAATTTAGTGTCGTGATGAATCTCTCCTTGAATCACTCTATTTAGACTGACCTTGCTATATGGAAGTGAGAGATGGGTATATTAGGGATATCTGATATCATCATCATCGGCTTTAACTCGAATCGCAGTATAAATCTTCTTCCTTCAGTCCAGTTTGTGGATGTGTTTACGGTGACTAAAGAGTCCAATCCTGGCATGGAACAAGCGTCCACACAAGTCACTGGAGGAGAGCTGGAGGAGGACGTGGTTGGGCTGCTCGAAGTTTTCAAGCTTGACGCTTGGCCTCTTCATGTGTGCGTCGATCCCTTTCAAACGTTTTTACAGTATCCTAGATGGTACGGCGCCAAGTTGAGCGGTCTTCAGCCAGCATGTCCCAGGTTTGTGAATCAAGA
This sequence comes from Meconema thalassinum, assembly GCA_946902985.2. Classification (NCBI taxonomy): domain Eukaryota; kingdom Metazoa; phylum Arthropoda; class Insecta; order Orthoptera; family Tettigoniidae; genus Meconema; species Meconema thalassinum. The sequence goes on along the minus strand of OX336389.2, from coordinate 1,161,884,691 downwards.
CCTGTCAATTTCAGGGTCTGTTTAAATTGGCCCTTGTAGCGCCTCTTAGGACCACCATGAGGTCTGATGCCATAGCATAACTCACCATATAGCATTTGACGAGGTAATCTCACATCATCCATCCGATGGACATGACCAATCCATCTAAATTGGTGTCCTATTATGGATGATTCTATGCTGTTGATTTGAGCCTTTTCCAGAACAGCAATATTGGTAATACAGTCTTCCCATTTAATCCTCAGGATTGTTCGAAGCTTTTGTCGGTGGAAACGCTCAAGCTTCCTAAGATCACGTCGGTAAAGGGTCCACGTTTCACAGGCATACAACAATGTAGAAATGACTACTGCTTTGTACACCATAAGCTTTGTACTCATGGACAGATCTTTATTCATGAAGACACGGTGCGCTAATCGTCCATATGCTGCATGGGCTGTGCAAATTCTCTTATCAACATCCTGCTCACAGGTACAGCTCACAGAAATGGTACTGCCCAGGTACGAGAAGTGGTCTACCTGTTCTAATGGCAAATTTGAGATGGAGATATTGAACTGAGGAAGAGGTGTGCGTGGTGAAGGTTGTGCCAAGACTTTAGTCTTATTGACATTTATGGTAAGACCAAAGCGATCACATGCACTTTTGTAACAATTAACTGACTCTTGCCGCTCTTCTGGTGTGAGAGTTGGCGACGCAGCATCATCTGCATACAACATGTTAGTAACCTTAGTAACCTGAGTTTTCCTCAAGGAGCGGAGACGAGTTAGGTTGAAAAGCCCTCCATCAAAACGATACTTGACCTCCACACCTGGGATGTTTGTGGGTGAATCATAAAGCATTGCAGCCTAGTACAGCGCGAAAAGCGTTGGAGCCAGTACACATCCTTGTTTCAGTCCATGGGTAATAGGAAATTCATCGGACATCTTATTCTGATGTCAAAACTGACCTGTCATGCCATCATGGAGAGCCTTGATTAGATCTACAAAACGCTGAGGGCAACCAAACTGCTTCAGCACCGCCCGCATGGCTGGTCTTGGAACCGAATAAAATGCCTTTTCCAAGTCATAAAAGACTAAGAACAGTGGATTCTGTTGTTCTCTACATTTTTCTTGTAGCTGTCTCACACAGAAAATCAAGTCAATTGTGCTTCTGGAAGCTCTAAATCCGCATTGTGACTCTGGGAGGATCTTCTCAGAGATAACCTTGAGGCGGTTAAGTAGAATTCTTGCAAGAATCTTCCCCACAATTGATAGCAGTGATATACCATGGTAGTTGCCACAAACACTGCGATCATCCTTTTTAAAGATAATGACGATAGTGGCATTATTTAGGTCTCCAGGTACCTTCCTTGATTCCCATATTCTGAGGATAAGGGTGAAAATCCTTGTTTTGTGGGAATGACCTCCGGATTGAATTACTTCCAGAGGGATGTTATCTGGGCCAGGTGCTTTTCTGGGTTTCAATTGGGTGAGAGCTGCACTGAATTCATGATAAGTAGGAGGTACTGCCAACCACAGTTGTTCAGGTTGTTGCGGCACATCACAAAGGAAGTCTTCAGTGCTGCTGATGGACGATTTAGGAGATTGGAGAAGTGCTCCTTCCAGCGTTCCAAGATTTCTTGACTATCAGTAAATGTAGTAGAATTAGCAGCGCTTTTCTGTGTACCTGATGATGGTCCATATATTTCCTTCAGTACTGCATAGAAGTTCCTCAAGTCTGGAGCATCCGATTGTCTCTGCAGTTCCTGAGCCTTCTGTTGCCACCAAGTATTTTTAATCTGCCTTATCTGCGTCTGGCATTTACACTTGAGTTCCAGTAGTTTATCTCTCTTTGTGTTGGAAGTTGGGTCTTGAAGCTGGGCAAGATAGGCATTCCTTTTGGCATTGATGAGAGACAGAAGTAGTAGGGCTAAGCCGGTCCTGGATAGATTTCAAGGTCATCCATGGTTTCTCGTGGTCACGTGCCCCCCCCCCCCCCCCGGCGTTCCCTGGGGGGCTTGGGGGAGGGGAGGGGGGAGGGGGAGGGGAGGGGGAAAGGGTGGAAGGTCTGGCTTGGAAGCAGACCCAGTTGTTAGCCGACCTGTGTTGGCCAGCCAACTGACTGAGCTGGCTGGTGTGCATTGCCTATATAGCTTTTGGATGGAAGTGGGGGAGGGGACCGGTTCGGGCGACTGTCGAAGGTAGTTGAATGTGACCGAGTGTAACTTAGTAGTAGGGGGCTACTAGGAGTTCTGGCCCACCCCACCACCTCTCCCTCTGACGTCACATACTAACCCGCAATACATTCAGGGGCAAAGTCGATATCTCGCAAACCCATGGTCCGATTTTGACAAATGAGGTGTCGTTGGACTCGGGCTAACGCCCTATTTCAAATGGACCACTCATTTCAACCCCTAAATAAAACCTACCCCTACTATAGGGTGAAATTGTATTTTTTTAGTGAAAGTCTCTTTTCAAATGCGACATGTATAAGGTGCGCTGCTAAAATGAACTTAAACGTGGTTGCTCATATCGCGCATGCGTTTGGCTGGCTGCCGATATGGATTAATATTTTTGTTTTTGTTTTTTACGCATGCGCACTAGGGATTTTTGTAAGAGGGCGAGCTCTTTGAAAAAAATGATTGATAAGAAGGGGTTTTGGTGGTGAGGAGAGAACCAGATAGTCGCCTACTTTCCTACGAAGTTTGCCGATATCTCTCGAACGCAAGGTCGGATTTGGACGTGTGACGTGTCAAATCGCTTGTCTCGAAGCCCTATACATGTTATTAATAGGTTAAAGTTTTGAGAATGAGGGAAACAGGTTTTTGGGGGTAAAACCGTGATTTTAGACTTTTTCCGATATTTCACGAATGCCTGGTCGGATTTGGTCCTATGACGTGTCAAATGGCTTGTTTCGAAACCCTTGTTATTTTTGTAATAGATTAAATTTTTTGAGAATGAGGGAAACAGAATTTTTTGTTGTAAAACTGTGATTTTAGACTTTCTGTTATATCTCACAAACCAATAACGCCAGAGACATATACGAGGGGTCGTAGGACTCGGGGTGACGCCCCTCCCCTCTCCCCCTTTCGAATATAGTATTTATGTTTTAAAAAATGTGAAAGGGCCTAACGACACTTTTGTTGAAAACATTTCAGTTTTTAAAACTTTTCTTAAATTTGTCTAAAATGTTCATGACGAGTGGTTGTAGATAGAAAGAGACGATACCACTGGACACGTGTTTCAACGAAGCTATTACTGGCCACGGTGGTGATATACCAATACAGTATTCGCTGTTTCGATGAGACGGCGGGTCGAGGGTTCGTTTTCTGATTTTTCCTATGATGGAATTCCTAATTCCTAAACCCCCTGAAGGGGGTACTTAACGTGTAAACGATTATGAGTGACATGACAAATGATAATTCCTTGATCCGATGAAGTTGGCTTTAGATAGAACAAACAGAACTTGGTTATATGTTGCTTGAAGTGAGTATAGAAAACAAACTTGCTGGGGCAGACTGACAGGATGTGAATGTTATTTGAGCTTATTGGAATGCATTGACTTGACTTGACAACAGGGCAATGAAAAAAAGCACAGAGATGCTGAGGACACTTGAAGGTCAAACGATATGGCAACCATGGTGGTAGGGGGAAGCTAGGATGATGTCGCCGATCATGTTCAATGTTCAATGGATGAATTTATATTTTGCGAAGCATTGTTCGGAGAGGGTTATGTGACGACTTGTTTTAAGGGTATTTATTTTTTCGATGTTTCCTATGGTGGACTCATTGATTGAAATAATCCAAAACTGCTAGGGCATGGCCTTGAGATTTTATAAACCGATAATGGGATTTTGACATACAAGATCCACTCAGAACTTGACATGATGTCATTCTTTTGATGGCTTATGAATTTCCCCAAAAAAGACCCAAAACAACAAGATCATGGACTTTTGCTTTTCTTAATATATTGCAAACCCATAATGTAAGATGTTTACTGTGAGTGACGAAATCTAGCTAGGTAAAGAAAGAATTATTGTAGGATATATGTATGGTGACTGACACGTCTTTGACCATTGGAACTTGTTTTCAGATCTGACTGTATTACATAAGGAGTATAGGTTGTAGGCATGGATTGACAAACGGTGCACACAAAATTCAATTTATCGATTCAAGAATTAAGAGTAGACTATCATTAATTAATTGGTTAAAGAGTGTAGCTAAAAATAAAAAAATGGTCACTACATTAAACTAAACTGATCCAAGTCGAATCAAACCCAACTGATCCAAACCAAGCCTAAAGCAAACCAAACCTAATCAAGAACAAGCCAAGAGCTTAAGTGTAAAACTTGTGGGGGAATGCAGTCATTGGCAATGCCCAAAGGAAGGGATAACGCTCTACCTCTAGAGGGCAAGGTAAAGCTGGCGCATGGTGCTAATGCATATTCCCAAGTACATGAACCACACACGCACAACTATCCTATGCTGTTTTTATGAGTTAACTGTTAAAACTTACTCAGTGGTTACTGAGCAAGATGGTCGCTACACACAACAAGCTTTAAATACTTGAGGCTAATAATCTATACACACATACACACACACACACACACACACACACGCTTGTTCTAAACTAAACTGTCTTGCTGGCAGTGCTCACACAGTAGGCAAATGACAGAAATGCTTGGCTAACAGAAATACAATCATTTTCGTTTGTCTAATGTTACCAGCTAACCATTACATGCTATAGTGGTGAGCACATGTGCCTCTTGCACTGGAGATCGTAACTCGATTTCTAGCTCTAAGGCCTAGAATGAATCAAACTAAGAAAGAAGGGTATGGTAACGCAGTGGTTAAACTGTTAGCCTTTCACTAAGGTAGACTAGGGTTTGATTTTAGGTTAATATACATGTCATAAACAAACAAACAAAAAAGCAGAGATAATGTTTAAAACTGATTACACTTGTCTCTTTTCAAATTATTACTTAGATTGCAAATATAAAGGTGGACTGGGTTTGATATAAAGTTAATGCTGCCTATCGCATACTAGCCTGTAAGAAAGCCAAACAAGCAAAAGGCGTAGGTAGAGCAGTGGTAAAATCGCTATGTGTAGAGAACTACCTAACGGTTATATGAACTGGCAATGGTATGTCGCATAAACAGTGCAGGATACAATCCAGCAACCATAATTTTTATCTTGTGGAGCAGAGAAAACATATATAGAGAGAGAGACATAGAAAGCTTGTGTATGTATGGGTAGCATTGATTGTTTGACCAGAGAAAATACGATGAGGTAGGGTGGGGAGAGGGAGAATTAACACTTATATATGAATGAATGGTAAATAGTATTTTTTTTCAATAGTTTTGTTTTTCAAATGCAGTGGTAGATAGCCGTTATTTTGTAAAACATTCTTACTTGCAGTAGTAATAAGACTCTATGGTTCCGCTAACACATAGATAGACTGTATTATTGCCATGGTCAAGCACTCACATTAAGATCATTTACAAAATCATAAAATGAAAAATAAAAAATCTTGTTTTGGAAATATCGATCTTTTTCAACATACACAAAATAAATATATACAAAATTTGTAAACAGCAAAATGGAAAATCTATGTTTCCATATAGACAAAATTTAAAAACCTTAAACGGACATTTAAGAAAATATATGCAAATGGGAAATTTACAAATGTGTAAATATGAAAATGGAAAAATTCATGTTTCCAAATCATGAAATTGAAAAACATCAAACTGTCATTTTAAAAAAATGCAAATGGAAAATTGACAAATTGCAATGTGTGAAATGTGAAATTGAACAAATGGCTATCATTATTTAAAAAAAAAAAAAAATAACATGGTGCTCTATGGTTGAGGTGTGAATCAAACCCTCTCTACTTATTTGGACCACCCGAGACTGAGTAGACTAGTTTTAGTTGTCATACCGCTTTTAAAATTTGTGTTAAATCTAGGAATTGACCCCAAGAGCTTGTATGGGAGATCCAAGGTTATAATATGTTAAACAGATAGCCTTGAATGTAGGGTGTGGTAGCTATATAGAGATGAGACGTTTCGCTCGGGGGAGGGAGGCATGGAGATCTGCATCAAACCAGTCAAAAGACTGACGACTCAAACAACAACATGTAGAGCTCACCAAAATAATGTTGTGTAACGGTAAATGTTAGTCAACGAACAGTAATGCATTACTAAAACCCATGACACGATACCTAAGAGCTTTTCTAAAATTATTTTAAAATGCCTTTAACCCTATATTAAACACCCAGTTCACAAGACTCATAACTGCAATGTTATGGTCAAAAAAAAAAAAAAAAAAACTATATTTCTAAACAAACAAGTGGATTAGTCAATGTATACTGGAAAAAGTTTTATAAACACTCAAGTCCACAAAAATAATTAAATTAGTAACTGTCAGGTTGACCGAGTGGTTATGGTGTTTGACTTAAGTTCAAATTTTCTGTACAAGAAAGCAAGGGTTCGAATCCCTTACCTGATATAACTATTGCCTCAACATGGCTTGACCACACTGTATCATTGTGTACTCGGTACACAAACCATAGATAGAGTGTATTGTTTAAGGTCACTCTCTTTGCGAACATAGTCAGAGACTGTTGATGGTTAACAATTGCATTAATAGTGGGACATAGGGATAGCAATTAAGAAAAACAGACAATACACATTAGTTATATACAAACTACAACTCTCTTTTGTCTATAACTATCTAGTCCTTTTCGATCCACTTGCATATCAAGGGCAGATGACTTTGTAGTTCAGCCCCTTAAAACAACAACAACACTACTTCTTGCATAGTCTGTGATGTTGATGACTCTTGAGGCGTGGAAGATGGATACAACATAACTTTTACAACAGGGGTTAAACGTTGCTCAACAAACAATGCACTATTTTGAGTAGCAACATCTTTCTCTTATACTAACTTTTTAGCATTCTGATGATTTTTTTGTCAACACCATCAGTGTTTTGTCTGGAGCACTACATTGATGATCACTCACACTTAAAACCACACCATTTCTACTTTTCATATTGCCTCGACATTTTGTTGACCTCTGTTTTGAGCATTGCCAGAATATTATTCCTTTTACATTTTGTCGTCTATAGTTATAAGAGTAGCCTTTATAGAGTACACGTTGTTTACCTCGGTAGTTGTAGTAAGTTCCAAAGTAGTAACTAACCTGTTAGTATGATTTGCACACTACAAAGGTTATCTCTGTTCTGGTAATAGAATTATTTAGCGTTGGCTTTTATATTTAATATGTACAGTTAAAAGTGATAGAAAAGTGGTAGAAATGTGGTAGCAAAGAGGTAGACAAGTGGTAGACAATTGGTAACATAGTGGTAGAAAAGTGGTAGCAAAGTGGTAGAAAAGTGACAGAAAAGTAGTAGAAAAGTGGTAGCAAACTAGAAAAGTGGTAGCAAAGTGGTAGCAAAGTGGTAGAAAATATTACATGTATTGTTAAGAAATAGTTTAAGCGGTTACATGGATTCATTACACTATAATTTTAGCATTACGAAGCTCATTTTCTATATCCAAAAGTTCTTCCTCATATTTAGTATGACCAGCCTGTTTACAGGTATGCAAGTACTGAAGCCGCTGGATTAGCTTACTGGGATTGTTCCAGTAAACAAATTTAACAAATGATTTTTTTGGGTGTAAACCATTATCATCATCATCAACATTATCATGATAATCATCATCATCATAGTTATCATCATCAATATAATTATCATCAATATAATCATCATCACTATTACTATCTAATCTTTTTTGTTCATCTTGCAATGCAACAACCTTTGGCATAGTTTGTGTTGTCTTTGATAGTGTTAGAGGTTTCTTAGACGTTAACGACTGTCCTAACATGTCTTTTTCAGGAGATAATAAATGCTCTTTAACAAACAAAGCACTATCTTGAGCCACACTATTTTTTTCTTGGTCTTGCTTTTTTACCTTGGTTAGAGTATTTTGTCCATTTAAATGAGTATTATTTTGAGATTTACAATGATGATCGATTGAAATAAGTATGTTGGAGCCTTTTGTCTTAATCATTCCTCGACACTTTTTAGATCGTTGTTTCGAACAGCACCAAATAACAGTTCCATTTTTATTAGTTCTTTTTACAATATATGCATATCCTTTATAGTAAGCACATGGCTTACCATAGCTAGTCGTTGATACTTCCATGCCAACTGTTAAGCATAAACTAATCTCTAGTAAAGTTAACTCGATAATAAAAATGATTGTTTGTAGTATGAGCAGTTTAAAGTAAGAGCAAAAGTGAGAGTCAAATGGTAGAAAAGTGTTAGCAAAGTGGTAGAAGAGTGGTAGCAGTTTATAGTAGTCATGATCTTTTTTACCAGAATGTGATTTGAGTAAATGTAATTTCTAATCCTTAGCAGTGAGTAGTCAGTTAGTCTTGGTTCAGACAAGCGTAAACAGTTCTCCAATGAATCAGAGATCAAGATTTTCATTATGAAACAGTTGTGTAACCAATTAGGTATCGGTATTTGATAGCTTTACACATGAACAAAAATTCCAACATATCTGACAAGAATTACATGATTTGAAAGTTGACAAAGAATATCCAATCAACTATTGCAGTTACAATGTCAAACACACAAAGACAAAATCAGCATGAACTTTTAGTTACAGGAAAATTTTATGAAATAGACTATGCAGGAAATTTGGAAATACACATCAGAAGTTTGCAACACCATCCTTCTAGCCTATATAAATTATCGACATGGAAAGTGTGCACTGCCCCTAACATTAAACCAATTTATCAATAACACAAGTCAACAATCAAAACATTTTGTGTTGAGTCTATCATTTAATGCATATATTCTGTCTACATTGAACAGTAACACAAAAAAAAACGCCATTCATAATTAATTAAGTTTGCTTTAATTCTTTATGTAATGATATATACATATTTAAAGTTTTGGCTGACTGTTCAGGGTGAATCGACTTTGAACACATAAGAGAGGGAATATTTTAAGACTTAACCTCAGCTCACCTAACATAACCTAAATTTACCTAACCTAACCTTGTCATATAGGTAAGAAACGGGTCAAGCTATGCTTTCGACTACCGAGTTTCAGCTACTTTTCAAGGTTACTCTCCCAAACATTGCCGGAGACTGCTGATAAACACCTATGTTCGCACGGTGGCGGCGCGCAACGACTTACATGACGCGCTTTCCCCTTTTCATTGATTCCTGTTGATTTGTCCCTTTGGACTGGTCCTTTTGGCTGATTCCTTTGGACCAGTCCACAGGGACCCGTCAAAAATTACTCCATTCAAAAAGGGCCCGTCCAAAAAGGGCGTCAACAGGGATCAGTCCAAAGGGACAAATCAACAGGAATCAATGAAAAGGGGAAAGCGCGTCATGTAAGTCGTTGCGCGCCGCCACCGTGCGAACATAGGTGTTTATCAGCAGTCTCCGGCAATGTTTGGGAGAGTAACCTTGAAAAGTAGCTGAAACTCGGTAGTCGAAAGCATAGCTTGACCCGTTTCTTACCTATATGACAAGGTTAGGTTAGGTAAATTTAGGTTATGTTAGGTGAGCTGAGGTTAAGTCTTAAAATATTCCCTCTCTTATGTGTTCAAAGTCGATTCACCCTGAACAGTCAGCCAAAACTTTAAATATGTATATATCATTACATAAAGAATTAAAGCAAACTTAATTAATTATGAATGGCGTTTTTTTTGGTGTTACTGTTCAATGTAGACAGAATATATGCATTAAATAATAGACTCAACACAAAATGTTTTGATTGTTGACTTGTGTTATTGATAAATTGGTTTAATGTTAGGGGCAGTGCACACTTTCCATGTCGATAATTTATATAGGCTAGAAGGATGGTGTTGCAAACTTCTGATGTGTATTTCCAAATTTCCTGCATAGTCTATTTCATAGAATTTTCCTGTAACTTAAAAGTTCATGCTGATTTTGTCTTTGTGTGTTTGACATTGTAACTGCAATGGTTGATTGGATATTCTTTGTCAACTTTCAAATCATGTAATTCATGTCAGATATGTTGGAATTTTTGTTCATGTGTAAAGCTATCAAATACCGATACCTAATTGGTTACACAACTGTTTCATAATGAAAATCTTGATCTCTGATTCATTGGAGAACTGTTTACGCTTGTCTGAACCAAGACTAACTGACTACTCACTGCTAAGGATTAGAAATTACATTTACTCAAATCACATTCTGGTAAAAAAGATCATGACTACTATAAACTGCTACCACTCTTCTACCACTTTGCTAACACTTTTCTACCATTTGACTCTCACTTTTGCTCTTACTTTAAACTGCACATACTACAAACAATCATTTTTATTATCGAGTTAACTTTACTAGAGATTAGTTTATGCTTAACAGTTGGCATGGAAGTATCAACGACTAGCTATGGTAAGCCATGTGCTTACTATAAAGGATATGCATATATTGTAAAAAGAACTAATAAAAATGGAACTGTTATTTGGTGCTGTTCGAAACAACGATCTAAAAAGTGTCGAGGAATGATTAAGACAAAAGGCTCCAACATACTTATTTCAATCGATCATCATTGTAAATCTCAAAATAATACTCATTTAAATGGACAAAATACTCTAACCAAGGTAAAAAAGCAAGACCAAGAAAAAATAGTGTGGCTCAAGATAGTGCTTTGTTTGTTAAAGAGCATTTATTATCTCCTGAAAAAGACATGTTAGGACAGTCGTTAACGTCTAAGAAACCTCTAACACTATCAAAGACAACACAAACTATGCCAAAGGTTGTTGCATTGCAAGATGAACAAAAAGGATTAGATAGTAATAGTGATGATGATTATATTGATGATAATTATATTGATGATGATAACCATGATGATGATGATGATTATCATGATAATGTTGATGATGATGATGATAATGGTTTACACCCAAAAAAATCATTTGTTAAATTTGTTTACTGGAACAATCCCAGTAAGCTAATCCAGCGGCTTCAGTACTTGCATACCTGTAAACAGGCTGGTCATACTAAATATGAGGAAGAACTTTTGGATATAGAAAATGAGCTTCGTAATGCTAAAATTATAGTGTAATGAATCCATGTAACCGCTTAAACTATTTCTTAACAATACATGTAATATTTTCTACCACTTTGCTACCACTTTGCTACCACTTTTCTAGTTTGCTACCACTTTTCTACTACTTTTCTGTCACTTTTCTACCACTTTGCTACCACTTTTCTACCACTATGTTACCAATTGTCTACCACTTGTCTACCTCTTTGCTACCACATTTCTACCACTTTTCTATCACTTTTAACTGTACATATTAAATATAAAAGCCAACGCTAAATAATTCTATTACCAGAACAGAGATAACCTTTGTAGTGTGCAAATCATACTAACAGGTTAGTTACTACTTTGGAACTTACTACAACTACCGAGGTAAACAACGTGTACTCTATAAAGGCTACTCTTATAACTATAGACGACAAAATGTAAAAGGAATAATATTCTGGCAATGCTCAAAACAGAGGTCAACAAAATGTCGAGGCAATATGAAAAGTAGAAATGGTGTGGTTTTAAGTGTGAGTGATCATCAATGTAGTGCTCCAGACAAAACACTGATGGTGTTGACAAAAAAATCATCAGAATGCTAAAAAGTTAGTATAAGAGAAAGATGTTGCTACTCAAAATAGTGCATTGTTTGTTGAGCAACGTTTAACCCCTGTTGTAAAAGTTATGTTGTATCCATCTTCCACGCCTCAAGAGTCATCAACATCACAGACTATGCAAGAAGTAGTGTTGTTGTTGTTTTAAGGGGCTGAACTACAAAGTCATCTGCCCTTGATATGCAAGTGGATCGAAAAGGACTAGATAGTTATAGACAAAAGAGAGTTGTAGTTTGTATATAACTAATGTGTATTGTCTGTTTTTCTTAATTGCTATCCCTATGTCCCACTATTAATGCAATTGTTAACCATCAACAGTCTCTGACTATGTTCGCAAAGAGAGTGACCTTAAACAATACACTCTATCTATGGTTTGTGTACCGAGTACACAATGATACAGTGTGGTCAAGCCATGTTGAGGCAATAGTTATATCAGGTAAGGGATTCGAACCCTTGCTTTCTTGTACAGAAAATTTGAACTTAAGTCAAACACCATAACCACTCGGTCAACCTGACAGTTACTAATTTAATTATTTTTGTGGACTTGAGTGTTTATAAAACTTTTTCCAGTATACATTGACTAATCCACTTGTTTGTTTAGAAATATAGTTTTTTTTTTTTTTTTGACCATAACATTGCAGTTATGAGTCTTGTGAACTGGGTGTTTAATATAGGGTTTAAGGCATTTTAAAATAATTTTAGAAAAGCTCTTAGGTATCGTGTCATGGGTTTTAGTAATGCATTACTGTTCGTTGACTAACATTTACCGTTACACAACATTATTTTGGTGAGCTCTACATGTTGTTGTTTGAGTCGTCAGTCTTTTGACTGGTTTGATGCAGATCTCCATGCCTCCCTCCCCCGAGCGAAACGTCTCATCTCTATATAGCTACCACACCCTACATTCAAGGCTATCTGTTTAACATATTATAACCTTGGATCTCCCATACAAGCTCTTCGGGTCAATTCCTAGATTTAACACAAATTTTAAAAGCGGTATGACAACTAAAACTAGTCTACTCAGTCTCGGGTGGTCCAAATAAGTAGAGAGGGTTTGATTCACACCTCAACCATAGAGCACCATGTTATTTTTTTTTAATAATGATAGCCATTTGTTCAATTTCACATTTCACACATTGCAAGTTGTCAATTTTCCATTTGCATTTTTTTTTAAATGACAGTTTGATGTTTTTCAATTTTATGATTTGGAAACATGAATTTTTCCATTTTCATATTTACACATTTGTAAATTTCCCATTTGCATATATTTTCTTAAATGTCCGTTTAAGGTTTTTAAATTTTGTCTATATGGAAACATAGATTTTCCATTTTGCTGTTTACAAATTTTGTATATATTTATTTTGTGTATGTTGAAAAAGATCGATATTTCCAAAACAAGATTTTTTATTTTTCATTTTATGATTTTGTAAATGATCTTAATGTGAGTGCTTGACCATGGCAATAATACAGTCTATCTATGTGTTAGCGGAACCATAGAGTCTTATTACTACTGCAAGTAAGAATGTTTTACAAAATAACGGCTATCTACCACTGCATTTGAAAAACAAAACTATTGAAAAAAAATACTATTTACCATTCATTCATATAGAAGTGTTAATTCTCCCTCTCCCCACCCTACCTCATCGTATTTTCTCTGGTCAAACAATCAATGCTACCCATACATACACAAGCTTTCTATGTCTCTCTCTATATATATGTTTTCTCTGCTCCACAAGATAAAAATTATGGTTGCTGGATTGTATCCTGCACTGTTTATGCGACATACCATTGCCAGTTCATATAACCGTTAGGTAGTTCTCTACACATAGCGATTTTACCACTGCTCTACCTACGCCTTTTGCTTGTTTGGCTTTCTTACAGGCTAGTATGCGATAGGCAGCATTAACTGTATATCAAACCCAGTCCACCTTTGTATTTGCAATCTAAGTAATAATTTGAAAAGAGACAAGTGTAATCAGTTTTAAACATTATCTCTGCTTTTTTGTTTGTTTGTTTGTTTATGACATGTATATTAACCTAAAATCAAACCCTAGTCTACCTTAGTGAAAGGCTAACAGTTTAACCACTGCGTTACCATACCCTTCTTTCTTAGTTTGATTCATTCTAGGCCTTAGAGCTAGAAATCGAGTTACGATCTCCAGTGCAAGAGGCACATGTGCTCACCACTATAGCATGTAATGGTTAGCTGGTAACATTAGACAAACGAAAATGATTGTATTTCTGTTAGCCAAGCATTTCTGTCATTTGCCTACTGTGTGAGCACTGCCAGCAAGACAGTTTAGTTTAGAACAAGCGTGTGTGTGTGTGTGTGTGTGTGTGTGTGTGTATGTGTGTATAGATTATTAGCCTCAAGTATTTAAAGCTTGTTGTGTGTAGCGACCATCTTGCTCAGTAACCACTGAGTAAGTTTTAACAGTTAACTCATAAAAACAGCATAGGATAGTTGTGTGTGTGTGGTTCATGTACTTGGGAATATGCATTAGCACCATGCGCTAGCTTTACCTTGCCCTCTAGAGGTAGAGCGTTATCCCTTCCTTTGGGCATTGCCAATGACTGCATTCCCCCACAAGTTTTACACTTAAGCTCTTGGCTTGTTCTTGATTAGGTTTGGTTTGCTTTAGGCTTGGTTTGGTTCAGTTGGGTTTGATTCGACTTGGTTCAGTTTAGTTTAATGTAGTGGCCATTTTTTTTATTTTTAGCTACACTCTTTAACCAATTAATTAATGATAGTCTACTCTTAATTCTTGAATCGATAAATTGAATTTTGTGTGCACCGTTTGTCAATCCATGCCTACAACCTATACTCCCTATGTAATACAGTCAGATCTGAAAACAAGTTCCAATGGTCAAAGACGTGTCAGTCACCATACATATATCCTACAATAATTTTTTTTTACCTAGCTAGATTTCGTCACTCACAGTAAACATCTTACATTATGGGTTTGCAATATATTAAGAAAAGCAAAAGTCCATGATATTGTTGTTTTGGGTCTTTTTTGGGGAAATTCATAAGCCATAAAAAGAATGACATCATGTCAAGTTCTGAGTGGATCTTGTATGTCAAAATCCCATTATCGGTTTATAAAATCTCAAGGCCATGCCCTAGCAGTTTTGGATTATTTCAATCAATGAGTCCACCATAGGAAACATCGAAAAAATAAATACCCTTAAAACAAGTCGTCACATGACCCTCTCCGAACAATGCTTCGCAAAATATTAATTCATCCATTGAACATTGAACATGATCGGCGACATCATCCTAGCTTCCCCCTCCCACCATGGTTGCCATATCGTTTGACCATCAAGTGTCCTCAGCATCTCTGTGCTTTTTTTCATTGCCCTGTTGTCAAGTCAAGTCAATGCATTCCAATAAGCTCAAATAACATTCACATCCTGTCAGTCTGCCCCAGCAAGTTTGTTTTCTATACTCACTTCAAGCAACATATAACCAAGTTCTGTTTGTTCTATCTAAAGCCAACTTCATCGGATCAAGGAATTATCATTTGTCATGTCACTTATAATCGTTTACACGTTAAATACCCCTTTCAGGGGGTTTAGGAATTAGGAATTCCATCATAGGAAAAATCAGAAAACGAACCCTCGACCCGCCGTCTCATCGAAACAGCGAATACTGTATTGGTATATCACCACCGTGGCCAGTAATAGCTTCGTTGAAACACGTGTCCAGTGGTATCGTCTCTTTCTATCTACAACCACTCGTCATGAACATTTTAGACAAATTTAAGAAAAGTTTTAAAAACTGAAATGTTTTCAACAAAAGTGTCGTTAGGCCCTTTCACATTTTTTTAAACATAAATACTATATTCGTAAGGGGGAGAGGGGAGGGGCGTCACCCCGAGTCCTATGACCCCTCGTATACGTCTCTGGCGTTATTTGTTTGTGAGATATAACAGAAAGTCTAAAATCACAGTTTTACAACAAAAAATTCTGTTTCCCTCATTCTCAAAAAATTTAATCTATTACAAAAATAACAAGGGTTTCGAAACAAGCCATTTGACACGTCATAGGACCAAATCCGACCAGGCATTCGTGAAATATCGGAAAAAGTCTAAAATCACGGTTTTACCCCCAAAAAGCCTGTTTTCCTCATTCTCAAAACTTTAACCTATTAATAACATGTATAGGGCTTCTAGACAAGCGATTTGACACGTCACACGTCCAAATCCGAACTTGCGTTCGAGAGATATCGGCAAACTTCGTAGGAAAGTAGGCGACTATCTGGTTCTCTCCACACCACCACAACCCCTTCTTATCAATCATTTTTTTCAAAGAGCTCGCCCTCTTACAAAAATCCCAAGTGCGCATGCGTAAAAACAAAAACAAAAATATTAATCCATATCGGCAGCAAGCCAAACGCATGCGCGATATGAGCAACCACGTTTAAGTTCATTTTAGCAGCGCACCTTATACATGTCGCATTTGAAAAGAGACTTTCACTAAAAAAAATACAATTTCACCCTATAGTAGGGGTAGGTTTTATTTAGGGGTTGAAATGAGTGGTCCATTTGAAATAGGGCGTTAGCCCGAGTCCAACGACACCTCATTTGTCAAAATCGGACCATGGGTTTGCGAGATATCGACTTTGCCCCTGAATGTATTGCGGGTTAGTATGTGACGTCAGAGGGAGAGGTGGTGGGGTGGGCCAGAACTCCTAGTAGCCCCCTACTACTAAGTTACACTCGGTCACATTCGACTACCTTCGACAGTCGCCCGAACCGGTCCCCTCCCCCACTTCCATCCAAAAGCTATATAGGCAATGCACACCAGCCAGCTCAGTCAGTTGGCTGGCCAACACAGGTCGGCTAACCACTGGGTCTGCTTCCAAGCCAGACCTTCCACCCTTTCCCCCTCCCCTCCCCCCTCCCCCCCTCCCCTCCCCCAAGCCCCCCAGGGAACGCCTGGGGGGGGGGGGGGCACGTGACCACGAGAAACCATGGATGACCTTGAAATCTATCCAGGACCGGCTTAGCCCTACTACTGACAGAATTTCCTCATTGTTGTCATCAAACCAGTCTTCTCATTTCCGCACTATAAAACCAATGGTTTCCTCAGCTGACTGTGTGATAATCTTCTGTAGTGTGGCCCATTCTTGCTGAATGTCATTTGTTACTGGTTTTTCTGATAGCTGGGTGACGATCCTGTTTCCAAAATATGTATACATGGATTCATCCTGAAGTTGGGATGTATTAAACATCTTTCTTGGCAAATTTTTGATGTTCCTAGGTGGTTTAGGTCTTATGGATATCCTGAGCTTACATATAAGAAGATTATGATCTGTCCTACAATCGTCTATATTGCTTGCTGTTCTGTTAATAAGAGTGTCCTTCTTATCACATTGCCGGGTAATGACATAATCAAGAATGTGCCAATGTTTGGAACGAGGATGCATCCACGTGGTTTTGAAGCGGTTAGGTAGCCGGAACTGCTTGTTGGTAATGAAAAGTTCGTGTTCTGCACAAAGACCAAGAAGCAACAGTCCATTGGGATTAAATTTTCCAAGTCCCTGTTTGCCCATCACATTATTCCATAGCCTGTGATCTTTCCCAACTCTGGCATTGAAGTCACCGAGGAGCAAGAGTTTATCTGCAGATGGTACCTTTGAGATGATTTCACTTAGCTGATTATAGAACTGAGCCTTTACTTCATCATCAGAATCTAAGGTAGGAGCATAGGCAGAGATGAGTGTCATAAAGTAATCTCCTGAGGGTGGTATGCGGCGAGTCATGAGCCTTTCGCTGATAGCAATGGGCGTAAGTTGGTGATAATTTACCAGTTTGGTCTTCACAGCGAAGCCCACACCATGAATACGACATTCACCCTCCTCCTTTCCTTTCCAGAAGATGGTATATCCTGTTCCAGATTCAGTAATCTTGCCTTCATAAGACAGCCTAGTTTCACTGAGAGCAGCAATGTCAACGTTGAGTCTTGATAACTCATGGGTTACGAGAGCTGACCTTCTCTCAGGTCTAACGTTATTGTCCAAATCAAGCAAAGTTCTGATGTTCCATGATCCAATAATCAATTTGTGATTCTTTACTGTTTTTGAGTTTCGACCACATGAGGGTGACCTGCTGAATGCGGTTGCCCAGCCGGACCAAGATTGTGACGTCCGATGTTTAGCCCACCTTTTTAAGGGCCTTCCCCATGTAGGGTGGGCAGCGGTGATCCTAAATAGGCCTGCCCAAACACAGATGGAGGACCGAATTCCTGAGTAGTCACAGAGTCTCCGGAAGACGACCATCACACATCTGCTGCCAACGTGCAGGTCCGAACTAGGGGCTTCCAGTTACACCCATAACCTGCTCGCGCCGTCCATATCCCATCGCCGTTGGACTTTGGAAGTAAGTGACGTTCGGAAGAAGTGCCACTGGCGTGAATTTGTTTAGGGTGGATCTCAGCTTGCCAGGACGAGACCCACACACTATGATCTCTGAGCCTTATCCTGCGGCTCACAAAGAATGAGACATGCAGGACCGAACACAGAGACTGCAACGAACTGCCGCATACTCAAGTACTACTGAGGTGCACCTTTACAGCCAGTCCGTTTGGCGTGACCTCTTCCGCCTCTATGACCGTTGGGAGCCATGAGAGTGATTGGCTCCTCCTCCGCTCATTTTGCCGTTGGGCCAAAACCTGCCCATCATAACTATGGACAATAGTTTGCCCTTTGAACATGAGCAATAGGCTGCCCCTTCCGCCAACCACACTGTGCCAGAGTTCACCTCTTTCACTGCAGGTACCGTTGAACTAATTCAAGCCGGAGGTCATTCCTTCAAAACAAGGATTTTCACCCTTATCCTCAGAATATGGGAATCAAGAAAGGTACCTGGTACGTTTGTTGTTGTTTAATTTGAGTGCCTTATACAACGAGATCGCTCAACCCCGTGTACATTTGTATCTGTGTGTACATAATCTGTATGTTTTATTGTGGTATCTGTACTAGTGTGTGTATTTTTAATTCAGGTGAGGATTAGGAAGGAGGTGGTCGTGGTCTAAAGTTGGGAATCATCCTGACATATGCCTGAAGTAGAAGTGAAAATCCACGGCAAACCATTCCCAGGTTGCCCAAGGTGAGATTCGAACCCACTCTTCTGAGGTTTGTTCTACGTGGCTGTCTCCCCCTCTCCATCCCTGAGAACATAGTTATATTTCTTGGGAGAGCCAGAAATTGAACGTGGACCTCCCGAGAATTAGCCAGGAATGCTTGCCGTTACTCCTAGAGGTGGTCTAACTAAATTTTGAGTAGCACGAATGATTTCTGGGTCAAATAGATGGAAACAATGGCCAAAGCGTATTCGTATTGAAGAGATGAAGGCTAAGTTACAAATGGACACGTTAGATGAAGCAGTTCATATGAGCTGACTCGGAGGGTGGGGTAATGTGATGAGAATTGGAGAGAAGAGATTACCTAGGAGGAGAATGAGCTCGACTATAGTGGGTAAGAGAAGCCGAGGTAGGCCTAGGCAGCGGTGGTTATAATATTTGTTAAACGATTCTGAAGTAAGAGGTTTAGACGCGGTTAAGGCTGCAGTGCTAACTGCTTAGAGGGGGTCGTGGAGACAACTTGTTTGCAAACAGAAGCTTGCAGACTAGACTCGACGTCAAAAGGCAGTACTTTGAGATGGAGTTATGTGAATGAATGATTATGATTATGGTGGTGATGATTACGATCATCATTAGCATTATTACTATCATTATCATTATTAGTGAAACGGCTTAGGGTAAATGAGAATCCAGGGAAGTCATTATTGTGAATCCGAGGAACCAATGTTACCACAAGAGCAATTTCCATTAGATTCTCCTTGATAAAAGTACAGGTTGAAAGTATATGCTTGAGTTTATCCACGACAGCGTGTGACTAAATCGAATTTGTTACAGACTCATGCTTTCGGCGTCGAGAGGATAATCCGTCATTTAGGAGCAAGTACTCTCCCAACTTTCTAGCTGCGATTCTGAAATGATTAACTTCAGCTGCACTCGAGAGCGTTTTATTTTTAAGTATAAATCTTTGTCCGAGGTGTGTGATTTGTGTGACGTAATATTATGCAATTTAAATAATCACGTTAATACCAACACACGCTACACCACAACCACAAGGATTAATAATGAAATTATCCGGTTATTTACATCCGACTTGATGAGGCCATGCAAGGGGTAAGTATGCAGTAGTTGCTTCCCTCCAAGATGACACAAGTTCCGTTGTAGGATTTTCTAAAGATGATTATTTCATGGTAAAAGAGTGATGCACTAAGTCTCGTGAGCTTATTAAATTGATGACACCTGTTAATACTCAATATGCTCTCTTCTTTATTGTGTATTAGCAGGTGTCAACAATTTAAGAAGATAACGAAGTTAATACGTAGAACCAAGCATTATCCAATATGGTTAATGCCTTTGCCCCATATAAGCCTCGTGAGGACAAATGATATGACAATAGGGTTCAATTTCCCTCATTTTAGCCTATTTTCATCATATAAGAGAATAGGCTGATGCGATCACCTTTTGTAAACATTGAATCTTGTATGCGTGTGTGTATGTGTATGTGTGTGTCCTCCCCCCTAATAATATCTAAACGGCCGGAGCGACTTCAATAAAACTCATTAAGAACATACTATTACAATTCCTGACAGCACCGTGCGTTTGAAATTCTATTAAGTATCAACATGGCGGCCGCGAAATATTTCACTGGCATTCTATATCTCCGAAACAATTGCCGATCTTACTCTGGAAGATACGACAAGTTGAAATATGGGAGTCTTAAAATTTTGTTTATACTGTACAAGATTTATACTACTGGCATCTAATTAATTCAGTTGTTCCCATAAACTCAAGATGGCGTCTGTGCAAAATTTAAGACTCATATTTGTTATTTATTGGGTACTAAACATGCGACTGAAGTGGATGTTTGAATTTTAATTTTTGAAAATATTTGCAGATCATTTGATTTCTCTGTACTAATCTCAGAATAAAGATTCGCTGTGCTAAGGTTCATTGCACTCTGAAAAGAAGATCGCCAGTAAATTTATATGTATTTATTCATTATTGTCATTCAGGTTTAAATATTATAAAATCACTTCGCCACCATGTGGTTTTGAGTTTCTCAGGATTTTGAAAGTCACATAAATGTCCTTAAAGAATAGTCCTCTAACACTGTAAAAACTTCGATTGATCACTTAAATAATTTAGGATATATTAAGAACCGGTGAAATATTTGTCATGGACGCCATGTTGAATTGTTATAGTCTATGCTAGAGAATTGTGCCAGCAGATGAATATTATAATAGTGGCTCATTATACCAACCTACATTCATATGCTTGTTTTGGATTCGAAAAGAAACTATTTTAAAAATGATGTTTTGACGTCTAGTTTAAATTTTATCAGAACTTAAAGACGGTTGTGAAAAATGTTTAAAATGAAAGTTGGGGTATTGGCAACACCCCAAAACAGGATTTAATATCCAAGATAAGGTGCGTAAAGAATATCTTTAGGACACAAATGTCACATATTTTATCAAACCTCGGTTTTACACAATGTTATCACGGAATTTTATGAAAAGATGAAGTATTGCCTTTTTCGTAAAGTGATTTCCCTACAATTGCGGCGCATCGCTCTTGTTGCTAATTCCCAAGTTAATTTCGTTCTGCATAATCTATGTTGATTCATCCAAATAAGCCACAACGTTTACAACAGCAGGTGTGATCTACGTCTACATATTTAGTCACTAAGAATGAGTTGAAAGGTGTAAATGGGAAGACGAAATAAGGTCACAAAGTATACTACATGACATAACAAGCTAAGTTGTAAAGTGTCGTGACCATAATGATATTCGACATTAGCTTCAGCAAAACATAATGGTTCAGGCGTGGGTAAATGAACCCCATATTTACCTCAAAGGTGTCAGACTTAGACGGGATGGTCACTGATAGTACTGGTACATAAGTTGGGGTAGTCACATCACCTTTCAACTCCTTGCCCAATTTCTTTCAATATATTTCTCAATTTCTAGGAAGGGCATCCTAACATATAAGCCAATTGCAAGGAGAAAACTTCTTATCACATTGTTTCCAACCACGTAGAAATGATAAGAAAGGAGAAAAGTACAGACATACAAAAACTGAAACCTGAATATTTGTATGTTGCTTCCTTAGCATCGTGTGAATTGAGCAATCAATTCGAGGTTTAAGCGACTGCATGTCTTAAGAATATTCCGAGACTTACTTGTAGCGTTGAAAGCATAATTCTTTTTTTTTTACGAAGAAAGGGTGCTGGCCTCTCGTCCAACCTGCGGGGGAATCCTCACAGCTTACAGGGTTGCTGGCTTTTCTGTCGGGGTGGGCTCCCTTAGAATTCCTATTATAGAGCCTTTTTTCTTGCTTGCCTGACATGGCGTACCTGAGGTAAATAATATCATCGTTTTCCGACAGCTCACTGAAAAACTGGGTGAATATGGCAAAGAACTCCACGTTTTATTCGTAGATTTGAAGAATGCCTATGATTGCATACACCGCAAGAGCCTACTCAGTTGCCTAAGAGAGTTTGGAATGGCTGAGAAACTCATCAACTTGGTAGCAATCTGCCTGAGCGAAACACGCGGTAAGGTAAAGAAAGATGGGAAACCGAGTGACGGAGGATTTTGAAATTTTGACGGGTCTCAGGCAAGGAGACGCTTTATCTCCTACACTGTTCAATTTTGCCTTGTAGAATATCATACCTGAGACCTTTCGAGAGAATTTTGAAGGCATCCAAGTCGAAGGGAAGAACCTAGCATACCTTGCCTTCGCAGATGATATCAGTTTATTCTCCAGCTCTCAGGAAGAGTTGCGGCAAATGACCAGAGCACTCAAGGCAGCTGCCAAGATGGAGTACCTCAATATGACTCGCGGGCAAGGCCACGTTTTTGGGCAACTACAGTCACTCCAGGTGGGGGACCAGTCCTACAAGAGGGTCCATGAATTTAAGTACCTAGGATCGCTTTTCACGGAGAACTCATCATGTGAGGCAGAGATCAACGCCAGGATCCAAGCAGGAAACCGAACTCTCTACAGCCTAACACAGCTTCTTCGGACTAGATGTCTTCCAGACAGTTCAAAATTCGTCTGTATAAAACTCTGATCCAACCCGTGGTACTATATGGATGTGAGACACGGAGTATCCGAAAACAGGACTTTCATATACTACTCCTATTTGAGAGAAAAGTTTTTCGGAAGATCTTCGGACCAGTGAGGGATGTACACACGGGTGAATGAAGGATTAGACACAATCATGAAGTAGAAGACCTGCACCATGATGCCAACATAGCTGGAACCATCAAAACCAGAAGACTGCAGTTGGCTGGATATGTAGCCCGGATGGAAGACCACCGATGCCCACCGAATCTACTGGATTTCATCCCCACAGAAAGGAGACCACCAGAGAGACCAAGGAAGCGGTGGAGTGATGGACACCATGAAGATCTGCAACAGGCAGCGATACGTGTGGACAGGTGGCGGATAGCAGCAATGGATAGCACACGACGGAGAAGGAACCTTGTAGCAGCGTGCGGTCCGCTGGACCTGATCACTTAGA
The DNA here is from genome assembly GCA_946902985.2 of Meconema thalassinum. Lineage (NCBI taxonomy): Eukaryota > Metazoa > Arthropoda > Insecta > Orthoptera > Tettigoniidae > Meconema > Meconema thalassinum. The sequence continues at coordinate 1,161,861,415 of OX336389.2, read as the reverse complement.
AGTAGAAGAAGAAGAAGCATGTCTTTAGAACTCCTGCTTGCAATCAGCTAAGGTGAGTGCCCGCAACTTAATTTATATAAGTGATACGTGAAAGTTGTATGGCATAGGCAGTATTGCGTTGAGATTGTTATATCTACATAAAATGTGATCGTGTGTACAGAAGTACTCCTGGCGCATTGACGCGCCAAGCATGCGCTTGTAGGCGTGCCAGCGCACACACTCCGAGCAGGCAGTTAACACCAGTCAACACACAGCTTGCCTGTTGGAAGCACTTTGTGCCAGTGTTGAGAAAACAGGAAAATTAGTGGAAATGGTCGTATATGTTGTGAACCTCGGGAAAACAATACACGCATACAAATGACTTTTGGTATCTTGAGACGCAAATTTCGACGACGTGCGATGACGTATTTGTGGTGCTGTAAAAATAGTTTACATTCTTTTTATTAAATGGCGAAATAACTCAGGATGATTAGACAGTTAAAGAACATGTTACAGGAACCTAAAATTAAAATCCAAAATGGAGCAAATATGCACATCAACATTCATAAATAATTGACCTAAGTCACATATAGGCCCACTGGTACAGAATTTTCAATTACAACTTTGCTTTCATAACAGCCATGTGACTCACCACTAAGGATGGACTGTTTAATTTGATGTTTACGAGCATTTGTACCACGATAAAAGCAGAAGGCTCGCACTGCTAGGCCACTCCATGTAGTGTAACATCAGTGCGAGACCAGTGTTCAGTATGATGAGGGCGCGCCTCTCAATGATAAAGACATCATGTTTCTTTTTAGTGCTTTGTTTCCGTTTGAGGGGCTTCAGACATTCATAGTAAAGGGTTTCGGGTAACGGTGAAGTACAGAATAGCCTTTGATAATGTGAGGTAGGTTGCAAATACGTCATTTAGGAAACTGTGACACCTTTGCCATCTCCCCAAGAGTGAGTGTTGAAAAGAACTGACTATGTGTGTTGTTGTGGGCTCTGTACGAGTGTGTGGTATTGTAATGTTTTGAGCGTATGTTTAAGATAGACTCTGTGGGATATAAAAGTGTCCTACTGTCTAATTTTCCTATTTAAATGACGCACCCACTGTTCATTAACTCATATCCCCCCTCCTGTGGATCTTGGAATTATATCGTTGACATGTACTAAGTCGTCCGAAATTGCGCATTTGTAGTTGCAGTTGTGAGGATTGTCGAACAATTATCATGATCACCCACATCTCAAAAATCATAATTTACAAAAGGACCGACGGAAACCGTGTTCGGTGGAGAAGAGTTTGGTTTGAGGAGAAACATAAGAACAAGAGAAGCTGTACTGAGTCATAGGCTGATCGCAGAATAAGGTAAAACGATAGAACGTTAATATCAATTATATACCTAGAAAGGGTTTTTGATAACTTTGATTGGAGTAAATTATTTTACATTTTGAAAAAGATTGGAAAAAAAAGTACAGGGTTAGGAGGTCAATAAACAATCCATACAGAAACCAGACTGCAGTCATTACAGCTCAAGGACATAAGAGAGAGGCTGGTATTCAGAAAGTTTGCAACTTGTCACCCATACTCATAAATTTATACATTGAACAAGCAATGAAGAAAATGAGAAATGTAAAGTACGAGTAACGATTCAGAACGTATTTCAACTCTGAGATTTGAAGATGACATTGTCATCTTGCCTGAGTCACTAGAGGATTTACAGGAGTTTCTAAAAGGTATCGGCTCAGTCTTGAGGAAAGAATCCATGATAAAAATCAATATCTGTGACATAACAACAAGAGCATACAGCCCAATTTCTCCAAAATGTATGAATATAGTTATAACTTTTTGTCCTTATCAAGGAGTATAATTGAATATTCATGGGATGAAATAAAGTGTTGCATCATTCATAAAACTCGCCGTATAACAAGTTTTGGTGTAATTCCGTTCTTTAATTATGAGGAAATAATCGAGACATTAGAATAGTTCCCCCACCCACCATCACGAAAGTATGGATTCCTTTATCTTGCACCTTCTGCAAAGAAAACCTTTTACGTGGGTGTATAAATTTTCTGCGTTTCTTCATTATAACTGTAAAACATAGTGGACTGTCGATATTATTGTCTTATTCATTCAAGGTGGCAACTTCGTGCTATATGCAGTGTGAAACTTTTATGAATAATGCAAATGAAGTATCTTATCTTGTCCTTCCCTACTTAGAAAGTTTCGACCGCACCGCACAGTGAGTTCCAGTGAGCACGAAAACTGCGAGTAGCTGTTGTACGGAAAACAATCAGATAAGTAGTTAGCCTAAAATTTTATAGTTTAACCATAGTTTACAACCATATAATCTCTCTAAAGTACAATCTACGGATAGCTATCACCATTTAGCATTTCACCTAACATATATACTGCATTTAGCATACACTGACAGTTGCAGTACCAATACTGCAACTAAATAATTGTACATATTGTAAATATTTTCACCTGTATTTCAAACATAGATTTTGTAGCCTAAGTGTAATGGATCTGATGATGATCGCTTGACGATCGAAACTGGTCATCCTAGTGTTTTATTAATCTCATGTAATTTATTTCAGAATTAGGGCATAACCCATCTCTTTTGGGTACATTCGTGTTGACCGACTGAAAAGCACTAAACTCTTGTTTACTAAGGCAACACTGAAAATATGGCTTCAAACACCACAATGTTAGAAAGTTTCGTGTTAACTGCGCAATAAAATACTTAATTATTGATTTTGAAGTTTTAATATTATGCTCAACAACCATCCTGATTGTATTGTAACGTATCAGTCCCACTTGGGTGACCAATTGTAACGTTCCCTATACTCAATAACTATATATATATATATATATGGGTGCGTGGGGGTTAAACACCTGTACGATACTAATAAGAGCAATAAACATTCACACCCAACTATACCGTTTTTTTAGCGTATGGCTTTTAGTGCCGGGAGTGTCCGAGGACATGTTCGGCTCGCCAGTTTTGTAGCTGCTGCGAGGCAGACACCCAATTGGTGAGCTACAACTACCGTCACGAGTGGAGTGTTGTCTGGGGAGGAATGTTTGAATGTAGGGACGAGGAGTTGGAAGGTAGCGGCTGTGGCCTATAGTTAGGGACCAACCCCGGCATTTGCCTGGAAGGAAGATGGGAAACCAGAGAAGACCATCTTCAAGGTTGCCGGCGGGGGGATTCGAACCTCCACGCCTCGCGGATGTGAGCGACTGCCAGCAGTCGTGCCGTAACGACCACGGCTAACTCACCCGGTACTATACCGGTGACCACATAAAATTAAAAAAAAAACACACACTGGAAATCTGGTAAAAATTTACATGTATTCTGATACCAGACAAGAATATATACACGCGTTTTTAATTACACTTAAACATGCATTTTCTTACGTACAACCTTTACCAGATAAACTTGCTACCTTGCATTATTTTGCATCACAACAGAAAGCCGAGCCGTCATGTCACGTGTGTTCCCACGAGCCTCAGCGAATTCCTCAGATAAGAGCCTTGTGCTGCAGAGACTTCGCCAACAAAGTTAGTCCGACAGGCTGCTTTACACAGAGCAGGTCTACTGGCTGCAATATATAAATATCTTACATTCATTTAACCATTCAAAACCGTGTTTCATCCTAAATCTATCCCATTACAACAATTCCACTCGCCATTCTTCCCGCCTAGGGAAACCATTGCTGCCTCGTAACCCATCAATCAATCATTACCTAATATTAATCCGGTGGTCGTGTCTTTCGACAAATTTCTAAAACTAACTCATCCACGGTAGCGAGAATAATTCACAGTTTAAAACGAACTATAGCACACCTTTCTAACATTACGGGTTCGCCAAATATCGAGGGAAATGAAAGTCGATGACCTTGCAGTTTTGGGTTATTTGGTTAAATCAAGAGTCCATGAGAAAGGGGGATTCGCTCCAAGTAAAACAAGCCGTCTCATAGGTTTCTCCGATAATGTGTTCGTGAGATATTGGGGAAAACAAAAGTCGACGATCGTTTAGTTTTGGGTTATTTGGGTGAATTAATGGACCATAGGTAAGATAAGGAAAAATAACCTTAAAAAGAGCCGTCACACGACCCTCTCCGATTATTTGTTCGCGAGATATCGGGTTGCAGGGCTGCAACATGCAGTCGTGGTGCGTGCTTTAACGCTCAGGGCTACGGGTGGCCTAGGATCATCACCATCTCACTACTCACATAGATTTCAAGCTCCAGTAGTTAATTCCTCTGACTCAGGCACTGAGTGTTTGTGACATCTTCTTTATATATTTCGTCCTCATCAAAACGCACGTTCATCTACGGTAATCCATCAGGCTTTATTGGGGGCCTTATGTAGATATCGTGTTTATACTGTTAGAAGCACCAGTATACTTACCGACATGTGATTGTTGCATTTAAATGCTCTTAAGGGGAGTACGTACGCCCTATACCTACAGTGTTAAATTTGCAATATTGATGAACCTATTACAGACAGAGATCTGAAATTTTAGGGGGTATAGTATCACTCCTTTTCTGATTACTGAACCAGAATCTGAATATACAGACAAATAATTAGTTAGTTATGATTTTTTTTTAGAATTATGTTCAATTTTTTCTTTTAAAAGTTCACTTTTTCTTCTGTAAATAAAAAACCGTTAGAGCTAGAAATGTTTTGGTGGTTCAGTAATTGCAGTATACTAAGAGGTAACGCTATGTAAAATATGGTAAACATATCTGTAATAGTTTCGGAGATAATGGGTTAAATGAAAAAGAAATAGTCATTTTTGGGAAATCAAGTTCAAAGTTTGACATGGTGTCAACGCACATATGGAGGCACCCAAGAAGCTAATTTGCCCACCACAAACATTACTTGACACAACAACTTGTAAATCTCGTCCTAAGACTATCAAATCTAATTGTTGATAATTTAATTAAGGGGCTTGGGATATCTTGGTCATCAGCCCCATGTAGTTAGGTGTATGTTGAATTTGTCTGACGACCTGTATTTATGGGATGACTGTAGTTATGTGTGTAGCTGTATTAGGGACAAGGTGCCCCGGGACTTTAAATAAGGTTCTATCTCGGCATTTTCCTGGAGGGAGTTTAGAAAAACCCGGGGAAACACCTCACTCAAGATAACCTCTGTCAGCACCGGGTTTCGAACCTACGATCTCCGGATGTGCTGCAGGTGCTCACGGGGTCGTGGTGCACGATTTACCGAGCATGGCTTCGCCACGGGACTCAAAGATAATAAAACATAACCTTAACAATTTACATGTTGTTCTTTATGAATAAATAAGTCTCCTTGTTTACTCAACGAAGCGCTAGTGGGCGTGTCCGTGTTGTCTACACGTAAGAAAAAATCGTACTTTTTACGTTAGTTTCGGCATCAGCATTGGATTCAGATCCAGGCACATGATCATTTCCATGGAAACTTCTACTAGATTGAAAATTTCCGGCGATACAGATATTTAAGAAAGTTACTGCATAACAACTGAGGGGAGCGTGATGGCGCAGTGGCTTAGATACTCGTCTTTCACCCGGACGGCCGGGGTTCGAATCCTGGTGACAGCGGGGTGGAATTTTCACCTGAAAAATCACGTGGCGTCAGGAAGGGCATCCGGCCTTAAATCCCCGTCCAAAACCAAAATGAGCCTGGTTGGCTCCGGCGACCCCAATTAATTGGGAAATGCCGAAGAAAGTTTACTGCATAACAACTGAAAGTATATACATTTGCACTAATATTTTTCAAATAATAAAAATCACACTTCCAATTGGAATTTATAGACAAATAATGCATCAAACAATTCAGGAGAGATCAAATATTATTAAGAGATAAAAATCGGAAAATGTCACTTTTGAACCAATTTCACCATACGTACTCCCCTTAAACGTCGTATTACTGAGCCGGAATTCAACCCACTAAAATATTCATGACCATATATTAAGGGTCAGGTCTCACAAAAGAACAGGGTTTAATACCGGTTGACACACTACCTCAAGTGTTCAATGTGGCCTTCTGTAAAGTATCTCGCTTATTTAAGGTAAGGGTAACTTCCGACCGAATGCAGACGATTGCCTCCACCATCCCCATCCACCTCTTGATTGAGGTGGCAAATGTGGAGAGCTACTTCATCTCTTACTTAATTTCATAACAGGCTTTCATATATTCGTTTGAATCCAACTACCCGTTTCTACAGCACTGATAGTGACATACGGAGGTAGAACTGTTAACATTGTTACATCCCATCAAGATTTATATCCAAACCGCCCTTCAAGCTACCCAACACGGCTGCCTTGGACGCGGTCTTGGAAGAAAGGAAAACTAAAGAACGTCAAATTCCTAGGGAATTTTTCGATACTGAAGCAATGAAAAATCACAAACGGAGAGGACCAAATTTCAAGTTACGCCACATCTTCACGCGTTACGCTGCACATGTTTTTCACAGTAAAATATGTAGTCTACAAATCCAAAATTTCACAAACCGACAGAAAAGTGCATATGTCGCCTATGTGGTGAGCTATGCTCTCTGTATCATCTTGGAGACTGTGCTGAAAGATCACAACCGATCAGCACATTTGCTAAAGACTGATACAAATCAGTATCATATATTCATATATTCTTTCTTTGTACACATTGTGTTTAATTAATAACACTGAAATATTCAAAACGTTCCCTCTTCTAGACTGGGTGAGCTACCACATAGGCTATGGTCGACAGCGCTAAATAGATCGGAGTGCTGCGCCTCTGTAAGATGACGAATAAAGAGGGGATTTGTTGTCCATCACTGATTCACTGCATCTGTACGTGCTGTATCTCGAGGCAAAGTGACAATATTGAATTTTAATTGAAATTCAGTCGAAAAGCCTTTCAAGCCCTTTTCTAAATTCAAACAAATGACAATCAATTGTGAATGCATTTTAATATTGCGTAAGAAGTTTACTGCTGGTTTAATTTTGCAATACCCAAATACGCATTGTCAGAACACGTGAAGTAATGAACCATTATTGTAAATATTATTTTAGATCACTTTATACAAAACCACAGGAGGAGAAAGCAAACAATACCCTCACAAATTCCCATTTAAAATACTCAAATATAGGCTGATGATATATTAACGCTGAATTCATGATCCATTTGCATAGCTGCTGCCTGCGATGAAATAAAAACCACAGTTATGCCGACGTTGTAATTAGTATTGCTCAAGGCGTGAGGAAACAGCTTGTATTCTTCATAATATTTGTTTACAGAGCCTTGGTGTCTGATCAAGTAGTGCAGAAGCTGAATTTTTAGCATATTTTCATCATAAGAATCAACTGGTTCTCTAAAGAATTAAGTAGCCTATTTTCTTATATTCTACTAGTCTTTTCCATTACAAATCTCTCCCAGTTGTTAAATGGGTTTTCCATGTGATTTACTAAATAGTCTTTGATACTGTACCTACGTCTCCACCGTCATCATAACGTTGAGAAATTCTGTGCTAGAATATATAACTTACAGTATTAATAATTAAAACTCCTCCAAAGAGATGGCAACTTTCTGTAACGCGTCAGGGGAGTTTATTTTAAGGACAGTCAAATGCACGGCTTCTATGAATTATGTAACGTAAGCTATATAACTTATTGCCATTAGATAATGATTATTACAATTGACTATCGTTCCAAATGTTCTCTCGATCGCTTGAATATGATGCGAGAAACAAAAATAAGATCATTAAGTTTCGAACTGATGGCAGCTTGAATTTTAGAAACCAATTAATTATGTGATGTCTGTATACTAAGCCCTGAATAAAAATTCGCTGTTCTTAGTTCCGTTGCTTTCGAGTGATTAAATCGCTAGAAAGATCATTTGAAATATTTGAACATCACTTTGCCTCCATGTTGGTTTGTCCTTGTCAGGATTTTGATAGTCAAATATTGTACTTAGTTAATAGTCCTCTGTCACCATAAAAATTTCGATTGCTAAATAGTTTTCAAAATAATGTGATCCAGTGAAATGAATTATATGGACGCCACGTTGGTTTGTTTTATGTATAGGCCATAGAATTATATATTGCACCCTTCAATAAAGCATGGTTTTCTCAAGATTCATCTACGGGGTCGTGTTCAGTTCTGACTGCATTACACAGCAAAGTTCGCTTAAAAACAACATGCTCTAATGAATAGAAAGGTCCATGACAGAGGCTATACTAGAAATAAAATGAATAACAAGTAGAATAAAAGATATTTAATGACTGAAAATTATGTGCATAATAATAATAATAAATAAAAAGGAATCCTCCCTGACTTTCACCCCCTTAAGACAGTAGTGGCTACGCGGGCTAAAGCGCTGCGTTAGGTCAAGGGGCCAAGCTCTCTGCTGACTCGGTAGACGCGTGGGTTCGAGCCCCACCGTCGGCTGTCCTTGAAATGGTTTTCCGTGGTTTCCCATTTTCAACACCAGGCAAATGCTGGGACAGTACCTTCTGACAGGCCACGGCCGCTTCCTTCCACATCCTTGCACAGTTTCATTCATCCATTCCATCTCTCATCCAGACGCGCAGGTCGCCCACGGGCGTCGACTAGAAAGACCTGCACTCGGCCTCTCAGGAGGCTACACGACAAAAAAAAACTTAAGAAATAAATATATTACTGAGCGGTAAGACTCGTTCCACCAACAAAACAATGTGAATACAGCTTCACACAAAATGATTAATCATAACATAAACATTGAGCGGTAAGAACTCGCTCGTCACAACTTATGGATACAAGTCCATTTTTCCTGGTCAAGACGTTATATAATGCGTTGTGTACTGCTCGTTAATAAGAAAATGAGTACTGATGCGAGTCCGTTTTACAACTGAAACCGTCATGTTGCTCACGGAGTTGCATCTTTTAAATCACACTACGGCTATGGGACCCACCCTTAATTAACACACTATAATTACTACTGACACATGCAAGATCTAATAATACAAAAAGATGACGAATCTCCCTGAGATTCTAGCTGGTGCCAACGCACACAAAATAAAAATAGCATGCCACAAATAGGCCAAAACTCTCGCATCACAAAATTGGGAACGCAGCCTCGCACATCCTAATGCCGCACGGGGTCATTGAACGCGTAAAATAAACACACAAGAAGTGAAGCAACAGCAACAAAATACAAGCCTAACGGCTGAAAACTATATTTATATTTTTATAAAACGCCAGACAAACAGAAGTTTCGGAAGCTACCTTACAACTATGGACAACACCCATTTAATCAATCAAATACTCATTATACCCGATCAGGTTTTGTGAATTTTAAACGTCTTAAATTGAAGTACAGGACCCTGGCCTGTTACTAATGACAAGTCGCGTTATCTGATTTGAGCGCACCCTTCTTGTATGAATCATCGCTGCCTCAACTATCTCTCTCAGTCCTTCAAGCTAGGTGCTATTTCCATCTGGAAACGCAAACATATCTCACTCATCCGCTTGGATGGCAAGAAAACACAAATAAACCACGAGTCCAGCCACGCGAGGTTATGAACTGGGCTGATGTGGAGCAAGTCAGAATAATCACAATGATATATTCTCGCTAACTCATCATAAAATCACACTACGCACCATAAGGCTTGGACTGACTCACTCATCAACATACCAACTGGGTCGGCTCAAAACAGATCAACAATATTGCGTCCATAGACACATTTAAAAAAATATACAACAAAAACTCGGGTGCAAAGTGCCATCCCGTACAGATCTGCTGGAAAAGCAACTATCAAAATAATCCTGATCCGTCATAAAATTCTGCTCACAAATAATCTTTACCCTCCAAATTCTATTTTTAATCTCGAAAATTAATTCAGTTCCATTTTTGTTATAAGGCATACCTCCGCATTATAATGCTTGACCGCGATTTACGCAAGCGAATGCGAGCACGAGCTGCGCGTCGCCCCGTATATTTGAACCAAACACAAATCACAATATTTACAAAATACACAGCGCTCGGCTTGTCCCATACTTAATGTGTCAGTAAACAAGAACTAAGAATCTACATTACCAAACAAGCAAACAAATATCTACAAAAATATGTCCCATAATACCATAGCTGATTTAATAAATAAATAAATTCATTTGTACTCAATCCTTTAAAACAGCGTCAGGAAAACATCTGCAGCCATCACTCCTTTAAGATGCTTAGCTCGTCATCGACATCTTCTGGCAAATGTCATGCTGGTTCCAAGATCCGGCCTCGTTCCTAGACGTCATCTCGTGCTGAATTAAATAAAGTTTGTCAGATACACTCACGATATATTTCCTATTAAATTCACCGATCAAGTACTAAATTCCTTGACAGTCTATAGGTGAATTATTTCGATGAACTGGTCCTATCTGGTAGTACTGGGACTACAAATAAATCACTGAAGTTACACTTATAACTTGATGAAAATGTTCCATGTTCAAATACATGAAAAATTATGCAGAGTATGCCTCGTGTCCTCCGACACCTGAATAAAAGACCTTACGTCCTCAAAATCTCAAATAAAAGTCAACGTTACGTCCTCAGACACACAAATGAAAGTCCTCTCTCGAAGCTTCCTGGACCATTATAAATGAAACTGGCTAGGGTAGGTGAGGAAGGGGATTTATGGAAAAATATTCCATAATAATTATCAGACTAGCATGCGATCGGTATCATTGAGTTCGTAGCAATGTGGAGGTTACGATTTTGCTGTAGCTGGCTCGAATCGATCGTGGAATTAATCCGTAGATAACTCCCGCGTTAATTTACCAGGGTGCGTTACCAAGCCGAGTTGCCGCTCCAACAGGGCGTCTTGATATTATTGGTTCAGACTCTTGTAGATCTTTGCGCGCTTTTACTTGTATTTCTGCCACAGGGAGTGGTTAACATGAAGATTGACCAATTACATCGTAGCATTCGATTTTCTTCTTGGCGCCAACCCTCATAGCAACAAGCCATATTGTGCGTACCCAAGCCATCTCCGCGCTAAAAGTTGCACCTGTCCTATGTGTCATGAATATTATGCTACTTCCTAAAATACCACAGGAGCTTAAACCATTGTGTCCTCTCGGCCACTGATTTCTCAATATTTCCCAACACCGTCTGGCTCTCATATCTGCTGTCTGTAGAAATGTATCAAAAGATGATGAATAATTAATTAGAATCCTTTATACAGCCTGTGGATAAAGGGTTCAATATCAACACATGAATATTCTAATGAATGTCTATTAGACCGACCTACATTTCTATCAGGCCTACTTGATTACAACACTACAAATCAAAACTCAATTAAAAAAAATGGACTGCCCCCATTCTTTCAGTTCTCAAAAAATTGAATTAAATTAGACGTAATTATATTAAGCCTTTTATGGAGATATACCATGCCAGGTTTCACAGCGCTCGGATAATTAAGTCGCGAGGAAATCTATTAAAATATTTACAATTCGCTTCGCCACCATGTTACTTTTGAGCTCATAAGGTTATTGAAAATCCTATACTTGAACTTATATTAATGGCTTCTACCGACATACAAAATTTCAGCTAAATTGCTAAAATAAATTCGTAGATATTGGGAACCAGTGGATTATTTCAGGTGATCGCCATGTTGGATTATTCTGTATGTAGGTCATAGAGTAATTTACCAATAGATGGCAATTATTGCGTTGGTTCATTTTAGAAACGTTCACTTCGATCGCTCGACGAGGACAGAAAATATAATAACTAAATCTAAATCTCCCATCTAGAGATTATGAAAACAATTTAATACAATTTGATGTCAGTATATTTAATATTATGTAATCATTTACCGTACCAAGTTTCACTGCGTTCGGATAATAAATCGCGAAACAATTCCAATGAAATATTTGAAATTCGCTTCGCTATGTTGGTTTTGTACTTAACAGATTGTTAAATGTCACATATCTAAAGGAATAGTTGTATCCTCCATCTACTTACAGAATTTGAGGGTGATATCAATAACAGTTTCGGAGAACACAATGCCGGTGAAATAATTTGCGCTGCTGCCATGTTGGATTAGTGATACGTATTAAATATTGAAACGCAATTCGAAGTCGAACAATGTAGTAGTATGTAGCAGGGTATGGTGTCTTCAGATATCAGCTCTTGGCTAAAATGAGTTACCCATGTTTTCAAGGAGATGTCTGTCGGAGACGTTGGATTCCTAGGTTTCAGGACAGTAAATAGGTGGGTTTTCTCTTCCTGTGTCAGTTTGGTCGCTGTTTCTTCGTTGTGTTTTGCTTTGATTTCTCTGAGAGTTTCGTATTCCCTCCTGCTCGTGGCGTTTTAAATCAGTGTAAAATCAGATGGTTCAACTGCAGCTCATTAAGCAGGCTGTGAAATCAGGCTTCGTTATACAATGAATTACCTTTCCTGCTAATAATTTTGACCACCTTTGTAGTACTTAATAGTATGAGTTCCAACTTGGTTTATGATGTTATAGAAATGGCTTCTGTGGTGGTGTTGCAATACTTCCGTAACTCGTAAAGAAATTTGCTCGATTGTCAGTCGGTCAAGATTTCTTGATAAGCCAGTGATTGAGGGCGACCATGCTCATCTACTGTAGGGTAACATTTCTTGCTACGGGCGAATGTTTCCTTTCAATCCTCCTCAGTGTTATTTTCGATACATTCCTAGTGTTAGCCTATTCATACGATATATAGGACCAAGTCAATGATGCTATTCCCGATGCTTTATATGTGTAATTTTCGCTGCTATTATGCAGTACATCAGGGTCAGGTCTTGTCCTTAAAGGAATATCAGGACGGTTTCCACTTCATTAGACTCCTCTAGTTCATATCTTCAGCGGCGTACGTCCAGCTCCTTCCCCAGTCTAAATCTAATATTCTCGATTACGTCTTCCACTTGGTATTCCGATTGATATATAATAGAGCGCGAGTGAATAGGAGAGGAATTTAAATTTAGTTTCTACATTTTAAAATAGTTTGTAGCCTTTCTCTTAACATGTTAACATTATTTCTTTATTAACTGTAAACAAGAGCTTAGCTGTTTTTGTTGCTACAATGTGCATTGTTGATAATAGTCTAACTGAATATTTGTATTCGAAACACCAAAGATTAAACCCGTAAATAAACAAATGATTGTGGTTAAGACCTTCCATCCTGAGAGATATATGTATACCAACTATAGTGCTGTATTTAGGTACATTTGTAAGTCGGAACAATGTTACAGTAATTGCAAATCTTCAGTTCAGGACAGGTCGTCGTGTTACAGTTTTATAGAATTTTAAAGTCTATCTCTGTGTCCATCAAGGAGAAGACTGAAGAGTGCAGAATTTGTACACAATCTTGGCTTCCAATGTTTGTTCATTTCGTGTTACTGACAAAGTAGTGACGTCTTTACGCAGTGCTATCCTTACACCATGGGGTCAACGCTAAATCATATGCACCAGTCGATTGCCTTGAGTTGGAAATGCATTTAACGGTGTACGTCAGTGAATATTTCAAAGGTGGTTTGCGTTTCCAGTACCAAATCTCTACGATGGGCCGTATTTTAGAGATATTTTTCACAAGGGGCTTCAATGCTTCGTGGCGGAAGAACCAATTTTGCGTCAAAATATTCCTACAGATTGATACAATCCCCATAATGATTTTTGACTGATTTGATGTATAATCTGGCTCCCCGCTCTATTGTCTATGTGTGTTCTTTGAAACTCCATGTTTGGTCCGATGTTGCTTAATGTTGTTGTTTGTGTAGAATATTGTTAACGTGCTCCTAAAAGTTGATATAAGGTAACATCCCAGCAATTGACTAGGGTGCTTGCTAATACACTGTATACTCGAAAAATACAATACCAATGTCCTTGTGGCCCGTAGCTTATAACATCTGTAGTTTCACGACGCGTGAGCAACCATGCATAGCTAAGACATGTATGCAGTTTGAGTATAGACCTGCAGTGTTTTGTGGTTGTTGTTGTAGTTAGTTCGTTTTAGGGATTGGGACACATTATTCAACAGTCCTGTGTACTTGGGTGCATGTTCAATTTATCTGATAACCCGTGTTTCTGTGCTGACTGTGGTAGTGCGCGTAACTGTAATTGACGTGGTCTTGGATAGGGTAGGTGCTCCGGGACTTGAGATAGGGTACTACCCGACATTTGCCTAGAGAGATTGTGTAAATACCCATGGAAAACCACACACGACTTCGGGAACAGATCTAATCTCCAACATGGGATTTATTGTTTGCATTGGCCGCTCAAGGTGTGATACTTCAACGCGTAAATATTAAAACAAAAAGTATCGGCTTCACAAGGTGTAACCGTTTGAAGCTTTCAGCTGTTATTCTTGAAATACTTTCCCTCCGTTCTACGATGTATTGAACGATTTTCTTGGAGCAGATGACTTCGAAGTTCATCCCATTTAAGTAATGACTGCCACATCACCAACTGATGTGATCTGGAAATATTTCACTAACCATTAATACAAGTTTTTATACATTCCAGTGACTAAGCATTTTTGGAGCTTATTTATATATTTGGTGAGTAGATGGAATTGCCTTTGAATAATGTGGCATTAAGCATGTGGTGCGGAAACAAGTGATGAGAAGTGAGGCAGGGCTGATAAAATGGCAATCCACGTGGCACCTGGGATATTATAAATTCCAATTAAATTATATTCTGTATTATTCACCGCGGTGATGAAACTCTGCTTCATTAGAGAAACGGAGCATCCAGTTTGCATCTTTCTCTCTCTGTCTTTCCTTGAGATACGTTTGAATTATACTCATAAAGCTCGAGGGACTCCCATTGAAGACAAGTCAACCGAGTCCCACTAGGTGCTTGCATTCTTAGTTGCTATCACTAAACTCTGAGAGCGAGACGCATTAACGCTGAGACAGTAATGGCGGGCTCACTATCACGCTTGACAACCTGACGAGTAAGATGAGTGAGAGGAGAGCCGTGGACATTATTGGTCATCACTGGCAGGAACTCCACTATCGTGTGGAGAACGGAGTGGTGACACTTCAATTCTAAGAAGTTCTAAGAATTTCATCCAATCGCGTCCACCTCATGGTGTAGTGACTAGTATTCCGGGCTGTCACCGCGGAGGTCAAGGTTCTTATACCGTCGCTGCCAAGAAATTTAATTCTGGAATGAGGGCTGCAACAGGGTACACTCATTTGCGTGAAGCAGAACTAAGAAGAGGTGATTTTGTTCCTACCTCAGTCATCCTACAACAGGTTTTCTGCAGTTTACCACTTCAACTCCAGGTGATTGCCGGGATGGTACCTTAATTATGACCCTGGCCACCTCCGACCTAAATGCTCACACTAGTACAGCCATCTCAACAACACAGGTTATCATACATATATCACAATCACCTAAGTACACAGGTCTACATGACCACAATATCGCTAAGTCCCAGAAAGTCAACAACAAAAACAACTCTTCAATAATTTTTTGTTTCTTCTACATGCCATCTCTTTAACATCATTACTGTTGTTTTAATTAAAGTTTACCAGGGTAGAGCAGTGGTAAAGTGTCTGCCTCATGTTCCTAAGATCACGGTTTCTATTATTGACCAAAGAAGTGGGATTTATGAAGGCCGGTAAAAATCAGGACACTCCAAATCATACGATATCGACCCATAAAAATGTCTCTCATAACACATTGGTTGATTGCAACGCAAAATTAAATAAAATGTTCTACAGGTCGCCTGATGAAAATCCAATTTCTCTACAATATGGGAGAGTAGAATAGAACTTCAATATTGGGTAGTAGATTGCCTAAATGGCTCCATCTCAAAAGATCCATACTTGGTACCTGAGACCATAGGATTATCATCATCATCATCATCATCATCATAATTATTATTATCAGTATTATCATGAATGAAAGGTTTACGACATCATACTGTAGGTTTTAGCTCTGTGTATATGGGTGTGTTCGAGGGATTTGTACAATAACATGATTTTGTTGTGATTTTAGTAGTGTGTGTGTTTGTAATTGAGCCTAGGACGGGATGTGAGGCATCCCGGCATTTGACTGGAGGTGATGTCACAAACCGCGGCAATCTACGTTGAAAACAGATGAGATTTGATTGGAACACACTTATCCTCAGTTTTCCTCTCGGTGCTTCGTAAACCCCGTTACAGTCCTCATATCAGAATTTAATTTTATGACAGAGCTATGAAGTAAGCCTGGCACCTTCACGGAGGAAGTATTAAAACTTACTTCTAGACCACTGTGGCCATTCATTTGTATCTTTTGTGTCATGAAACACAGTTATTAGTCGCTTTCTATGGCCTGTGGGTAGGATGTGTCAGTCCTGTCACAGAGGTCACGGGTTAGATTCCAAGCTCTGGCAAGAAATTTAATTCAGGCCTGAGCGTTGAAATGGGTAGGCCTACACTCAACCTTGTGAAGAATTACTAAATAATCCCATTTCAGCAATCCTAAAATTGGTATTCTTAAGTTTGCCAATTCCATTCCACGAAAATGCCTGGATGCTTCCTAGTTTATAGCTAGGGCTGCCTTCTACGATAGCGTAATCTCAGTTAATAATACTCATATTATTACAGAACCACAGCATCGAATGTTATCAGAGGAAGTCTACGCATACCCAAGTGTACAGGGATGAAGACAACGATGTTCAGGCCACAAAATGGAACAAAAACGACAAGATAATTGTAATTATATTTCTCATGCTTCCATAGAGCATGCATTTGTTTGCACACTCTATCCCAAATGTAATGTTTGTCTATAATCTTTCTTCTGGAGAGGGCGCCAGCTTCCAAATAGTCTTGGAAACAATAATATCTAATGAGCACATAGAATCTCTCATTCAGGGCTGCAGGGTGATGAGACACCGACTGTATAGCCCAATATCTCTGTCCAGACAGAAATTACTATGTTATAATTAAAAACAAGTTAAATCAAAATTGAATTTATTAAAATTAAGTTATGCGTGAATGAATCGATCATAAATGGAAGCTGTTGGAAGCTGTTGTCGTTTCATCGCTACGGCATGGAAATAGTAAGCAATAGACTTTCAGCCTAGACTTAGACCTTCAGTCAGAGGGATTTACGAAGTTCTACTTGAGAATTCAACTTGTTACAGTGAACAATAAAGTAATAATAATGATATTGGTTTTACGTCCCTTTTAATTACTCTGGCTTTCAGAGACGCCGGGGTGCCGGAATTTTGCACCGAAGGGGATCTTTAACGTGCCAGTAAATCTACTGACACGGCTCTCTCGCATTTTCGAACCCTCAAATGCCAGCTGACTGCGCTAGGATACGAACCTGCAACCTTGGGCTCAGCAGGCGAGAACTTTACCATTGGGCCACGCAGCCAGTCTTACAGTGAACATAATGCATGAATGTACAGCGCATATTTGACAGGCCTCACTGAACTTGTTCAGTTGATTGAAGAAATCATAGAGATTTGTAATTCAGGAGATTAATACAGAAAACATGAAGACGAGACTCCAATAATCTGTAGAACTATAGAAAATTTGTAGCTGATATGGAGACAAACATTGCTGTTATTGCTACAACTGCTGACCACTCATGTTTCATGAAGTAAATGTGCACCAAATGCACGTTATCATTTTGCGAAATGGTCAGAAGGAGACCCGAGTGCAATTATAGCAGTGATAAGTATGCTCTGGAACTTAAAACGATGTTAATCGACCAATTCCATCAATATCGGAGAATTGATATCCGTGAGTGTTTCTTAACCAAAAAAAAAACGCTTTTCCTCAAAACGTTTTAAGGAAATGGATGAAAAGCGCACGTAATCGTCACTTCAATTTTTTAATATACAAAGAAGGTTAGGCAATTCTTTCGACTTCAGATTAACTCTAATGTTCTGTGAAATATTCCGTCAGGTAATAACAATGAAAATGAAAATCCACAGTCTGCTTCCAGTCTCCGACCGGGTCAGGAATGGAATGAATGAAGCACCCATCTAGCGGCGAGGATATGAACTGTGCCGGCTGCCGAGGCCTGACGCACTCCCCTGGGGCAATGATTAAATGAATGACAGATGAAATGAAATGATAGTTGAGAGTGTTGCTGGAATGAAATTTTGACAGGGAAAACCGGAGTACCCGGAGAAAAACCTGTCTGCCTCCGTTTTGTCCAGCACAGATCTCACATGGAGTGACCGGGATTTGAACCACGGACCCAGCGGTGAGAGGCCGGCGTGCAGCCGCCTAAGCCACGGAGGCTAGAGGTAATAACAATACTAAGGCTCAATTAAATCCAGAACTTCATGTTCCATCAAATAACACTATGAATTTTTTGTTAAAAAACGGATTGTGGTCACTGGCTGGCTGACTGACTCATTCAATACACTTATGTATGTGTTTATTTATGTATTTATCACATTCATTGTTAGACTACTTAATATAATCGAAATAATGATGCTACAGTGAACCCCTCTACCAACGGTAATTTTGTTAACCGAATCCAAACCAGAGACAGGACTGTATTTGCCTTTAAAACACGCAAGTGCATTACATTTAAAATGTAACTCTTTGTGTCCAGCACGAACAGCTCCTTTGTGATTACCGTAGCTTTGGCAGTTACACGTGGGCAGTTACGATAAAAGCGGGTGGCTGAAAAATGCGGGCTGGAAGTCCATCATTTGATTGAAATAAATGAAGCATTACCTCAATATATGTTTATTTATACACCTGTGCTGCTTTATCCGTTTCATCTACTTTCTTTAAAGGCATGTTTAATTTCACACTAGCTTTTATTCCGAATTTATTTCCCCACAGCTCACACATGATCATGTGTAATTCTCTGTGGCATTGCAATGGTAATCACACATTTATCAATCCCACTAATGACGCTGAAAAACAGGTATTTACAGAAGAGCTGGAAGCCAAAGAATTAGTATAACAGCATTTACTCATACATACTCGACATTGTTTACTTTAGAAAACCATGAGTGACAGAAGTTTCCCTTTTCAGGTTTCGCAAATGCGAAGTAAACAACCGACACGGGATTCTGGTAAGTTAGTATGTTAATTTACTGATAATCGAGGAGCTGTGTCAAGATTAGATCGTGCCACCTTATGCACGGGAGGGGAGCGTCTCAGCGAGCAATTGCACACAGACGGGATATTATCCATTTAGGGACAACATTTCTTTTGTCATTTTCCATAGCATACATAGCTAAGTTGCATGCATATATATAGTGAACAAATAACATTCTTCGTTTAATTCTATGGAAATGCTTCTTTATGAAATATATTCTATACGAAATTGCAACATGTTGTAGGCTATATTTTCCATGTATCTTTGAGGTCGTGCGGAAGAATTTCAATAGATTGAACCATCCGCTAATGCTATATGGTGGAAGACACTTCCATGGACATGGCCTGAAACCTGCAGATAAGCATTCTATCATCTAGCTCAGATGGCCGGGGTTGAATTTCCGGTGCTACAATGTGGCACTGAAAACCCTATTAAAAGGTTGAAGGGGAAGCACTCAGTCTTAGGAGTACACCTGAGATGATGAGTATTTTCTTTTCTAAGCTCTACCATTCTAGAAACCTTTTTTCCTAGTCTTCCATTTATCACTAGGTGAATGCCATGAGGCGCCCAAGTTAAAGTGATATACAGCTACAATGTGCTAAGAAAAATATCAGGCATGTAAACTACGTACACCCTCCCCCTTTTTAGGGAGCATATGGAGCGATGTTGGGTTTGGAATAACCAGAGGTAAGAATGCATAAACACTGACACCCACTCTACACTGATTGAAATGCCATAGACCGGCGTTTATTACAGACATGATCATATGTTAAGACACAGAAAATACAGAACAAGCAATAATCCGGGTTCCAAATATTGACTCTAAACGAGACCAGTTATTATATCGTCACTGCGCGTGAAAAGTGCGCAATGTGATAAATATTGTTTTCGAGCACACTTGACCTTAAAACTGGTCACGCCTCCAGCTAGACGTGTGGATTGAGCCCCGCATTAAAACCTTGTAAGGATCATTTTCCTATGTTCAACGATACAGAGAAATAACTTCGAAGTGAACTGTATATCCACACAGGGCTGGGAGGTGGGAGTAGCGTTAGGGGTAAGAATGGTATTTTCACTTAACGGATATTTGTAGTGCAGTGACCATATATGGCTTCAGTTGACCTGCTAAGAATTTAAATCCTCACAAAGGATTATCGGTAACCCAACTCCATGAAATATTCTACTTAACGAGTGCATCATGAATGATGTTAACACTTTGCACGAGAATAACGTCATTGCTTAACATGTATACACTTTGTTGCCTATTTTCATTTATGAAAAAAAGAGGGCACACCTTTTGTCCGAGTGTGCGTGTATGTGTGTGTATGCGTCCGTGTGAGCCCCTCCCCCCTAATAACGTCTAAATAGCTGGAGCGATTTCAATGAAACGGAGTAAGGTCATAGTACTGTTCTGGCCAACCCCGACCGTGCCCATAAAATTCTATTACGTCTCACCAATCCAACATGGCGGCTGTGCGAAATATTTCACTGGCATTCTATATCTCAGAAACTATTACTCATATCACTCTGAAAGTTTGTACGGTGATAGAAGGCGCTACTAGACGTTCGCCTATGTAACTTTTAAAAACCTGTTAACTACAAAACGAACATGGCGGCCACGCTAAGTTGAAACATTTAAATAGACTTTTCTCGCGATGTAACTATCCAAACGCAGTGAACCTTGGTACAGCAAATGCCTATAGAATTTGCAATGCACTGACATCTAACTTAGTTCAATTGATTACATAACCTCAAGATGGCGGCCGTGCAAAAGTTTAAAATTAAATTTTAATTTCTTGTGCTCTGATCATGTGATCGAAATCAACGGTTGAATAATGAGCGTACACAATAATCCTAATCTAATAGTACATAATTCTATGGCCTACATTATTATAGTAGAATCCAACATGGTGACTATCCGAAATACAGTATTTAGACGGTTCTCAATATCTATTAATCTATGACAGCAATCCAACTGAAATTTTGTATGTGTATAGAGGCTATAAACCTAAGTTCATGTATGGGGCGTTCAATAACCAGGTGAGCACAAATCTAACAAGGCGGTGACACGAATGTTAAATGATCAAATGGACGTTTCTCGCGAATTAGCCACGCGAGCGCAGTGAAACTTGGTACGGTATATGCTTACCGTATATAAATATTAATCCACTGGCATAAATTTCATTCAAATTATTGCCATAACCACAAGATGGCGACTAAGCGAATTTTAAAATCTCGTTTTTATTTCTTGTGTCCTAATCATGCGATTTAAGTTTGAATAAAACACCTACACAATAATCAGCATGTAATAGTACAGAACTGTAAGATCTATATATAAAAATCCAACATGGCGACCATTCGAAATATGTATACGTTTCTCAATATCTACGAATCTATTACAGCAATCAAACTGACATTTTGTATATTGATAGAGGCAATTAACATAAGTAGAATATCTGAAAATAGGCTGTATATTTCTTCACGGAACTACTTGTCATGGAATAAAATCAGTTGATAAAATAACTAGCGCATACTAGCTGAATCAGATGCTCCCAGATTGCTACGCAACCTGTAGTATATTATGGGTGCCGAAAACATCATTCTTTCCGGTACACAGAGAAACTCCGTAAAGCGGATATGTTTGTGTATACAACTTACACTAAAGTAGAAAGACGTTATCACAAAATATAAATAAATAGTAGAAACTACGAGTGCGATCAAAAAATTATGAGAATGAAACATCTGTGAAACATAAAGTGTACATTTTCAACATGATGTTCAAAGCCAGCTGTCTTTTTCGGATAATGCTTGTGAGTATTTAACTTATGAGAGGAAGATCTGAACTATCGTCTAAAGAGAAGTGTGTGCAAAATGTTACTTATAGTCATACAAATGACTGCAATATCTAAATTCGTTGTAAAGTTATGATTTTAAAACCTGAAATGGAAACAGCCAAAAACAAAAACAAAAAATTACTTAATGAAGGCTCTACAATAAATTCTGCTGATTGTTCGTAATCATTACAATGCGCATGGCACCACGAGGAATGTACTAGGTACGTTTTAGCATCTTGAAAACATTTGAAGCCTTTTTTTTCCCGACATCTTTAAGTTTTTCCTTTCAGGATAATATACCCCTAAAATTAGTGTAGTTCTCATTATTATGATTCCTTAACTAAGCAAGCTTGTCAAGCCCGATCTAAGGCAATGCGTAGTCCTCCTTATTGTCGCTTGATAGCATGGCAATTAATAGATCGCCAAGAAGTTGCATTTTGTACACGTTGGTGTATTCTTTGAATACACGGTACCTGAGATATAATTTTTATTGCTCTTTGCATGTTCATTTCTTCCTTCTTCTTTGTCAAACACCAACAGTGATCATCTGTTTTCTCCTTGTTGGGCATATCTCTTATGTCTTCATAAGTATGTTTCAGATATATAACTTCTGTGACCCACCTAGCGTCACCTCGCAGCGAATCTCTGAAGCTCCTCAATTCTTCCTGGTGCTAGAGGACTTACTTATCCATTTGACTACCAGATCCTGTTACCATCGTCAGCTATTTTCTCTTGGAGCAAGAGGACTACGTCCACTTCTTTACTCACCATGCTGCGCTAGTATCAACTGTTATCAACTCTTAGAAGACCGGCTCAGCAAGAGAAGATAAATTTTTTGTTTTCAAGTTGGCAATGTTTATATGTTCTCCTTTTGTCTCCTACCCCCCACTCTTTCCCCCCTTCTTGGTCCCTCCGTGCTCCGTTGAGCTGCTCTCACTTCTCAGTCTGCAGTTGACTCGTTCAGTCAAAGCTCCGCTCGAGCTTGCCTCCTCAAACCAAGAGGCTCACCCTCTTCTACGCCATGTTGGCTAAGTAATCTTCAACAGAAACTTCGACTTCAACATGAAATCAAGATAAGTACCATTTTAAAAGTTTTAACCTTATCTTCATGGTTTTAACTTCCTCGTGATTTTAATTATAATTTATAGACAGTGTGAAATTATTTACTTTGGGGCAATAATCATTCTTCGTGGGATTTGCCATGTTGAGCTTTTGCTTGTATAAGCCAACCTTACTAAAAAAGAGCTTTTCTTAAGTTATTCAAACGAGAAATCCTCTCGCTACGTGGGATATTATCTAATACCCGCTGTCTATAATTATAAAGCTAATTCCTCCGTTGGATTTTCTCAACCCCATTTTCTGCTAAGGTCGTTCTGGAACCTTCGAGATCTTGTTCTCTATCTGCGAGTCTTGCCGTCAAGTATTGTTCACGCACTTGTGAAAATGCTAGTTAAAATGGGGAATCTTCCTTACAAATTTTTGCAATAGCTAACTTTCTTCCACCGCTGGAACCTCTGGAACATTCTAAGGCGCATTTAATTGTAAATCACAACTTTTTCAAGAAATAGACTCTCACCTATATAGTGCAATCAGTTATTTCCATAATTGCAATAACTTTCTTTTTCATGAACTTTAGTGTTTCTATAGTGAACTTTGCATCCATCTTCATAGACTATAGTGATAAACAGTGCTTGCTCCACGTTTCTACCGCGTCGCGATCGTCCGGTTATATTAAATACGGCCATGAACATTGATCCTATATCCCAATGATCTTTCCTCAACCTTCTACTAACCATCATTATTAATAAAATTGTAACTTTCTATAAGGTGTCACTCACAAGGTGCCCTTCCCTCTTTGCTAGTTTAACATTAATTAAATTCTGCATAATTGCTTGTGTGATACAAGTTTTAAATTTACGTTGTTCCTTTCCCATAATCAGGGAAAACAATTCTTTAAACTCTTGAGCGAGTCATGTTCAGGTTTCACGAAATGGAAACTGTCCCATTTGGCGAGTGATTCCTGCTCAAACTTGGGAAGTCCAGAACTTTCCCTTTCACTTTCTTCAGGTTTCACAGTAAGTGACCTGCCCTCTTTGTATAATTCTCATATATTAATTCTGTATAAATATAAGAAGTTGTAGGAACTTCTATCTTATTTTTCATGTTGTTATTATTGTTATTTTCAAAGTTTTCACTTTCTCTAGAACATTCTCTCCTGAATTTCTTAAGGTGCACTTTTGTACTCCAATTCACGTTTAAGCTTTAATTATTTCATTGCTCATTTGTTTAAATCTTATAAAGATTTTAAAAACATGTAAGGTTTGAAACCTTGTAAATTGTCAATTGCCTGGAGCAACCGTTTAATGTTGAGAGGTCTGCGACCCTATTTGTTAAAAAGTTCAAATGAACTATGTTTGCCAAAATTATATTGCATAATTGTTAATTTCCTCAAACTTTTTCTAATTGTAAAATAAACAAATCTTTTCCCTTCGCTTTTTCATTTACGAATATAAAGTTTAGGCAAAATCCTGTCTTCCTTGACTCTCCTCACTCAATGATATTAAAATCATTAATAGAGCTTTCACCATTTGTTGCATTTGAGCAAGAACTCTTAATTTTCACCTCACTAAAGTTCTTCTTAGCGTTAATAGCTAATTCTAATTGGCCAGTAAGGCAAGTAAAGCTCGCTAGGCCAGCTACCTGCTTGTGGAGACCCTCTCCGAAAACTTATGGTCAGTTTTCTAAAAAATAAGTGTTTCATTTTGTCTAAACTTTTAGCCGGCTCCTCGCTGAGTAAAAGCTTAGCCATTTTCCAATGCAACCATTGGTTCATTTACCAAGATTACCCAATAAGGCATAATCTTTTATCATTTTCCTTTTTAGAGACACTTGGTCGCCCTTACAGGAACTCCATAATTTTGGAAATTGAAAATACCAAGCTTGAGTTAAATCATTGGCATTCTTCGAATTACTTTGTAAAACCTAATTTCTTTGAGAAGACATACAGTAAATTTGTTCCTCTCAGTCTTGCCAGACCAGCACTCTTCCCCATAGTAGTTTTATATATGCTTGAGAGGGATTATACGAAAGCCACTCTCTTGCAAACAGCCCAAGTTCTATCTGTGTTTCTCGTCAGCTTAGACCAAGTCCTTACTCATTTTAGGTATCCGAAAGAGGATTTTCGGTGGCAACCACTTTTAAGTGTGTTTAACACTAAACTTATTAATTTTGTGGGACTCTCCTCCTATTTTTCTATCCTTCTTTTCCAATCCAAAATCTACTTCCTTCTCTTAATCATCTCCCTTGGTGGGTGGGTTATTCCTCAGCCAATAATCTACCCAAAATTTGGTGCCGAAACCCGGGAGAGCCCATTTTTTCTTTTCTCTTCTTAAAATAGTGTCATTTGACAATACTTTGCCTATTTCTAATATCTGTGTTGAATATTTCAGCTATAACCACATCGTGCAAAGCCTGTGAACGGGAAAGAGGCCGCTCCTGTCTCCTTTGGTGTGTCCCATTCTTTCTACTCATTCGCTGCTGCCAGCTTGACAGCATTTCCAAGGTTCCACAGTTTCGTGAGTTACATTTTCATTTACCTTCTTTAATATGGCTCCCACTGATAAGGATAAGGATGAAAAACTTTCTTCTAAACGAGCATCCTATAAAGGGCAAATTACCCGATTCAGAAGGTACATAAAAGAATTAGATCCCTCAGACGCGCAATTAGATTTGTTGAAACATCGTGTAAAGGATTTTGAACGTTCTTATGAAAACTACTGTAACATTCAAACTGAAATTGAAACTTGCATGCTCAATCAAACAGAAGATCGTGTCGAAGTAGAAAACTTATATTACGAAGGCATAGGTTCTGCTTTCAAAATAATACGCCAACTCGAAGAGGAGCAGAAAAAGGACGCTTCTGTTCTTGGTTCCCTTCACGAACCCCAAACTTCTTTCCGTGAGGGCACTCACAAGCCCAAACCTACTTTACCGAAAATTGATTTACCCCATTTTTCTGGAGATGAATCCACTTGGGATTCTTTCTATGAATTATTTTGCTCCCTTGTTCATGACAATGAAGACATTCAAGTCATTTACAAGTTTCATTATTTGAGATCTATCCTTCGAGGTCAAGCTTTGCAGTTAGTTGAAGCACTTCCTCTGCGTGCCGAAAATTACCCCATTGCCTTTAACTTATTAAAAGAAAGATATGGAAATTCACGTTTACGTATTCAACGCCATATTAAGGCTCTATTTAACCTACCTGCGTCACAGCACAATGATGTCACTAGTTTGCGTACTTTAATTGACACTACCCAACTCCACGTTAAAGCTTTGTCCCAATTAGATCAATCTACTGAACATTGGGATACTTTCCTAATACATTTAGTAGTTTCTAAAGTTGATGCTGCTACTCTCAAAGCTTGGGAAATTGAACTTTCTAAGGAAGACGACTACTCTTACGAGCATTTAGTCACTTTCATAAACGCTAGATGCCAACTTTTAACCGCTCTAGCTAATCAAAGTGAACCTTCATCTCCTAGTTCCAAATTCGAATTAATGTCCATCAAATCCAAATGTGAACGCTCAGCGTCCAATACCCCAAAACCCGGGTCCAGCTCATCCAAATTCAAATCAAACTCCACTGGTTACCCAACTAGGTCTAGTGAACGTCGTGTCGCTAGCTCTATTGTTTTAAACACGCAAAGTGAACCTCGCAAAAGTTTAAACGAACCTGTAAAGTGCATACTTTGTAAAGATCCCCATGCCCTAGACCTTTGCAAATCTTTTAAAGAAATGTCAGTCGATGACAGACGAAAATTAGTCGCTCAAAACAAACATTGTTTCAACTGCCTAGCGCCCACGCATTCTGCTTCTAACTGTAAGTCCACAAGACTTTGCTACCATTGTGAAAAGGCTCATCATACTCTGCTACATCGTCATGATCAGGCAAGGTCATCGACAGCATCTACTTCGCCGAAAAATGATAGTGCTAACAATTCTAATGCTTCATCTTATATTCAAAATGCTAAGTCCATTCGCAGTGCGCAAGTATTGTTGTCTACTGTCCAAATTGACGTTCAGGATAACTTTGGCAACTGGGTTCGTGCACGCGGTCTTCTAGACTCAGCGGCAACTCATGATTTTGTGTCCAATTCCTTGATTAGAAAACTAGGCCTACCTGTAAACCCCACTTCTATCAACGTGTCGGGCATCAACAGCTCGAAATCGCAAGCTTTACAATTCTCAAAGCTAACTATAAGAGATACTTGTCATAGAAACAACTTTCTTAAACTTAATTGTCTAATTCTTAATAGCATTGGAGAAGACACTCCAAGTCACTCTGTGGATATTTCAGGGTTAAACATTCCCTCGCATTTAAGGCTAGCCGATCCTTGTTTTAATATGCAGAACCCTATTGACATACTCTTTAGTGCCAATGTTTTCTGGAATTGCCTACGTAAACAGGTTCGTAAGTTATCCTCAAACGTGGTCGCCAGAGACACTAATTTTGGATGGATCGTCACAGGGCAACTTCCCCATTATTCTCCTCAACCCGCATCGCAATGTTACTTCTCCAATACTGACCTGGAACAGTTCTGGAGGCTTGAAAATGTCGATTCTCCTAATGTAACCTCTTCAGAAAATGAATTCTGTGAGCAACTTTTTTTGAACACCACCACTCGTTCTTCTGATGGCCGGTTCGTCGTTCAAATGCCAAGATTACATAATCCTCCTAAACTTATCAACTCTCAGCCTAAAGCTCGAAAAGCTCTTTTCGCCATCGAGAGCAAATTCAAAAAGGAACCTCTTGTTAAACAACAGTACACTGATTTCATGGATGAGTATGAAAGCATAGATCATATGGAAGTTGTTAACAAATCTAATGATGTATTGCACCCCCCAATTGAAACGGTTTATTTAAATCATCATCCCGTGTGGAAAAACCCTCTTGTAAAAGATAAAATTCGAGTTGTTTTCAATGGTTCATCACCCGACGTTAATGGCAACAGCCTTAACGACACTCTTTATTCTGGTCCTGCTATTCAATCAGATTTATCTGCTATACTCTTAAACTTTCGATTATTTCCCATAGCTGTCATAGCCGACATAAAACAGATGTACCGTCAAGTGTTAATTCAACCAGAACAACGAGATCTTCAAAGAATCTTGTGGCGTGATGAAACCAGTAAGCCCATTAAGGTATTTCGCCTGAAAACGGTTACTTATGGCTTAAAACCCTCTGCTTTCCTTGCTATCCGATCCCTACACTTGCTAGCCTCTCAAGATGGTCATTTATTTAACCCCAAAGCCTCTGAAGCACTAACTACGTCATTCTATGTTGACGATTATTTGCAATCCTTCCCCTCTTTGGAGGAAGCTTCTTTTGTATCTTTAGAACTTCAGGCATTACTAAGGAATGGAGGTTTCCCACTCCATAAGTGGAACTCCAACTCCCCTGAGTTTCTCGCTCAGTTTCCCATCGAAGACGTAGATCCTTCTTCTGTCGAAATTTGTGGTAACTCCGAATCTATAAAAACTCTAGGAGTTCACTGGTGCACTAGCACTGACACTCTTATCTATAAAGTTTCGCTCGCAGAAGAGCTTCCTAATACAAAAAGACAAATTCTTTCTGAAATTGCAAAAATTTTTGATCCACTTCAATTCCTTGCCCCAGTTATCGTTATAGCCAAACTCTTCATGCAAGAGCTGTGGTCGCTTAAATGTGAATGGGATGACGCTGTCCCTCTTTCTTTTCTTAATCGTTGGCTCTCGTTTCGCAGCAATTTGCTGGATCTTTCCCTTATTGAAATTCCCAGGAATTTAATCAGCTCTCATTCTAATGCATCTTTTTTCCTTCATGTGTTCGCGGACAGTTCCGAAAAAGCTTATGGTTGCTGTGCATATTTAGTTTATTACGATTCACTCTATGGATCTCTAGTTTCCAACCTTGTTTGCGCCAAATCGAAGGTCGCTCCTCTTAAAACTATCACTTTGCCTAGGCTCGAACTGTGCGCTGCACTCATGGCTGCAGAACTTGTCAAGAAATTACGGGAAGTATTAAAGGTCGAATTCTCGCAAATCTATCTCTGGAGCGATTCCATGATCGCCCTTTCTTGGATCGCCAAGAACCCCTCTCACTGGCAAACTTTCGTTGCAAACAGGGTTTCCAAAATTCAAACTCTTTCTCCTGGATGTCAATGGAGGCATGTTCCCAGTGCGGATAATCCACCCGATATTATCTCTCGTGGTTGTTTACCCTCTCAATTGGCAGCTTCCCAATTGTACTGGCATGGGCCCTCGTGGCTAATCGAAGAATTTTCCTCATGGCCTTCTAAACCCCCAGCTACAAACTCCAACTTGCCTGACGATAAAGTACCTCTACCCATTGCTTCGTGTCTTGTTTCCAACGCTTCTCATCCTTTGTTGTCCCGCTATTCTTCTTTTCATAAATTATTACGAATTGTCGCCTATCTCCTTAGATGGAAATATCTTGTGGTCGACCAACCTCTTCTCCCTAAACCACACCTTACCAATCATGAATTGAATCTCGCTACCGTTAAGGTTTTACAACTGACACAGCAAGAAGCCTTTTCTTCTGAATTGTCATTGCTTTCTTCTAAAAGAGATCTTCCCAAATCCAGCCGTCTCCGTGCTTTAGCCCCGTTCCTTGATGACCATGGGTTACTCCGGGTAGGTGGAAGGCTCTCGCAATCTTTACTCTCTGAGGACAAAAAGCATCCTGTTATTTTGCCTTCCAAACATCACGTAACTTCCTTAATTATACGTGACTTTCATTACCGTAATCTTCATGTTGGTACACGTACTCTGCTTTGCCTCTTAAGGGAAAAGTACTGGATTATAAATGGAATTCATGAAGTTTCTTCTGTAATTCATAAGTGCATTCCTTGTTTAAAAGCGAAACCTAAAATCAACACTCAATTAATGAGCGATCTGCCCTCTTTTCGTTCTTCTCCTATACGCCCATTTGCTTTAACTGGCGTGGACTATATGGGTCCGTTCCAATATCAACGAAACTCTCCTGAAGCTAAACGCAAATTGTTTGGTAAGCTTTATGTTTCTCTCTTTGTTTGCATGGTCACCGGCGCAATCCACTTGGAACTAGTAACGAATGCTTCTACTTCTTATTTTTTATCAGCTGTCTCTCGTTTCACCGCTAGGCGTGGTGTTCCTTCTGAGATGTTCTCTGATAACGCTTCCACCTTTCAGGGCGCAGCTTCCCTGTGGAAGAAAGCTCTTACTTCCTCTCCTGCCATGGAACAAATCTCTAATTTTTCTTATTCAAAAGGTTTCAAATGGCGCTTCATACCTCCTTACGCTCCGCATCATGGTGGTAGGTGGGAATCTTGCGTAAAGCTCACTAAACGTCATTTAAGAAAAGTCTTAGGTAATCGAATTCTGACTTACGAAGAATTCAATTCACTGTCTGTTTTGATTGAAGGTGTTGTTAACTCTCGCCCTTTAACTCCACTTTCCAATGACCCTGATGACCTACTTCCACTCACCCCTGGTCACTTCCTTATCGGCACTTCTCTTTCTGCCCCTCCTCCTCTTCCCAATTCTTACAGGGATTTTAATCTACCTATTGTTTGGCGTAAACTTGAAGCCCTCCGTAATTCTTTTTGGAAGAGATGGAACTTGGAATATTTAACTTCCTTGCAACGGAGGCAGAAGTGGTTTCTTTCCAGTCCCGACATTAAAGTGGGGGACTTGGTCTTGGTTAGGGATGTTTCTCCCCCTCTAGTCTGGACTTCCGGTAGAGTGACTAAGTGTTACCCTGGAAGAGATGGGAGAGTCAGGGTGGTCAGAGTCTTGACCATTAACGGTTCGATTACAAGACCCTTGTCTTTGATCGCTCCTCTTCCAATAAATATGTAACTGTTTATTTGCTCTCTGTTGGTGTTTCCCCCCAGTATGGTGTATTCTTTGAATACACGGTACCTGAGATATAATTTTTATTGCTCTTTGCATGTTCATTTCTTCCTTCTTCTTTGTCAAACACCAACAGTGATCATCTGTTTTCTCCTTGTTGGGCATATCTCTTATGTCTTCATAAGTATGTTTCAGATATATAACTTCTGTGACCCACCTAGCGTCACCTCGCAGCGAATCTCTGAAGCTCCTCAATTCTTCCTGGTGCTAGAGGACTTACTTATCCATTTGGCTACCAGATCCTGTTACCATCGTCAGCTATTTTCTCTTGGAGCAAGAGGACTACGTCCACTTCTTTACTCACCATGCTGCGCTAGTATCAACTGTTATCAACTCTTAGAAGACCGGCTCAGCAAGAGAAGATAAATTTTTTGTTTTCAAGTTGGCAATGTTTATATGTTCTCCTTTTGTCTCCTACCCCCCACTCTTTCCCCCCTTCTTGGTCCCTCCGTGCTCCGTTGAGCTGCTCTCACTTCTCAGTCTGCAGTTGACTCGTTCAGTCAAAGCTCCGCTCGAGCTTGCCTCCTCAAACCAAGAGGCTCACCCTCTTCTACGCCATGTTGGCTAAGTAATCTTCAACAGAAACTTCGACTTCAACATGAAATCAAGATAAGTACCATTTTAAAAGTTTTAACCTTATCTTCATGGTTTTAACTTCCTCGTGATTTTAATTATAATTTATAGACAGTGTGAAATTATTTACTTTGGGGCAATAATCATTCTTCGTGGGATTTGCCATGTTGAGCTTTTGCTTGTATAAGCCAACCTTACTAAAAAAGAGCTTTTCTTAAGTTATTCAAACGAGAAATCCTCTCGCTACGTGGGATATTATCTAATACCCGCTGTCTATAATTATAAAGCTAATTCCTCCGTTGGATTTTCTCAACCCCATTTTCTGCTAAGGTCGTTCTGGAACCTTCGAGATCTTGTTCTCTATCTGCGAGTCTTGCCGTCAAGTATTGTTCACGCACTTGTGAAAATGCTAGTTAAAATGGGGAATCTTCCTTACAAATTTTTGCAATAGCTAACTTTCTTCCACCGCTGGAACCTCTGGAACATTCTAAGGCGCATTTAATTGTAAATCACAACTTTTTCAAGAAATAGACTCTCACCTATATAGTGCAATCAGTTATTTCCATAATTGCAATAACTTTCTTTTTCATGAACTTTAGTGTTTCTATAGTGAACTTTGCATCCATCTTCATAGACTATAGTGATAAACAGTGCTTGCTCCACGTTTCTACCGCGTCGCGATCGTCCGGTTATATTAAATACGGCCATGAACATTGATCCTATATCCCAATGATCTTTCCTCAACCTTCTACTAACCATCATTATTAATAAAATTGTAACTTTCTATAAGGTGTCACTCACAAGGTGCCCTTCCCTCTTTGCTAGTTTAACATTAATTAAATTCTGCATAATTGCTTGTGTGATACAAGTTTTAAATTTACGTTGTTCCTTTCCCATAATCAGGGAAAACAATTCTTTAAACTCTTGAGCGAGTCATGTTCAGGTTTCACGAAATGGAAACTGTCCCATTTGGCGAGTGATTCCTGCTCAAACTTGGGAAGTCCAGAACTTTCCCTTTCACTTTCTTCAGGTTTCACAGTAAGTGACCTGCCCTCTTTGTATAATTCTCATATATTAATTCTGTATAAATATAAGAAGTTGTAGGAACTTCTATCTTATTTTTCATGTTGTTATTATTGTTATTTTCAAAGTTTTCACTTTCTCTAGAACATTCTCTCCTGAATTTCTTAAGGTGCACTTTTGTACTCCAATTCACGTTTAAGCTTTAATTATTTCATTGCTCATTTGTTTAAATCTTATAAAGATTTTAAAAACATGTAAGGTTTGAAACCTTGTAAATTGTCAATTGCCTGGAGCAACCGTTTAATGTTGAGAGGTCTGCGACCCTATTTGTTAAAAAGTTCAAATGAACTATGTTTGCCAAAATTATATTGCATAATTGTTAATTTCCTCAAACTTTTTCTAATTGTAAAATAAACAAATCTTTTCCCTTCGCTTTTTCATTTACGAATATAAAGTTTAGGCAAAATCCTGTCTTCCTTGACTCTCCTCACTCAATGATATTAAAATCATTAATAGAGCTTTCACCATTTGTTGCATTTGAGCAAGAACTCTTAATTTTCACCTCACTAAAGTTCTTCTTAGCGTTAATAGCTAATTCTAATTGGCCAGTAAGGCAAGTAAAGCTCGCTAGGCCAGCTACCTGCTTGTGGAGACCCTCTCCGAAAACTTATGGTCAGTTTTCTAAAAAATAAGTGTTTCATTTTGTCTAAACTTTTAGCCGGCTCCTCGCTGAGTAAAAGCTTAGCCATTTTCCAATGCAACCATTGGTTCATTTACCAAGATTACCCAATAAGGCATAATCTTTTATCATTTTCCTTTTTAGAGACACTTGGTCGCCCTTACAGGAACTCCATAATTTTGGAAATTGAAAATACCAAGCTTGAGTTAAATCATTGGCATTCTTCGAATTACTTTGTAAAACCTAATTTCTTTGAGAAGACATACAGTAAATTTGTTCCTCTCAGTCTTGCCAGACCAGCACTCTTCCCCATAGTAGTTTTATATATGCTTGAGAGGGATTATACGAAAGCCACTCTCTTGCAAACAGCCCAAGTTCTATCTGTGTTTCTCGTCAGCTTAGACCAAGTCCTTACTCATTTTAGGTATCCGAAAGAGGATTTTCGGTGGCAACCACTTTTAAGTGTGTTTAACACTAAACTTATTAATTTTGTGGGACTCTCCTCCTATTTTTCTATCCTTCTTTTCCAATCCAAAATCTACTTCCTTCTCTTAATCATCTTCCCTTGGTGGATGGGTTATTCCTCAGCCAATAATCTACCCAAAATTTGGTGCCGAAACCCGGGAGAGCCCATTTTTTCTTTTCTCTTCTTAAAATAGTGTCATTTGACAATACTTTGCCTATTTCTAATATCTGTGTTGAATATTTCAGCTATAACCACATCGTGCAAAGCCTGTGAACGGGAAAGAGGCCGCTCCTGTCTCCTTTGGTGTGTCCCATTCTTTCTACTCATTCGCTGCTGCCAGCTTGACAGCATTTCCGGGCGTGGTGGCTCAGCGGTCTAGCTGTATGCCTCTCACCAAGGCGGTCCGGGTTCGATTCCCGGTCAATGCATGTGAGATTTTCGAAGTGAAATGCCATGTCCTGTGGTTCGGATTCCACGTAAAAAGGAGGTCCCGTGGCTCATGATCTCGAGATTAACGGTCACGTTAAACTACAAGCTTGCTTGACAGCATTTCCAAGGTTCCACAGTTTCGTGAGTTACATTTTCATTTACCTTCTTTAATATGGCTCCCACTGATAAGGATAAGGATGAAAAACTTACTTCTAAACGAGCATCCTATAAAGGGCAAATTACCCGATTCAGAAGGTACATAAAAGAATTAGATCCCTCAGACGCGCAATTAGATTTGTTGAAACATCGTGTAAAGGATTTTGAACGTTCTTATGAAAACTACTGTAACATTCAAACTGAAATTGAAACTTGCATGCTCAATCAAACAGAAGATCGTGTCGAAGTAGAAAACTTATATTACGAAGGCATAGGTTCTGCTTTCAAAATAATACGCCAACTCGAAGAGGAGCAGAAAAAGGACGCTTCTGTTCTTGGTTCCCTTCACGAACCCCAAACTTCTTTCCGTGAGGGCACTCACAAGCCCAAACCTACTTTACCGAAAATTGATTTACCCCATTTTTCTGGAGATGAATCCACTTGGGATTCTTTCTATGAATTATTTTGCTCCCTTGTTCATGACAATGAAGACATTCAAGTCATTTACAAGTTTCATTATTTGAGATCTATCCTTCGAGGTCAAGCTTTGCAGTTAGTTGAAGCACTTCCTCTGCGTGCCGAAAATTACCCCATTGCCTTTAACTTATTAAAAGAAAGATATGGAAATTCACGTTTACGTATTCAACGCCATATTAAGGCTCTATTTAACCTACCTGCGTCACAGCACAATGATGTCACTAGTTTGCGTACTTTAATTGACACTACCCAACTCCACGTTAAAGCTTTGTCCCAATTAGATCAATCTACTGAACATTGGGATACTTTCCTAATACATTTAGTAGTTTCTAAAGTTGATGCTGCTACTCTCAAAGCTTGGGAAATTGAACTTTCTAAGGAAGACGACTACTCTTACGAGCATTTAGTCACTTTCATAAACGCTAGATGCCAACTTTTAACCGCTCTAGCTAATCAAAGTGAACCTTCATCTCCTAGTTCCAAATTCGAATTAATGTCCATCAAATCCAAAAGTGAACGCTCAGCGTCCAATACCCAAAAACCCGGGTCCAGCTCATCCAAATTCAAATCAAACTCCACTGGTTACCCAACTAGGTCTAGTGAACGTCGTGTCGCTAGCTCTATTGTTTTAAACACGCAAAGTGAACCTCGCAAAAGTTTAAACGAACCTGTAAAGTGCATACTTTGTAAAGATCCCCATGCCCTAGACCTTTGCAAATCTTTTAAAGAAATGTCAGTCGATGACAGACGAAAATTAGTCGCTCAAAACAAACATTGTTTCAACTGCCTAGCGCCCACGCATTCTGCTTCTAACTGTAAGTCCACAAGACTTTGCTACCATTGTGAAAAGGCTCATCATACTCTGCTACATCGTCATGATCAGGCAAGGTCATCGACAGCATCTACTTCGCCGAAAAATGATAGTGCTAACAATTCTAATGCTTCATCTTATATTCAAAATGCTAAGTCCATTCGCAGTGCGCAAGTATTGTTGTCTACTGTCCAAATTGACGTTCAGGATAACTTTGGCAACTGGGTTCGTGCACGCGGTCTTCTAGACTCAGCGGCAACTCATGATTTTGTGTCCAATTCCTTGATTAGAAAACTAGGCCTACCTGTAAACCCCACTTCTATCAACGTGTCGGGCATCAACAGCTCGAAATCGCAAGCTTTACAATTCTCAAAGCTAACTATAAGAGATACTTGTCATAGAAACAACTTTCTTAAACTTAATTGTCTAATTCTTAATAGCATTGGAGAAGACACTCCAAGTCACTCTGTGGATATTTCAGGGTTAAACATTCCCTCGCATTTAAGGCTAGCCGATCCTTGTTTTAATATGCAGAACCCTATTGACATACTCTTTAGTGCCAATGTTTTCTGGAATTGCCTACGTAAACAGGTTCGTAAGTTATCCTCAAACGTGGTCGCCAGAGACACTAATTTTGGATGGATCGTCACAGGGCAACTTCCCCATTATTCTCCTCAACCCGCATCGCAATGTTACTTCTCCAATACTGACCTGGAACAGTTCTGGAGGCTTGAAAATGTCGATTCTCCTAATGTAACCTCTTCAGAAAATGAATTCTGTGAGCAACTTTTTTTGAACACCACCACTCGTTCTTCTGATGGCCGGTTCGTCGTTCAAATGCCAAGATTACATAATCCTCCTAAACTTATCAACTCTCAGCCTAAAGCTCGAAAAGCTCTTTTCGCCATCGAGAGCAAATTCAAAAAGGAACCTCTTGTTAAACAACAATACACTGATTTCATGGATGAGTATGAAAGCATAGATCATATGGAAGTTGTTAACAAATCTAATGATGTATTGCACCCCCCAATTGAAACGGTTTATTTAAATCATCATCCCGTGTGGAAAAACCCTCTTGTAAAAGATAAAATTCGAGTTGTTTTCAATGGTTCATCACCCGACGTTAATGGCAACAGCCTTAACGACACTCTTTATTCTGGTCCTGCTATTCAATCAGATTTATCTGCTATACTCTTAAACTTTCGATTATTTCCCATAGCTGTCATAGCCGACATAAAACAGATGTACCGTCAAGTGTTAATTCAACCAGAACAACGAGATCTTCAAAGAATCTTGTGGCGTGATGAAACCAGTAAGCCCATTAAGGTATTTCGCCTGAAAACGGTTACTTATGGCTTAAAACCCTCTGCTTTCCTTGCTATCCGATCCCTACACTTGCTAGCCTCTCAAGATGGTCATTTATTTAACCCCAAAGCCTCTGAAGCACTAACTACGTCATTCTATGTTGACGATTATTTGCAATCCTTCCCCTCTTTGGAGGAAGCTTCTTTTGTATCTTTAGAACTTCAGGCATTACTAAGGAATGGAGGTTTCCCACTCCATAAGTGGAACTCCAACTCCCCTGAGTTTCTCGCTCAGTTTCCCATCGAAGACGTAGATCCTTCTTCTGTCGAAATTTGTGGTAACTCCGAATCTATAAAAACTCTAGGAGTTCACTGGTGCACTAGCACTGACACTCTTATCTATAAAGTTTCGCTCGCAGAAGAGCTTCCTAATACAAAAAGACAAATTCTTTCTGAAATTGCAAAAATTTTTGATCCACTTCAATTCCTTGCCCCAGTTATCGTTATAGCCAAACTCTTCATGCAAGAGCTGTGGTCGCTTAAATGTGAATGGGATGACGCTGTCCCTCTTTCTTTTCTTAATCGTTGGCTCTCGTTTCGCAGCAATTTGCTGGATCTTTCCCTTATTGAAATTCCCAGGAATTTAATCAGCTCTCATTCTAATGCATCTTTTTTCCTTCATGTGTTCGCGGACAGTTCCGAAAAAGCTTATGGTTGCTGTGCATATTTAGTTTATTACGATTCACTCTATGGATCTCTAGTTTCCAACCTTGTTTGCGCCAAATCGAAGGTCGCTCCTCTTATAACTATCACTTTGCCTAGGCTCGAACTGTGCGCTGCACTCATGGCTGCAGAACTTGTCAAGAAATTACGGGAAGTATTAAAGGTCGAATTCTCGCAAATCTATCTCTGGAGCGATTCCATGATCGCCCTTTCTTGGATCGCCAAGAACCCCTCTCACTGGCAAACTTTCGTTGCAAACAGGGTTTCCAAAATTCAAACTCTTTCTCCTGGATGTCAATGGAGGCATGTTCCCAGTGCGGATAATCCACCCGATATTATCTCTCGTGGTTGTTTACCCTCTCAATTGGCAGCTTCCCAATTGTACTGGCATGGGCCCTCGTGGCTAATCGAAGAATTTTCCTCATGGCCTTCTAAACCCCCAGCTACAAACTCCAACTTGCCTGACGCTAAAGTACCTCTACCCATTGCTTCGTGTCTTGTTTCCAACGCTTCTCATCCTTTGTTGTCCCGCTATTCTTCTTTTCATAAATTATTACGAATTGTCGCCTATCTCCTTAGATGGAAATATCTTGTGGTCGACCAACCTCTTCTCCCTAAACCACACCTTACCAATCATGAATTGAATCTCGCTACCGTTAAGGTTTTACAACTGACACAGCAAGAAGCCTTTTCTTCTGAATTGTCATTGCTTTCTTCTAAAAGAGATCTTCCCAAATCCAGCCGTCTCCGTGCTTTAGCCCCGTTCCTTGATGACCATGGGTTACTCCGGGTAGGTGGAAGGCTCTCGCAATCTTTACTCTCTGAGGACAAAAAGCATCCTGTTATTTTGCCTTCCAAACATCACGTAACTTCCTTAATTATACGTGACTTTCATTACCGTAATCTTCATGTTGGTACACGTACTCTGCTTTGCCTCTTAAGGGAAAAGTACTGGATTATAAATGGAATTCATGAAGTTTCTTCTGTAATTCATAAGTGCATTCCTTGTTTCAAAGCGAAACCTAAAATCAACACTCAATTAATGAGCGATCTGCCCTCTTTTCGTTCTTCTCCTATACGCCCATTTGCTTTAACTGGCGTGGAATATATGGGTCCGTTCCAATATCAACGAAACTCTCCTGAAGCTAAACGCAAATTGTTTGGTAAGCTTTATGTTTCTCTATTTGTTTGCATGGTCACCGGCGCAATCCACTTGGAACTAGTAACGAATGCTTCTACTTCTTATTTTTTATCAGCTGTCTCTCGTTTCACCGCTAGGCTTGGTGTTCCTTCTGAGATGTTCTCTGATAACGCTTCCACCTTTCAGGGCGCAGCTTCCCTGTGGAAGAAAGCTCTTACTTCCTCTCCTGCCATGGAACAAATCTCTAATTTTTCTTATTCAAAAGGTTTCAAATGGCGCTTCATACCTCCTTACGCTCCGCGTCATGGTGGTAGGTGGGAATCTTGCGTAAAGCTCACTAAACGTCATTTAAGAAAAGTCTTAGGTAATCGAATTCTGACTTACGAAGAATTCAATTCACTGTCTGTTTTGATTGAAGGTGTTGTTAACTCTCGCCCTTTAACTCCACTTTCCAATGACCCTGATGACCTACTTCCACTCACACCTGGTCACTTCCTTATCGGCACTTCTCTTTCTGCCCCTCCTCCTCTTCCCAATTCTTACAGGGATTTTAATCTACCTATTGTTTGGCGTAAACTTGAAGCCCTCCGTAATTCTTTTTGGAAGAGATGGAACTTGGAATATTTAACTTCCTTGCAACGGAGGCAGAAGTGGTTTCTTTCCAGTCCCGACATTAAAGTGGGGGACTTGGTCTTGGTTAGGGATGTTTCTCCCCCTCTAGTCTGGACTTCCGGTAGAGTGACTAAGTGTTACCCTGGAAGAGATGGGAGAGTCAGGGTGGTCAGAGTCTTGACCATTAACGGTTCGATTACAAGACCCTTGTCTTTGATCGCTCCTCTTCCAATAAATATGTAACTGTTTATTTGCTCTCTGTTGGTGTTTCCCCCAGTATGGTGTATTCTTTGAATACACGGTACCTGAGATATAATTTTTATTGCTCTTTGCATGTTCATTTCTTCCTTCTTCTTTGTCAAACACCAACAGTGATCATCTGTTTTCTCCTTGTTGGGCATATCTCTTATGTCTTCATAAGTATGTTTCAGATATATAACTTCTGTGACCCACCTAGCGTCACCTCGCAGCGAATCTCTGAAGCTCCTCAATTCTTCCTGGTGCTAGAGGACTTACTTATCCATTTGGCTACCAGATCCTGTTACCATCGTCAGCTATTTTCTCTTGGAGCAAGAGGACTACGTCCACTTCTTTACTCACCATGCTGCGCTAGTATCAACTGTTATCAACTCTTAGAAGACCGGCTCAGCAAGAGAAGATAAATTTTTTGTTTTCAAGTTGGCAATGTTTATATGTTCTCCTTTTGTCTCCTACCCCCCACTCTTTCCCCCCTTCTTGGTCCCTCCGTGCTCCGTTGAGCTGCTCTCACTTCTCAGTCTGCAGTTGACTCGTTCAGTCAAAGCTCCGCTCGAGCTTGCCTCCTCAAACCAAGAGGCTCACCCTCTTCTACGCCATGTTGGCTAAGTAATCTTCAACAGAAACTTCGACTTCAACATGAAATCAAGATAAGTACCATTTTAAAAGTTTTAACCTTATCTTCATGGTTTTAACTTCCTCGTGATTTTAATTATAATTTATAGACAGTGTGAAATTATTTACTTTGGGGCAATAATCATTCTTCGTGGGATTTGCCATGTTGAGCTTTTGCTTGTATAAGCCAACCTTACTAAAAAAGAGCTTTTCTTAAGTTATTCAAACGAGAAATCCTCTCGCTACGTGGGATATTATCTAATACCCGCTGTCTATAATTATAAAGCTAATTCCTCCGTTGGATTTTCTCAACCCCATTTTCTGCTAAGGTCGTTCTGGAACCTTCGAGATCTTGTTCTCTATCTGCGAGTCTTGCCGTCAAGTATTGTTCACGCACTTGTGAAAATGCTAGTTAAAATGGGGAATCTTCCTTACAAATTTTTACAATAGCTAACTTTCTTCCACCGCTGGAACCTCTGGAACATTTTAAGGCGCATTTAATTGTAAATCACAACTTTTTCAAGAAATAGACTCTCACCTATATAGTGCAATCAGTTATTTCCATAATTGCAATAACTTTCTTTTTCATGAACTTTAGTGTTTCTATAGTGAACTTTGCATCCATCTTCATAGACTATAGTGATAAACAGTGCTTGCTCCACGTTTCTACCGCGTCGCGATCGTCCGGTTATATTAAATACGGCCATGAACATTGATCCTATATCCCAATGATCTTTCCTCAACCTTCTACTAACCATCATTATTAATAAAATTGTAACTTTCTATAAGGTGTCACTCACAAGGTGCCCTTCCCTCTTTGCTAGTTTAACATTAATTAAATTCTGCATAATTGCTTGTGTGATACAAGTTTTAAATTTACGTTGTTCCTTTCCCATAATCAGGGAAAACAATTCTTTAAACTCTTGAGCGAGTCATGTTCAGGTTTCACGAAATGGAAACTGTCCCATTTGGCGAGTGATTCCTGCTCAAACTTGGGAAGTCCAGAACTTTCCCTTTCACTTTCTTCAGGTTTCACAGTAAGTGACCTGCCCTCTTTGTATAATTCTCATATATTAATTCTGTATAAATATAAGAAGTTGTAGGAACTTCTATCTTATTTTTCATGTTGTTATTATTGTTATTTTCAAAGTTTTCACTTTCTCTAGAACATTCTCTCCTGAATTTCTTAAGGTGCACTTTTGTACTCCAATTCACGTTTAAGCTTTAATTATTTCATTGCTCATTTGTTTAAATCTTATAAAGATTTTAAAAACATGTAAGGTTTGAAACCTTGTAAATTGTCAATTGCCTGGAGCAACCGTTTAATGTTGAGAGGTCTGCGACCCTATTTGTTAAAAAGTTCAAATGAACTATGTTTGCCAAAATTATATTGCATAATTGTTAATTTCCTCAAACTTTTTCTAATTGTAAAATAAACAAATCTTTTCCCTTCGCTTTTTCATTTACGAATATAAAGTTTAGGCAAAATCCTGTCTTCCTTGACTCTCCTCACTCAATGATATTAAAATCATTAATAGAGCTTTCACCATTTGTTGCATTTGAGCAAGAACTCTTAATTTTCACCTCACTAAAGTTCTTCTTAGCGTTAATAGCTAATTCTAATTGGCCAGTAAGGCAAGTAAAGCTCGCTAGGCCAGCTACCTGCTTGTGGAGACCCTCTCCGAAAACTTATGGTCAGTTTTCTAAAAAATAAGTGTTTCTTTTTGTCTAAACTTTTAGCCGGCTCCTCGCTGAGTAAAAGCTTAGCCATTTTCCAATGCAACCATTGGTTCATTTACCAAGATT
Source organism: Meconema thalassinum (assembly GCA_946902985.2). Taxonomy (NCBI): domain Eukaryota; kingdom Metazoa; phylum Arthropoda; class Insecta; order Orthoptera; family Tettigoniidae; genus Meconema; species Meconema thalassinum. The sequence continues at coordinate 1,161,819,534 of OX336389.2, read as the reverse complement.
ACCCAATAAGGCATAATCTTTTATCATTTTCCTTTTTAGAGACACTTGGTCGCCCTTACAGGAACTCCATAATTTTGGAAATTGAAAATACCAAGCTTGAGTTAAATCATTGGCATTCTTCGAATTACTTTGTAAAACCTAATTTCTTTGAGAAGACATACAGTAAATTTGTTCCTCTCAGTCTTGCCAGACCAGCACTCTTCCCCATAGTAGTTTTATATATGCTTGAGAGGGATTATACGAAAGCCACTCTCTTGCAAACAGCCCAAGTTCTATCTGTGTTTCTCGTCAGCTTAGACCAAGTCCTTACTCATTTTAGGTATCCGAAAGAGGATTTTCGGTGGCAACCACTTTTAAGTGTGTTTAACACTAAACTTATTAATTTTGTGGGACTCTCCTCCTATTTTTCTATCCTTCTTTTCCAATCCAAAATCTACTTCCTTCTCTTAATCATCTTCCCTTGGTGGGTGGGTTATTCCTCAGCCAATAATCTACCCACACGTCTCAGTTTTAAAGATAGACAGTTTCTTTGTCTTCAAATATTAAGAGGTTACCACAAAAGTATTATGCGAAATGGGCAGGTGGTCTTAAACTATAAATTGAAACTGTACATTACTTTCGTGAATAAACCACTACATAAACTGTAACCCACACGCTTTGTGTCGTGGTGCAATGTAGATCAAGCCAAACGATACGGTTCGAGTCCAGGGCTGTGATGTTCTATTATTTTAATTTATTTGGTTTTTGCCATCCCTTAGTATACGGGAGAGATCATGTTTTTGCTCATTGTCAGTGAATGAAATCTATGTGGCCCTATAAAGTGAGGAGAAGGTAAAATAGCTATAGCATACAAGTTCAATGTATTTCTTTCCGGCCAGAGTCGCAAATTAGGCCTTAACAATACCAAATGTGTGACAAATCGGGACTTTCTAATTTATAGTGTATACATTTTGAACCTTGAGTATGTATCTAAACCATATTTTGTGCATAGACGCATGCCATTTGTAGCATTTTGAACCTCCTTTAGATTTAAAAAAGAATGGAAGTATACTTATGAGATCTACATGTCCGTGCAGACATCTACACAACGAAACCGAATTTTTAAAATTATGTACAGCCAAAGAACGCCTCAGAGTCATGGTTATATCACCACCATCTTAACAAATAGATTGGCGACGGCTAACCAAATGTTTAAAGCTTAAAACATATTCCGACTAAATTAATCATTGGATATGTACCAAATTTCGAAAAATATACCTTCATGTAGGAAGCGTCTGGCGCCCAAACTACGAAGTAAACAGCCAAATACTTTCAAGATGGCCGCGTGAATCATGCAAACATTATAATCCATAACGTATGATGCAATGAATCAATGAAAAACGTATTTGGCATTCGGACACTTTTATACCAGGACCCTCTGGTGTCGACATGGTAACAACATGAGACCGTATGTTACGCGCAGCCACCATATTCAAATTATACGAGTAAAATATAAACATAAATAACTCTCCACACTTAAAAGCTATAGTATACACAATTGTTACAATATAGGACCTAATATGTGGCCTTGTATGGCCAAAGAAAAAGAATAGATTCTCCTTACATTCAGATGACAGTTGAGTAGCTATACTTCTGGAACATAAAAATCAACAATTCCGAATTAAATTGGGTTAATGAGACGAATTTTGCCAAGGCATGGGCACAGTATTTGAGCTCTCACATGCGTCAGTCAGAGGATTATCACAATGAATTTACTGTGCCCGTCAGACAAGGCCGTTGGGGGATCATTGACCGCCAATAATCTTCTCGAGACCCCCATCCTTCGAACGTACACGCTGAGAGGATAGGATGTGTTCTGAGACCAGTTCCGGGACGAGATTGTTAGCTCAGGTAGTACCAGTTGTGGTAAGAAGTAAAAGGTTATAAAACCAGCCCAAGGAACACACCCGCAAAAGAGCAAAATCTAGCAATAAGTAGTCCAGGCTGAAGTAAAATTCACTAATAATTTATTACAAAATCCAAAATCCCAAGCCTGCTTCGGAGGTTAAATATCTCGGCTGATCCGCAATCTAAAAAATAATAAAAATAAATCATGATCTCCAAAACTAATTTCAAGTTAATCCCTCTCGAAGCCCTGTTCATGAAATAATTAATTGGCAAGCAAGCTAAGAATGTGACACCTAAATTGTTGCCCCATGCAATTACAATCAATTATTGAATAATACGAATAATTTCACGAAGAATTTACGGCAAAGCTAGAATATACATCGTCCGCAGCAACTAGAGTACAATTTACATTTTCAAGCACTAATAATAAATATTCAAAGATTCAAAGATTCGATGGTGCCACTTCGAACAGTTATCTGTACGTTAAATTGTTAGCTAAACCCTAATTGACGTTAACATTACAGACGAGAAGCGTCAGCAGCAAGTGAAGATAACTTTTAGTTTTATTCCCACGCATATGTTGTATTCCGGACTGGTCACTTTTGTGACAGTATACGTTTGTGCACGTGTATACTTCGCGACAGCCCTGTTTTACTGTTCGCTGTTTCTTGTCCCGAAAAACTTCAAAACAAGTTTATATGTTAAATAATTAATTGTATCATAATTAATTTAGTGATTTATTTATAAGCTTCAGTTTTCTAAAGTTCTCACCTTCTGTGTTACAGTCGCTCGCTCTCTCAAGCTTCCATACTCCCGACACACAGGGCATCTACTGGCTTGCTCTGCGGCCTGTTGTGTGTCAGTGTCGAGTGACGTCACTGTGACCTTCGATTAGCCAATGGCAGGACTTTTTCTGGTCGGCTGATCTCCAGGTTCGAGATTGTTCTTCGGCCACTATTTAGGACGCTACTTGCTGGCGTTCTCCATCACTTCAGATCAACGCTGCATTCAGATTAACACCTTACTTCACTTCACTTTGGATCACTTCTCTGATCGCACTTCTGAACAGAAAATCTTCGCACTCTTCTTCTCGGCGCAACGCTACACAACTGCTACGCCATGTCACAAGGGTGGCAACTCCGCTCAACGCTTCATTCATAGCCACTGGGCCATTTCGCCGCTTCACCAGGTCTGCTGTGCCTTGGGAAACATCTTCATGAGGCAGCTGTCAGAGTTGGATCGCTCGTCCAGGTACTTGAAGCAACGGCCGTCTCCTGGACTGCATGCGAACGAAATACATCCGCCCAGACACTAAAGGTGTCTTGCCTTTCTGAGAAGAAGAATGGCAGATTGGAGTCTGCTTCTCATGGCACGCTTCCTCTGAGGCCACGGACGCCTCCTTTCCAAGGGACACGTACTCTACGTCACCCAACCAGCCAGGATATTTTATGGAGCTGGCTCCACCAGCATTTCCTTTTAAAAGATAAGTCATCAGTTTTATAATCGTTTAATCTCAGCACATCGTCAAGTTTATAAATAAATAATAATTTTACATGAGAGCATCTTCTCATCAAATTAACTCAATGTAACAAAAAACTCTAATTTTAAAGGGTTCATGAATCAAGCCCGTAAAAATTGCTCTATTTCTAGTCATCACTATTTAATCATTTATGTGTAATTGGTTACAAGATGTTAATTAAGAAATTTGTTTTGCATTGTTGCTACATAGCAATAAAACCTTGTTACTTAATCTGTTGGCTTCTGGTGCTGTGTTTTCCATGCCCACTATTCCGCACCGCCTTCAGTTTAATTGCTTCTCCACAGTAACTATTTTGGTTAGGCTTTTGCCTGATTCGAGGTTCTCCCGTATGGGAAAGTTTTAGGGCGAAACTTTTCTCCACGGACTAAGTGAAGGGATTGCCAATAACTCCTAAAAAATCAAATCCTGTAAAAAAGTGCGAAAGTTAGAAGTGTATTTATGTTCAACGCTTTCTGTTCAGACATCCTACATAAAGTAGCAATTGGAACTGCGGTCAATTTCAATAGGATTCATTTTAACTGGGTCACTGCTGTTGAAGCATACTTCCGGCGTGTTCCGTGAGAGTGTAGAAGGGTGAGAGTCAAACGAGTGAATAAGATCTAACGTGTTTTGCCTCACAAGCAGTTCGCAAAACTTTAAGCAATATCAGTTCCGTTCGAGTGCGCACCCTACTGGCGATATCCGTCACTCAACACACAGCGTTATTGGCTGGATATGCCGAGGTCATTAAGACCACTCTTATTAGGAAAGTATTCATTTTATCATACTAAATCGTAATTTTGATTTCAGTGATAAATATTAGCATTTTGTTAATTTTTTCGGGTTTTAATAAATGAGTCAAATGATTACAACTATACTCCCTTCATCTAGTTAGGTCAAATTATTCGGGTTGTTGAATGTGAAACATCTATTACATTCCGTTCTATGTCCTCAAAATAATTTGAATTTGCCTGGCTTCGCGACTAACTGAATAGGTCGATTTCCTTTGATACGAAAGAGTCTGGACCGTGGGTTTTTCTTCGTATTGTAATTCCCTCTGGCCCGGAGAACGAGTGGAGGGGAGTTGTTTGTTTCACCTTCTTCATTAAAATTTTCTACGTGCTTTCTGTACCATAACCGATATGACTATGTGTATTCGTTAGGGTCACCAGGCTGCCATCTGATGTTAAATGATACAATGCTCCAATTTGACCCCTTGTCTCAATATATCAGATAGTAGGCAGGCCAACATTTCTAAGTTTTGCACACGAATATAACATAATACGATTCGTTTTGGTAGACTTAGTTTTTATTTAACACATTTAAATGATTAACAATCACATTTAAATTGGAATAATATTGGACCATCTTCACAAATGCATGCAAGCACACAGGGATGATTGCATATTAATTTTGAGCAATTCATACATGACAAAATTGCCAACATGAGTCTGGGCGTGCCAATAACTTCAATGTTTTACAATCTGTAACTTTCGTACCAACGAATGGATTTCATCCAAATTCTGTAGGTGTAATATATGCTTATCATAGGAGTCACCAAGGATACCAACTGTGTATTAATGATCTCAAGATTTTTGAACCCTATTGTCAATACCTCGGAATATGTGTACGGACGAAACTTCAAACAAAGCGTAGTGACTGCCCCGGGGGGTTTAGATGTATTTTGAGTAAATCGTTAAATGTTAATGCTACCAACATAATACTTGCCTATAATCTTCAATGCTCAAGTGCATGCAACTACAATATTACATTTTGTGTTTCCAGTTAATTTTGCAAGTGGAATATATGCCTTAGCAGACATAGAGGCCTAATTACATAATCCACATGACTGCCAACGGCCTAGTATAATTCTGAGAACATTAAATCAAATTTTGAGCCCTCGACTTAATATCATAAAATCTGTTCATATGATCAGTTTGGAACTCTATACACTATCTCATAATATTGCGTATGGATTTTGAGCTACCCTTACAGAATATATACCAACGCTATCAAAGTAATTATACATACGTTTATGAGTTCCATGTTTTCCTGAATATAACAACCTAATGTTACCACATTTTGCATAGACTACCCAGAAGAGATATGTGTGTACATTCTCAGTTTCTACCAAAATCTTATTAACTCTCCCTGAGAATTTAAGTCGTAAGCTTGCAATATTTATGAATCCGTGAAAGAAAACAATTTCGAACAAATTTCACTGCTTTATTAGGTCAAAATATTTCAGGTATATTTTGAGCATTTTTATAATAACGGTACTCCAAGCATAATTCCGCGATACAGCTAACATTCACTCCTTAGAGGAATAGGGATTGAATCTTAAATTTGAAGAGAAGAAACCTCCTTAGTTCATCACGGAAGTACTTGTTACAAAATGTGAAATGTAGACTAATAGTTGAAGCGCCATATCATAGAAACCATATTTTATAAGCCAATACAAATAATCAATGATAATCTCGGCAGTCAACATAAGCCTTTCCCCCTTCTCACCCCCCCCCCCCCGCACCACCTCCCCCCATTAATCTCGCGTCCATATACCACAGTACGTCCTTATTACGTACCACTGAATTTGATATTTTACCTCGAAATACAAACCTGCATTAACCGTGAATCAATACCGATCCACGTATGTAGGAGGCAAGCAGCTTGAGCGATGTGCCATTATGTCCCTCCTCAATGAATACAGTATATTTGACAATATGACAGTCTCATATAGTATTTTATACTCTACTGAAACACACGTTTTACGATCTTATAGAGTCAGATTGGTGAACGAGCTTATCTTCGAAATACTGGGGTAGGAACCTTAGGACGCATTCGTGTAGAATTGCCATGAAACTAGTAAAAATTTCAGTAATTTTTTGTGGGCTTGAAAATAAAGTCACGCTCGTACATTGCTCCCATCCTGGTATTTGTATGGATGGTATGCTGAAGGTTTACAACATTCCACGTTCATAATAAATTCCAGCAAAACCTCTCACCGGTAACTGTCAACCAAAGTAAATTACTTTCTGCGGTCTCTTACTTTGAATGTGCTGGTTCTTTCATAGCTGAAGATAATTAGGGTTTAGGGTAATTTAATAAGAACTAACTATTACAGTATTTTGGTGTCTTATATTATCTTTATAGGGAGATATTTGAGGATATACTCACCAATGACGGTGAGCCAGACTCTTGTATTCCTGGTCTGAGCGATCTTGAAGTCCACCCGACAGCGATACAAGGCGGAGTCCGACTTGTGGATGTGGTCTACTCCAAGTTCTGCTGGCTCCTTGTCAGCCATGAAGTATGCTCGGTTGGCAAATACATATTCGTCAGACCATCGTTCAGCCATGGTGAAATCTCGGCCCCTTGCATCCACACTGAAAATTAAAAGATACGAGACTTTATTCTAATAGTGTTTTTAATTTCATCATATTAAGGTGGGCTTACAGGGATATACATGTTTTACGGGCACTACCAGAATTCCATTCTAGTGATTTCTATAAAGTGAGCACTCTTTATTTTCGTCTTATACTATACCTTCATATCAAGACAGTTAACGTGCGATTGATTACAAAACGTGTAAATATGTGCCATTAGTGTCATACATTCTGTGATATAACAACACACTAGGCCATAACTACTTCTATAATGTTGGTGTTAATATATTTTCATGAACTCTAACTCATACATATATTAGAAAATACAGTCCATGAATGATTACAGAAAACGTTCTGTATTGTTACGGCCCAGCCTTCACAGAACCTTAACGACCAAAAACCTATAATTGAATCATTCACCCGAACAACGTTGTAACCAACAGTTTTGTTAAAAGTGAGTTAAGGATGGAACAATGCTGTAACTGCTATCCTGCATGCGATGGGAAACTTTATTCTTGCTGGAAATATTCGTCATGGTGCCAACTGTTATTTCCAGCAAGAATAAAGTTTCCCATCGCATGCAGGATAGCAGTGACAACATTGTTCCATCCTTAACTCACTTTTAACAAAACTGTTCGTTACAACGTTGTTTGGGTGAATGATTCAATTATTAAAATTATAAAAGGGACTCCTTCACCCTGGATAGTTACACATTCGTGAAACAACATCGCTTCACACAAGTATGTCACGAGAACACAAAGCCTGCGACTCTGCAATAACACGACTCAACAAGCAAAATACCACTGACAACGGATGACACAATTCAAGCTTTAAATACGCGAAGAACCCACGGACCAGGGTCAGACCAGTGAGACCAGACTTCAAGACCTCAAAACTTCAAGACCCCAGAAGGTGACTGTGCTCAGACCGATCTGTTACTTCACTGCAATAAACAGTTCAATACATCTAGAGCATGTTCTTTCATTTATTCGTTCCGCATGCCAAAGCTAGCCAACCTTCCATCCTCTTGTATTAGCAGTCCACACGAGCTTGCAGACCACGCACTTACCTGTCTCAATCTGCAAGTCAGCACCCAGCAAGTATGGTCACCGCTCGCGCGCTGACCATGCAGGCACTTTCGCCATGACTTACCTTGCCACTCTTCTTCCAAACCCCTACCGCGAGCCTTTAACGAGTTTGGAGCGACGCTTCCCTCTGGACAACGCTCCCATATAACACCCCAAGCGAGTGCCCAACTTATTAAGAAACGCTCGCCAAAACAGTATTTTGTGTTATTTGGAAAAATGAAGCATGTCTACGAGCGTTTGGGAGCCTTTACTAAATTTATGGATATTATAGAACTGTAAATTTACTAGTAGCTTATAAATTTACTAACTCACTTTATTTATATCATCAAATGTGTATTCGAAATAAGAGAGGTAGTGAACAATGAATATTAGCATCATATTAATGAAATTACGTCTAGAGATAAGGGTCGTGTTGCCTGCCCATGTAGCAACCGAAGCGAAACACAGCATTTCAATTTCACGACAAACCGAGTGTTTAGCCGTGAATACTGTCTCATTTATTTGCGCTACATGGCATTAATGTCTCATATTATCATGGGAATTCTTCTCCTGTTTTGTATAGTGATACTCTGGGTATACCTGACGTATAATCATGGAAATACAATGAGTACTTCTGGGGCTTCCTTTGTTACTCCTCTAACAGCTAAGAGCTCTCTCTATGTCACACTTTCATTATTATTATGATTATGAGTATTATTATTATTTCCTCGATTCGAATTGAGGATGCTCTACAGAATTTAGCTTATATAGGTGTGTGTGGTTACTCTGCTGGCGTAATGGGATAGCACGGGTTATGTCGGTCTTCAGGAAGGATCTTCAACTGTACAATACATAGCTATTGTAACACGGGAATTTGAAAAATGCAATATAACGAGGAGAGAAACAACTTGGACATTAAATTATAGTGGCAACTATTAGAAATTAAAAAATCAGAATACCTCTGGGTTGATGGACCTTAGTCTTTTGTGAGCTCGTCTCGTTTTACAGTAGGTGTTTTGCATTCTGGCACAACTTTGTCGACTGGGGCTGGTATGTATCTTTATGACGTCAAATTCCTTATTATGCTGAAGATGTTCTCATGATGTGTACCTTACCGCAATAATGTTAGGGCTTTGTAGACGTTTTAGGTTGGTATTTCAAGAAATTATTCAGCACTTAGGTTGCCAGGTTCGATGTTCGAGCTGAAATATTTCCATTTACCCGTACACAATTTCGGTAAAACAATTGCTACTATTCCACCATTTCAAAAAATGTTTAAACTTGCGTGATGCACGAGGGGTCTGCATCTACTGGCTGTACGAACAAGCAAAGCAAAGCCAACTCCGTACAGGCCATGGTGGCCCTGAGAGTAGTACAGGATTCCACTCTTTGTGACAACAGCACTGGATGGAATGGAGTTGTCAGCTGCCATGAATTACCCTGGTACTCATTTCTTGTGTAGGCAATTTGCGTTTCCGGAAGCGGTAGTTTTGTTTCCACTACCCGCGTGGCGATCGATCCCACTGCCTTTCAGTTAGAAGCTCAGCGCTTCTACCGACTGTGCTACGCAGCCCGTACGATGATGCAGTGCGTAGATACAGTCCATGTTGTTGCATGTTGCTGCAATCACTTCGTGGGAGACCGTTGAACGTATCCAAAGTGATTGCTATGATGTGGACATTTGGGAGAACCAGTCGCCGTACGCAGATCCATCCAGGGCCACACTTCTTCGGTTTGCATTGCTGCACAATCTATTAAAAATACAAAGCCCATAGAACGAACGATTAGCCCGATAGACATGCTCAAATACTGTGATGAAGAATGATTTTTCCCTCCGAACCACGCACATGTTATCATAGTTTATCACGACATTCAGCCCTTTCTTACCTGCGGAACCGTAAGTTTCCTGCTGCCTACTTATACCCCACTCACCCTGTATGTACGGTATACACATTTATTATTCAGGATTTCACTTCACTATTTGGAATATATATCACATGTAGGTCAAGGGTTTATATTAGTTGCCTTAGGACACTTTGCTTATCACCTCTCATACTTAAATGTGAGCCGAATATATCCGATAACCTGTGTTTCTCTGTCACTGTAAGTGATTGGGCTAGGTGCCCTGGGAACTTAATATTAAGTACCATACCAGTGTTTGTCTACGATGGGGGAGTGTAGAAAAAACAGAGAAATAAACACACACAGGATGACCGCTGTTACGGTCACGATTAAAAACATCGTTTTACAACTTGCTGCAGCTCACCACCGCTGTCGTGTATAATTATATTTAGAAACAATTAGTTCCATAGAGAACACAATTGCCTATTTTCGTATATCCTTCTGGCCATTTCTATTAAGAAATCCCTTGGCTATTAAAAGGATTTTCAATTTGATGTAGGCCTATACTAAATAGCTTTTGATACATAACCTATATCTCCACCAACACCATTGCATTGAGAAGGTTTGTGCAAGAATATAAAATGTTCTCCTCCCGTGAGATGGCATCTTTCTGTAACGCATCAAGAGAGTTTATTTTAAGTAAAAGTCAAATGCACGGCTTCGCTGATTTTATGAAAGGTAAGCTAATTTAGTGCCATACGATTATGATTATTATAACCGGGTGAGTTAGCCGTGGTCGTTACAGCATGACTGCTGGCAGTCGCTTTCATCCGGGAGGCGAGGAGGTTCGATCGAATCCCCCCGCCGGCAACCTTGAAGATGGTCTTCTGTGGTTTCCCATCTTCCTTCAAGGCAAATGCCGGGGTTGGTCCCTAACTATAGGCCACAGCCGCTACCTTCCAACTCCTCGTCCTTACATTCCAACTTCCCTCCCAACGGTACTTGTAGCTCACCCATTGGGTGTCCGTCTAGAAGCAGCTACAAAACTGGCGAGCCGAACATGTCCTCGGACACTCCCGGCACTAAAAGCCATACGCTAAAAAAAAAGATTATTATAATAACGTTTCATACGAATCTTCTCCTCAATCGTTTGAATAGGGTACGTAAAATAAAAATAAAAAGGTTCAAAGTTTTGAACACATGTCATCTTGAATTATTGAAAATAATGGAATATACTAAGCTCTGAATAAAGATTCGCGGTTCTTAGCATCACTGGTGATTAGATCGCTAAAAATCACTTAAAATATTTGCAAACCACTTGGCCGTCATATTGTGTTTGCGAGTCTTAGGATCTGGAAAGTCACATATGACCTTAGATAATATTCCTCTACCACAATCAACATATTCAAATTGATTGCATAAATTGTTTCGGAAATATTGTGAATCGGTAAAATATATTGTATGGACGAATTGTTGGCTCGTTTCATGTATAGGCTATAGAATTATATGCCAGCAAACCAATATTTTAATTATAGTTTATTATACCAAGCTACATTTCTATTGCTTGATGAGGGCACGAGAAATAAAAAACGAGATTGTAAAGAATTTTCACAGGCGCCATTTTTAAGTTCTCATGAAATTCTATTAAATTAGAGGTCAGTATATTAAGGACTGTATGAAGATATTCCGTGCCAAGTTTCACAGCGCACGGATGAAAAGTCGCAACAGAATTCCATTTTAATTTTTAAATATTTCGTCCCCACCATGTTGGATTCGTTCTCATCAAGTTATTGAAAGTCCCATAGATGAACGTATGTTAATAGCCATTATCGACGTATGAAACTTCAGTTTGATTGCTGTAATAGATTCGTAGATATAAAAATCCGACTAAATATTTCGTATGGCCGCCAATTTGGTTTGTTATTTGTTATTTGTGTGATATGCACCATTGCAGTATATGAAGATTATTGTGTAGGTTTAATATTCAAACGATCACTTCGATCGCATGAAAAGGACACAAGGAATAAAACATAATTTTGAAATTTTGCACAGCCGCGATCTTGAGGTAATGGAACAATTGAATAAATGAAATGTCATTTTAATAAAATTTGTAAGATCATTTACCGTACAGAGTTTCACTACGCTCGGACCTTTAACTCGCGAGAAAAGCCCATTTAAAAATTTAAATTTCACGTTGTCTGTGATGTTAGAATTGTGCTCATCGGGTTATTGAAAGTCCCATAGGTGAACATATATTATGTTAATAGCCTCTATCAACCAAAAAAAGCAGTTTGCTGTAAAATATTCGAAGATATTGAGAACCGGCTAAATATTTCGGAAGGATTCTTGTATATGTTGGCCATAGAGTTATGTTTCATTGGATGAAAATTACTGCGTAAGCTCGTCATTCAAACGTTGATTTTGATCACATGATTAGGACACAAGAAATAAAAACCTAATTCTAAAATTTCGCACAGCCGCCATTTTGAGGATATGAAACAATTGAGTTATATTAGATGCCAGTAAATAGCAATGTGTACAAACATTTACGGTACCAAATTTCAATGAGCTCGGAGGGTGAAATTGCGAGAAATGATTATTAAATATTTCAAATTCACATGGCTACCATATTGGTTTCGTACTTAACAGATTTGTAACGGTCACATAGGTAAAATTCTAATAATGCACTTCATCACTGTTCAAAGTTTCAGGGTGATAAAAATAACTGTTGCGGAGATATAGAATGCAAGCGAAATATTTCGCGCAGTCGCCATGTTAGATTGGTGAAACGCATTAAAATTTGAAAGGCAAGGTCGAGGTCGGATAAGGTTAGTAGTATGCAGTTATTGAGTTTCGTTGAAATTCCTTTGGTTGTTAATATTTTATTTTGGGGAATACACACACATACACACAGTCACGGACAAACGGTGATCTCAAAAGTCTTTTTTTTTTTCATAAATAAAAATAGGCTAAAAATGAGTTTTAACATGAGCATAATTCACTGCATACTAGTACATTGTGAATTTCCCCTTCATTGCTAGTAAACCTGGCTGTTCTCCTTCTTTATAATGACCTTGTATTTTCCCTACCATTATAACTTCGCTTCGAATTATTTTAGTCTTCAGATGACATGAGATACAAGCAGAGAGTGTAACGCGTGCCAGATGTTTGGCTCAAATATTAGCCACATGAAAACACATGTCACAGGCACTACAACATGCATGTATGCCTCAGCCCAAAATTGCCATACATTTTCATTATGGCTCTGATTCGTAGTAATTAAACTAGATTACTTATTCTTAAGTTGTAGTTTATATTGTGGAAGGTCTTTTGTCATTCTGTAGTGATCGAACCCATTTTTGAGAGTTGCCTAATTCTAATAAAGAATGCTTTCAGTCGGTCAACACGAATTGTGCCCAATTACAGTAGGCGGGAAACAAGTATTTACATACCCTACAAGATAACAAACAATTAATGTACAAATACATCTTTAATTGGATGACATGTTTCTAACGTCACGCGTTCATCCTCAGAATCTGTTCACTTAGGCTTAACTAGTGTACGGTGTTTATGAATCCCACTCAAGCACACACATATATACAATATTTATATTACATAAGTTTGTAAAAACTTGTGTAACGTGTCAACTATTTACAGAGAGTGTAATACACTTTTAAGGTTGTTGCGATATTATTGTTATTACTATTATTATTAATATTATTAATGTGGATTAAGTATATTTCCTGTTGTTTATTGAATTGTTATAATGAATTATTTCAGTATTGAAATTGTCTGCCTATTTCGTTAGTATTGTTCTAAATCAACCGTTCTGATTTAAACTATTGACCTAATATGTATTGCAATGTCTCCTGTGGCGAATACACAGTTACAAAAATACACAAATGCACTGGAAGTAAATGAGTTAAGTCAACTTATTTTGGTTTTTACAGCTGATCCCTGTGGTCCGGTTCCGCTGCGTACCTCCAGCGCCGCTCCGTGTAAAAGCTATGTTTAATCCTTTCGCCTATGGGGCGCTCGTGCTGCGCTCTGTAAGTTATTCTAAATACAAGTCATTAATGTTCGGTCCACGTGTTATCAGCGCTATCCGTTGTAGTAATTTAATACATAACTTGGTTTTTATGACGTGGCCGGCAATGATCTAAGCTGTATGACTGTATGATTGTATGCATATTGTGAAGAACGAACTCAACTATAAAACGACCAATCTCTTCCCCACCTCGCATAAACTAATGAGTCATTGAGCTCTGGAGGACCCGTTAGCACTGCCTAATTAAGGCCTGGGTTTATTGAGATTACGGCACAAAGTGGATACTTCACGCCTAGCAGGTTTCCCTGTTACCCCCCCCCCCCCCCACCAATACTTATTCATTTCCTGGCTTAATTTTCGTTATGTTGTTACCTTATTGTTGACGGGATTTCTGCCTAATAATGTGAATAGGGCTGAACTCTCCAAGAATGTGTGCTCATTTAGATTCAGATTACCACAATAGTCATGGAAAAAGTTAAATACATAAACAAATCATTAGATTTCGTGAAGAACAACGGAATATTGATTTAGGAAAAGACCCCACGAATAAATTTCAAAATCATATAAAAAGTGCGATAAACGGAGTCAAGTACATTCTTACGAAGGCAAAAGAAAACTAAAATACTGAACATTAACCAGAAATTATCCTCATTAAGGGCCTTGCCAACGAAACCATAAGGCTGAGTGCCCAGTTAGACCAATCGTCAATTGCAGGAACACATATAATTACAAATTAAGCAAAGAACTACTCAAAATACTCAAGGACAGAGTGGTCATCAACAACGACAAATCTGTCAAAAACACAACGGAGTTAGTGAATAAACTAGGTTCAATTGAAATAAAACCCAATATGAGTTCAGTGTCCTTCGATATAACCAATATGTACACTAACAGCCCAGTAAACGAAGCCAACAAAGTAATAGAAGGCAACTTGAAATTGAGTTACCGGCAAATGAAACAGACGAGATAATAATATTGTTGAAAATTGCACTCATTCAGAACATTTTTCAATTCAATAATAAAATATATGAACAGACAAATAGGTTAGCTATGGGCTGACCTGTTTGCGGTCTAGTAACCAACATTTTCATAAACAGCATAGAAAGTAATTATCTGAGAGGCAACAAGGCAAATGGGATTTTATACTGGAGTAGATACGTGGACGATGTCCTTTGTATATATAACACAGATCCAAACAAAGGAAGATATGATCTTACAAGACATCAACAATTTACACCATTCAATGAAATGTCCTAATGAATCGGAAAAAAAGCGACTCATAAAGTACCTCGATATAACACTGGAATGGACGAGCAATAACCTGTCGTTCTCGATACTTCGCAAGCCCACTCAAACATCACACACTATTGATAATTGCTCCAACCACCCAAGCACACCCAAAGTAGCAGGCTTCAAGTCAATGGTCCACAGAACTATAAGTATACCCATCACAAAAGAAAATTACAACAATGAGATTAGAAAAATAAAACAAATAGCAAGTGAAAACAATTTTCCACCTTATAGGATAAATCAAATAATATAAAGAGATCGGACAATAGGTAGTATATTGCAAACACCAACTATATAGTGAGGTAAGTAAGTTCGCACATTTCACTTTCGTGAATGCAAATTCGTACAAAATCACTGATCTTTTCAAAAAATAAGGAATCAAAATATCATTCAGAGTTAATAACACACTAGGTAATCACCTCCACAATAGCAATTTAAATAAACAATACCCATACTCAAAATCAGGAGTGTACTTATTATCATGCCAAGAAACAGGGTGTGAGGCAAATTATGTAGGACAGACAGGAAGGAGGATGGACACATGTTATAAAGAACATAGAAATGCCATCGAACACAGGAAACACTCAGCAGTATGCGAGCACATGTATGACACAGGACATAGTTTTGCAATCATAGAAACAGACCTGAAAATCATACACTACGAAACAAAAGGTAGGGAACTTGATATAAAAGAATCCATAGAAATTCACGTAGCTAAATTAATCAACCCAGATGATCTAAATGAGCAAACATCCTTGGAGAGTTCACCCCTATTCACATTATTAGACAGAAATCCTGTCAACAATAAGGTAACGTAACGAAAATTAAACCAGGCAATGAATAAGTGTTGAGGGGTAACAAGGAAAAATGCTAAGCGTGAAGAATGCACTTCGTGCCGTAACCCCAAAAATTCCAGGCTGTAATTAGGCAGTGTTAACGAGTTCAAGAAGCCCCATCAAGTCCTGGACTGCTCGATGACTCTTTAGGCTATGCCAGGCGGTGAAGAGATTGGTCGTTAATAGTTGAGATCGGTCTCCACAATTAGCATACAATCATACAGTCATGCAGCTTAGATCATTGCCGGCCACGTAACAATCTACATAAAAACCAAGTAATGTATTAATTTACTACAACGGGTAGCGCTGATAACAAGTGGATCGAACATTAATGATTTGTATTCAGAACGACTAACAGCGCAGCACGAGTGCACTACAGGCGACAGGATTAATCATAGCTTTTACATGGAGCGGTCAGTCCACTGGAGAGACGCAGTGGAACTGAACTTAAGGATCAGCTCTAAAAGACAAATAAGTTGACATTATTTCAATACTTCCAGTGAATTTGTGAATTTTTGTAACTGTGTTTTCGTCACGCGAGACATTGCAATACAATTAGGCCAATATTTTATAAAGAATCGGTTGATTTAGAACAATAATAACAAAATGGGCAGACAATTTCAATACTGAAATTATTCATAATTACAATTCAATAGACAGCAGGAAACATACTTAATCCACATTGATAATAATTATAATAATAATAATAATAATAATAATAATAATAATAATAGTGTATTACACTCTCTGTAAACAGTTGACTCGTTACACAAGTTTTTACAAACTTATGTAACATAAAAATTGCATATACCGTAGGCTATTTATTTGTGTTTAAGTGTGATTCATAACCATCTTACACTAGTTAAGCCTAAGTGAACAGGATGTGAGGATTAACGCGTGTGGTTAGAAACATGTCATCCAATTAAGTTGGTATTTGTACATAAAAAGCGTGTTAGTTTGTAGGGTATGTAAATACTTGTTTCCCGCCTAATGTAATTGGGTACAATTCGTGTTGACCGACTGAAGTACTTTTTTAAATTATTTTGTCCCATTGTAAATAGGGGCACTGAGTTTGATGGACATTCAAGAGCTGTTGGCTTTTGTATTTGAACCTCGGATCTACAAATGGTGCAACATCTCCCGACGTTTTTGCACGAGAATCACATTACCTATCGAATGCTTATTCCTGTATACAAGGATTATTCAAAGAGGCAATTCAAGGTACTGAGGCATGTTACCAGTACAACCTTGCCTCTGTATTCAGGTCCTTGGTAAGTCTGAAATTGTCCTCTCTACGGGATATCATTAATATCTGGGCAGAAAGAAACGACTTGCAACTGAGCGAGTCAAAGACAGTCACAATGACCTTCAGGAAAGGAGGGAGAGCTGGAACCTTTTACCATAAAGGTAAACCTCTCGCGTCAGTAACAAACTTCATTTATCTAGGAGTGTAATTGCAGACTAAAGGGACAGTTTTTACAACCCACATCAAGGAGAGAGTACACGCGGCTTTGAGAGCCAAAAACGACATAACGCATCTCCGGGAGATATCACTGAAGACAGCAATGAAACTATTCCAGACAAAGATTGTGCCGGTGGCGACATACGGACTAGAGAGCATGTGGCCCCATCTAAGCTACAAGAACCTATCAGAACTAGAAAAGCTCAAGAGTAACTTTCTGAAAAGAGTCCTATGCCTCTCAAAATTCACACCATCCCGGCTGACGTAAGCACTAGCAAGAGAACCACTGCATTATCGAAGAATTGAGACTCAAACTTCTCCTGCCATCGACCGCCAGTTTTCAAAGACTGAAATAAGACTTAAAGGTGAAACAGAACGACATTTGGAGCGACTTCTACAGCACGGATGCGATGATAGACGAAGACTGGATGCTATGCCTACGTGAACTACGCCACGTCGCGACCATATTCGCGACTCACGGATTCCACTACAACGTATGCATAAACAAGAATTACCACCAACCAGCCCCAGAATGTGTATGCTCGTGGTGCGGAAAGAAGTGTGATAACCACGCAATGTGGTGTGAACAGAGACAAATATCTCTTACACTGCTGAGTGTCGACCAATAGTGTCTTACATTTAATGCATATTTTGCGCTGTATGATTTACTATTTGTTTAATAAATCTACATTTATCATTAATATTACGTAGCTCTAAAAACATCACCCGCCAGAATTTTCCCCACGATACCTATAGCCTTATTTGATCATGTTTTTAGGAAGCAAAAATGCCGAGTTGATACATTTTGTCCGCGTAATATTCTTCTGCAATGCGTCCTTTTAAAATGTAACTGTCTGTTTGTCTCTTTGAGCTCTTTCATTTCATGTTCATCTACTTCATTACGTGCAATTTAGTTATCTGTAGTCACCGTCCCTGATATCTTCCTGTCACAGGCAGTGCTTACAGTCTTGTCCTCAGCACATTTTATTCTTCCGCATCGATGGTGTTTATTTGTAATATTAACTGTGTTATATTTAGATTTGATTATTTAACTTCAGTAAATATTAATGATGCGTTAACTATTTAAGCAACAGTATTTGGTTGCCTACACCTTTCCAAGTCAAATTCAAAATCACTTTATCAAAACATATTTGGCTGTCTGGAAATTCAATCAAATTAGTCTTGAATCTTCAATTCAACGACAAACCATTAGGCTACATTTTGTTATAATAATACTGATTGTTTCTGGTTTTCTCTGATGTTTAAAACAGGACACTTAAAATGACTCTGCATCTGCATTTAGGCTCGACCAGTGCATTCCGCTACACTAGAAGTGTTCTTATTTCGTAATAAAATGCAGGGACCTACTGTGAAAACAATAACGATATTGCTTTCCACCTGAATATTAACATTTAGTGGAACGAATAGCTACAAACGTAGTATCTTATTAACAATAGTTGAGTTTTTGTTGTTGTTGATTCATTTGTGAGCTTTGCGACAGCATGCACATTTACATCCGTGTACCTGGGTGTGTCTGTCGTGGATTCTGTTGTGATAACCTATGCTCTTGTGAAGGCTGTATTATCATGTGTGTTTGTACTTGGGCTAGGATTGGACAGGAGGCAATCATGGACTCAAGTTACGTACTATCCCGACATTTGTTTGGAGTAGAAGAGAAAAACCACGAAAAATCACATCTAGAATATCTCCAATGGGCTGATCAAAACCCACCTCTTCCCTGTTCTGTCCACGAAACTAAACGTTCCACGTTCCAAGTCACAGATCAGAGTAAAATCCCTTGGCAAAGCCGGGAATCAAACCCGGACCTCAGGGGTGATTGCTAAGATGGGTCCCTTAAAGCAATCATCATCATCATCATCATCATCATCTTCATCATCTTCATCTGCATCTTCATCTGCATCATCATCATCATCATCATCATCCTCATCATCATCATAATCTTCATCTTCAGCTTCAGCTTCATCTTCATATTCATCTTCATCTTCATCTTCATCTTCATCTTCATCTTCAGCTTCATCTTCATCTTCACCTTCATCTTCATCTTCATCTTCATCTTCTTCTTTCTTGGAAGTTCTAAGTAGAGACAATCGTAATTAGATATTGTGTTCTCTCATTAATTCAGTCGGGTACACTGGAACTCTATCCAGGTCATTTTCTGTAACATTAAGTGAAACAGTACACGTGAACTTCAAAGTAATATAAGTCGAAAGTCCCTCTGATTTAAAAACTCTACCTTAAGAAAATGATGTGCCACATGCAACGCAATCACTACCGTGGTGAGAGTGGAGGTCACACTACGAAGTTGTGAACCAACGGAATGATGCTATGATACTTCACTAAGAATATTAACCTGAGCGATCTTGAAGTGGCTAAACTCCCGCACATGTATGCTGTAATTTTCAAGATTCTCAATACACTACAGCCGCAGTTTCGACTCACTTTATCGTGCATAACCCAAACAATCAAACTCGTCGGGAATTGGGTTTCACTTTCAGTAAATAAATATCTGTTTAAAACATTCCCTTTAGGTTGCAAAGGAAAACGACAGATATATAAATAAATACATTTCAAGGAGATAAGTTAAGCTTTTCAATTCTAAAAAGTTGGCTGCATGGCTCAGCCGTAACGTTCTCGCCTGCTCTTTCCAAGGTTGCAGGATCTAATCCTGGCGCAGCCAGTTGGCATTTGAGGGTGCGCAAATGCGAGGGGACCTTCTCCGTAGATTTAATGGCACCTTAAAGATCTTCTTCGGGGGAAAATTACGGCACCCGAACTTTTCAAAAAGCTGCAGTTGTTAAAAGGGACGAATAACCAATAAAATTATTATTAATCAATTCCTAACGTAAAACAGAGTAAAATCCGACATTCAGTGCAGGAACGTTTGTGGATATGTTTAAATCAAAATATTGGTTGATCTCATATGCCCTATTGCGTATTCATAGTCCCGAGGTGTAGTCCTGCTCGTCAAATCCTGCACCAGCTGCCACAAAATCGGAGATCATAGGTTTGAATCCAGGCACTGACAGTGGTTATCCTGAGCACGGGTTTTACCCAGATTCTTTCACTCTCTCTCCAGGCAATTTCCTGGATAGTACATTACTTCAAATCACGGGGCACCTACCACATCTCTGTCCCTAATACAGTTACAAACACTATTACAGCTATCAAAGCAACACAGGTTATCAGACAAGTTAGGGGTCGATAACCCAGATGCTAGGCCCCTTAAAACAACATATCATCATTGTATCAGACAAGTTCCTCACACACCCAACTGCACGGGCTTATGACCAAGATATACCAAGCCCCTCAAAATAATTAACAACAAGATGATTATTTATAATTCAGCGGTCAGGTTCTCGCCTACTGTGCCCAAGGTGCAAAATCGCCCCTTGCGCAGTCAGATTGCATTCAAAGGTGCGCAACTGAGAGGTAGCCATGTCACTAGATTAACTGTCACGTTGAACATTCCCTTTGTGCCAAGCTTCCAGAATCCCAGTGATTCTAAAAGCCTCAGTCGTTTAAAGGGACGTAAAACCTATATTATTACCACCCTAATTATTATTATTAATATTATTACATTATTATTGTATTAGTATTATGCATAATAATTAATAATTAGTGATAATATTTTTAGAGGTAGTACAATCCTGTTATCACATTTATGACACCTGTACAGCCCGGGGGGGGGGGGGGGGCAGTACCCCTGAAAGCCACCCCCCATCTTTCACTAAAACCCACACCGTCCAGCTGGCAGGCCGGTATAGTAGCCTGCGCTTAGAGGTCCATCCCCTAATCAACACCTGCATCTTTGCAGGAACACCCCCTAGCGTTTAAACACCAAACAACACACTACACTGGTAAGTTCTCCCAGCTACGGGAAGCTACTAACTCCCAGGAACCATCTTCCAAATCATCACAGTAACACAAGTGTTTTATCCCTAACTACCCCCCCCCCCCCCCCCAACTAAGGGATCTAAAACACACCCTTCCAATAAAAACATAAATAGGAAAATAAATAAACAAACAAAGAAATAAGGAAGGAAAGAAATGAACACATAAAATTACTTACTTCCTCGTCACCGGGTGAGTTAGCCGTGGTCGTTACGGCATGACTGCTGGCAGTCGCTCACATCCGGGAGGCAAGGAGGTTCGAATCCCCCGCCGGAAACCTTGAAGATGGTCTTCTGTGGTTTCCCATCTTCCTTCCAGGCAAATGCCGGGGTCGGTCCCTAACTATAGGCCACAGCCGCTACCTTCCAACTCCTCCCCTTCCATTCCAACTTTCCTCCCCAACGGTACTTGTAGCTCACCCGTTGGGTGTCCGTCTCGAAGCAGCTACAAAACTGGCGAGCCGAACATGTCCTCGGACACTCCCGGCACCTAAAGCCATAAGCTAAAAAAAAAACTTCCTCGTCACTACAGCCTGGGATAGGCTTTGGCCTCTCTCACGATTCCTTGCCATTCGTTCCTTCCCTGAGTTTTATCCCACCATCTTCCAACCCTCATACAGTAGTTCACTGGTCTCCTCCTAAGTCTTGTAGCTATCATTTGCGCGGTCTTCCACGTCTCCCCTTCCCTTCCATAGTTCCATGTAATATCTTTGTCGGTGTTCTTTCTTCATTCATCCTCTCTATATGATCCAGCCAATCCAGACGTCAAGACTTAATAAATTTCACCATATCTTCACCATTATCTCTTCAATGTCATTGCTTGTCCTGATTCGCCACCCTTCATCCTCTTTTACCGGGCCATATATCCTTCTTAAAACTTTCCATTCAAAAATGTTAAGAACATTCTCATCATCTGTTGACATTGTCCACGTCTCAGATCCATAGGTCACCCCTGCACAGGTCTAATAAGGGTCTCGTAGAGTTCAACATTTAAGTTCCTCGTTAGAATGTTTGATGTCAAGTGCTTAGTGTTAGCATAGTAGCCCTGTTTCCATTCATGATCCATTTATGAATCTCCTCTGATACTGAATTCTCCAATTCAGTATAGTACCAAGGTAAATGAAGCATTTTACCTTCCCAACTTATAGTGACCAATTTCTACTTGTTCTCTTGCTCTTCTATCTTTTTCCGCAGACATTTTCATATATTCATTTTTCTTTCATTAATTCTCATTCCTATCTTTCCACTCTTCTCCTCTAGAATCTTAAACATTTCTGCAAGAGATTTCCAGTTCCGTGCCTTCAGCACAATGTTATCCGCATATGCATACGCCTGCTTGGATTTGTATATTATCATCCTTTCTAATCCTAGTTCTTTCATAACTTCATTGAGTGTCAAGTTGAATAACACTGCATACAATGAACCTCCTTGTCTCACTCCGGTATTCACCTCAAAATTCCTGCTAGTTTTGCCTCCTGCATAACCCTTGGCCTGCGATCCTTCCATTGGCATTGCTACTTGTCTGATCAACTTCTTTGGCACTCCACATGATTCTAGAGCGTTCAACATCTTCGTTCTCTCAATGCTATCAAACGATAGTTGGAAATCTATGAATAGCAAATGGATATCAACATCATATTCATAGCATTTCTCCATAGATTTTCTCATAAAAATATAACAAATAAAATAAATAAATAAATAAATTAATGAATGAATAAATGATTAAATAAATATAAAAACAGATATATAGTTAAATAAATAGGCCTGAATAAATAAATGGAGAACTTTAAGTAAGCAAACGATAAATTGAACGACATAAGCAACATATACTGAAATCAATGTATTGCCCAACAGTTACATGTATATCGTGGTCATAGGAATAAAATGTGAGTAGTTTTCACTATACCACTTAAATTGTAGTCCAACGAAAAGTCTTTCATCTGTGCCAGAATGGACCGTCAATTAACCTATAAACCCTTGGTCCCTGAGCATCGAGCTAGGCTAGTAGACACTTTAAGTTACCTAGTTAACTTTTATTATAGCTATTGTTTGCCTTCGGATCAATAAAGCAAGAATTACATGTAGCCTACCCTTTTATAAGAAATGTTGTACATATGCAAAGGATTTATGCTAACTTTTCAACAAGAAACCTTTTCACCCCTGTCGTACACAGGGTGATTGGGAGCTGCCAGAGGCATTTTTAGGTTCATCAACAAAGAAATCAGTAACGAAGATATGCATTATGTGTATAGACTGAAGAGCCAGGGATAAATATACACCAGAAACATTCATTAAAATAAATCGAAAACTCGTAGCTTTCCTATTCCGTAGCAAGTTAATATAATGATAAACCTATTATTTCAACAAAAAAAGTTTGATGCTTTTCAATCGGTCAACACGAGTTTTTCCCATAACAGATGGGTTATTCCCTAATCCTGAAAAAATTACATGAGATTAATAAATGTAATTTTTTGAGGATTAGGGAATAACACATCTCTTTTGGGAAAAGCTTGTGTTGAACGACTGAAAAGAATCAAACTTTCGTTTATTAGGGCAACATTGAAAATGGCTTCAAACACCATAATGTAAAAAAAAAAACGTTCTAAAGTACCCTCGATAGGCAATACTCCTGCTCTTTTAACGGCGGATTTGCAAATAGTCTCTGGGACATTCAAGCGTAATTCCATTCCTCTGTGTTAATGTTTACAACTCGATTCCACAAAAACAGAGTACAGTGTGAGTGAGGTGAGGTGCAAACAAGTTTGTGGCGTATAAAGTCACCACAGCCTGCGGCCTGTCTTGGTAATACATCATGCCCCTGGAGGTAACTCCGTCAGGCGTTGCCCTCATTGTGCTGGTTAGTGCAAGCTAATGCAGCCAAATGCCACGCCTCTTTTGAGGTGCAAGAAATCAGTTGATCTGTTCCTACGCTCGCGGGCGGAAATCACAGTATCTCGTCCTTGATATTAGGGGCTTAAAACTGCATTCACAATACAACATTTCTTCTTGGAATGGCGGTCACTTGGGACAACATGCTGTTTATTGAAATAAAAGCCAGTTTGAATACAGATACAAGAAGACACGCCCAAGGTTAGTTTCGTAAATAAGACGTAAGAACGCTCTGAAAAGCTGATGAAACTGAATTCAGGCGTCGGGAGGCGAATGTGTTATCAACGGATGAGTATATTGGAAATCCCAATTACCTTGATGCCCAATTCAATACCTAGAATGGCGACAAATTACGATCTTAAAGATGTATTATTGGTGATCAATATGTTGTGCATAATTTAGTGTACAACGGATTCATTCATCGTTCATACACATTAAAACAATCAAGAACACCGGTTCTTTTTAGCGTATGGCTTTTAGTGCCGGGAGTGTCCGAGGACATGTTCGGCTCGCCAGTTTTGTAGCTGCTTCGAGACGGACACCCAATGGGTGAGCTACAAGTACCGTTGGGGTGGAAAGTTGGAATGTAAGGACGAGGAGTTGGAAGGTATCGGCTGTGGCCTATAGTTAGGGACCAACCCCGGCATTTGCCTGGAAGGGAGATGGGAAACCACAGAAGACCATCTTCAAGGTTGCCGGCGGGGGGATTCGAAACTCCTCGCCTCCCGGATGTGAGCGACTGCCAGCAGTCATGCCGTAACGACCACGGCTAACGCACCCGGTTAGAACACCGTAAAACTAATAATTAGAATACTTGAACAAGACGCCCATATTAGCACACAACTATAGCTTACACTTCCCTGTACCGTACCGTATAATATGTTCCTTTTGGGCTCGGAACTTTACGATTAGGGTCGTACTATATTTCGTACCATACCGTAACTATTATTGTCTGACTGAGGTTTGATAATGTGGAATTTGTACAGGCATTTTGTTGAGAGATTCGGGAGATTGAGTGGTCAGTGTCGCATACAACGATGCCATACATGTTACAACAAGTTACAGATAATTAGAGTACGGTACTTGGGTTCACTTATCCGGTCCCGTGGTGTTGGGGGTAGTGTGCCTGCCTCTCACCTGGAGGTCCCGGCTCCAATTCCCGGCTCCGTCGGGGATATTCGAAACTGACGTGCACTCAGCCTCGTGAGGACAATTGAGTAGCTGTCTGACAGTGAGGCTGTGCACCGGTCACGAAAACCTAGATTAACGGCCGAGGGAACCCGATGCGTCGACCACGCGTCGCCTCAATATCTGCAGGCCGAATGGCTGGGCAGCGGTCGCTTGGTAGGCATAGGCCCGTCATAGCTGTAGTGCCATGGGCTATTATTTTTAGCCTACTCTCTATTTTTGCAAAATATGAAAGTAGACCTAAGAGATCTACACGGGGCCAAACGTTGTGTGTCTGTGTGTGTACTCTGTATGTCTCTCCCCCTATCAATTCAAACACGACGAAACCGAATTGAACGAAATTTGGCACAGAGGTAGCACTAGCAAAGAACTCCTCAGTGTCATGTGTTATATTGCCGCCATCTTTACCAAAACTTAATGGTGGCCACTCAAATGGTTAACAATTAAAATTAAATTACGACCAAACTAATCATCGAAGCTATACCAAATTTGGTAAACAAATACCTTAATATTGGACGCGCGTTGCGCGCAAACTACAAGGTCATCGGGCATTCCTTTTAGGATGGTGGCCGTGTGAATTATGAAAGCTTTATAATCCATACCTTGGGACCCACCAGTTTCGATTATCGAACCTAGAATGTTTTAAACTGTTCTAAATGGCGTGGCCCGTTCGAAATGAAAAGTTTATATTATAATATTGTAACTGCTTTCCTGGCGGGAGTGAGGAAAAACCACGGCAACTCTCCCTCTAATCTGACCAATTAAATGTAACTTGAATAATTGAGATAATAAATGATTGCATGGATAAATTAATTACTTGATGGGCACCATGGTCATGATATCCAACAAATGACCAAAATATCCACTTACACTTTCTGTACAGTAGCTGAGATCTCTTCTTCTCAAGACGTGGTTAGCCTCCATCATTAACCATGATAGTATTTACTTTGGGAATAAGGGATGAATTAAAGCTATTTCTAACTACTAAGGAAGAATAGGCCTGCATCAAATCATAGAGAAGATTTAATTATGATAAAAGACAAAAGAATGACGATAAGTAATAATAATAATAATAATAAAATGAATCTACTGAAGTTACTTTGGCTCGGTGAAAATAGCAAGTGGAGGTGATCTGAATGTTAAATTAATTACAAAATCTGGAATTTACGTGCCGATGAATTTACTGAAAATAGATACTTTGCGTAATTCGAGTGCATTGGGCTTACCGAGGTACACGACTGGTTCTCGTGGTTTGGCGTAGCGATGCGACGTTCGTTGGGTCCGTAGGGGTACATCTTCTCTCGCTGACGTGATGGTCGTAGTTTAGTGTAGAATTGATATACAGAGACGAGATGACTGTCCTGTCCTGTTGGCAGTGATGGGATTTAATCCCTATAATCACTCTCATAGCGAATAGTCAGTTCAAAACTAACACCATATGGGATTCAGACCTGAATTTGTCTGTCACCCACCACTAAAGTTGAGGAACTAGTGGACTCATGGATGAGTGCCACGCCGATGACTTCTAAGTTGAAAGTTCAATAAAAGAGTGGGGGACTGAGTGATCTCAGTACTAGTTTATATAAACTCTTTCATACCTCCCTCCAACGTGTAACCGGTATCCGATCGTCTCGTCCTCAGCGCCAATCACAAGACAACCTCCCACGGATTGCAGGCGATCCATCATCTGTTTGAATCTTAATTGGTCATCCCTCTCCATGTGGCCTCTTCGTTATTCCCGCGTGGACGTGACGTAACATAATTTGAATTAGCATCACTGACGCTACCGGCGTCAGTGCTTTGTCTCCTGTTTCGAAGCCTACGACAGTTGACCTAGGTCAAGGGCCTTTCTCCCAGACGTGATTCTAGGAAACGAGCAACTTCCCTTGTCTTCGGAGCTATAGTTAGCCCTACTTGAAGCGACTTGCCATACATGCGTACCTCGCTGGCGCCATGCCCTTCCTGCAGAATTACGAAATAAAACCTCGCTTGATTTAGCCATCTTCCCCGAGCCAAGCAAAATGAATTAATATACATTTAAATGCAGCCTTAATATCTCATGAAGAAGTTGATATTAATAGTAATAATGATAATGTAGTTAAATCCAGGTGTACCACCTGATATGTGAACCAACATACTAAAGCAATAATAATAATAATAATAATAATCCAATATGACACATTAATTATAATAAACAGGTACAAAACTATAGATTTGTTCATGGCTGATTACCTGCCGATAAATCTATATAAACACATTAAACTAAAAGATATTGCACAGTAAGTGCTTTAGGACATGGGTACCTGTACAAAATGTTACAATATTATACTGCAGATTTGACTTAAAAAAAACTGAGCCTTCTCGGTTACAAGACAAGATGACAGCTGATCTCTCATTCTGATCTATATTTCACTCATTTGAGTGTGTTGCATACAATATAGCCTACAGATATAATTAATATAAACTTAGTATGAAATGGATTGTAAAGAATATATACTCCAATGAAGAAATTTTTTCGTCCATGTTATTATTTGCTAAGACGTTGTATGTAAATCAACTGATAACGTTTGACTTCGGTGGACACGTTTGGCTCTGTGGTTAGAGATTTGGTCTTTCACCCAGTCGGCCGGGGCTCAAAGCGAGTTAAATTTTTTTGCTTGATTTTTTTATATTTATTGTGTTTAAAATACGGAGACCTTATGAAATTGAGCGTTATGTTTTGCAATTTACAATGGAAAATATATATTTAATTAATAAAAGTTTGCCACTGGATCTGCACGAGTGACATTTACTAGCAACCAGTTGTACTATGCGTGTGCTAACCACGTCCCACTATATGTGAGCTGTGCTTTATACCGGTCTTGACATTCCCAATTAGTGAACCCATGCATACGGTGTAATTGAAAAATGTCGTCTTGTTGCCGATAGAGCACACACTCCCCCTAAAGATAGGCGCGATTAAAAATTAGCTGTGAAGTAGGTTTATTAAATGTGTTTCTCCCAGTGATATGTTTAGACCAACGAAGTTTCGTTTCAGGTTCAATGTGTTAAGTAGTAGGTGTTAATATACTGAATTCCTACGTTGTTTGGAGTGCTCGCTGATGAAATTGTAAAATGCTGGGGTAAATTGTAAACTATGGTGTGAACGCCGCTGCTCAAATCCAATGTCATACTGTTGTGTGCCATTTCGCACTTGGAATAGGAAGAAAATAGGTGGTGATAAGGACAAAGAGTTATACCCATACATTTAGGAGGAACTAGGCTATAATATTCTTTCCTGAACATCTTGTCTTTACTTGGATTCACTTGAACGAGCTCTGAGCAACTTACCTCGTTCGTACCTCCATGACCATACCTCAGTATTACCAACTCTATGGCTTTATCCGTAAATCTACGGATATTCACTGAAATCGTAGAACACATATCTTTCTTTCTTTCTTTCTTTCTTTCTTTCTTTCTTTATTTCTTTCTCAGCAGTGAGACGAATGGCCCTTAGTTATCTCTATGAAAGGTTCATTTTCATTTAAGGCGACTTTGTCCGTTGGTAAAATTGTAATTGGACCAAACCTACTGTACTACTTCGAGTCAAAATCGATTTCCAGCGTTATTTCCTCCGATTGAACGCTGACTGACCCTACACTCTATTTCTGACGCCAAGTGACCATTGCATTTCTGAGAATTCTAAAGATGAACTTCTGTACTCCTATTCACATGACATTACCCCACAATGTGTACCTCGGAGGTGTTGATGGCCGACTTAGTCTGTAGTACTTTTGAAGTTATTGTTGTATAAGTTACTTATAATTGTGTTAAACTGCTGTTATACTGTAATTTTAGAATGTCATTTTAGTTACAATTTTATTGAAAATTAGATGATACCACCAGTGTGTAATGTGTGTGATTCGAGAATCAGTATTCTTAAGCTAATGAGCCTCATCATTAAATTGAAATATTCAAGGGCAATTTTCTCGCTAGAGGCTCTAAGGCTTCCTATATTCCCCAGCTGAATAGACTCAAACTGTCATGAATGAAAATCCACAGCCTGCTTCCAGTCTCCGACCGGGTCAGGAATGGAATGAATGAA
This sequence comes from Meconema thalassinum, assembly GCA_946902985.2. Classification (NCBI taxonomy): domain Eukaryota; kingdom Metazoa; phylum Arthropoda; class Insecta; order Orthoptera; family Tettigoniidae; genus Meconema; species Meconema thalassinum. Next base: position 1,161,790,128 of record OX336389.2, on the reverse strand, counting down.
GCACCCATCTAGCGGCGAGGGTATGGACTATGCCGGCTGCCGAGGCCTGACGCACTCCTCTGGGGCAATGATTAAATGAATGACAGATGAAATGAAATGATAGTGGAGAGTGTTGCTGGAATGAAATTTTGACAGGGAAAACCGGAGTACCCGGAGAAAAACCTGTCTGCCTCCGTTTTGTCCAGCACAGATCTCAAATGGAGTGACCGGGATTTGAACCACGGACCCAGCGGTGAGAGGCCGGCGTGCTGCCGCCTAAGCCACGGAGGCTTACTCAAACTGTCATATCTAGGATAATTATGGTTGAATTGGTGAGATATTTCCGTTAATGTGATTCATACACTGTGCTGCGCCAGAAATGGCACTGCTTACATATACGAAATCACAGCACGGATAGGCAGTCAATGTCTAAAATGTTACTGGTCTACATTTTGGCAAGCTTTATGTTCATCATGCTATAAAACACATATCCACAGTGGTAAGGTTTACACAAAGGTTCAAAACTCCTTTTAGAGTTAATCCAAAGTTAATAACACTATTCTAGGGGAGCGTGAAGGCGTAGTGGCTTCGCTGCTCATATTTCACCCGGAGGGCCGAGGGTCGATTCCCGGTGAGAGCTGGTTGGTATTTTTACCCGAAAAGTCACGTGGTGTCATGAAGGGCATCCGGTATCAAATCCTCGGCCAAAACAAAACGAGCCTGGTTGGCTCCGGCGGCCCCAATTATTTGGGATAAGCCGAAGAAAGTTTTGTTAGTCTATGTAAAAACACGCGATGCGCTTCTTCCTTGAAAGGATTCGGGTTCTGGTTCTCCAGAGATGGAATCATCCAGTTGAAGGACAAAATCAGCCATCAGTAAAATTAGAAAATTAGGCAAGGAGAATAATTGAACTTGAAATGGTGATGTATATAATAACAATATTAATAATCATCATAATAATAATAATAATAATAATAATAATAATAATAATAATAATAATAATAATAATAATGGTCGATTTGAGGAATGCTTTTTCGGAGGGTAGTACAGTCGATATAACTTACCTTTCCTAAAAGTATTGACGCAGAACAATGGCAGGGATAGCGTGAGTACTGTTCTAAGAAATGTAATCACAATAGTGTTAATGTTTGCGTCTGCATGTAGCCTACAGTGCGCGGCCGGTCGATCATTGATAGCCTTGGGCGGTGTCAACGGAGGACAATAATGTCACTCGCTTTCATCCAATTTTGCTAGTAGACTGACTTGTAACATTTACCTGTAATGTGCCGTGTTACAAATCAAGAATACGCGAGTTTGGACAACGAAGTCATTCCATACGAACGGCTCACGGGCACTCCATCTTTTTTTTTCTTCAGCTAATCCCTTTTGAGTGTAACATTACAAGTCAGTCACTCATCTCGTTAAGCGGGATCGCACGCTTCCACTTTTTGTCTCGTCGCCAAGTCATTTGTGAGTTGACAATCGTATTGGTCAGGTAAATGGGCTCGTACTGATATTGCAGAGGGATTGAGTGAAACCTTTATTCTTTACTGACATTTTGAAAATATACTGCAGGATTATAAATGAATCATCAGTTGCACAAGAAAGTAATGGTACGGCTAGTGTTTCTGTCACTCTAATAGCAATTCTAAATCGAGTGTCACCTCTCCTCACTACTGGCCCTGCTGAGTTAGTCAGTAATCAGTTGGAGACTGTCTTAAATGGATTGTTAAACTCCATTCCAATTCTTATACAAAGATTAAAATCATCCATGGAAGAATTGAACGCTAGCTATTATGAGTATCCCTAATCCACACAGGTTACGGCTGTTGAATTGCTAGGTGTTCATTGTTTTATCTGATGGCTGGCAGAATTCACTATATGTAAACCGCGTCTCCTTAAATAAGTTACTAACAATGTGACCTTACCATTTATTCCCCATTATTACAAAAATGGTCGTTTGTATTACACATTTTGGCTATACGGTAGAATCAGGGTTGTATTCACTACTGCCCCCCATGTATTAAAGTCACCATGTTTGCAGACCACTTACAGTCATTGATACTGGCAAACATTAAAGTTGGCAAACTGAGTTATTCTATTCTCTCAAGGATCTCAAATCTTCAAAACGTTAGCCAGATGGTAACGCATAGCATAACCTACAAAGCAAAGTCTATTGAAGGACCTTGATTCATTTTCACGTCATGTAGGCTGCGAATTATTTCCGCTATCCATAATTGACCTACTGCTGTGTTATTGCTGTGTTATGTTACAACATTTACAAAATTAAACATCTGTGTTCGCAGCATTGTCTTATTCTAGGAATAAATAAAGTTAAGTTCAGATGACTCCCTACTAACTGTCAGGAGTGCAACTGTGCGAGTGACCAACATTTGTCGTGCTTGTTCTGCCGTAGCAAACCAACCGTTTTGTTGATAGGTTGGCTGGTTCAAACCGTACGTCTCAACCACAGGACTCCACTGCCAGTAATTATAGAGGCACTCGCTGACTAAGATACATTTGCAGTCGATTTCTCACCTAATGAGATAAATACTCGTGAAAGGGAAGGCGTGGAGGAATACTTAGATGTGATCGATATCACGAGGTAGCTTTGCACGCAGGGGGGTTCTGCGGGGTCTGCCTTGAGACCTAAGGCATCACGGAGTGGCAATTCCCCAGTGTTATTCTAGTTTTGTGAAGAAAACACCAAAATAGCATCTCGAATTAGAATGCGAGTGGGCAAGTTATGGTCTGTTAAGAGTTGTGACCTTCTCCGACTCTGCATGTTATTAGTCCTTAACCACTACAGCAAGGCACTATTGGTAGCCCGTGCTCTGCTTTACGAAACTGTAAAATCCACATGAAATACAATCACAGACAAAAAAAAGAAAATCACTCTGAAAGAATGGTCAGATTTGTATCTTTTCTGATATCATTCGGTGTGAACATGATTCGAATTAAAAGGAGCTGTACGTCGAGAGCCATTACTAGATATCATGAGCGGTGTTGAAACGAGTGGAGTGACAGTGGTATCAGGCAGTTGCTGGAGGATTAAAGAGTCACTGACCAACGTGAGTGAAGGTAACTACATAGAGCTTATGCCTCGTGGGCACGTTTTACAGCATTACCAGCACTTGGCGGTGATGTAATGGGTTCGTTTGCAGGAGGTTGGGTGGTCGTATCGGGGAAATGGACTGCATTTGGTGAATACTAATGTCACAGAAGAATCCCCGTCAGACATCCAGAAATAGGTTTTGCACCCTCTACAATGCTCCTTAGCCTCTCACACCGTATATCGATGACTTAGGTCAGTCGAACTGCGGTTTTTCCGTCCCATGCACAGACTGCCGTTAACACAAGAACACAGATGCCCGAGTCTGAGATGTTGCCTTAGTTCATAACGAGTTAACGCAGTAATATGTTCTGCCGCGAATGTCGGTTTTAACCTGACTTCGGATGACCATCGTGGTCGCATATGAGGGAGAGGACTAATCCTGCCAATGTTGTGTAGCAACAAAGTGACGTAATTACTGGTGGCACCATGGTGAAGAGGGCTATAATTTACGATATCATGGCACCTCTGGAAGTGATTTGCATAGAACTGACGGAACAGTTCTACATGTGGCTACCTTATTTTTGTCCATCTTGAGACAGTAACATGGATATAGTCTTTAAATAGAAAAGTACGTACCTACAGAAAAACAATGTGTGTGTTCCTGCATCAAGTAGAAGTCCTCCTATGATCAACCTGGTGATCATCCCTTATTTTGATCATATGTGGAACCAGCGTTGACGCAACATCTGATACGGTGGCAATTTGCTGGATCTAGAAGACCTACTTTAATACTTCTTTGACGGTTTGTCACATAAAAGGATACAAGAGACATTCGCCTCTCTTCTACACTGAATCCGTGGATGTATCCTGGACCAAGTGTCTGTATGAAAAACTCTATTGTCCCTTTAATCAGATATTTTAATCATTGATATCTAGCCATGGTGTGTGAGTGGTTAACGTGTCGGACTTCCAACCCCAAGCTTGCAAGTTCGCTCCTGGCCGTGGTAAGTGATTTATGAAAGGCAAAAGAAAATCACGAGATGCATCTCATACGTTGTTGGCATGTTAGAGAACCCATTTGAATTCCGTAGGCCGTGTTCATAATGGCAAAATTAATCTCAGGATTTTCCTTCAACACAAAGATCCTCCATTCTCTACTAGAAAGCGCTATAGTGTCAAAGAGCTTACTGTAGATATCTAACCTCCTTGACTTTCATAGCGTTCCAAGGAACAACGAAATTCGACATGCAAGCTGCCCTCTGGGTGTCAAATAACAAAGCTTGCACCCGGCAGCCGAGGCCATACGATATTATTATTATTATTATCATTGATATAAGGTCACATGAACTCTCAACTCATACAGACTCATTAAATTTCCACTTTTTTGTTTCTTGCTAAGTGTAAGTTGAATTGATGTGTTGTTCGCACACATCTGAGACGCGTAACCATATGCAAATGGAAAAGCCGCAGATCTGCGTCTTCTGTCAGATGATACTCATTCCAAAACGTCTTCGTACTACATACGAGCCAATATGAACACAACACGTGGCGTGGTAGCCCATGACATACGACATGAATTAAATACCCCCCTTAAAAAATTAAAAATCATAAAAAATATTGCTTTTCAGTTGGTCAACAGGATTGTAACCATATGAGATGGGTTATTCCCTAATCCTGAAGAAATTACACGACATTAATACATTCGTATCAGTAATATCAATAGTATGGTATTTCGTCCCAATACAAAATCATCTATTACATCATCCTTTACATAGGGCCATATAGGGAAGTGTGCCCATCCTGATCTAAATTCAGACTGCCGACTGTGACCCAACATTTAGTTCGATCATCTTACGTCGTTCCCTCACTATAACGATGTGAGGGGTGTTACCTAATCTGCATTCAGACTGCTCCCCTAATTCCTCTTTCAATTAAATACTTTCTTAGAATACTCCCTAATATCTCCCTTGGGGCTCCACGTTTTATCGCAAGTTCCACTTCCCATCAGCGAAAAGCCTCCCAAGGTTCTATATTAGGTAGGCATTATTTCTCGCAATCCTGTCGTTATATCTCGGCTGGAGAATTCTTCCAAAGAGTTCCTCACCAAGCTCATGCAAATTTTGTTAAGCTTGGAGGTAATCCTGTCGTTTCTAACTTGAGTTTGGCATAAAACAGAGTATGTTCTACACGCTGAATTTATACTTACAAGTGCTTCTGCACTAACAACGTACGTACTTAAGGTTGGGGCTAGGTGGCAAATGAGGTCCAAGGTTTGAGTCGCTCTATTCGTTATTAATGAACAATGGCGTCATTCTCACGTGACGCTGGGTCATTAGTGAGTGAGTTTCCAGGTTTCAGTCTATCTCAGAGTAGCTAATGAACAGTGGATTTATTATTACATAACTTTGGGTCCATACAGTGTGAGATTCAAGTTTAACATCTGCCCTTGGTAACTTACAACCAGTGGGGTTTTTCTCACCTTACTGTGTGTCTGTAGTGCATGAGGCTCAAGGTTTATTTCCGTTTGTAACTACCAATCGGAGGGGTTATTCTCTACTACCTCTTCCCTTACTTTACGCCAAGTTCACTCACAGATCAAACACACAAATGTACAAATTATCACGGGCAGAATTTATTGTAGGCTACTCAATGTATGAAACACGTGAATTACCCAGTGATACGACACACACATTCTGGCGGATTCATTCTTATCTGTCCCTTGCGTGGTGAACGACTGAAACCAGATTCAACAAGCAATATTAATTTTATCTACATCGATCATTTGTGTATTAGGAGCAGCTATATTACGCTGTGTAATTTTCATGTCTTCACCAGTTCTCAATATTTCCAAAATTATTTAAGCAATCAAACTGAAATGTTGTGCAATTTTAGAGGACCATTCCAAATCCTGAGGAACACAAAAACATCATGGCGGCTAAGTGATTTTCAAACAATTAAAATAGCCTTCCTGGTGATCTAATCCCCTGAGTGCAATAAAACTTGGTACAACGAATCTTTATTCAGAGCTTAGTGAAGAGACATCTACTGATGTTCAATTGTTTTCAAAAATTTAAGATGCATCAGTTCGAAATTTTAAAATATCATTTTTATATGTTTCACATCTCATTCAGGCGATTGAAAAGATGATTCGTATGGCCTATGATAACAATCATCATCTAATGGCACTAAATTCCGTAGCTTACATTTCGTAAATGATAGAAGCCGTGCATTTTACTTCTCTAAAATTTCATTCCCGTGGTTGGTGACAGAATGATGCCATGACGTGGGAGGAGACTTAATCACCGATATTAAAAGCTAAATATTTTAGCACATAACTTCCCATGGTAATGGTGTTAGTGAAGACATAAGTTGTCAACCAAGATGCAGAATTATTTGGTAGGTCTATATCACAAGGATAATCCTTTTAATAGGCAGGAGAGTTTTAATGGGAAAGACCAGTGGGATATACTGTATGACAAGTACTTTCGTGAAGAAATTAACAGCCTGTTTTTATATATCCTACTGGTCTTACTTAGGATAGGAGAAATGAAAACGAGATTTTAAAAATCACAGCCGCCATTTTTAATTTCTCATAAAATTCCATTAAATTAGACGTCAGTATATTAAAGCTTGTATGATGATATACCGTGCCAAGTTTCGCAGCACTCGGATGACATATCACGAGAAAAGTCCATTAAATTATTTGAATATCGCGTTGCCTACATGTTGGTTCTGTACTCACCAGATTATTGAATGATCCACAGGTGAACTTATGTTTATAGCCTCTATCAACATACAACATTTCAGTTTGATTGCGGTAATAGATTCGTAGATATTGAGAACCGCCTAAATATTTCGGATGGTTGCCATGTTGGATTGTTATATGTGTAGGCCATAGAGTTATAAACCATTAGATAAAGATTATTGCATAGGTTCATTATTCGAACTTTCACTTCAATCACACGATTAGTAAACATGAAATAGAAAATTAATTTTAAAAATTTTCAAAGCCGTCAATTGAGGTTATATAAACAATTGAGATATATTAGATGTCAGTGCATTACAATGTGTATAATAATTATCTTTGCCATGTTTCACTGCGCTTGGATGGTTAAATCTCGAGTGAAGTCCATTTAAATGTTTTAACTTCGCTTGGCCGCCATGTTCGGTTTTTACTACACACTGTACCCGATACCCAGTTGAGGCTATCGGCTACGCCAGCTGACATTAAGCCGTAGTTGAGATTTATGGGAGAAGTTGTAAAGATAGCGCTCACATCGAGTAGAGGAGAATATTAGAAAATGACGTAGAAGGCCAAGGATCAAGAAGGCACTGCCAGTCAAGTAGATGGAATTATGGGAGGAATATTAAAGTTTTATTAAGATCTAAATGGAACATAGTATTTAATCATCTCAGAAGAGAAGAAATAACAAGCATTATATATGGTAATAACTTGAAGAAAGACAGATAATCCCATAAGTTATTGTATAACTTAATAGCCGAGATGAAGGTGGTCGAGATTATATTTGTGACGCACGACCGTAGATGGTGGGGGAGAATCACGTGACCGCGCCGGGTAGGAGCTGGTCAATGCAGTTTAGAGAAGTCAGTCGAGTTCAGCCAGCGAGCTGAGTGGTACACTTGCGCAGAGCGTACGGTAAAGTCGAGCGGTGAATAGCACTTGTTACGTAAAGCGAAGGCGACAGTATTACTTAACCAAGCAGAGAGCAGGAAGTAGGTCAGTGAGCCAAGGCGAGCAACGCAGGGCAGACGGCGAGAAGACCGGTTACGCGGCAGGCTGTACGGGCCGTGTACGGAGGAGAAAAAGCCGGGGTTCAGAACAGCATTGTAATACGAGTGTGAGAACTTTATTTCGAGCTGCATTTTATAACGCAGAACAGTATAGCAAAGCGGCATGGCGAGGCCGGCTTTAAGCATAGTTCATTCTGGAACAGTGCAGTAGATCAGAGCGGGCTAGTTCCGACTTTTATACGCAGGCAACATTAACGAAGCTGAACTTCATTTCAACATTCAGTTACAACATTGAGTTGGGACTTGTATTCAGTAATAGAATTGTGCAGGCAGATAGTTACAATATACTGCAATTATGAACTTAGACATTCAAATGACATTACGATTATGCATTTCATAACGGAATATGTAGAGCGACCATGGGGTCTAAACAACATTGACGCTTTTAAGCAAACGAACTGTTACAATTATATGCACTTATGAACATTGGCACGTGCATTAATAGAATTCTTTTTCATGAATTATCACAAAATATCGAGTACAAACACAGCTACAGGGTGTTTCAAAAACTTATACACTCTCATAAATAAAATTTATTTTCTACAAGTGAGACTTAACCGCTGTGGAGATTGAACTTTTAACAAGCAAACCGAACATTGTCTGGGACAGTGGCGTAACATAAAAGAGGAATATGGGGTACGCTGCTTTTATGAACATTTACGTAAGATTTTGGATTGTATCCATTATGGATAACATGCAGTTCATCATGTCGGAGTAAACGAAGACAGAGAAGCGATGGCACCACGGAGCGATGGATTCGATTCCTGAAGAAGAGGAGGTCTAACAGCTGATTCACTTGGGATATGAAGGCGATCGTTATCGCGTGGGTGAAACGATATTCACGTCGATCTTTCGAGAAATTTATTACACACAAGAATAATCGACGATCTTTGAAATATAATAACAGCTGATATGAGAAGGTACTGTAAGAGTTATGACTTTCTAATATGACTATTTTCATGAACACTGGGCATACATGTATATATTTTCTAGTAGGAGTTATACGATTATTTAGACATGGCTTAAACATTATTTGCTCCGAGTATTGCTAGAATATGGCGTTACCATATGATATGGCAGGCACCATTATACGAAATTCTCACCATTGGTTGGCTTTATTAAGCAGATGTTTGGTCTTTTAGACATTTTCCAGTAAGGATAGTTTTTCTTGGATAGTTATTTTTTTTGTGGCGAGTATTTCGAACTCGTGATCTGCAATTGGATTATTTAAATTACTTCGTCAGTTCATTGCATACTAGCGAGTGTGTATTATTCATCAGTAGGGATTTTTTCCATTGGATTGTTTGGAGATATTAAGATGTTATTCACTCAAGTGAATGAATATCGCTTTTATATGACAACTAGAGACTTGTTAATTCCAATCTGGTACATTCACTCATGAGACGACGAGATGGGGCCTTTCGTATTTATACGATTGCGTGGTGGTACACATCTTTACCCATCGTTCAGGGCATTATCATGTTAGACGACGGGGCAAGGCCTTTCGTATTTATACGATCGTGTGGTGGTTACCCATCTTACTTACCATTGAGGAACTCATTTTTATCATCCGAGTGTACTTGAGATTGTAAGAGGATCAAACAAGGAACTACTAGTCACATATCAGTCGAATTTTGTTAAATAAATTAAAAATACATGTCAGCAGGGTTACATTTTGTAATTCTTGTTTGCCAATCCAATATTTTGTTGCTATACTCTTTTGAGAGTACTTTCAGTTTAACAGCTGATACAGCTGATGCTTTTGATAATTTTTATGATTGAATTTGATACCTTTGAGAAGGATTTAAAGTAATTGAATCTTATAAGATGAATCATTAATGGTCAGATTTATTTTAAGGCAGATCAGTATTGCATATTTCGATGTGAGAGATTATAGCACATTGGTGTTTTCTGTGAAGTGAATTATGAGAATTTTAAAGAGAATTTATGCTATTTGAAAGCAGATCTTGAATTTGATTTCGATTACTAAGGTAATATTTTCCCTAATTGTTTAAGAAGTTGTCTAGATGTGATCAAATTAATTACAGTTATTGGAGATTGTGTGCGTTGATAATTTGAAGCCAGTTATATATTTTTGTAGATCATGCAACGTGATTAAGTGAAGTTTGTGATAGGCATTTTGTGGAAGTTGCCAAGTGGAAGTTGCAATATTGCTAATGTATTTTGAAGCAGACATGAGGTTGTCGAACCCAGTCTAGCATTATTTTTGAGATTCATGCTGTGCGCTGAATATTTATGGAGTTTGTGGAATAATTGTGGTATTCAAATGTGATATTTGATAAAGTGAAAATATATAATGTAGTTGTGGATAGTGAGATCCAACGTGAATTTGTGAAGGCAATAATATTTTTTGGCATGATAATTAAATACGAGATATAACTTGGAAGTGATAAAACTGTAAGACAACGTTCTATAAACCATATTAAACAATTTATTAGGAAATTAAACAAATAAATAATGTTGATAATACAAGATTTTCTGATAATAAAAATTAATGAAATAATAATCAGAAGTTTAAGCATATTAATGATCTGAACTAATGAACTAAAAATCAGAATGACTAGATGAAATAATAAAAATCTAAATAACCAGATGAATAAAATTTAAATAAATTGATAAATTAAATTTTGGAATATATCAATGAATTAAATAAATGGATGAATTAAAGATTGAATAAATAAGCTGACTTAAATAAATTAATAGATGATTGAATAGATGATGAATAACTGAATTGGAAGGTGATAATTAATGAAAGAAGCTGATGATTAATAAATTTAAATGAATTTAAATAAATTTATTTGAGATATGATTTGAAGAATTGTAACTTGTGTTGATGAATTAAACAATTAATTTTGATGATGATGATAATTATAACCAATGAGTAGTGGATTTTCTGTGATTCACAAATAAGCAATGATTAATGACAGTGTAAATAGTGTAAATTAGTTATTCGATGTTTAGGAGCATTTTACTAACATATTCAGCATTCGAATGATGCCATGCAAGCCATAAATTATGTGATATTTAAAATATGTGATTATAATATGTGTGTTTAGACAGATTAATAATATTTTTTACATCCACATTCATGATGTTAATTTAAAGAGAAGTTAGGTCTCAGTTATCACGAATGTCAGTGACGCAAAGACATAGTGCTACGGTGATCCTGAGAACCCAAGAGAACTTTAGAAATTTTTCCTATTTTATGTGGATTAAATACACTTTGAGTAGAATGGAGATGGTTCGATTTTCTGGACAATGACAATTTAACGTTGGCATTCGACCATGCTCTCAGGTAGGATGAGTGTTTAATATGTCTGTCTGACTATCAAAGTTGAATAAAATTTGTTTTTATCTTAGTTGTGATCTAATGATGATGTGATTTTCCCTTTTCTTTCCTTGTCTTAATTAAGGCTTAACCAGGAAGGATGTGGTTTGCTAGGGATTCAGTTGATGGCGCCCATTGATATTTGTATTTTTTTTTAAATTAAATTTAAACCCGTAACGACCCTGGAGATACTTTATCTCGTGTTACCCTCTGCTTTTGTGATATTTCAACTGAATTTCCGACACATTCCTTATTTGACTAGGTGTTCATTTAACTCCGCTCTGTCCTGGAAACACAGGAATGCGATGTAATAGCAGATGGGTCATCGCATCCCCAGGACGAACGGGTATAACACGTTTATGAAAATTACATAAATAAACTACCAGTAGTACACTTTATCACCGTACAAAATTTCAGGGTGTCATCTGGAACTTTTTCGGAGATATAGAATGCCAGTGAAATATTTCGCGTGGCCGCCATGTTGTATTGGTGAAACGTATGAAAATTTGAAATTCCACGGTCAACGTGTGAGAAGGTAAGTAGTATGCACTTACTGAGTTTAATTGAAATCACTTCGCCCGTTTAAATTTTATTAGGGACACACTCACACACACTGACAGAAGGTGATCTCATAAGCCTATATTTATCATAAATGAATATAAGTTAAAAATGGGCGATATAGTTCCTCACGGAACTACTTGTAAAAGGAAGCTTAATTTTCGGGGGAAAATGTTTTGCACTTACTTTATATTTCAAAATGATGTATTACACTTGGCTAAATAATATTTCTACCGAATAGCAGAAACACCACGGTAAAGGAATGGTGAAAATGTTAACTGTCTACCTCGATTAGTTCCTGAGAAAATTTGTCAGAAGTGTAGAAAACTTATGTTCTTCAGAAATTTAACCATTGGATATTCATGTCCCTGGCCTGGCCAGAAATATGCTATTTTCTATCATATCACACACATATACACTTTCCGTATGGTTCTGAGGGCGCCGTCAGTTTCATACCAACACACCAATTGGAGTTTTCGTGTTGTGTACATGATTCTACGCGTGCTGATAGCTCCAATCTGTCTATGCGTGTAACTTCCATACTATCAATGGGATTTCGTCCAACTTTCAATGTGCCTCGCGTTCCACATCAAATATGACCATGCGTATTCTCTAGAGTCACCAACGCTGCCAACTGTTTATAAATGTTCTTTTTGTCTTAATTCTGGTCTCAATATATCAGAGAGTATGCAGGCCAGCAGTTCTGAACTTGTCTCTTTCCAATTCATAGTAACCATAGGTGTACATTTTAGCCTACTTTTAATTTTTTGCAGAAATTATGGAATAGTAGAGTTGTGATATCATCCGGGCAGATGTTTGTATGTCTGTCCTTCTGTACGTGTGTGTGGGTGTGTCCCCTATGAACTCATAAACGGCTCCAGCGATCGAAACGAATTTTGTTATATGTAAAGACGTATACTAGAAATTCTCACTGCTATACAGTATTAGAAAAGGATGTCTAGGCTACCAACTACTGAAAAATCACAATTGACATTTAAACTATATGATGGATATCTCATCAGGTATATGCGGGATTTGTTCCAAAGTTGGCACTCATATTGATAATTATTCGGACTAATGCCCAGGAGCACATATATATGACAGTGATGCCAACATAGGTCTACGCCTGTTGATAGGTTCAATTATTAATTTATGTACTTATCATCCTGTCTGTTCGATTTTAACCAAATTTCATATGTCCGTTGTCGACTGTAATAGATATGACTTTGTGTATCCTTCAGAGTTAACAGGACTGCCAACGGTGGATAAATGCTCTGTGGTAGGTTCAATGATAAACTGCATCTAACGTCCATAACATTTCATGGATAAGTAACAATGTATATTGTGTGTAAGCCATAAGGGATATATTTGTGTGCATTTTCAGAGGCAGCAGACCTACCAACTACCTTCGAACATTTGAGCCGTAGACTTTCAGTAGCTCAGAATCCATGGAAGGAAAAAGTTTCAAACTTTAGTGCTATATTGAGCTACAACGTTTCATGTGTGTTATGAACTTCATTCCGTAGTTAAATTTATTATTCCAGATAAGTCTATATAGATCAGTCCTTGGTATGAATCTTGAGTTTTAAGAAACGCAAGCTCTATTGTTCGGCACGGAACGACTTGTTTAAAGTAATTTACCCTTTAAATACACCTCAGTAAGATTATATTGTTGTATAAATTAATACGCAGAATAACCCGCAGTTAATTACATCTACTTTGTCACTTACTTAAGTGAACATTGTGGTGTTTGAAGCCATATTTTCAGTGTTGCCTTAGTAAACAAGAGTTTAGTGCTTTTCAGTCGGTCAACACGAATGTACCCAAAAGAGATGGGTTATGCCCTAATCCTGAAATAAATTACATGAGATTAATAAAACACTAGGATGACCAGTTTCGATCGTCAAGCGATCATCATCAGATCCATTACACTTAGGCTACAAAATCTATGTTTGAAATACAGGTGGAAATATTTACAATATGTACAATTATTTAGTTGCAGTGTTGGTAGTGCAACTGTCAGTGTATGCTAAATGCAGTATATATGTTAGGTGAAATGCTAAATGGTGATAGCTATCCGGAGATTGTACTTTAGAGAGATTATATGGTTGTAAACTATGGTTAAACTATAAAATTTTTGGCTAACTACTTATCTGATTGTCTTCCGTATTACAGCTACTCGCAGTTTTCGTGCTCACTGGAACTCGCTGTGCGGTCGACTGCGGTGGTTATCTTAACGACTGGTTTTTCCCCTGCCTCCTCCCCCCTGTCCCAAAGTGCTGTGGGGAGTGATAGCGATGTGTTTATGTGAGGTGTTGCCAACCTAGATAAGATGTATGTTATTGAATGAGGTGGGACGACAACTATTAAAGACCGTGGATTGGCCCTCGCCACGCGTGGAGCATAACCCATTCGAACTAAGCGTTGACGGTCTTATGAGGACGTCCCGGCACCTTTAATACTGCCGCGAATATGGGCCTTGGTTTATTGCAGAAGCAAAGTACATCGTACACCTGATCCAGATAACATTTACCTATTAAAAAACCCCTAATTTCCCCCCTTTTTTATCTAGCTTGGCTGTGTCGCTAAATTGTGTTTTGTTTCCGACAGGGTGTGTTTTTTAGTAGCGTGAAGAGGGGTGAGCTCTCCATGAAAGTGTGTTCATTTAGATTGTTGGGATTGTTTCGTTTGGCTAGGTGTATCTCGATTGCTTCCTTTATGTCAAGAGCTCTGCCTTTTGATTCGTGATGGATTATTTTAAGGTCCGACTCTATGTTGGTAAAGCTGTGCCCTGCGTCACACATATGTTCGCACACGACTGAATGTGTTCCGTATCTTATCGCATTCCTATGTTCATTATAACGTGTGTCTACTCGCCTTCCACTCTGCCCGATGTAATTAGCTTGACAATCGGTGTCTTGGCACGTTATAGAATATACCCCTGACCTTGAATACGGGTCACGTTTATTTAGATTACTATTTAGGAGGTGCCTAGCGGTTGTGTTTTCCGTCGTGAAAGCTATCTTTATGCCTTGTTTTTTGAATAGGTTAGTGATTTTATATGTATTCGCATTCACATAGTTGAAACGCGCAAATTTTTTCTCATTACTGTCCGGTTTGGGAATCGTTTTTTCTCTTTTTCTCTTAAACATCAAAATTAATATCAATTTTATGATCTGATGATGATCGCTTGACGATCGAAACTGGTCATCCTAGTGTTTTATTAATCTCATGTAATTTATTTCAGGATTAGGGCATAACCCATCTCTTTTGGGTACATTCGTGTTGACCGACTGAAAAGCACTAAACTCTTGTTTACTTAAGTGATGTGGAGCAACTAACACATACCTTTCTTGGCGTGAGACCGACGAGAGGTCTCAAAATGTTGGCCTTAGAGAGATTCGACCAGTGCTCTGACAGAGGATACCACCAGCTGTCCTTACAGACACTATAGTGGTAATTAATTACGAACTCTCAGGAAATCTTATCAATACCAGCTCAAAATATTTGCTCACACAATCATTATAACAGATAGCACAATATCACATTTTATGATGCCTGATTCGTACAGTTACACACAAATAAAATCTATGATTACACGACACATATAACCAATGATTGTGTAACTCTGAAAATAATACACATTAATACGAGTCCATTCAGGAGAACACAGTGAATATTGGTTTCTTTTTCTCTATAACATCAAAATTAATATCAATTTTCTTCTGTAGCAATTCCTTCCGCCTCACAATTATATTAACTCACCCCCGTTAAACCGTGCACCACGGCCGTGAGGGTAGCTGTATCAATTCAGGAGATTACTGGTTCGAATCACGGCGCTGACAGTTGCTATCCTGAGTGTGGTTTTTCCTCGTTTTTTCCCACTCTCCCGAGGCAAATGCAGACAATATACCTTACTTCAAGTCCCGGGGTGCTAACCCATCCCTGTACTCAATACGGTTACACACACTACTACAGTCATCAGAGGAATACATGTTATCACAGAAGTAAAACACACACTGTATTACCCGGGACTGAAGACCAAGATGCCCCTAGCCTCTTAAACGAAATTACAACAAATAGGCTAGTATTAATATTAACTTAATGCTTCACAATTTCTGAGGAAACATTACATTATTGGCGCCTGTGATTCTCGGCAGTAGAATTTAACCTATGACAACCTCCTCGCTAGGTAATATTGAGGAACATTAATTCTAGAGCAGTGACGTCATGCTGACGCAGGTGTTGGTAGGATGTGGGATGGTACGTGATATGAAGTCACTAATTGCTCCGTCATCACTTTGGAAGGGGAGGGTTGATCGCTATGTTAATCACACGAGTAATGATCCCGCTTACGACACATCCTATGGCATTGTACGTTTTGTTATGCTCTTGGTATTGCCTTATTAGTTCAACATGTCGATATTAACATTTAGGCTATGAAAC
The DNA here is from genome assembly GCA_946902985.2 of Meconema thalassinum. Lineage (NCBI taxonomy): Eukaryota > Metazoa > Arthropoda > Insecta > Orthoptera > Tettigoniidae > Meconema > Meconema thalassinum. Next base: position 1,161,773,929 of record OX336389.2, on the reverse strand, counting down.
AAATTCCCGAGTCTGTAGTTTCAATGTTCTTCTTAAGTGTCACGATTTCCTTGCCACTTTTTCATCCTTATTTCTCTACCCCTTTCCTAGTCTGGCTGCCTACATTTGATAAAATGTGAATTTTTCTTCATTTCTAATCTATTTTCTCCATGTGAACGATTATAGATCCATGAGATGGACATGTGTGTGTATGTGTATCTATGGCCCCCAACAACGTTTGATCGACTGGATCAATGTTTATAAAGCTTTGTACTATGGGGCTTTCTTCTTATCTCTGGAGACGTCAAATATTGATTTTACATCGCCCTGGCCTTCGCCAACCTAATATGGTGGGCACGTGAAATATTTAGACTGGATCAATGTTTATAAAGCTTTGTACTATGGTAGGCTTTTCTCTTATCTCTGGAGACGTCAAATATTGATTTTATATCGCCCTGGCCTTCGCCAACCTAATATGGTGGGCCCGTGAAATATTTAACCAGTATTCAAGAATTATTCGAAAATTATTGGAGTTATTGGTTTCAACTGTTTCTCATTCCCAGAAGACTAAGAAACAAGTTTACACAGACAACTTTCAAAGTCATGACAAAAATAAGAGGCCAACATGGTGGCAGTATAAATATCTAAAATTACATTGCCTCGTCTGACGACTGAATCATCCTAGCATACTCAGCGCAGTGAAACTTGGCATACCACGAATATACAGGATGTAAATGATATACGTGAAGTCCGTTACATCGGTGATAGAAGATGTAGTTCTAAACAATTACCTTCATGAAATTTAGTCGAATCTTAATTAGTATAGGTGGAATTAAATCACAAAAATCATCGGTCAATGTCATGGAAAAGGGAATAGACTTCGTTCCCCTCAGCAGCACAGCTGATTTCTCCCCGGTCTCCCCTACAACACTGTGGCTTGTAGACGAGAGCAGGAAGGTGAGTGATCTCGGCCAATAGCAATGAATAAACAAATCGAGCCTATGAACAACCGATTCACTCAGTCACGGGGTGGTAGATTTGTTTAGGATTCATCCAATCTTATGGCCTATTAAAAACTTATTGGAAGTGCATAGTCTCCATTAGGAAATTGAAATTCTAAAGATGTGCTAAATTATTGAAAGGAACCGTTTGGTGCAAACATAGCACAACAACGATAATATCACTAATAGCTCACTCGTTTCTCAATGTGCCACCCTAAAAGAAGTTGTCATACCGTCAAACAAGCCGATGACAATTATGTTGATTTGTCCTACTTACTTGGTGAAATAAATGCCATAATAATAATGATAATAATATTTTTTTTTAAACAAACTCACTACTTTTATGTTTTTCGAGGATGTTGAGTTGTCGGAATTTTGAGTTCACATGATTATTTTCTTATGCGTGCCATTAAATGCATCGACATAAGGCTGTCGTATTTCACACCTTCATTTACTATAGACTGAACCTAGATTGAATTTCAAGAAGGATAGCACTCTACGACCAGAAGATTATTATTATTAATAAGATTATCTACATGTGGTGCTAGTGTTGATACAGCTTACTATTACCGGCTGATATGTAAGTACTGACGATTGTAATAAATACTTTATAAAATTTAAAACATGCGTGCAGACTTTCGAAACCCTACTGGTCCTAGAAAACCTGTCAAGGTCCACATTGCATTAAAATCATTTCGTAGCTGTATGCTTAGAATCACGTCCCACCATCGGCAAGGGGCGTGGTGGGGCAGCGGTAATGTCATTAGGCTCTCACCAACGTGGACCAGGTTCGAATACCGGTGAATGCATAGATTTTTGAAGTGAAATTCCATGTCATGTGGTTCAGATTCCACATAAAATTGAGGTCAAATAGCTCATGGCCGCGAGATTTACGTCATGTAAAACTACAGGCTTCCTTTCTTCCCACCATTGGCAGCAACAAGATGATTTCCCGTGGCATCCCACGAGGCCAAAGTTGGGATGTACCTTCCTAAGACCACGGCTGTTTTCTTACCTATCCTCGTGGTGTAGCCGTGTGCGTTTAATCGTGCACCACAAACGCAGCAAGTCCGGTGATTGGAGGTCCAAACTGAGCACCGACAGTGGCTATCGTGAGCTTGGATTTTCCCGGATTCCTCCACGGATTTTCCAAGCACATGCCGGGATAATATCGTACGTGAAGTCCCGGGGCACCAACCTCATTCACGAACCCAATAACTACAGCTACACACACTACTACAGTGACCACAGAAACACAGTTTATCAGACAAATCCAACACTCTCCCAAATACACGGGGCAAATAAATAAATGTCCTAAGCCCCTAAAATGAATTAACAACAACCATCACAACAAGCTTGCAAGTCTCTTCGATCATCATTGTTAACAAAAATATTTATTTACTGAACGTAGAGATTTGAAGCCATTCTAATCAGTGTTGCCTATACAAAGTGTCTTTTGCAGGTTTTCAGTCAGTCAGCACGAGTTTGCCCAAGGAATTGGGTGGGGTGCAAGTTATAAATATTCAAACACACGCCTGGAAAAAATTATATTTAAGTGTGATAATTAACTAATACATGTAATTTTTTCCAGTAGTGTGTTTACATACACTGCCGCAAAACATTAGGTCACCAATTCACTCAAGATTTATTGTGGCAACAGTGCATATGGAGTACATGAAATTATTAAATAAACAGATCAATATGTCAAGCGGTTCAGAGATACCAGGTATCGACCCCTGCTGAAACACCCATATTAGTACGAGGTGTAGCCTCCACGGGTGGCAATGCAGTCACTGCACCCAGTCAATCATAGATATGGCGAATACTGTATTGGGATACGTAATTCCACACCTGCTCGACCTGTTCACACAGTTCTGTAAGAGTTGTGGGTGGATGAGTCGCACGAGTCACTTGTCTGCCCATCATGTCCCACACGTGCTCGATTGGTGACAAGTCCGGTGATCTTGCTGGCCAGGGAAGTTGCTGCACGTTGAGTTGCACGGGCAGTTTGTGGGCGATCATTATCCTGTTTGAACAACACATCCCCTTCCTGTTGCTGGAACGGCAAAAGGACGGGTCTAAAAACATCCTGCACGTACCGAGCGATGGTTGGCGTTCCCTCCACAGACACCAAAGGTGAACGAGAGTTGTTGTTTTTCGCACACCAGACCATAAGGCCTAGGATGGGGCCGGTGTGTCTTGGACGAATGCACTCTACGAGACAGCGCTAACCAGGTCTACGTCGAATGCGCCAACGACCATCACTTGCGTGCAGGCATAATCTGCTTTCTTCGCTGAAGACCACGGCGCGCCATTCCATCTTCCAAGTGATCCTCTGACGGCACTAGTCGAGCCGTGCGCGTCGATACTGTGGCGTGGGTGGAAGACGGGCTAGAGGTGTGCGTGCCCGTAGGCCCACTGCTAGTAACCGGTTCGCAACAGTTCGTGTTGACACTTCTGGGCTCACAAACCCTCGTATCTGTGCTGTGGTAGCTGTACGATCTGCCACTGCTACCCTTACGATACAACTATCCTGGCGGACGTGTGTGTTGCGTGGACGTCCAGAACCTCGTCTACTGGTGTGAGAATGTTCACATGACCACTGACACCGGTATCGTTGCACAACGGACACAGCACGTCCAACTTGTGTGGCAAGTCTCCGAAAGGACCATCTCGCCACTCGGAAGACCACAATTTGACCCTTTTCAAACTCGCTCAGTTTGCTGTAGGAAGAACGAGTGCGTCTCCGTGGCATTGTATCTACTTGCTTCACACGTTTGCATCACGATGGGCCGTATGGCTGTGAGCTTTCCTTCTTAAATGGTAGCCACAGATGGCGCTCTGGTAGCTATGCCACTTCACTATCTGTTGGCGGACGACTTTGAAACCCTTATCAGTACATCTGCTATCCCTCAGGTGGCATCTGCCGTCATCGGATCAAAATCGACGTCGTCTTTTCAGGTGACTTTTTTTTCGGCAATGTATTTATAACTTCTACCGCGCCCAATTCATTGGGCACAACCGTGTTGACCGACTGAAAAGCTGCAAAAGACAATTACTGAACGTCCTAAACAATTGTTACCCTACTGAAATATAAATAACAATCAGTACAGATATAATCTCATATAATTTGTTTAATAATAATAATAATAATAATAATAATAATAATAATAATAATAATAATAATAATAATATGTTTTAGACACTATATTTTTATTAATTTCGGGGATGTCGAGATTCCGAAATGTTGTGTTCACAGAATTTCATGTACGTGCCATCGGCATACGGCTGTCGTATTTGTGCGCCTTCATTTCTTGAATGACTGAGGCTAGATCGAACCCTTGAGAAGGATGGCACTCTACTACCTGAGCTACAAGGCCTCGTTATCATTAAATTATTATTATTGTTTTATACAGTACATATAACACATAGCTGGTGCATCACAACATAACTATACGGGCTTCAGGGAACCAAAGTACAGTTACTGAAACAGACACTTCTAAGCTGGAAAGTCGAAATCGCTACCCATGAACTTCCAGACGATTCGGTTTGTTGAGAGAACTACTGCCTTTTGCATTAGTTTGTACAGTTGAGTATCCAGATCCAGTTCTTCAAGGCCTTGGAACAAGGTACTTGGGATCATGCCCGTACATGTGAAAATGATAGGTATGGTCTTTACCCATTCTACATGCCATTGCCTTTTGATAGGGCCGACCAACTCGCTATATTTGCTTTATTGTTATTGTTATTGTTATTATTATTATTATTATGTACACGTGGTACCGTACTAGCATTACATTTTGGAAGTAATTTTCCATGGTTTCCCACTTCTACCTCAAGCAAATGCCGGGATGGTTCCTAGCTCAAGGCCACGGCTGCCTTCTTCCCAATCCTCACCTGAATCACAAATACCCACATTACTACAGAAACCACAAAACACTGGTTATCAGACGAATTCTACACACACCCAACTACATGGGGCTAAATGACCAAAATCGTCAAGTCTCTCAAACAATACAACATCAAGTATTTTATTTCCCGCGTAAATGCTAGTTCTGAACAGACAACAGGGTGTCGGAATTTTGTCCAACTGTATTTCTTTAACGTGCAGAAAGCCATCGACACACCGTGGCTGACTATCGAAATTATTTTATCCTTTACATGAACATCAATCTATGGCTTCCACACTTATAAAATAGGCTACACAATGCTACTGGTCCTAAAGGAAGAAGAACAACAACAAGAACAATAGCAGTACAAAAGTCCATACGAGACGAGTACCACTATCCTCATAACAGCTGATACAACCCCTCAACCAGTAAGGTCAATGCTCCGGTTACGTAACAACTTCCCCTCCCCACGTTGTCCCACCTCAACCCGCCTCGTTTGCGTCAGACTGCTTTTCAACCTTCTGCTTGAAAAGTTTCTGAAAAATTTACAAACTTGTTAATGATTAATTTTCAACATAAAGATAGGTGACATATTTTTCACATAGGAAGCTTAGAATAGTCTCTTATATCACAAGTGTAACGGACTTCATTTATATACTAGGGTGAACCCGTTGAAATTCAACGGAATACTAAGTCCCTGGGTCGGTAAAGTACATTTGTCTGGCAGTTAAAACTGCCGTGTGACAGCATTTGCTTCAGGTAGTTTGCAGTGGCTAAATCAGACTCCAGAAATTAACTTATAGACTTAAGTGTGTAGTAACTATTTGTAGATAAATTTTGGTTCAATATCTCATAAATGTAGTGATGATGGAGTACCTCCTTAAATACAACATGTATTGTCTTATGGCTCGCCGGCACTATTTGTACTTTCAAACTGTCAAATGCTACGTATAGCTGGCTATGGCTAAATACAGGCTGGGATAAATATACACCAACACGGTCTAAAGTCTGTGCTTGAGCTTTGTTAATTGTCATACTGAATGCAAGGCGAGCAGGAAACTGGCGTCTTTTAAAATTAAATGGAATAGTGTCGGATGGTGTTAAATCAATTCTAGGAACCAGAACTTTTTGTCCCACACCTAACCCTGTAATGATTTCAAGATCTAATCAACTGTCATTCACTTTTCGCACAATTAATCTTGTACCATTTAGAAGCCCCAGTGTAGCATTTAAGTTTCTTAATAACTTTACAATCACTCCAAGTATTAAGTTAAGGACATTAGGAGGCAAGCCACTTAATTCAATGCTGTTCAGAAACTCTATGGGAAATTGGAGAGTTTCATTTTCATCTTCAGTAATTAAGTTATTAGAACTGATGTACGTTCTGGCCGCTCCGGGTAGAAGATCTTTAACTTAAGAATTGATTTGATCGCAGTGTTCGTTTTTTGGGCCAAGAATGGCAGTTTTGGAGAAACTTTAGCATCTTCTGGTGACTGAAATTTATTCCCGTAAATTTTAGAGACGATGTCTTATTTCACGATGCCAGAGGGTGGTAAATCAATAACAGATTGCTCTGCCGATTTCAGATTCACGGAAGGGTAATCTCCATTACCAATTTTCAGCTAAAAATCAGCAGTCTAATTCCTCTGGTCCGGCTCGCATAATTTTAAACACAGGAAATATTTTAAATTATGACCAAAGAGGAGAAAATTTAATACAGTTCTGAAAAACAGCTTGTTTGGAAGCATACGGAACAACAGGCAAAACTTGTCTAAAATCTCCACTTAGTACAATAACTTTCCCTCCAAAAGAGATGGAATTACCCATAATGTCTTGAAAAAGTCTGCTAACGTACATAAGGGCACGTACGTTAGCCATTGGTGCTTCATCCCACATAATCAGCCTTGTTGACCTGATATCATGTGCTCCTTTACTGTTCATTTTTTAAGATGAATCAGGAAGCTTGGTGTATCTTCAGCGGTAACTTAAATCTGCTGTGTACCGTACGGCCATTGGGTAATAGCTTGGCAGCAATTCCAGTCCACGTCCTGGTATCACTTCGAAACCCAAATCAGTGCACTTTTTTATGAGACATTGGTACACGAATGTCTTGCCAGTACCGTCAAGACCATCTATGAAGTATGCATTAATTTTATTTGTTTTGTTCTCTAGCATAGCGTTAATAATATTTCATTTATGACGAATCTTTGTTCATCATTCGCTTTCTGAGTAATTGAGTCATAATCAGCATCAGGAAGCATGGAAGATTCATTCCTTTCAGTACGTGGTCTTACTGATATCGCGGAGAGTCATTTGATAAGCTGTTTACTGGTTATAAAGACGTAAGTAATCCTCCCTAATCCTTAAAAGTATCCCACAATTCAACTGAATTCGATGGTTGTTGACATATACAAATGAAGGAAAATAATTGTCTCAATTGAAATGGCATTTGAAGAACTGACGCTTCACGTAGTGTGCCCATGTGGACATTGCACAAGTCGAACCCTTAATCTTCTAATAAAAGATAAAAGAGTTTTCTAAAGGAAATCATGATAAACCAAGAAGATATTCTTTCAAGAACAGGCTTTAGGAACCAAGCTAGACCGTGCAGGAGGCTTATTAGAAATCTAACCGGAAACATGAAATCACATTAGTTTGACACTTTTAATATCGAATGCTATTAAGGAACCCATTAAAGAGAGCGAGAAGCAATGGAGTGGAGAGGCCAGACCGATCCTTGACATTCCGCGAGACAGCAGTTCTAACAGAAATTATTACAAGTCAAGTGTGACATTAATGGGAAAACTACTTTTTATGGTAATGGTAATGACACCCATTAGAGGAGGCCCCACTATATGCCAGCCAGCAAAATTTGGAATATATAAGCAGGGAAACCCCCGCCATTCAACTTGATGAATTAAAAACACTACGTTGGTAGCTTAGAGACCACAACAAATCCAGTGACGTAATAATTCAGTAGGTTTGTGGCCCTGTAATATAAACACAGGAGGAAAGGCTGACTAAGACTATGTAATCGGAGATTCCGGCGCAATACTATAAGAGGGTAAGGAGTTATAAGGTTGGCCCCTCAGTGTGAATAATAATGATTTTTATTAATTAAAAATTAACCAGTGACGAATCTCGTTCCGCTAAAAAGCAATCTTACAATTGAAATATTTTACACCTGGAAATAAATTGAGAACCAGTTCCGAACAGGGAGTCAGGAATTGAGTTCCCGAAGTCGAGAGGAACTACATTTCGTGTTAAATCAAATATATATACCTTGGGCTTCAGCCAGAGTAACACAGTTCGACTTGAGACTCCTAAGTGAGGTCGTGCTACTCGACAGAGTATTCAGAATCTCAAGTTCATCAGTTATCAGTTTATCTACACCTCAGTGGAGGCACGCTACGTTATAAGCATAGCAGATCTTAGAGCTCCGTGGAAGAACACTCTAACGCAGAAAAGAAATTACGCCACGAGCTAGAATAAGTCGCACCACGTCGATAATCCAGAGTTCGAGACTCTGAACAGTTATATCCATCTGCAGAACCTTTTAAAGACGCGTACTACAAAAAGAAATAACGCAAAGTTACGAGACCAGTTACGAAAGCCATAGGGCGTTGAACAAGTTGCGTTACGTCTAAAATAAAGGCGTTCACAAAGACATTAACTCCCAGAGGGGACGTTACAGAACAGTATATTGCAACTGCGTACAGCAGAATTTTACGAAAAGAACGTAGGACAACGCGAGTTCGAAGAAGAAAAATAATATTTAGAGAATTCTGTTAGGAACAGGAAAATAGTAAGTTTATGGACTTCGAATCGGAAGCCAAGTTATAAAGTTATCAAATTGCGATAGATAGCAATAGGAGAAGATAGTGGTGGCAAAAATTAAGGACATTCTTCGCCTAAACCAAACAGACAGAAGTAGTTAAAGCCACGCGCTATAATATTAAACAAGAGAGACTTACCAGAAGTAGGAGTAAAAACATTAAAGGAGAAGTCACACGTCCGATGCAGACAGTAGAGAGAGCATCAGGGATCGTCTGTGTCGTGAAACTCATCGCCAAAACTCTGAGGTATGGTCCGTGTGAATTAAGTGACGTGTAAATATAGAAGATAAATGTTTTAGTGTATTAGTGATAAAAAGCAGAGTAATTATGTATTTTAAAATGTATCAGTGTAATTTGTACGATCAGAAAATGAAGATGATCAGTGTTAGTGTAATTATGTGTAACTAAACAAGCAGAATGGGTGAAGTCATCCGGAAGTATGGTCATGAACCGAACGACACACAGGGTGAGTAAGGATATGTTATTATCCTAAAAATGTTGTGACATGTGCTATAAATAATTGTGAAATGTAAGAAATAATCAAATGAATGCACTATTATATGAATGAATAATGGTTAAAAGATTTGTTGAAAATCGCAAGTATAATGTTGTCAAATGTAAAGTAATAATGTCAAAGTGCAAAGTAAAAGTAAATGAAACCCGCATAAATGAATAATTAACAGTGATAAAATGAAATCTAAGAGAAGAAACCGAATATAATTATATTATTGGCAAGTATTTTATGCCATATGATAAATTGTAAAAGTAATAATGAAATGCACACCTTAATAATAATAATAATAATAATAATAATAATAATAATAATAATAATAATAATAAAAATGCTGAGTTTTATATTGCAAAAATAATGAGTAATATTGAGTAATTGTACTTCATAAATAGTAATTTGATAATTAACAACGGTTAATAATAATAATAATGAGCTCAAATTAAGAGAATTGAATAATTAAAGGTTCTTTGGGATACCTTAAATGTAAATGAAAGTAATGTTTGTTCAGACCGTAAATAAAATGGATTAAAGTAAATGGTGATTAATCGAACACCTGAATGATATATTATGACGTTTGTAAGCTATAAGCCATGTAAAAGGGAAAACGTAGAATTGAAGACCAGTAAGTAATGACGCGACATGACTAAAGTTGAGTTATCTGAGAATAAATAAATGTGCGATGAAAGTCCAAGTTATAATAATGTTGTATTGCCAAAAAGGGCCAATAAATAACGAATAATAAGTAGCATCAATCTAGGGAAATGTATTTATCCCATAACATGCATATTCGGGAGATCCATAAAAGGTATATATTGTCGGAACACCGTCGTCGTATTAAGGGTTGCTCCCATGGAAGGGCCAAAGGGTCTTTGTCAGTTGCTGAATTGTATTAAGGAAAAAGTGCAGTATAAGTCCTGCTGGGAAGGATGGGGATCTCCAGTTTCAAGGCGTTGCCGAATTTATATCATGTAAGTCTGGAAGGAATAAAGGGGTTTCTACGAGATATGATAAGACTGGGGAGGCTAATGTTTGTCTCCGAGCCTAATGGCATATAACATGTCCTAAATTGGCCAGCATTGTCTCTCCGACCAGTAAGTGTGTGAAATAATAAATGTAAGGCGGAATTTTGGCATGATGGAGATCTCAAAATGTCCGCAGTAAAAAGTATTGAATCGTCGTGATCTCAGAATGAATGCCTTGGTTATGAGGAGCATGAAATGAATGATATAATAAAGTGAGGGATCTTAACTAATAGCTTTTCGAGAGGGGAACGGAACGGCCTTGCCAGCTCTTACGGGACTGCAGGGGAGCGTTAACAATAGAAGCATTGTAAACAGAGGTTTTGAACAGGTAGTGGCCATTAACCGAGAATGTGCAAATTTGTTTAATAAAGGTGCTAATAGAATAATAAAGTTAATATTTGTATTGATGGGTTTTAGACAAATGTCCCCATCCCAAGTTTGAAGTAATTCCATAATATTTGACAGTAATAGTCAAGGATAGAGATGTTGAGAAAATAATCGGTTTCTATCTCAAAGATTAAGTATAACGAGACGGGTAAATGAATAATTGAGTTTTGGAAATGAACCAAATAAAGGGTAGTGATAATAGCACATGATACATCATTAATGAACCACCTTAGAGCATGATGAGATAAGTTGAAGGGTGTGGGTTCGAGTCATGACAAGCAAAAGTATAAAATGTTGAAGTGTTGTGTTCAAATGTAAACCACCTAAGGCTTAAAACGGAAGAAAGTTTTGCAGTTTAAATAACTAAATGTAATGCATATAAATGAAATCATAGACAAAAGCAAAAGCCCTGAAAGGATGATAATGATATAAGGTAAATATCCACAAACCTTAGATGATTTCTACAAAGTGATAGGCGCACTTGGTATCTAAACAAATATAAACAAAACTATAAGAAATAATTTTATGTTGATCTTAAATAAGGGATATTAGATCAAGGAATTTAAGCAAGATAATTTTAGTGTATTGATTTTTAGTGATTTTATGATGATTTTATTGATTTTGATTTTTGTTTTGGACTGATTCCAAACAATTTGTATTTGTAATTGTATTTGTATTTCCCTGGGTATATCTTTAAGAGAATAAATTCATATTAATTGTAATATGTTAGTTATTTGTGTAGTCTTGTTGATCCATCAGTGCTTTCATATCTGAATGTGAGATCATATTGTAGGTTGAACGGTACACGCTTCGAAACCGCAGTAGCAAAGCCAGGTTATGATCAAGCATTCTCCGACAGGATCGGGTACATTAGACTACGAGGCCATTCAGCATCGTCCTGAATTAACCCACGTTCCATTGCTGCTTCTTTGAATGGAGAACAGCACACAATGTTTACCGTATTTTCGTCTTGAAAACAGGTGGCATCATCTACGTGAAGTAACAGCAATCGAAGATGATATTTTTCTGATTCCACTGCGGAAACGTTAAACATTCTACTTATTACTTTTCCAGATTTTACGCATTTTTTCAGACGCGTTTGTTACATTCCCAAACATAATGAAATAGCGTTTCTGGGTATATGTAAGGACTTTTTGTCACGTGATTCTTATTTAAATTAAACCATGCAATCAGTTCTGTGCTTTTCAACTCCACTCAAATTAGAGCTTCAGCGGCATTTTCATCACAAAACTACACCTGCTGTTCATTTTGTAAATGAACAGGTAAGTGAACTAAAGTATGAGATTGTTCATGCATAGGATAGGAAAATATTCTATAGGCAGCTTCACTCGGACTTAAATATCGGGTGTTCAGAAAGGTAGATATTTCATCATGGTAAAGTAAACTCTCTTTGGTTGATATTTGTAGATTGGCGCAGTCATGTCCTTTGAAAACATATTTGTGGATATATTTTATACTCTCAACACTTGCACAAATCTCTACATTAATATGAGCTTGAAAGTACAATAAAAGGAACGGATTATAAGGCACTATGAAACGATTGTCAACTTTCACGTGATAACCTTGAACACGTTTGAAAATAGTTCTGCCATTGTCCCGCCTTCGATAAATAGGATAGCCGTTCACATTATCCTTTGTTTCAGCAATGAAATCCTTTGGGAAGTCCTTTCTACACTTCCCGTATACCATACAAATAGATTTGGGATTGAGATTACCGCAAGGCCCATGCACCATATAAGACTTCACTACATTGTCTAATGTAATATCACTGGGATCGGGTATTTCGGCAGAATTGAGTTTGTCAATATCTGAGATGTCCCTGAGCTTAGAATTTTCTTTTAGGCACAGCAACACTTGGAGATGGGGCAAACCTCTCTTTTGAAATTCAACAGTCTACAAGAAAGTTTGTACTTCACTAAATATTTGTGTTCGGTTTATTGAACGTAATAATTCCTTCACTTTTGCATGGAATACACGGACGGTGATATCGGGCCTATTGTTGGGAGTCTCATGTGAGTTTATACTGGAAGTGATGTCAGGCCATAATGGATTGCAAGTGAACGTTACGAAAATATCAGGCTTTCCAAATTGTCTTACCATTGCCATTGCATCCTGGTAATTTTGCATCACTTTTAGAGGGCTTTCCGTAAAATAAGAAGGTAATATAACCATACGCCCAACCCTTAAATTCTCGATTACAGCTCTTACATGCAGTGCGTTTGCTAAACTTGCATATGTGTCTACTCGCAACTTTAGCCTGTCACCTTCGATGCGACAATAGTAATCAACAATCAATTGTTGAGTTTATTTCCCAGCGTTAATAACAGGATTAAAGTATCCTGTTGGTGAATGACCCCTGACTTGAAGTCTGTATGAAATATATTCTCTCATACCGGTAGTGATATTCTGGCGGATTTAATTTTCCGCTCTCCTCCAGCTGGTATTCAAATATGCCATCCTGTCTCTCCATATGGCCAAATAAGTACGTAGGTCATAGGATCGCAATGCATACTGTCAAAAACTATGTTTATAGCATAAACGGCACGCGTATCTTTTGATGCATACTGTAGTTTTGTAAGACCGAATGTAAGTGGCGAGGTACTGCCATATGTTGCCAGTTACTGGAACTGATTGCAGATATTGAAACGGCGTGTTGGGGACAACAGTTAGCTCTTTTGATCTTTAGCATAAACGGCACGCGTATCTTTTGATGCATAGTTTTGTAAGACCGAATGTAAGGGTTACAATGACTTAAGCTCAGGTATATTCTTTCAAGAATATCTTCTCTGAAGGAGCTATTTAATGAATTTCCAAGACGGAATTGGTTAGCTTTGGAACATTTAAAAACATATAACTGCCCGTATGAAGGGTTTCTATCATTGTGAAGGTAGGCCTATCTGGCGGATAGTAGAATTTTCGTATATGGGCGAGGTACTGTCATCTGTTATCGGTTACTGGAACTATATGGGCGAGGTACTGCCATCTGTTGTCAGTTACGGGAACTGATTGCAGACTGTTATCTGTAGTCAGTTACTGGAACTATAGTGGCGAGGTACTGCCATCTGTTGCCAGTTACTGGAACTGATTGCAGATATTGAAACGGCGTTTTGGGGACAACAGTTAGCTCCTTTGATCACATGCTGTAATGCAATGTTAGAACAGAAATAAAACGTATTGATGGGGAATATATATAAGAATTTATAAGAATTTATTGCAGCCGAAAGGCCAAAAGAAGAGAATTTACATCTTTAATTTAAAGCGAACAGCATGAAAATCGGCCCGGTAGAAGTCACTGGCGGATTGTAGATAGAATGCATAATTGTCTTATATGTGCAAGTTAATTTCATGAAATAAAATACTAATAATTGTTGAATTAAATAAAACAATAGTGATTGCCCATATACATATAGGTATATTTCATCAAAATCACATTTCATAAAAATAGGTCCAGTGGGGAATTGTTGGCGATTTACAAAAGAAAACTCCTTGTGTTTTAAATACACTGAAGAAAATGGAAATTGCAACACCCAGAAGGAGTGGTGCTACATTGCTGCAATTGAACATGCAGGACGAGTGTTCGGTTGTGATTCGATGATTACACTTTCAGGTCCCTCTGACCGCAAGTGTGGACAACAATCAATACAGGATGTGCCCACCACGAGCTGCAATACATTGATGAATTCAGCGAGACATGGAGTCAATAAGGCCCTGGATCGCTTCCTGATGAATTGTGGCCCATGCTTGCTGCACTGCACGGGTCAGTTGTTCCAGAATGGTGGGTGGCTGAGGACGGTTGGCCATTTGTCGACCCATCAAGTCCCACACATGCTCAATATGACTGAGGTCCGGGGATCTGGCGGGCCATTCTAAGGTTGTGATGTCGTGGAGAGCTTCTCTGGAGATGCGTGCATTGTGAACCCGGGCATTGTCCTGCTGAAATATCCCATTAGCAATGTTCGCCATTATAGGGACAACCACTGGATTGAGTACCCTATCAACGTACTGTCGAGCAGTCATAGTGCCCTCAACAAGCACTAATTGTGATTTCACATTAAAGCCAAGAGCATCCCACACCATAATGCTAGGTGTTGGCCCTGTGTGCCTCTCGACAATAAGGTCTGGGCGGCCCCTCTCCCTGATACGTCGGCGCACACGATTTCGGCGATCACTGCGGGCAAGACAGAAGCGCGATTCATCACTAAAGACGACCCTATGCCATTCGTCGACCCACGTCGATCGTTCTCGACACCAGACCTGCCTTACACGTCACTGTTGTGGGGTCAATGGAACACCTCCTGCAGGGACACGGGATGGTAAGCCAGCTGCACGCAGGCGATTACCAACTGTTTGTTGTGTAACGTGGGGTGCCACAGCTTCTCGAATTTGCGCTGCTGTTGCATGGGGTTCCATCCGGGCCATCCGAATGATGGGGCGATCCTCTCTCACAGTTGTCTGTCGCGCTGGGCCTGTGCCAGGTTTACGAGTGTGGGTACCTTCATTTGACCACTGCTGCCATACACGTTGTACCGTAGATGCCTGTCGGCCAACACGTGCAGTGACAGTCCTTAGCGATAATCCAGCCTCACACAGCCCAATTATCCGAGCCATCTCAAACAGCGACAGTTGTTGATAGCGTGCTCTTCTCTGTCGTAGAGGCATGTTTGACGGGGAACACTTCAATGCACAGACTGCAAGTCAGCTACGCTACACCAGAGTCCGTATACTGGAGTTGATTCCTCCGCGACCAATCACGTGGGGAGACCTGTAGCAACAAACCAATGGGTCTGAAACATTGATCGTTTACATACCTACATGGCATCGTTCCATATCTTGAAAAATCAACACAAACGACCAATGCCTTCATGGTGTTGCAATTTCAGTTTTCTTCAGTGTATAAAGATATGCAGATACCGTACATAGATGACAAACGTAACTCACGGAGAATTTGTTACTTTACGGGAATGATAAAACTGAAAACGGTTTCGACAATATAATACCAAATGTAAGAGAGAAAAAAACTCAAATAAGAAAACATATCGGAGGTGGGATTCGAACCCTCTCGATGATGCATAAACAAATTTCGCAGACTATAGCGTTAACCGACCAGCCACGCAGACAATGATTCGTCAGTGCAACATTAAGTTAACTAAACAGCGTAGGCACTCAACTGCCAGTTTAAGCTCATCAAAACGCCCCTTATTTTATAATTGTATTTCAATGTATATCGTGGAAACAGCATAATCAATATTTCCCCTCCTTTAGAATTCTTATAAATAACTCTCACATTAAAACAGGGCGTGGACATCCGCCAAGTCAGTCATGACCAAGCTGATTCTGAGCATGCGCTAGGCCAAATAATAACGCATTTTTGTTTATAAATTTTAAAATAGTCGCCTCCGTAGCGTAGCGGTCAGCATGGTTAGCTGCCGCCCCGGAGGTCCTGGGTTCGATTCCCGGCTCTGCCACGAAAATTTGAAAAGTGGTATGAGGACTGGAACGGGGACTACTCAGCCTCGGGTGGCCCAAATGAGTAGAGGGGGTTCGACTCCCACCTTAGCCATCCTCGAAGTGGTTTTCCGTGGTTTCCCACTTCGTCTTCGGACAAATGCCGGGATGGTTCCTACTGCAAGGCCACGGCCGCCTCCTTCCCCCTTCCTTGCCTCTCCATCCTAATATTCCCCTCCTCCCTTCCCTCATGAGGCCCCTGTTCGCTTTGCAGGTGGGGCCGCCTGGGCGAAGTGCTGATCACACCTTCCCAGTTGTATCCATCCCGACCAGATGTTCCAAGCTCCAGGACACTGCCCATAGAGGCGGTAGTGGTGAGTTCCCTCGCCGAGTCCGTGGGAACCACCAACCTAGAGGGTAAATTGACTAAATAAAAAAATATAATTTTAAAATATATTGTAACATATTTGTTTATTTGAAAGACACTCTGTAAATATAGAGACCAAAGGCTTTCGTCAGAGTGCATTACGAAGTTAATCGGTTCAGCCGTTCTGTCAATCCCGCGGTAACAAAAATCACCTTAGGGTTTTAAATATATATATAGGCAAAAATTATATCATATCAATGCGGCGTGTTGTGTAAATAAATTGTTTCCAAAAATTCAAAATGGCGGCCATCTTAATTTCTAAAACAATATTGTATTCTTGTATTAAGGCTACTGTGTGTCTCTAGAATTTACCCCAAATGTGGTAGCATAAACCTTGTATTTCCCGTCCTACCCTGTAGTAGCAGGAGCACATATTTTTATTACTTTTATTATTACCTTGTTATTGCCTCATGATAATTATACCATATCGCATGCTAACTTCTTGTGCTGATGGCACGTTTCCTATTCTGTATGCAACGTCGATTCCTCGCCTATACGAGAAATCACGTACACGCATCTCAATAAATTAATTTCCCTTCTCTCTAGCATTAAAGGTTGCAATATACACATAGAATCTCCAAACTTCTAAAGTTAAAGCAACTCTAAGAACCTCGATTACTACACTGCATTCGTTTTGGAGGCTCAATAATAACTACCTCTTCAAAGATATATGAAAAGTTTGGCGATGGAGCCTCTGTTTGTAAATGAGAGGAAACTTTTATATTGTTCATTTGTAGACATTTGCAATATGCCCACTCCTTGCGAGTTTCACTGGTAGGCAGGGAAGCTCACGATGAGTGGTTCGATCCTGAGCTGCAAATTATTCGAAGGCTATCCTAAAGGCTTCTCTCGATTTCCTTGAGTAATTAACTGTTTCATATCTGAATGAAATGTTTCATGTAATTTTAGTTCGCACACTACGCAATATAGTCATATTCGATATTTT
Organism: Meconema thalassinum; assembly: GCA_946902985.2. Taxonomy (NCBI): domain Eukaryota; kingdom Metazoa; phylum Arthropoda; class Insecta; order Orthoptera; family Tettigoniidae; genus Meconema; species Meconema thalassinum. The sequence continues at coordinate 1,161,756,464 of OX336389.2, read as the reverse complement.
TTGCGAGAACATCAACAACCTGCATACTAAAAGATATTTTACATCAAATGTAAAAGAAATGCTGGACATAGTAGTAAACTGTAATATTCATCATCATATTTCTACAGTGAGTCTCTAGTTTCAATTCAAAAGGTTTATTTTATCCTATTTGTGTAGTTCATAAGAGTGAAACAAGAGTTGCAGTTGAGGAGACCTGGCACACCATTTAGAGGCCAAGGCTCATACTGTTCAGTTGCTGTAATATGTTGTAAATATTGACGGTATGGCATATATTATTGTAGTGGGTATCATTTTCAAATAGGGCAGTTTTATAATAATATTACTGCACTTACGATAGGCAATTGCTATAAAAGTACCAATAGCCCATTGAAGAGGAATGGTGACATAGTGCTTAATCAATTTGCTTCCCATCCTAGAAACCTGATTTCCGCACCCATGTTTTATTTTAAAGTAGACGTTTATGTTTGGAACGCCGCGAAGTATCAGAAGGCCATCTTCAAGGGCCATAATATGTGGCTGGTACGCTGGAGTCCCCAATGTAATATGAGAGGTTTTAACAATAGGAGAAACATTGGGAAATGCTTCAGTGAATATTATTATTATTATTCATAATATTATTATTACCGGCCGCGGTGGCCAAGAGTGCTAAGGCGCTACCTCGTGCCTCGCTGGCTTTGGGAGAGCGTGGGTTCGACTCCCACCTCGGCCGTCCTGAAAATGGTTTTCGTGGTTTCCCATTTTCATCACCAGACAAATGCCGGGACAGTTCCTTTCAATAGGTCCACGGCCGATTTCCTTCCAATATCCCTTCCCTGACCCGTCCTGAAAAGAAAAGTACATGGCCACTGGCTGCATTAATAAAATTATAATATTATTATTATGATGTTAAGAAACATCCAAAGGTGAATAGATACATTTCATAGCTGCTTGCTTCTCAACAATGTTAGCCGCGTTCGATTCACGGTCGAAGCATGTTAGCTTATTGACATGAAAAGTCATGCCCAGTGGTTCAGAAAAAACTTATACATCTAAATGAGTGGATTATACTTGTCAGATCGTAAGTTTACTGCCTTCCTTCCTCCCTTCCTTAACTTCTTCCATCTTATCACAAAACGTAAATAGGTGGTTGTATTACCTTAGTAGTACGGCCAGTAAAGAACGAATCCTAATAATCATTAACAAGTATAGCTCCAGCGAAATCAGTTGGTCAGTATGACTAACCCATGAATGCCCTGTGATGCCATATGTTATTAACATGTAGTACAACTGTAGGTGTGCTGTCACTGGCTTGTAGTGGCACAATGTACTAATTTGCAGTTTATACATTCCTTGCTTTGAAGTGACTGAAGTGGCCTATGAAGCTATCAACACGTATGAGTGGTTAGTCTCTCCAGTTCATATTCGAGTCGTAAAGACTAAAAATCCTGGACGTTTGTTTCCTATAAGTATAATTTTGTCAATATTATATTCTTCTCTGTATACTCCGTGGCGTAAACGTGGGCGTTAATTCGCTCATCACGACCTCAATGGGGATCTGCATTAAATCCAGAGATAGTAGGTTCAAACTCAGTTACTGACAAAGGTTATCTTCACCAAAAAAAAAAAAAAAAAGACATTGAAATATTTGATCTTTGCGTAGCCACCATGTTGGTTGCATATTTATCAGATTTTTAAGTCACATCTCTACTTAGTATAAAAAAAGTCCCCGATTCTTGGATGTTACGGGTAAACTCGAGAACAACTGGATTGATTTTGATGCGGTTTTCACCATTCTGTAAAGGATATCTCGAGGATGATTTCTGAAGAAAATTATTTATTTATGATCAAATGAAGCCGAGCAGTAACGATTTCAGTGGAAAAGTCGAAACAAAACATGGCGTCCGAGCGCTTTCTAAGCTTACGCTAGGCCAACCGTTAAAAATATCTAAATACTATGAGTGTAAGAATTGTTCAGCATTAAAAGTTCTACAAAAAAGTCCACGAGAGCAGATGTCTATCTAATACATCGCCCACTATAAGTGTTTTACGTTTTAATTTCTTCCAACCATGCCCATTCAACTACCGAGGCGACAGTTTACGAGCTAGGTAAGGGCGAGTCTATCATACCTGTTACAAGCTAGCAGCCAGCAGCAAACCATTGAGTCGTGTTGAGTTAAGACTTCTGAGAAGTGTGGTTGTGTTTGGAGTTTCCCTGGAAGTGCAACTCGGGTTTTCTTCATTTCGCCTGTGAAACACAGTCAAGTTAAGATTGGACGGAAGGGGGATTTGAGTTTCATTCACCTCGCCATTCCCTGGAAGTGCAACTCTCATTTCGCCTGTGAACCTTTTCGTTCCGCAAAATTCACAGTCAATTTAAGATTGGACGGAAGGGGGACTATATTATATTAAATTATACTGATTGGCGTATAATCTCTACTTAGTATAAAACAAAGTCCCTGATTTTTGGATGTCACGGGTAATCTCGAAACGACTGAATGGATTTTGTTGCGGTTTTCACCATTCTGTAAAGGATATCTCGAGGAAGGTTTCTGTAGAAAATAATGTATTTATGACCAAAGGAAGTCAAGCACTAACGATTTCAGTGATAAGGTCGGAAAAAACTGGTGTCCGTGCGCTTTTTAAGTTTACGCTGGGCGAACCATTACAAATAACTATATACTATGAGTGAACGCCGGCCTCTCACCGCTGGATCCGTGGTTCAAATCCCGGTCACTCCATGTGAGATCTGTGCTGGACAAAACGGATGCAGACAGGTTTTTCTCCGGGTACTCCGGTTTTCCCTGTCAAAATTTCATTCCAGCAACACTCTCCACTAACATTTCATTTCATCTGTCATTCATTTAATCATTGCCCCAGAGGAGTGCGTCAGGCCTCGGCAGCCGGCACAGTCCATATCCTCGCCGCTAGATGGGGGCTTCATTCATTCCATTCCTGACCCGGTCGGAGGCTGGAAGCAGGCTGTGGATTTTCATTTTCACTATGAGTGTAAGAATTGTTCAGCATGAAAAATTCTACAAATAAGTCCGAGAGAGCATATCTCTATCTTCAATACATCGCCTACTATAAGTGTTTTTACGTTTTAATTTCTTCCAACAATCTGCAGTGAGTTACTGAAGCGACAGTTTATGAGCTAGCTAGGGGCGAGTCTATCACCCCAGTTACATCTTAGCTAGCGGACGAGCTTATTACCCTAGATACAGCCAGCAGCAAACTGTCGAGTCGTGTTGAGTTAAAAACTTTAGAAAAGATTGGTTGTGTTTGGAGTTTCCCTGGATGTGCAACTCGGCTTTTCTTCATTTCGCCTGAGAACTTTTCGTTCCGCAAAATTCACTAACAAATTAAGATTGGACGGAAGGGGGATTTGTGTTTCATGTACCTCGCCATTCTTAAATTACGTCTGACAAGAATTTATTGCGTATGCATCTCCATGATAATATAGTTAACAGTGATTTTAACCCATCATGCCGAGACGTAAAACGGATATAGATCATAGTTCATTGACATCGTAGAGAAGCACTTATCACGTAAGGCATTCATAACTGTTCCCGGGCGAAGCCGGGTCGGGTTGCTAGTATTTGATATATGATTATTATTAGCGTTTACCACCATGCCAAATTGCAGCTTGATTGCAGCAATAGTTTCGGATATAATGAATGACGGTGAAATATTACCCGCAAACGCTATGTTACATTGGTGATATACTGTATATTAAAATTTGAAAGGCAGGTTCAAGGTTTGACGGGTTTGCCGTCCCTGCCAAGTTTCACTGAATTCTCATCAGCCATTCAGGGTTATAAGGGACACACACAAACGGGCACAAGGTACTCTTATAAACCCATATTTCATACAGTAAGGTGAAAATGGGCAAGAAAAAATCAAACGTTTTTCTTTTCTGGGGGTTATGGTTTTGTGTAATTTAGATGGAATAGTATATAGGCTACTGTTAATTGAGTTGTGCTGAAGTAAAATATTAGTTGTCTAGCTGCGTAGCGCTAGGGTAACGTTCTCGCCTGCTGTGTCCAATGTTGCAGGATCGAATCCTGCCACTGTCATTTAATATTTGGGGGTGTTCAAATGCCACGGAGCCGTGTGATTAGATTTGTAGGCACGTTAAAGATCCTCTTCGGGGTGCAATTCTGGCAACCCGTCGATTCTAGAATCCGCAGTCATTTAAAGGGCGGTAAAATCAATAACATAATTATTGTTATTATTATTATTAGAACGTTACCGACGGCAGTGGCTACGCTGGCTAAAGCGCAGCGTTAGGTCATGCGGCCAAGCTCTCTGATGACTCGGTAGACGCATGGGTTCGAGCCCCACCGTCAGCCGTCCTTGAAATGGATTTCCGTGGTTTCCCATTTTCAACACCAGGTAAATACTGGGACGGTACCTTCTGATAGGCCACGGCCGCTTCCTTCCACATCCTTGCCCAAATTAATTCATCTTCATCAATGGATGAAGCATCTCTGTCACTTTACATTTAATATTCCACCTCAACTTTCACTTCTTTTGCTCATCCATCTCTCATCCCGACGCGCAGGTCGCCCATGTGCGTCGACTAGAAAGACCTGCACTCGGCTTCTAAGGTGGCCACACGACAAAAAATAAATCAAATAAGAAAAACGTTACTCCTGTGTGATAAGATATGTCCAGAATTCGATTCAAATACGGTAACTTATCAACAGCGACATGTTGAAACCAAACGACGGAATGCTTTTCTGACGATCTTCCTCATTACGTGGGAGGGATTTTCACATTAAGCCGGTGTCTCCGGCAAGCAGAGGCGTTTTAAATCTGTAATCATATTTTATAGCAATGTTCAAATAGTGGATTTACTCTTCTTTTAACTTCTGTCACTTTACATTTAATATTCCACCTCATCTTTCACTTCTTTTGCTTCAGTCACGGGAGCGAACAATAGCCTTCCGATTCCTCAACGACTGTAATCCTCTTTCGAACGTGTGCCACGCAGGGAAACCTTGGTGACTGAAGAATGGGAAATTAAATTGCGGGCAAATCTTGTAGCAAAGGGGGAAGTCAATGGCTTTCGTCTGTCATGGTTAGGCCCCTATTCATACCTCAGTAGCCAACTCCAGGCTACCATCACAATAACAGTGAAAGGCCATTAAAACAAGAAGCCCATTCATTGGCTGATTAATTATCTATTATAGGGGTTCAGGAATCACGAGAAGGGTAGCATTATTGTTTTTACAGTACTTCATTGTTTCCATCTCCACTGGAGGGGATAAACAACTTCAGATTGAGCCGAGGTTAGAATTTCGATTTTTAAACAGACTAATTTGTGTCTACAGACAAATATCATGACATTAGTTTCATCTCAATCACAGGTGAAGATTCGCCAATAAACCAAGCAAATTAACGACGCGTTCTCGCTTGCTGAGCCCAAGGTTGCAGGTTCGAAACCTGGTTCAGTCAGCTGGCATTTGAGGGTGCGCAAATGAGAGGGAGCCGTGTCAGTAGATTTACTGGCACGTTAAAAATCCCCTTCGGGGCAAAATTCCGGCACCCCGGCGTCTCTAAAAGCCAGTGTAGTTAAAAGGGACGTAAAACCAATAACATTATTATTATTAAATTAACGACGAAAATGCATGGGATATACATGGTATGTGGTTTCCGGAGAGGACTTGTGCTTGTATTTTAAGTTGATGCCCGTAGATTACGTGAGCGTTGTAATGAGAATGCAATTGCTATTGACCCCTTTTGCTGACTGTCATTGGCATATCGCTCAGCTCTAAGAGGACGAGGCGCAACTCTCGTTCCGCCCTTCGATCGTAGCAAGGACTATCTGACAGGTTTCTACGGCCGTTCTTCGCGGATATGGAACTCACTGCCAGGGGATCCCAAGATCTTGATTCTACGGCAATTCAAGTCGTACATAAGTAATATAATGTGTAAATAAACTGCTGTATGAGTGACTGATTGTCTCGCTGAATAAATGAGTCTTCGAACGAAATAAATGATTGTATGGAGTGATCAAGGTTTTGGAAGTGCGTGCGTGAGAGAGCGAGTGAGCAGGATAAACTTAAGAATTAAATATTCTAAATATGTAAAGAATTCGAATATCTTTTATGTAAATATTGTAAAGATGAAATTTGGATGTTAATTGTGCCTGTGAAGCATGAAATAATTTTGTGGGACCTGCCCTTTTTCACTAGGTTATCCATGCTTCCAGTATCATTTTTATGGTAAATAAATAATAATAATATAAATAATAATAATAATAATGAGTAATGAAGAAGTCTCAAAAACCCTGTCGTCGTGTCATGGGAGTTTACGATAGAAAGTTATAATCCTATTCGTGAGTATAACGTGGAGCCTATGGATTAAAGCCTAGCGTCCAATCCACTTAGCCGTAAAACCGGACCATGGTAAAGTGGACTTGTCTAACAGATTTACAGTTAATGCCAAAATCCACAGTGTTTATCAACGTTCATTCTGTGGAGTGATAATACAGGTATCTGACTCTACGAATTATTCGCTATAACTTTAGTCCTGGATGTAACAATTCAAGGCCTGGCAAGACGAGAACACCGCTGCTGTCAGGCTCGGACTGGACGAGTCAGTCTGGCATCGAAATTGAGCCCGATGCAGACGCACCAGTGCCAATCAGCAGCGCTACAGGCTCGTGTGAACTTTTCTTGCGTAGAACTGTTGTGTCGTCTACATCATCCTCTGATGAGTACTAGAGTTGCATAATTCCTGTCAAAATGTTGAATCGCATTAATTCCATTTATAAATTACTTACACAGAACATAAATGATATAACAGTAAAATAAATGAATGAACTTACACTAATAACATTCCACTTGACTATTGAGTAGAAAACACAACCTTTTGAATGAAGACAGTGCCTTACAAAACCACATTTAAATTATCCGTATTATTCTCTTTTCAACATGATAGCGAAAACTCCTTTTGGTTTCCAATCAAGATTTTTGAACGAATGACTGGCCTGTTTTAAAGTCATGGATATCCATTTATTTTTAAATTGAACTGAGCCCAATGTATTGCTCATGAGGAGCTAACATGTAAATAATAATGCCATTAATTAACTGCCCTTAGTGGTTCACCTAAAGAATTCCAGGAGACATGTGCAAAATTCACATTCAGTAGACCGGTATAAAATGAATAATTTTATATTACTTATGGCGTGTTCATTTGGAGAGTTTGATTTATGTTTTCAAAGGCGGAACATTGAGTCATCTCCGTTGTAATGCAATTCTTGACAAAAGGTAGTTATTTTGGGGATATGATATATGTATTGTGACCGTTTGACGGACGTCCTACGACCACACGAGTGCACAGCCTAACAACAGCCGAGCACAAGACTCAAAAATATCTCGGGGTAAACTGTAAGCAAACAACAAAAGTTGTAGAATGAAATAAAAAGCTCTGCTGTTCCCACGATGCACACTACAGCAAGGATATAAGGCATATTTTCAAGAATCATGAATGACCGCAGTATTTAGTTAAGATAAAATTTTATCAATTTAATTGATCCATTCAACCATCCTAATCTTTACAAGGGCTATCCTCAGGGAGAAAACTAAACACCAATCTGAAAAAAAATAACACCCTGCGCTCCCCCTGGGATCCTATACTATTTCATCGTAGGCATTAATGAACGTTCCAAAAATTCATTAAATATGCAAAAACCAACGATTTGCTAAATATTCACTTCCACCAGAATACCCATGAAATTATTAGTCCATCATGGTATTCCGCTATATTTTAAATAGTATTTACAATATTCAGGATGTGTAGATCATTGATCGTTCTATTTAACACAGGAATATTTTTTTATTTACAGAGTTCCACATGTTTTTCATATTTTCAAAATCTTGGATAATCCCATAAGATATTTTCTTCCATGTAACGAGAAGAAATTCCAAACATTACCAGAATTATTAATTACACCGCTTAATGCAAGTCAGCTTATGTCAAATCAATGATTACTCCATTAGAAATATAAACAGTTTAAATTTCATTAATTCCACATAGGAATATTCATATCAGCTTTTCTAAATTATTGATCTATGATTTATTTTCAATAATAAATAAATTATGGGATTATTTACGCTTGTGATGCTGATTGCAAATAAATCTTATTATTCAAATTATTTTAAAACACTTATGGATGATTTATAGCCTTTCAAATTTTAACGGAATCTGAGGCCGCATTTATAAATGCCCCATCTCTCTATGCACTTCATCAATCTGATTTATTCCATAATATCAAAATAAGGCAAGATTATTAAACATTTTAATCTATCTGCAGGTTTGTATCATTCAACAAGAAAATATTTAATTATGGTTAGAGCAAATTAAAGCAGAATGAAGAATTCCCCTGATGACAATATCCGGATAGTGACGTGGGGTTGCAACTGTGGCACTACCCTTCTTTTGAGTAATATGAGGCTAACATCCTCCAAATTCCAACATTTCATTATATTCATCAATTCTATTTCTTTTTTGCCTTATTTTTACATATTGAATTTCCATCCAGTCATATTTACTGTATTAAATGGATTATCATAATTATTCATGGGATAAAAATGCACGCACGCATTCCCAAATCAACTCATCACCCTACCAGATGTATCATATGGATGTTATAAATAACTGTTTCCAGTAACCTGTTCAATTATCCACTTGTCACCATAACAAAAATCCTCCTAATGGATACACCTTGCTCTAATAACAAAACTACGTTACGATCTCTCTTTCATTCCAATGTGCATTAATTCATTATTTATCTATAATTTTTCCGATATCATTAACTCCTATTTGCTTAAATTAACATTGCATAAATTGTTCAAACTCATCCATTAATTTATTATTATTATTATTATTATTATATATATTCACAATCTCCAAATAATTAATTCTCATCGTTATTGCCATGTTCTATTTCTCAAATGATACATTAAATTGTTATAAACATTATTCTTTAATCCACATGTCATTTCCAATTCATGACCATTCTGCATTATCATTATTATAGAAATCCTGAACCACAAGAAAAATCGAATCATTTTACGAAAAATGATAATCAGAACTCATCTAAGATGAATTAAATCTAGACGAAAAATAATTAAATTTAACTAATCAAATTTTCCAATAAACTATCCCAAAACGGTAGTCTATAAAATTAATGAGCCATAAAAATATGCACTGAACTCTACAACAAAAATCAGGATGAAATTCCTGTCTAATAAGAAAAGCTGGATGCCTTCGAAAAATGTATCATCATTCTACGATATGCCTATCGTGGATATGCTATCTCAAAAAATCTGAAGTGTAGACAAACATCGAAAGGCTCCATGCTTATGCTCCAGCATAATGTAAAAATAATTCCTGGCGGGCAAAACGATTCCTACATGGTTGAAAGGCATAGTCTACTGTCTGATATTCACCGGTACTAGCTACTAAAAATAAAATATGGGGTTCACGTCCATTTTCAGATGTTCTTGAAGATTCTCCTATGCCTGTGGAAAGTCCATGGCCTAGGCATAATGTCCCATGCGTTCCCTTGTACACGGAATGTGTACAAGTCACCTTCCTTGTTCCACTGGTCCATGGTCCACGTCTCCACACATCGGCCTCCATCATACGTCCAATTCAAATTTACTGCACCATAGTAATGGCTCGACTCATGGTAGTTTCCAAAAGTTCATTACAGCGTATCGCTATCACGACTTCCTGATCGAATTTTCTTATCATCATAGCTATTGCTATGAAAAACACATATCTAAAACTTTCAGTGGTTTCACGGCAATCACCCGGTGTTTTACCGCTCCGTTATTATCTCTGTTAATTGCAATAATGTTCACGGCCACTTGCTTATAATCTCTCTATAGTTATCGCAGTACACTTACACACTGGATCAGCCTTATTTTCCATTGTATCTGCTATCCAGTAATCTACACTGGTTGAATATATTATCTCCACATAACTCGGGTCAGGAGTTAGTTCCAGCTCGTCGGCTGACTATGCTGTGAGATCGGGTATTACCCAACGCAACCCTGCACACACAAGAGTTGGCCTCACCTAGAAAAACTATCATGAGCGCATTGCGAACAATGTCTCATCCGTAGGCTACTTTGGCTTTGAGGTTCGGTACTCGTAACCAAGATTGATTTAGCTGTCTGTTCATGCTCGATTTACGCATGAGAACGAATGCACTCTCTCACATCTGCTTGCTCAGCTCCTTAGCTCGCCAGGTGACACATGCGTACGCGCATCGTCGCTCGCGCATCTCCTCAGATATGCTCTCTGTAGCGGTAAATCTCAACTCGGATAGGCGCTCGTTTGAAATTCAAACAGTGCAGTGACGAAAAACAACTCCTCCATAACTGGCAACTGACGCTCCCTCAAAATTGTCACAGTATCAAATACATAAACTTTATGTACACCGATAGTAAATAATAACTTCCATATATAAGAACCTTTTCAACTTTTGAAGAAAAAGAAGATTATGATGATGATGATGATGAAGACGATGACATCTTCTTTTCCTCCCAAGGGTGTATCCGTGTGCGTTAAGTCGCGCTCAATGACGGCGATGGGAAGCTACAGTAAGTCCGGAGAACAGAGGTTGGAGTCCCTGCTCTTAAGTGTCCACACTAAGTATAGGTGCATCGCAGGTTTTTCAACACTCCCTCTACATTAATGAATGAATGGAACCTTGTCTCAAGTACCAAGGCACCCATCCTTATCCCCGACCCTAATAATTATAATTACGCGCACAACTACAGTCTCCCAATACTAAAAGTTATGAGACTAATATAACACACACCCGAAACAGGGAACTGATGACCAAGAGATCCCAAACCACTCAAATCAATAAACAATAACTTCTTTTGTATTATAGGCAGGTCTGTACCTCTGTGGAGGATATTACCTGTGGCAGGATGGCCTATCTCTCACTGTTCCTTCTTCTCTTCCACAGGCAACAGCACATGGGCCTCGAAATGCTGTCACATTCCTTATCTCTGACCACGGATCTCCCAGAGATGTTCGATCGTGTTCAGATTTGCTCTGAGCAACCCAGTCCAGCAAATTTACCTGATGTTCTTCAAGCAATGCTGAGATGATCCTTGCTTTGTGGTCAGGAACAATATCATGCTGATACTCTGATTCCAAACTTTTATCACATTATGAGAAACACACTATTATCTAGAAAGGTTTCCAGAAAATTCTACGTTAGTTTTGCCTTCAAACAAAATTAATGGTCGAAGCCAGCTGAAACAGTCCCACAACATCGCAATACCTCCGCCGAATTTCACTGTTAGCGCAAAACATTTAAGCAAACACCGTTCGTCAGACATCCACTAGTTCTACACATGACCATCTAAGTTTAACATCGTATACCGTGACCCATTTACCAATGAAATCTTCTTCCATTCTTCCATATACCAATGATGGTGCTGTTTACGCCACTCTAAGTGATGCCATGCATTCATTTTCTAGATCAGTGGATTAATGGCAGCACCACTTCCTCGAAAACCAAATCCTATAGCCTCTCGACGGACTTTTCTGTCAATGACATCAGTACTTGACTTTTATTGGAAATCATCTGTATTAGTAAACAAGAACGCTTCATACAGTACGCTTTTAGAGTTCGACAGTCCTTATCAGGTATTTCATGACCTACAAGTGCGATGACTGGGTTCCCTGCTTTTCTGACGTTTCCACTTCATAGAAACATCGTGAATATTGGATCTGGGCACTAGTAACTTGTGTGAAATCTCTCTGACAGAAAGCCTAAATTTCTGGGTCTCTACAATCATATTCAAACTCCCTCAATTCTCTCCGTTGACTCCTGACAGAAAACAGGCCAATGAAGTTGACACAATTAAGCCTGCACTTGCAGTATAGATTCATACCAGGGCGTAACACAATGCACGTTCAGTGGGGTGTTTGGAGACTTTTAGCTAGGGGTAGGGGACGCAATATGAGTGAAGGATATTTAATACGGCACCTGCAAATCATTACATTCCCTTCATGAGTTACAAATAAAAGGAATCTCCGTAGTTGTGTATCTCTACATGAGGAAGAATGTCAGGTACAACAGTGTTGAGGTTATCTATTCATATCTTTTGATGGCCGAGCGTAGGGAGTCTGGTGTTCACTATTACATTGACTCAGGTTTATATCATCTCTAAATGTATTCTTTAAGTATGTAACTGCAGAAAAACTCTAAGCGTTAGAGAGACGCGCTGATAATTACTTGGATGGTTGTGTGTCTCAATGGACTGAGGTGTTCACACTCTATTCCGAAAATTGCAGAATCGAATAGTGGGGCTGCTTTCTAATATGATAATAAATTGACCGGTGTCAGAAAATCAGCTGGCACGTTAGGGAGGCTTCCGAAGCGGTATTCTGATTGCCCAGCTGTCCCTACGGTACAGTATATCCACGGAGGTTGTAAGGGACGTTAAGCCATGTCTATAATTATCACTATCAGTGTACTCGGTGGACGAGGGTTCGTACATCGCCGTCGGCCGTGCTTGAAATGGTTTTCCGTGGTTTCCCATTATCAACTCCCAGAAAATGCCGGGAAGGTACGTCCTAATAGACCACGGCTGCTTCCTTCTGTCTCCTTGCCCAGATGCATTCATATTGATTGATTACATCCTTTTGACTCATGTTATGAGGTTGGTATCAGGGCATCCAGCCATAAAATTCACCCGCTACACAGACTTTCGTCGCATTTCATCCCCAACCCCGGTATAAGTGGGAATAATAACTGGTAGACATACATTATTATTATTATTATTATATTATTATTATTATTATTATTATTATCATTATTATTATTATTATTACAGGCCACGTTCCTAAATTTACTGATTGTTTTATACTCTGGAATAAGAAATGTTTTTGCCCACCGTTAGGTGTTTACTCAATATTTTTGCGTACATAACACTAGACTGTAGTTTATGGTTAGGAAAGTTGTTATCATCCTCTTAGTCTACCACGCGAAACTATACCACAAACTGAGAAGCCATATATATTCTGATAAGCAGCTTTGAGTAATGAGAGCTTTACACATAAGATCACAATCTGGTTGCCACTAATACACAGTCGCACCTACCACCTGACGTCTATGTATTACTTCCGGGTACTTATCTGCTTAGTGTGATAAGGAGTTCATAAGATTCCATGATATTTGGTGAATGATGGAATGAGCATTGGACAAAATACTCCTGCCTAAACACTGGAAATTTGTTCAATAATTAATGTTATATATATATATATGAACTCGGGACATAATGGACATCATACCCATAAACTTGTATATGTATGGAGTTTTTCCAATAACCTTCATTGTTGTGGTGAGTATAGTAGTGCCATTAATAGCAGCTACTCGTCCAAATGGGACTGAAAGTTCACTATGATTTGTTTACAGTGCTATACCACATTCAAGTATACTGGCCTTGCATATCCCTAGCACGAAACTACTAAATCTCGGACAGTATATGAACTTCAGTGTTACACATTGTAACATTTATGCATTGAGCATCCAATAAAATTTGGACGAACCGCTTCATTTGGTTATTTCTATCTAAAACTGAGGCTGTAGCCACATGACTTTGTAATATAATCAAAATATGGATGATTATTATTAATTGGTTGGCATAACTTGAGGCAACGTTATAGCCACATATATCATTATTCACTCTTATATATATGAGTAGTATTTTACGTCATGTTGATACGGAAAGATAAGGTTGTTTCAATGTTTATTTAAATTAATTTTGTCATTATTTAATAAAAAGTTTTATCTGATTATTAAAAATTATAACGTGTGGACATGGGTCAAGCGTTATGAAGTCTTTTCAGTTCAAGTAGTATGTCGAAATATGTAGCAATCAGAGTGTAATTCTGGCTGAGCGCGCGACGGGGTGCTTCTAGGAATTGAGACAACGAAGCACTTCCAGTCCAGATATTTTATACATTTTACGTTGTGCAATTCGAAGATGGTAGAATATTCACAAGCACCAGTGAAGTTACGATTGAAGATTTTCCCTTAATAAAGCCACAACTCGAAGATAATAGCTTACTGAGCCACAACAATGGGGAATTTCACAGATGGACTTATAAAGTGAGAATCCATAAAGATGCAGAGATGAATCGGACATCAGACGACGACTATGAAATTATTTAACATATTTGTTCTTGACAAAGTAGATCAAGAGAATCAGCGGTGCTCAATGCTTTGTGAATGTTTAGCTTGTTACACGTAACTTTAAATGTGCAATGAATTAAACAATTTATTAAGCATTAATTTTGTGACATCGACGAGACTTTTAAAACAAAACCTAGAGTTGACTATGCCAAATAACCAATCCGAATGTGGCTTTTAAAATATATATTTCTGGAAGAAATTTTAGGATAATCGGTGGAATGTTTTGCTATTCAGGAGTGTACTTTAACTGATATCTTAAGATTAGCACAACTTCAAACTGGAACAGGACATGTTTGATTTTGGAGATAAACCATGATTGAAATGATATTTACAGTAAACACTAATCCCTGACTAGTCATTTGTAGTCGGACCCCCACAGTATTTAATTTTAAGATTTTCACCCACGCATCTTTAGGGGGGTTCTTCTACTTTAACATAAAACAGCAATATTTGTAATTTTCTAAATGGATCTCTTCGGAATCAAAATCCACAGCTCATTTATCAATTTTACTACAGCCTCTCTCAATGTATTATTGGTATGAATGGTATCTTTTTATACATTGTGTACAGATTTCAAGTTCATACCTCAACTGTTTTTTTAAATAATTAATATCTGATGCTGCATACCTAGAGCCACGCGCCATTTTCTCTCTCTCAATAATCTTACATTTATTATATTGTATTAACTGGTCATAAACTCCACAGTTTATAGAATGTATCCACAAATGGGATTTCTATGGAATTGTGATATGCAGTTCTGCCACTAGGTACCGTTATGTTTTACTTTGGAAACGGGTTGGAACCAAGCTTCGCAGATTATTGAAGGAAAGTAACGGCACAAAAATGTAGATGGAAAGCCCATGGTTGGGAGAGGGCGATTTACCCAGAAGGAAATATTCTCTTTTCAGGTTTATTATGGAAAATCAAATAGAAAATAGAAAATAGAAATAGAAAAAACAACACCAGTGTTGATGCTAAGAAAACTGCTGTTTGAGCAACTTTTTTCCATAAAATATCCATCGACAATAATCCAGTGAACAGTCTGTGTCCAAACAAAGGGTGGTGCAAATACAACAGATTCAAGCACAACCAATCCCTTCCAGAGCCTGTGATGTTAGCCATCAAACCCATATTTAGGTCTCTTGCTGATCCAGAACTTCTGAAACGTTGTTTCCCTGGCAATAATTTGACTTGGTTTAGATGCCCAAAAGCAACATTTTGTGGTCTGAAGGTCTTGAATTTAGCTGTGCATGATGATGTTCTGTATTTTAATGAAGGACACAGTGGTAGGATTGAGGTCCTGAAGAGGTCTGGAATTGATCCTGGTGTTTAATTACACACACCCTTGAAAAAAGTGATCAGCAAAGGATTGAAAAGGCTGATGTATCGCAAACTCAGTCGGAAAAACAGGGTGAAAGAGAGAAAAGGACCAGAAGGCGAGAAGGAGAAGATGAAGAAGACCAGGGGTATCATTGTGGTGGTTTTCAGGAGATAAAGTTACTTAATTGTATGTAACAGAACCGTTCTGATTTTCAAATATTTCTTTCTCGATATCAATTTTTCCACCAAATAGGTGCACTTTTCTCTGAAATCCCAAGTGCTACGGTACTGAATTTTTCAGGGAATGTTTATTGAGTGATTATACTGTACACATATTATGAAAAAATATGCTTATATTTAACTACTGTACTTGTAGAGTTTATATTCATATTTTCACTGAGGTTTACAGAATCCAAAATTCAAATAGTAATAAAGGATACTTTTCGTGGTACTTAGATACTTCTTCATAAAGTTAGAGATATTGACAATATATTTAAAGAAGTAAAAAGCTCAGGCCAGGAACTTTTACAGTTAAGTTGTAAAGTGTGCCTAAATAAAAGGATCAAACAAACATTTTTCAGTGACTGTACTGGTGCCATTTTACCATCCAAGACAACTGTTGTTTGCCACATAATAGCTCAAACACCATTAAACAACTGTACAAAGTTTCAATTTTCTTTGTCTTCTAAAGCCAGCTATGCATTCTCGGTTACTTCCCCGCCGTGCTGTACCCTATATAAGACTCCCCGTTTTGTTGGGACTCCATTTTCGCATACAGAGGAATTGAATGCAACATATGAAAAGAATGGAATTATTTAACTTGCACATCCTACTGAGAGACCCTTTTTGTGAGAGTACATACTTGCTGCTTTTCGTCATTGTAACCGTGGATTGTCAATATGAATGCCTTATATATTCAAGATGGCAGTTACGCACTATATGCAGTTTGATAGTCTTAGGAATAATGCAAGTGAAGTATCTTATATGTTTCTCCCCTATTTAAAAATGCGTATTAATCGCGCAATTGGATCCTGATTTATTGATTATAAAGTGTCAATAGTATGCTCAGCCACCATCTGGAGTATATAGTGGAGATAATATATTGCCTTTGGCATACGGAGCCCATATACGGTTCTACATTATTGCTAATTTGAGGTATTGTATCGATAAAATATATAGAGTTGTTAAGTTGTATTTTTTTAAACTTTAAAGATAGCTGCTGCGTGCTATATTCAGCTATGCATAAATAATGACAGCGACATCTTTTGTATGGTACTGTCTCATAAGCCGGCCCTGTGGTGTTGGGGTAGCGCGCCTGCCTCTCATCCGGAGGCCCCGGGTTCGATTCCCGGCTCCGTCAGGGATTTTAGAAACTGACGTGAGGGCTGGAACGGGGTGCACTCAACCTCGTGAGGACAATTGAGTAGCTGTCTGACAGTGAGACTGCGGCCCGGTCCTGAAAACCAAGATAAACGGCCGAGGGGACCCGATGCGCTGACCACGCGTCACCCCAATATCTGCAGGCCAAATGGCTGGGCAGTGGTCGCTTGGTAGGCCTAGGCCCTTCAAGGGCTGTAGTGCCAGGGGTAAAAAAAACTGTCTCATAAAAATTTGCGTTAGCTGTTTTATAATATCGTGAGTTAAATATATTCAGGTCTTAGACACGTAAACTGACATCAATTCCAACCTGTATGTATTTATTCTGAGTCATTTATTAGGGGTGACCAAGAAATTTCCGTTTGATAGTCGTACAGTTCAGAATCAGTAGCCTATGCCAATCAGGCAAAATCGCCGTGAGCAATGAAGCATTCATGCCACCGACGCACTAAGTCGAAGGTCCTCGTGTGGTAAACATTGTGTCCTGCTGCGTGAAACAGTCCGTTACCACCTGCTGCACTTCCTTGTCGGAAAGGAATCATTCACCCTCGAAGATGTTTTAAGGGACCGAAGGCGTAATATTGGAATGGCTGCACTTAGACAAATGTGGTTTTCAGCTATCGCTACCTAGGTATAATATCACGGAAGAGGAAGGCTCTAAATGAGGGAAATAAGTCTGAGGAGAATCCTGTGTGTACTGTAGGTGCCTTTAAAAAAAGGATACATGTAACTGTCAATTATCTCCTTTTTTTCCACAAGTAAAAATTTGTTTGTTATTAATTTATTTTAAGATCTGGTGCCGACTTGGTCATCATCCCTGTGTAACTGGGATAATGTTATACTTGTCCAATAATCTGTGTTTCTTTGATGACTAGTAGTGTGTGTAGCTGTATAACGGACAGGGTATTTGCCCCGGGCCTTTCTTAACATTTGCCTTGAGGGAGTGTGGATAAACCCGGAGAAAATCCGCACTCAAAATAGTAGCTGTCAGTGCCGGGATTGCTGCAGCATCCCTTAACGGTCCAACTTGCATTCCTGAGAATTGTCTATATTTTACGTACCATCTTTTATCTCCGCGACCATAAGATTCAAGAATCTTAAACATTTACAACAGTTTAACAATACGTCAGTACATAAACGGAATCTGTAAGAATATCAAAGTATTACAATCTAGAATATTAATAAATGTTAATCCTTAAAATGATTCTTTAAAATTTACTGTCTTAAAATACTGTAAATCTCGACCTGAATCCAACATTCCAGTTTCACATGCTAAACGTTCAGTATAATATTAATATTGTATCTGATTTGAACTCCTATTAAATTGTCAGAACACAATCTCCCAAGGATTGGGAGAAAGAAACACTGAATTATGCTATATGAACAATATCGAGTTAGGGATCACATGGCCGCCTTAATATTTGAGAGCTGCACAGCACAGCATAAAACAAATTGACCGTATCATAAACGTAAAGGACAGTGTAGTAATAAGTTACAAGCCCATTGTTGTTAACACCTGCAAGGGTCAACTTCAATCGGTACCAATACCTCATCCATATATGTATTCTTGTCTTTCAGTCCCAACAACATGCCAAGTCTGGTGGAAAATTATCGGAACAGAAATTAAGATAAAGAAATATTAGTGTAGCATTCAGCAATGAGAGAGCACGCAAAGTCTCAGCCTCTTCTCCTTTAAAGAACAACACGCAGGGGCTATCAGTAAGAAATATCTTGCTACATTAGGAGCACGAGATTCATTCGGTAGGCATATACTGGTCCCTTGGGGCACCTCGTTTGCCGAACAAAGAAAGTAACAAAAGACATGAGGTTATTTTCTTTCGCTTT
Organism: Meconema thalassinum; assembly: GCA_946902985.2. NCBI lineage: Eukaryota > Metazoa > Arthropoda > Insecta > Orthoptera > Tettigoniidae > Meconema > Meconema thalassinum. The sequence continues at coordinate 1,161,737,707 of OX336389.2, read as the reverse complement.
CATGTAATTTCCTCCTCTCAATCAGTCCATTTACCCGGCTTTCTTATCCGCTCAGGAAACAACACGCTGCGCTGTGCCTAGTCTCATGCACAGTGAGAAGTTGTTCCCCTCCTATTGTTCAGTCAAGAACAATGGATACGACTCCAACGGGCTCTTTAATTATCTGAATGTGACGATCCCTTTTATCTACGGGTCCCCTATGCACCCACCTGCCAGCGTCTCTGTGCTAAGGGATCGCTGGCCCATAATTTGTTTTCCCTTGTAAACTCCCACGCCAGCAATGAGCCATTTACGCACCTTTGAGGTGTTTCAGTGCAGAAAATCAGTCACAGTAATGGCAAGAATACCCTGTACAAAAACAAGCAAGTCTCTTATTTTTTTAGGCAAACACTCTTTCCTCAGTTATCGAGAGTTGGAGTGGGATTGTTTCAAGTGCAGTGATAATTACAGTTTAAAAGCCTCATTACAAGGAAAGTCCCCACAATGAAGCGAAAGTTTACTATACAATTGCTTTTAAGCCTTCTCAGTACAACAGTACGGTATTTGGACGGCTAAATCGTTCAAATATTGTATAGTAGGCCTATATTATCTGCGACACAGTAATCAAAGGGTGTTTCAGCCTAGACGTTGTGTGCTGCATTCAAACATGCTTCCAGTTATTATCTATCACGTAAGGCTTTCTTGCCAAGCAAAAAATAGGAAACTGTTAATAATAGTATATTTAAGTAATAATTTGTAATGTTTCAATACACTGAAAAAAGCGTAAAACCTCGCAACACATGATTAGCAGCCAATTGAATCCTCGACCTGTCAAGTGATATTTAAAGATGCATCATAGAACCTCATGTAACAGTGTTCCTTAGGTATTAGTGAACCCTCTTCACTAGCTCGGGTACATGCCAAATGTTGTTATTGACTATTACTCCAGTAACCACGTTACGATATTGTTTACTTTACTATCGTTGCAATTCAGTGAAGCTTGTAATGTATTGAGAAAAGAACATATAAAAACGATGTTAAATAATCGGCCTACGGTCTTACTCGAATCTTGCAGCGTAGCCGAGTGCATTAAACCGCACACCACGGCCGTTAAGGGAAGCTGCAGCAATCCCGGCACTGACAGCTACTATCCTGAGTGCAGTTTTTCTCCGGGTTTATCCACACTCCCTCAAGGCAAATGTTAAGAATGGCCCGGGGCAAATACCCTGTCCCTTATATAGCTACACACACTACTAGTTATCGAAGGCACACAGATTATTGGACAAGTATAACATTATACCAGTTACACAGGGATGATGACCAAGTCGGCATAAGATCTTAACATAAATTAATAACAAACATATTTTTACTTGTAGAAAAAAGGAAATAGAGGTTAGGTGTGGTGTATCCAGCCCTGAATTTCCCATTACAATCATTTCCGACGTACCAAACTTGGTGTGCACACGTCGTTCCCTTTAACAAAGAACCAGAGTGCTAATTCAGATTACTCGGTTTCTGGAATGTATAGCCATGGCCACCAAAGTAGATACTGTAAGCGTGAGCTGGCAATTTGCATCACAAAATGTCGCTACTTCAAGTCGATTTTAGCCTATTTTGATTTATAGAAAAATAGGCTTATGAGATCACCTTTTTTCGTGTGTGTTTATGTGTGCGTGTGCATACGTGTGTGCCCCCCCCCCCCTAATAAATTCTAAATGACCAAAGCGAGATCAAAGAAACTCAGTATGGACATACAATCACTTCGTCCGACCTCGACCTCCAACTTTTCTTCAATCCAACATGGCGAACGCGCAAAATATTTCACTGGCATTCAATACCTCCACAACAGTCATCGTTAGGCTTATCACCCTGCAATTTTGTACACTGATGTATGGCACTATTATAAGTTCACATTTGTGACTTTCAAATACCTATCAAGTACAAAATTAGCATGGCGGCCATGCAAAATTGAAACATTTAAATAGACTATCCTCGCGAGTTAACGTGGTACCGTAAATGTTTCTATAAATTGTTGTTCACAAGCATCTAATATAGTTCCATTGTTTTCATAACCTAAAGACGGCAGTTATGCGAAATTTCAAAATTTAGTTTTTATTTCTTGTGTCCTAGTCATGCGATCGAATTCAACGCGTGAATAATGAGCCTACGCAATAATCTTCATTTAATGCAACATAACTCTACACCCTATATGATAAATCAGCATGGCGGCCTTCCGAAATATTTAGACGGTTCTTATTATCTACGAATCCATTACAGCAATCACACTGATGTTTTGCATGTTGATAGAGAGTATTAACATACGTTCACCTATGGGACTTTCAATAACCTGATGAGCACAAATCAAACATGGCCGCGACGCGAAATTCAAATATTTAAATGGTCATTTCTTGCAGTTTTTCAGTCCGAGCGCAGTGAAACTTGGTACGGTAATTGATTTAACAAATTTTAATCCAATGGCATCTCATTTATTCAATTATTTTCATAACTCCAGGATGGCGGCTGTGCAGAATTTTCAAATTTAATTTCTTTGCTTGTGTCCTAATCATGCGATCGAAGTGATCGTTTCAATGATAATCTTACGCAATAATAGTAGTGGAAATGAATCGGTTCTAGCGCCTCCACCTCCACATTCCTCCACACAAGATGGCGGCGGTGCGATATCTCTCGAACTTATGGTCGGATTTTAACAAATGAGGTGTCATTGAACTCGGGCTGACACCCCCTTTCCAATGGACAACATATTTCCACCCCGAAATAAAACCTACCCCTACTAGGGGGTGAAATTGTATTTTTTTTTTAAATCTCTCTTTCCAAGTGCAACATGTGAGAGTTTGAATGCCAATATGGAATTAAACGTTGTTCTACACAAGAGACATGTATACGGTGGAAAGCCAATATGAATTAGCATGCCTGTTTTTTGTTTTTAAGCATGCCCACTCATGGCTTTTGTAAGAGGGCGGGCGTTTTTAAATAAATGTTGTTCTACACAAGAGACATGTATACGGTGGGTAGCCAATATGAATTAAAATGCTTGTTTTTATGCATGCCCACTCATAGCATTTGTAAGAGGGCGGGCTTTTTAAAAGATGGCGGCTGTAGTGTAACCTAACTTAACCCAACCTAACGGGTCCTTATTGACAGGTCATTGTTGATGAGTCCTTGTTGACAGGTCCTTGTGGACGAGTCCTTGTTGACGAGTCCTTGTTGACGAGTCCCTTTTGGACTGATCTCTTTGGACTGGTTCCTACGGACTAGCCCATGAATTTATTTAAATTATGCCAAAGGGCCTAACTACATTTTGCGTGTAAAGCAGTGTGTTGAACTGACGTTGTTAACTAAATCCCCACTACTATAATGGGATAACGATATGAAAGGAAAGTGACGAAATACATGTGAACATACAAGGGATCTAACTTGGTGGATGGATGTGTCATTTGTAGTTGAAAGAGAATAATACATGTTCTTAAGATGTTAAAACTGAGGAGATGGTAAGTGCAGTAAACCGACTTGTTACTTCCTGTGTCATATTACAGACATGACAGAGAGCGCACAGATCTGTTGCTATGACTAACGCTGCAGTAATTTGAAACCGCAAGTGTTCATGAAGACAAAGGGTGATGATCATGCAAAGTTAGCAGTCATTGGATATTACACAGGTGTTCCTTCCGGTGTCATGTTGCTGAAATGGCAGAGAGTGCACACTGCTGTTGCTATACTGACGCTGCAGTAATTTGAAACCCTAGGTGTTGATCAAGACAATGGGTGATGATCATGCAAAGTCAGCATTAATTGGATACCACACAGGTGTTCCTAGTGTACTTTGGACTCTCAGCTGTATTGGGAAAGGAATTGCAATGATCTGCAAAAAACTGCTGACACGAGCGATGAGAGTTTATATAAGAGAGGTGTCATATATTTCCCTACTGTCAGTCTTTATTACTCGCTTTGAGTGAACAGTGCTCTATTACTGCTCAAGAGTTGTAAACAAGCCTTTTTGGTAGAAAATCATTAAATTATTTTGCAAGGTAAGTACTTATTATTAATGGATTGTAGTCTTTTATTACTAATTGATGTTGAAGTTATTGATTGGAATGTATTTATTGATTGATTGATTGATTTGTTTACAGATAATTGGGTACCTGTAGGTTACCAGATTCCTACAATCTGTTCATTCAGTGGCAGCAGTTAATAAATTATAAAAAGGTAAGTGTCCCTCTAATAACTTTAAAACAGTTAGAGTGATATTTTCCAATGTTCACCACACCCCCAATTGCAAATAAACATATGAATGAATGAATGAATGAACTACATGTCAGTGAAGATGGTATATTTGGCAGTCAAAAGTTGTAACTACTTGACCATGGTGTTTAAAGCAAATTTTGTAGGTTAGATTTTGATTACCGCTCTATTAAGTATGAATGTTCATTGCTAGGTGTCAGTGACAGAGGGAATATTTAAAGACTTAACCTCAGTTCACCTAACATAACCTAACTTTACCTAACTTAACCTTGTCACATGACATGTTGTACAAGTTTAGACTTGTTTTAAGACTGGCTCTGACGTCACACTTAGCTCACTTAACTGCTGGCTGCTCGTTTCTATCATTTGGCATGTTCTACAAGTTTAGACTTGATTTGAGACTGGCTATGACGTCACACTTAGCTCACTTAACTGGCGACCGCTGGTTTCTATCACGTGGCATGTTCTACAAGTTTAGACTTGCTTTAAGACTGGCTATGACGTCACACCTAGCTCACTTAACTGGCGACCGATGGTTTCTACCACTCTATCAAGTTCCAATGTTCACCGCTAGGTGTCAGTGACAGTGGTATAATTATAGTAACCCCCAGTTAGAACTAGATGAAGTTAGACTTGCTAGGAGTCCACAGATGATCGATTTAAACACCCTGCTATAACCATTGACTGGAATGTAATTAAACTATTTATATTGTACTTTGTTTTATCTTTTATTAACATTTATGATTTCTTCCTTTTATAGGTAATTTCGAAAGTGATCATAATGTTCAAGTGTGGTGACTGTAAGAAACAGTTATCAAGACCTGACAGCCTTCAACGTCATGCAAGTACTAAACATAATCACAAAATGTTTGTATGCAGTCATTGTGCTATGACATTTAACAGACAGGATAGTATTGGACGACATGTAAATTTAAAGCATGTCAGTTCAGCACCTTTTTCATGTTCAGTTTGTGATCTTGGTTTTTCTGCTGTAAAGCGATATCAATCCCACATGGTTGAAATGCATGGGGAACAACAGGAATTAAAAAATGTAAAACCATCAACTAGCACGGAACCTTTAAACGAATGTGATGCTCAAAAGCGTAAAATTTCTCTAGATTGTGAAAATAGTTGTGCAACAAAAAGAAAGAAGAATGGTGAACCTTCGATAACACATTGTGATGTATGTAATATTGATATACCTTCTTCAATCATTCATGGACATTTACGCAGTATTCATCATAAAAATAACTTTTGCCATGAAAGAAATTCTAGAAATATTCAGAAAATTGGCAGTGCATTTAAAAGTCGAATTGCTAGTTATAGAATTTATAGTAAAGAAAAACTCAAAGTATAGAATCATTTTTAAAAAATGTTCAACCTACTGTGTTTGGCTTGGTAGAAAATGTTTTAGTAGAGCATAAAACAATTAAAATGAATTTTGAACTTTTTGGACTCTATGTAAAAACTGGGAGTGAAAGTGAAATTACAGATATCAAATCTTTTAATACAAAAAACATAATTGTTAGCGAATCAACTAATATTAGTGATATATACCAAAATATTTCAAGTGCTATCATTGTGAAGAGTGAAGAGTTCCAGGAAAGGGAGTCAGGCTGGGCGTTGGTTGAAGTACTTTATTTAGAAACCAACATGAATAAATACAACCCCCTTCGAGCATCATCATGCATTGATTTGCCAGGATGGATCAAACGTAAGCATGCTTTTGTAAACGTTATGAATAATGATGACGCATGCTTTGCATGGGCTGTAACCTCAGCTCTCCATCCAGCAGTGAGGGACACGATGAGAACATCATCATATCCTCACTATTCTTCAGTGTCAGATTTAAAAGAAATGGAATTTCCTATGGCGATAAAAGACATTCAACGTTTTGAAAAGCTGAACAATGTAAGTATTAATGTTTATGAAATTGAAAATAAGAGAATAGTAGTTCCACTATATTATACTCAGGAAAAAAGGATGCTCATGTAAATTTACTGTACATAACTGAAGGTGAAAACGCCCTCTATTGTTGGATAAAACATTTAAGTACACTTGTTGGTAGTCAAGTAGCAAAACATAAATCTAAGAAGTGGTTGTGTGATGGTTGTTTGCTATATTTCAGAAAAGAGGACCAACTAATTTAACATCAAAAATGGGGATGTAATCATGTGTGTACGGTATTACAGACTCCTAAAAATAACATTCTAAAATTTAAGGATTATGAGAAACAGCTTCGAGTACCATTTGTTTTATATGCTGACTTCGAGGCTTTTCTAAAACCATTTAATACATGTTCATCGAATCCAGCCCAACCTTTCACCAACACTACTCCAATTCATGAACCTTTTAGCTTTGCATATTATATTAAATGTAGTTACGATGACTCGTTAAATAAGTTTGAGCTCTATAGAGGACCTGATGCACCTAAAGTTTTTATGGAAAGACTTGAGAAAGATGCCATCCGTATATCCTCTATTTTCAATACAATCATTCCAATGGAGTCACTAACATCATCACAGCAAATGGGTTTTGAAACTGAAACTAATTGTTTTATATGTGGTGAATGTTTATATACAGACAGGGTTCGCGATCATGACCATTTAACAGGAAAATATCGTGGTGCTGCTCACCAAGAATGTAATTTAAATTATAGAGTAAGTAAATTCATTCCAGTCATTCTACATAACGGTAGCAATTACGATAACCACTTTATCGTTAAAGAATTTGGAGCTTCAGATGTGAAAATTGATGTGATTGCAAATAATAAGGAACAATACATATCGTTCACAAAATGCATCAAAACTGTCAATAAAAAACTATAAAACCACGATTTTTGATTCATTCCGCTTTATGCCAAGTATTGATAAGCTGGCTAGTAATTCAAAATCAGATCAGTTTCATGAAATTCAACGTGTCTTTCCTAAAGAAGATGATTTTAATTTGATTCGTCAAAAGGGTATTTTCCCTTATGAATATATTAACTGTGTGGAACTTCTTGAGGAGTGTTCTTTACCACCGAATGATGCATTTTACAGTTCCTTAAACACAAGTCATATTAGTGATCAGGAATATTTACATGCACAACCTGTATGGACACAGTTTGACATTCAAACTTTAGGTGAATTTTCAGACATATATTTGAAGACACATGTGTTATTATTAGCAGATGTTTTTGAAAAATTTCGGAATGTTTGTATGAAAACTTATGACCTTGATCCTTGTCAGTATTTCACTGCTCCTGGGTTAAGTTTCAGTTCAATGTTGAAAAAAACGAATGTAAATTTAGAATTAATGACTGATATAGACATGATCAATTTTATTAAATCATCAATTCGAGGTAGATTAAGGCAATGTAGTGGGCGATATTCTAAAGCGAATAATAAATACATGCCTAGCTGCAACCCTTGTGAAGAGTCAAAGTATATTGTCTACCTCGATGCAAATAACCAATATGGTTGGGCTATGAGCCAATATCTACCATGAAAGATTTTCGCTGGCTGACACAACCTGAGATTGATGTCTTACATGTTAACACTCTTAATGATAACGATGATAAAGGATATATTTTTAGAGGCAAATCTTGAGTACCCTAAAGAGTTACATGATGATCATAATGATTTACCATTTTGTCCTGAGAATATGAAATCTCCATACATCACATCACGAACAAAAATGTTAATTGCTAATGTAAATGATAAATGTAAATATGTAATACATCATCAAAACTTGAAACAGCGTCTACAGCATGGATTGAAATTAACTAAAATTCATCGCGTATTACAATTTCATCAGTCAGCATGGCTCAAATCGTATATTGATCTAAACAATAATTTAAGAACTCAGTCAACAAGCGCGTTTGAAAAAGATTTTTATAAACTCATGAATAATAGCGTTTTTGGAAAGACTATGGAGAATGTTAATAAACGAGTTGATGTAAAGCTGACAACAAAGTGGGAGAATGATGGTAAAAGATATGGTGCAAGCAACTTAATAAGCAAGCCTAATTTTCATAGCTGTTCAATTATTCATGAGGATTTAGTTGTAATACAAATGAATCGTCTTAAAGTAACTTACAACAAACCCATATATGTGGGTTACACCATTCTGGAATTGCCAAAAACACTTATGTATGAATTTCACTATGATTATGTAAAGAAAAACTATCTTGATAATGTTAAATTACTCTACACAGACACAGATTCTTTTATTTATGAGTTTAAAACTGATGATTTTCTTGAGGATATCAAAACTGAGCTAAATAGGTTTGATACAAGTGACTATCCCGAGGATAATATTTACCATTTACCTCTAGTAAACAAAAAGGTTCTTTTAAGGATGAATGTGCTGGTGTTATTATAGGCACCTTTGTAGGCACACAATCTACATCATACAGCTATATGACAATTGATGATGTAGTAGTAAAAAATTAAAAGGGGTGAAAAAGAATGTTGTTAGTAAAGACTTAGATATAAGTGATTATAAAAACTGTATAGTTAGTACCCACCTGTATTATATAAGAAAATGTGTGTGTTTAGAAGTAAAAATCATCTGCTACATACCAATTTGCTGAACAAAGTTGCTTTAAGTAATGAAGACAACAAACGATTCATTATACCCAACACATTTGCTACTTTTGCTTGGGGAAACAGTCGCATTAACGACTGTTAAATTACTAAGTCTAATGCTCACTGTATCGTAATATTTGTAGTGTGTTTTATATTGTAATATTTTTTGTAAAAACTGTAAGTGGAATGTATAATGTTAGGCTACTGTAGTTTAGTAAAAATAAGATAAGTAATACATTTTAGTGTAAAATGTTTGCTTTTGTATATTACGAAAAAGATTTTTAAAAAATGTACAGAATGTGTGAACTAAACGAGGGAAATGTAAAAAATGTAAATTGGAAATTGTAAATATCCATGTGTGGAAAAGTGAAATGGCTATCACCATTTTAAAATTAAAAGACATTGTGATCTGGTAAACCCTGTTTTTATTTCACAACAACAAAAATGTACAGTATGTGTACACTAAACAAGGAGAATGTAAAAAAATGAAAAGTGGAAATTGTAAATATTCATGTGTGAAAAAATGAAAATGAAGAAAATGGCTATCACCATTTTAAAATTAAAAGACATTGTGATCTGGTAAACCTAGTTTTTATTTCACAACAACAAAAATGTACAGAATGTGTAAACTAAACAAGGAGAATGTAAAAAATGAAAAGTGGAAATTGTAAATATTCATTTGTGAAAAAAAATGAAAATGAAGAAATGGCTATCACCATTTTTAAAATTAAAAGGCATTGTGATCTTGTAAACCTTGTCTTTATTTCACAACAAATATGGCTTTACAAAAATAGAATACAAAGAAATACCAATTCCTCAATCCTTTTCAATGTTCATGTCCACTCATCATTAACTCTCCTTTTATAGCACTAATCACAATGAGGGCTGATGACCTTTCTCCCACTGAGACATGTACGCAACTTAGATGAAGTAATAGAAATAAACATATACTTACGTACGCAGCAGACGTCAGTGGAAACGTAGCTGAAGCTCTTCCCCTATCCCCGAAGAAATATAAAATAAAATAAAATAGAAGAAAGAAAAACGGGGAGATCGCAGTCTTGTTTGGCTTTCGCTGGGCCCAAATTTTAAAAGGCAAACCAGAAAGCAATCCCAAAGGGAAGGGGGAAAGCTAAATAAAATTAAACTACGGTAAAATCCAAAGATGAACAAATTTAAATCAGAGGCCGTGTAGGTCGTATTAACGTCACAAGTACGCTAATAAGACCGACAAACCGAAATATAGCAAAAACCAGACAAAACTCGAAGAAGGTTACTAAAATTAAAATAAGACGTGACGCAATAGCAGAGATACTTAGGCAAAGATAAAATGTATTAAAATAACAACTACAATGCACAACGATCCCAGAGATATTAAAAGCAAGAAGAGAAATGACCACCAAATAAACCACAAAATTAGTTTACCGCAAGAAAAAATACAAATTAGGAAGAAAATCGAAAATATACTAAATTAAATTATATTAAAATGAAATAAAATAAGATAAGTTAAGGTAACGTGTTCAAGGCAAGATGAAACGATGACTAAATGTAAGTATGTCGCAATTAAATAAAAAGACAAAACTCAGAAACGACTACACTCAACGAAGTCAAGATACGTTCTCCGAATTTAGACAAAGCGTGTCAAAAGGGATGAACAAAATAGGAGGGGGTACAATGGTTCAGAACGGGGTGGAGAGTGGTGAGAGGGAGGGGAGGAGTGAGGAAGAAAGACGCGGAGGCACATGCAAGAACGAGTGAGTTACGAGAAAAATAGGAAATTAGACAAAAGGAAAAATTACATTAAATTATCGGCAAAGCCAAAAATATACTTTAAAAATTGAAAGTATGCGTAGGAGATAAGGGCACACAAAGACGACGAAAATATGTGATGCGCAAAATATGGGCATTCACAGACACAAGAATATCACAGGTTAGGTCACCAGCAAATAGCAATGGTGAGACCTCCTTTTGTGAACTCTTTAGATAAAGAACAAAGCATTACGGGAAGCAAGAAAAATAATCTGCAATCCCGTTATGTTGTTCTACGATAAGATACACTCTGAATGACAGACTCAAAGGTGCCCCCTACAAGGTAGGCAAACCCACCGTCACGTACTCCAGAGTAAATCGAAGACAGCCCACATACATAATTTTCAACCCTTAAAGTACAAAAACTACGTTATCAAAATAAATGAAAATAACACTACCATACAAAACAAAAACTCACCAGCAATTACACGCACACAAAGGGCGGAGGGAAAATATCGGGAGGGGGGCAAGTACACGCGACCAAAAGAAAATAACACAGAATAAGAGTTTTAAATTGCCGAAATATGAAACTGAACTACAGTAAAGCAAAATAGATTACGACATACAGACACCTCGCCATGGTTTCACCTTGAACGCGGGCACTTCCCCAAGAATATGGGAATACGACTAGCCTACTTGGCTGCAAGAAAGAAATGCCTCGAAACAAAGCAAATGACGACGCAACACAAAGTTAACTGCGTGGTAAAATTTGATTGGTCACGACCCCTTCCAATATATAAATCACTGGCCAATAAGGGGACAAGATGCAGATATGTCCATATATGGTATTAAGACATCAGAGGGCTATTAATAGCTTCACAGCCAAGGTTTCACAAAGGCGTGCATTGATCACGTCAGATAAAAATGGCACAAAGGAGTAACTTATATATCTCATAAAAATGGCTCAGACATCACAGGATGTCGAACGTTGTTTAGCTTTTCTACGATACTTTATCCGCCACACGTTTTAATGCCTATGGCGATAAGAAGAGTGCATGCTCGAGCCAAAGGATTAATAGGTATATCACCATGCTGCAAAGGTTCTTCAAGACAAGTTCCAGGACCACACAAATAATAACCAGGTAGGTAGATTTCGAAAGTCAAGTATTGAATTACTTTGTCAATGACGCCATTGCCAGTACAGGTCTGGCATATCCTTTTCCATAGGTGGAGAAAAGGTTTGATCTTGCTCCTCCTCTGTGGATGATGTTTGTTGTTGCTGCTTTTTTTCTTCATCACACCCGTGGTAAGAGGAAACAAAGTCTTTACACTGACTTTTATGACCGTGATACAGTTTGACCAGCTGGTAAGTAGCACACTGTCGCATAGAGGGTATTTTTGCCATAGCCACTTCCTTATGGTGATCATAACCTGTACATGGTGCAATTCACTTAACACAGGGTCTTGAGTCCATGATTTTGGTACATGTTGCCAGATTTCTTTCACGGCAATTGCTGCGACATAATAAATGAATGATTTTGGAAGAGCCAAAAATTCTTCTTTGGTAAAACTGTCTAGTTTCTTTTTACACACAAAGAACTTTCCAATCGCTTTATCGGTAGCATCCCCTTTCTCCATGGTATCTCGTTGATGTTTACACGTCGCTTGTAGAAATCTCACTGGTGTCATCCACAGGTAAACCTTCAGTTTTAATTATATTTAACAACTCCCAGCAGGCATTGGTGGTTAGCCAATGAAACAATTGCCACACCTGTGCCAGGGCTTTATGGGTAATATTGTCACAGGGGCAGCGGTCCATGAGTGTTTGCAGCGAGGGACAGCCCATGTCCATTAAATCGATACATTGAGAGTAAGACGCCAAAAATGGTTGTAGCCATTGACGTTTTTCACTACCTTTCACAAATACTACATGGGCAGAAGACAAGTGGGCTTTCATGACCATGTACAGGTGTTTATATGAAATGGTTCCTTGCTTCCAGTCTAGTTGCATATGAGTTTCAATCCACTGGGTTTGTTTACGGCGAATAATGCAGGTAAAAATCCCGCTCGTTTGGAGACGGGGATCACTCGCCCTTGTTTTGAACCCTGTCGCTGACGTTTTGGAATAACATGTCTCTGTGCTGCTCGAAGAGCTTTCCTTATGGTCAACACATTATTTTTTTTCTTTTTTTTCTTTCGCAAGGGCTTGTCCACGAATGTCTTAAGCCCAGGCCAAGGATAGGGTCATATTTTTAGTCTTTCTCACCACATATCTTTGTTTCACCATGATGATGATGACCAACAACCTTTCACAAGAAAGTTTAAGTCACAACTAACGTCAGATTGTTATTTCATGACTGTATAATCCAATTCTACATAAAGTGGGAAATCGTTTATGGTTTTTCCAGCTTGCTTTTCATCCCATGTCAACATGAGATGAAAGGATAATTCATCTCCTGCATTGACCATTTCATGGTTATCGACCAACATCCTATGACCATTTATCTCTATTTGTAAATGGTTCTCATCAGGTATGGCATATTTGATGTGAATGATTCCATCATAGTTTAATCGACAGTGGCTTAAATCCGAAGCAAGCCCATAGGCTGGTCATGAACTAGCGGTATATGGTTTCTCTCATTCACAGGTTTTACATTTGTCAGATACACTAAAAATACAGATGGGATAAATTTATAAAGCCTTTTCATTTCATAGGTCACGTATCGCTTGGTACAGACATCATCATCTTCTTGTGGGTCTTCCACGTGAACAATGCGGTGATGATTAGCGCTATAGCCATCCACCGTAAGCTGAGGCACTTTATCATAAAACTCATACACCTTGTTATCCACATACTTTTTTGTAGTAACGTCTGTAGACACTTGAGAATGTTTTACATGGGTTACCCGCTTTCCTTTAAAGTCATAATCTCCTTGTTTTGTGCGTGGCACTACTGACCTATCCACATAGTGTTTATTAGCAGGATCTGTTTCTTGTTTAGGATCATGTATGGGAACAGACCTAGCTTTGACCATCAACGCACGTCTAAAGACATCCATCGTCAACCTGTAGTACGAGTCTACTGTTTCTATGACAAGGCTCGGTGCGATGTATATAGACAGCCTGCTAGCCTCTCTAAGCCTTAGTTGAAATGGAGATAATTAAGCAGCAAGAGTCATTCCCCGTGGGGGATATGGTTTCCCATCCCTGTCCCACATCACGCAAACAACGCCATGGTTCACTGTTTCCATCTTCCATTCGCTGCATCATTGTGGGACCTTCCGGCTGTGGAAAGACCTATCTTTTGCTGACACTTATTACAGCACCCAATGGTCTGTGTTTTCAAAATATTTATATTTTCGCAAAATCTCTCTACCAACCCCTCTACGTGTTTCTGGATCATGTCATGTCTGGATTACAAAATGAGAATATGGGGTATTTTACATTTTCCACGCTAGAAAATGTTATTTCACCGGATGAGGTGAAGCCTGATTCACTCATGATTTTCGATGATGTATCCACTGAACGACAAGGCATCATTCAAAGCCATTTCAGCATGGGTCGACACAAACATATCGATTGCTTCTATCTTGGACAAACGTATTCTAAAATGTCCAAACAGTTGATTCGTGACAATGCCAATGTCATTGTTTTATTTCGCCAGGACGAGAGGAACAGTCGTCATATTTATAATGAACATGTGAATCCGGATATGACCTTTCAAATGTTTACAGAATTGTGTGGCAAGTGCTGGAACACACAACGTCATGCCTGTTTAGTGATTGATAAACAAAGTGAACTCAACCAAGGGCGGTATCGCTTAGGGTTTGATCATTTTATTGCTATTTAAGGCACTGTATCATTCCCTCTCAAGTCACTTGTCAGGACATCATGGCGTTATCAGTGAGTCAATTGAAAAAGCATATTATTAGAGCAAAGAATACTATTCGCCAAAAGTTCCGTCAATTGAAACGATCACGTGCGGATCATGCTTTGTTTATTCAACAACATTTAGCCCCTCCACTAAAAGCTATGTTGAAACCCTCTTTCAAGCCATCTGAAACGTTACCCACCGTTTCACAAGCCACTCAGACGCGCCACGAGGACCCTCAGAAAGAGGAAGAGGAACAGGAAGATTTAACTAGTGTTAGCGAAGTTGAGGATGATGAGGAGCAAGTGTTTACGCCTCAAAAAAAAAGGCATCACCCCTTGCAGAGTTTTTAAGAAAAAAAGAAATCCTTGGTCATGGTCGAAACACCTTGCCCTTCCAGATCGTCTCCATTTTCACAACTCTTGGCCACCCCTGAACATAAAGCTCAACTGAAAAACATTTCAATAAAATATTATGGATCAACACTGGAACCCTATTTCACCAATCTATTTATTGGAAACAGAGATACCACATATGGCGTTCGCTATGAGGATGATAGTTTTTAAATTGGTGATTCATCGATTAAATTTAGTCGTACTAAAGCTGTCATTAAAAAAGATCAACTATAAATTTACACCAGGACTGTTAGAGCTACTATTCTCTCGGACTCCCTCATCCCAAGATTATACGCCAGAGGACCTTGGTAAATATAAATCCATTTTATTGGACACCCATGCCCACAAAAGACAGTATGATCCTACTCAACAAGTGAATGCCATTATATCTAAAAAACATAAAACAATCATTGCAAAAATGTTCCCCTCTATTCAAAGTGTTCGTCGTAAAGTGTCCGCTTCAGGAGTGACATTTTAACCATTAAAACCCCTTGAGGATGTTACCTACTGGCACAATCCAAATAAAGTCGTTCAGCGACTACAGCTGTTGCATGCTTCACGTCAAGCCGGCCATAATGGTCACGATTGGGAAATTCAAGAAATTGAGGAAGAACTTCGAAATGCCAAAATTATTGTTTAAGCCCTCACCCACTAAAATGGGTATTGCTCACGAGTTGCATCGTCCAGCTAGACGTCACTATCAGCGACTCAAGGTGATTTCACAGGGTGTGGATGAACTTTGGCAAGCAGACTTGGTTGAAACGATTCCCTATGCTAGCGTTAACGATGGTGTACGCTATATGTTGACGGTCATTTATGTTTATTCCAAAATGGCGTTTGTTGAACCTGTGCATCGCAAGTCTGGTCCACTAGTCACCAAGGTCTTTCAACATATTATTCGACAATCCAAACGTCAACCTCAGCTGCTACAAACCGATCAGGGAAAATAATTTTTCAACAAGGATTTCTCTAGTTTTCTCAAATCTAAGGATATTCACCATTACACCACGTACAGCAATCTCAAAGCCAGCGTGGTCGAGCGGTTCAACCGAACATTGAAAACCCATATGTGGAAAGCTTTTACCGCTCAATGAACTTATCGCTGGTTGGACTTGTTACCAGAGCTAGTGTCACGTTACAATGACACCAAACACAGAACCATTGAGACCAAACCACGACTCGTGACCAAAAATATTCCACAACTGGATAAACTGTTTAACCCCATGAAAACAGCAGACCCTAAACGTCATCGCCTTAACATCGGGGACCATGTTCTTGTGAGCAAATTCAAGTCTGTCTTCGACAAGGGCTACACACCAAATTGGGGGACTGCTATTTCGAATTCGTCAAGTCACCTGAACAGTCCAGTCACCTATTTACTCGAGGACCTCAACCATCAACCCATAAAAGGCAGGTTTTATATCCAAGAACTCCAAAAGACAGCGTTTCCTAAACATTACCTTGTGGAAAAAGTGTTGAAACAAAAAGGAAAAAACTATATGTAAAATGGTTGGGATTTAGCTCAGCCTTGAATTCTTGGATTAATAAATTACATGTTTTGTGAACCTGTGTGCCTTGTATTTATTTATTCACTCATGTTGTACTCAACCTACAGCTCTATGAACAGTCCTCATCTCCACATGTATTATGAGCAATACATATTTCTTTCTCTCTTCACCTGTGTTCTCTCTTACACTGACTCTCCCCCTCTCCTCCCCTTTACCACCCACCGCTGCTAAACAGGTTGTGACTTGTTAGCTCTTATCGTGCACGTGCACAGGTGAACACCTGTGTGTTAGGTCATATTACACATGAACTTGCATTTTCTCACGTATGAACCAAAACAGGATGTGACTTGTTTCACAAGGAGGATGTTAATAATGACATCTCACACGTGTTCACATGTATTTCGTCATTTTCCTTTCATATCGTTATCCCATTATAGTAGTGGGGAATTAGTGAACAACGTCAGTTCAACACACTGCTTTACACGCAAAATGTAGTTAGGCCCTTTGACATAATTTAAATAAATTCATGGGCTAGTCCGTAGGAACCAGTCCAAAGGGACTGGTCCAAAGGGATCAGTCCAAAAGGCACTCATCAACAAGGACTCGTCCACAAGGACTCGTCCGCAAGGACCTGTCAACAAGGACTCGTCCACAACGACTCGTCCACAAGGACCTGTCAACAAGGACTCGTCCACAATAACCTGTCAACAATGACCTGTCAACAAGGACTCGTCCACAAAGACTCGTCCACAAGGGCCTGTCAACAAGGACTCGTCCACAAGGACTCGTCAAAAATGACCTGTCCACAAGGACTTGTCCACAAGGACCTGTCAACAATGACCTGTCATCAATGACTTGTCAACAATGACCTGTCAACAATGACCCGCCAACAATGATCCGTCAGCAATAACCCATCCACAGGGATCCGTTCCCCCACACTCTTACAAAAGCCATGAGTGGGCATGCGTAAAAAACAAAAAACAAGCATGTTAATTCATAGTGGCTTTCCACCGAACACATGTCTCTTGTGTAGAACAACGTTTAATTCCATATTGGCATTCAAACTCTCACATGTTGCACTTAGAAAGCAAGATTTTCTAGAAAATTACAATGTCACCCCCTAGTAGGGGTAGGTCTTATTTTGGGGTGGAAATATGTTGTCCATAGGAAAGAGGGTGTCAGCCCGAGTTCAACAACACCTCATTTGTTAAAATCCAACCAGGGGTTCGAGAGATATCGCGCCAAAACCATCTTGTGTGGTGGCGGTGGCATCTGAACCCCCCCAAAACCACTACTAATAATCTTTATCAAATGACACATAACTTAATGGCCTTCATACATAACAATCCAAATTGGCCGCCATAGGAAATATTTAGGCGTTTCTCGATATATTTTCAAATCCATTACAACAACCAAGCTGAAATTCTGTATGTTGATAAAGTCTATTAACATAAGCTAACCTATGGGACTTTCATTAACCTTATGAGCATGAATCCAACTAGCTGGAGACGCATAATTTAAATATTAAAATTGATTTTTCTCGCGACTTTTCATCAAGCACTGTGAAACTTGGCGCGGTATATCTTCATACAAGCCTTGATATATTGACTTGTAATTTAATGGAATTTTATGAGAACATAAAAATGTGCAAATTCCTTACAATCTGTTTTTTTCTCGTGTCTTAGACAAGCGATAGAGATGTAGCTTGGTATAATGAACTATAATTAGAATATTGATTTGCTGTCATAATTCTATAGCCTATAATGAAGAAATCAAACACAGCGTCCGTACAATATATTTTATCGGTTCACAATATCTCCAAAGCTATTAAAGCAATCAAACTGAATTTTTATGGTGATAGAGGAATATTAACTAAGTACATATATGTTACATCCCAAATACTGAGAAACACAAACACAATAAGACGGCCAAGTGATTAGCAAATATTATAAATGATATTTCTATCTAATCACCCGAGAGCGGTGATGCTAAGAACAGCGAAACTTTTTGCAGGGCTTAGACATCTCATATTCAATTGTTTTCAATAATTCAAGTTCGAAATTTTAAACCCTTCTTCTTTATTTTATTTTACGTACTCTATTCAAGCGATTGAAGAGAAGAATCGTATGATAGGTTATAATTATAATTATTATAAAATATATTATTAAAATAGTAAATGGGTAAATAGAAATAGGCTACTTAGTTCTTCACGGAAGTATTTGTTGTACCTAGACGTACACAAGTCACACTGATCAGTACGAAATAAGACGAAAATACAGAAGGGGCAACTTCTTGACAACATCACTTTTGGCAGAAGACAGTTACATTCCATTTCATGGTTCTTTCTCCACTATCCCTATATTACTTATCAATTTATTGTATTTATACTTTAATCAAATATACATTATTATAATACAGTATGTTAAATCCCATTTCCCACGCACTTCATCTGTCAATTTCGATGTAAGGGGTGAAGTTTTGAGCTAATATTTGCCACTCTCAACTTCTAGTTATGAAAACTCCAAATTAGAAGTAGTGATCTAATAGCACATTTTCATATCCCTAATAAACATTCATAAGGATGTAAAATTAATTATCGTATTCCAATAGTCAGATTAGGTAATTTATCAGTAATGCTCTCAAGTGTTATATTTGTATATACGGCACAAATGGTATGCAGTAATTAATGAATATACAGTTTATGTTGTGAATTTGACAAATCACTGTATTGCTGTAGCAAACTAATATTGGCTCTTTAGTTTGAACTCGTAAATAGCAGGTGAGAATTTGGGTGTTGGATTTGAAATGTTTTGCATTATACGTTCAACCATATCACTTGGAGGAGACATCCACCTCTTACAGGTTTCTCTTGTGAGTAAAGGAAATAATATGTAACCTATTTTTAATTGCGACTTAAATTAATTGACAACATATGATATCCCACAACAATACAAAAATGTTGAGCCTAGCCAGCGCGAAGTTAATACGACTGTGGACTTGGGAAACGTTTACGATTGTGCATTGCCATTTCAAAACATGATAATTCTTACAGAGCACCTAACTACGAAAATCAGTACTTTTCACGATTACTTAGAGGTGATCGGTTCTAGATTCTTGCTTAATGGTATTATGTAACAAGATAACGCAGAAGAAAATTGCTTCTCACGAATTAAACACGTCAATCATTCTTGAATAGACCATCAACCTCCACTGAGTGATCACTGTAGTAAGCGAATGTCATGTTACGTCAATCTCAATGTTGCTCCAAGTCGTAAAGCCACTTAATGCGCAGAGAAGTTAACTTAACTTGAGCCTGTCAGATATTACCAACTTGACAGCTATGATCCATACGCAATGTTGAGGAACTCCGGGAGCATCTAGATGACACTGGTAGAGAATCAAGATCGCTGGCCAGTTTCTATTTTTATTCTATGCATCGTCTCTTGCCTAGCGCTTCCCGCACATTAGTTGCTAATGATTTCAATTATGTGTCCAGTTTTCTATTACGTATTTAGATTAAATATATACTGGAGAATCTCGGCAAAGATTAAAGTTGCAAATTTCAAAGAATATCTAATTGTTTGAGGAAAGCGTTATGTTATTCGCTGAATCTATGTTCTTCCTCCCTCTCTATATATATACACGGAAGTAATGTGCGTGTAGAATATATTATTTGTCATCCAAGGCCCTATTGGTTGCTTTGTATTGGGATACACAAAAGACTATATCAATGTCCCTTGTTTCATACTTTTGGGAAGAACGTCGTTTACAACTTTGTAACCCCGCGGCCTAGCCTTGCGTGTTAAATCGTTCACCACGACCACGAGGGTGTGCTACATTAAGTCCGAATATCAAAGGTTCGAGACCTAGTGCTGATACAGGCTACATTGAGTGTCCTTACCGTCGGGTATTCTCATGCTCCCTCAAGGTAAATGACGGGATAGTAGTCTACTGACCCCATAATTTTCTGTTTGAAAATTATTAGGGGTTGAAAATTTTATATTTATTATTATTATTATTATTATAATTATTTTTATTGGCATTGGAAATCAGCAAAGTATTGAAAGCTGGAAGTGTGACAAGGCTTCAAGTGGTGTCAACTCTCTCACATCGTCATTGGCGAGTCGAGCGGGCAGATCAGATCTTTTGAAAAATAAAAGTAACTTATGACTTTCGCCACGCGTCAAGATCAAGCCAGGATATAATGGAAAGGGAACTTAATCACCTGACTAGAACGAGCGAGTGATATTTCGCCTATTAAACGAATCAGTTAATGAACAATTAAAATTACAATAATTGTTACAGAAGAAACAGAAGTTATTTGAGTACACTGAGAGTAGCGGAATATTATTAAGGTAATTGTCATTATTTTTGAAATTCATTTATGGGATCCAGTACAAGAAGAGAAATTATTATACGAAGTATGAGCACCAATATTTCCTCGCGTTAGGAAAACAATGCTATGGAAATCGCGAAGTTGGAGAACGCGACAATACAGCGACACTTAAAGCGAACGGCTGTGTTGCAGTTCGAGTCCCGAGTATAGTGCGGGTGACAATATTTCGATGACAAGTGGAGCTGCATCTTGTGTATTTCATGATTACAAAAGCAATCTGATATAGTTAACACGTGTTATATATTAAAAGAACATTCCACGATAGTGATGTGCTATAGTTAACGACGTCTAGAACATTCATGAGTTGTATAATTGGAGAGATACGATTGGAATATTACATATGTATTTCCTACGAACAGTTATTGAACTTGGACATTATAATCTTCGGGGGATTATTATCAAATTCCCTAATTACATTTGAGCGACAGCAAGCTCCAACAATAACGAGCTATTATCAATAAGTTCAAATATATCCATACATATTTGCAAAATTGGCAGTCTACGAGGAAATTTCATCACGTTTTCAAAAATTATTTCGAAAATGGAATGTAGCACCGCAGCACGAGGAAGGATTTCAGAAATTATCATGAGAGTTCAGATGGCTGAGTAAAAATGCAGAAGGGAACACTAAACTGAGAATTATGGAGAACCTGAGAGTAACCAGATGACATTACGCAAAATGATGGACAATTCAGGAATAACGGAAATACCATTTCAACAATTTATAATGATGGAAGAACTTCTAGAACATCAGTTCAGGTCAGTGCTACGAAGAAAAAATAAGATGCAACTAGGGCTATCCCGGTTCAATGCATGAAGAAGACGTAATTCGAAAGTCAACTTCAATTATGTAGTTTAGCAGTAAAAATTTTGAATTTCCATGAGTAACCATTTCTTCGATATTTTATTTTAGATTTTTGTCCTTTTTGAATTATTACGTAATTTTTGAATTAGGATTTGGAGTTATTTTAGATCGACGATCTTCGTTGGTATTTTGAATTTAGATTTTGGATTTTGTAGTATTTTCGGTGTATGATAATTTTTAACGCTGGAGTTTTTTATGACTCCATAAGGTTAATTTTAGGAATTAATATAGGAACTGATAGGTATTCATAGATTAGGATTGAAGTTATTATTGCATTATTTTGATGTTATAACATGACTTTGTCATTCATTCAGTCAGAGATGATTTTCTTTGAGTAGCAAACGAGAAAGGCTGATCGCTCGATATCACGTGGGATTATTTCTGACTTGAGATAGAAACCCGATAATAGTTTTGTTATTTCCACTTTTAAAGTGAATTGTGAAAGTTGTATTGATTCTAATGGATCATTTTGAGCATTCTGAGTGCAACATGAGTTTACGTTATATTCTGAGGAATAATTATAAGTATTGTTGAGTGCAACAATTAACAACGACAAGCAGGGAGGACAGGAAACGTATCACTATTAATTCATGATGAGCAATGTTGTGGATTTCTAAAATATTTGAAGTCTTGCAAGTATATGAATCATGCCTTAAGTAGGAGAGCGATAGTATACATATTTTAATTGATGGATGAACGCATTGGTGTAATATGGAAACACGTAAGGTACTATTTTGTAGTAAGAATTATATTTAAATCGTTCATTTCGACGTTGGGAATATTTTTGAAGGAAGTAAGAGAGTGGAAGTTGTTTCACTGTAGAAATTCGTACAAGTTTAAATGAGAGATTATTTTGAACTTACTCTGGTTGAGATCAGTTATTTAACAATGTTGCAGGGTTATGTGAAGATTTATTCCACGCGGTTGTTATATGAGAATCAGTAGCCTATAAGTTAGAAGATGCGTTCATTTATAGTAGAAAGCGACTATGGAAGATCATGTTTCGTCGGTAAACGCATGGATGAAGTAATTGTATTGAAGCAATAATTTATTATCATTTTTATCATTTTATTTAACCTGGAATAGATATTTCAAGCATGAGCTAGGCTTCATTGAACGGCCATATCTATCACGATTGAAACAGAAACGAGAAAGGTACTTAAAGTTGGGGGTTCCGTTGTAATAAAGTTATAAGACGAGTTATGGCAGTGAAAACTTGCGCACAGGCAATGATACGATGAAGATGTCGTAAGAGTGTATATATATTGGGGTCTCTGACGCATCCCGAATGCGAAGTGGGGCTTTACTCTTTTCAGAGACTCCCTTCAGTGTACTGTAAATATCGTGTAAGGCACTGATAAATAAATATGAAATTAAATGAAGTGGTGTATATAATGTGTAAATAGTTAAAATAGGTTGGAAATGGTAACAGCTGACTATTATTCAATCGAGATCCATGTAAATAATATTCATGCATATACTGCGGAGTTTTCTTGTTTTATAAAGTAATCATTTGTAACTAGTTTAGATAAACTGAATTGCTGGTTTATTGGTCCAATTTTAGGTTTTAATTTCTATTTGAACTCCGGTAAGTTTTGTTTGAAAATGCAGATGGAATTTTTTCTAGAAGATACATTTATTTTATTTTAAATTTATTTGGAGAATGAGGTTCTAATTTTGACTTCGTTAATTTTTGTTGTTGTTTTTGTCCACGAACAGGAGAAATCATGATTCAATTAAAATTATTGTATCGTCTTTAGAAATAAACCTTCGGACACTAGGCGTTCGTTTGTCTGGCATATATTTTTATAAATTCGAAATTTTGATTTTTTAAATTATAAAGATGTTGTGCTATGAGAGTAATTAAGACGCTCAATACCTACACACCCCGAGAAGCGCAAGTTTCTCACTCTCCTTATAGAATTTGTTACTTTCCCAGCAGTATAGAACCATAGTACAACTGTAGAATAGATTCCTTTCATCCTATTTGTCAAGCATTTCTTTCAGTGGTTTTTGTAGCCGGGACCATGACGATTCTGCGATCCTGCTTATCTTGGATACTGGCAAATATCTTTATGGTAAAATGGTACAGTACCTTATTTCAATTCCCGGAGTACTTACCCAATTCACGACCCATAACCATGGCCTGGTATAGACTATGCTAGGACAGCTACAATTAGTGGGATATTCATTATAAATACATGTATTTTTAGACAGATTTATCCTCATACCCGCAACTATCTATGCACATAAAATATATATCAACTGCTATGGGCAGCTGGGTTCGATTTCCGGCTCTGACAAGAAATTTAATTCTGGTCTAAGTTTTGTAACGGGATTCACTAAGCTTCCTGAGGCAAAGTTGAGAAAAAGTTAGTTCGATTCCCGCCTGGGATATACTGGAAATAGTTTTTCCATGGTTCCCTACTTATACCCGGGGCAAGTGACGGGATGGTTCCAATATTTCGGTCATGACCGCTTTCTTTCTAATCCTAGCCACCACTACTAATACACTCACAACTCCAGATACCACAATAACACAGGTTATCAGAAAAATGCTATACACACCCACAGTACATGGGGCTGAAACGGCCATTGTGTCCAAACCCGTAAATTGAATCACAAGAACAACAACATTTAATCTAGGCCTACTATTTTGGTCAACCTTTTGTCTTTTGCCCCAGAGGTGTTGGTTGGATTCCGGGCTCTGCCAAGAAACTAAATACTGGTCTAAGTGCTGGAACTGGTTACACTCAGGCACGTGAGGAAGCACCGAGAATAGGTGGGCTCTATTCATACCTCAGCCATCTTGAAAGTGGTTTTCCGTGGCCCACTTCTACTCCAGGCCTATACCGGGATGGTTTCTAACTTATGGCCTCGGCCGCTTCCTTCCTAATGCACACCTTAGTTACAAATAAACACACTAATACAGCCATAAACACAACACAGGTTTCAGACAAAATTCAACACTCACCCAAGTACACGGGGATAACTGATCACGATGCCCAAGCCCTTCAAATGAATCAACAACAACTCTAATATTTTACACTGACAAACGATATCGTACATTCACAAGAGTGTTACCAATTTGTGAGTAAACCATGGTCTGACATAAAGCTGCAAACATATTCTAGTGCATTACGGGATTTCTTTAATTTAACTGACCTGGGATTTTCATGCCATTACAGCGAATTATCAAAATTCAAAATAGCATATTATTTTAGGTTCAAAGCGTCAATCGTTACATGTGCCCAAGGATAATGAAAAATCCACAGCCTGCTTCCAGTCTCCGACCGGGTCAGGAATGGAATGAATGAAGCCCCTACCTAGCGGCGAGGATATGGACTGTGCCGGCTGCCGAGGCCTGACGCACTCCTCGCCCAAGGATAATATGATGCATAATTTTATAATTTTATATATTTATTCTGGTGTTCAATGGTTATAGGCTAAAGCACAGACAAACGAAAATATGCACAAAATTGATGTGATTGTTCTCATATACCCAGAAATATTATGTTACGCTCACGTCAATCTTGGCTATCACCCCTCAGGTCCGGTTTCAATTCTCCGCTATGCCAAGACATTTGAGATTTTCGAAGTGAAATGCCACGTCCTGTGGTTCGGATTCCACGTAAAAAGGAGGTCCCGTGGCTCATGATCTCTAGATTAACGGTCACGTTAAACTACAAGCTTCCTTCCTTCCTTCCTTCCAAGACATTTAATTCTGGTCGCAAGGCTGTGCCCCATGATACAAATCTTAGAAGTGGTCGGATCAATTCTTGCCTCGGCTATCCTGAAAGTGATTTTCTGTGCTTTCCCACGTTTACTCCAGGCAAATGTCGGAAAGGTTCCCAAATTAAGGACACAGTCATCTCCTCTCATATCCTAGTCTCAACTATAAATAGTCTACTTATACTAATACAGCCAACTCTACTTAGTCTTTCCTCACGAGGCTATGAGTACTCCGATTCAGCCATCAGACCAAGATTGAATTTCTTGGCAGAGCCTGAAATCGAAACCGGGTCTCCGCGGTGACAGCCAAGAATGCTAGCCACTAAGCAGTGGAGCGGACTGATAGGGTGGAGTCTGGTTGTGGTGATGGTGATGTTTAATGGGTGAAAATGATGGAGCCAGCTAATATAGAACACTAACAGCTAATAATTGAACACAATGCCTGTGCAGATATGACACCATTCAGATGCTGAATATTATGCTCTCAGTTACGATCCGTAAGGTTGGGGGAATCGGGTCAAAAATAGGAACACTTTCTAATATTGTCATTTAGACTTTCACGGCCCGTGTTATTATTCATAATGTTGAATTTTGGGCTTATGCCGTGTTTTATTATATTGCAATTCGACGCGTTTCGAAAGAAACCATGTCTTTCATCGTCAGGAATAATCTGGAATACGACAATGTTGCTAAGAGAAAGCAACGAAGAACATATAGAAGGTGCCCAAAGATGGACGCCATTATAGCCCCATGTTAGGGACAACGGAAAGCAGCAGTGGATTACTTTCTCAGGGTTCTGATAATAGGTACCTATTATCAGAACCCTGAGAAAGTAATCCACTGCTGCTTTCCGTTGTCCCTAACATGGGGCTATAATGGCGTCCATCTTTGGGCACCTTCTATATGTTCTTCGTTGCTTTCTCTTAGCAACATTGTCGTATTCCAGATTATTCCTGACGATGAAAGACATGGTTTCTTTCGAAACGCGTCGAATTGCAATATAATAAAACACGGCATAAGCCCAAAATTCAACATTATGAATAGGAACACTTTCATTTGCAGTCAATTCTTCTGCATAAACTCTGATTATTATTGCACATATCTTCAAAGAGACACGTTTGAACTACAAACATCAATATATAACAGTTTATAAGTACTGTTCACTGTTTCTAAAAATAAGTTTTCAAAACGTCCTGCCTGACCCAATTCGCCTTTCCCGGGTGAGGTGAATCGGGTCACAGCATTTGGCGAATAGGGTCAATTTCAAATTTCAAATATCACTCAAGTGTACACATTTTCCACAAATAAAATGTTTCCTCCCTTTCGTACCAACACAGTTATCATTATACCTTTCTCTCTCTTAGCCTTGACACTGAATCCAGTCCCCATGTCTAAGTGATATTGGATCCGTGTATTTGATCTTAAGTATTTGATCTTAAAGAGTTGACATGAGGTGTCATTTTTCTTGTTATCCGTTTCTTCCTTGGATTTGGATGACTCTGATGTTGATGATGATGATAATTGTTGATTAGGCCTGCGCAATTTCTTGGTTAATTTCTGTCTGTTAGGAATATATTGATGAGAAGAGACTTTTTTCTTCTTTCTAATCTCAATTTTGTTTCTTGGATATATTGTGGAAGCGTTAAAAAACTGACTTTTGTTTCCTCCCTGATCTTTTTGGTGATAACTTACGTGGAGTATCTATACCATTCTGCAGTCGCCTTTGAAGGCATGTATTTGGAACTCCAAATAATTCTGCTGCATGTCGCTGGCTTGTACCCTCACGGAAAGCTTTATTGCTCAGCTCGGTCGCCTGAGAGGTTGTTTCCCTTTTATATTGCCTCATCTGTAATTTGAAGCAAAATAGAATAAATCATTGAAAGGGAAATATTGACCCTATCCACCTGCATTTAGGTGAACCTATTCGCCCGAAATGCAGAATTTAACTTTCTACGTTGGCAAACCTGCACAAGAAAGTTAAAGCGCAGAACGCCATAACCTCTTTCAAAATAGTATATCAGTTTAGTTTATAACAAATATTCAAGCTATTAATAATACAATTATCGCAGCCAGTTCAATATGAAGTTAATACTATTTCAAAAACTAAGAAAATTTCGAAACTTACCTGAAACAGCACGAACTTATTCAATGAAACGGGAGGTAGCAGTTCGCTACTCCTGTGGGGGTCGGGCGGGGACATCAAGAGCCCGCTGATGAGCCAGCTTGGTGTCCTACGCAAACCCCACATAAGACAGGGCACAAACCTAGAAGAATTTCTAAGTTTGTATTCAGTAATAACTCACAAACGAATACGACTCACAGTAGCTGCTGGTCACCAGCTTACAAACGATGTTTAGATGCATGCCAATATATGGGAGCACTTTCTTGAGCGTGTTTTATTTGGCAGATAGGAGAACTTTTTAAAAAAAATTGAGCCGATTCGTTCGTCCTTACCCTATACTCCAGTCCAAGGAGTGTTAAGCTAAACTGTTTTGGCACAGATAATACAAAGTTTTACGACAAGAGTGTCAATGAATAAGGAGCCTACATCGGTTCCGACAGTTGATATGAACGCAGGTCACTGGATTATGTTGCTTTATTCCACATTATCATATGCATTCATAATTTACGTAAACAATCGAGAACACACTGCGAACGGATGAGCAATATTCAAGGCACAGCCTATGCTACGAAGGAATGAATCAACCGAAGAAGAAAGGCTGGTGAGTCCACGGTGAGGACATCTGTGACGTGCTCAAAAGAGGGGAAGTGATTAGGGGCTGCACGCCATGCTAACAAGCAAAGATGGGTGGAGATTAATAAGCTACATTTTTCTATTAACATGCTTGTAATGTCAAAATGAGTGCTTATACAATTGTTTGTAACACTTCGCGACTTAGAGTGGGGGAGGTGATGATGTTTGGTTTTAACTAACTACATGTGTATACATCTCTCATTTGCTGCAATAGTGGCATAACTAGATATCTGTATTTTTTCAGTTTTAACTTCAGTATAGAGCTATAATATATTTAATAAGTCGTAGCTACTCTTGTCTTCGTGACGTGAGACTACATTATTCGTCGTATCAGTTTCCGAAAATGTCGCAAATAGCCTACATCAAGAACACTGATATTTCGTAATTCCGTTGGTGTCTGTGAACACTCATCTGAAGCAAAATATTAAATCCCCAATTCAATATGGCGTAAAAACCTTAACGTAATTGAAATAACCATAGTTTTTAATTGCTCTTAAATATGTAAAAGCAGTTTCCCACAAACATCACATTTTGGGTTATGTCACTGATCCAGCAAATGAGCGATATATCTTAAAAAGCCTCAAATCACTAACAGTGTTTGATATATTCGTACTTAAAACCAAACATTGCCCTTCCCCACGAAGTAATCCCATTCACGCTGTAGAAGTAAGCGTACGTACCTGTTCTGACATCACAAACATGCTGGTAGAAAAATGTATTCTGCCACCATCAGATGGTTTGTGTGTAAGCCTTTTAGTGGGCAAAGATCAAATTCGAGCCGTGTAGGTCTCTTCACTGCATTTAGGCACCAATGATAGGTTACACTTCATTGCTCCTCAGCCATGTGTGTACATTTATCAGAGAATTCTGATGGTAAAAAGGAATTAGAATTGATGTACAGAAGTAAACACGAAAATATTCAAGAAGGTTATAGCTCCAAGCCCTCTTTCATTTTAGCTATATGAGTAAATAAATTACCTCTCACAGAATCTGTATTAATAGTACATTATGCAACGAGCCTATAATGGCTATAATTAAGTCACGAGTATATTTATAAAACGAGCGTATGCGAGTTTTATAATTTCCATCCGAGTGTCTTAATTACCATTATGGGCGAGTTGCATACGACTGTTTATGTTCGACGATAATTATTATAACTATTTTATGTTCGAAGATAAATATTCATAAATATCTGTCGAGATTTCGCCAGTTTTATGTACTGAACAGAGCGCATGAGACGCAGAGAATGCCTTGTATTTGACCATGGCCTTCTCGATTACCCCACTATGACACTAGGCAACGCAGTTCAGAAGGCATTGGAACTACACGCAGGTGCGATGCTACCTTATCTAATTGGTCAAACAACTGTTTCTTGAGCTGTGATTGGTGGGAGAAACTGTTTCATAATGAAAAATAGTGTTATAATGACCATCATTATGATACAGTTTTCTAACACATAATAGTCAGGGTCGAACATAATAGTACATTATGCAACGAGCCTATAATGGCTATAATTAAGACACGAGTATTTTTTATAAAACGAGCGTATGCGAGTTTTATAATTTCCATACGAGTGTCTTAATTACCATTATAGGCGAGTTGCATACGACTGTTTATGTTCGACGATAATTATAACTTTATTGTATGTTTTAACATAAATATTCATAAATATCTGTTGAGAGTCAGCTACTGGAATTTTGTGATCGCAGAGCGAGCGTTGGGTGTTATATCTCTGCCTTTCAAGAGCTTTGAACGACCGACGCATGCGCTCTGTGTATTTGCAATGCCATATGCAAACCATATGTTTACATCTGCCGTCCCTCAGTAATATTGTCACCGGTGTTAGTTAAAGACAATGCGCTGTGTAGAAATTAGTGTTGGTGATTTTAAGGTACAGAGCTATTTCTTGTCTCATATTCGCCAGTTTATTTACGCGAACATATGGACGGTGGGTATTCCATGTCGGTAATTTATTATAGTTCGATGTTGTGTTTATGTCCGACATGTTGGATTTTGAGCGCATGCGCGAAGTTATCGTTACCTAATTGGTCAATGAACGAGCTCTGATTGTCTGGAGAAACTGTATCATAATGGAAAACAGTGTTATAATGACCATCATTATAATACAGTTATCTGACACATAATAGTGAGGGTCGAACATAAACATATTTAATTTACTAAAGTTTCGTACATTGTGGCTAAGAAGGTAGGACACTGGCCGTTGATACGAAGGGCCTGGAACTTATTCAGGAAGGTTAACTCCTCTATCTCCAGGACTAGGTGTCAGTAACGTCATCAGTATTAATGTATCCTCATTAAGATGTGCAGGTTTTCTACCGGTGTCAATCAGAAGGACCTGCACCGGGATTCTAAGCAGGCCGCATGGAATTAACATTTTTAATATTATTATTGTTATTATTAATATAAACTCATGTTGTAATTTTGAACTAAGGGCTTTTCCCAATAACAAAATAATTCGCCACAAAACTTCCAGCCCACATAGGAAGACGCTACACACCAGGTGATTCAGCAGCCCTTTCCAGTGTAATTTTATATAATCCACAATATTAATTCGGTCCTGAAAATAATTTTCCTGCCGATAAGTTCAGACAACCCAAACGGATATCTTGGTATTAACTGCCTCACTATGATAGGATGCCGTAATAGTATGCTCTAATTGAACACTGGAAGGAATGAGTGTTCCTTCGAGATCACATGAACCTGACACGCCGGCGAAACACTAAATTGATGTTGGGACTGCAGTAAACCCAATACATGCAGTAAGCTGTAAACTGTACAGTACGGAACCGTGGCGTAGTTGGCAAAGCTGTGGTGGAACGGTATTGCGTGTGAGATGGGAGGTTCGAGTCCGGGGCGAAGATGCCATTTCTTGAACTATGTTTTTAATTCGTACCGCACGTAATATAAATTCAATACCCGCTTTCATGCAAATTGGGTGTCAATGAATGTGTTTGTGGTCCAAGTAAGGGCCAATTAGTCAGCAGGCCAGACACATACGGACCGAACATAATAGGAACACAACTGCCCTGAGAATGTTTTATCGCTCGATGTCATGACCATTTTGGTTCATGCACATTCAGGCCCGGTGTCCAATAGGTCATCTTGAGCGCTGAATCATTCCAGGTGTAATTGCTCAGCATGTGTCCGTGATGAGTTGCTGGAGCTAGCCGGGTTATTCCGGCGCTTGAGTGTAAACGACGGTCTTCAAATGCCCCCACAAGAAGATGTCTAACAGCGTTAAATCTGGTGATCTGGTGGACCAAGAAACGGGCCTCCTCGTCCTATACATTTCTCGGGCAGTTACTCGTTTTGATGGTTACGAGCGGGTAATGTCCAATGTGGCGAAGCGCCATCCTGTTGCAACCACATCGACAAATGATCGTGCAAGGACACATCATCCAGCAGCAGATAGTGCAGGTAGCGTGGGCCCGTCCAATGGCCCTCAATCAGGTGATCCCCCAAGATGCCACGCCGAATTTTCACTCCCCATTGTACTTCATGAGCCGCCTGTCGCACCCAGTGAGGATTGTTCGGACTCCAATAGTGCATGTTGTGGCGATTTGTGATCTCATTATTGTGGAAGTGTGATTCGTCCGAGAACAGGATGTGCGATACGAATGCTGATCATTGTCCAGCCTGCCTAATAGCCACCGACAGAACTCCATTCGAGCTTCGAAATACCGTCCATGGAGCTCTTGGTGTAGCTCAAGATGGTATGGGTGATATTTATGTTCATGCACTATTTGGCAGATGGACGGCTGGCTGGCATGCACCTGTTGTGAAATCGCCCTTGTACTGAAGTGTGGATTATTACGAGCTGCCTCCAGAACGGACTTTTCTGTTTTACTGAATGTAACGGGCCTATCGCGGACTGATGGCTGGTCGGCACGTCCATTGTCCTTAGGCGTCTTTCAACATGGCGGAATATCGTAGCAGCCGGGTGTCGCATGTAGGGATACCGTTCCTTGTACAGACGTAGTGCCGGGTGCCGCATGTAGGGATACCGTTCCTTGTACAGACGTAGTGCCGGGTGTCGCATGTAGGGATACCGTTCCTTGTACAGACGTAGTGCCGGGTGTCGCATGTAGGGATACCGTTCCTCGTACAGACGTAGTGCCGGGTGTCGCATGTAGGGATACCGTTCCTTGTACAGACGTAGTGCCGGGTGTCGCATGTAGGGATACCGTTCCTTGTACAGACGTAGTGCCGGGTGTCGCATGTAGGGATACCGTTCCTTGTACAGACGTAGTGCCGGGTGTCGCATGTAGGGATACCGTTCCTTGTACAGACGTAGTGCCGCGCACACGTTTTGCCTTTCTTCCCCATAAATGAGGAGCATGTCAACGTATTTATCTGTGGAGAACATGCCAAATGAGAGCAGAGATTACATTCTGGCCCTTGCCAGCGGAGTATGTGCAGGGCACAAGATGAATAACAGCATCGTTCTACTGTTTGAAGGGGGCAATCGTGGGCCTGCGTTTCCGTATTCAAACATCATACCGATGCAAAAATATTTGAACAATGCAGGATTCTAACCCCCAATGGCGCATTCCGTCGATTGCTAGGATAACGCCTAACCATTTCCGTTACGGTACACTACTGGGAATATGCTGGTAGTACGATGGAAGTATAGTACATACGCCATCTGGTTTGGTGTTTAAGATATTAATTACTGCACTGTTACCTAGTTTTATGCATTGAGGCACGACACATTAATATACGTACTTACACGATAGAAGGACGTCGCTAGATGATTTCAAGACGTCATATTTTGAGAACGGGCGATATAGGCTAACCTCTCGGTGGGGTTCTTAGTCGTGTGCAAAAAATGCTCACTAGACATTAGTACCATACAGTACGCCTACAGGGGAATAGCCACCTTATAACCATGTCACACAATAGTTGGGTTGCAACAAACGATATTGGAAGGGGCTGCTGAAACACCCGGTAGGCCTATATATTTATCTTAATTGCCAGGTATCTTACTTGGAATACATTGAACTGGTTTCTTTGATCGCCAAATGTATAGACTAGTTAGAATGATGAAGGATATCATATTCGTAATGAAACACATTGCACGTTTCATGAAATTGCAGTATGCCAGAACCACAAAGAGAGCATGGAGTGTGAATTTCTACTACAAGCGTTGATTGCCATCAGCAATATTTATTTTAACTAACAACAATTATCCCAGCATATACAGTTAATATAACTGCTACATACAGTACTGTGTATTCGTTCTGTTAGCTGCTCTATTCAGGGGCTAGGAATATCTCGTTTCTTTACTCTTGTATGTTACCTACCTTAAGTGCAATATTGAGTGTCTGAAAAGAACCGCTGCCTGAGCCATTACTAAACAAACAAGTTGTTGTTTATCTTTTTTTTTTCGTAATTCGCTTTAATGACTGGGATAATTCGGTTATCAGCCACGTACAAGACTAAGCTTCAATATGATTATGCCTTGCTGCAATATAATCAAAATATGGAGGTGTGATGATTATGATTAATTGGATGCCGTAACATTAGGCAACATTGTAGCCACATATTTAATTATTCACTTTTATTATTATCAATTTACGTCATGTTGTTGCAAAGCCATTAGGTATTTTTAATTTCTTAATTAATGTTGTAATATTTAATATTTAGTTTCATGATTTCATTTAAATTTATAGCGTGCGTGGATATTGCAAACGAAATGAAGGCACTTTAGGTCAGTAGGGATTTCGAAACATGTTGCCACCGTAGTGTATTCTGGCCGAGCGCTCGACGGGGGACTTCTTGGAACTCACGCAACGAGGGACGCGCTGGAGTTAGCTTTACAAAACAATCCAAAATTAGTGTCTCGATTCCATTTACAGTGTCTACCTAGAAGAGAATAAGGCAGAAATTGAAAGTGCATTCCGATGAATCAACAGATGTGTCTTGCACAACTCAGTTTGTTTTAATTTTGAGGTATGTTATGAAGGGAAGCCCATGGAACGCTTCATACGCTTTTTTGCTGTTTCTGATGTAACAGCTGAGTCAAGACATGTTTGTGGCACAAACTTATGATGGGGCTTAAATGTTCTTATGAGGGATACATCCCTTATGCAGTTTATGTGCATTGCTACGCACACAAATTGAACCTGATACTCAAACGCGTGTGTTAAACAATTAAACATGTCAGAATTGATTTTGCAAACGTTTCCGTTATAGGCTCGTTTTTCACTTCTTCGCCCAAACGCAGCAATCTTTTGAAAGAACTGTGTAATGGACGTCCACCATCATCATGTGATACCCGCTGGAATTTTAATTCCAGAATTATTAACTTTGTGCATGAAATCAAAGATGATTTGGTTGAGTGTTTTAGTAGGATACAAAACGAAGAACACTGGGATGACAAAAGTATAGGAGATGCGGCCTGTTTCTAGAAATTATTGCTGGAGGACAGAGATTTCTTATTTTTCCTGTCGTTCTTTGCGTCTACATTTTATCAGGTAGACATTCTTTACAATATTTTACAGTCAAAGAAAGCCAATGCGGTGGACAGTGATACCGCACTCACGAATTTTGCTAATGCTATTTCTCAGATAAGGGTCAGTTCAATGAACAAATTTGCGAACCCCCTCCATAAAAAAGATTAAGAGCAGGCATTGACACTCCGGTAGACATTGATGCTAAGCATCTATGTGACAATATTACAACACAAGTGAAAGATAGATTTCAGAGTAATGACGACATATGCGCTTTTTCAACTGTCGATATTCAGAAGTTCAAGTCATATAGGCAATGTTTCCCCTCAGCAGAACTCAATATAATTTGTTCGACATATCCTATGCTAAATAAAACAAAAATAAAAGCAGAGTTGTCTGTAACTTACGGCAATGACATTTTCTGTGAACTGAAATCCACGAGTGCACGTATGCTGTTTTTGCGAGATAATGACTTAGTAGATACCTTTTCAGAATTAAACAAACTACTGTGCATAGTACTGACGACTCCAGTGACTACTGCTGAATCAGAATGCAGTTTCAGTACTTTGAGAAGAATTAAGACCTACTTGAGACACTCTATGGGACAAGACAGGCTTAATGTACTGGCCGTGCTTTCTATTCACTACGAGTACATATTGGAAACAAAGTATTTCATCACCAAGGTGGTCGAAAATTTTGCTTCATCCAAGCACAGGAGAGAAGAATATATTTAAAAATAAGAAGCCAGGTGAGTACAGTTAATATTTGGTTGAAATGTTGTGTTGTGTGGAATTATGATAATGGGAATTTTGGCAACAATACATGTCATATATAAAACAATATTTTAAATAAAATGAACCAACAATAATATCAACTGGCCCACCCTAAGATTGTAGTCAGGAGCCGCCCCTGCAGGGGAATATGTTATTCAGAAAATGGCCGCCTTTCCCATGGGTGAATGTAGTAGCTCCCCGACCAAATAGTGGTGATTAAATTCCCAGCTCCTCTGTGGAGAATTGATATCATAGCATGAGGGTAAGAACACGAAATACACAGAGTTTTGAAGAGAAGCTTAGCTCTGCGTAGAAGAAATTTTTCGTTGCTACGCACTTGACCTCTAAGAAAATGCCGCCTTCTTTACCTAGTTATTGTTGTAACCTGCCCCAAATAACCTGTTCTATTCCAATCTAATATTATAATATAATATAATGTAATATAATATAATTTAATATAATATAATATAATATAATATAATATAATATAATATAATATAATATAATATAATATAATATAATATAATATAATATAATATAATATAATATAATATAATATAATATAATACCGGGTGAGTTAGCCGTGGTCGTTACGGCATGACTGCTGGCAGTCGCTCACATCCGGGAGGCGAGGAGGTTCGAATCCCCCCGCCGGCAACCTTGAAGATGGTCTTCTGTGGTTTCCCATCTTCCTTCCAGGCAAATGCCGGGGTTGGTCCCTAACTATAGGCCACAGCCGCTACCTTCCAACTCCTCGTCCTTACATTCCAACTTCCCTCCCCAACGGTACTTGTAGCTCACCCATTGGGTGTCCGTCTCGAAGCAGCTACAAATCTGGCGAGCCGAACATGTCTTCGGACACTCCCGGCACCAGAAGCCATACGCTAAAAAATATATATAATATAATATAATATAATATAATATAATATAATATAATATAATATAATATAATATAATATAATATAATATAATATAATATAATATAATATAATATAATATGTAGGCCCAGGTGATAGATACGAGTATAAGAGTTGGTGTTGCCATGAAATAAATCCCTCTAAATTGAGAGGTTCAATATTTAACAATTCTTTATGCATCGTGATATGTCTGGGAATTAGTGTAAATGTTCCAACATAAGTTGACCCTTTGGTTTATGAAACCCCTAGTATCAAAATATATTTAAAACAGACGTCCAGTGGGAATAAAATACGATTGATGGAGAAATAAATAAAGTAGTAGCAAAACGAAGCGTATTAGGATGCTTACCGTGTTTAAAAATCCGCCCACAACCTTTTCGTCCTAAGAATTAGAAATATCTCTTACGAACCTTGTTACTAGCTGACTTTGGTATGTGTATATTATATACGGGCCATTCAAAAAGAAAAGAGCCGGAGGCTATAAAATGAAAACCTGTACCATTCCTTAAAAAGTATTGCCCAGCACTGTGGAGGCACTTGTCCCACTGCGACGCAAGGTGGTGAATGGCCGTCTCGTAAAATTCCTTGGGCTGCGTTGTGAACCAGTTCCGAACGTACTGCTTGATGTCGTCGTCCGAGATAATCGTTTGCCTCTCTAAGCCTACTTCAGCCCACCAAAAATAGCATAATCGCAGGGAGACAGGTCCGAACTGTATGGAGATCGACTGAGCTCCTAGACTGCGTTTGCTGTATGGGGTCTTGCATTGACATGAGCAGTATGGCCTGACCAGGTCGTTTCTATTTGATCGTTGTGCGGAGGGAAATCAATGTTCTCGAGTATCGCTGCGTATTGACCGTTGTCCCATGCATAAGATGGGGGCCCTTTTCGTCAAAGATGAAGCCGAGCATAACCTTCCCCGTACTCGTGCGGATAGCCTTGCGCTTTGTGGGTGGCGGCGAACCTGCAGGCTTCCACTGCTGACTTTGTCGGTTTGACTCAGGTTCAAAGTGATGACCCCATGTTTCGTCTCCTGCGACCACCCGTGCCAGGAAGGCATTCTCTTCCTTGGCATAGTGCAGCAGATGTTCCAGAAAGAATACCATTCGAACTGCTTCCTGTGCTTGTTGAAGACTGTGAGGCACCTACTGGGCACAATTTTTACTAAATTGCAATTGGTCCTTAATAATGGGGTGAACACTTCCAACACTCACTCAGTACTCTGCGGCAATAACTGCTACCGTAGCTCGCTGGTCTTGCATAATCCACCTGCTGGACAATGTCATCGATAATGCGGTGTGGTCCTCCAGGCCATGCATCGTCGTCCAACGACAACCGTCCTTCCTTGAATTGCTTGTGCAATGCCTTAATCCTTGCCATGGAATGGCAGTGTTCTCCGTACGCTTGCGCCATTCTTCGATGAATTTCTGTTCCCCGCATTCCTTCCGCTATTAGGAAAGGGCACTACACCCCTTTTCTTCTTTTGAAGCCTTCATGTCACTGGTTTCCATATGACTGAGTGCATTGGACGGTCAACGCGTGTGCTTGCTCGCTCTGTCGTCACGTGGGTGTGCACCCGAGTTTGATACCTCAGTCCTCTCATAGAGATCGCACCGTTGTCTCTAGGGCAGGGCATTACGATCCGTTCAGCGGTTTTCATTTTAGAGCCTCCAGCTCGTTTCTTTTTGAATGGCCCTTGTAGATTTTACGGTGGAAATAACATGAGCTCCTTTCTGAGGAGGGGAAGGGGAAGGTAGCCGTCCGCATGTTGCCTTGTCGAAGCGACTAGGCAGCCGCCAGCCTTCCATTTCCTCGCGCTGACCCCTATTTCACGTCTTTTCAATCGCTTTAAATAGATACTTAATGTTAATTGAGCCAATTGATTTTACCGCCATCATAAAGAGAGATATGGCAATAGTATACTCTGCCAATTACCATATGATCGGGTCGTAGACGCTACCAGAGTTCCCTTATTAGAAATTTTAGGGTGTGTTAAACGTAGTACGAATAAAATTAGAATCATACATATCCTCTTCAAAAGCATAATTCATGCTAGCTGAGTGATGTCACAGATTTTTACTTCAGTGAGGGACGAAAGAAAGAAACAAACAAAGAGGAAATGATGGTATATTGGCTTTCACGGCCAGTGAATTAAAACTCAGCAATTCTTCTAGGTTTGTGCCGTGTATTGTGTGGGGTTTTGCCTAGAACACCAAGCTGGCTCATCGGCGGGCTCTTGGTGTCCCCGCCCGGACCCCCACTGGAGTAGCAAACTGCGCACCACCTCCCTTTATATATGGTGCAACAGCACCTCTTGACTGCGAGAACTAAAAGCCCAAGCAGCCTCAACCTCAACCTCCCTATGAAGGCTTCCAAAAAGATGGTATATTGCTGAGTTTTAATTCACTGGCCGTGAAAGCCAATATACCATCTTTTTGTAAGCCTTCATAGGGTGGTTGAGGCTGCTTGGGCTTTTAGTTCTCGCAGTCAAGAGGTGCAGTTGCACCTTATATAAAGGGAGGTGGCGCGCAGTTCGCTACTCCACTGGGGGTCCGGGTGAGGACACCAAGGGCCCGCCGATGAGCCAGCTTGGTGTCCTAGGCGAAACCCCACACAAGACACGGCACAAACCTAGAAGAATTGCTGAGTTTTAAAGAGGAAATGGTTTGCCATATGACCTTTACAATACTGGATATACTGTGGATAAACTGGGTGAGATAATCCAGAAAGAAGAACTTGTGAGCAGCATTATTATAAATGAATTGCATCAGGGGGAATGTGGAACTACTGTATCTATGATATTAAAGGAGAGTTACTCTTCTAATCACAAAGAGCTGAGCTGTACAAAATGTAACCAAGCTAAATGAAGATTCCAAGAACCGGAGATACGGGACTGCAACCAGACAGAGATACATATACAATTGTATGATAGAAGAACTGCATAATGTGGAGCAAAGAATGTCTTCATATGAGATAGCAAGAAAGTTTATAGATCTCTAGGGACTGAGGGCAGGAGAGCTTAGTCAGCTTGACTCTTTAAACAGAATCTCCTGTAGATTCCAGGTAAAGGAGAGGAATCTTTATCTCAATAATACCTAGTACAGTAATGCAATTGTTCAAAATCTTATCACAAGGCATATAGTGTGACTGAGAGATACTCAGGATCACTAAGACAGCAAATGTTCCTTTATGTGCTCCCCGTAGAAAGTATGTCTTATACGTATACACCATAAAATTGTTACAAGAGAAGGATATTTCTCATTTATGAATGCGACAGGTTATTCCCAATAAGAAATATTGAGAAGCAACTAGCATCGTGCCACCGTCTGTCTTCCGCGTACCGCAAACAATGTTTGTAACACGGCAACGAACGCACATACACCATATGTTTACGGGACATGTTTTGCTCCTTGTCAGGTCCTCTATCGAATCCCTGGAGCTTTCCCACATATTTAGGTACACCCTGTATATTGTGATCGTATCTAGATTCTTGAACTTAAAAAATTTGACGAAATAAAGTAATATTAGGCGTATGTGATCAATCAGAGAATCAGGTATTTCTTTTGTGTCTTTCTATCTGCTTGGCTTTCTGCCTGTAGGTTTGCCTTATAACGTTTTAGATGCTCACACGGAACTCCATAAAATCGGGAATACATACATTCCTCCGTTCGAATATCTGAATCTCGATTGAGT
The DNA here is from genome assembly GCA_946902985.2 of Meconema thalassinum. NCBI lineage: Eukaryota > Metazoa > Arthropoda > Insecta > Orthoptera > Tettigoniidae > Meconema > Meconema thalassinum. The sequence goes on along the minus strand of OX336389.2, from coordinate 1,161,697,772 downwards.
CGTGGTGGTGCAGTGGTCAAGCTCTTGGTCTTTCACCACGGCGGACCGGGTTCGATTCCCGGTCAATGCATGTGAGATTTTCAAAGTGAAATGCCATGTCCTGTGGTTCCGTTTCCACGTAAAAGGGAGTTATCGTGGCGATTTACGGTCACGTAAAACTACAAACTTCCTTACTTTGATTCTTGATACTTTCAAGTATCTTTGCTGCCCACTGCAAATAATTAGCCACTAGATTTTGACGCCTGAGACAGGCATAGATAGAAAACATTCAGTGTAATGACATAAAAATTAATACAGTCATATGTTTGATGCTTTTCAGTCGGTCAACACGATTGTATCCAAATGAGATAGATTATTCCCCAATCCTAAAAAAAATCACATGAGATTCATAAATACACTTGGATGACCAGTTTCGATCGTCAAGCGAACATCATCAGATCCATTACACTTAGGCTACAAAATGTGTATGTCTGAAAGTATGGGCAAAAATATTTACAATACACCTCATTAGTTGCGGTATTAAATGAGAGATAGTTCAAATCGTCAATATTTCTTAGTTATGCTCCAAGTGATATTTTGTGAAAATAATGAAAGTGGTGACTGACATCCAAACTTGCTTGTTTAGAGTGAATATGTGATTGTAGTTAAATGTTCAATTCAGGTTGTATTGTACAGGCTACTTATCCGATTGAGGCTTGCGTGTCCTGGTGAGAGCAGTTGTCTTCGTCACTGTTTACACTCAACTGGGGAGCTTACTGTTGGCCAAGGTCTCTTATATACCTGGGCATTTCCCCTCTCGCATACGTAAGTGTCTGGGTTCGTCGTACAAATGTGACTGTGTGTGGCAAAGTCTAGTCTCCCATAATGTGGTGTATGTCCCTGTATTCAGGATAATCTTCAACTATTAAAGACCTGGATTCAATTCTCGCCACGGATAAGCTAATAGCCATATAAGCGCTGCCCGGTCTAATGAGAATGTCCCGGCACCTGTAATGTTAAGAGCGATTATTCATTTATATCATGACGAATTATTTTAAAGTCAGTTTCAATGATAGTAAAACTGTGCCCCGCGTCAAACATGTGTTCGCATACGGCCATGTGCGATCGTGTTGACCGACTGAAAAGCAACAAACTTTCGATTACTAAGGCAACACTGAAAATGGCTTCAACTACCATAATAGTCATATAACACGCAAAGAAAAGTAGTTTTGCAAAAACTGATGATACATCGTTTTGAACATAATGCACATTCGCCATCTCGAATACATAAATTACAATTCATTTTTATTTCAGTCTGAAAATTAATCAGTCACTACGATGTAAGTTCCATCTTCATATTATAGAAATTAAAATCATCATGCTGATAAAAGTCTCTGAACATTATAAAGAAAGGAAGATATCCTCTCTTATTTAGCTCTCAAGGTAATACATTTTAAATACCGTTCTTTACACAAGATCCTGAAGCTTACTTTTCGTCATTCCAATGCTTAGTAGCAAGAATTTTAAATATTCCTTACCATGCGCTTGTGAGATTTAAAAGCTCCTTTGCTATTCGCAAGGAAAGGTACTTATCTCTTTTTACTGTCTCTGCAGAACATCTGAAAAGAAAATGGAGGACCAGACGTGGCTGGGCTATGTTCATAACGAGGATTAGTAAATGTAAGAAATCTAAAAATAGGGTGTAATCAAATAATATGACGCCCCATACACTGCAGCATTTTAACTAAGTAAGGAAGACATTCAATGCTCTGGCTGTATGTAAAAAAAAACAGTTTTAATTTCCTAGAATTTTATTTTGTGCTGGAGTACACAGCCTGAATACAGTACTCTCTCGAGAAAACTTAAATGATTTTCACTTCTATAATTTCATTTACAGTTTAGAAAGAGAGAGAACAGCATTGCCCTGCAACAATTTCCTTTCAAACCACACGTACAAATTATACCATCATCTACTTCGTCCACAATAGGTGCTCATCTATCAATGTAGCGTTCAATACATCAAGAGTAAATAGAATCAAATGGAGCTATAATTCAATCACCGTCTTTTAATAGAATGCAATATTCCATAAAAGTCATTCATCTTCACTGTACGCTTTGTAAGTGAAAGAGGCGCCTACATTATGCTCTATTTGGAGTTTTCATGGGGGAATCGACAGCTTCAACTTATCGCACCTGAAGTCATTGATCATGGAGTCCAGCCATTGCCTCCTTGGTACACCTATCTTTGGTTACCTTATCATCTCAACTCACATCACATGGTCACACCATATAGGACGAATCATGGGAGCAGCTTCATCTAGCGTGCTGAGCCAAAACTCACACTATTAAACTCTTCATTATATGCACTTTTCTGCCTTTACTCCAGTCTCTTCGTCTCCTCGGAGTGTAGTCAGCGAGTGTACTTATTGTACTTCCAGCGATTTGGGATATATATCTGTGAGCAAGTTTGTGAGGCCCTTTGATATCTCCTATGACAAGTAGATGATATTGATTCTGAACTGCTTATTATTCACGACCATTCAATACTTCGGGGAAACTAGCTGCAGTTATTTTCTATTACGATACAACTCCTATAGTTTAAAGCATTGTTAGATGAAAATCAGAGATAAAGTAATCCAGGATTATGTAAGTAATTCACATTGCACATTGGCAACCAAAATATGTTGATTGGAAAATACAAGTGGCAGAGCCGCCGCCTGTGGACTCGGAGTAATTACGTATTGAGACTCCGGATCCAAAGAAATTAAGTTCTGTCCCCAGCTCCGCCCAAATAATTTAATTCTGGTCAGAAGTTTAGAATGGGGTACACTCAGGCGAAGCCTGTACGCAGATAACAAAAGTACACCAACAGTACATTTCTTCATGGATTTCAGCCTCAGCAGCTCAACTTACCGTTTCAGGTTTCTCCCCCCAACAAAAGGAACAGCCGATAGAGTTCACTTCAACGAACTTCAATAACCTAGTTATATTATCAATAATAATAATAATAATGTGTCGCCGCATAGACAGCGGGTCGCAAGGCGAGTGTCAATGTATTTCCTTTCTTTCACGTTATCAAAATGAAACAAACCCCGTGGCATCACAGCCCCTAAATGGCCTTAACTTACCAAGTGATTGCTGCCTAGCCATTTGGCCTAGAGATTGCGTCGGGTCCCCTCGACGTTGTTCTGACCGGCCCACTAGATCACTGTCAGACAGGTACTCAATTGTCATCACAAGACTGAGTGCGTTCCGTTGCAAACCCCGCGTCAGTTTCTGAAATCCCTGATCAAGCCGGGAATTGAACCTAGATCCATCGGGTGAGAGTCAGGTGCGCTACCCTAACACCACGGGGCTGGCTTACGCTATCAAATATCCAACAATTTAAGATCATTCAAAATTTAGATCCAGTACGGTATGTTTAACTCGAATGGCAAAACTTTAACCCCCCCAGGGGCTCACATCTAGTGGGACGTGGGTTGGCGACCACGGGACCCCAGATGAGTCCGGCATTGCTTCCACTTACTTGTGCCGGCCTCCTCTCTGTCTTCTTTCCTTTCGACCTCACTTCGTCAACTCTTGTTCTCTTCCGACCCCGACGGTATTAGGGTATCCAAGGCCTAGGGAGTCTCTTCATTTCCCGCGTTAATTGGCCCTTGTCTCATCTTTTCTGATTCCCTCCTTCTGCGTGGGGTCAGCCTTCTTTTTCTTTTCCTGTTATCTCCTGCCTTCAGCTCAAGGCCCTCATGGAGGCCGGGTGCATGTCGCCCCACCACTTTTGGTGCACCCTAGATAATGCTACACCCTCAGAGACTCACGGCTGGTGAGTTCGGGAGTTGGCGACCCCGAGGGATTCCTGAGCTGGGTCCGTTTTCCCCTTTTGTCCCTTACCTGTGGGGAAGACCCTCTACTCTTTCACTTTCCTATCTGCCTTTCATGGCTCTCCTTCATTCCAAGTCCCTCAATCCGCATTCTTCGAGGGTTGAGGGCATTTATTTTCATCCTGTCCTTTATTTGCCTTATTTTCCATTTCTTCTTCTAGTATGTAGGTTAGTAGTTAGTTTTTAGTTTTAAGTTTGCATTTCATTTTCATATTCACGATCACCCACACCATCAGGGGCCGATAACCTAGAAGTTAGGTCCCTTAACACAACAATTATCATCATCATCAAAACTTTAACCAGAGTTCTATCGTAATAATAACGATGGAACTTGCGAAAATATGTTTCGTCAGTTTTTCCCAGGACCCATTATTGCCTAACTGACATTTACCATGGCAAAATTAGATATACACCTTGCACTATTTTTCGTCATAGTCTCCACCGACATTGAGATACTTTTCGTAACCTCCATTCAGTTAGAAGAAACCACTCTGGTTATGCGCCTATCCGCTAACACCATGTCCTGGACTCGAGCAATATTGTTTTCATTCGTGGAAATGGAGGGACGCCCACTTCACACTCTGCCGCCCTTCAATGAAAATGCAACACCAGTGACCGACCATTTGAGGATACATGACCGCTTCACCATACAGAGTCTGTAGGCGTTCATGGATGACTGACACTAGTCCCACATTCCCAGTCATACCGGGTAACAGTACACATTTCCATTGGTGACCACATTGACAGTACACATCTGTCTGCCATCGTGAAATGCACTCAAACCATAACGGGCACGCCGGTCTGCTGCTCCTCTCCCTTCGTCGGCACTCTGCGCATGCGTCATCTCCCATCAGTGACGCCTCTTCCGTCGTTGAACCAGCCACGGGTGTGGATTCTCATGTTTGTGTCATCTGGTGTACCATCTGCTCGTGCAATAACATGACGAAACTAATCTTACCTTCGGAACTTCCCCCGTAGAATGGGCATTCTGGTTTCCGATAGTATGAATGGAAATTTACCCAGTACGTTAAGGTATTAGATACGATACCTCTTGTGGGGCTAAACGTGGAAAATGTTCAGCGGAGACACAAACAATGATGCCACATTACCCTGTCAGTCATTGCCCCTCGAACTTCTCAGCTGTCAAAAGGAGTAGTGAGCCACAGTAAATGAGCCATCAGATCGATTATTTCTCCGACTAATTAAAACCGCCGCACTGGAGCTTTGCCCTGCAGCTGAGTGTATCTCACCTGTTGTTGTTCTCCAATGTTCCCATTTTGTGATCACAAGGGGAATTATCTCCCCAGTCGACATTCGTTTGACAACAGCTTCATTAAAATGAAGGCAAAAAACAGCCGTCATAAAGTGAAATGATATCTGAGGTATATCATGCAAAACGGATTGAGTAGCAGAATAATTTTATATTCAGTTAAAACATTCCAAGCATTCTTCACAAAACATCACACTGTGCATGTGTATACTATTTACTGAGCCAAGTAGCTGATTTAGCTAATTCCTTGTTCATGACTGGTGGGATTTTCATGACACCTCGGGATACAACATTAGTATCCTGGGTAGTGAAGACTGAGCTTTAGAGATATTCAGATAATAAAAATAAGTTAATATATTAAAATGAGGAAAAAGTAGACTTATGAGATCGGGCAAATATGTGTCTGTCTGTCTGTCTGTCCTTCTGTCTGTCTGTCTGTCTGTCTGTCTGTCTGTCTGGCTGTGTGTGTGTCCCTCCCTATCAACTCCTAACCGGCTGCAGAAATCGAAACAAAATTAGGTAGGAGTAAAGATCTATACCTGAATATCTCACGGCCATATTTGAAAATGATGTCAGTGCTACCAACTGCTCAAAAATCGCAATTGAAATTTGAGCTCCATGTTGGATATCTTGTAAGGTATGAATGGAAGCTATTTAAAAATTGGCACACGTATAGATAATAATATTGCAGTTTAATTTCCAGGAGGCCATACATGGCAGTGTTGCCAAAATGATTATAAGCCTGCTGATAGGTCCAAATTTTAAATGCATATAACTTCTACACTATCAATTGGATTTCAACCAAATTTCGTATGTGCTATGTGTACATAAACAGATATGACTGAGCGTATTTTTAAGAGCCACCAAGGCTGCCAACTGTTAATAAATGCTCTCAATTTTTTAAATCCAAATACCCGTATATCAGGAAGTATGCAAGCCGACAGCTTTAAAGTATGCAGACGTATAGTACCTGACATTCTATATTAATTTGGAGTAACTAATATACCTCAGTGCTGCCAACATGATTCTAAGCTTGCGGATAGGTCCAATTTTAAAACGCATGTAACTTCTATATTAACTGATGGATTTTATTCAAAATTGGCACAACAATTGATCATATTATTTCAGATTATTTCTGACCAATACATGTATGTCAATGTTGCCAACATGATTTTACGCACGCTGTTAGATCCAATGTTTAACTGCATGTAACGTCCATGCTATCCATTGGACTTCAACCAAATTTTGTATTCTGCATCTTAAGAGATGGAACTAAGAATATATTCAGTCACAAGGGCTGCCAACTGTAGTTCTCTATTAGGCTACATTATGCCAGGTATACAGTATTTCGAACTAATTAGAAATTTCGATATTACCAACTTAATTTCGTCATTAATATAGATAGATCCATATAGATTAATCATTGGCATGAATCTTAAATTTTAAGAAAAGTAGGCTCTTTACTTCGTCACGGAACTTCTTGTTATTATTGATTGTTATACGAAGTGGAATCAAACCATTTTTCTCTAAGATCTGAGCTTTAAAGAAGTATGATTTCTGCATACCTCAATTTGTTTCAAATTCTAGAATTGGAATTTAGGTCACTATGCGTTACATAGGTTAGAGTCGTTAGTGGTGAATGTACCTTTAAGTACCTGAATGCGTGTACACATTTATATGTAGTAGGATGGTTCATCTGATAAATTTTGTAGTCGAGCCAGTTCTTTGCTTGTTGACAATATCAGTAGCACAGCACAAGAAATACGCGAGACTTGTATTACGCTATTAGCAGAATGCTTTGCTCATTTCCTTTCTAGACCAGTCCTTCCTTAAAAGCGTTCCATTAGGATTATTATCCTTGGTAGAAACCATATCTGTTTCTGGAGATGTTAACGAGAATATGCTTGTGAAAAGGGGAGCGTGTGGTGTTGGAATGAGCTTACTATGTGAATACAGATGGCCACTATGCGACAAACCAAAGTTCAGTCTTGGTATTTAAAGGGGATATGCTTCTCACTAACAAGGAATATTATATAATAGAATTCACGCATTCATCTCAAGATTTCTCTTTCATTTGCAAGTAATATGGGTTACATCATCCCTGAACTTGGAATACCGCGTATCTGACAATGCTCTTCCTTTCCATTACTTTCCTTATGAAAGGTTACGCCTCCCAGTTGTAGCCGATGTGGATGTGCCGTCCAACAGAACAATTCAAAGTAGGAACATTATCATGTGTGTAGAACTAAAGGAAACATACTGTATGAGTGTATAACTACACGGAAATACACTTTTCTTCATTACTACAGTATAATGACCTGTTGAGAGAGCCACTCACCGTACGTTGCTCCAAATGTTGTAATGCTGCGCAAACACAATGTACTAGCCTTCTAGACATGTTTAATTAAATTAAATCTCCATTCTTTGTTGATAACCACGTCCTTTTTCTATACGTTTTGCACATTCTTTGCCGCTTCCTGACCTGGGGAATTGTATGTTGCCACCTCCCCGATAATACTCCACCCACCCTGTATTATGATTACTTTAATACTATTTTAATAATAATAATATGAAAAAGAAGGAGGAGAAGAAGACGAAGAAGGAGAAGAACAACAATTATTATTATTATTATTATTATTATTATCTTGTCTACATATCTATTGTTACAGAAGGCGTGAAGCGATCACCAATGCCATATTGATATTCTTCTATTTTATCTAACAAGTAAGTGGTGGAAAGGTATATACAAAGTGCTTCTTAATTATACCGACAAAATTTGGTCGTGATTGGAAGGTTAGTTTAGTAGTAATTTGATTTCAGCTTTCAACATTTGGATGGCCACCATTTTGTTTTGGATAGGATGGTGGCGATAGAAAACTGAGGTGCCCTTTGCACAAAATTGTTTCAATTCGGTTTCATGTTTAAATTGATACGGGGGGGGGGGGGACATATACATACATACATACATACACAGAGACAGGCAGACGAGCTTTTGGCCTGTGGAGATCTGAATTGTCTACTTTCATCTTTTGCAAATATCAAAAGGAGGCTAAAGGTGAACATTGCCACATTCCTGTAAGAACTTTAAACTAGCAACTCATCCTATTAACAACTCTCACTGAACCTAGATACTTTGGATGGCCTGAGGCAGCCTTCCGTCAATACTGTATAATGCATACCGTAATACCATCTGGATGTTCAGCATTTTTTTCTTGGCACTCTAACATACACCTTGTCTAAGTCCACAAGACACAAACACAACTGTATGTTCCTCCCGTAACATTTCTCAATAACTAAAAATGTCATCCAAACACCCTCGTTGTGGCGTTAATTCACACTGGTTTTCATCCATCTTACTCCCTGCGCATGATATAACTCATCTTTCTATAATGCCCGAGTAGCCTATACTTATCCCGGATTATTGTACTTGTCTAGTGTGGGAGTAACTATCATAAACCTCATGCCAGTATGCTTATCCTATACAACCATTTCATCCCTGTCTTCCTACTATCTGGCCGAATTTCATCTAACTCTGCCGCTTTGTGACACTGTAGTTTATTTACCATCCTCTCCACTTCCTCAACTCTGATGCTATTGCCCTCATCATTCTCCTCTTGCAATATCTAAAAATTTTCCATATTGTCAGAATAGCTTCCATTAATATCTAGCATGTTTTCGAAGTATTATTGCCGTCATTTACGGTGGTGAATTGGCCTAATTGGCATCTACACTGAGTTTCCCCAATATTCCTCATCATAACACTCCAAAATGGTATCCATGCAACCTGACCTAACGATTCAAACTTATCTCCAGATTCATTCCACGGACTCCAGTTTGATTCTGTTCCTTTATACTACATAAATCTCTCCGTCTACTGGATTCCTTGTTTGAAGCCACTTTAAGTAAACCTTCCATTTACTTTTGCAAGCCGACTTCACTATGAATTTCCACCAGCGTGTGCGACTTTTCCTATCTTTACGCACTGGTTTCCCAAGACAAATCTTTGCTACTTCAAGTACCGCATCCTTGTATCGGAACTACTCCATTTCAATATCCTGCAATTCTTTACCATCTACTCTGTGGGATTTATCACCAATCACTTCCATGTGTTTCTGTCTAAGTTTCTTATTGTGGAAATTTCTATTATTTCTGGAGTTATTATTATTATTATTATTATTATTATTATTATTATTATTTTTATTATTATAAGTATTAATATAATTACTATTAATACGATCATGCTATATCGACACATTTGTGATTGGTAAAAGAGATGTGTTCAAAGTCTCGTTTCTTTAAGGCAGTCTTAAGGTAATGTATATAACTGAAAGTCTTAGGTCTTTTAATTTTCCTTACTCGGTGCTCTTTAGAGATCTCGTTATCTACTGTACCTCGTGACACTGTCCAATTCATTCCTCCTTCTTGTAATCTCCCGTCTTCTATTCTTCCTCAGTTGAGTGGAAACGAATTAGTCTCCCCAGTGCAATGGGGTAGTAAGCTGCTCTTCTGTAAGTCCCACTAACACTGACACTTTAATTTTCTATTTTATTTAGTCTGAACATTTTAAACAATACTATTTTTTTTTTCAAGGGAATCGCTTGTGATATGAACGTTTTTTGCCTAGTGCCCTCCGTGTGAATTTATTTTGATCTTCCGTTCTCAAGTGTGCGTCTATTGTTCAATAAATTTCGTCTCACATGCACTTATGATTTTTCTCAACTCAACGAACTTTTTAAAATCTCATGATAGTGTCACATAATTACATTGCAGTGGCGGCTGGTCTAAATTTGACTTGGGATTCAGAGCCTGCATGTTACAATGAGTTGTGTGGGAGGTATATAAATACTGACTTAAGTTTCGTATTGCACTGGTTTGGGAATGCAAGACCTGTGCAGCTTGCCTGAGGAGTATTACTGTAACATCTGTATACTAGAACCCGTCGCCCCCACTGCTACCATTACACCTCACAGTACTTAGTTCCAAATCGTCTCCCTCAATGTGCCTTCAACTTACATATACAGGGTGTCGGAAAATAAGAGGTAGAGAATTAAACCTCGCATGGGCGTGGGTATGGGGAGCAATATGAGTTAAGATACCTGTGGGCGCAAACCAACCGTTAAGACCCTGTGAGCATTTGTAATTACGGGGAAACTTGGCAACGTCGCGCAATGAGCAGCATCGAGTGCGACGTCGACACTCTTTGTGTGCTTCGAGCTGAGCAGCAGACCTGTGGTTCTCGTAGCTCAGTGGGCAAGGCGCTGGCGTCGTTCAGTGTGCTCCCAACTTTTACGGTAATGGCAGCTCTTTTTAATGACGCAATTAATTAGAAATGAAATAATTTGATAAGAAACGAGCAACTTGAAAACCGATTTAAATATAACTACTTCATAACAAGGACAAATTGAATACAAGACAAAGTAGAATTTGTCGCGGCGAGCGAATAAACAAAGAATAAAGAGCTTATTTAATTTCTAAAATTGAAAATGAAACCCAGAATTAAGCAGGTTAACGTGATTAATGCGCAATAAGATCTGTCATGCAAAGGTAAAAAATAAGAAAGAAATCGGGGGAAAAAAGTTATTCCGGATTTGGACCCGAAGGAGATGGGAGCACGCTGAACCTCGCCAGCGCCTTACCCACTTTTTTTTTAGCTCTCTACAGAATTACAGAATTTTCAGATATGATAAATACCATACTATTACATCACAAGAAAATCCAGATAGTGTCCATATTTATCGTACAATTGTCCACTTTCACTAAGCTTCCAACGCTCTTTCTGCAGGTGATACATGAGATTCAGGAACGAGAAATGTTGATCATTGTCCATCACGAAGTGTACATATTGGCCCATTATTCACACAATGGCAGTCTGTTTAATTTGGGGGAAGGCGGTCACCGACAAACGAATCAACTTCCTGTCATCAAGGTCACCCGTGGGCACATTTAATAGTTGACATACTTTTCCCTTACACCACAGTCACGTGGAAGCAACTCACGTGCATGATGTGAAGCGGTGTATCGCCGTATCAGTTTGACCACATATTGAACCCGATGGGGTTATGCTGACTGGAATCGAACATGGTTCTCAGAGACTGTGATCTCAGTATAAAGGTTCCACCAGGAAGCGAACCAGAGATCTGTACAGGGAGTTTCTTGGTAAAAACCCCTCGAAAGAGATGTATATTTAATCACTGGTGTGATTTTTGATGAAATGGCATTATTTATTAAAATAATGTAGGAAATAATGAGCAGATTATATCATTATAAGACGATTTGGTGTAAGCTATTGGAGGCTTGAAGCACAGAGGAGGGCAGAGCTGACATTTACTAATTGGCCCAGAATTGTGGGTTGGAACCAGCGGCGCCACGTCCATCTCAGTGACCCCAATATGTCGTCTAGAGCAGGGGCGAGGCCTGAATAATGACATAGTTAGTCCCCGACGGAGAATGGATTTGGAGTAGGGGCGGAGAAATGCCCAGAAAAATCATTGATTACTCGTGATTGGAGTAACGAATTGAGATGAGAGTTGCACACAGGTGAATATCTTGGCAAGAAGATAATTTTAGAGTCTTTTACCTGCGAAATTGGTGCATATTTAATGATGTGCGTAAGGACTGTAAAACGACCATTGTTCGCGGATGGATGTGAAGATGTTGCCGGGGGTTTCCCGTTAGGTAGCGTCCCACGCCATGGAGAAAGGAATTAATATTAATTAATTGGACGAGCGATTCCTTTGCACACAGATAGTTTTGGGACCTGTGAAGAGAGAGGAACACAATGATCATGGTTTGAAGACCTGAATCATGCTGTGAGAGGAGCCAAGATTACGCGGGAAGATGTTGCTCTACTTTCTGTGGAAATCCGATATAAGGGAGTAGACCCCAGGAGGAGCTCTCACTTGTTACTCAGTCGAAGTGGTAACGCAGCCAAGTTCAGTCTACATGCCGCCAAGCGCAGTTACAGCCAGTTACAGTCTTACTCAATTGTCAATTGTAGCGCAATGGCAATAAGTTGCAATCAGTATGCAGCAAATATGCAGCAGTACGAGACAGCGTGTAAGCCGCAGACAGAAGTCTTCAAATAAGCTACGTGCAGTCTTCGAGTGAAACTTCAGTCAGCTACAGCCAGGTTGAAGCAAGTTCGTCAAGGCAAAACGCATGACGGATCTATTCATCAAGACGCCGAACAAAGACTGGTATGTGTAATAGAAACAGGAAATATGCGTGTATGAATAATAGTCGTGATACAGGCATAATCAGCAGCACGAACTATGACGTGTTCAGTTACGAAGCACCGTATAGACTAACGGTAGAACTATTGTATATAATTATTTGTGAAAGTGTTGAACTTTATTAAGCGCAGTGTGTATAGTATTAACTAATCGTATATGTGTAACTACGATAGAATGCGCGAAAGAAACTCTACTAAGTGTTTGGTATTGCCATGAGAGTACCAGATGTTAACGCTCATGTTTGGGAGCCAGCGTATTGATGTAATGCAGGACGCTTACTGTAGGAATGATATTCATAAAAACTGTTGGAGAGTTCCGAGAGCAGATAACCAGACTTTCAATCAGGAGTTGGTAACGTAAGATGCCGTCGACACCTGCAATTTCGATCTCTGCTAGGGAATTTCAGCATTGAAGTGTGTATAAAGTGACGAGTGTTCAGTGTAATGTATATGTAAAAATATCATTTAAAGTAGTGTTTGATGAAGTGTTTCACTTGTTTGGGGAGTGATAACTTCCTGAAAGGTATGCAACGTGTCGTGTTGGTGATAGAAATTATGTGTAATCAAATGTGTGTAAACAAGAAAAATATGTCGCGTTAAACCCATTATGGCGGGCGACATGGAAGAATATGATTGGTCGGAGCCATCTTAGATGCCTATAGAGATGTAAGTACCCCACAAATTATGGTTATGATTATGTAGAAGTATGGACCGCTGCATGTCTGTGATTCCGTAAAGATATTGTGAATTCCTTATAGATGCCAGTAAAAGTCAGTTAGGAGGCTGATCCTCCATGTTTAATCAGTAATGAGTTGATTTTGATAGAGTTGAAATGTTGATTTGCATCATTAAGTGGAGTAATTATTCCCACTATGAATTAAGAATGGCAATCAGTTATGTAAATGCAACGAACGCGATTGTTCGAGTTTAAAACGTCTAGCTATGTCGGAAATTTTGGTAATTTATGTGAGAATAATAATAAATAATGATTTTGGTCATTTATGTCAATGAGAATGATGATATAATAATAATGGTTATTAAGAGTATGAATGAACACATCAGGAAACAAATAAATGTTGTAAGCGAGAATTATTAACGCTAATTTCAAGACTTATCAATCTAAGCAGGAAGATGTTACAGTGAGATTACATTACAGTAACTATGGAAAGAAGTTTTATATCAGAATATTGCATATATTCAGTAATGATACCAGTAATGAAAGAGCTTTTAGTGAATTGAATTTGCAGCTTAATTGAGAAGCTTATAGAGTAAATGTTAGATTTCTCTTAATATTATAGGTCGGAGTGTCGTAGCATGGAGCATTAGGGGCCAGATAGTCTATTCTACGTATGAATTCTCCTATGTCGTGGACATTGTTGGAGATATTATTTATTCCAGAGTTGTAGTGATGGACCCTAACTCTGAAGAAAGGATTGAAATGTGTTCCGGATTGGAATCTTGATAGAGTCGAGGAAACAAGGACACCTCGCAGCTCTATGATTTCCCGAGAACTTATTGATGAGTTATTTACGCTTGTGGCAGCGAAACTCATGGCGACAGTGGTTTTCTGCGCCTATATTATACTTGAGACATCGGTCAAACCGCCAGGCTCATGCATTGCGAACCCCGAACCTTCATGTTGAATGGACCCATGTGAGGCCATTAATTAATCGTTATCCTCGACGTAGGAATAATTACAAAAGCTCATTCAATACCTGTTGGCATAATAGTCAATTAAGATCCTTTGGGAACATGTGTGTCGGTCAGGACACAGTATTTGTCTTGTAAATCTTCACTGCTTAGAGAGGGAGACTTTCAAACTTTTAGAAAGGTCGAGATAATTGGTGAAACGACCCATTCCACTTTCTATTGTGTAGCGACTTCCTTAGCCGAGGGTCGGTGCTAGCCACCCGGGCCGCTCAGGCAAGTTATAAAGGGAAGAGATTCTAGACCTTGTTAAAATGACATATAATGCAAGATTGTTATGTTGAGTATTAGAGCCATGTGGTGTGAACACATGGATAATTATAGTTCATCCTGATGGTTCATTATTTTAGCTATCTGACGAATAGTTACATGACATATTTGTACTGTCACTGGAGCCAAGTCATGTAGTTGGTGACTAGATGCCACTCGCCATGAGCGCGAGGTAGTCTATCGTACAATCCGACATAAGCTATAACGTAACGTTTTATCTAGGAATCACAGACAGCATGCGGTGAAACCATATAATTGGAGGATGTGTAGGGGGTAGCTTACATAATTATGGAGTTGCACGTCGATTTTGGTGCAACGTCCAAATAGGTAAATGCATGCAAAGCATTTCATTGGTGAGAAGAAAAATATTAAAACACGCACGGCACACATAATTGTTTAACATAAAGAGGTTTAAGGAATAATCCTTGTTGTAATATTAAAGAAGCCACATTGTATGACTGTTATGTCAATGTACAGTTTGTTTTGAAGTCGTAGGTGCATCAGCGCACTAGTATATCCTTGTGAAGTTCACAGAAGGGTAAAACCTTATGGCTAGGTATGACTTTGTTGTGATTTTATATTTGTTTACTTGTGGATTGTGGAAGTAAAAAAAATTTGTTTGCTTTATTTTTTTGCTTTTTGGGTATTGTTTTGTGTTTGAAGCCATGATTTATTTTACTGGATTAAAGTTTTAGAATAGAGTTGTGCTTTATCATTGTAGAGTTGATACCTTTTAGCCTCAAATCCAAAATATGCACTGCTAAATTGGGGTTACCGTACACACTTGAGAGCTGATGCTAGCTGGAGGCAGATGCATATTATCCATCGAGATTACTCACATGGGTACATGGAAATTGATGTCCTATACTGTGATTTGAGCTAAAGGTACGACTAAAGTCGGTCAGATTTAATGCACACAACTCTATTAAAGTAAGAATTAACGAAGTAGGGTGTGACCGCTCCTAATCCATACCTAAGTTCCGATACGTATATATAAATTTTGATAGATACCTATAGACATCATACATATAATTTATCATGGCCCAAGCAACGTGGGACGGTATTAACTCGTTATGGAACCGCCTGCGTCAGTGCAATATGAGCGATTTTGGCATTGCACGAACCGGGCAACGATAGATAGTACACATTCTCTATATAATTTATCATGACGCCCGTCTGTGGGGTCTATGGTAGTAATCTCTATTAATTTATCATGGCGTGGCCCAAGTGGGGCTTTCGGCAGTAAAAACCACTCCCTGAACAGTTTTTATAGTAAATTAAAATATGGCCGATGTCCTACTAATACCACAGCCATACATTTATCTTATCATGGCGCCCAGAATACGTGGAGCTTATGGGATTTAGGGAAAACCCATAGATTTTTTATGGTATTTCAGGGGGAAAACCATAGTAATTGTTTTGCCTCAAACTGTGTTTGAGTGATTTTTGAATTCAGTAGGCTTTTGAGGTAACGCAGAATCTCTCTATTGAGAAGAGAATGGCCTAAGGGTACGAGCGTTACTTACCCAATCCACAATCTACCATAATATTATCAGGTTTTGTACGACTTCACAATATGTGTGCAGTGTTTGATGTTTCTCTTCGAAACGTATCCACATATTTTTCCAGGAAGCCTGCCTGCATATTTAAGTGTGTTATTGGAAAATGTCAGGTACGCAGGAGATCTTGCAAGTTATTGCAGGACTGAAACAGCATTTTGATGCTGCTCACGAGCAGAGTAAACTGGAAACCAAGGCTTTCCAGGAGAGTATAAACAATCGGTTAGATGCCAATCAGGAGGCAATTAATGCAACTCAGGTTGAAATAAACAACCGTTTAGATGCAAATAAAACTGAAATAAATGCTCGGTTAGATGCAAATCAGGTTGCACTAGATAATAAGTTAGGTCAAATGCAAGAAGTCATTAAGACCGAAGTAACAGATACTGTTGTAAGCATTGTATCGGAAATGCAGGTAAATACTGATAAACGTTTCGAGGCTATAGAAGCCAAACTTGAGGGTAATTTGCAAGCGTGTAGGTATGCTCAGGAGCAAACCAACAGTAAATTAGAGGCGTTGTCTAACGATATTAAGGATATTCAGATCCAAAATGAGGCGAATCTCGAACGCCAAGCGAAACAGTTCGCAGAGTTTACGAAAACAGTAGACCAGAGATTAGAGGAGAACGACTCCAAATGGGACCAGAAATTGAAAAGTTACGCTAGAGCAATTAACGGTGACCTCAAGAAACAGGACCAGAATATATTAGGTCAATGCCAGGAAATAGGCGAAATTAAGGCTATCGCTCATGAAAGTAAGGAGTTGGTAGGCAACGTGAAAAGTCAGATGGGTAAAGTTCATAAAGAACTGGACCAAGTTCAGAGTGATATTGTCATAGTCAATAAAAGGCAAGAGGAAAATAGAGGCGAGATCACCAAGGTCCGGAATGAATTGTCTAAAGTCAATGGACACATTCAAGATGAAATTAAAGGTCTGAGAGAAGAACTCGAAATAAGAGAAGGCCAGAAAACAGAGGCAAGCGACAAGACCCTTGCTCAAATTAAAGAGGACGTAGAGGATGAAATATCCCATATCAAACAAAGTCTGAAAGAAGACAAGGTGAAAATTTTTCAAGTAGCCGAGGAAAACCGAGATAGGCTTACGAAAATAGAAAAAGAAGTCATTACTCGCCTAGAAAGAGCAGAAATGCGCCATAACCAAATGGAGACTAGGATAATAGCACAGGAGGAGACACTTCTGAAATATCCTAAGTCAAGTGAAGGCAGCATAGAGGATATAAGAAAAACAAGGTGGGCAGACTTAGAAACCCAACCTATAAGCAGAAATGCTACAGGCGCAGGAGAAAGTCCTTACATGACGCCAGGTGTACCAATTGCGGCATCGACGCCACATGAAAATGCGATGCACACCCAGGTGATAAACGTCATTAGGGCAAGCGAAGAAAAACCTAGGAAGTTTTCAGGTAGTCACTGTAGTATGACACCAAAATATTGGTTAAAGGAAGTGACTGAATATCTCAATGATGCACGAATACCGCAGGAGCGTAGGCTACGTGCTATAGAGAAGTTAACAGAGGGGGAGTGCGCATTATGGTTTCGCAGCTTCCGTTACACTTTTGATACTGTTGAGGAATTCCGCGAGGCATTCTTGAAGAGATATTGGGACGCCGCGACTCAGCAGAATTTACGGCTGGATTTGTATGCCAAAAAGTACAGCACGAACAACCCGACGAAGTACGCAGAATTCTTCATATCGCAGATGTGTCGTTTTAAAGAGCTGGATCAAAAACCTAGTGAACTGGAGCTATGCATTGCTATCGCCAAACAGCTTCCATACGAGATCCAAAGGCTACTAATCTCGGCTAATGCGAAAACGGCTATGGAAATGGAGACAGTTCTAAGGCAACTGGACCTCACCACAGCAAATACTATGCGTCAGAGTCGAACCGTGGAACAAGTCCACGTGACCAACACACAGACTGACCAACAGCAAGCTCCAAGGAACAACAAGGCCACGAGCACAGAAACTTTAGATTCCTATGGACGGCAATGGGAACAGGAACCCAGAAAATGGCAGTCAAGGTACAAAGGAAATGCTAATAAAGCAGGAAGAGGTCGAAGTTCGTGGAATAAACACAATAACAGGGGCAAACCGTACCATAACAATGGAGGTAATAATGGCTAGGAAGGCAATAATAGAAACTGGAGACCCCAAGAGAGAAGAAGTAACTTCGATGACGAGGCAGAAGAGCGATATCATGCTTCTTTGCGATACCTCGAAGAAAGGGGAGATGAGCCCCAGAAATCACAAGTCCGAAGGCAAGAAGTCATGCAGAACAGGACATCGCCAGACAGATATGGATATGGAGCTAAGAGTTTGGAACTACAGCGCAGCGAACAGGAGAGAAGGAACTCCAAAGGGGCGGGCGCTGAAGGAAAAAAAAACGCCAAAATTAGAAGAGCTCGAGACTGATGGATGGAAGTCTATTAACATCATCAATTGGATAGCCAAACCAGAAGAATTGATTGAGGATACAGGAGGACCACAGGTCATGGTCAAGAGAGAATTGCCTATTATAATTGTGAGAGTGGCAGGATTAAAAGTCAGAAGTCTGTTAGATACGGGATCAACAGTAAGCCTGATGACACAAGCTCTATATAATGAAATAGCCCGGAGAGAGAACATTTTGAAGATACCGATCTCCAGTGTCAAAATTAAAGGGGTAATTCCAGACAGAACAATGATATGTAAATACCAGGTATTCCTAGATTTACAGATAGGAGGCTCTATTTTCTCACAGAGTTTCCTGTTAGTAAACAAACTACCTTATAACCTACTTATTGGGGCAGAGTTTATAAGGGAATACAGAGTGATAATTGACCTAGCACAGGACAGGGTTCTGTTCCATGTGAATGAAGAAGCTGAAGGCTTAGAGGTCGCACTCAATGAAATTGAACCAGGATCCAGTGAACAAGTATGGCATACATACAGAGATGTGGCTGATGAAGAAGTGTTAGCTATGGAGCAGTTAGAAGCGGAGCTCAAAACACTAGCCACAGACTTGGAAAAAGATCTGGAACCCAAATTGGAAGAATACATTTCGGAGAAGCTAGAAGAAGCGAAAATTGGGCTAAAAGAGAAGGAAAATTTAAAGCAGTTGTTGCTGGAACAGAAGGAAGTCTTTGATTCGAGACCTGGTCGGATAAAGAACTTCACTTATGCTTTTCAAGTCAGTGATTGGACACCATTTAGGCAGAAACCCTACCCTATAGCTGAAAAGCATTATGCTAAAGTGAAAGAGGCAATTCAGGAGATGTTGGAGGCCGGCGTTATTGAGAAAACACCTACGCCTTATGTAAGTCCATTGGTAATTGTACCAAAGACAGACGGATCTGTCAGAGTCTGCTTGGACCTGAGACGCTTAAATTTGAGAGTTATTCCGGAATTTGACCAAGTGCCACCTATTAAAGAGATCCTCAGGAAGTTTAAAGGGAAAACTATATTCTCAAATTTGGATATCACATCCAGTTTCCACCATCTTGAATTAGAGAAGAAAACTAGTCTGTTGACAGGATTTATGTTTGATCAACATACATTCACATTTTTAAGGCTACCTTTTGGGTTGAAAACAGCTGGTTCAGCCCTGATAAGAGCGTTAGATCGCAATCTATCAGATGAGGTTAAAGAGAGTACCATCAGATATGTAGACGACATTCTACTCACATCAGAATCTCTGGAGGAGCACATGAGAGACCTGAAGAAGTTGCTAGATGACCTTCGAGAAGCTAACTTTAAGGTTAATATCAAGAAATCGCACTTCTGTCAGAGGGAAGTTAAATTCCTAGGGCATGTTATTGATGCAAATGGAGTGAAGCCTAATCCAGATAAATTGGAGGTAATTCGGAATTTCCCTCGACCCACGAAAGTTAAGCACGTCCGACAGTATTTGGGAGTAATTGGATTCTTTTCGAACCACTGCCCGAACTATACTGCGACAGTAGCACCACTGCAGGACCTATTGAAGAAAGGCGGCAGATGGAATTGGATGGAGCAATGTCAGGAAGCATTCGTGAGGTCAAAACAAATGCTTTTGGAATATGTGAAACTGGGATACCCAGATTATACCCAGAAGTTCATCATACAGACGGATGCATCACTTATTGGGATTGGAGCGATGCTATTCCAGGAAAATGTTGACCAGCCTGAGAAGAAAGTTTTTATCGCCTTTATAAGCAGAAGACTGAGAGCCCATGAGAAAAACTACACGATCACAGAGATAGAATTGCTCGCAATTTTGTACGCGTTGCAATCGTGGCACAAACTCGTGTACGGCTTCCGAATAGTTCTGAGAACAGACCATAAAGCTTTAACATTTTTGTTAAAGACAGATTTGTCTAGTCAGAGATTGACAAGATGGTCCCTGTATATCCAGCAATTTAATGTGGAAATAGAATACTGTCCAGGGAAAGAGAATGTAATACCGGACATATTAAGTCGTTACCCTAGAGAAGAAGAAGTACTAGCGGTCCAGATTGAGAATCGAGATCAGAAGACGTTGGATGACTTAAGGAACATTACCAACCTACAACGCGAAGACCCATGGTTGAAGATGATAATCGATTACTTCGAGGGACGCTTAGCAAGGGGAACTGCGATATACAGAGAGGCGGAGGCATTGGCAACAGATTATGTATGGTATAATCAGATATTACACAAGTGGGACGATGTGGATCACACACGTCAAAGGATTGTAATTCCTGCATCTTTGCAGAGGAGATTAGTATGGCTAGCCCACAGAGATTTGGACATCCTGGGATAGATAAAATCTGTGCTCTGTTGAAGGAAGCATTTACTTGGCCAAAATTGAGAGAAACGGTGAGAAATGCTATTAGAACATGTGATCTTTGCCAAAGGGTAAAGCCGAATCCCTTTTTAATGAGGCAACGACCTATCCCGTTGTTACCAGAGAAGCCAAGGCAGCTATTGAGTATCGACAACTTTGGACCATTGCCTAGAGCACGTAGAGGCAATAGACACATTTTTGTAGCCATGGATGTATTTTCGAAAATGGTGGTGTTGTGCCCCATTCAAAAGACAAGTTCAAAACAGGTCTTGAAGCGCCTGAAAGAGAGAGTTATTCCGATTCTTGGGAAGCCGGATAACATTCTCTCGGACCACGGAAGTTGCTTTACTAGTGCAGAATTTCGTCGAGAACTGGAAACTCTAGGAATTAGGCAGATTTTATCTACCATTCGCCATCCTGAGGCAAGTCCCGTTGAAAGAGTAATGAGAGAGGTCCAGAAATACATGAAGATCTACTGTTCTGAAGCGAATTGGCGTTGGATTGAATTTCTAGAAGTAATTGAATACTGTATAAATAATACTGTACATGAGGCGACAGGTCAGGTTCCCGTTACTCTACATCTGGATCAGAGACCAGAGAGACCGTGGAATGGTGTTATTCCATTACCAGTAGACGCACAGCCCGGTAGAGAATTGAGGATCCAACGAACCTTTGAATATCTCAAAGCACAGGCGGAGAGACGTCAGAGAAGGAATCGTGCGAAGAGGTATCATAAACCGCTTCTCGTGGGACAGAAAGTTTTAATTAAGAAACCCGCCAGTTCTGATCCAGAGGCACGGAAGTATAAAAAGTTCATTTTTGCTTACCACGGCCCGTTCGAGGTGATAAGAGACCTCCAGAACAATGCATACAGGTTAAGGCATTTAGAGAATGGAAACGAGGTCGTTATGAACATAGCCAACTTAAAAGTTTATTACTCGCCAGAAGAATTCGATGAACCAGAAGAAGAATTAGTAACGCACACCCAACTCAACGTGGAGAGCGGAGGCAGCCAAGCAGGCAGACCTGAATGTTGGAACGGCGAGACGGGACGAGAAGCAGACAGTTTACCCAGTGTAAGCGGAGAGCAGAAAGAATGCCAGTGTTTGCGAGAATTCTATGAAGAAATGGTCAGAGTGGCCAGAGAGGTTGAGGCTGTAAACGCGACCCTTCGCAGGGAGAATAGACAGCTCAGAAACAAGGCCGAGTGTGGAAGGGGGAACACTACTAACCCACTCGCAGCCAGACAAGGTGAAGGACCCCAGACGTAAACACAGACGGTGGTCGACAGTCAGCTGGTTACTTATATAAGCCACTTGCATTGGACTTTTATAAGTTTTGCAAGGGGAACATGAACCCGATGGGGTTATGCTGACTGGAATCGAACATGGCTCTCAGAGACTGTGATCTCAGTATAAAGGTTCCACCAGGAAGCGAACCAGAGATCTGTACAGGGAGTTTCTTGGTAAAAACCCCTCGAAAGAGATGTATATTTAATCACTGGTGTGATTTTTGATGAAATGGCATTATTTATTAAAATAATGTAGGAAATAATGAGCAGATTATATCATTATAAGACGATTTGGTGTAAGCTATTGGAGGCTTGAAGCACAGAGGAGGGCAGAGCTGACATTTACTAATTGGCCCAGAATTGTGGGTTGGAACCAGCGGCGCCACGTCCATCTCAGTGACCCCAATATGTCGTCTAGAGCAGGGGCGAGGCCTGAATAATGACATAGTTATTCCCCGACGGAGAATGGATTTGGAGTAGGGGCGGAGAAATGCCCAGAAAAATCATTGATTACTCGTGATTGGAGTAACGAATTGAGATGAGAGTTGCACACAGGTGAATATCTTGGCAAGAAGATAATTTTAGAGTCTTTTACCTGCGAAATTGGTGCATATTTAATGATGTGCGTAAGGAATGTAAAACGACCATTGTTCGCGGATGGATGTGAAGATGTTGCCGGGGGTTTCCCGTTAGGTAGCGTCCCACGCCATGGAGAAAGGAATTAATATTAATTAATTGGACGAGCGATTCCTTTGCACACAGATAGTTTTGGGACCTGTGAAGAGAGAGGAACACAATGATCATGGTTTGAAGACCTGAATCATGCTGTGAGAGGAGCCAAGATTACGCGGGAAGATGTTGCTCTACTTTCTGTGGAAATCCGATATAAGGGAGTAGACCCCAGGAGGAGCTCTCACTTGTTACTCAGTCGAAGTGGTAACGCAGCCAAGTTCAGTCTACATGCCGCCAAGCGCAGTTACAGCCAGTTACAGTCTTACTCAATTGTCAATTGTAGCGCAATGGCAATAAGTTGCAATCAGTATGCAGCAAATATGCAGCAGTACGAGACAGCGTGTAAGCCGCAGACAGAAGTCTTCAAATAAGCTACGTGCAGTCTTCGAGTGAAACTTCAGTCAGCTACAGCCAGGTTGAAGCAAGTTCGTCAAGGCAAAACGCATGACGGATCTATTCATCAAGACGCCGAACAAAGACTGGTATGTGTAATAGAAACAGGAAATATGCGTGTATGAATAATAGTCGTGATACAGGCATAATCAGCAGCACGAACTATGACGTGTTCAGTTACGAAGCACCGTATAGACTAACGGTAGAACTATTGTATATAATTATTTGTGAAAGTGTTGAACTTTATTAAGCGCAGTGTGTATAGTATTAACTAATCGTATATGTGTAACTACGATAGAATGCGCGAAAGAAACTCTACTAAGTGTTTGGTATTGCCATGAGAGTACCAGATGTTAACGCTCATGTTTGGGAGCCAGCGTATTGATGTAATGCAGGACGCTTACTGTAGGAATGATATTCATAAAAACTGTTGGAGAGTTCCGAGAGCAGATAACCAGACTTTCAATCAGGAGTTGGTAACGTAAGATGCCGTCGACACCTGCAATTTCGATCTCTGCTAGGGAATTTCAGCATTGAAGTGTGTATAAAGTGACGAGTGTTCAGTGTAATGTATATGTAAAAATATCATTTAAAGTAGTGTTTGATGAAGTGTTTCACTTGTTTGGGGAGTGATAACTTCCTGAAAGGTATGCAACGTGTCGTGTTGGTGATAGAAATTATGTGTAATCAAATGTGTGTAAACAAGAAAAATATGTCGCGTTAAACCCATTATGGCGGGCGACATGGAAGAATATGATTGGTCGGAGCCACCTTAGATGCCTATAGAGATGTAAGTACCCCACAAATTATGGTTATGATTATGTAGAAGTATGGACCGCTGCATGTCTGTGATTCCGTAAAGATATTGTGAATTCCTTATAGATGCCAGTAAAAGTCAGTTAGGAGGCTGATCCTCCATGTTTAATCAGTAATGAGTTGATTTTGATAGAGTTGAAATGTTGATTTGCATCATTAAGTGGAGTAATTATTCCCACTATGAATTAAGAATGGCAATCAGTTATGTAAATGCAACGAACGCGATTGTTCGAGTTTAAAACGTCTAGCTATGTCGGAAATTTTGGTAATTTATGTGAGAATAATAATAAATAATGATTTTGGTCATTTATGTCAATGAGAATGATGATATAATAATAATGGTTATTAAGAGTATGAATGAACACATCAGGAAACAAATAAATGTTGTAAGCGAGAATTATTAACGCTAATTGCAAGACTTATCAATCTAAGCAGGAAGATGTTACAGTGAGATTACATTACAGTAACTATGGAAAGAAGTTTTATATCAGAATATTGCATATATTCAGTAATGATACCAGTAATGAAAGAGCTTTTAGTGAATTGAATTTGCAGCTTAATTGAGAAGCTTATAGAGTAAATGTTAGATTTCTCTTAATATTATAGGTCGGAGTGTCGTAGCATGGAGCATTAGGGGCCAGATAGTCTATTCTACGTATGAATTCTCCTATGTCGTGGACATTGTTGGAGATATTATTTATTCCAGAGTTGTAGTGATGGACCCTAACTCTGAAGAAAGGATTGAAATGTGTTCCGGATTGGAATCTTGATAGAGTCGAGGAAACAAGGACACCTCGCAGCTCTATGATTTCCCGAGAACTTATTGATGAGTTATTTACGCTTGTGGCAGCGAAACTCATGGCGACAGTGGTTTTCTGCGCCTATATTATACTTGAGACATCGGTCAAACCGCCAGGCTCATGCATTGCGAACCCCGAACCTTCATGTTGAATGGACCCATGTGAGGCCATTAATTAATCGTTATCCTCGACGTAGGAATAATTACAAAAGCTCATTCAATACCTGTTGGCATAATAGTCAATTAAGATCCTTTGGGAACATGTGTGTCGGTCAGGACACAGTATTTGTCTTGTAAATCTTCACTGCTTAGAGAGGGAGACTTTCAAACTTTTAGAAAGGTCGAGATAATTGGTGAAACGACCCATTCCACTTTCTATTGTGTAGCGACTTCCTTAGCCGAGGGTCGGTGCTAGCCACCCGGGCCGCTCAGGCAAGTTATAAAGGGAAGAGATTCTAGACCTTGTTAAAATGACATATAATGCAAGATTGTTATGTTGAGTATTAGAGCCATGTGGTGTGAACACATGGATAATTATAGTTCATCCTGATGGTTCATTATTTTAGCTATCTGACGAATAGTTACATGACATATTTGTACTGTCACTGGAGCCAAGTCATGTAGTTGGTGTCTAGATGCCACTCGCCATGAGCGCGAGGTAGTCTATCGTACAATCCGACATAAGCTATAACGTAACGTTTTATCTAGGAATCACAGACAGCATGCGGTGAAACCATATAATTGGAGGATGTGTAGGGGGTAGCTTACATAATTATGGAGTTGCACGTCGATTTTGGTGCAACGTCCAAATAGGTAAATGCATGCAAAGCATTTCATTGGTGAGAAGAAAAATATTAAAACACGCACGGCACACATAATTGTTTAACATAAAGAGGTTTAAGGTATAATCCTTGTTGTAATATTAAAGAAGCCACATTGTATGACGGTTATGTCAATGTACAGTTTGTTTTGAAGTCGTAGGTGCATCAGCGCACTAGTATATCCTTGTGAAGTTCACAGAAGGGTAAAGCCTTATGGCTAGGTATGACTTTGTTGTGATTTTATATTTGTTTACTTGTGGATTGTGGAAGTAAAAAAATTTTGTTTGCTTTATTTTTTTGCTTTTTGGGTATTGTTTTGTGTTTGAAGCCATGATTTATTTTACTGGATTAAAGTTTTAGAATAGAGTTGTGCTTTATCATTGTAGAGTTGATACCTTTTAGCCTCAAATCCAAAATATGCACTGCTAAATTGGGGTTACCGTACACACCTGAGAGCTGATGCTAGCTGGAGGCAGATGCATATTATCCATCGAGATTACTCACATGGGTACAATATAGTACACCATGGGTAAGCTTCAAGACGGATGGTATATCGCCGTAGGGCCGTTGGGATGAGATCGTTGAGGAAGATAAAAACCTGGGAGTGTACAGCAGAAGAAATGGTCATAACCCCAAATTTTTTCCAAATAGTGGGCCAATGGACGTAGAGGGTGGTGGCCTCGATTCGCGGTTTGGAGTGTACCACTTGCCGTAACATGTTATAAATACTTTTCGTCGTTGGAACAGTCCCTGAAGGCATTTGGCGAACGGTTTCCAGAAGGTGCTGTTGATGGTCACTAAATATCTTCGGCAAAGCTCTATCAAAACCACGGGCTGTGTTTCGAATATCTTTGTATAGCGCTTTCGTAAAAGTGTCATGTTGGGAAAGGATGGTGAAATCGTTGTTGCAGAGGAGTGCACGGCATTTCATGCCATGAGCAGTTAGCCCTAGCCCGCCTTGCCGGGATGGGAGTAGGGGAGTGAGGCGGTTTCTATTACCCCCCACCAACTCTCCCTCTGACGTCACATACTAACCCGCAATACATTCAGGGGCAAAGTCGATATCACTCGAACCCGTGGTCCGATTTTGACAAATGAGGTGTCGTTGAACTCGGGCTGACGCCCTCTTTCCAATGGACCACTCATTTCAACCCCTAAATAAAACCTACCTCTACTAGAGGGTGAAATTGTAATTTTTTTGTGAAAGTCTCTTCTCAAATGCGACATGTATAAGGTGCGCTGCTAAAATGAACTTAAACGTTGTTGCCCATATAGCGCATGCGTTTTGCTGGATGCCGCTATGGATTAACATTTTTGTTTTTGTTTTGTACGCATGCGCACTTGGGATTTTTGTAAGAGAGCGAGCTCTTTGAAAAAAAAAATGATTTATAAGAAGGGGTTTTGTTGGTGAGGAGAGAGCCAGATAGTCGCCTACTTTCCTCTCAAACGCAAGGTCAGATTTGGACGTGTGACGTGTCAAATCGCTTGTCTCGAAGCCCTATATATGTTATTAATAGGTTAAAGTTTTGAGAATGAGGAAAACAGGCTTTTTGGGGGTAAAACCATGATTTTAGACTTTTTCTGATATTTCACGAATGCATGGTCGGATTTGGTCCTATGACGTGTCAAATGGCTTGTCTCGAAACCCTCTTTATTTTGGTAATAGGTTAAAGTTTTTGAGAATGAGGGAAACAGAATTTGTTGGTGTAAAACTGTGATTTTAGACTTTTTGCTATATCTCGCGAACCAATGATGCCAGAGGTGTGTACGAAGGGTCCAAGGACTCGGGGTGACGTCCTCTTTGCTATGGACCACTCGTTATACTAAAAAAAAAATGGAAACGCGATTTTGGGGTAGACACGTGTTTTTTGTGATTTTTGCTGATTTCTCACGGACCAATAACGCTAGAGACGTGTACGAGGTGTCCTAGGACTCTGGCTAACGCCCCCTTTCAAATGTGGTAGATATTTTTTCCAAGAAATAATTCACAAAGGGCCTAACGCCATACATGTTGAAAAAACCTTTTTTTTCTTTACCTGTTTATAATGTTCATGAAGCGTGGTGGTTGAGAGATACGATACTGCTGGGTGTGTGTTTCAACGAACATGTCGCTGACCACGGTGGCTGTGCTCAATAGATCAATCGATATTTCGACGGGCCGGTTTATGACAGAGCGAGGTTGCGTTTTTTCTGATACTTTACCCCGAAGGGGTTATGAGAGCTTGGTTCTATATTGATCGAAGCAAGTACAGAAAACAAACTTGCAGAAGAGCAGGAGGTGAATGTCATTTGAGCTTATTGGAATGCGCTGATCTGACTTGACAACAAGTGCAATGGAAAATGACAAAGACGCTTGAAGGTGAAATAATCCGACCAACGTGGTGGTAGGGAAGTGCGAAATGCTTGCATACACATGTGAAACCACATGAGGGCTAAACAAGTCACATCCTGTCTTGCTTCGTACGTGATAAAATGCAAGTTCATGTGAAATTTGACCTAGCACAGAATGTTCAAAGCGTGGGAAAAAATGATTATACATGCAACGTAGCCTATATAAAGACATGTCGTTATCATTTCCACGCTCACTTAGGTGACTACCTTTGAACACATTGCGTTGCGTGAAACCCCTGGTCTTGTTTAACAGTTTTGGTCTTTGTGGAAAATACTTATCCTTGTTGTGACGTAGGTATATATTTATTCATTTATACATTTATTGATTTATATATATTTACAAGCAATTATTTATGAATTAGGTAATTATTGATTTTTTAATTTATATGTTTGCAGATAACTGGTATACCTTACATGTCTGAGAGAGAAGAAACCATTGCACTTTTGAGGCCACTAGAAGGAAACAGCAATAAGCCACTGCAAGTGAAGGTGGGATTATTTTTTTAAACTAACTTGTTTAATTTTTTGTTTCATATTTTACTTTATGAAATGCATGTACTAACCTGAATTTAGATATTTATAACGGTTTATTTTATTTATTTTTAGAAACTTGGAAAGAAAAGCCTTACCGCCGTAGCAGTCGCTGAAAACCCGAGACGCAGTAAAGTGCAACCATTGTTTCCAGGCAGTGAACTATTTAAAACTCAGGTAAGCCTAACATAAAATGCTAATCCATTTTACCACTACTGAAAACTGATAGACAAAAAAATTCATTACCTGTACATGACTAAGACGATGATTGCTTTCTTGATTAATGGCTATGTTGTTTTTGACTGGGAAAAGTACAAGGCCATGTTGGATTTTCTAAAAACAAAAAATTAAATTTAATTTATGGGTGGTTACCTATGGACTCAACGAATATCCACAGGTTTGAACATGATAATGTGAACAAAATGACATGACATTCATTTTTGTTTATATATTGGTTAAAGGGGGGATGTAAATGACTGTAGCTTTATAAAAAGAAAATAAGTACATGTGTTACTGTTAGTGCCAGCATACAGTTTATTTTTAATGGTGTTTTGATATATTAATGCCAATTAATGTTAACGTTTTATTTACAAGTATTGATTGATTGATTGATTGATTGAGTGGTGGGTTATTTTGTTTGCTTTTAGGTGTCGTCATGCGCCATTAACGTAATGAACAGACAGTGAAAAAGCATACATTGTGCTTTAAAGTACTCTGTGCAACGTTAATAACTTACAATAAGAAAAAGTTTTATTATAACACATGGCGTTAGTACCAAATACAACAAGTGATCAAGTTGGTTTACCACGTGGGTTAAATTTAAAATCAGAACATGACCGTTGGTTAACATTTGAATCCTGGCCTATAGGCTTTTGTCGACACATGAACTTGCAAAAGCCGTTTTTTTTTTACTTGAACCGAGAAGATGTGGTGCGCTGTGTGTTTTGTCGTATTGAACTTTCACGCTGGGAAGAAGGGGATGATCCCTTTAGAGACCATTTGCGATGGTCTCCTTGTTGTCCTTACATGCTTGGAAAACAAGTGGGTAACATACCTGTGTATTCATTTTACCGAACGACAAGACCATTGGCCGCTACTTACGTTGCTGAATCACAAATAAATAATAATGATGTATTACCAGCCAACAACGGTAGTGTCGATATATATGCCATAGACAGTGTTGAATTGGCATGTGCTTTTGAAAAATTGGGTGTTTGCAAGACTAAAGCACTAGCACATCCAGAGTACAGCTCTGTTGAAAAACGTTTAGAATCTTATAAAAATATTTGGCCATTAATATTAAAACACCTTACCAAACAACTAAGTGAAGCTGGATTTTTTTATACTGGTGAAGGGGATAAAACAATATGTTTTATTGTGGATTTGCTTTAAAGCAGGGCTGGCATGCGAAATTAAATACATGGCTGTGGGGGCGAAAATAATTTAATTTCGCCGTGAGCGTGATATTCGGGAGCGAAATGATAATGATTGTCGGCGCGTAATTAAATCAAAGCGAAACTTAATTCGAAGCGAAATTAATTTCGTTCCAGACTTTTAATTTCGCTCCCGGCGCGAAATTAATTTAGTTCTAGACTTATAATTTCGCTTCCGGCGCGAAATTAATTTAGTTCCACACTTTTAATTTCGTTCCAGGCGCGATATTAATTTCGTTCCAAACTTATAATTTCGCTCCCGGCGCGAAATTTATTTAGTTCCAGACTTACAATTTCGCTCCCGGCGCGAAATAAAATTCGTTACAGACTTTTAATTTCGCTCCCGATGCGAAATAAAATTCCCAAACGGCATTAAGTTTCGCTCTCCGACGTGTATTTAAAATGCATGAAACATTTAATTTCGTTGTTGAAATTTAAATACAGTATATTCGTTTCGAGAGTTAAATAATGTTCTGTTCGATGTTCATTGTCCTGACGTCTGTCTGTTAGGTAGTCAGCCCGAAGGCTGGTTGGATCCTCAAAAAGTACCACCGGTAGGTTATGTGGGTAGATACCAACAAACACTCAAGGCAGCGCTATAGTGAGGCGTACTAGACAAGATGAGGGGTGAGGTAGTTTGCCATTGCTTTCCTCACTGAGTCAGAACAGCAGTACTAACCCTATGAGTAGAACCCTTCACAGCATCCACAGGCACTGACTGCCCCGAATTTCATTACTAAGCACCACCCATACCTCAGTAGCTTCCATATAATCACAGCCATGTTTTAGACTGAGACAGCGGTGAAAAGCCACATTTTACTATAGCCTGTGCCAACAGTCAAATGCAAATGAGTCGTCAAGTTACAAAACTCGGTTAATCAACTTGTGAATAAGGATCATTTTCATGAGAAACGTTTCTCTGGACTTTGCCTCACGTATCTTTTGTGTGTGTTGTTTTCTACTTTTGGTTGGTGTTTTTGTGTTTGCTTTGTGCTTTTGCTTTTGAATTTGACTTATTGCTTTTCTTTCTTGGTTTTGTGTTTGTGTTCTGCTTTTGCTTTTTTGAATTTTGCTTTATGTTATTTGTTTTTTGTTCTCTGCTTTTGCTTCTGTTTTTGAATTTTGCTTTTTGCTTCGTCTTTTTTGTTTTTGTTTTGTGTTATTTTTCTGCTTTTGCTTTTTTGACTTTTGATTTTTGCTTTATGTTTCTTGTTTTATGATTTTGCTTTTGTTTTTAGTGTTCTGCTTTTGCTTTCTGCTTCGTTTTTTTGTTTTGATTTTGTGTTTGTCTTCTGCTTTTGCTGTTTTTGAATTTTGCTTTCTGCTTTGTGTTTATTTTTTATTCTGCTTTTGCTTTTGTGTTTGAATTTTGCAATTTACTTCGTGTTTTGTGTTTTTGGTTTTGTAATTGTTTTCTTGGAAATCAAAATAAAACAAAATAAACAAAACAAAATAAAAACAAAAACAAAATAAAACAAATAAAACAAGACAATTTTAAACAAAATAAAACGAAATAAAGTAAAACAAAAAAATTAAACAAAACAAAATAAAGCAAAATAAAATAAAACAAAATAAAATGAGATAAAATAAATAAAATAATTAAATAAATAATTTTACGACATGATCCTTATTCACAAGTGGATTAAACGATTTTTGCAACTGGACAACTCAAATGTATGCACGGGGTCGTTGGGATGAGGGAGATGGCTACCTGGGAGGCTTGTCGTAGTATAGTATCTATGTGTGCAGTATATGCATCGACCGTCGTCTGGTTATCCAGTGGGAGATGGTCCTCACGGAGGTGATTGTTGACGTAGGCGCGGTATTCCTGCCAGTTTGCTGTGCAGAAATTCTGGACCATCCTGGGAGGTGGTAGTGGGGGAAGAGGGAAGTTGAGTAAAACGGGGGCATGATCACCTCCTATGAGTGGCAGGACAGACACGTCAAACAGATGGAGGAGGAAGTTACGAGCAATGACTGCGTCGGGGTGGTATTGGAGGAAGGACGGGTAGATTCTGGGAGAGGGACGAGGGTGGCGTCGATGTGACGTAGGTAGATGTCTAGGCTATACAGTTCTAGGGCCGAACGGGAATGAAGGTTGAGGTCTGCCATTAGAATTAAATGGGGGAAGACTTCAGACACGTGGGTAATGCAGTCTTTGGAGATGGGGTGGTAGGGACGAATGTAGATGGTGGCTAGGTGTATGACGCGGGAACAAATAAGGCTTTCGGGGAAGAAAAGAAACAGATTTCATTTCAGAAACAAAATTATATGTTCCATGCATTTTAATTTCAGGCCGGAGGGGGGACTAAATGCCGAGAACGAAATTGATGGTCGTTAACAAATTTTATTTCGCGCCAGGAGTGAAATTAAAAGTACGTAATGAATTTAATTTCGCGCCAGGAGCGAAATTAAAAGTCTGTAACGAATTTCATTTAGCGCCGGGAGCTAAATTAAAAGTCCGTAATGAATTTAATTCCGCGCCAGGAGCGAAATTAAAAGTCTCTAACAAATTTCATTTAACGCCGGGAGCTAATTTAAAGGCTGTAATGAATTTAATTCCGTGCCAGGAGCGAAATTAAAAGTCTATAACGAATTTCATTTCGCGCCAGGAGCTAAATTAAAAGTCCGTAATGAATATAATTTCGCGCCAGGAGCGAAATTAAAAGTCTGTAACAAATATAATTTCGCGCCAGGAGCGAAATGTTATTCCATTTAACAATTTCATTTCGCGCCAGGAGCGAAATGTTATTCCATTGAACAATTTCATTTCGCGACGCTAAATTAAATTGATAATGCATTTCGTTTCGCATGCCAGCCCTGCTTTAAAGGATTGGCAAATGACTGATGACCCTTTTGTGCAACACGCTCGTTGGTTACCTAACTGCAAATACATGGTGTTGCTTAAAGGTGAGGAATTTGTGAACACTATTCGTAAAGAAAACATGATTGCAGTACAAGACTTAAAAGTGCCTTTAGAGTTAGAACATGCGGAGCAAATACACGAGGCTGAAAGAAATGACTTGTCTCACGAACAGATACAAAAGTGTGACCAACAATTATGTAAAATTTGTTTTCAAGATGAACTAGGTGTTGTATTTTTGCCTTGTGGACACATGATAGCCTGTGTCAAGTGTGCATTAGAACTCAACTTGTGCTATATGCAGAAAAGCAGTATCTGCTACAGTTAGGGCATTTCTTGCATAAATAGTAAAATTTATCAGCCATGCATAGTGCAAAATCCCTAATTGCACAATATTATTAAAGCTGTTTTAGAGTGTAATAGATATGCTTTTCTTTTGTTTATAGACTACTACAATGAATGTTTTGAATGCTGTGGGTCAAGCATGTGGCTTAGAGACAAAGAAGCTCAGCGAATTGCCAACGCATATTCCATTCCGCATTATCAAGATTCGGAAATTGCATATGGTGATCGTGTACTTTGTGTATGTGAAAACTTTGAGACATTTCTGCCTACACGGTTTAATGATATGTCGGCGAGTGTTTTTGATGAAGTCAATAATGCTGTACAACCTGTACACTTAATTTATGAAGGTTTTAAAAACAATAGGTGCTTGGTTCGTTTTAATTAAATAAAAAAAAGTCAAATAATAATGGAAGATATAAGTCATGACAATGGACTGAAAGAAAAATATGTGTATAGATAATAATGTTTTAGTGTTTAGTATTGTCTTAAAAAATATTATCATGAAACAAAACAAAATGTATATAAAGTTTGTAAATAAATGAAAATAATGGTACAATGTTGTTTTATTTTCTATAGAAGTCAGAATATTTAACATTGCAGAGTACACATGATTATGACAATAAAAAGCACACTTAATACAAGTCTTTGCCTTTACGATAGTGTGTTATAGTTATAAAAACAAAGCTTGTTGTAGATCTTTTTTCTTCCACGATGAACAATAGGCATGAAAACGTTATTGTCTTGTTTTGGATCATTATCACTATCATAATCATAAGCAGCATGATCTATATCACTATTATTATAATCACTATAATTATCCTCAACATTGTCCTCAACATTACTAAAACCAGTTAAATATTCCTGGTCCTCTTCCTGTTCCTGTTCCTCTTCCTCTTCCTCTACAGTGTCCTCATGTAGAGTCTGCGTGGCTTTTGATAATGTTAAGGTTTCTTTGAACATTGAACTCTTTTGAGCAGCAATATTATTTTCTTGTACTCGCTTTTTAACATTTCCATGATTTTCAGTTGACAGCAACAGTGTTTCATGCAGTACACTACATTGATGATCACTGACACTTAAAACCTAACTATTTTTACTTTTTAGCTCACTGCGACATTGTTTTGAACTTTGTTTTGAACAACGCCAATTAACAGTTCCATTTTTATTGGTTCGTTTCACAATATATGAATATCCTTTATAGAATGCATGAGGCTTACCATACCTATCACAGATACTTCCATATCAACTGTCAAGCATAGACTAAGCTCTAGTAAAGAAAACTTGGTAATAAGAACAATAGTTTAATGTGCGAGCATATATGGATGCAAATGTGGGAGCAAAAAAGTGGGAGTAAAAAGTGGGAGAAAAAATTGGGAGCAAAAAGTGGAAGCAAAAATTAAGAGCAAAAAGTGGGAGCAAAAAACGTAGGAGCAAGTATGGGAGCAAATGTGAAAGCAAAAGTGGGAGCAAGTATGGGAGCATATGTGAAAGCAAAAGTGGGAGCAAAAAGTGAGAGAAAAAAAGTGGGAGCAAAAAGTGTAAGCAAAAGTGGGAGCAAATATGAGACCAAAAAAGTAGGAGCAAGTATGGGAGCAAATGTGAAAGCAAAAGTGGAAGCAAAAAGTGAGAGAAAAAGTGGGAGCAAAAAGTGTAAGCAAAAGTGTGAGCAAATATGAGAGCAAAAAAAGTGTGAACAAATATGGGAGCAAAAAGTGGGAGCAAAAATTGGGAGCAAAAAGTGGGAGCAAAAGTGGGAGAAAAAATTGAGAGCAAAAAGTGGGAGCAAAAAAAGTAGGAGCAAGTATGGGAGCAAATGTGAAAGCAAAAGTGGGAGTAAGTATGGGAGCATATGTGAAAGCAAAAGTGGGAGCAAAAAGTGGGAGAAAAAAGCGGGAGCAAAAAGTGTAAGCAAAAGTGGGAGCAAATATGAGAGCAAAAA
Source organism: Meconema thalassinum (assembly GCA_946902985.2). Lineage (NCBI taxonomy): Eukaryota > Metazoa > Arthropoda > Insecta > Orthoptera > Tettigoniidae > Meconema > Meconema thalassinum. The sequence continues at coordinate 1,161,662,716 of OX336389.2, read as the reverse complement.
CAGTAGGAGCAAGTAAGGGAGCAAATGTGAAAGCAAAAGTGGGAGCAAAAAGTGAGAAAAAAAAGTGGGAGCAAAAAGAGTAAGCAAAAGTGGGAGCAAATATGAGAGCAAAAACAAGTGTGAACAAATGACTGATGCGGTCGAAAGCTTTATCAAGATCTAAGGTGAGAAAACTCATTGGCTCAGTGGGGAGCATATCGGCTTTTAGGTGTAGGTCCCGTAGTATCGCTAAGTTTGTTAACAGAGTTCTTCCAGGAATACTGCAACATTGTTCATCACCAATGATATCATGTAGAACTGTCTTCAATCGGCATGCAAGTACTTTGGTAAGGAATTTATAATCACTGCAGAGCAGAGTAACTGGTCGGAAGTCACCAACTGCCATGGGAGAGGATGTTTTTGGCATGAGGACTATGGTACCCTCGTGATGTGATTGACAACGTTGGAGAATGGTACGCAAGACGTGACAAAATTCTGTGCCAATGAGAGGCCTGAAGTGTTTATACAGTTCATATGGCAGTCCATCAATGCCAGGTGAGTGGTTATTTGGGAGGTGCCTAACCACAGAGTGAATCTCTTCATCCGTAATATCCGCACTGAGCAGAGTTTTGTTGTCCGGAGATAGTTGGGTACTGCAAGATAAAAGCAATAGGGTCACCTGCTGTGGATCAATTGGAGCCTTAGCGTAGAACCGTTGATAAAATAATGATATTTCACTACGTATAGCGTCAGGGGAGGTGACGACACTTCCAGTACTGGTGCGGAGGCGGTGGATATATTTACGTTGCCGCTCACGTTGTCCTTTGGCGATATGGTATACACTTGCACTTTCGTCCGGGAGCACTGTATGGTCTTTTAAAGCCACGTTTATATGAGCGAGCGTTCGTTGCTGTAGAGACAGGAGCTTGGTTTTAACTTCCCGAATCTGGTCATACATACGCTCCCCAGCATCAGATCTTTGCTGGAGCTGGCGAAGAACTCGATAGTAAAATTCAACTGTACCCGTCTTTCCCGACCTCTTTGGTAGGATATGTTCTTAAAGACGCGGCGGATCCCTGGTTTAACTAAAATATCCCAGCAGTCTGCATAGTCGCGAAAGTTGCATTTTTGTTGGACCCATCGAGTCCAGTGTTGTCTGAAAATATCTTGGCATTCCTCCTCCAGTAACAGCGAGCAATTCAATTTCCAATAACCTCTTCCTATGTGAAATATGGGATGGGGGTAAGAGATTGTACATACGACTGCATGATGGTTAGTGAAACTGGCAGGTATCACTTCATATGGTCTAGGCTGGATAAGTTCCTGGGAAAAGTAGATGCTGTCAATTCGTGATGAGGAGTTGTGACTTATACAGGTGTAATGGGGCAGGGGCACCCTTAAACTATCCACAGCATCAATGAGGTGTAGGGAGGTAAGGAGGGTCCTGAGAGCCGGGTTGACACCTTGGTATGGACTAGTGGAATCCTCTGGGCGTTGAATACAATTGGAATCCCCTGCAAGAATAAGTTTTTCCTTAACGTCGTGCAGATGAGGCAGTATACTCTGTTGAAAGAACATTTTCCGTTTCACACGTTTATTGGACCCGGATGGGGCATATACATTTATCAGGGTGGTATTGTTTATGTGTCCAGATATTATGCGTCCTGATGGATGACATAGCACACCTTCGAGTGGGATATCATGTCTTATGAGGAATCCAGTCCCTCTATTAGTAGTACCGGTATTGATGTATTGTTTGTAGAAGGCAGATATGGGAAGATAGGGTATAGCAACTTCTTGAATGAAAGCAATGTCAATGTCTGCATCTCGAAGGAATCTCTCCAACAGTTGAAATTTCAGGGGGCATTCTATTACATTGATATCCACAGTGGCTACAGTTAGAAATTGCGCCATTAAGAGAAGTATAAAAGCTGTGCTAGACATACTGGAAGGTGGACTCGAGAAAAAAAAAGACACGGGTGAGAAATATACTGGTGCACTATGTCAAATTAAGGTGAGATAGTTCCTTATGACTGCCATTCATAGGCCGGCTGCCAGCGTTTGAGAGCGTTCGTGGGTCCATAGATGACGTAGAATGAAGGTGTTGATTCTTTTTCACAGCTGCGGGAACGTTTGTAGAACCAGTTTGATTCTTCGGGGCTGGTTCAGCAATCGAGGCATTTGTTTTAAACTTCTTAGATACGTTCTCAGATCCCCGATCAACCTGCTTAAGTGAGTCGGTAGGTACCAGAGAAGGTGGAGGCAGTGAAGACAAAATTTCTGTGGCAGCCTGTAGTGACGGCAGAGTTGGCTCTAAGGTTGCCATACAGGTGGCCGATAGCACAGGGGCACTCTGTAGCTCGCTGATCTGGTCAGTGCAAGGTACGTGTTCTGCGTCATGTGTGTCAGAGGCCACTTCTGCTGGTGTCCCAGCTGACTGATCAATAAGCATGTTTTCATGGTACGTTTGCTGTGTCACAACATCCGAGTATTGGACACGTCGTTGTTGTGTAGGAGTTATACCGAGGGGAATCATTTTCTTTGGGCAGTTGATACGTAGATGTGAGTTAGCATTGCAAATTAAACAGGTCTGTTTCTGTCCATTATAAGATATGTAGCCAGAATGGCCACCAAAAGTCTCAGTGAGGGGATATCTTGTTTGATTTCCATAGTGACTGCACGTATTCCATTATACACCGGGAACTGATAAGCAGAAGACCATTGTTCTTTCCTGACGTCACTCACAGTGCCATATTTCGACAGGACGGATTTGAAAATTTCAGGGGGAACTTCGAGTGGGACATTAAATATACGCACTGTGGTAAAATTTTAATCCGCTGGTGAGAGCTTAACATTAGTCATTTCGCCTGAGTCATACTGAAATTTAATAGGAGCTGCAAAAGTATTTAGCAATTTCTGATAAGTAGATATGCTGATTACCTTGATGTACATGGTTCTTTCTTGCGCATTTAACTGGATGGCTTCTACTTGGTCGACAGTCAACCGGAGGGTATCGCTAATCCAGCGGTGAATTTCTCCTGGTGTGGGGCGAGAACTCTGCCTGTCCCATTGACAGCGTACGGTATTTTTCCTCTGGTATCCGGACATGATTGTCAGCGGGATTTTCTGGGTTTCTGGATTTGTTGTCCTATCTGTAACACTACTTGAAAAAGTATTGTCCGAATGACACACGGAAGGTCAGTACACCCGTGGAACTATCGGAAACACCGCTATTAGGAAACGTACACTCTTCCAATGCAATCACACAGCTCGCACACACGCACCTCACTCGGCCACGACTGGTGACCAACTACCCACTGAGCTACGAGAACCACAGGTCAGCAGCTCAGCTCAAAACACACAAGAGTGTAGACGTCGCACTCGATATTGCTCATTGCGACTTTCCTCGTAATTACAAATGCTCACATGGGCTTAACGGTTGGTTTACGCCCACAGGTATCTTAACTCATATTGCTCCCCATAACCACCCCTATGCGTGGTTTCATTTTATACCTGTTATTTTCCGACACCCTGAATAAAACGAAAAGTAGCAAGCTTAAAATTAATTTTACTTTCCATTATTGGTATAAATTTCAGGAACCTGGACTCCTGCATTTAAGGGTTTCAATCCCACTAAGCTATTAATCAGTTCTGCTGCCATGTTCACATGGTTCGGATCGGAGAGGAGAATGCCCTTCCGTAAGAAATTAGACTAGTCTTAGGAATCAGGTTTGGTCTGGTCGGAGTTACAGACAATCCTGATGGCGATACGTCAGGAGCTTTCAATTGGCGTCCACAGAATTCCCATACTTATTTTATTGATCATTTTCAAGGTTTATCTCTATTATCTCCAATTAGGTAAAATAAACAACCCCAATAATTTTAACGAACACACATTCATGGCGAGTTCACCCCTCTCCACTCTACTAGAAAACACACTCCGTTGGAAACAAGACACAGCATAACGATGTAGCCAAGCTAGATAAGGGATTAACAAGGGAAACATATTATTGGATCAGGATGTACGATGTACGTTTTCTTTAATAAACCGAGGCTGGTATTAACGGCATTATTAAAGGTGCCTGGACATTCTCATTTGACCGTTTGCGCTTAGAGAAAGCCATTTAGCTTATGCGTGTCGAGAATGGAACCAGATCTTTAATTGTTGAAAATTATCCTGAATACAGTAACATACAGCACGTTAGGGAGACTAGACTTGGCCTCACACAGTCACATTTGTACGACGAACACAGCAACTTAAGAATGCGAGAGGGTAAATTCTCAGGTATATATGAGACCCTGGCACACAGGAAGCTCCCCCAGTTGAGAGTAGATAGTGACAAAGATAACTGCTCTCACCAGGACAGCGCGAGGCTCAATCAGATAAGTAGCCTGCACCATGAAACCTAAATTGACCATTTAACTACAATCGCATATTCACTTTAAACAAGCAAGTAAGGAGGTCAACCACCACTTCCAGTATTTTAACAAAACATCACATAGACTATAACTATGAAATACCGACGAGTTGAATTACCTCAATTATTACTGCAACAAAATAAGTGTACATATTTTCACCCTTACTTTCAGACATAAATTTTAGAGCCTACGTGTAATGGATCTGATGATGATCGCTTGACGATTGAAACTGGTCATCCAAGTGTATTTATTAATCTCATGTAAATTTATTTCAGGATTAGGGAATACCCCTCCTCATTTGGGTTGAATCGTGTTGGCCGACTGAAAAGCATCAAAATTTGGTTTATCTCTATGATAAAATGAAAGAGAATACGCCCATTTATACTTTCCTTCCAATGAGTAACCATTGTAGATATTTTAACCGTGGAATTTCCACGTGCTGCATTTAATTCGCCAAATACGCGTAATTAACCACCACCAGAGGTTGAAGCAATTTTCATGGTGTATAGCTAGACACTACCAGGTATGTGCTTCGATTTAACTCTCTTCGTAATGTTTTAAAGTGTGTTATAATATTATGCTCTTCTACAAGTTGTAACTTGTTTAATTTGAATTTCATTATTTATTTATTTATTTATTTATTCATTCATTTATATTCATTTATTTATTGGTATCAGGAGTGGCACATTACTACAATAGAATCGTATAGTAATGAATATCAATAAAGTCACCTAGGTTTAAATTAGGTGCAGTGGATATGAATATACTGTACAACTCATGTACAACAGTATTTAAAATTATTAAGCAACATGCGTTTTAAATAAACTTCGTAAGGAGTTGGATTTTTAACCAGTAATATTATTTACTCGGGTCAGTGTATTTTACTTCTACAGTATAGTGTTGCGTTTCTTGCGACAAGGTTTTCTGTGAATAGGTGCGATGCCCTTTTGAATTGTTAACCTCTACCGTAGCGGTCTGTTGAAGTGATTGAGTTGTACGCTGTTTTTTTAATTAACTGTTACATTTCAAATTTCTTATTTACTCGGTGAGTAATTGGTTAGTTACATCAAACACGTAAACAAACAATCATAACTCAGTTGACACTGTGCTTTTGTAGAATTAGCCGATTTTCCTCTGTGTGTTGGAAATTGGAAGGCATACACAGGTTTTACACACTACTGTCGACCAAAGTATTATGTGCACTCGAGTTTGAAGGTTGTTTGTGAAGTAACCAATAGACCTATACAAAATCCAATAACATCATCATTTTTGTCGTTCTATTTTACGTTAGGTCATGTAGGTTTGGAATTTTTAATTTATATTTTAATATTTTTTATCGCAGTTGGAATACAAACAGTGCACGTTTTTAAACGTGTTTCAACCATGCGTCACATGTAAGAATTATTATCTCAAAAGCGCGTCATCAGATCGAATCCAAATTTTAACACAATATACATTGGAATGTTGTATAATTGGTTTATTAATTTAAAAATTGTGTGTGTCCAAGAAACAAAGTTGTTATCATTTTAGTAAGGTAACTTTTTCTCGGCTCGGGGTGGTTGGAAAATGTAGTTCTTGGTTGCATTGTAATCCTCATACATCGAAAAGTTATGCTGTATGACTGTGAAATACCTCAATTAATTCGCTTATTTTATATCGGTTTGTATTTCTACGGGGAAATAACACATGTTTCACCTGCTAGCCGCTCCGGCAAAAGCTGTACAGCGTTGCCGAAATGGTGCCCTCACGCATCATGGCGCGTCTCGCTCGGAAGTGATGAGCTCCATCTCAGCAACGCTGTACAGCTTTTGCCGGAGCGGCTAGATGGAGAACCATGTGTTATTTCCTCGTACAAATACAAACCGATATAAAATAAGTGAATTAATTTACGTATTTCACATTCATACAGCATAACTTTTTGATGGATAACGATTAAAACGCAACCAAGAACTACATTTTCCAACCACCCCGAGCCGAGAAAAAGTTACCTTACAACAATGATAACAACTTTGTTCCTTGGACACACAAAATTGTGAAATTAATAACTCAGTTATACAATATTCCAATGTATGTTGTGTTAAAATTTGGATTCGATCTGATGACGGGCTTTTGAGATAATAATTCTTAAATGTGACGCATGGTTGAAACACGCTTAAAAACGTGCACTTTTTGTGTTCCAACTGCGATAAAAAATATTAAAATATAAATTTAAAAATCCAAACCTACATGAACTGACGTAGAATAGAACGAAGAAAATATTGATGGTATTGGATTTTATGTAGGTCTATTGGTTACTTAACAAACAACCTTCAAACTCGAGTACACATAATACTTTGGACGACAGTAATCAGCAAACCACTCACAAAGATAAATTAATTATCGTGTGGCCTCCTGAGAGGCCGAGTGCAGGTCTTTCTAGTTGACGCCCGTGGGCGACCTGTGCGTCGTATTGAGGATGAAGTGATGATGAAGACGGCACACACACCCAGTCCCCGAGCCACGGGAATTAACCCCAGGAGATTAAAATCCCAGATGGCCCAGCCGGGAATCGAACCCGGGACACGGCTGGCCAAAGCCTAGGGCGCTAACCATTTAGCCATGGAGCCGGACACTCACAAAGGTGAGGTCTGGGTAATATCGTCACTTTCACCTTCCACTATTGAAGGAAGGAGGCAGTTTGTTTTCATGAATGAGGGACAGTTGAAATGATTCTTCCCTAATAATAACAGCTTCTCCATCCTCATCTTCCTAGGGATAGCCCCATATATAACTGTGACTCTTAAAATCACCAATTAAGGACACTTTTTGTATGTTCAGATTACCAGGTGTATGAATAGAAAGCTTACCTTAGGGGGTTTGAACAAGGAAAATATAATTGAATTACCTAAATGTACTGCGATGATCCCTATGTCATTTTCATCTGTGATGGATGTTGCTGTAATCCCGGGATTAGTAATCTATCAATTTATATTCGAAATTAACTTTGATTATTATTGCATGTGGTTACAGAGTGTCCTATTGTTACGTCATTTCACAACAAAAAGATTAAACATACAAACACGTTATATGTCCCATGTTTCATAACTATGAATATAAAGAAAACATGTAAGACACTTTACAAGAACAAAGTAAACTTATAAATCGAATCGAATTAAAATTTCATGTGAGCGGTGGATTCGGTGGCCTACTGACCGAAAGTGTACTAAACCATCGAATTGACCATTTGAGTCACCAGTGCGTCATCGTTAGCTTAGACGTGGTGTTGGAAAGTCTCAACATTTAAAGATAGTTAGACATAATATTCAAATGAGTATTGATCCCTTACCCATTTATTTTGCGAAACATCGAGGAAATTGATCACCGGGATACTGTGAACCTGCCTTGAGAGTTACATAAACCGAGCGTGTGGCCAATATTCTTGAGGTCCGGCCTTTGGTCCTCTTGAATGGCCTCTCCGAATTGAAGTTCCAGTCTGGACACTGCCCAGTCTTAGAAATACCGGTTTGCACCAGTCTTTTGTACGGGGTTATGGTCTGGACCATAACCTTGATAATTTTCCTTTCAATATTTTAGTCACTGGAAATAACTTTTCAAACACATTGCCTCAAGTTGGTTCAGTTCGGACACAATTAGGCATGAGAATGACCGGTCAGAACTGGTTATTTGTATGCGCTTATGGTTCAACTAGCAACCCACTCCGGCTTCACCCGGTATCTTTAATGGGTTACCCAGCGTTATCTTAAAAGGTGCAAGAACTGCAGGTCCCAGACGCAACTCAGAAAAGCCGAGGTGAACAGCGAGACTCCAAACACACATACTCTTCTCTGAAGTCTTAATTCGACACGACTTGACAGTTTGATGCTGGCTGAAGCTGGGGTGATAGGCTCATTCGCTAACTTGTATATTCGCTCTAAAGCTAGTAATTTAAGGTTTCACTGAATGGAGATTGTAAGAAGAAATTATAATGTAAATTACTAATAGTGGGCGATGCATTAAAGGTAGAGATATGCTGTCCTGGACGTTTATGTGGATTTTTTTGCTGAAAAATATTCCTACACTCTAAGTGTAAAGATATGTTTAACGATTTACTCAGCGAAGTCTTAAAAGCGCACGGACGGCAGGTTTTTCTTCGACTCGATTCACTGAAATCGATACTGCTTGGCTTTATTTAGTCATAAATGAAGGCTTTTCTACTGAATCATTCGTCGAGAAATCATTTACCGAATGGAGAGAACCACATCAAAATCAATCTAGTGGTTCTCGAGATTACCCTTTACATAAAAAAATGGGAACTTGGTTTTATAGTATGTAGAGATTCGGAACCTTGAAAACTTTCATTGGTTTTTTTTTTCGATGCAAGTGTCTCTTTATTACTTTACATATTAAAATATTTTCTCACATATTGCACACATAGCAATGAAGATTGGGTCCTGGCTGAAAGCATGACCATTATGAAAATTACTGCAACGTGTGCTCTGGTTGTTTATTTCAACTGAGTAAATATAATGCAATCTTTCTCTGTAGCAGATCATATTGGTTATTTACCATTACGACATAGTCGTGCTCACTACTGAATCACCGTACTAACGTGAACTTCCAGCTGACACCTGCCTCTCTACACTTGTAGTTATTTCTTACGGTTTTATTCTTTCAACCTATGAAATGACTTTAATTTTTCTATTCGGTCTCAGCAACTTCTATAGCAGCTAGTACTTCCTGATTCTAATTGCGTATGACATCTCGAAACTATTTTAATAATTACACGCTCTATTGGAAGAGTTTTGTTGGGTGCAGAGTTCTTCAACCTTGAGTTTCTGTGACACCGCGTACAGCAATGTGATTCCTTCCAGGAGGTTATTGTTGCTAGAATTTCTCTTTCAACAACCGCTGAATCCTTTCGCTACGGCACTATTTGAAGTAATGCCTGTTGCATGTAAACAGTTCCTTAGTCAAGAACTGCTGAAGGGTATGGCAGTGGCAACATCTACAGTAGCGCCTGTTGCATGTCAACAGATCATTAGTCAAGAACTGATGAAGAGTATGCCTGAAGCAAAAGGTATAGAAGTTCCTGTTGTATGTCAACAGTTCTTTAGTCAAGAACTGATGAAGTGTATGACTGTAGCAACATGTACAGTATTGCCTCTTGTATGTCAACAGTTCCTTAGTCAAGAACTGATGAAGTGTATGACTGTGGCACCATGTATAGTAGGGTGTGTTTATACCTCAGGAATCGTATCGCTTGCTCAGTTTCCTAGTGGGGAGCTGATGAATTGTCTCACTGTAGCGCCATGAATAGTAGTGCGTGTTTATATCTCAGGAGACTTATCGTTTTCTCAGTTTCCCAGTGGTGAGCTGCTGAAAGCTCTCGCTGTAAGCGAAGCTCCAAGTGACCCGGCGCGGCGATCTGTTTGGCTCGCTCCCTAGGAAGAGTAGAATAATGCTGCTGTCATGTTCGATATGAGAGCGGACTGTCTCTTTCTGACGTGGAGTGACGGCAAAATAAAAACAGTCCATTGTAAACAGCACGGCTGGCTGCCTCGAGGAGCATGTTCCGCGTCAGCTACGCCGGAAGCGCGGCGCGACCACTGGAACTTTACTCCAACACACCAAGTATTGAAGTGACGCCTCTTCTTCCCTCTGTGATTAATTACACTAGGATACACAAACTGGTGTGTTTTGTGTTTAATTTCATTCGGGAATAGGCCGATGGTCCTACTGATGTATAACGGACTGAATGTTTTGCAACTCCTGGGCACTTTATAGTACTAAACATTAGGTTCATTCTATATTCACATTGCTTATTCACTTATTTTATTTGAAAATGGGGGTATTTCCCCGGTGGCAAATTGTAAAATTACGAAAAATTACCAACAATAATTACAAACAGACTTAATGCATACAAGTCGTGATTTGGAAACTATCTACTTTAGAGTATTTACACAAAATAAAATCTTCTCTTGAACACATCAATATGTTTGGGAAAAGGCCCTAAGACTGTGGCAGGTAATGAGTTTCATTTATCAATACCACGATTAATGAAAGAATATTTCCCATAATTATGATGAGCTTGACATTCCAATCACTGAGACCGTGTCATTGGGACACCGTCGTACAAACAAGTTAAGTTCCGGTTAACTGCGTTATATGCTCTAACTAAATTTACATCTCTCTTAATAATTGGGGCAGTTGAACTCAAAGTTACAATCATTTAAGTACAATTACCACCACCGCCATTGAGTCCTATGGATAAGATTCATGGAGGTGATTGATGTTTTCAAGGGACGAAACATCATGGTTATCTGCATGCAATTATCTGGATGATATTGACAATGAATATGAAAACAGAAGGCGGGAGATACCGTGGAAAAAAAGAACAGATTTGGCCCTTCGAAAAACAAGGTCGTCCAGTTAAAAATGGCATGGGCCAATTAAGGCGGAAAAATAATGCCACCCTATACCTTGGATACTCAAACACACTAAGAGTCAGAAAAGGAACAAGTGTTGGCCAAGGCACGTCGTCAGAAATGATGAAAGAGAGGAGTTCAGTAGAAATAAGTTGAAGCAATATCAGACTCGGCTGGGGTCCCGTGGTCACCAAATTACGTCCCACTAGATGTGGAAGATGTGAAGTGATAATTCATTGGAGACTAGCCCGAGAATTCACAGAAAAAATCCCTTCCTGCGGCTCGCAAAAGTCAAGCTATGTGGAGGAGATTATCTGGTTGTGGGAGTAAGTGATGTGCTCACTGGGGAATTATGAGGTATTCTGTTTGAAGACAACAGTGCGTTGAGGAAGGAACGTTCCAAATTTTCCTGGGTGTTTTCATCTTTCATTTTGTAGGTTTCTATCCTACTTTCGTGTGTTGTAAAGAACAATAGTAGACTTACGAGACCAACACGGGTCAAATGTTCTTGTGTCAGTCAAGTCACATACAGTATGTATGTGTGTAAACATGTCGCCCACCCCCGTATCAATTCAAACACTACGTAACCGGATTGAACCAAATTTAGTACAGAGGTGGCAACAGCAAAGGGCACCTTAGTGTAAAGTTTAATATCAGCACCATATCAGCGAAATCAAAATTTCGGGCTCCCTAATGTTCAAGGATTATATCAAATTACGACTAAACTGGACAGCGGGTGGAATATTATGAGCAATATAGTGAACGGATTATTGTAGCAAAAATCAATACTAAACCTACCTGCACCACAGTGGTACAAGTCTATATGCCTACCAGTCAAGCTGATGATGAGGATGTTGAAAAGGTCTACGAAGAAATAGACGAAATTCTGAGGTATATCAAGGGTGATGAGAATGTTATAGTAATGGGAGATTGGAATGCTGTGGTAGGAAAAGGGAGAGAAGGGAAGATAGTAGGAGGTTTCGGATTAGGTGAAAGGAATGATCGAGGAAGCAGGCTGGTAGAATTCTGCACCGAGCATGAGTTGGTCATAGCTAACACCTTATTCAATAACCACAATAGAAGAATATACACATGGATGAGACCAGGAGATGCAGGGCGTTACCAAATCGACTTCATTATGGTCAAGCAGAGGTTTCGAAACCAGATTTTGGATTGTAAAACATATCCTGGTGCTGACATAAACTCTGACCACAATCTGGTTGTAATGAAATGCAGATTAAAGTTGAAGAAACTGAAGAAAAGTCAAAAGCCAAAAAGGTGGGCAATAGACAGACTGAAAGAGAAGGATGTAAACGAAAGATTCAAGAAGAGTATAAAGGAAGGACTAATGAAAAACCCTAAACAAACTTCAATTGCAGACGAATGGGCACTTTTGAAGAATGAAATAACAAAATCCGCAGAAGAAAACATTGGTAGGAAAGAAAGAATAGGTAGAAAACTGTGGATCACTCAGGATATACTAGAATTGATGGATGAAAGGCGGAAACACAAGAATGTAAGAGATGAAAAGGGGAAAGCAGAATACAGACGTCTGAGAAATGAGGTTAACAAGAAGTGCAAGGAAGCAAAAGAAGAATGGTTGAAAGAGAAATGTGCAGGTATAGAAAACTGTCTGAAATTAGGAAAAGTAGACACAGCTTATCGAAGGATTAAGAATACTTTTGGGGAAAAGAAGACTAAGTGCTGTAATATTAAGGACAAAAATGGAAAGCCTCTAACAGATAGGGAAGAAAAGGTTGAGAGATGGAAAGCTTACATAGAGAGTTTGTATAAGGGAAAGGAGATTGAGAATCATGTAATGGAAAAGGAGGAGGAAATTGATGAGGATGCGAAAGGAGATTTAATATTGAGATCAGAATTTGATAGAGCTTTGGAAGAGTTAAGCAGGAACAAAGCACCAGGCATAGATGATATACCGATTGAGTTGCTACGCTGCATAGGAGATGAAGGTCTGATCAGGTTATTTCACTTGGTGTGTAAGATTTATGAGACAGGTGAGGTACCCCCTGATTTCAAGAAGAATGTAATCATCCCTATACCAAAGAAAGTGGGAGCTGACAGATGTGAAGATTACCGTACAATCAGCTTGATTACTCATGCTTCAAAGATCCTGTCTAGAATAATTTACAAGAGGATTGAAAGCCAGATAGAAACGGAGTTGGGCGAAGACCAATTTGGTTTCAGGAGAAATGTAGGAACAAGGGAAGCTGTACTAAGTCTTAGGCTGATTTTGGAAGGTAGAATAAGGAAAGATAAGAGAACGTTCATGGCTTTTGTAGACTTAGAAAAGGCTTTTGATAACGTTGATTGGACTAAATTGTTTGACATTTTGAAATCCATTGGAATAAAGTACAGGGATAGGAGGGTGATATACAATCTATACAGAAACCAGACAGCAGTCATTCGAGGTGAAGGACATGAGAGAGAAGCTGGTATTCAGAAAGGTGTAAGGCAAGGCTGCAACTTATCACCCATACTTTTCAATCTTTACATTGAACAAGCAATGAAGGAAATTAGAGAAAAATGTAAAGTGGGAGTGAAGATTCAAGGAGAAATAATTTCAACTCTGAGATTTGCTGATGACATAGTCATCTTGGCCGACAAGCCTGAGGATTTGAATGAGTTTTTGAATGGTATGGACTCAGTCTTACGGAAAGAATTCATGATGAAAATTAATAAATGTAAAACAAAAATACTGGAATGCAGCCGAAATAAATCAGAAACCTCTATGGAGATCAAATTGGCAGGTGAAAAGCTGAAGGAAGTAGGAGACTTCTGTTACTTAGGAAGCAGAATAACCAGTGATGGACGAAGCAAAGAGGATATAAAAAGTAGGTTGGCTCAGGCAAAGAAAGCATTTCTACAAAAAAGGAATCTGCTGACATCGAATATAGATTTAGGTATTAGGAAGTCATTTTTGAAAGCCTTTGTCTGGAGTGTGGCGCTCTATGGAAGTGAAACTTGGACTATTGGTGCAGCAGAAAAGAGGAGAATTGAAGCATTTGAAATGTGGTGTTACAGGAGAAAGATGAAGATCAGATGGGTAGATAGGGTTACAAACGAAGAGGTATTAAGATGAGTGGGAGAGGAGAGATGTTTCTGGCGACTGCTAATGAAGAGAAGAGATAGGTTGGTAGGACACATACTAAGACATCCAGGAATAGCAAGCTTAGTTATGGAAGGAAGGGTCGAGGACAAGAACTGTAGGGGTAGACCAAGGTTAGAATATGTTAAACAGATTGCCTTGGATGTAGGGTGTGGTAGCTATGTAGAGATGAAACGTTTAGCTCAGGACAGGGAGGCATGGAGAGCTGCATCAAACCAGTCAAAAGGCTGAAGACTCAAACAACAACAACAACGACTAAACTGACTATCGCAACTCTATCAAATTTTGGGAAAACATACCTCCATTTGGGAGGCGCCTTCGACCGAACTACAAGGTCATCAGCCCTTTAATTGACGAATAAAGCCGTGCGAATCGTGCAAGCATTATAATCCAAAACGTATGACCAAATGAATCAATTTTCACAATACTTGGCATTCAGAGAATCTTACATAAGAATACTCTGTTACCAGCGTTATAACTATATGATCGTAATATTACGCAAAATCACCATCTTGAAATCATAGCAAATACAAATGAATAGCTCTCAACAATTAAGAGCTACAGTAACGATAGTGGCAATGTATAGTCGTATATGTGGCCTTGTATGGCCAAGGTTAACGAACAGACACTCTATATTTTCCAGATGGCGGCTGCGCGAATTATTAGACATTAGATTTGAAAACCGAGAATGGAATTGGGTAAATAAGTCCAATCATGCCGAGGGGTGATTATCATATAAGAGCTCTCACGTTCGTTAGTCAAACTATTACCATACTGCATATAGTGCACAGCAGCCATCTTGAAATTGTAAAGTCAATAAATAACTTTGTGTCTTCTGGACCTACAATAACGAAACTTACCAGTAGTAATAAAATGCAAGCTTATAGGTCGCTTTGTATGCTCAAAGCAAAAATACATTGATTTAAAAAATTCAAGATAGCGGTTAGGCGCACTAAAAAGTATACAAACTTGTGACTCCGGATATAGTTGCACAGTTAAGGCAAAACTTGGTAGAAGAAGGGTAATAGATACAAAGAGTCGGGAGCGTTAGTGATAAATGTATCATACTGAACATGGCGAAGAATGGCCATTCTGGAATTTTATAATATAGAAATAAATAACTTTCTATGTTTTAGAACTACAATAACGAAACATACTGATAAGGTAGAAACCTATATGGAGTGGACATTTAATGTTTTCAGTTGGCAATAGCACAATAAACACGACATTTGCTGAGAGAGGAGTACGTTATAATAGACTTTGTTTCCATTATTCATAGGAATATCTCACTGAATATAGCGCACAAAATATAAAATATACAAATAAATCTTTATATTTTAGAGGTACAATATCTCAAATTAACATCAATGTGGAAGCGCACATGGGCTTTGTACAACAAACGAAAAAAGCACCCCTGGCATGTATTCAAGATGGTGACTGAGCGTACTTTCCTCATGTTTCAATCAATAATTCATCCGCAATTTACTCGGAATTTGTAAAGGGGGAAAACAGATTAGTCATAAGGCTGCCACACTGGATATAGCATGCAACGACCATCTTGAATTAACATCAATTCAATCCACTATTTACAATTACAATGATGAAATGCAGCAAATATATAGCATGGTCTCACAAAAAGGGCTTTCATTGCACTAGGTGCAAGATAAACGATTCCATACATTCAAAATGATGGATGGGCGAACCTTTCTAATGTTCCAATTAATAATTCCTCTGGATGCACAAGCGATATTACAACGAAACTCTGTAAACGGGGAGTCTTATACAGGGTGCAACTCGAACCGATCATCACGAAGACATTCAATTATAGGCCCTACTCCTTGATAAGGACAAAGAGTTTTAACTATACCGATACATTTAGGAGAAAGTAGGCTACATGTTCTTGACTGAATATCTTTTTTTTAATTCATTCATGGGCTCCATTAATGTTTGAGAAAATAGTATTAAGCGTGGTATTGCATTAGCCCGTGTTTGAGTGTGTGTGTGTACACCTTATAAATTCCCATGCCATCGGTGGCCTATTAGGATCCTCAGCATTCATTGTGTGATCACACTTAAACTTTTCTCAAATAGCCAACTCCCGGTTCTGCAACAATATTTGCTTCGAGACATTACAAGCTCTTACCCGTTTCCTTACCACTCTTTCGGGATGTGGTATACAAT
This sequence comes from Meconema thalassinum, assembly GCA_946902985.2. NCBI lineage: Eukaryota > Metazoa > Arthropoda > Insecta > Orthoptera > Tettigoniidae > Meconema > Meconema thalassinum. Next base: position 1,161,646,606 of record OX336389.2, on the reverse strand, counting down.
ACAACATTACAGTAACCCAGAAACCTATGGATTAAACATATTTACTCGTTCGTCTTAGCCCGGAATGTGTGAACAATCTGGAAGTGTGTCACGATAATAGCACTTCACTTGTACACGCTTCTTGTAGCTTTCGGACTTGCAGGACTGTATCCGACGTGGATTCCAGTCAAACATTTGCCAGATAAATGGTCATGTAATAATATAGTTCGCTTTACCTCTCCATCTAATTGCAGGGTTAGTTCCTATTGTTTTACACAGCCATTGTTAGATCATCTCACGATCATGAGATACGGGATCTCCATTCGTATGTGGAATAAAAACCACAGGACGTAATATCGCATGCATAACCCGGAATCGGCCCAAGGTCGCCTTGTTAAGAGACAAGCATGGGTCGAGAGGATCACGCGCTTCCAAGAACGACTTCCATTCAGCTCAAAGACTCTTTTGAGAAGGATATATGGCCGGCGCAACTACACTCTCAGCTGTCTTAACTTGTCAGTTGACATTGGAGTGCTAATTCTCACATCAAACAGCTATTCAAATATCCACTGAGGCTGAGTGTCTCCCATTCCAGCCCTCACATCGGATTTAAAATTGCTGGTGGGTGCGGGAATTCAACCTGGGGACTCTTAGCTACTTCTACACCCTGGAGCCGGTATTTAACAATGAAGTAAACGTAATCCTTATAGCAATAAATACTTGCTCGTATGCCTGTTTTAGGGTTTATAGCTATACTTCTTAAAGGCTGAAATTGGGATAAGAAGCCATGTGTCGTAAATAGGATATAAGCTTAGCTTATTGGCGTTATTGGAGAAGTAACCGACTAAGAAACCAAACTCAGAAGGGACAATCAATGCAATAAGCTCTCACTGTTGGTCTCTTGTGGTAAATGATAGAGTAGGTCCTACGTGAGGTGTGGTAACGACTGGTTTAATAATACATCTAAGTGCAGCATTCCTAATTGCATGTTACATCTCTGCATCTTAATGTGTAACGTCAGGGAACAGACCAAGAAGTTTATCTCAGGGATTTTCCTTCATTACCGAAACTAGCTTCTTGAACAAAAGAAAAGACCAAAACATGGAAGTAAGAGAGCAGTACTAACTGAGTTAAGTAAAATGTAAACAACTTTAACTAGGAAGAAGGTAAAAGCTGCTACTAATTGCCCCTGCTTTGCCGGCATCACGTAATACAATTTCGTTTTCTCCCCCAAGGATTTGGAAATGCATTTACCGCTAAAATCTTTTCGCTTTCACATTCCGGCTTCCTGCCTTTATTACGCCTCCCCACCCTTCACAGCCACTCTCACAGCTGGATCAAATCGACCAGCTATTGTTTTCTCCTTGCGTAGAGAAGCGTTTCCAATTACGATCCTATTCATCTAACACTACTTTTCATATTTCACATTCTGTGGAAGTCAATCAAAAAGAAGGCGAGTCAGTGAGTTTCAGCATTGTTTCCATCATTTGAATCTGTACGCAATGAACCGAAAATAAGCTGTTGTAACAATGCAGGCTAGTTATTGCCAGATGAATTCTCCATCGAACAGCGTAGATAAACATGCTATTTTCAAGCATCAGATTGCATTAAAGATCTGACAACTAATGAAAAGGAGCCACAAGAGAGTTTCAGAATAAAAAGAATACTCCAATTTCCATCAGTCTCGTCGCTTACCTTGTAGCCTAGTTTTAGTTATTATTGTCATTATTTTACTAGTGTTTTGGATTGTAATGTCCGTCTAAGGAGGGCGATTGAACCTATCTAGCTGATCTTGATTTCTTGTCTTCCCAAAATCTCTTCATATTCTCGCTATTGCTCTCTCTCTGCGCTCCTCCAACCAGATTTATTTGGATGCAATGTTTGAGTGGTCTGAAAATTGATGATTGTCCACTATTTCTCTGAATTTATATCTATCCAGTACCATGTCACTTACCGGATGAGTTAGCCGTGGTCGTTACGGCATGACTGCTGGCAGTCACTCACATCCGGGAGGCGAGGAGGTTCGAATCCCCCCGCCGGCAACCTTGAAGATGGTCTTCTGTGGTTTCCCATCTTCCTTCCAGGCAAATGCCGGGGTTGGTCCCTAACTATAGGCCACAGCCGCTACCTTCCAACTCCTCTTCCTTCCATTCCAACTTCCTCCCCAACGGTACTCGTAGCTCACCCATTGGGTGTCCGTCTCGAAGCAGCTACAAACCTGGCGAGCAAAACATGTCCTCGGACACTCCCGGCACTAAAAGCCATACGCTAAAAAAAAACCATGTCATGTCTCTTTCCTGAAGGTCTATTTCAACTTCAAGCAGCCAGTTTTCCTTGGATTTTTTTTTGATAGAGTAACATTTAGAATTATTTCAGTCATATTACTATAATTAATACTAATATTATTATTATTATTATTATTATTTTTATTATTATTAGTATTACTATCGCTACTATTACTATTATAAATCCTACTTAGGATGAATTTCTGTATCGCAGATCGCTTTTACGCCGGATAGCCTTATTGACGCCAACCTCATCAGGAACGTTCATGAGAGGTGAAATAAAAATGAATGAATCTGGACAAGGATTCGGAAGGACTCGTTCGTGGCCTATTAGAAGTTACCATCCCGTTTCTTGCCTGTAGTTGGATACCGGAATCTATCCCAAGGACGGCTGACGGTGGGGTTAAATCACTCCCATTTACTGAGTCTGTAGCAGGTTCACCCCCTTTACTTGCGCTCTGGAAATAATAATAACAGAAATTCTAATAATAATAATAATAATAATAATAATAATAATAATAATAATAATAATAATAATAATAACATAGTGACTTACGTTATCCTATAAAAATAAAATATTTTCTCCATTCCCAAACGTAGCCTAAAGTAAGCTTAGTAAGGATAATGAATAACATGAAAATTCCAGCATTTTGGGTAAGAGGAATTGGTGTATTCTTTGAATACACGGTATGATAGAATATAATTTTTAATGCTCTTTGCATGTTCATTTTTTCCTTTTTATCAAACACCAACAGCGATCTTATAGTTTCTCTTTGGTGGTTTCTCTTATGTTCTTTGTGAGTCTGTTCTAGATATATATCTTCCATGACCCACCTAGCGTCATCTAGCAGCGAATCTCAGAAGTTCCTCAATTCTTCCCTGTACAAGAGGACTTACTTATCAATTTGGCCATCAGATCTCATCGCCATCGCCAGCTATCATCTCTGTGATCAAGAGAACTTCGTCTACCTTTTCACCCACCATGCTGTGCTAGTATCGCCTGCTATCAACTCTTTGAAGACCATTCATCAAGAAGAACTTTTAGTTTTATAAAGTTGTCTATTCTGTTATGTTCTCCTTTTGTCTCCTACCCCCACTTTTTTTCCTTCCTTGGTCCCTCCGCGCTTCGCTGAGCATGTCTCACTTGTATGTCGGCAGTTGACTTAGTCAGTCAAGGCTCAACTAGAGCCAGTCTCCTCAAACCAAGAGGCACTCTCTACATTCTACGCCATGTTGGCACATTAATTTTATACGTCAAAGGGAACTTCACCTTCGCCATGCAACAAAGATAAGTACATACTTCAGGTTTTAACCTCATCTTCATCGGTTTTACTGTCTTCGTGCTTTTAACGACTATTTTATAGGCAGTGTGAGATATTTATTTGTGGCAATAATCATTCTTCGTGGGATTTTCCATGTTGGGCTTCTGTCCAATTAAGCCAACCTTCGTAAAAAGCAGCATTTCTTATGCTTATTAAATGAGAGATCTTCTCACAACGGGGGATATTATAGAATACCCACTGTCTATAAATATTAAGCTTGTTCCACCGCTGGAGTAACTTTGGCCCTATTCTTCCATTAGGATCGTTCTGGAACTTTCCAGAATCTGCACTTTATCTACAAGTCAAGCCGTCATGTATCTTTCACTCACTTGTGGGAATGCCATTTCAAACTAAGGAATCTACCTTATAAATTAATGCTCAATAGCTAAATTTTCTTCCACCGTTGGGATTTTTTCTGGCGCATTTAATTGTAATCCATAACTTTCTCAAGTAATAGACTTTCGCCTATCTAGTGCAACCAGTCATTTTTCACAATTGCAATAACTTTCTTTGCCATAAACTTTTGCGCTACTACAGTGAACTTTTCATCCATTCAACAGACTATAGTGAAAACTAGTGCTTGTTCAACATTTCTACCGCGTCGCGATCGTCCGATTACCATAAATAAGGCCATGAACATTTATCCTCAATCCCAATTGATCTTTCCTAAACCCTTTACTAACAAACCATAATAATAAATTTATTACTTTAAGTCCTTTTTTTCAATGAGGTGTCACTCTATAGAAGTGCCCTCCCCTTTTTCTTATACAACATTAATTAACTTCTGCATAAATATGTGTCTAGCACACGTTTTAAACTTACATTGTTTCTCCCTTCTAATTAGAGAATACAATTCTTTCAACTCATTAGTGAGTTATTTCTAGGTCTCACGAAAGGGAAACTTGCCCTATTTGTCTCGTGATTCCTATTTAACCATAGGAAGTCTAGAACCTTCCTTTTGACTTTCTCTTCAGGTTTCACAGTAAGTGACCTGTCCTATTTTGTAACTATTATAAAAGTAATTCAGCGTAAATATAAGAAGTTATAGGAACTTCTCTTCCATTCTACCTGTTTTCTTTTTTTGTTATTTTCGAAGTTGTAACTTTTTCTAAGATAGGTACTTGGGAATTTCTGAAATTACACACATTGTACTCGATTTAATGTTTAAACTTTAATCACTTCATTTGTCTTTTTTAAATCTTACAAAGATTTTAGTACATATATAAGGTTTGAAACCTAAAGAATTGTTAATTGCCTGGAGCAAACTTTAAATGTTAGGAGGTCTGCGACCCCAAATTGTTACTAAAAATTGAAACTATATACTTGTCAAATTTATTAGACTTTTTTGCATTGTTAAATAAATTCAAACTTTCCTTTTCGACTCATCATTTCTCTAATACAACGGTTAGGCAAGATCCTGTCTTCCTTGGCTCTTCCTACTCAATGCCATTAAATCTATTGATAGGGCTTTCACCACTCGTTGCATTTGAGCAAGAACTCTTAGTGGTAATCTCGTTAAAGTTTCTCTTAGCTTTAATAGCTAATTCTAACTGGCCAGTAAGGCAAGTACAGCTCGCTACGCCAGCTACCTGCTTGTGGAGATCCTCTCCGAAAACTTATGGTTGGTTTTCCAAAAGATAAGTGTTTCTCTTTGCCTAAACTTTTAGTCGGCTCCTTGCTTAGTAAAAGCTTAGCCATTTCCAAATGCAATTATTGGTTCACTTACCAAAATTACTCCCCAAGGTATATTTTTTTTGATATCACTATCCTTCTTGGAAGCACTTGGTCGCTTTTTCAGGGACTCTATAACTTCGAAAACTGGAAATACTAAACCTGATTCAAATTATTGGCATTCTTCGAATTACTTTGCAAAAACGAATTTCTTTGAACAGATATACAATAAATCTGTTCCTCTCTGTCTTGCCAGACCATCACCCTTCCACACAGTAGGCATATGCATGCTTGAGAGGGAATACACTAAAGCCACTCTCTTGCAAACCACCCAAGTCCTAGCTGCGTTTCCCGTCAGCTTCGACCAGGTCCTTACCCACTTTAGGTATCAGAGAGCGGATTTGGGGTGGCAACCGCCTCTGAGTGCATTTAAAGTTAAATTTATAACTTTTGTGGGGCTCTCCTCCTATTTCTCCATCCTTTCTCTCCAGTCCGAAACCCACCTCATTTTCTTTATCATCTTCCCTTGGTGGTTAGGTTATTCCTCAGCCAATAATCTACCCAAAATTTGGTCCCGGAAACCCGGGAGAGTCCATTTTCTATTCCTATTCTCTTTTAAAGATCATTTGGCAATACCTTGCAAATTATTAATATCTGCTTTGAATCTTTCAGCTATAGCTACATCATGCAAAGCCTGTGAAGGGGAAAGAGGCCGCTCCTGTCTCCCGTGGTGTGTCCCTTTCTTTCAACTTATTTGCTGCTGCCAGCTGACAGCATTTCCAAGGTTCCACAGTTTCGTGAGTTACATTTTAATCTATTTTCTTTGACATGGCTCATACTGAAAAGGATAAGGATGAGAAACTTACTTCTAAACGAGCATCCTATAAAGGGCAAATTACCCGGTTCAGAAAGTACATAAAAGAGTTAGATCCCTCAGAAGCTCAATTAGACTTTTTGAAACATCGTGTAAGGGATTTTGAACGTTCTTATGAAAATTATTGCAACATCCAAACTGAAATAGAAACTTGTATGCTCAATCAAACCGAAGATCGAGTCGAAGTAGAAAACCAATATTACGAAGGCATAGGTTCTGATTTCAAAATAATACGCCAACTCGAAGAGGAGCAGAAAACGGACGCTTCTGTTCTTGGTTCCCTTCACGAACCACAAACTTCTTTCCGTGATGGTACTTACAAGCCCAAACCAATTTTACCTAAAATTGATTTACCCCATTTCTCTGGAGATGAATCTACTTGGGATTCTTTCTATGAATTATTTTGCTCTCTTGTTCATGACAATGAAGAAATTCAAGTAATATACAAGTTTCATTACTTGAGATCTATCCTCCGAGTTCAAGCTTGCAGTTAGTTGAAGCACTTCCTCTAAGTGCCGAAAATTACCCCATTGCCTTTAACTTATTAAAAGAAAGATATGGAAATTTACGGTTACGTATTTAACGCCATATGAAGGCTCTATTCAACCTACCTGCATCACAGCACAATGACGTCATAGTTTGCGTACTCTCATTGATACTACGCAGCTTCATGTTAAAGCTTTATCCCAACTAGATCAACCCACTGAACACTGAGACACTTTCCTAATACATTTAGTGGTTTCTAAAGTTGATACTGCTACCCTCAAAGCTTGGGAAATCGAACTTTCTAGAGAAGACGATTACTCTTACGAGCATTTAGTCACTTTCATAAACGCTAGTTGCCAACTCTTAACCGCTCTAGCTAATCAAAGTGAACCCTCTTCCCCGAGTTCCAAATTTGAATTAATGTCTATCAAACCTAAAAGCGAACGCTTAGCGTCTAATACCCAAAAACCTGGGTCCAGCTCATCCAAATTTAAATCAAACACTACTGGTTACCCAACTAGGTCTAGTGAACGTCGTGTTGCTAGCTCTATTGTTTCAAACACTCAAAGCGATCCCCGCAAGAGTTTAAACGAACCTTTAAAGTGCATACTTTGTAAAGGTCCCCATGCCCTATACCTCTGTAAATCCTTTAAAGAAATGTCAGTCGACGACAGAAGAAAATTAGTTTCCCAGAAAAAACATAGCTTCAATTGCCTGGTGCCTACTCATTCTGCTTCAAATTGCAAGTCCACAAGACTTTGTTTCCATTGTGAAAAGGCTCATCACACTTTGCTACATCGTCATGATCAGGCAAGGTCATCGACAGTATCTACTTCTCAAAAAAGTGATAATGCTAACAGTTCCAATGCTTCATAATATATTCAAAATGCCAAGTCCATTCGCAGTGCTCAAGTATTATTGTCTTCTGTCCAAATCGAAGTTCAGGATAACTTTGGCAACTGGGTCCGTGCACGCGGTCTTCTTGATTCAGCGGCAACTCATGATTTTGTGTCTAATTCTTTGATTAGAAAACTAGGCCTACCTGTAAACCCCACTTCTATTAACGTATCAGGCATTAACAGCTCAAAATCACAAGCTTTACAATTCGCAAAGTTAACCATAAGAGACATTTGTCACAGAAACAACCTTCTTAAACTGAATTGTCTAATTCTCAATAGCATTGGAGAAGACACTCCAAGTCACTCTCTGGATATTTCAGGGTTAAACATTCCCTCGCATTTAAGGCTAGCCGATCCTTTGTTCAACATACAAAATCCTATTGACATACTCTTTAGTGCCAATGTTTTCTGGAATTGCCTTCGTAAACAGGTTCGCAAGTTATCCTCAAACGTGGTCGCCAGAGACACTAATTTTGGATGGATCGTCACAGGTCAACTTCCCCATTATTCTCCCCAACCTGCATCGCAATGCTACGTTGCCAATACTGACCTGGAACAGTTCTGGAGGCTTGAAAGCGTTGATCCTCCTAACGTAACCTCTTCAGAAAATGAATTCTGTGAGCAACTTTTTTTGAACACCACCACTCGTTCTTCTGATGGCCGGTTCATTGTTCAAATGCCAAGATTACTTAATCCTCCTAAACTTATTAACTCTCAACCCAAGGCTCGAAAGGCTCTCTTTGCTATCGAGAGCAAATTCAAGAAAGAACCTCTTGTTAAACAGCAGTACAGGTACACTGATTTCATGGATGAGTATGAAAGCTTAGATCATATGGAAGTTGTTAACAAATCTGATGATGAATCCCCCCCCCCCCACAATTGAAACTGTTTATTTAAATCATCATCCCGTATGGAAAAACCCTCTTGTAAAAGATAAAATCCGAGTTGTTTTCAATGGTTCATCACCCGACGTTAATGGCAACAGCCTTAACGACACTCTTTACTCTGGTCCTGCTATTCAGTCAGATCTATATACTATACTCTTAAACTTTCGATTATTTCCCATAGCTGTTATAGCTGATATAAAACAGATGTACCGCCAAGTTTTAATTCAACCGGAACAACGAGATCTCCAAAGAATTTTGTGGCGTGATGAAATCAGTAAGCCTATTAAGGTATTTCGTTTAAACACAGTTACTTATGGCTTAAAACCCTCTGCTTTCCTTGCTATCCGATCCCTACACTTGCTAGCCTCTCAAGATGGTCATTTATTTGATTCTAAAGCTTCTGAAGCATTAACCACGTCCTTCTATGTTGACGATTATTTGCAGTCGTTTCCCACTCTGGAGGAAGCTTCTTTCGTGTCCTTAGAACTTCAAGCATTGCTAAGGAATGGAGGTTTCCCACTTCATAAGTGGAATTCCAACTCCCCTGAGTTTCTCGCCCAGTTTCCTATTGAAGACGTTGATCCGTCCTCTGTCGAAATTTGTGGAAACTCCGAATCCATAAAAACTCTAGGAGTTCATTGGTGCACTAGCACTGACACTCTCGTCTATAAAGTTTCGCTCGCCGAAGAGCTCCCTAACACAAAAAGACAAATTCTCTCTGAAATTGCAAAAAATTTTGATCCGCTTCAATTCCTTGCCCCAGTTATCGTTATGGCCAAACTCTTCATGCAAGAGCAGTGGTCGCTCAAATGTGAATGGGATGACACTGTTCCCCTTTCTTTTCTTAATCGTTGGCTCTCGTTTCGCAGCAATTTGCTGGATCTTTCCCTTATTGACATTCCTAGGAATTTAATTAGCTCTCATTCTAATGCATCTTTTTTCCTTCACGTGTTCGCGGACAGTTCCGAAAAAGCTTACGGTTGCTGCGCATATTTAGTTTATCGCGGTCCATTAAATGGATCTTCAGTCTCCAACCTTGTTTGTGCCAAATCGAAGGTAGCTCCTCTTAAAACAATCACTTTGCCTAGACTTGAATTGTGTGCTGCACTCATGGCCGCAGAACTTGTCAAAAAATTACGGGAAGTGTTAAAAGTCGAATTCTCGCAAATCTTTCTCTGGAGCGATTCCATGATCACCCTTTCTTGGATCGCCAAGAACCCCTCTCACTGGCAAACTTTTGTTGCAAACAGGGTTTTCAAAATTCAAACCCTTTCTTTGGGATGTCAATGGAGGCATGTGCCCAGTGCTGATAACCCAGCCGATATTATCTCTCGTGGTTGTTTACCCTCTCAATTGGCAGTTTCCCAGTTGTACTGGCATGGGCCCTCGTGGTTAATCGAAGACTCTTCTTCATGGCCTTCTAAACCTCCAGCTACAAACTCCAACTTGCCTGACGCTAAAGTACCTCTATCTATTGCTTCGTGTCTTGTTTCCAACGCTTCTCATCCCTTGCTGTCCCGCTATTCTTCCTATCATAAATTACTTCGAATCGTCGCCTATATTCTTAGATGGAAATATCTTGTGGTTGACCAACCTCTTCTCCCCAAACCACACCTTACCAATCATGAATTTAATCTCGCTACCATTAAGGTTTTACAACTGACACAGCAAGAAGCCTTTTCTTCTGAATTGTCTTTACTTTCTTCAAGGGATCTTCCCAAATCCAGTCGTCTTCGTTCTTTAGCCCCGATCCTTGATGACCATGGGTTACTCAGGGTAGGTGGAAGGCTCTCTCAATCTTTGCTCTCTGAGGACAAAAAGCATCCCGTTATTTTGCCTTCTAAACATCACGTAACTTCTTTAATTATACGTGACTTTCATTATCGTAATCTGCATGTTGGCACACGCACTCTGCTTTGCCTCTTAAGGGAAAAGTACTGGATTAAAAATGGTATTCATGAAGTTTCTTCTGTAATTCACAAGTGCATTCCTTGCTTCAAAGCGAAACCTAAAATCAATACTCAATTAATGAGCGATCTGCCCTCCTTTCGCTCCTCTCCTATACGCCCATTTGCTCTAACTGGTGTGGACTATATGGGTCCGTTCCAATATCAACGAAATTCCCCTGAAGCTAAACGCAAATTGTTTGGTAAGCTTTATGTTTCTCTCTTTGTTTGCATGGTTACTGGCGCAATACATTTGGAACTAGTAACGAATGCCTCTTCTTCTTACTTTTTATCAGCTGTCTCTCGCTTCACTGCTAGGCGAGGTGTTCCTTCAGATATGTTCTCTGTTAACGCTTGCACCTTTCAGGGCGCAGCTTCCCTGTGTAAGAAAGCTCTCACTTCTTCTCCTGCCATGGAACAAATTTCTAATTTTTCCTACTCAAAGGGTTTCAAATGGCACTTTATACCTCCCTACGCTCCTCATCACGGTGGTAGGTGGGAATCTTGCGTAAAGCTCACTAAACGTCATTTAAGAAAGGTCTTAGGCAATCGCATTTTGACTTATGAAGAATTCAATTCACTATCCGTTCTGATTGAAGGTGTTGTTAATCCTCGCCCTTTAACTCCTCTTTCCAATGACCCTGATGACCTGCTTCCACTCACACCTGGTCACTTCCTTATAGGCACTTATCTTTCTGCCCCTCCTCCCCTTTCCAATTCTTTCAGGGATTCTAATTTGCCTATCGTTTGGCGTAAACTTGAAGCCCTTCGCAATTATTTCTGGAAGAGGTGGAACTTGGAATATATAACTTCCTTGCAACGGAGACAGAAGTGGTTTCTTTCCAGTCCCGACATCAAAGTGGGGGACTTGGTCTTGGTTAGGGATGTCTCTCCTCCCCTGGTCTGGATTTCTGGTAGAGTGACCGAGTGTTATCCTGGAAGGGATGGGAGGGTCAGGGTGGCCAAAATCTTGACCACTAATGGTCATATCACAAGACCACTGTCTTCAATTGCTTCATTACCTATAAATGTTTAATTGTTTTTCCTGCTCTCTGTTGGTGTTTAACCCTCCCAGTATGGTGTATTCTTTGAATACACGGTATGATAGAATATAATTTTTAATGCTCTTTGCATGTTCATTTTTTCCTTTTTATCAAACACCAACAGCGATCTTCTAGTTTATCTTTGGTGGTCATGTCTCTTATGTTCTTTGTGAGTCTGTTCTAGATATATATCTTCCATGACCCACCTAGCGTCATCTAGCATCGAATCTCAGAAGTTCCTCAATTCTTCCCTGTACAAGAGGACTTACTTATCAATTTGGCCATCAGATCTCGTCGCCATCGCCAGCTATCATCTCTGTGATCAAGATAACTTCGTCTACCTTTTCACCCACCATGCTGTGCTAGTATCGCCTGCTATCAACTCTTTGAAGACCATTCATCAAGAAGAACTTTTAGTTTTATAAAGTTGTCTATTCTGTTATGTTCTCCTTTTGTCTCCTACTCCCACTTTTTTTCCTTCCTTGGTCCCTCCGCGCTTCGCTGAGCATGTATCACTTGTACGTCGGCAGTTGACTTAGTCAGTCAAGGCTCAACTAGAGCCAGTCTCCTCAAACCAAGAGGCACTCTCTACATTCTACGCCATGTTGGCACATTAAGTTTATACGTCAAAGGGAACGTCACCTTCGCCATGCAACAAAGATAAGTACATACTTCAGGTTTTAACCTCATCTTCATCGGTTTTACTGTCTTCATGCTTTTAACGACTATTTTATAGGCAGTGTGAGATATTTATTTGTGGCAATAATCATTCTTCGTGGGATTTTCCATGTTGGGCTTCTGTCCAATTAAGCCAACCTTCGTAAAAAGCAGCATTTCTTATGCTTATTAAATGAGAGATCTTCTCACAACGGGGGATATTATGGAGTACCCACTGTCTATAAATATTAAGCTTGTTCCACCGCTGGAGTAACTTTGGCCCTATTCTTCCATCAGGATCGTTCTGGAACTTTCCAGAATCTGCACTTTATCTACAAGTCAAGCCGTCATGTATCTTTCACTCACTTGTGGGAATGCCATTTCAAACTAAGGAATCTACCTTATAAATTAATGCTCAATAGCTAAAGTTTCTTCCACCGTTGGGATTTTTTCTGGCGCATTTAATTGTAATCCACAACTTTCTCAAGTAATAGACTTTCGCCTATCTAGTGCAACCAGTCATTTTTCACAATTGCAATAACTTTCTTTGCCATAAACTTTTGCGCTACTACAGTGAACTTTTCATCCATTCAACAGACTATAGTGAAAACTAGTGCTTGTTCAACATTTCTACCGCGTCGCGATCGTCCGATTACCATAAATAAGGCCATGAACATTTATCCTCAATCCCAATTGATCTTTCCTAAACCCTTTACTAACAAACCATAATAATAAATTTATTACTTTAAGTCCTTTTTTTCAATGAGGTGTCACTATAGAAGTGCCCTCCCCTTTTTTATATACAACATTAATTAACTTCTGCATAAATACGTGTCTAGCACACGTTTTAAACTTACATTTTTTCTCCCTTCTAATTAGAGAATACAATTCTTTCAACTCATTAGTGAGTTATTTCTAGGTCTCACGAAAGGGAAACTTGCCCTATTTTTCTCGTGATTCCTATTTAACCATAGGAAGTCTAGAACCTTCCTTTTGACTTTCTCTTCAGGTTTCACAGTAAGTGACCTGTCCTATTTTGTAACTATTATAAAAGTAATTCAGCGTAAATATAAGAAGTTATAGGAACTTCTCTTCCATTCTACCTGTTTTCTTTTTTTGTTATTTTCGAAGTTGTAACTTTTTCTAAGATAGGTACTTGGGAATTTCTGAAAGTACACACATTGTACTCGATTTAATGTTTAAACTTTAATCACTTCATTTGTCTTTTTTAAATCTTACAAAGATTTTAGTACATATATAAGGTTTGAAACCTAAAGAATTGTTAATTGCCTGGAGCAAACATTAAATGTTAGGAGGTCTGCGACCCCAAATTGTTACTAAAAATTGAAACTATATACTTGTCAAATTTATTAGACTTTTTTGCATTGTTAAATAAATTCAAACTTTCCTTTTCGACTCATCATTTCTCTAATACAACGGTTAGGCAAGATCCTGTCTTCCTTGGCTCTTCCTACTCAATGCCATTAAATCTATTGATAGGGCTTTCACCACTCGTTGCATTTGAGCAAGAACTCTTAGTGGTAATCTCGTTAAAGTTTCTCTTAGCTTTAATAGCTAATTCTAACCGGCCAGTAAGGCAAGTACAGCTTGCTACGCCAGCTACCTGCTTGTGGAGATCCTCTCCGAAAACTTATGGTTGGTTTTCCAAAAGATAAGTGTTTCTCTTTGCCTAAACGTTTAGTCGGCTCCTTGCTTAGTAAAAGCTTAGCCATTTCCAAATGCAACTATTGGTTCACTTACAAAAATTACTCCCCAAGGTATAATTTTTTTTATCACTATCCTTCTTGGAAGCACTTGGTTGCTTTTTCAGGAACTCTATAACTTCTAAAACTGGAAATACTAAACCTGATTCAAATTATTGGCATTCTTCGAATTACTTTGCAAAAACGAATTTCTTTGAACAGATATACAATAAATCTGTTCCTCTCTGTGTTGCCAGACCATCACCCTTCCACATAGTAGGCATATGCATGCTTGAGAGGGAATACACTAAAGCCACTCTCTTGCAAACCGCCCAAGTCCTAGCTGCGTTTCCCGTCAGCTTCGACCAGGTCCTTACCCACTTTAGGTATCAGAGAGCGAATTTGCGGTGGCAACCGCCTCTGAGTGCATTTAAAGTTAAATTTATAACTTTTGTGGGACTCTCCTCCTATTTCTCCATCCTTTTTCTCCAGTCCGAAACCCACCTCCTTTTCTTTATCATCTTCCCTTGGTGGTCAGGTTATTCCTCAGCCAATAATCTACCCAGGAATGTACTGTGTACTTAATTCATTCAGTCATTATTACTCGCAGTTTTTCTGTTCCCCTAAGCTCCCGGCTCCAATGCAAATAGAGCCAAAACATACTGTATAATGTCGGTCATTTGCTCAACAGTCTCCCTACAGCTCCAAGGTCCCACATAACTACTCATAACAGAGCCAATACAAGGATAAAGGTGACTCAATACTGTCTACCTACTGCACTGAAAAAGGTGGCAGTTTGAGGAGAGGAATGAGCTTTCGCATGTTCGCAAATTTTGTGCCCTCGAGCGTTAACTGGGCAATGGTACGCAAGATCTATAACAGCTAATCTAACAAGGGTGCACATTTTGTGCACCCAGAATTTCCCTGGACAATGGTAAGCCAGAAGGTTTGTACGACTCCCCCATAGGACTCAAAACAATTGTTGTTGTTGCCAGTGTATGTTAGGGGATTGAAAGATCTTGGTGTGTGTGGGTTGTGTGTTGAACTTGTCTGGTAACCTACATTAATGTAATGCTTATAGTAATGCAAAACGATTGAAACGTGGACTTTGAACCATCTGGACCAGCCTAGCGTAGCACTGCTTCCATTTTCTTGTGCTTTCCTGTCAACCACCTTTGGACAACTCTTGTTCTCATTTGACCCGAATATTATGAGTGTATCCAAGATTCAGCTTAAGGGTCCTTTTCCATTCTTTCCAGATAGATACATTTTTAATTCCAATTTTCACAGTAGCTATCCCTTCCCCTGATTTAAGAGGTCCTAAAATACAGAGTGTATATAACCCACCTCAGATGGTTCTCCCTGGGTAGCACTAATTGATTCACTCCATCAAGGGATCACTGCCCGTGAGATCGGGATTAACGCGCCCCGAGTGGTTTCTCAGCTTTCAGGTTATATTCCTTCATCCATTGATATTGGGACGGATGATCTGCACTTTCCCTATCCTCTGTGCCTTTCATGGCCCCCTATCTAACAATTTCAATAATAATCATTGTTTCAGTGTTGAGAGCATTTTGTTCCTTTTCCTTTATATCTTTTATTATTTTTACGTTCCTGCATTCCTTCCTCTTGTTTGTATTATGGATGCAAGTAATTACTAGTTGTATGGAAGTTGTTTTGCCACCGTCTGTGGTCTTGGGTTGCATATTAAGACTCTGGATCCAAAGGCCTTGGGATCGATTCCCGTCTCTATCAAGAAATTTATTCCTGGTCTAAGAGTAAGAAAGGGATACACTGAGACTCATCAGGCGAAACGAAGAACAGATTAGTACTTTCTCCACCTCACCTCGCCTAGAAGTCGTTTCCGATGGTTTCCCAGTTCTACTCCAGGCATTCGGAAAATAATATCTTAACTTACGGCCTGTCTGTTAGGTAGTCAGCCCGAAGGCTGGTTGGATCCTCAAAAAGTACTGCCGTTAGGTGATGTGGGTAGATACCCACAAAAACCCAATGTAGCGCCATATTGAGGCGTACTAGGCAAGATGAGGAGTGAGGTAATTTGCCATTGATTTCCTCACTGAGTAAGAACAGCAGTCCTATCCCTATGAGTAGAACCTTTCGCAGCATCCACAGGCACTGACTGTGCCCTGAATGTCATTACTAAGCACCACCCCTACCTCAGTAGCTTCCATATAATCATAGCCACGAGTAAGACTGAGACATCGGTAAAAAGCCACATTTTATTCTAGCCTGTGACAATAGACAAATGCAAATGTACTGTATTCATCAAGAGATGGCAAACAGGCCTAAACTTACAGCCAGGCTACTTCATTTTAAATCCTTGCCTCAATCATAAATACAGACAATATTATAGCCATCTCAATGACAGGTTATTAAACAGACTATAAACATATGAGGAAACATGGCTCGATGTCACAACACACTGAAATAGATCAACAAAAACAACAACAACTGCAAATTGTTTTCTTGATGAATAATTTGACCATCTATCTGGGACCACCTTATGGTGCAGCGGCTAGCGTTCTTTGCTGTCACCGTGGAGGTTCGTGTTTGATTCCCGGCTCTGCCAAGAATTTTTTTGTGGGTGTCAGGGCTGTAATGGGTTACACACAGTCTTGTACGGCAAAACTGAGAAGAGAAGAGTTCTATTCGCATCTCAGTCACCCTGGAAGTGGTTTACCGTGGTTTTCCACTTCTACTCCGGGCAAATGCCGGGATGGTTCCTAACTTAGGTTCATGGTCGCTTCCTTCCCAATCCTATTCAAAATACAAATTATTACAAATACACACACCAGTACAGCCATCACAATAACACAGGTTATCACACAAATTAAACACGCCCCAATGCACGGGGCTATATTACCACGACGTTGCAGCCCAAAAAATAAACAAGAACAAACTTCTTTGTCCACATTATTGTTTTTTTAATGGCTAAAGCGGTTCAAGCAGTATATTTTTATACTGGTTATATTTTACTTCCTGGTATGATACTGTACCAATAGTCCCAATTCAGCTGGGCTTAACGCTCCTAATACCTCGAAACATGGTCCCAGAATTTTTCTTTTATATTTGTGAATTATTCTGGTGTGTAGAAGCATAACGTTCTGAAGATGTAGTCGGTTGTGAGGAGACACACTCACGTGAGCATTCAGTTAAGTCTATTTCTTACTACGTTGTAGACTTGTAGCTCAGAAGTATAAATGAGTTGGGTTTCTAGTACGTTATTTCATTGTCTGTTGGGTTTCAGTAAATTTTCAACGTTCTAATTCCTCATAGACAGTAGCCTACTTGTATAATAATTACTGAGGCCAGTGATCAATATTATAGAGAGTGAATCTATCCGTTGCTCTCTACCAATCGACTGACGTTAGCCAGATTTCAGCCTATCGTACTGTACTCGAATTTGCGATTCATAATATTTATTATTTGCCTGTTAAGAATCGCAGCCCATGATACATTTTATCGGGGCTGGAATTGTGCACAAGCGTGAAGACAAGGGTCGTGCCAGTCAACGAAACTGGCCAATCAGAATATTCGCTGTGGAAATGCAAGTTTAGAGGCAGTGTAAACTAATTTCTCTTTGATGCTAGGAAGCCCGCACTCGACTCATGGCACGGGCTGTTTATGAAACCCACACATCAAGACTCGTGGCTGCGACACAAGCCATTAGCATATGGATATAAATCATGTGACTTACGAGAGCAAATGAGAAAATGACATTGAGCGCGATTAGCAAGCTTCTCATCACCCATTGCGAGGCTAATTGGAAGTACTTTTACTTGCCAAGAAGACATATAAAATTATTATAAAATTTCTCCGATATTCAAATAAGAAGACAAAAGTCTCATTGAAGAGTAATGAGGACAGCTGTAATACTCGCCAACTCGTCGCGCGAGATATTTTATAATGATACTAACTTTGAGTGGTAGCGGGGGATTAGGAGGCAAACTCGAGGCTCCTTTTTATGGAAATTGGATAGAGAACGGACGTATTTTTTTTATCACAGTGTGGTAGTACAAGATTGTAACAATAATAAGTACAATTAATCAGCGCAGGACATATTACGGTTATGTATACGGGGGGTTCTAAAGGGAATTATTGAAGAAAGTAATTTTAGTATAATAGAGGAATTGCGGAAATAGGGAAAATTTGAAATTTGAAGAAGTTATAGGCTACATGAATAACGAGTGCGCATGTAAGCATATGAGTGGAAGTGAGTGTTAAGAAAGATATTGCTTAAGAAGAAATTGAAAAGACATTAAACTAGAAATTATTCAACGAAGTATTTTCATCAAGAAAACATTATTTCTTCCGGAAATAATTAATTCATCGCCATTAATATTCAACGTAACTTCGAAATATTTAAGTACAACGAGCGACGTATAAATTGGAGACTTCGAAGTACTATCTACATTTATCTACATATATTAATACCACCAAGGTTGTACAAATGAAATTGAGGGTGATGATCTGGAATAACTTGGAAGAAGTTGTGATGAATTGCTAAGTACTGTATATCAATGGGAATATGGCCTATAGAGACAATGATGATTTCTGGAGTGACGTAACGAAATGTTATCGAGAGGAGGACACCATCAACTCCTGAAAGATCATCTTAATTATAATTTTTAATTGATGACTATAAAAATGGATACAACAAATTCACATATGAATTCTACGTGGATTTTTAGAAGAACAGAAAATCTAAGGAAGGCCAGAACTATGGTGGATCCAGTTCAATTACAGTACGATAGAACTAGGGAGGACCCATTTCATTTCCAGTATGAGAGGACGAGGGCGGACCCAGTTCAATTCCAGTACGAGAGATGGTGTTCGAGAAGGAGACGTCAACTTATTGTAAGGAATGCTTCCACGTTGATGTCCGGCGTGCTTGCCCGAACGTGAGAGATGACTTCAATTTGGAGGCGTACGAGGAAGGTGCCTACGGTATCACCAATAAACAAAGGTACCCGATGGAAACCTTGTTTATGAGATCCAACGCTGGAATCGCCACTTCTAGACAGCTTTACGCATCATAAGGTAGAATCAAGAATTCATATCAGTCTCCCATTTTTTTGTAGATTCGAGATGTATGAAAATACCCGACCAGTATTCTATGTTTGTCATTTTAGACATTTTTAGTCTATTTTCATTTTATGAAAAAAATAGGCTTATGAGATCACCTTTTGTCCATGTGTGTGTGCGTAGTGTGTGTGTGTCACCCTCTAATAACTTCTTAACGGCTGGAGCGATTTCAATGAAACTCAGTAATACCATAGCACCATTTTGGCCGACCCCGACCGTGCCCATGAAATGATATTACGTTTCGTCAATCCAACATGGCGGCTGTGCGAAATATTTCACCAGCATTCAATATCACCGAAACTATTACCCCTGAACATTTGTATTTGTTCACCTAAGAGACTTTCAAAAACCCGGTAACTACAAAACCACCATGGCGGCCAAGCAAATTTGAGACGTTAAAATATACTATTCTCAATATTTAACCATCCAAACGCAATGAAATTTGGAATAGCAAATGTTTATACACATTGCAATGTACTGGCCTCTAATTTAGTACAATTGTTTAGACACCCTCAAGATGGCGGATGAGCGAAATATTTCACCGGCATTATATATCTCCGAAACCATTACTAATATCACCCTGAAATTTTGTACGGTGATAGAAGGCACTAGCACATATTCATTTATGTACCTTTTACAAACCTGTTAAGTACAAATCGAATATCTTTCGATCAAAGTGAAAGATTGAATAATGAACCTACGCAATAATTTTCCTTTAATGGTACATAACTTTATGGCCAATACATATAACAATCCAACATGGCGACCATCCGAAATATTTAGACAGTACTCAATATTTACGAATCATTTACAGAAATCAAACTGAACATTTCATGTTCATAGAGGCTATGAACATAAGATCACTTATAGGGCTTTCAATAACCTGGTGAGCACAAATCCTACATGGTGGCGACGCGAATAAATGTTTAAATGGACGTTTCTCGCGATTTAACCATCCGAGTGCAGTGAAATTTGGTAGAGTAAATGCATATACAAATGCTAATCCACTGGGATCTAATTTTTAGCCTACTTTTCACATTTTGCAAAAATGAGGAAAAAGTAGACTTATGAGATCGATCCGGGAAAAAGGGTGTGTCTGTCTGTCTGTCTGTCTGGCTGTGTGTGTGTCTCCCCCTATCAACTCCTAAACGGCTGCAGCAATCAAAACCAAATTTAGTATGAGTAAAGATGTGCACCGGAATATCTCACGTCCATATTTGAAAATGATGTCAGTGCTACCAACTGCTGAAAAAACGCACTAGAAATTTGAGCTCCATTGTGGATATCTCGCAAGGTATGCATGGGAGCTTTTCCAAAATTGGTACACATGCAGATAATACTATTTCAGTTTAATTTTCAGGAGGCCAACAATGACAGTGTTGCCAAAATAATTTTAAGCCTTCTGATAGGTCCAATGTTTAAATGCATATAACTTCTACACTATCAATTGGATTTCAAACAAATTTTGTATGTAATATCTGTACATAAACAGATATGATTGAGCGTATTCTTAAGAGCCACCAGGGCTGCCAACTGTTAATAATTGCTCTCTCTATTTTTTTTTTAACCCAAATACCAATATATCAGAAAGTATGCAAGCCAACAGCTTTAAACTATGCACACGTATATTCTGACATTTTAGATTAATTTTGAGTAATATACGTCAGTTCTACCAACATGATTATAAGCCTGCTGATAGTACCAATTTTAAATACATGTAACTTCTATACTATCAGTTGGATTACAACCAAATTTAGTATGTGCTACTGTATATGTACCATAACAGAATGACTGTAAGTATTGTTAAGAGCAATCAGGACTGCCAACTGTTAATAAATGCTGTTTTTTACCCTAATATCAATATATCAAGCCTCCGTGGCTTAGGCGGCAGCACGTCGGCCTCTCACCGCTGGGTCCGTGGTTCAAATCCCGGTCACTCCATGTGAGATCTGTGCTGGACAAAACGGAGGCAGACAGGTTTTTCTACGGGTACTCTGGTTTTCCCTGTCAACATTTCATTCCAGCAACACTCTCCACTATCATTTCATTTCATCTGTTATTCATTTAATCATTTCCCCAGAGGAGTGCGTCAGGCCTCGGCAGCCGGCACAGTTCATATCCTCGCCGCTAGATAGGGGCTTCATTCATTCCATTCCTGACCAGGTCGGAGACTGGAATCAGGCTGTGGATTTTCATTTTATCAATATATCTGAAAGTATGCAAGCCAACAGCTCTATACTTTGCACACGTATAGCACCTGACATTGTAGATTAATTTGGAGTAATTAATACAAGGCAGTGCTGCCAACATGATTCTATGCCTGCTGATATGTCCAATTTTAAAATACATGTAACTCCTATACTAACGAATGGATTTCATCCAAAATTGGCACAACAAAATATCATAATATTTCAGATTATTTCTGACCAGCACACGCATGGTATTGTTGGCAACATGCTTTTACGCGTGCTGATAGATCCAGTGTCTAACTGCATGTAACGTCCATTGGACTTCAACCTAATTTTTAATTCTGTACCTTAAGAGATGGAACTAGGAATATATTCAGTCACCAGAGCTGCCAACTGTAGTGCTCTATTAGGCTAAATTATACCAGGTATATTTTGAACTAATTTGATATTTCGATATTACCAACTTAATTTTGTCATTATTCTAGATAGGTTCATATACTGTAGAATAATCGTTGGCATGAAAAGTAGGCTGTATAGTTCTTCACGGAACTTCTTGTTTCAATTGTTTTCATAACCACAAGATGGCAGCTGTGCGAAATTTTAAAATCTCGTTTTTACTTCTTGTGTCATAATCATGCGATGGAAGTTTCAATACTACACGTACACAATAATAATCAAGTAATAGTACATAACTCTAAGGCCAGCATACATAAAGATCCAACATTACGATCATCCAAAATATTACATGGTTCTCAATATCTATGAATCTATTACTGCAATCAATCTGAAATTTTGTAAGGTGTTAGAGGCAATTAACATAATTAGGATATATGAAAATAGGTTTTAGTTCTTCACGGAACTACTAGTTTTGGGAAAGGTTGATTAAGTATTCCTGGTTAATAGAGGCGAGTTATGTTTGGTGTTGCGGGAATGGCAATGTGCTATTATACGGCATTGTTGTATTGATATTGAAATGATGTTCATATATGTATTTGTTGGCCGGTAGTCGAAGTTCTTAAGTTAAATATGAGAGGAAGGAATACTGTTGAAATAGTTAAATAGGAGATTGTTACGATTGTATTGAAGTCATTTTGATGGACATGACATAAGTGTTGCTAAAATATAAAATAGATCACGTTGAAACAGATAGGAACAGCTGATCGCAATGATAGCTAAGGTTGTATATAATTTAAATGGTTCTGAGCTTTTTTTTTTTTTTTTTTTTTAAGCGTATGGCTTTTAGTGCCGGGAGTGTCCGAGGACATGTTCGGCTCGCCAGTTTTGTAGCTGCTTCGAGACGGACACCCAATGGGTGAGCTACAAGTACCGTTGGGGAGGAATGTTGGATGGGAGGGTCGAGGAGTTGGAAGGTAGCGGCTGTGGCCTATAGTTAGGGACCGACCCCGGCATTTGCCTGGAAGGAAGATGGGAAACCACAGAAGACCATCTTCAAGGTTGCCGGCGGGGGGATTCGAACCTCCTCGCCTCCCGGATGTGAGCGACTGCCAACAGTCATGCCGCAACGACCTCGGCTAACTCACCCGGTTCTGAGCTAATGATAATAGGTAACACTGGTAATTATTATTATTATTATTTTAAGTTTAGTATTAATATTCTTCTTCTTCTTCTTATTATTATTATCATCATTTGTATTGTATGGAACAGACCAGAGTGAAGTTATCGACTATATTTCTACTTTGCTGTATGGATTATAGTTTCCTAAATTGACAAGTATTACCGAATTTAAAACCAAGTCTAGTGAAGATCGAATAGTGGAGGAAGTATTATAGCATTTGAAGAGAGTTTCTTGTAAATGGAATTCATGCATTATTAAGCATTGTATATAGTTATGTTTTAGTGGAGATATAGAGGATTGGCAGCCTCCGTGGCTTAGGTGGCAGGACGCCGGCCTCTCACCGTTGGGTCCGTGGTTCCAATCCCGGTCACTCCATGTGAGATTTGTGCTGTACAAAGCGGGGGCAGACAGGTTTCTCTCCGGGTACTCCGGTTTTCCATGTCACAAATTTCATTCCAGCAACATTCTCCACTGTCATTTTATTTCATCTGTCATTCATTTAATCATTTCCCCAGGGGAGTGTGACAGGCTTCGGCAGCCGGCACTGTTCATATCCTCGCCGCTAGATGGGGGCTTCCTTCATTAATTCCATTCCCTGACCCGGTCGGTCGACTGGAAGTAGATTGTGGATTCTCATTTCATATAGAGGATTAATGTGTAAGATATGTAAATATTTAATAATCGATCGAAGTAAGCAAGAATACTTTATTTAAATATTAAAATAGATCAGAAGTACTGTATGAGACAGGAGTTTGAGATTGTTTAGAGTAACGAATAGTAATTGTAATACCGGAGGCCTACGCTGCGAGTAACTTTTTATTTCTAGTTAGGTAACTTAAATATCTTATATTTATTATTAACACCTGTAACCTAGGGAACAGCAGTTTGATGTCAATTTGCGTTTGTTTTTATTTCATTCAGTTAATTTATTCAATGTATCGTGTTTTGATAATAAATAGGGAGGCACGTGTCTTACGTATCCCTGATTCGTTTTATTATCATTTGTAGTATATTGGTAGTATAGTGTGCTATAGAAGTGGTGGGGACGTCATCAAACTGACCCTTATCCCATTGTGCCTGAGATTCGTTTGTTTCTCGTTCTCCCGAGTATGTTAGTAACCCATAACCCTTGTATTCCGTTATCTATAGTACATTTAAGGACCACTGACCCTATCCTGAGTATACTTGCCAGTAGCTCTTAGCAGTTTTTCTCGCCGGGGACTACAAGATGCTGCAATCCTTCACCATCTGCGGATTTTGGCGGATTCTACTCATGGGATACGGGAACAGTACCAACATTTGAAGACCAAAGCTACAGAAATGGGGTCTTGTGGGTTTGTTGAGGACGAAGGAAGCAATATAATCCATTTCTGGCACATACATTGCTGACTTTAGTATATAGACCAAATGCTGAATTCATAGGCTGGGAAATTTTATAAAGTAGGTTCTCTATGTTACTACTTCATCAATGCGGGCAAATAATCTCGCCAATTAGATTCAAATTAACTATAATTATTTAATGCGTATTCATTTTTAAATTTACGAACAGTAATCAGTAAAAAAAATCGTAAGAAATCCGTGACATTCGTGATATAGAGGTCCATACTGTGACTCCTATATCACAATTCGTGATATTGATTCCTGACTTTGTCTGAAAATGTAATTCATTTTTGAGGCCCACAACATCACCTGCGCTAGGGTTAACCTTCCCACAAATGTTCGTATGATCACAACAAGAGTATTTCGGATATTATTTTGTCCCCAAAACACTTGTGCGACCCTTGAAGACATGCGCACTTTAAACTAGGAACAGCCCAAGTGGGAGCGCGCGCCAAGTTTAAAATCATCCCTTTCAATCGCACTGCTGTAAGTAATTTCCCCATAATCTGTCGTAGTCCTTCTCACCATAGGCAAGTGTACTGAAGAACTGCATTTGATTGGAGATGATATACAATACGTGCTCGACAAGGTCACCTACCTAGGCCGCGCAAGTCTCGTATGTGTACTGAAATCGTAGATTTTCGTTTGGAAAATAAATACCCTCATCGATACATTCCTTGAGACCATTACATAAGCAAAGGTACATTGATATCGGGGTATTCACATTCATGGCCCTTGTCAGTCATTTTACGGCAACTGACGATAAGATCTTTGCATCATGACATCAATCCTTCCAGAATATTTTCCATGTGGTTTCCTACTTGTACTGTTGGAAAATACCGATAAAGTACCAAAATGCAAGACAATAGTTGCCTCGTTCACAATGCTAACTTAAATTAAAGTGGGAACTCAAGTACAGGTACCGCAACAACAGATCTTGTTCGAGCAAAAGCACAATGTACGAAGTCCCTAAGTGATATATCATCGGTACCATCAACTTCGTAATTATAATAAATGGGCACGTTGGAACCCAAGTAGCGTGATAGTATGACTCGTTTTCAGAGGGCTACGAGGCCTTTATTGTATTGGAACAGATTGTGAGAAGGTAAACATAATGTGATATGGTTACCTTTGCCATCCACTTTTTTTTTCAAGAAACCTTTAACATTATTTTGATGTACGCAATATGGGGAGAATTCATTTAATAGCTTTTAGTGGCTGTAGTTGGCCCCCACTGACGGGTGGCTTTGCCTTCAGTACATTATTAAATGTTTCGCTTTGCTTTGAATATATCAAATAATAAAAATTGCTCAAAACAATGGGATGCTATGCTTAGAGGTATTTTTAATTGTGACAATAATTTGGCAGGCTACTCCGCAACCATTCTAAAAATATACAGTAAAATTTAATTTTATACATTCACTGACGTGATGTCACCAGCGTAACCTGGAGGAAAACTCTCAAAGTCTTTGAAGTAAGAATTCGGATGAATTCAGCTCCATGAGGAAAATTGGGAGAATGAAGTTTGATTCCATCTAAACGATCCTACGAGAGGTTTATTATGTTTGAATGTTATCTGATATAGTGGTCATATTTTTCCTTCATTCTTGTTACAATAGAAACACGTGATGACACATGAAATCAATACGTATCCCCCAGTGCACGGGTATGAGTTGATGATTGGAATATCCCATTACCTAGTTTGAAGTATCAACGATACTCTACATTTGCATGTATGGAACAAACACACACATAAGATAGGTTAGCCCGTGGAATATTCTCAGAGAACGAGCAAATACAGTAGGGAATAGAAAGGCGGTTAAAACTAGATAACCTGGAATTTTAGATTTTCACACTGCAAACAGAAGATGTGATTCTCAAGGCAAGTTGTTTGCTCTCAGGGAGAATTATAATAGTGTTTTATTTCCACAGTTGGTAACAGATACATTTATTATGTTTAGGTTGGCAGCAGTGACCTAGACAGAGAGTGAAGTAGCCATCATGGCTGAATGTGTTTGTGTTTCGGAGCAACAGCTCCTTCGCATATCAAGTGTTGTGTCTTTTGTAACATGTACATTTTTGTAAATACAGTCCACTAGAGTTAATTCGTCATTTTCATTTATCCCCTGATGTTTCATCTGGGGCACGTATGTCGCAGACAGACATATGTTTTGGTCCAACACGGGCAGGATTCCCGCTATATCAACTGACGCCATGTGGTCTCGACAACCGCTAAAACTGCTGTATTTAAGTGAACCAGTGCGAAATACGTATGTAGAGACAATACTAGTACATTATTGTGAA
Source organism: Meconema thalassinum (assembly GCA_946902985.2). NCBI lineage: Eukaryota > Metazoa > Arthropoda > Insecta > Orthoptera > Tettigoniidae > Meconema > Meconema thalassinum. The sequence goes on along the minus strand of OX336389.2, from coordinate 1,161,620,299 downwards.
CAATGCAGGCGCAATTGCAATTTATTTATCAATGTTTGTGAGTTTGATGTAACTTATTTTGAAAAGTGAGCATTGTGGCTGCGAAACAAAGCCACCAGTGTGCTTTGGCTTCGTGTCGCTTCGGCTAGCATCGGTAAGCTTCGATACACGTGCTGATGGCAGTGCCAGCAGGCAGCGCCAGCAGGCAGCGCTCGCCAGCCTGTTTGATTCATTTTTACAACGCGGCTGTTGTAATACAAGGTTAATATTTGAATAAGTTAATTCATGCAGCGGGACTTGCAAAATTAATCATGATGAATTGTATATTCGTAAAAGCATATCCAGTATTGTGAAAGTTTCGGTGTGCAGTTGAAAGCATCAATGGACGCAGTTCCATTCAGTAGTGCAGCCTTCGATTCCAGACGGACACAGTTCCATTCAGTAGTGCAGCCTTCGATTCCTGACGGACACAGTTCCATTCAGCAGTGCAGCCTTCGATTCCTGACGGACGCAGTTCCATTCAGCAGTGCAGCCTTCGATTACTGACGGACGCAGTTCCATTCAGCGGTGCAGCCTTCGATTCCTGACGGACGCAGTTCCATTCAGCGGTGCAGCCTTCGATTACTGACGGACGCAGTTCCATTCAGCGGTGCAGCCTTCGATTCCTGACGGACGCAGTTCCATTCAGCGGTGCAGCCTTCGATTCCTGACAGACGCAGTTCCATTCAGACGTCCTGACTTCGATATCCAACCGTTTGGTGACGACGCAGACTGAAAGAACCTCTACACCAGATAAGTTAACAAAGGCATTTCATAGCAATTCCTTCCCATACCAAGCAATCCTTCCTGTGCATGAACCATTTTAAGCATGTCTACTGAACGTGAGATAAAGTCACTGACCAAGCGCAGAGGTGTTCTCCGAGCATCCCTCACGAGACTCCATACCCAAATTAATGAATTTAATAATGAGACTCCTGCTGAAGTATTAAATGTGAAGAATGAACGTTTATTAGCTCTATTACCAGAATTTAATGAAATTCAAAGCAAATTGGAGGATTTGGATGATAAAAATCCTCATGAGCAGGTCCGGTGTGAATTCGAAGATGATTATGATGAACTTAGGGCTAAGCTACAACAGTTACTAAATACCCATTGTACACATGCCTAATCTGTCTCTAGCAACGGTAGAGAATCTACAAGTAGTAATACAGGTTCGTACAGTTTGCCCAAGATACGGTTACCAGAATTTTCAGGTGATGTTACACAATTCATGCATTTCCATGACCTTTTTGATTCATTAATACTGAAGAATCAGTCTTTGGGTAATGTTGAAAGGTTCCATTACTTAATGTCAGCACTGCGTGGCAATGCTCATCAACTCATTCAAAACATTCCTCTTACTGCAGATAACTTTGAGCTAGCTTGGGAAACGGTCTGCAAGCGATACCGCAATTCAAAGGTAATAGTAAATGCACATATCAAATTACTGTTATCTCCAGATATCGTCCAAAGGGAATCATCTTCTAGTCTACGCACACTTTTGAATCAAGTACAGTCCAATTTAAAGGCTGTTGAGTCTTTGAATTTGAATATTCCCCTACATGAAATCATAATAGGTCAAATCATACTTGACAAGTTACCTGAAGCCACACGTAAGCAATGGGAAATGAGCAACAAATCCAAGGAACTATCTACACTTACGGAATTGTTAGAATATCTTGAAAGGCGGGCTCAAACCCTTGAATTAATTGATTTTTCACCTACTAAGGGTCACAGTGATAAGATCAGCAGATTGTCTCAAGATAAAACTTCTAAGCATGGTTTCAAGCATGAGAAACAACCATTTACAAGTAGTTCATACATTGCAATTAACAATAATTGTGAAGCCTGTAAGGGGCAACATCCAATCTTCAGATGTGATAAATTTTTAGGTTATGATGTTAATCGTAGATACAACCTAGTTAAGCAGCATAAGCTTTGCTACAACTGTTTGCATGAATCACACGCTATAAGTTCTTGTCCTTCGAAGTCAACATGCAAAACTTGCAACGGTCGTCACAACTCACTGTTGCATTTTGATTCAGGGAATCAGCAATTCAATGCCAACTCGTCTAAACAGTCTCAGCAAGGAGCTATCAGCAGATGCTCAAACCCCGAGTCAAACCAGGCTCACAATGCTCAAGTTCGTGGTAACTCCTCCAGTTATTGCACTATGAAACTCAAACCACAAACTCAAGTTCTACTTTCTACAGCAGTAGTAAAGGTAAAGGATAGTGCTGGTAGGCTACACTTAGCTCGTTGCTTATTGGACAGTGGCAGTCAAAGCAATTTTGTAACCGAGAGTTTGGTTCAAAATTTAGGCTTAAGAAAGGCCAAGAATCTCACACCCATCGAAGGTATTTCTCAGTCCATGTCTGAAGCCAAGTATAGTGTGAGCATTGAAGTGCAATCTTCCATAAGCAACACACGTCACAATGTTGAATGTCTGGTCCTATCCAAAATTACTAGCGACATGCCTAGTCAGCAGGTACCCTATGAAGAGTGGGAGCTCCCTGATGATATTCAGTTAGCAGATCCAATGTTTTATGCCCCAGCCAAGATAGACATGCTTCTCGGTGCTGATGTATTCTTTAGAATTCTACAGAGGGGACACAGGACGAGACCAGGGAAGTTTCCAGTCCTACAAAACACAGATTTTGGATGGATTGTGTCAGGTTCATATGAATCCACCTCGAGAAATAGAAACAGTGCAGCAGGAACGTTTTTCCTTCGTAATGATGTTCACCTTCATAACCAAGTACAACGATTTTGGGAGATCGAAGAACTTCACGAGCCAGTCAAGTCGCAAGAAGAGATTGAATGTGAACAGCATTTTTCTGATCATGTGACACGAGATGCATCTGGGAAATACATAGTCAGACTACCATTTAAGCAGGATCCAAGTATATTAGGCAATTCTTTACAAACAGCTACTAGCAGATTTCAATACCTTGAGCGTAGGCTTAACAATGATACGCAACTGAAGGTAGATTATGACCAGTTTCTCACTGAATACCAGGAACTAGGTCACATGGATATTGTTAATTCTAGTATGGCAACATCGGTAGCATACTACATGCCGCACCATCCGGTATTCAAGAAATCCAGCACTACTACAAAAACTAGAGTTGTCTTCGACGCTTCTTGTAAATCGAGGTCAGGAAAGTCACTTAATGATATTTTAATGACGGGTCCTACTATTCAACAAGACTTATGTTCGATTGTCGCTAGATTTAGAACTCACGCCATAGGCTTTACAGCTGACATCGAGAAGATGTACAGACAAGTTAAGGTTGATTCCAGAGACAGCAGCCTTCAACGCATCCTTTGGAGAGCTTCTCCTAATGAGCCTATCAAGCAGTACCAACTTCAGACGGCCACATATGGCACATCATCAGCTCCATTTCTAGCAATAAGATGTTTAAGGCAATTGGCATATGATGAGGGACAACAGTATCCGCAGGCAGCATCTGTCCTTCTTCGTGATTTTTATGTAGACGACTGCATTTCAGGAACAAGTAAGGTTGACAATGCATTACTCCTACAACGTGAACTGATCCAATTGTTATCCAAGGGAGGCTTCAAGCTCCGCAAGTGGTGCTCTAACCATCCAGCATTGTTAGAGGCGGTTCCAAAAGACTGCAGAGAAACGCAGCTTCCCCTTCAGATTGATTCTGGAGAAAATATAAAGACTTTAGGTCTACTTTGGCATCCAGCGACAGACAAACTACAGATATCCAGTGGTGTGCAGAAAGAACAAGGAAGTGGATCTCCAGTGACCAAACGCAAGGTGTTATCGATTGTGTCGTCAATTTATGACCCTATTGGGCTAATCAGTCCTATTGTCATCGCATTCAAGATGTTTCTGCAGCAACTATGGCAAGAGAAGATAGGATGGGATGATGAACTTCCAACGAATCTTCTTACAAGATGGCGTACTCTGCATTCTCAAATACCCTTGATTGACAATATATATATTAACAGATTTGTGCTTCAAGAAAATTGTACTCAGGTGCAGTTGCATGGCTTCGCTGATGCATCCTTGAAGGGCTACGGTGCATGTTTATTCCTACGCTCGTCAACAGATCAAGGTCACGTAATAACACATTTCCTGTGCTCCAAGTCCAGAGTGGCTCCACTGAAACAGATCACGCTACCCAGACTAGAGTTGTGTGCAGCAGTACTATTGTCACAAGTGGTTAAAAATATGTGTCATGTTCTCAATATTGAATTCCATAGCATTCATCTGTGGACAGACTCAAAGATTGTTCTCGCATGGTTAGCAGGTGAACCGTCAAAATGGAAAACTTTTGTTGCGCACCGTGTGGCTGAAGTTCAAGGCAATACTTCAGTCAAGGATTGGAAGCACGTAGCATCAGCAGACAATCCAGCAGATCTAATTTCTCGAGGAACTGTTCCTACAAACCTTTTAAATAATCATCTTTGGTGGCATGGCCCTGAATGGCTACAGTGTTCGGAACGGAACTGGCCCACTTCCAGTGAACAACCTGAATCAGAGATTCCTGAGCAACGCAAGATAGTGCTTAGTTGTTCAGTCCACTCTAATCCTGCAGACGTGCTCACAAGATTTTCTTCCCATCTCAAGCTACAAAGAGTGTTAGCATACTGTTTAAGATTCGTGCACAACACTAAACACAAACCTTCAGAACGGAAACATGGTCCATTAACTATAGAAGAGTTGCAGCAAACTAACATGACATGTGTTAGACTAGTCCAGTCAATAGCATTCCGCGACGAAATAGCTGATCTTTTGAAACACAATGCAGTGTCAAGACGTAGCAAACTTCAAAGTTTAGTACCATTTTTAGACAAGGATCAAATCCTGAGAGTTGGAGGAAGACTAGAGAACTCCAATCAAGACTACGATTTCAAACATCAGATGATTTTGCCCGCTAAACATCAGTTTACTGATTTAATAATCAAGAGGGAACATGAAAGACTCCTACATTCAGGAAACCAGTTGACTTTAGCATCCATCAGACAGTGCTACTGGATCATCAATGGAAAGTCGGTGGTTCGAAGAGTTATTAACACTTGTACAAAATGCTTCAGGTTCAAAGCCAAAACTACACAGCAAGTAATGGGACAGTTGCCCTCAGTTCGTGTGTCTCAAGCAAGACCATTCCGCAACACCGGCACAGACTTCACGGGCCCTTTCTACTTGAAGATCGGCAATCCACGTAGCAAGACCATTGTCAAGGGTTACATATGCATATTCATATGTATGTGCACCAAGGTCATTCATTTAGAAATAGTTTCCGACCTAACCACTCAAGCTTTCCTCGCAGCACTCAGGAGATTCATCGCAAGAAGAGGATTATGCAGCAACATGTACTCCGACAATGGTACAAATTTCCAAGGTGCTAGTAGAGAGCTAAAGGAGCTCAAGAAATTGTTCACTCAGGAACGGACTAGAGAGGAGATCAGTAACTTCGCCAGTAGTTGTGGAGTTAAGTGGCATTTCATACCTCCTCATGCCCCTAATTTTGGAGGGCTTTGGGAGGCCGGAGTAAAATCCCTCAAACATCATCTAAGAAGAGTTCTCGGAACACTTCATTTCACATATGAAGAATTGGCTACATTAACTGCGCAAATTGAGGCTTGCTTAAACTCACGTCCCCTTCTAACCCTGTCAAATGATCCTTCAGATGCATCTACCTTGACACCAGGTCACTTCCTTATAGGCGAACCCCTCACGACTCTTCCCGAACCCGATTTAACATTATGTAAACGGCCTTTGTTAACTAGATATAAGGTTCTGCAACAAAGACTCCAATCCTTTTGGAAGAGATGGTCATTAGATTACCTCACCCATCTGCAACAGCGCAGCAAATGGACGACCTCCTCCAGCAACGTATCACCAGGTACTGTGGTGCTGATACGGGAAGACAATGTTCCCCCACTCCAGTGGCCCCTTGGTGTTATCACAGAAGTGCATGGTGGTAAAGACAATGTGGTAAGAGTGGTTTCAGTGAAGTGCAACAGTGGTATTTTTAAACGACCAGTTTCCAAGGTAGCTCCGCTACCAATTGAGCAGACACATAATTTTGACTGTTAATATGTCAGTGTTTTAAGTTAGTGAATATTTTAGTGTTTTATGTCCTTGTCATTGGAACATTTCAGTGTTTCTATTTCAGATTATTGAAATCCATGTATTTCAAGGTGGGGAGTATGTTTGCTCTCAGGGAGAATTATAATAGTGTTTTATTTCCACAGTTGGTAACAGATACATTTATTATGTTTAGGTTGGCAGCAGTGACCTAGACAGAGAGTGAAGTAGCCATCATGGCTGAATGTGTTTGTGTTTCGGAGCAACAGCTCCTTCGCATATCAAGTGTTGTGTCTTTTGTAACATGTACATTTTTGTAAATACAGTCCACTAGAGTTAATTCGTCATTTTCATTTATCCCCTGATGTTTCATCTGGGGCACGTATGTCGCAGACAGACACAAGTATTATAATTAGTGCACAGATCAAAAGATTTCCATGGTTTGACCACGAAACCAATAACGCTCACCCGAAACATAAGTATTTTCGTATATTTTACTGAAACAACCCAATACATGGGCTAACTCCCCAATCATTGAAATAGATTACCCATGTAATTAACTAAATAGCTATTGGTTGAAGACATAACACTATGGTAAAATACAGGACAGTAATTCCAAAGATGAAACTCAATATCGAAAAATTGTTGTCCTGTATGAAATGAAGGATATTGAAAAATATTAGATGGTCCCATGAATACCAATTATAGCCTATTTTCATATATAATACTAATTATAACATTTAACAATGTACCAGTAGCCTATATTTTGTTCATCATACTAGTTTATTTTTTCTACATTCGCTACGACAGGATCAGTAGACGCTATAATAATGGGAGAGGATAACACAAAACAATTGAGAAGCACTACACCAGGAAATTGTATGCGGCACCTGAATGTTGCAGTAGTTGCAACGCTCAAGTTAAAGCACTCCGTTTGGAATTAGAGAAGTTCCTCTCTAAGAGATTTGCTTGGGCGCCACTGTTAATTTACAAAAAGCCTTACCTATATATTCATATTCCATTAGGTTCATTGGTTTACTATACTAGGTTTTACAGGGATTGGATCGTTTCTTAACGTGTTAGAGGAATTGACGTGTACGCCATCTATAAATTGAGAAAAGAAAGTTACATTTTATACAGGCTACCTTTTACAGTGATCCGAACATTCAGTGACGAGATTGGTAATTTCGTGTATAACAAATTGACATGCGTGCCATGTATAATAAGTGGGATATCAGTTTATGTACCTGCAGGTTAAGACTAATATAGGTCCTCTACTGCAAGTCTCACAGAGATCATATCATTCCGTGACCGATTAGAGGAATTCATCCCTGAAAAATAGGCATGCGCACTCTCTATAATCTTAAAATGGAACCATTTATGTATTTGTATATTGAAACTTACTAACCGTTCACTATGCACGATTTCAAGTATTTGACATGCGTCCAGTTTACACTTTATGAAGAGTACGATTTAAATGTGTGTGCCTCTTGATTTAGACTATAGTGATCCACTACACCAAGTTTCACATACACTGAGTGGCCAAAGGTCACGGGAAAGGTAGTCCCATGAGAAAATGTGCCGTTTATGACTCGTAAGCGTTGCGGCTAGCTGTTGCGGAGCAGAGCAGTCTGTCACAGACAACAGTGTAGTGAAGATAGCAACACGTCACGAGTTTACTGACTTCCAACGTGGGATGATCACCGGCCCACGGCACATGGGTCATGGCATTTCGGAGATAACACGTGCATTCTGGTTTCCGAGGTCAACAGTATCGAGGGTGAAACTTATATATCACAGAGAGAATGTTACCATCCCCGTAAACCACCCCAAGGGACGACCATAGGTGTTCAACGGAAAAATATCATGTTGCCTCAGGAGAAGGGTTAATGTGAGTTAGATCACCGCCCCGTTAAATGTTGGGAATCAGGAAACCAATTTTTGTCGAGTCGATGCCTTGCCGTATTGCTGCCGTTTTGAGGGCTCGCGAATGAGCACCTCGTTATTCATATCATATCCCGCGCATTCACCATGCATTTTGGCAACTAAGTGTATATCGCTCGAATCCGTAATGAGTTCGGTGCCTACTTGTCTCAGGAATTAATATGCGCTCAATTTATTTCATATAAGCCATTGATTTATGCACCAGTAAGTACATTTTACAGTAGTGGTTCATTATACTAAGTTTTACTACAATCGTTTGACTAAGATACACGAAATAAAAACAACATTTAAAATTCGACCAGCCAACTTCCTGATTTTTTTTACAATTGATATTAGAAATGAATATATTAAACATTAAGTAATGGTTTACAATGGTAGTTTCACTGCACTCGAATGAGTAAATTGCCTTAAAAGTAGCTAAGAAGTTAAGAAGTCATCGTGTATCACTGCATCGCCCCCCACTTGGTGCCTCACCACCCTATGACTAGCACGAGATGTCATCGTGTCTCACTGTATCGCCCCCCCGCCACTTAGTGCCTCACCACCCTATCACTAGCACGAGATGCCATCGTGTATCACTGTACTACCTCCCACTTGATGCCTCACCACCCTATCACTAGCACGAGATGTCATCGTGTCTCACTGTACCACCCCCCACTTGGTGCCTCACCACCCTATCACTAGCACGAGAAGTCATCGTGTCTCACTGTACCGCCCCCTCTTGGTGCCTCACCACCCTATCACTAGCATGAGATGTCATCGTGTCCCACTGTACCACCCCCACTTGGTGCCTCACCACCCTACCACTAGCACGAGATGTCATCGTGTCTCACTGTACCGCCCCAACTTGGTGCCTCACCACCCTATCACTAGCACGAGATGTCATCGTGTCTCACTGTACCGCCCCAACGTGGTGCCTCACCACCATATCACAAGCACGAGATGTCATCGTGTCTCACTGTACCGCCCCCCACTTGGTGCCTCACCACCCTATCACTAGCACGAGATGTCATCGGGTCTCACTGTACCACCCACCGCCCACACTTGGTGCCTCACCACCCTATCACTAGCACGAGATGTCATCGTGTCTCACTGTACCGCCCCCCACTTGGCGCCTCACCACCCTATCACTAGCACCAGATGCCATCGTGTCTCACTGTACCGCCCCCACTTGGTGCCTCACCACCCTATCACTAGCACGAGATGCCATCGTGTCTCACTGTATCGCCCTCCACTTGGTGCCTCACCACCCTATCACTAGCACGAGATGCCATCGTGTCTCACTGTATCGCCCCCACTTGGTGCCTCACCACCCTATCACTAGCACGAGATGCCATCGTGTCTCACTGTACCACCCCCACTTGGTGCCTCACAACCCTATCACTAGCACGAGATGGCATCCTGTCTCACTGTACCACCCCCACTTGGTGCCTCACCACCCTATCACTAGCACGAGATGCCATCGTGTCTCACTGTACCACCCCCACTTGGTGCCTCACCACACTATCACTAGCACGAGATGTCATCGTGTCTCACTGTACCGCCACACTTGGTGCTTCACCACCCTATCACTAGCACGAGATGTCATCGTGTCTCACTGTATCGACCCCCACTTGGTGCCTCACCACCCTATCACTAGCACGAGATGCCATCGTGTCTCACTGTATCGCCCCCACTTGGTGCCTCACCACCCTATCACTAGCACGAGATGCCATCGTGTCTCACTGTACCACCCCCACTTGGTGCCTCACAACCCTATCACTAGCACGAGATGTCATCGTGTCTCACAGTACCGCCCACCACTTGGTGCCTCACCACCCTATCACTAGCACGAGATGCCATCGTGTCTCACTGTACCACCCCCACTTGGTGCCTCACCACACTATCACTAGCACGAGATGTCATCGTGTCTCACTGTACCGCCACACTTGGTGCTTCACCACCCTATCACTAGCACGAGATGTCATCGTGTCTCACTGTATCGACCCCCACTTGGTGCCTCACCTCCCTATCACTAGCACGAGATGCCATCGTGTCTCACTGTACCGCCCACACTTGATGCCTCACCACCCTATCACTAGCACGAGATGCCATCGTGTCTCACTGTACCACCCCCCACTTGGTGCCTCACCACCCTATGACTAGCCCGAGATGTCGTCGTGTCTCACTGTATCGCCCCCCACTTGGTGCCTCACCACCCTATCACTAGCACGAGATGTCATCGAGTCTCACCGTACCGCCCCTCACTTGATGCCACACCACCCTATCACTAGCACGAGATGCCATCGTGTCTCACTGTACCACCCCCCACTTGGTGCCTCACCACCCTATCACTAGCACGAGATGTCATCGTGTCTCACTGTACCGCCCCCACTTGGTGCCTCACCACCCTATCACTAGCAGAGGATGCCATCGTGTCTCACTGTATCGTCCCCACTTGGTGCCTCACCACCCTATCACTAGCACGAGATGTAATCGTGTCTCACTGTATCGCCCACACTTGGTGCCTCACCACCCTATCACTAGCACGAGGTGCCATCGTGTCTCACTGTACCACCCCCACTTGGTGCCTCACCACACTATCACTAGCACGAGATGTCATCGTGTCTCACTGTACCGCCTCACTTGGTGCTTCACCACCCTATCACTAGCACGAGATGTCATCGTGTCTCACTGTATCGACCCCCACTTGGTGCCTCACCACCCTATCACTAGCACGAGACGCCATCGTGTCTCACTGTACCGCCCCCACTTGATGCGTCACCACCCTATCACTAGCACGAGATGCCATCGTGTCTCACTGTACCGCCCCCCACTTGGTGCCTCACCACCCTATGACTAGCCAGAGATGTCATCGTGTCTCACTGTATCGCCCCCACTTGGTGCCTCACCACCCTATCACTAGCACGAGATGTCATCGAGTCTCACCGTACCGCCCCTCACATGATGCCTCACCACCCTATCACTAGCACGAGATGCCATCGTGTCTCACTGTATCGCACTCACTTGGTGCCTCTCCACCCTATCACTAGCACGAGATGTCATCGTGTCTCACTGTATCGCCCCCACTTGGTGCCTCACCACCCTATCACTAGCACGAGATGCCATCGTGTCTCACTGTACCGTTCCCCACTTGGTGCCTCACCACCCTATCACTAGCACGAGATGCCATCGTGTCTCACTGTATCGCCCCCACTTGGTGCTTAACCACCCTATCACTAGCACGAGATGTCATCGTGTCACACTGTATCGACCCCCACTTGGTGCCTCACCTCCCTATCACTAGCACGAGATGCCATCGTGTCTCACTGTATCGCCCCCACTTGGTGCATCACTACCCTATCACTAGCACGAGATGCCATCGTGTCTCACTGTACCACCCCCACTTGGTGCCTCACCACCCTATCACTAGCACGAGATGGCATCCTGTCTCACTGTACCACCCCCACTTGGTGCCTCACCACCCTATCACTAGCACGAAATGGCATCCTGTCTCACTGTACCGCCCCCACTTGGTGCCTCACCACCCTATCACTAGCACGGGATGTCATCGTGTCTCACTGTATCGCCCACACTTGGTGCCTCACCACCCTATCACTAGCACGAGATGTCATCGTGCCTCACAGTACCGACCTCCACTTGGTGCCTCACCACCCTATCACTAGCACGAGATGCCATCGTGTCTCACTGTACCACCCCCACTTGGTGCCTCACCACACTATCACTAGCACGAGATGTCATCGTGTCTCACTGTACCGCCACACATGGTGCTTCACCACCCTATCACTAGCACGAGATGTCATCGTGTCTCACTGTACCGCCACACTTGGTGCCTCACCACACTATCACTGGCACGAGATGTCATCGTGTCTCACTGTACCGCCACACTTGGTGCTTCACCACCCTATCACTAGCACGAGATGTCATCGTGTCTCACTGTACCGCCACACTTGGTGCTTCACCACCCTATCACTAGCACGAGATGCCATCGTGTCTCACTGTACCACCCCAACTTGGTGCCTCACCACACTATCACTAGCACGAGATGTCATCGTGTCTCACTGTACCGCCACACTTGGTGCTTCACCACCCTATCACTAGCACGACATGCCATCGTGTCTCACTGTACCGCCACACTTGGTGCTTCACCACCCTATCACTAGCACGAGATGTCATCGTGTCTCACTGTATCGACCCCCACTTGGTGCATCACCTCCCTATCACTAGCACGAGATGCCATCGTGTCTCACTGTACCGCCCAAACTTGATGCCTCACCACCCTATCACTAGCACGAGATGCCATCGTGTCTCACTGTACCGCCCCCCACATGGTGCCTCACCACCCTATGACTAGCCCGAGATGTCATCGTGTCTCACTGTATCGCCCCCCACTTGGTGCCTCACCACCCTATCACTAGCACGAGATGTCATCGAGTCTCACCGTACCGCCCCTCACTTGATGCCACACCACCCTATCACTAGCACGAGATGCCATCGTGTCTCACTGTACCGCCCCCCACTTGGTGCCTCACCACCCTATCACTAGCACGAGATGTCATCGTGTCTCACTGTACCGCACCCACTTGGTGCCTCACCACACTATCACTAGCACGAGATGTCATCGTGTCTCACTGTACCGCCCCACTTGGTGCTTCACCACCCTATCACTAGCACGAGATGTCATCGTGTCTCACTGTATCGACCCCCACTTGGTGCCTCACCTCCCTATCACTAGCGCGAGATGCCATCGTGTCTCACTGTACCGCCCCCACTTGATGCGTCACCACCCTATCACTAGCACGAGATGCCATCGTGTCTCACTGTACCGCCCCCCCCCCCCCACTTGGTGCCTCACCACCCTATGACTAGCCCGAGATGTCATCGTGTCTCACTGTATCGCCCCCTACTTGGTGCCTCACCACCCTATCACTAGCACGAGATGTCATCGAGTCTCACCGTACCGCCCCTCACATGATGCCTCACCACCCTATCACTAGCACGAGATGCCATCTTGTCTCACTGTATCGCCCCCACTTGGTGCCTCACCACCCTATCACTAGCACGAGATGCCATCTTGTCTCACTGTATCGCCCCCACTTGGTGCCTCACCACCCTATCACTAGCACGAGATGTCATCGAGTCTCACCGTACCGCCCCTCACATGATGCCTCACCACCCTATCACTAGCACGAGATGCCATCTTGTCTCACTGTATCGCCCCCACTTTGTGTCTCACTACCCTATCACTAGCACGAGATGCCATCGTGTCTCACTGTATCGCCCCCACTTGGTGCCTCACCACCCTATCACTAGCACGAGATGTCATCGTGTCTCACTGTATCGCCCCCACTTGGTCCCTCACCACCCTATCACTAGCACGAGATGCCATCGTGTCTCACTGTACCGCCCCCACTTGGTGCCTCACCACCCTATAACTAGCACCAGATGCCATCGTGTCTCACTGTATCGCCCCCACTTGGTGCCTCACCACCCTATCACTAGCACGAGATGTCATCGTGTCTCACTGTACCGCCCCCCACTTGGTGCCTCACCACCCTATAACTAGCACCAGATGCCATCGTGTCTTACTGTATCGCCCCCACTTGGTGCTTCACCACCCTATCACTAGCACGAGATGCCATCGTGTCTCACTGTACCGCCCCCCACTTGGTGCCTCACCACCCTATCACTAGCACGAGATGCGATCGTGTCTCTCTGTACCGCCCCCACTTGGTGCCTCACCACCCTATAACTAGTACCAGATGCCATCGTGTCTCACTGTATCGCCCCCACTTGGTGCCTCACCACCCTATCACTGGCACGAGTTGCCATCGTGTCTCACTGTTTCGTCCCCCACTTGGTGCCTCACCACCCTATCACTAGCACGAGATGCCATCGTGTCTCACTGTACCGCCCCCACTTGGTGCCTCACCAGCCTATCACTAGCACGAGATATAATCGTGTCCCACTGTACCACCCACACTTGGTGCCTCACCACCCTATCACTAGCACGAGATGCCATCGTGTCTCACTGTACCGCCCCCACCTGGTGCCTCACCACCCTATCACTAGCACGAGATGCCATCGTGTCTCACTGTACCGTCCCCTCTTGGTGCCTCACCACCCTATCACTAGCACGAGATGTCATCGTGTCTCACTGTACCGCCCCCTCTTGGTGCCTCACCACCCTATCACTAGCACGAGATGCCATCGTGTCTCACTGTATCGCCCCCACTTGGTGCCTCACCACCCTATCACTAGCACGAGATGCCATCGTGTCTCACTGTACCGTCCTCCACTTGGTGCCTCACCACCCTATCACTAGCACGAGATGCCATCGTGTCTCACTGTACCGCCCCCCACTTGGTGCCTCACCACCCTATCACTAGCACGAGATGCCATCGTGTCTCACTGTATCGCCCCCACTTGGTGCCTCACCACCCTATCACTAGCACGAGATGCCATCGTTTCTCACTGTACCGTCTTCCACTTGGTGCCTCACCACCCTATCACTAGCACGAGATGCCATCGTGTCTCACTGTATCGCCCCCACTTGGTGCCTCACCACCCTATCACTAGCACGAGATGCCATCGTGTCTCACTGTATCGCCTCCACTTGGTGCCTCACCACCCTATCACTAGCACGAGATGCCATCGTGTCTCACTGTACCGTCCTCCACTTGGTGCCTCACCACCCTATCACTAGCACGAGATGCCATCGTGTCTCACTGTATCGCCCCCACTTGGTGCCTCACCACCCTATCACTAGCACGAGATGCCATCGTGTCTCACTGTACCGTCCTCCACTTGGTGCCTCACCACCCTATCACTAGCACGAGATGTCATCGTGTCTCACTGTATCGCCCCCACTTGGTGCCTCACCACCCTATCACTAGCACGAGATGTACTCGTGTCTCACTGTATCGCCCCCACTTGGTGCCTCACCACCCTATCACTAGCACGAGATGTAATCGTGTCTCACTGTATCGCCCCCACTTGGTGCCTCACCACCCTATCACTAGCACGAGATGCCATCGTGTCTCACTGTATCGCCCCCACTTGGTGCCTCACCACCCTATCACTAGCACGAGATGTAATCGTGTCTCACTGTATCGCCCCCACTTGGTGCCTCACCACCCTATCACTAGCACGAGATGTAATCGTGTCTCACTGTATCGCCCCCACTTGGTGCCTCACCACCCTATCACTAGCACGAGATGTAATCGTGTCTCACTGTACCGTCCTCCACTTGGTGCCTCACCACCCTATCACTAGCACGAGATGCCATCGTGTCTCACTGTACCGTCCTCCACTTGGTGCCTCACCACCCTATCACTAGCACGAGATGTAATCGTGTCTCACTGTACCACCCACACTTGGTGCCTCACCACCCTACCACTAGCACGAGATGCCATCGTGTCTCACTGTATCGCCCCCACTTGGTGCCTCACCACCCTTTCACTAGCACAAGATGCCATCGTGTCTCACTGTATCGCCCCCACTTGGTGCCTCACCACCCTATCACTAGCACGAGATGTCATCGTGTCTCACTGTACCGCCCCCCACTTGGTGCCTCACTACCCTATCACTTGCACGAGATATCGTGTCTCACTGTATCGCCCCCTCTTGGTGCCTCACCACCCTACCACTAGCACGAGATGCCATCGTGTCTCACTGTACCGCCCCCCACTTGGTGCCTCACTACCCTATCACTAGCACGAGATATCGTGTCTCACTGTATCGCCCCCACTTGGTGCCTCACCACCCTACCACTAGCACGAGATGCCATCGTGTCTCACTGTATCGCCCCCACTTGGTGCCTCACCACCCTATCACTAGCACAAGATGCCATCGTGTCTCACTGTATCGCCCCCACTTGGTGCCTCACCACCCTATCACTAGCACAAGATGCCATCGTGTCTCACTGTACCGTCCTCCACTTGGTGCCTCACCATCCTATCACTAGCACGAGATGTAATCGTGTCTCACTGTATCGCCCCCACTTGGTGCCTCACCACCCTATCACTAGCACGAGATGTAATCGTGTCTCACTGTATCGCCCCCACTTGGTGCCTCACCACCCTATCACTAGCACGAGATGTAATCGAGTCTCACTGTATCGCCCCCACTTGGTGCCTCACCACCCTATCACTAGCACGAGATGCCATCGTGTCTCACTGTATCGCCCCCACTTTGTGCCTCACCACCCTATCACTAGCACGAGATGTAATCGTGTCTCACTGTATCGCCCCCACTTGGTGCCTCACCACCCTATCACTAGCACGAGATGTAATCGTGTCTCACTGTATCGCCCCCACTTGGTGCCTCACCACCCTATCACTAGCACGAGATGTAATCGTGTCTCACTGTATCGCCCCCACTTGGTGCCTCACCACCCTATCACTAGCACGAGATGTAATCGTGTCTCACTGTATCGCCCCCACTTGGTGCCTCACCACCCTATCACTAGCACGAGATGCCATCGTGTCTCACTGTATCGCCCCCACTTGGTGCCTCACCACCCTATCACTAGCACGAGATGTAATCGTGTCTCACTGTATCGCCCCCACTTGGTGCCTCACCACCCTATCACTAGCACGAGATGTAATCGTGTCTCACTGTATCGCCCCCACTTGGTGCCTCACCACCCTATCACTAGCACGAGATGTAATCGTGTCTCACTGTACCGTCCTCCACTTGGTGCCTCACCACCCTATCACTAGCACGAGATGCCATCGTGTCTCACTGTACCGTCCTCCACTTGGTGCCTCACCACCCTATCACTAGCACGAGATGTAATCGTGTCTCACTGTACCACCCACACTTGGTGCCTCACCACCCTACCACTAGCACGAGATGCCATCGTGTCTCACTGTATCGCCCCCACTTGGTGCCTCACCACCCTATCACTAGCACAAGATGCCATCGTGTCTCACTCTATCGCCCCCACTTGGTGCCTCACCACCCTATCACTAGCACGAGATGTCATCGTGTCTCACTGTACCGCCCCCCACTTGGTGCCTCACTACCCTATCACTAGCACGAGATATCGTGTCTCACTGTATCGCCCCCTCTTGGTGCCTCACCACCCTACCACTAGCACGAGATGCCATCGTGTCTCACTGTGTCGCCCCCCACTTGGTGCCTCACTACCCTATCACTAGCACGAGATATCGTGTCTCACTCTATCGCCCCCACTTGGTGCCTCACCACCCTACCACTAGCACGAGATGCCATCGTGTCTCACTGTATCGCCCCCACTTGGTGCCTCACCACCCTATCACTAGCACAAGATGCCATCGTGTCTCACTGTATCGCCCCCACTTGGTGCCTCACCACCCTATCATTAGCACAAGATGCCATCGTGTCTCACTGTACCGTCCTCCACTTGGTGCCTCACCATCCTACCACTAGCACAAGATGCCATCGTGTCTCACTGTATCGCCCCCACTTGGTGCCTCACCACCCTACCACTAGCACGAGATGCCATCGTGTCTCACTGTACCGTCCTCCACTTGGTGCCTCACCACCCTATCACTAGCACGAGATGTAATCGGGTCTCACTGTACCACCCACACTTGGTGCCTCACCACCCTACCACTAGCACGAGATGCCATCGTGTCTCACTGTATCGCCCCCACTTGGTGCCTCACCACCGTATCACTAGCACGAGATGCCATCGTGTCTCACTGTACCGTCCCCCACTTGGTATCTCACCAGTGCTGGTAAAGCTATTGGTAACTTGTTGTTTTGGCAGAAGTAGGGACACACAGATTGGTCTACTATTTGTTATCACATTGCTGCTTTTATCATATGAATACATACCTGGAACGTGACAAGCGTATCTTGTATTGCCTCCGTGAGGAATTCTAATCAAACGCCACCAGGCACAACATTGATCTTTCATGATTAGCCAATGCTCAGCCTATGGTAGTTAAAAATGTCTTCCGAGGCAAACTCGTGGCTCAATTAATGTAGATCGTACACTGAAATTCAGAAAACGAATATCCATTTCTCCTTGCAACATTTATTATATCCTGAGCAAATTTAAGAAATCCACGTCGTCTGTCGTATTCATTCCATATACTTAGATAAACCTTTACAACTGATACATTTCTAGGCATTCAGAAGAAAGTCTTCTTTTTAGTGACGACCCCTTACAATGTACTTAGTACTTTAGCGCTACTCACACGTTTGTTTTCCAGTATGAGCTACAAATATATCTAGCTTCTGAATGAATATTCCTATAGATCTTGTAGTTTGAATGTCAAACGTGTTTCAATCTATGAGGAGTGGAAGTATGAGAGCACTAAAGCACACATAGTTTAAATGGAGTATATGAAACATTCATACAGTTGTGTCTAATAACGTGGATTGTCCTATTAAACTTGTACATATCGAGTTCATTATGGTAGCCTAGGCCTATGTTGAACATACTGGGTACGAGGGGTACACGCAAGGAATGTTAAGAATGTTTTAACCTCGGGATGACTTCAAGAAATCAGTCGTAAGCAGCCTAATACCGATTGGCTGGTCTAAAAGTGCTTTGTCCATCATTAGGAGGCAAATTGAATATTCATGGACAAAGCAAAGCGGTTATAAAAAGTAGGTTGGCTCAGGTAAGGAAAGCATTTCTACAGAAAATAATAACATGTTGAAATCGAATATAGATTTAGGTATTAGAAAGTCATTTTTGAAAGCCTTTTTCTGGAGTGTGGCACTCCATGGAATTGAAACATGGACTGTTGGCAAAGCAGAAAAGAGGAGGATAGAAGTATTTAAAATATGGTGTTACAGGAAAAAGATGCAGATCAGATGGGTAGATAGTGTAACAAATGAAGAGCTATTAACACGAGCGGAAGAGGTGAAATGTTTCTGGCAGATGCAAATGAAGAGAAGAGATAGGTAGGTAGGACACATAGTTATTCACTCAGGAAGAACCAACATAGTTATTGAAGGAAGGGTAGAGGACAAGAACTGTAGGGGTAGATCAAGGTTAGAATATGTTAAACAATTTTCGTCGTATGTAAAGTCTGCTGGCTATGCAGAGATGAAACGATTAGCTCAAGACCGGAAGTCATGGGCAGCTGTATCAAACCAGTCAAAAGACTGAACACTCAAACAACAACAGCAACAGCAAAAGTGGTGAACTGGTGTAAATCTAAAAAATGACACGAATCTGGTTAGAGGCCCATCCAGGTATTAAAAAAAATATCTGGTCCGTCAGTTTTCGGGCTATTGCTATAGAGGGATATTTGAAAAAAATTACCTTTCAAATAAAAATCTTATAGGCATTGTAAGAGTGTGATTGGAATGGTTCTGAATTTATCACCTTTTAACTCGTTACAATTGGGCACGACAAACAGCTGAACTAATAAATTAAAAAGTTATACAAATTGCTTCTCTGAGCGGGGTAAATTTACAATTATATTTTGAGACCTTTTCAAAACTTTCAAACCAAGGAATCACTATTGATCGTATACGTCGTATTATTTTTCCATTAATACCTAGATAGAATATAAAATATTAATGTAACTCCAATTTATTCCTTTAACTGCCTGTTTGGTCACTATGGCCAGATTGGACTTAAACACTGTGTCAAGATTATAGTCCAATACAGGAATGGTGACTTCCAGATGTTAATTTCAAATACACTTATTCTCTGATTAGAGCATGTCTTCCTTTCGGGCATTCCGCCAGTTGATCTTACACGGCACACTGAAATATTTAGTAGTAATTATTAAAACATACCTTATTATCCACAACTACAGTAGTTAGAACCCATGTAGTTACAATGTCATCCATTAACAAGTAGTTCTGTGAAGAACTATACAGACTATTTACATACAACCTATTTATATTAATCGCATCTATCAACATACAAAATTTCAGTCGGAATGATGTGATAGATTCGTAGATATTGAGAACCGTCTCAATATTTCGGATGGTCGCCATGTTGGATTTCTATAAAGTCTATATGTAGGACTTAAGAGTCATGTACTATTACATGAAGAGTATTGTGTAGGTGTAGTATTCAAACATCAATCGCATGATTAGGACACAAAATATGAAAATCAGATTTTAAAATTTTGCACAGCTGCCATCGTGTGGTAATGAAAGCAATTGAAATAAATTAGATGCCAGTGGATTAAAATTTGTATAAGCATTTACCGTACCAAGTTGTACTGCGTTCGGAAGGTTAAATAGCGAGAAAAGTGCATTTCAATATTTATATTTCGCGTCAACGCCATTTTGGATTTGTGCTCACCAGATTTTTGAAAGTCCCATAGGTGAACTTATGTTCATATCCTCTATCAACATACGAAATTTCAGTTTGATTGCTAACATAGATTAGTAGATATTGAGAACTGTCTAAATATTTCGGTTGGTCGCCATGTTGGATTAGTTGAGTGAATTAGCAATGCATACTCCATTCCACATTATCAAGATTTAGAAAATGTAAACGATATATTGTGATAAGCCTCCGTGGCTTAGGCGGCAGCACGCCGGCCTCTCACCGCTGAGTCCGTGGTTAAAATCCCGGTCACTCCATGTGAGATCTGTGCTGGACAAAACGGAGGCAGACAGGTTTTTCTCCGGGTACTCCGGTTTTCCCTGTCAAAATTTCATTCCAGCAACACTCTCCAGTATCATTTCCTTTCATCTGTCATTCATTAAATCATTGCCCCAGAGGAGTGCGTCAGGCCTCGGCAGCCGGCACAGTTAATTTCCTCGCCGCTAGATGGGGGCTTCATTCATTCCATTCCTGACCCGGTCGGAGACTGGAAGCAGGCTGTGGATTTCATTTCAAACGATATATGGTGACCGTGTACCATCCATATGTGAGAATTTTGAGACATTCCTTCCTACAAGTTTTAATGATGTGCCAGAGAGTGTTTTCGAGGATGTGAATCAAGGTGTGCATTCTCTACACCTAATTTATGATGGTGTAAAAACAATAGATGTATTGTACGTTTTAATAAAATAAAAACTCTGATGCAGAATAGTAATGAATATATAAAAGGTGAATACAATAGCTATAGAAAAGCTATATGTATAAAACAATAACGTTTAATTCACAGTAACCTATTGTCACTTTGAAAAATATTACTATGAATAAAAATGTATAGAAATTTCTAAACAAATATATATGATGTTACAATACTGTTTTATTTATTACGAAGTTAGGAAATCAGCCGATAAATCAGCCAACATAAAATAACCCGCCAAATAAGCTGACATCAGAAAGCGATTAAGGAAATAAGCCGCTAAATAAGCCAACATAATATAAACCGCTAAATATGCCGACATAAAAGGCGATGCTAAATCACTCTTCCGCCAGAACGGTTGTAACCTTTGTAGTATGCAAATCAGACTGACAAATCAGTTAGTACTGTAGAACATACTACAATTAACAAAGGTAGACAGTGCGCACTCTATAAAGGCTACTCGTATAACTATAAGCGACAAAATGTGGATGGAATAATATTCTGGCGGTGCTCAAAGGAGAGGTCAAAAAGATGTCGAGGCAATCTGAAAAGTAAAAGTGGTGAGGTCATAAGTGTGACTGATCATCAATGTGATGCTCCGGACGAAACACGGTTGCTGTTGAGAAACGATTATGAAAATGCTAAAAAGCGTGTCCGAGAAAAAGATATTGCTGCTCAAGATAATATTCCTCTCGAGTTAAATATACTAAAACGTCCACGTGCACATAGTGTTTTTTGGTGTTAAAAAGCATTCTTCATCTCCTCAAAAAGTTAGGTTAGAACAGTCGTCAACGTCCGAAAAGACCTCATCGCTATCAAAGGCAACACAGACTATGCCATAGGTGGTATTGCAAGAAGATCAAAAAGGACTAGAAAGTGATAGTGATAATGATGAGGAAGATGATCATGAAAGTAAATCCATGTTTAAACACTTATCTCCATCCGAAAAGCCACCAACACTATCAAAGACAACACGGACTATGCAAGAGGTGGTATTGCAAAAGGATCAAAATGGACTAGATAGTAATAGTGATGATAATGATGATGGTGATGATGATGATGAAAAAGAGGAGGATGAGATATTTACGCATATTAAAACATTGCGGATTCCCCAGTTTTTGAGAACAACAGGGATTGAACATAGTTATAAAAACTACCACAAGCGTTATGTTTAAAATATTAAAAACCACTCGTCATGTAATGGATAGAACACCTCTCAACTTAAAATCTCAAATTGATCGTCGTAAAAACTTTTACATCATGGCCCGTAAACTTTCTAGCACCAAATAAACTGTCTGCAGGTGATTTTTATTAAGTAAGAAGAGCAGATACTGTCCGGTGCGTGATTTGTAGTGTGGAAATAGGACACTGGGAAGAAGGTAACGACCCCTTCAGAAATCATAAATGATGGTCTTCTAGTTGGCCTTATCTTCGTAAATTGTCAGTGGGTGCCATACCAATAACATTGGCTGCCATCTTGATGTTCAATGCAACCGCCATCTTGGAATTTGTTGATCACACCGCTTAGGTTAGGTTAGGCTGGGTTATGTTAGCTTAAGCTATAACCAACGTCTTTATTTGGAAAGCGCGCGATCTATGTGGGTGGTTGACACTTGGAACGTTTTGATCACACATCGTAGGTTAGGTTAGGTTGGCTTATGTTAAGTTAGGTTAGGTTAGGTTAGATTAAGTTAGGTTAGGTTATGGTAGATTAAGTTAAGCTAAGGTCACTATCTTGAATTCTTTGAAAATTTTTGATCACACCTCGTAGGTTAAGTTAGGTTAAGTTAAGCTATAACCACCATCTTTATTTGAAAAGCGCTCCATCCATGTGGGACTGTGAATGGTTGACACTTGGAACATTTTGATCACACCTCGTAGGTTAGGTAAGGTTAAGTTAGGTTAGGTTAGGTTAGGCTAGATTGAGTTAAGCTATGGCCGCCATCTTGTTAGGTTAGGCTAGGTTAAGTTAAGCTACGGCCGCCATCTTGTTAGGTTAGGCTAGGTTAATTTAAGCTACGGCCACCATCTTGTAGGAGAGAAGGAGAGTAGGAGGTGCTAGAACCCCTCAAATACCACTACTTACTATATTTTGGTGAAGTAATGCTGGGTATCTCTGCCTCAATATCTCATGAGCTCGTTTCAGGTGATGAGAATAAAGATCCGCATTACTGTAACTGCACGCCCGTTTGGCACACACTCCCAGTGAATCACTCTTTTAAGGTTCTACCAGACACACATCCCTTTGGGGGCCTGAGCCACGGGGACTGAGCCACTGTTTAGAGGCGTAAGCGTTGTGGTAATAGACCCAAAATTTTCATCACATGTAACAATTCTCCTGATAAATCTATCATGCATGGGGTTACCGATAAGCTGACGACAGATATCCACTCTGTTCAGAGATCAATTCAAGTGTTACAGATCTATAGCTTCTGTTTGTTTATCCAAGTTTCTTAATTTGGCGATAAATGGTATATTTTGATGATACATTCTCGCAATATACGCAATTCTAGTCATGGCCTCCTGTAAATAGCATTGGCAAACCAAAGAAAACCAAGTCTATCTTATAAAACACCAAACCTAAAAAACGACATAACTTATGAGACATCCTAATAATATTGTGTCTAATTGACCTTTTATTTAGAAATTATGAAACATCATTTGACCCAGAGGTACTTTTCCTTCTGTTCTAAAACTTATCCTTCCACACACCAGTGTATCTCTATCTACCTTTTCCCATCACCGAAGTGATTCCTCATCTCTTTTCTCTTCTCGTCCTACTGTCACTCGCAATACCTACTGCTGTGTTGATATCTCGTGGGTGGTGAGTTATGTTATGTATTAGAGATCTCTCCTGTTTCTTTTACGTATTTTCTTCCTCTCTCTTCTAGAGTCGTACGAGGCTGTCTGAAAGCCTGTGGAACCCATTCTCTCTTTTTACAGCAGAAGCCACACAAGCTCAGTTAGTGAGCAGATCAAACGGATTTGGATGATCCCAGGATGTTCAATCGACTGACCACATAAAATCTAAAAGCCTGTGACAAAATGTTGCCCCAGATAGGAGCACAAGCAAACGAGGTCCCTAATAACACACTGAAATAATGCCAGGCATAGTTCACTCACAGAGATACATTGCGTTATATGAAAAGAGAATTGTGGTTGTTTAAATAAGGGGTTTTGAAATTGCGGTCATCAGATTCGTGTACTAGGGTGTGTGTAGAATTTTGCTGATAACCTGAGTTTGAGTCGAGCCTGTAGCAGTACATGTATTTGTAATTGAAGTTAGCATTGGACAGCGGGTTGATGAGTCCTTAAGCCAAGGACCATTACGGTATTCACCTGGAGTAAAAGTGGGAAAGCATCAAAAACCATGTCTAAGATTGCTGAGGTTGGAATTTGAACCCCTTCACAGTTTTGCCTCATGGAACCGAGTTAACTTTTAACATAACCTAATTTCTTAACATATCAGCGGATTGGAGCTGGACCTCAGGGGAGTTAGCCAAGAATGTTACCCACTACACCACGTGATCGTCTGAAATAAATTTATATCCTATTATTGGCCATTGCCAGAAACGCAGATGCGACTAAATTCTGAAGTTTGAAACCTTGTAAATGACCTTAATACAATGGATATTTTTTGATGTGGGATCTCTCTACTAGGCTGATGTTCTATACATCCAACAAAATATGGGCACTTAAAAGAGTAACGACGTGAATTAGCCGAGGTAGATTTAATAGAATTTCTAACTATTCATTAGTGACAATTGTGATTTTCAAGGCAGAATTTGTTATGGTACATCCGTTCGGTTTGAGCTTACCAGCGTTGTTTCAAGGTAGTTGTTTTGTTAAAGTAGTTGGCTGTATAATTTGAGCCTCTCACATTGATGGATAGTGAGATATCAGTTCGCTAAACAATGATGGAAGGTCTTGATGAAACTTCAGCTGATGGTATCAACTAATCTTTTGGAATTGATAAACTAGGGCATATGATTAACAAAAATCAGGTGGTCCAATTCCAACCAACAGAGGAAGCCAGTGTGTTGTAGTATATCTGGTGGTGTCATTTGTATGCTGTCGTTGTGATCATAGTGTGCATTATTTAGTACATATTGTGTTCGTTCCTAAACTTAAGTCTCTATATCATGTAAATAACCATTATACATATTGCAGGAGTTAATGTCACGACCAACCCGAGTGTGATTTTGCCTAAGATTTTCAACACTCCATCCAGACAAATGCTTATCTCATGGTCCGGGGTCCCAACCGAATTCAGTGACAGTAATAATTACGCACACACGATACTGCAGTCATCACAGCAGCATGGGTAATCATAAATAAAAATCAGACACCCAAATACGTGGGCCTGATGACTTATATGTCGCAAGCACCCAAATTGAATTATTAATAAATTAACTTGCAGATTTGAATTTCAATGCAGCAAAAGAGATGTGTCTTTCAGAATTCTACATCGGGAAGCACTGAATATACTGGGCTATAAAAACGATTTACCTGGCTGTTTAGCAACATAAGAATGCAAGTAACTGACTTAAAAATTATTATAATATCATGGGAATGGATGTGTTACATTAGATCACCTATTATAACGTAATCTCATTATACGATTTTGCTCATAATTCCCTCTTTGTGCAGACGACCATCATTTGTTCAGGGTGACTGCGGCTTTCCCCCATCGCTAATCCAGTCAAACAAGCCTTCCTTCATGTATATTACTCAATCACCATAATGAACGTCCTATCTAGAGAAGCAGAGACAGATTCGTAGGAGAACTGATGATGTATTCTTGAATCTTATTTTGAAGCCTGCAAGTTTCCATAACCACCGTTTCCTATTATCAGGTGTCTCTGATAAAAATTTTCATATTAAACGAGATGAATTTCAAAAGCTGTCCATGCAAGTCTGTTATCGACGATGATGATATTACAAACAACGGATTGAGCACATTAGTTAGCTCTCCGGTTGGAGATTACATCGAAACTCTGCTAAGCTCATGAATATATCCCGGAATTCAAGTGATTGGCACATGGATAGTAGGTCAGTTAAGGTTTGATTTATGAAATGTGTCAGCGTTGAAATGTGGATGTATATGCCATAACCGATCATTCATAATACTTAGTTTCAAATATTATATTTTAACACCAGTTGCGTGGAGAAGTAAACCTTAATATTTCATTCGCATACACCTAAGGAACGTCTCCCAAGTAAAATTATTGGATGTTACAGTGACTGGATTTGAGATATTGATTTCTGAAACTCCTTCAGCACCCCCTCGCATTCGTGAATCATGACTTAACGCGTACGGCTAATGCAAAGGGTCTTCAAATTTATAATACGATTCCCGTGGATGCCACGCTCCGTCGAGAAGATAAATATGAGGGACTTGCGCCACTCTTGCACTAATCTGATTATGTAGACAAACAATTGGTCTTGTAATTGGGGTTAACTTATCTGATATAGAAAGGGTATATTGCATTGTAAAAATTATTCATGACGGTTTACTTTGTTGCACACACTCTAACATCAACTAAACGTTGCGTATATCAATGCACTGGATTCTCCATTTGATATGTGAGTATGCAAAAGATAAGAAATAATAGAATACCTTTCAGAAATTTTAGATGTACAATTTTGGGCAACAAACCACATTTAAGTAATATTAACGTGTCTAGCTGAATGCCTTGATTATAGCAGTAATAAAGGTTAATTGCCTAACAGAAACTGGTGTCAGAGGAATATTTCATACTTCTATTGCATATTTTTGTCAATAAAACATAAATAAATGTACATGATTTATTTTTTAACACTTGTCCTGGGATAGTTTTCTCAGTACATAATTTTGATCTACAGGAATCTAAAGGGTGTTAATATATTTCAAACGTTTACCATGAGTCAGGTGCAGATATTCCAGATTGATATCCCCACGGCAGGTTCTTGTGATAATGCTATAACCCAGGGAGGAGAATACCAGTCGATGATAATCTACTTAACGTGTAGTGAGACAAGTGAGCAGCCAAGTGCTTGGGCGAACTTGACTCAGGTAAGCTGCATTCTCCTGGGCTGATGATAGCACCTAAATACAACTATAATATTCACTGAGATCGATTTTCAAACACAAGCTCTTCAGGAAAAGGATGAAATAACTACTTACTATGACCAACTGCAGTACCTTACTAACGTGCTGCGGACCCGGTAGACGTGGACTCGATTCCCACCGTCAGACGTCCTTGAAAAGGTTTTCTGTGATTTCCTATTTTCACGTCCAAGCCAATGCCGGGACGGTACACTCTAAGAAGCCATGGCTGCTTCCCTCCCTCTCCTTGCCCGGTTTCATCCATCGTCATTCATTTCATCTCACATTAACTTCCCTCATTAGGTTGGCGTCAAAAAGAGCAGCCGGACGTTAAAACACCAACCACGTAGCATTTCATGGCATCTCATCCCAAACCCCGTTTAAAACGGGCATAATAAGTGGTGAACATACATTATTATTATTACTAGCAACCCGCCCCGTCTTCATCCGGTTTACCCAGCGTAAGCTAAAAAAAGGTGCAAGGACGGCACATCCCAGAAACAAAGCAGAAAAGCCTAGGTGAACCGCGAAACCAAATCACATATATTCTCTTCTCTCAAGTCTTAACTTGACACGACTCGTCAGTTTGATGAAGGCCGAAGCTAGGGTGATAGTCTCTCTCACTAGCTCATAAACTCGCTCCGAAGCTAGTAATTTAAATTTCCACTCAATGGTGATTGTTGGTTGAAATGAAAACGTAAAATCACTTATAGTGAGCGATGTATTAAAGATAGAGATATGCTGTCGGGAACATTTTTGTTGAACCTTTCATGCCGTACAATTCTTACATTCATAGTATACAAATATTTTTAACGGTTTACCCCGCCTAAGCTTAAGAGGCGAATGAACTGCAGGTTTTTCTCCGACACGATTTACTGAAATCGTTACTGCTAGGCTTGCTTTGGTCATAAATGAATGTTTTTTCTACAGAACCCTTTCTCGAGAAATCCTTTACAGAATGGTAAAATCCTCATCGAAATCCATCCAGTGCTTCTCGTGATATCCCGTTACATCCAAGAATCATGGACTTTGTGTTATACTATGTTGAGATTATTATTATTATTATTATTATTATTATCATTATCATTATCTTCTTTTTGATTTGTGATTCTGAGTTGCTGGTATTGCAGAAAATATTTGCACACTAGTTTTAGAGCTCTAGGTTGTTGTATTGTTGGAGAATGTAATAATAGCATATTCATTTACAAAGGTATACGAGTTCGATGACATTCTAACAGAAAACGATGCCTCTAGGTTTAGGAAGGGAATGACTTAGATATAGCCTACAATAATATTTATGTCTTTTGATCACAGACAAATTAAATTGAATATACAGCATCGTCCTCTCATTACGTGACATTGGTTTTACTGATAGAATGGCGCATTCAGAATTATTAAATAATCTTTAAACACTTTATCTCTTGTAAAGAGTATTTATGTTACTAATGATAATAGTTTTGAGGTCACTCCTATACAATGCAAGCATGAATTTCACAAAATAATATTAACTAATATTGTTATTGGTTTTACGTCTCTTTTAACTACTGCGGCTCTTAGAGACACTAAAATGGCGGACTTTTTCCTCGAAGGGGGTCTTGAATGTGCCCGTTAATCTACTGACATGCCTCCTTCACATCTAAGAGCCATTAAACGGAAACTGACTGCGTCGGGATTCAAACCCACAACCCATATTTCCGGTCAGATTATCTAGATATTACGAAACTAAAACCAACAGCCACAAACAATGTAATAATATATAAATACTACCTCAGGCAGTTATAATACAGCACAGTGTTTTAATAGTACATTATGCAACGAGCCTATAATGGCTATAATTAAGACACGAGTATTTTTTATAAAACGAGCGTATGCGAGTTTTATAATTTCCATACGAGTGTCTTAATTACCATTATAGGCGAGTTGCATACGACTGTTTATGTTCGACGATAATTATAACTTTATTATATGTTTTAACATAAATATTCATAAATATCTGTTGAGAGTCAGCTACTGGAATTTTGTGATCGCAGAGCGAGCGTTGGGTGTTATATCTCTGCCTTTCAAGAGCTTTGAACGACCGACGCATGCGCTCTGTGTGTTTGCAATGCCATATGCAAACCATATGTTTACATCTGCCGTCCCTCAGTAATATTGTCACCGGTGTCAGTTGAAGACAATGCGCTGTGTAGAAATTAGTGTTGGTGATTTTAAGGTATTTCTTGTCTCATATTCGCCAGTTTATTTACGCGAACATATGGACGGTGGGTATTCCATGTCGGTATTTTATTATAGTTCGATGTTGTGTTTATGTCCGACATGTTGGATTTTGAGCGCATGCGCGAAGTTATCGTTACCTAATTGGTCAATGAAGGAGCTCTGATTGGCTGGAGAAACTGTATCATAATGGAAAACAGTGTTATAATGACCATCATTATGATACAGTTATCTGACACATAATAGTGAGGGTCGAACATAAAAATATGTTTTGTAATCAATGACGGCGCGCACTGATACGAAACATTGGCCATCGGCGAAGTCTTGCTGGCACCCAATCTACTCCCCCTACATAGACGGTCAAGCTAAGCCGGTCGATGGGCTCCCAAGCTCCTACTTCTCCCGGAGCGCTCAGGTGTGCATCACTGATATATCGCGTCCAGGAGAGATATGAATCGGTTGTACTTTGGGTGGACACAATGTATAGACGTTCCTACGGTTGTCACATAACCTGTAAATGCTGAGTGCCCATTTTCAATACTTTTACCCCCGATAGTGAATTATACAGTGCTGTCACCCAGTTAGAGCATTCGTGTGTGGCGACGAGTGGGTTAGAGTTTTCACGAGCCCTTCATCCTGGAACGCCACCAACAGCAAGAAGGTTCAGTCATGTTTTGGGGTGGAATCATGTTTAGTCGACGTACCCCTCTTATACCTATCCACGGTAACATGACTGTTCTGGTGTACAGAGATAACATCCTTCAACCTGTCGTTACGGGATTCGCTGCCACATTGGGTGAGGGCTTTACACTAGTGGAGGATAATTCTCGTGCTCATCGAGCTAGGGTGGTCAATCAGTTCCTTCAGATGCAAGTCATACAGAGAACGGAGAGCCCTGCTTATTCTGCGGACATGAACTGTATTGAGCATGCATGGAAGGAGCCCAAGAGGGCAATTTCGCACAGTCCCAATCCTTCAACAAACACACAGCAACTGATTGATGCTGCTGTCCAAGAGTAGGATAATCTGCCCCAAAACACGTTGGATTTTTTGGTGCTCAGTATGCCTCGTCGTCTACAAGGATGCCATAGAGCTCTTGGTGCCCATACACGGTATTGATATGACCCAACATGGAAAGGACGATTGGGTGATCAGTCCCACATTATCAATATTGTTATTCGTTGTGTCTT
Source organism: Meconema thalassinum (assembly GCA_946902985.2). NCBI lineage: Eukaryota > Metazoa > Arthropoda > Insecta > Orthoptera > Tettigoniidae > Meconema > Meconema thalassinum. The sequence goes on along the minus strand of OX336389.2, from coordinate 1,161,589,786 downwards.
TCTGTCTCTTTTGTAGATCAGATTGTGTGTTGTTTTCCTTTGTATGTACCCTATATTGTGTATAATGTGATTACATACACATAGAAAAATATGCAAGTCACTAAATCACAATAGGGAAAACTTCTTTTGAGCACTGAACTATATCCTGCTATCTCAACTATCTATATGTGGCACACACATTGTTTTATCATTTAATCGTATAGGCCTATGGGTTTTGAAGTTTCAGTTGAAGCTATTTCTTATTCAGCATTGTATAATAGAAATAATGCTTAAAAATGTTCTGAATCCGTCGCTTCGCATTACACTGCATGTTTCTTGAAACGTAAAGAAATACAATGAATAGGAAATTTGTGAGTCTGCTCTTAGCAACTTTCTTATTTAGATCCTCAAGGGAAATATTTTTTCTCTCTCCGTCAAACGCACTCCGAAAGGGGCATCACCTCTTCTACCATGTTCTTCCACTATGCATAATGCATCTTCCTTACTCGAGATTCTAAACGTAACACCTCACTGGGAATTACAAGAGTGCTTCCTATGAACTGTAACATACAGAGTGAAACTACTGCGAACAATAGGGATATATTCGTTCTATGAATAATTGCTGTATCTTAAGAGAAAGAAGTTCAGCTTCGTGTGGGTTTCTCCCAACATAAAACACCCTAAGAATACTTATGAATCCCATGGAGCTGATAATTTGTCGCAACGAAATTCCTCTAAATCAAATTGAAACGATGAATATCAGATAATATTGATATGAATAGCATGTATTAGAATTAAAATGTCACAACATATCACTGCTTCATTGGGGATATGGAATAAGCGTCGGTCATTCACCAGGGACTCAGTCACTGAACAGACAAATTTATCCTACAAACAGTCGTAACTTAAGGGGGGATGTAATGAATTTTGTGTCAAAAATAGATTTTTCGGAATCGTGTTATTTGTAATCTACATTGTGAAATTTACATTGTGTATACATTTTATAGTTGTCGGAGGCATGGAAGTTCATTTAAAAACATTAAACATTAAATGTCAAGCTCAGCATCTATACTTGGTGTAAATACAGGAGTGTTCACCATAAAGGCGTTCAACACCATTGGCAAGAATAGACTCATGAAAGCTGAGAAAGGGATGTCTGATCTTGAGCTGGAAGCCAGACAGAAAAGAAGAGGCCATAAATGAATGTTGGAGGATGAAGAGTATGAATATGCAGGATTTTTAAAATCAACTAAGCGTTTTACATATTTCAATATGGTAACCTAATGTTTAAATGCATTTTTCTCTAATATACAATATTTTGTAGAAACTGAAGCCTTTTCTCAAAAACTATAAATCGCAGAGCTATGATTTTTCAGGAGTTGTTCATTTCACATTGTGGAATATACGGAACTATAATTGTAATCATTACTTATTCAAATTTTTATATATAGAGTTTTATGTGATGAATAAATGTTTTTTTCTGAAACAATAAGTTCAAGAATTTTTAAAGCAAAAAACTAATGTGCATATGTAATTTATTTTAGTTATGTATTCATATTGTAGTGATAGCTTCATACAGTAAAAAGTTCAATGTGATTGTATGATTAGAATTCCTGTTATGGCTTTCATTCAAAAAAGGCATAACTGTTAAATGTCTTATAATATTAATGTATATGCCTAATATCTAGGTCTCTAATTATATTTTTTTCATTTTTTTCAGTTAGTTGTCTGTGTACACACAACATTTCATACCTTTAACTCAAAAACTAAGGTTGTAATGATTTTTAAGAAAAAGCTTGCATTTCCGATTACATGAAAAATGAATTGCTGCCAAATTTGGGGGTGCAATATTCACCACAGCCTTGAAGTTAGCTCACTAGAATCACAAGGACAATTTACATGTATGAGTTGAAGGGTAAATTATTATGCCCTTATCTATATACACTACACAGGAAACGTTTTGAACCATTCCTATATCTTGTATTTGTTTGTTGATTAGTCATTGGGACACATTTGATTAGCCACAGTAGGTCGATAAATATCACCTCTCCATTGAGAGTCGATAATGGACTGTGACCAAGGTACACCCAAGTAAAACTCTCTGTTTCGACAATCCTGAACATCACTAAGCAGTGTGTCTGTCATATTTCCCAGAAGACATGGTAAATGAATTGCTACGTTCAGACAGGAAAGATTGTCCGTGCAAGTACTTTCCCGTCGTTAGAACATGAACACGATAACGTGTAGCTTAAAGTGTTGATGAGTTACATGACAGTGGTCTCTCACGATCCGTCCAACCAGCCAAGACCACACTTTCAAATTAAGACCCGTAAGAACCGAGAATCGAACGACACAGATTTGTACGACGCATCCTGTAGACAACGGAAAGGACTGTGTTTGCCCCCATTGTAAGAAACCACTTCCATAGGTACTGTACAATTTAGCTTCTAAACCTCCTAAAAGTTCATCATCACTAATAGATCAGCACCATGGTGTCCAATACATATGATCAAGGGACCACCTGAAATTAGACAAGGAGCATTGGTTTAAGTTCCTCTTATATGACGAGTGAAAGTTTTTTCTGCGCCAGCATTCGATCCTGAAACCTTGGACACAGCAGCCGAGAGCGTAACCTCTGCACCACGCAGCCAGTCCTAAATTTTCAAGGTGAAAGGAAAGTAAGCTTATTAAATGAATTCCAAACTTTGTAGTCTCATTCTGTTTAGGTGCTAGAAAGAAGGGACACCGATTTGATTACGTTGTAACCAGTGAAGAGCCATGTGTCCTTTATAACGACCACATCTACTCTGGACAGAGACTGAGCTTTGGCGAATCTATGAGACTGCATCTTAAAGTACATTTCACTCCTCATTAAATGATTCTGAATATGAGGTGGAGTATTCAATATGCCACGCACTACAGGAAGGATGTAGTTGTGTACGTATGCTGGGTGGTCGTAGTAATTCAGAAAACTATCGAATCACTCATATGTATGAGTAAATGAATCAGGGTCACGTAACTATATAACGGTGAGGAAAGAGTTCAAAGTGAGAACACACCTCTAGGTTAATACGCATGAAAATCAGTGCGTTAGTTTGCCAAGGTGCTAATAGTTTCAGATTGGTAATGTATCTTCAATTTCTTTTGTTTCACTCACACTTCACGAAAGAGGGATTGAGGTAAAATAATCTAAAATTGAATAATTGAATAACGACCCATGACAAGTGTGCAGGAAAGACTAGAGAGGAAACGTTTTCTCGGTATCCACCCTGACAATAGGGTATTCAAAGATAAGGCAGGAAGAAGGAGTCTAGTACATTAGAATATTTTCATTAAATATCTGGGCAGTGAAGCGTAATGCGTGAAGAGAGAGGGAGAGCGGATATCCAGTATTTTTTGTGTTTATCGACGCCTGTCAGCTCCAGGACAAGAGTGCGCTGAACGAGAAGTGGTGAGGGGGTTATAAGGCCCAAGCCATCGCCAAGCTTTTCTATACAATTTGAAACATCACACCAATCCTTCCTCCTCCTGTGACAAGTTGTCACGTGCATGGCTTAATGTGTTTGAATATATTGGAGAGTGTCTGAGTATGATTTGTCACTGAGTTTTAATATGCAAATATCTTTCTTTATATTGTGCTGCGTGTAATTGCATTTATAAAATTTGTGAAGCATCACGTCTTGTGGTTCATTAATGGTCCCGTGGCTCATGATCGCGTGATTTACGGTCGCGTGAAACTACAAACATTTCTTCAATTTCTGCACGTATTTTATCTCGTTCTAACCTACGTTATCTGCGTATCGGTGCTTGTTTTGTGGGTTCACTCATGATACCTACAATGAATTATTATGGCGCACACGACTCCTGCCTTCTAGTCCGTAATCACTCATTTCGTTATAATTTCCTGGAATGGGGAGTCGGACCGATGTTTTCAGAATTGTCATAAGTCTAACGAGTTGCATAAAACTAGATCACAAGGAGAGGATACACCACACGGTATCCTAGACACCTTTACCATCATTGCAGGAAAGATTTCATATCAAATTCCGTCTGAGAAATAAAAAAGTGCAACAGAGATCTCAAATTAGCATTTCTCTATTCAATTCACAGATGTTGAGAATGTTCTGGCATTCTCATCTCTCTGTGTCTCAGGAACTTAATACTTTACGTAGCATTTCCATTCGTGTTCTTCTGCAGGAATTAAGAATGATGAACGGTTCCAAGTACTTGCGTAGTTTTTTCGTTCGCACTCGTACATCATATCTCTACAAGTGATTAATAGCAGAAGCCACCTGCTTCTGCTTAACTTCATCTCTTGTCTTTACTTCTTACTGGAGGCAGAATATAATATACTGTACAAAGAAGGGGGGTGTTATTTCTTGTGGAAATATGTCAATGGTTACAAAATACAGCTTCCTTTTCACTCCCATGGAAATCGTTTGAGTAAAGTATCGATTATGATGTGACGTAGTTAAAATTAAACAACCTAACATCTCCATTATCTTTAATATGTGAGTCTGGTGATACACAATGCTGTGGTACGATGCATTGCAGTAACTTAATTTACAATCTCTGTAACGTTCGTATCCATTTTGATTTATTCGCCTTGACGAGCAAAGCAAGCCAACTCCGTACAGGCAATGGAGGCCCTGGGAGTAGTGGAAGGTAGAGGCTTCCACTTTTTGTGACACCGGCACTAGATGGGATGGAGTTGTCAGCTCCATGCCCGGCCGTCTTTGCTCCCAGGAATTACCCTGGTACTCATTTCTGGTGTAGGCAGAGTGAACCCCAGGGCCAGTTGCGTTTCCGAAGTGGTAGTTCTGTTTCTAAAATCCACTACCTGGGTGGGAATCGAACCCACTCCCTTACAGTTAGAGGCTCAGCACCTCTACCGACTTTGCCACGCAACCCCCCGCCTTGACGAGAGCAATGCATATTATAGATATGTGTGAAAGTAATAACGATTAGATCAGCTTGTTGCAGTTCCAGTGTCTTGAGGCATCGTGACCATCAGTCCTGTATAATTATGTTGGTGTGCTTGGATTCTGAGTGATATCTTGTGTCTTTGTGTTTATATTGGCATAGTGTGTGTAAATGTCTATATTATATCTATGATTGAGAACGAGGTCATCGTGCCTTCAGCTGGGTACTATCTCGGTATATGCCTTGATTAGAAAAGGTAAAAAGGACGGAGAACCCATTCTCGGATAGCTACAGATGTGGGGGGGCGTCAAACCCACACTTTCTTTGAATAGCCGAGAATTGAATCCAGGTTCTTTCAGAAAGGAGGGTCAACACTTTGATTCAGACAAGCAATGGCTAAGTTCTGCTCTATGATTCAACATGCGTCAGTTTCCTGTGGGGCACTGAATATTTCAATGTTGAAACACCCAGTGTCCTGGATTTTAATGCGCTTATTCAGTGAGTATTAACTAGCAGCGAATTAATTAGTCTGTCTAATAATGTCTGCCATTCAAAGAGTCCTTTGTATTTTACTTCATAGCAGATATGTATTGTTATAGGAACTGAATGTCTCCATAGCTTTATTGCAATAATTAATTTGTTTGCTTGCATCCTAATTCTGGCATATGACCTCATAATAAGGTAGACAATCATTCTCATGGCAGCATAAATTACTTTGAAGAATTGTATTGAGAATCTTCTAATGAGTATTGCAGTGATTCTTAACACAGTCATTGCCCATAATCTATTAGAAAATGTTATCCTTCTATTAGGTCAGAAAATTGCTGCTGTGTTAATTATGAACTTGGAATATCAAGCTCAGAAACACTGTGTACTTAGTAGTGTGTATAATCTGACTGAAGTGTGCATTTGCGATGTCGGCTACTGGTGATCGGTGCTGGGATTGGAAATTAGGTGACCATACTCTTGTATGAGGTAGTAATCCAGCAATTGACCGACGTAGACGTAGAAAACTATAGAGGACATGGAAACATGTTTTAGGAATGTTAATGAACAATTAGAACACGCCTTTTCTCAGTTGCTCTCAAGGTCAAGAAAAGGAAACAAACACTCTGCAATGCCGGAGATTCAACAAACAGGTTTCTAGCTAGGAGTCTCAACACATAAATACAAACGACAGCGGATGTCAGAAAACCTTTTTTATATTCACAGAAATCTACAAATTTTATGTGAACGTCTGGTATAGTCTAGGTATAAGTGTTAAAATTTACAACCAATTGTCCTGGGTTTGATCGTCAACTTTGCAACATCGATAATACCACTGCGTAGAGTAGGTTCAATTTCACTAAAGAAAGCTTTTCAGTTGGTCAACATCAATTGTGCCCAATTAGATTAGGCGTGAAACAAGTATTTATATACTCTACAAACTAACACGCTTATATGCACAAGTACATACATATAAGCGTGTTAGATTGAAGGGTATGTAAATACCTGTTTCCCGACTAATGTAGGCCTAATTGAGCACAATTTGTGTTGGCCGACTAAAAAGCTTTCTGTCATAGAATTAGGCAACACTGAAATTCGGCTTCTATCACGACAATGAGATTTATTTCACATCATAGCCATCTTATAAGTGATCGTCCTTTCTTCTCACTTACTCTAGGTTGATTTCGGGTGGGAATCGATCATATGGTCACAGTTGCCATTTTCACTTTCCTATCTCCAGTTAGACCACATTCTAGTACACACATCACAATAGCACAGGTTATCGGGTCCATTCTTCACAAGCCCAAATACATGGTAATGACCACAGTGCCTGAAGCCACTAATTGAAATAGAAACAAAAACAACGAAAGTAAAATTAAACATCTCCTAATAAACGGAAGTGGCAAATGTGCCCAACTTCTTAAGTTATCTCTCCACCAGGGCAAGCGTACATGCGTGTGTCTTCATTCCGTACACTGATTCTACACAGCCCTGCATGCCCCCTATACTGAGCTAATAATTTCATCTCTGCAAAGCTACCTATATCCGAGACCACCTCTTCACACATTCCACATTTGACCTTCCCCTACAGTTCTTGACCTTCACATCTGTTAGGCGAAGAGTCTTACAACACAAATATGAAAAACAAAAGCGTCTGTAAGAAAACCATTTAATATTAACGGAAGTCTACAAACAAATAACTGTCATATTAATAATTGACTGAGGTTGTAATTCAAGGGTGCTTTAATAAGAACGTTGCCAACCTATCTCTCCTTTACATTAGCAATCGCCAGAAACATTTCGTATTGATACTTCTGTTTTTATTATTCTATGTAAACATCTAATTTTTATCATTCTCCTGTAACAACACATTTTATGTTCGACGATGTGGAAATGTAAACATTATGTGTCGGAAAACTGTATCATAATGAGGCTCATTATAACACTATTTTTCATTATGAAACAGTTTCTCCCACCAATCAGAGCACAAGAAACAGTTGTTTGACCAATTAGGTAAGGATACCTTCGCGCATGCGCTCAAAATCCAACATGTCTATATAAATTACAGATAGTGAACTGTGCATATGTTCGCGTAAATAAACTGGTGAATATGAGACTAGAAATAGCGCTGTTTATACCTTAATATCCCCAACTCCAAATTAAATACAGCGCATTGCTTTCAAACGACTTCAGTGACAGTTTGACTGAATGCAGATGCACATCGACAGGCTGTAAACATTGCCAAGCACACAGAGTGCATGCATCGGTCGGTCAGAGCACTTGGAAAACAGAGATATCCTACCCAGCGCTTGCACTCTGATCACAAAATTCTAGTGACTGAATCTCAACAGATATTTATGAATATTTATGTTAAAACATATAATAAAGTTATAATTATCGTCGAACATAAACAGTCGTATGCAACTCGCCTATAATGGCAATTATGGCACTCGTACATACTCTTGTCTTAATTATTGCCATTATAGGCTCGTCGCATAATGTACAATGCTTCTATTCTCGCCGTTTCTCCTGCACCAACGGTCCAAGTTTTACTTTCATACTGCATCACCATCGAGGCAAAGGCTTTCAAAAATGACTTTCTGTATTTGATATCAACAGATTTCTTTTCTACAAGTAAGCTTTTCTTGCCTGTGCTCACCTGCGTACTTATTAAATCCTGCTTTCATCGCCCATCGCCATTCATGTTGCTAACTAAGAAGCAGGATTCTCCCACTTCATTTAGCCTTTCACCATCCAATTCGAAGTTAAAAGGGTTATACGAATTTTTACCGCTGCAAATCTTTACTTCTGTTTCACATTTATTAATGTAAATCATGAATTATTTACTAAAACTGTGTATATATACCATTTACAAATTCATTGAAATACTGTGGTAAGTCCTTTAAGATGCTATTGTCGCCAGAAGATCTCACAGTTGTGACAGTTTATCCTTGATTGTCATTCCAACTCTAAATTTCTAATTTCCTCCATTGTCAGTTCATTGCACAGTTTGAAAGGTACAAGGAATGAATTGCAGCCTCGCCTCACACCTTCTTAAACACGTAGCTCTCTCTCATGTTCTTCAACTCTGTTGTCTGCAATTTGACTTCTGCATAGACCAGGGGTTCTCAAACTTTTTCTGTCGCGACCCCTTCTGAAACCTGAAGTATCTAATTTCCTTTCTTAGCACTTCGCATAGGCTACTTCCCACACAAAGAAAGATCACACAAGATCTACTGTGTATGCTACTGCCTAATTAGGATTTCAACTACCAGTTACGTTAATAATAATAATAATAATAATAATAATAATACGGCGGCATAACTATGAGCTGTATATTCATGTCCAGAAGATCTTTGATATACTGAAAAAAAGGAGGATTGCATTTTATGGCCACTTGCTTAGAATGAAACCCACACGATTGACAAACCGGATCTTTAACTATTTTAAAAATAAGAAGACCAAGCCAGCCTGGTTCGAAGAGGTGGAAAGTGACCTGCAAGAGATGGAAATTATCTGTGGGGATATTCATGAACGCAATTCCCTCAGGAAGAAACTACACGACCACCAGGTTTTTGAGGAAAAACCGAAGTTGAAGACGGGAAAGATGTGGACGGAAGAAAGAAAAGAGCAACACCGGTAACGTATGAAGGAACACTGGGCAAAGATCAAAGCCCAGAGAAGCCAGTGGAAATAACGTGGTCCTTAGTTGGCCGATACGATTAAAGAATAATAATAATTCCACACAATTCATTATTCTTAGATCACATCAAAGTACAACAACATTTTGTAAACAAAATGTCATGCATATGCATTACTTTTGCTTATAAAAATAAAAACAACTGCTGCACGTGCAGTTACTGGAATTGAGCAAATTTTGTTTCTTTCAGTAATTAGCTCTTTAGCTGTGACACCTGTGTTCAGTAATGCTTTTCATATTTGAAAGCTCGAGACTCATAAATGACAATAGAAATAATATATACAATTTTCATCATTTCACTGTGAATTCGAAAAATGTTATGTTAAAACTCTTCACCCATGAAAAAGTAAAACAGGAGAATAAAAGTGTACATGGATCAAAATTCGGTATTATCAGACACTTACGGAGTCAGTGTGAAGTGTGAGCTTGAATTTGAGATGAAAGTAAATCCAGTCTTGGTTGGATGTTTGAAACAGCAACCCGCAGATCCCCTTCCAGCTGGAGCCGAGACCGATGTTTCGTTATGACGGATGCCATTGCGGAAAATGTTGACTCTCACAAGTAAGTTGAAGCGAAGGGTAATAACAGATCCACTGCTTTTCTTGATAAAACGGGATATTCATTCCGAATCTGCACCCAAACATTTTCAAGAGTCTTCGACTTAAATTCATTTCGAAGTATTCTGTCACTTGAGAGTTCTATTAGTCCCTCCTGTTCTGTCGTTGACAGGTGGGCTGTTACGTTCGTTTCAGACGGACTGCGAATCCACTCATTCTCAGTTTGTAACGTGTTTTTCGAGGGGTTTTTATGCCACTGGCATAAGTCAGTAGGAAGCCATTCTATATTTATTTACGCGGCAAATTGTTCAGCCAAGAGAATTTTTCATGTTAGTTTATTATTATTATTAATTTATTATAATTATTATTAAGGTATTTTCGGAGCATTTTATAAAAATTATAAGCATACAGATAGGTTTTCTATGTCTTAGAAAACGCTATCAAGCAAATTATTACGAACGACAATATGATAGAAAATTATGTGATTACGGAATTTTACGGAGTTTCGTCAGTTAGGATATTATGAGAGACATGACTCACTGGAAATTCAGATACGGGCTGATTCTTGTCAAGAAGTATTACGCAAGCTTGGGTCGCAGCGTCAAGAAAAGGCGGATAGTTGGAACGGAAATCGACTTCATCATCCGCGCGCCGTGTGTAATGAGCCAGAGAAGGGGAAGTATAGCGTGAGGAGCAGCCAATCAGTGGAGACCACGTAAGCTGGAAGTCGGTACCGAGGTGGGGAGCCGACGTGTGCATATATCGTTCGGCGCGCCGTGGAACGAGGACAATCTGTGTAGAACTTGCCGAGTATGGTTGCACGCGAGAGTCGCTCCGATGTTCCGTGGAGTGGGGGACAATCTGTGAAAGACTTGACTAGTTCGGTTGCAAGTGTGTGTCGCTCCGATGTTCCGTGGAGTGGAGAATTATCTGTTTAAAACTTAACCAGTGTGGTTGTACGAGTGTATGGCTCCGTTGTTAGGACCATAAAGTCACAAAATCTACAAGTATATCATCAAATATCGACGGAGATGACGACGTCCAGGAGACTGTGGGAAGCATACAGCATCATCCAGTACGAGGGAAAGGCTTCGGCCATTTCCAGTGGTAAGCGCGAATGACGCAGAAATACGCAATCTCTCGTTTCTCTTTGTTTTATATTCAATATTTCAGTAACTTCATAGCTTGGGAATAAGAGTGAAATCAATAATTTATCAGACTCCGTTCTCACGTAATTCTCTATCGGTAATAGTAAAATCGCAACGCTCCAATATATATATATTAAACTTATTATTATTATTAATTTTGCAATACTTGTTATATATAATAAATTAATTTCTTTTAACCATGCAATCTTTGCTTTCAGTAGGTAGCATTAGATATAGACCAATTCCTTCTCCTGATACAATTGTTTGTTGGGTTAATGATCAAATCATACCACGATCTTAGTGAATAGATTCTTGAAGGTGTTCTACCAGACTAGACGTTGTTAAATACAAATTTAGATTTCAGCATTGCGTTGAGGTCTTGGCGCCCATTAAAACAACGTAGCTTAGGCAAAGGTAAACAGTTACATTTATCACCCAACAGTTAGGGGCAGCCAAACCGTTATACTTGTCGATACCAACATGGGGCAATTAATAAACGCTACACTTGTCGCCGACAACTTGGGGCTGAAAACCTAATAACATTTGTGGAAGGAGAAGGGTATATATTTCTGTGCCTGTATTTTGGGGGTTATTTGTCTGTATCAGTGTATATCATTATGGGGGATGATAAAGAAAGACAGATGAGGTTACGTAGTGGTCATCAACGGGAGAGTGATGATACGAGCAGTATGTCGAGTGATGGTAGTACCGGGGTAGCGGAGGTAAATCCCGATACTGAAACAGGGAGTGTAGGCGGCCAACCAGAATTAAAAACTTTACTTCTCGAGTTTATGTATCAGAACAAAGTTAGTAGTGATGCCTTAAATGCAAGATTAGAACAAAACAGTAGGGAAAATAAAGAAAGTACAGATGCCTTAAACGCCAGATTAGAACAAAACAGTAGGGGAAATAAAGAAAGTACAGACGCTTTAAATGCTAAACTGGAACAAAACAACGCTAAATTAGAAAAAAACAGTAGGGAAAATAAAGAAAGTACAGATGCCTTAAATGCTAAATTAGAACAAAACAGTAGGGAAAATAGAGAGAGTAATGAAACTTTAAACGCCAGATTGGAACAAAACAGTAGGGAAAATAGAGAGAGTAATGAAATTTTAACGCCAGATTAGAACAAAACAGTAAGGAAAATAGAGAGAGTACTGAAACTTTAAATGCTAAATTAGAACAAAACAGTAGGGAAATGAGTGACAAATTCGAACTGATTAGAGGTGAGATCAGGGGGGTGATGGAAGAAAAGGCTAAAGAGATTATTGCAGATGTAGACAGAAAATTAGGAAAAGTACAGGAGGAGTTGGAAATTAGAATCAGTACACAGGCTGAAAATTTAAAAGAACTAGTGCAACTGGAAACACAGCAGGTCAAAAAGCAATTGGGGGGAGAAATTGACAAAATTCAGGTAGCTACTAAAGAGGTTAAGGAACAGCTGGGGGGTAGAATTGAGAAAGTCCACTCACAAATAGTTGCAGCAGTAAATGATTTAAGAGAGAGTAATAGAGAGAGCATTAGCAAGATTGAGGAGAAACAAGCAAAGCTATATGATAAAGTAGAAGAATCAGAAGGAAACATTAAATTAACAGTAAACAGTATTGAGAGGAAGGCTGAGGAGAAAATCGCAGAATTAGAGTTAAAATTAAAAGCTAGGATCAGGCAAGAAAATAGTCAGAATAGGCCAGTTTTTGTGAATAGCGCACACAGGGAGGTAGAACTGGGTAAGTTCAGCAATCGACAGGGGTGCCCAATGGAGTTCATGAACACTATAGAAAATAAATTCGGGGAGAGGTTGGAAAATGGTAGTAATGAGTGGTGCCAGGTAGTTGAAATTTTAGAACAAGTGTTTGTGGGGGAAACGAGGAATTGGTTTGCTGTCTACAGAGACAAGTTTACTGATATCAATGATTTTAAAATGAAATTCTGTGAAAAGTTCTGGAATGAGGTTATTCAGTCGCAGCATCGTGAGGGAGTAGTGTGTGGTAGATATAACCCTAAAGGAAGCTCCACCATGACCGAATACTTTTTAGGGCAGGTATTAGTGTGTAAATATCTGGATGGGTTGAAGGAGGAAAGTGATGTGGTGAGGTTGCTACTTAGGCACTTTCCCTATAGGATCAAGGAGGCTGCTTGTATCCAGAATGTAAAGACAATATCACAAGTAGAAAGTTTGTTAAGCACATTTGATGCACTAGGGAGAGGGGGTTATGAGGACAATTTCAATAGGAACCAGGGTAATAATAATAATAGACCTAATGAAGCCAGGCATCAAGAAGTTCAAGGGAACGGTGGCGAAGGGGCCAACGCTCAAAATAGAAATAATAATAATCAGCTAAATCAGAACAGAGGAAATGGCTATGGTAATCAGTATCAAGGGAGGAACAATGATTTCAGGGGAAATCAAGGGAGGAACAATGATTACAGGGGAAATCAAGGGAGAAACAATGATTTCAGGGGAAATCAAGGGAGAAATTATAATGACAATAATTACAACCAGAATAGGGGTCAAGTAAGAGGACAGCCTAGTGGTAGTAATATACAGCCAAACAATGACAACACAGCCCAGAACAACCAGACCAGTTCAGTAGTTAGTAGTATTACGGCCAGCTGTAGCGGTTCTTTAAACGCGAACCAGGCTGCGAAGTAAGGTCAGACTCTCAGTCTGTAGCATGCCCTGTCCATACAATTATACAGGAACCCTATGACCTAAATGTAAGAAATGAATTATTACATGAACTAAATGATGAAGGTATTATTCAGGAAGTGGTTAGTAAGAGCCCCATAGTTAAATTTAACGTGTCCGAGGCGTACACAGATGTTTTAATTGATAGTGGTTGTATGAAGAGTTGCATAAGTAGTGCATTTTATGATAAAATGAAAGGAACTGGAGTAAATTTTGAGGAGATGCCAATTAAAAGCACTTTTGTTATCACAGCTGTTGGGAAGAGGTCTAAAGTAATTTCTAAGCAAGTTTTAGTAGACATTAAAATTAATAATCAAGAGTTTAGTGCTTTTCAGTCGGTCAACACGAATGTACCCAAAAGAGATGGGTTATGCCCTAATCCTGAAATAAATTACATGAGATTAATAAAACACTAGGATGACCAGTTTCGATCGTCAAGCGATCATCATCAGATCCATTACACTTAGGCTACAAAATCTATGTTTGAAATACAGGTGAAAATATTTACAATATGTACAATTATTTAGTTGCAGTATTGGTACTGCAACTGTCAGTGTATGCTAAATGCAGTATATATGTTAGGTGAAATGCTAAATGGTGATGGCTATCCGGAGATTGTACTTTAGAGAGATTATATGGTTGTAAACTATGGTTAAACTATAAAATTTTTGGCTAACTACTTATCTGATTGTCTTCCGTATTACAGCTACTCGCAGTTTTCGTGCTCACTGGAACTCGCTGTGCGGTCGACTGCGGTGGTTATCTTAACGACTGGTTTTTCCCCTGCCTCCTCCCCCCTGTCCCTACGTGCTGTGGGGAGTGATAGCGATGTGTTTATGTGAGGTTTTGCCAACCTAGATAAGATGTATGTTATTGAATGAGGTGGGTCCACAACTATTAAAGACCGTGGATTGGCCCTCGCCACGCGTGGAGCATAACCCATTCGAACTAAGCGTTGACGGTCTTATGAGGACGTCCCGGCACCTTTAATACTGCCTCTAATATGGGCCTTGGTTTATTGCAGAAGAAAAGTACATCGTACACCTGATCCAGATAACATTTACCTATTAAAAACCCCCCAATTTCCCCCCTTTTTTATCTAGCTTGGCTGTGTCGCTAAATTGTGTTTTGTTTCCGACAGGGTGTGTTTTTAGTAGCGTGAAGAGGGGTGAGCTCTCCAAGAACGTGTGTTCATTTAGATTGTTGGGATTGTTTCGTTTGGCTAGGTGTATCTCGATTGCTTCCTTTATGTCAAGAGCTCTGCCTTTCGATTCGTGATGGATTATTTTAAGGTCCGACTCTATGTTGGTAAAGCTGTGCCCTGCGTCACACATATGTTCGAACACGGCTGAATGTGTTCCGTATCTTATCGCATTCCTATGTTCATTATAACGTGTGTCAACTCGCCTTCCACTCTGCCCGATGTAATTAGCTTGACAATCGGTGTCTTGGCACGTTATAGAATATACCCCTGACCTTGAATACGGGTCACGTTTATTTAGATTACTATGTAGGAGGTGCCTAGCGGTTGTGTTTTTCGTCGTGAAAGCTATCTTTATGCCTTGTTTTTTGAATAGGTTAGTGATTTTATATGTATTCGCATTCACATAGTTGAAACGCGCAAATTTTTTCTCATTACTGTCCGGTTTGGGAATCGTTTTATCTTTATTTTTATGTTTGGCTATAATTTGATTTATTTTGCTTGGCGAGAAGTTGTTTTCCTTTGCTATTTGCATAATAGTTCTTATTTCCTTATTACAGTTGTCTTTTGACATGGGTATGTTTAAAGCTCTGTGCACCATTGAATTGAAACCCGCTAGTTTGTGCGTACTGGGGTGATTAGACTGATTTTCGATTGCATGCGAGGTTTGTGTTGCTTTCCGGAATATGGAATATGAAAGGTCGTTGTCTTTACGTTCAATAGTTATATCGAGATAATTTATTTTCCGGTCTATTTCGGATTCCTTAGTGAATATGATAGAGTGGTGAAGGCTATTAATGGATTGGAGAATTGTTTCTTCGCTTGTTAGTTCAGTATCGTAGATGCAAATTACATCATCTACGTATCTTTTCCATATTACTATTCCCTTTGTTGAAGTCTTTTCTAAGAACGAATTTTCTAGTGCATTGATGAAGATGTCAGCGATTAACCCACTTAGTGGCGATCCCATTGCTAGGCCTTCTCACTGTGTGTATATTTTATTGTCGAATTGAAACACGTTTTGGGTGAGAACGACCCTCAGTAATCTCACAATCTCTTCAATTTCTTTTACCGAATTGTTGGATTTTAAGTTGTTTTCGATAGTGTTGATTGCTTCAATAATCGGAATATTGATGTACATGTTAGTTACGTCGAAGGATACTAGCCTGAAGCTAGGTTTCATTTGTTGTGGTGTTTGAAGCCATATTTTCAGTGTTGCCTTAGTAAACAAGAGTTTAGTGCTTTTCAGTCGGTCAACACGAATGTACCCAAAAGAGATGGGTTATGCCCTAATCCAGAAATAAATTACATGAGATTAATAAAACACTAGGATGACCAGTTTCGATCGTCAAGCGATCATCATCAGATCCAATACACTTAGGCTATAAAATCTATGTTTGAAATACAGGTGAAAATATTTACAATATGTACAATTATTTAGTTGCAGTATTGGTACTGCAACTGTCAGTGTATGCTAAATGCAGTATATATGTTAGGTGAAATGCTAAATGGTGATGGCTAACCGGAGATTGTACTTTAGAGAGATTATATGGTTGTAAACTATGGTTTAACTATAAAATTTTAGGCTAACTACTTATCTGATTGTCTTCGTTACTACAGCTATTCGCAGTTTCCGTGCTCACTTGAACTCGCTGTGCGGTCGACTGCGGTGGTTATCTTAACGACTGGTTTTTCCCTGCCTTCCCCCCCTGTCCCTACGTGCTGTGGGGAGTGATCGCGATGTGTTTATGTGAGGTGTTGCCAACCTAGATAAGATGTATGTTATTGAATGAGGTGGATCTACAACTATTAAAGACCGTGGATTAGTCCTCGCCACGCGTGGAGCATAACCCATTCGAACTAAGCGTTGACGGTCTTATGAGGACGTCCCGGCACCTTTAATACTGCCTCTAATATGGGCCTTGGTTTATTGCAGAAGAAAAGTACATCGTACACCTGATCCAGATAACATTTACCTATTAAAAAACCCCTAATTTCCCCCCTTTTTTATCTAGCTTGGCTGTGTCGCTAAATTGTGTTTTGTTTCCGACAGGGTGTGTTTTTTAGTAGCGTGAAGAGGGGTGAGCTCTCCATGAACGTGTGTTCATTTAGATTGTTGGGATTGTTTCGTTTGGCTAGGTGTATCTCGATTGCTTCCTTTATGTCAAGAGCTCTGCCTTTCGATTCGTGATGGATTATTTTAAGTTCCGACTCTATGTTGGTAAAGCTATGCCCTGCGTCACACATATGTTCGCACACGGCTGAATGTGTTCCGTATCTTATCGCATTTCTATGTTCATTATAACGTGTGTCTACTCGCCTTCCACTCTACCCGATGTAATTGGCTTGACAATCGGTGTCTTGGCACGTTATAGAATATACCCCTGACCTTGAATACGGGTCACGTTTATTTAGATTACTATTTAGGAGGTGCCTAGCGGTTGTGTTTTTCGTCGTGAAAGCTATCTTTATGCCTTGCTTTTTGAATAGGTTAGTGATTTTATATGTATTCGCATTCACATAGTTGAAACGCGCAAATTTTTTCTCATTACTGTCCGGTTTGGGAATCGTTTTATCTTTATTTTTATGTTTGGCTATAATTTGATTTAGTTTGCTTGGCGAGAAGTTGTTTTCCTTTGCTATTTGCATAATAGTTCTTATTTCCTTATTATAGTTGTCTTTTGACATGGGTATGTTTAAAGCCCTGTGCACCATTGAATTGAAACCCGCTAGTTTGTGCGTACTGGGGTGATTAGACTGATTGTCGATTGCATGCGAGGTTTGTGTTGCTTTCCGGAATATGGAATATGAAAGGTCGTTGTCTTTACGTTCAATAGTTATATCGAGATAATTTATTTTCCGGTCTATTTCGGATTCCTTAGTGAATTTGATAGAATGGTGAAGGCTATTAATGGATTGGAGAATTGTTTCTTCGCTTGTTAGTTCAGTATCGTAGATGCAAATTACATCATCTACGTATCTTTTCCATATTACTATTCCCTTTGTTGAAGTCTTTTCTAAGAACGCATTTTCTAGTGCATTGATGAAGATGTCAGCGATTAACCCACTTAGTGGCGATCCCATTGCTAGGCCTTCTCTCTGTGTGAATATTTTATTGTCGAATTGAAACACGTTTTGGGTGAGAACGACCCTCAGTAATCTCACAATCTCTTCAATTTCTTTTACCGAATTGTTGGATTTTAAGTTGTTTTCGATAGTGTTGATTGCTTCAATAATCGGAATATTGGTGTACATGTTAGTTACGTCGAAGGATACTAGCCTGAAGCTAGGTTTCATTTGTAGGGTGTTCAATGCTGTTACTAGTTCTGTTGTGTTCTTTACAGAGTTGTTTTTGTCGTTGGAAAGACGGCATTTTAAGATTTTTAGTAACTCTTTGCTGATTTTGTAATTAGGGGCATTCCTACAATTGACTATTGGTCTCATTGGGCATTCCTTTTTGTGTATTTTTGGTTGTCCCCTCAATGACGGTATTTTCGGGTTCATGTTTATTAGTTTTGATTTTTCAGCTTTGGTCAGTATGTATTCTGTTTCTTTTAGCGCACTTTTTATTTGTTTTTGGAATTTGTTGGTGGGGTCTTTTGTTAATTCCTTGATTTCGTTGTTGTTTAGGAATTCGACTGTTTTTTCAATGTATTCTGTTTTGTTCAAAATTACTGTAGTTTCCCTTATCTGCTTTTGTGATGATTAAGTCATGTTCTTTTATTTTTTGTTTCAACGACTTTATTTCTTTGATTTGTTTGTTGTTTTGAATGTTATTGCTATCGCCCTCTCGTTTGAGGATTTTTTTGGCTTCGTTGGTGGCGAGATTTTTGGTTAATTCCCTGTCTTCTGCTGGGAGCTTGTGACTGGCTATCTCAATATCTGTGATTAACTGTTTTATATTGTGGTTCGTGTGTGCGTCTGTGCAGTTGTATTTCAAACCTTTGTCTAACATATTCATTTCACCTTGAGAAAAGGTTACGTTCGTTCTGTTGTTTACTCTGCTGTGGAAATTGAATTCATTGTTATTCGTGTGTTGTTCGTTAGATTGATGGTTCTGTGTTTCTCCTAGTTTTCTTAATTTATTTTCTAGCGTTTCATGCTTCCTCGTTGCTCTGATTTTGATGGTGTCATGTAGGTGTTCGGTGAAGCTGTCCCATTGGGCTGCGTGCCAGAAATTACTTAGTTGCAATTGAATGTCGTATAATTGTTGGTTAATTTTTTGCTTTCTTATGTATGCAAATCTTAATTCGTTTTTTATCCAAAGCACTTTGGCTTGTTTAGTTGAAATGATCGAGTCTGGTGTGTTCGGTACGGTTTTAATTGGTACGTATTTAGGGGTGAGGTTTAGTTCTATACATTTTTTGTTGAACCAAATTTTGCCAAGCAAAATAAATCAAATTATAGCCAAACATAAAAATAAAGATAAAACGATTCCCAAACCGGACAGTAATGAGAAAAAATTTGCGCGTTTCAACTATGTGAATGCGAATACATATAAAATCACTAACCTATTCAAAAAGCAAGGCATAAAGATAGCTTTCACGACGAAAAACACAACCGCTAGGCACCTCCTAAATAGTAATCTAAATAAACGTGACCCGTATTCAAGGTCAGGGGTATATTCTATAACGTGCCAAGACACCGATTGTCAAGCTAATTACATCGGGCAGAGTGGAAGGCGAGTAGACACACGTTATAATGAACATAGAAATGCGATAAGATACGGAACACATTCAGCCGTGTGCGAACATATGTGTGACGCAGGGCATAGCTTTACCAACATAGAGTCGGACCTTAAAATAATCCATCACGAATCGAAAGGCAGAGCTCTTGACATAAAGGAAGCAATCGAGATACACCTAGCCAAACGAAACAATCCCAACAATCTAAATGAACACACGTTCATGGAGTGCTCACCCCTCTTCACGCTACTAAAAAACACACCCTGTCGGAAACAAAACACAATTTAGCGACACAGCCAAGCTAGATAAAAAAGGGGGGAAATTAGGGGTTTTTTAATAGGTAAATGTTATCTGGATCAGGTGTACGATGTACTTTTCTTCTGCAATAAACCAAGGCCCATATTAGAGGCAGTATTAAAGGTGCCGGGACGTCCTCATAAGACCGTCAACGCTTAGTTCGAATGGGTTATGCTCCACGCGTGGCGAGGACTAATCCACGGTCTTTAATAGTTGTAGATCCACCTCATTCAATAACATACATCTTATCTAGGTTGGCAACACCTCACATAAACACATCGCGATCACTCCCCACAGCACGTAGGGACAGGGGGGGGGGAAGGCAGGGAAAAACCAGTCGTTAAGATAACCACCGCAGTCGACCGCACAGCGAGTTCAAGTGAGCACGGAAACTGCGAATAGCTGTAGTACGGAAGACAATCAGATAAGTAGTTAGCCTAAAATTTTATAGTTTAACCATAGTTTACAACCATATAATCTCTCTAAAGTACAATCTCCGGATAGCCATCACCATTTAGCATTTCACCTAACATATATACTGCATTTAGCATACACTGACAGTTGCAGTACCAATACTGCAACTAAATAATTGTACATATTGTAAATATTTTCACCTGTATTTCAAACATAGATTTTATAGCCTAAGTGTATTGGATCTGATGATGATCGCTTGACGATCGAAACTGGTCATCCTAGTGTTTTATTAATCTCATGTAATTTATTTCAGGATTAGGGCATAACCCATCTCTTTTGGGTACATTCGTGTTGACCGACTGAAAAGCACTAAACTCTTGTTTACTAAGGCAACACTGAAAATATGGCTTCAAACACCACAATGTTCACGGCTAGTCAGGCAAATCGTGAAGCCAAGAAATTCAAATCACTCAGGCTTAAACTCACGAATTTAGACAAGTCAATTTGGTTCAACAAAAAATGTATAGAACTAAACCTCACCCCTAAATACGTACCAATTAAAACCGTACCGAACACACCAGCCTCGATCATTTCAACTAAACAAGCCAAAGCGCTTTGGATAAAAAACGAATTAAGATTTGCATACATAAGAAAGCAAAAAATTAACCAACAATTATACGACATTCAATTGCAACTAAGTAATTTCTGGCACGCAGCCCAATGGGACAGCTTCACCGAACACCTACATGACACCATCAAAATCAGAGCAACGAGGAAGCATGAAACGCTAGAAAATAAATTAAGAAAACTGGGAGAAACACAGAACCATCAATCTAACGAACATCACACGAATAACAATGAATTCAATTTCCACAGCAGAGTAAACAACAGAACGAACGTAACCTTTTTTCAAGGGGAAATGAATATGTTAGACAAAGGTTTGAAATACAACTGCACAGACGCACACACGAACCACAATATAAAACAGTTAATCACAGATATTGAGATAGCCAGTCAAAAGCTCCCAGCAGAAGACAGGGAATTAACCAAAAATCTCGCCACCAACGAAGCCAAAAAAATCCTCAAACGAGAGGGCGATAGCAATAACATTCAAAACAACAAACAAATCAAAGAAATAAAGTCGTTGAAACAAAAAATAAAAGAACATGACTTAATCATCACAAAAGCAGATAAGGGAAACACTACAGTAATTTTGAACAAAACAGAATACATTGAAAAAACAGTCGAATTCCTAAACAACAACGAAATCAACGAATTAACAAAAGACCCCACCAACAAATTCCAAAAACAAATAATAAGTGCGCTAAAAGAAACAGAATACATACTGACCAAAGCTGAAAAATCAAAACTAATAAACATGAACCCGAAAATACCGTCATTGAGGGGACAACCAAAATTACACAAAAAGGAATGCCCAATGAGACCAATAGTCAATTGTAGGAATGCCCCTAATTACAAAATCAGCAAAGAGTTACTAAAAATCTTAAAATGCCATCTTTCCAACGACAAAAACAACTCTGTAAAGAACACAACAGAACTAGTAACAGCATTGAACACCCTACAAATGAAACCTAGCTTCAGGCTAGTATCCTTCGACGTAACTAACACGTACACCAATATTCCGATTATTGAAGCAATCAACACTATCGAAAACAACTTAAAATCCAACAATTCGGTAAAAGAAATTGAAGAGATTGTGAGATTACTGAGGGTCGTTCTCACCCAAAACGTGTTTCAATTCGACAATAAAATATACACACAGAGAGAAGGCCTAGCAATGGGATCGCCACTAAGTGGGTTAATCGCTGACATCTTCATCAATGCACTAGAAAATGCGTTCTTAGAAAAGACTTCAACAAAGGGAATAGTAATATGGAAAAGATACGTAGATGATGTAATTTGCATCTACGATACTGAACTAACAAGCGAAGAAACAATTCTCCAATCCATTAATAGCCTTCACCATTCTATCAAATTCACTAAGGAATCCGAAATAGACCGGAAAATAAATTATCTCGATATAACTATTGAACGTAAAGACAACGACCTTTCATATTCCATATTCCGGAAAGCAACACAAACCTCGCATGCAATCGACAATCAGTCTAATCACCCCAGTACGCACAAACTAGCGGGTTTCAATTCAATGGTGCACAGGGCTTTAAACATACCCATGTCAAAAGACAACTATAATAAGGAAATAAGAACTGTTATGCAAATAGCAAAGGAAAACAACTTCTCGCCAAGCAAAATAAATCAAATTATAGCCAAACATAAAAATAAAGATAAAACGATTCCCAAACCGGACAGTAATGAGAAAAAATTTGCGCGTTTCAACTATGTGAATGCGAATACATATAAAATCACTAACCTATTCAAAAAGCAAGGCATAAAGATAGCTTTCACGACGAAAAACACAACCGCTAGGCACCTCCTAAATAGTAATCTAAATAAACGTGACCCGTATTCACAGTCAGGGGTATATTCTATAACGTGCCAAGACACCGATTGTCAAGCTAATTACATCGGGCAGAGTGGAAGGCGAGTAGACACACGTTATAATGAACATAGAAATGCGATAAGATACGGAACACATTCAGCCGTGTGCGAACATATGTGTGACGCAGGGCATAGCTTTACCAACATAGAGTCGGACCTTAAAATAATCCATCACGAATCGAAAGGCAGAGCTCTTGACATAAAGGAAGCAACCGAGATACACCTAGCCAAACGAAACAATCCCAACAATCTAAATGAACACACGTTCTTGGAGAGCTCACCCCTCTTCACGCTACTAAAATCACACCCTGTCGGAAACAAAACACAATTTAGCGACACAGCCAAGCTAGATAAAAAAGGGGGGAAATTAGGGTTTTTTTAATAGGTAAATGTTATCTGGATCAGGTGTACGATGTACTTTTCTTCTGCAATAAACCAAGGCCCATATTAGAGGCAGTATTAAAGGTGCCGGGACGTCCTCATAAGACCGTCAACGCTTAGTTCGAATGGGTTATGCTCCACGCGTGGCGAGGACTAATCCACGGTCTTTAATAGTTGTAGATCCACCTCATTCAATAACATACATCTTATCTAGGTTGGCAACACCTCACATAAACACATCGCGATCACTCCCCACAGCACGTAGGGACAGGGGGGAAGGCAGGGAAAAACCAGTCGTTAAGGTAACCACCGCAGTCGACCGCACAGCGAGTTCAAGTGAGCACGGAAACTGCGAATAGCTGTAGTACGGAAGACAATCAGATAAGTAGTTAGCCTAAAATTTTATAGTTAAACCATAGTTTACAACCATATAATCTCTCTAAAGTACAATCTCCGGTTAGCCATCACCATTTAGCATTTCACCTAACATATATACTGCATTTAGCATACACTGACAGTTGCAGTACCAATACTGCAACTAAATAATTGTACATATTGTAAATATTTTCACCTGTATTTCAAACATAGATTTTATAGCCTAAGTGTATTGGATCTGATGATGATCGCTTGACGATCGAAACTGGTCATCCTAGTGTTTTATTAATCTCATGTAATTTATTTCAGGATTAGGGCATAACCCATCTCTTTTGGGTACATTCGTGTTGACCGACTGAAAAGCACTAAACTCTTGTAGGTTTCATTTGTAGTGTGTTCAATGCTGTTACTAGTTCTGTCGTGTTCTTTACAGAGTTGTTTTTGTCGTTGGAAAGACGGCATTTTAAGATTTTTAGTAACTCTTTGCTGATTTTGTAATTAGGGGCATTCCTACAATTGACTATTGGTCTCATTGGGCATTCCTGTTTGTGTATTTTTGGTTGTCCCCTCAATGACGGTATTTTCGGGTTCATGTTTATTAGTTTTGATTTTTCGGCTTTGGTCAGTATGTATTCTGTTTCTTTTAGCGCACTTTTTATTTGTTTTTGGAATTTGTTGGTGGGGTCTTTTGTTAATTCCTTGATTTCGTTGTTGTTTAGGAATTCGACTGTTTTTTCAATGTATTCTGTTTTGTTCAAAATTACTGTAGTGTTTCCCTTATCTGCTTTTGTGATGATTAAGTCATGTTCTTTTATTTTTGGTTTCAACGACTTTATTTCTTTGAGCTGTTTGTTGTTTTGAATGTTATTGCTATCGCCCTCTCGTTTGAGGATTTTTTTGGCTTCGTTGGTGGCGAGATTTTTGGTTAATTCCCTGTCTTCTGCTTGGAGCTTGTGACTGGCTATCTCAATATCTGTGATTAACTGTTTTATATTGTGGTTCGTGTGTGCGTCTGTGCTGTTGTATTTCAAACCTTTGTCTAACATATTCATTTCACCTTGAGAAAAGGTTACGTTTGTTCTGTTGTTTACTCTGCTGTGGAAATTTGACCGACTGAAAAGCACTAAACTCTTGTTTACTAAGGCAACACTGAAAATATGGCTTCAAACACCACAAAATTAATAATCATGTAGAGAAGCAGATTTGCCTTGTAATTCCAAATTTAGTATTCAGTGTTATCTTGGGTTCAGAGTGGCTAAGTAGAGTGTCTGTTAACTTATGTTGTGATGTAGGGAGTTTGAAATTTAAATGGGGAGATTCTGAAGTAGAAGTAGCGTTCAATGACCATATTCAGAGGAGTAGTATTGTAGGTGTGATTTGTACTTTAAATGAGATATCGCCAGCCGTAGAGCGGGGTTCTCCATGTTTTGTGGGCAGTGTGATTACGAACGGTAGTCTAAAGGACTCGTTACGTGATGCTGCATTTCAGGGAAATATAGAGGATGAACAGTGTGTTCGGCTCTATGATGTGTTATTGTGTAATAGGAGAGTTTTTGAGGATCGCATTGGTATGGCCAATTGCTATACACATTCATTGAACGTTATTGATAGGTCAGTATTCACAGGACATAGATATCCTGTACATTTCGCTTATCAGAGTGCAGTTGAGGCACAAATTAACCAGATGCTTGAAGATGGGATTATTGAGCACTCTAACAGTCCATATGTTAATTCTTTGATCACGGTACCCAAGACCGACGGCACTGTTCGTATTTTTTTAGACGCTCGTTTGGTTAACAGTAGAATTAGTTCAGATCAGCTGAAATCTATGTCAATAGAGGAATTAATGCAAACATTTGAGGGGAAGAAGTATTTCACTTGTGTAGATTTGAGTTCCAGTTTTTGGCAAGTGCCACTTATGTACGAAGATAGACCATTTACAGCTTTTAGTCATAAATATAACCTTTATCAATTTTGTAGAACACCTTATGGGTTAAAGAGCAGTTCAGCAGCTTTAATTAGGGCTTTAAACATCGCACTAGGGGATGACACAGGAGAGTTTGTAACCATTTACATAGATGATATGGTAATTAGTTCACGCAGTTTTGAGGAGCATGTAAGTCATTTAGATATAGTTTTTCAGAAGTTAGATCAGGCAGGGTTCACTTTGAAGCTGTCTAAGTCGTCATTCTGACAGTCAGAAGTGACATTTTTAGGTCATAGAGTGTCGAGTAGAGGTGTAATAAGATACTTAACGCAGAGGTGCCACTGAATGTTAAACAGTTAAAAACATACCTGGGAATTTCCAACTTTTTCAGGAGGTTCGTTCTTAAATACTCAGGGTTGGTAGAACCATTCAGGGAATTGCTTAAAAGTTGGACTCGGTGGAGATGGGAGTCCAAGCATGATCAGGCTTTTAGAGCGCTGAAGGAAGGTTTTGAGAAAGCTGTTGTGCTGAAATATCCGTTAAAAGATAAGGAATATGTGGTTATGACAGATGCTTCACATATAGGCATTGCTGGAGTATTATGTCAGAAAGATGATGAGGGTAATCTGTGCATTGTATCTTTAGCCTCGCGAGGACTGACAGCAGCAGAGAAAAGATACACGATTACTGAGTTAGAGCTTTTAGGTATTGTTTTCAGTTTAGGGAAATTTAGAATGTATTTAGTAGGGGGGAAATTTGAGATCCACACAGATCACCATGCATTACTGTATATGAGAACTTGTAAACTCAGTTCTAACAGAGGTAGTAGGTGGATTCTTGCTCTACAGGAATACGAATTCACAGTAAAATATATTAAAGATAAAGATAACATTCTTGCAGACATGCTATCGAGGGACACTAATTTATGTAGGGATTATCCTGTGGTTAAAGCAGAGGACGGTATTTTAATATGTGCATGTGTGGACAGTAGCAACAGGGCATCGTTACAGACACTGAGAAATGTGCTAGTGGAGCAACGTGAAGACGTTAAGTTAAAGGAGCCACTGGCTAGGTTGGAAATAGGTGAAGAAGAGTATGTGAAAGTAGGACGGTTCACGTACAAGATGCAGGATGGGCTTCTTGCAAGGAAATGTAGGAATAATCGGTGGGCAATATGTGTTCCTGCCACTTTGCGGGAGGAGCTAATTTGGTTCAT
Source organism: Meconema thalassinum (assembly GCA_946902985.2). Lineage (NCBI taxonomy): Eukaryota > Metazoa > Arthropoda > Insecta > Orthoptera > Tettigoniidae > Meconema > Meconema thalassinum. The sequence goes on along the minus strand of OX336389.2, from coordinate 1,161,563,288 downwards.
TCATAGGGAATTAGGACACTTTGGTGCTGCCAAGGTCTTCTATGAAATTGGTCGTGACTTCATTTGGAGTAAAATGGGAAGGGATGTTAGGAGGATTTTAGCTAAGTGTGACACCTGTCAAAGGAGTAAATATCCAGTTAAATATTTAGTGGGGGAGAGATCTGCAGTTCTCAACAGTAGTCCCGGCGAACTACTGTGTGTGGATTTATTTGGCCCGATCGTTAAAGGACAGTACGGTTACGAGTACATTTTATAGTTATTGACGCTTTTAGTAAGTATGTCAAGCTATATCCGCTAAGGAAAGCCACGGGACTAGCGTGTAGCCGTCTGATCATTAATAAGTATGTACCTGAGTTTGGCATTCCTCTCAGGATACTATCTGACAGTGGACCACAGTTTACTGCAAAGAAATGGAGACCCAGTATGCAGGAAGCTGGTATAACACACGTTCATTCCTCTGTAAGGTACCCTCAGGGTAATTCTGCAGAGCGTCCATTAAGGGAAGTGGCTCGTCTTTTTCGGACTCTAGTGCATGACAAGCATGCGGCCTGGGTTGGACATCTTCCCAAGGTCGAGACTTGGCTGAATTCTGTCCAGCATGAGAGCACGAAATTGACGCCATACGAAGTTCACTTCGGAAAAAGACCACAAAATGAACTAGCGAGGTGTTGGGATTAAATGAGGGTAAGCAACCGGGGATGGATTACATTGTCCAGTTGGCGAAACAGAATTTATCTAAGTCAGCACAAAAGAGAATTCGCCAACAAAAAGAAACTAAATTTGATCTATTCGAGCCGGGAGACAGAGTCTTACTTAGAGTGCCGAAACAGTCAAATAAGCTAGAGAAAGTCATGTCCAAGTTCTTTTATCTCTACGAGGGCCCATTTATAGTTTCCAAACGTATTGGGAAAACAGCATATGTGCTGGAGAATAGTGAGGAAAACAGATTATACGGGACGTATAATATACATAGTCTACGAAAATATGTGTCATAAAGTGAGGATCTTTAGCTGGCGAGCTAGCCTATCAAATGAGTAAGTGCGGTATTTGGTGCGTGGGAGGAGTTGGTCTTCCAGGCAGGCGTATCAGAAGTCACACAGGGGGGTAGTATGTAAGTAAATGAGAGTTTTTAAGGTACAGGGAAATATGACGGGATTGTCGGATGCTCTTGAGCACTAAAATGTCTCCATACACCAAGGCCAGAATTTGGTAGCGCTGGTGAATTCCCATTTGTCCCCAAGAGATGGGTGAGCGCTTGGACAGGGTATTCTTGCTTAAGGCGTGCACGGGACAAAAGATGGGCCATCAGAATGCGAGACAGTCCTTCATGAAACTCATACATAACGGCACACGTGATTTCTGTTTACGGCCTCGCCATGTAAGGTTTTTAAGTGAGTAATTTAAGGTAATTTGTACAATGGTTTCATTTGTGTGAGGAGAACTGGTCTGTGTTGAGAACTAGTATTAAGTAGAATATGGTCTACGGGAACTTAACAAGACAGGGCGATTACGGCACAGAAATATTTGGTGTTATATGTAATGCGCATTTACTGTTTTTTTTTCAGAAGTCAATATTAATTTCAACTTTTATAAAGAGAGATCAAGTATTATGGTCACGATGCGCTGGCACTATAGTGTGATCGTGTGCTCAGTGATAAGTGAGATTAAATTTCACCATAAGGAAGGGACCTCCAGTGAAATTAGGAAGTTCTATGGTGATATAAATATATCGGAACACCTTCAATGCGTGTGATATGACATCATAAATACATAGTGCTTACACATTAATTATGTCTATTTCTCCAACATAGAGAAATTGAGAGGCGGAAATATCCGTGGAACACTATTCTATATGAAAAACATTAGACTGGTTGCAAAGTGCAATCCATAGTGACAACAAACTTTGACGCAAAGTGCGTGAAGAAAAATTATGAGTGTATATATCTGTAATTTAGGGTGATTTCATTTATGTAATATGTATTTTGGATGGGGTTTATTAACGTGTCTGGGATAATCGGATAATGGACCGTCGTCACGGTAAATCATCCGATGATCCGAGGCGAATATGTAACGTGTTTTTCGAGGGGTTTTTATGCCACTGGCATAAGTCAGTAGGAAGCCATTCTATATTTATTTACGTGGCAAATTGTTCAGCCAAGAGAATTTTTCATGTTAATTTATTATTATTATTAATTCATTATAATTATTATTAAGGTATTTTCGGAGCATTTTATAAAAATTATAAGTATACAGATAGGTTTTCTATGTCTTAGAAAACGCTATCAAGCAAATTATTACGAACGACAATATCATAGAAAATTATGTGATTACGGAATTTTACGGAGTTTCGTCAGTTAGGATATTATGAGAGACATGACTCACTGGAAATTCAGATACGGGCTGATTCTTGTCAAGAAGTATTACGCAAGCTTGGGTCGCAGCGTCAAGAAAAGGCGGATAGTTGGAACGGAAATCGACTTCATCATCCGCGCGCCGTGTGTAATGAGCCAGAGAAGGGGAAGTATAGCGTGGGGAGCAGCCAATCAGTGGAGACCACGTAAGCTGGAAGTCGGTACCGAGGTGGGGAGCCGACGTGTGCATATATCGTTCGGGGCGCCGTGGAACGAGGACAATCTGTGTAGAACATGCCGAGTATGGTTGCACGCGAGAGTCGCTCCGATGTTCCGTGGAGTGGGGGACAATCTGTGAAAGACTTGACTAGTTCGGTTGCAAGTGTGTGTCGCTCCGATGTTCCGTGGAGTGGAGAATTATCTGTTTAAAACTTAACCAGTGTGGTTGTGCGAGTGTATGGCTCCGTTGTTAGGACCATAAAGTCACAAAATCTACAAGTATTGTGCCCATTTAGCAAGAAATATGCCAATCACAGTATACCAGCGTAGCTCAATTCGGAATTTCGGGGCAGCGGTAAGTTCCCCCACTCTGTGACTCACATATCTTGGATTAATTAGAGGATACACTTGCAAAAATAACAACAAAATCAACTCCTATTTAAACACATTTAATTAATAAAATTAATGGCGCTACAAACATTTTAACAATTTAATTACTGACCCAATATTCAACTGCTTGTTCCAAATGAACAAGGAATCACAAATATAAACAAATATTGTATTCAAAACCTGTGGTTTCCACATAAACCAACAATTCTTACTTAGTCTCACTTCCATAAAGCACTAACATTAAGTTTACATAACTCCGAGCTCTTTGGCTCCATGCATTTACATTATTATGGTGTCATTCTTGTACACCTCAAACACTATCTTTTATATTTTCTTATTTCTCAAAAACAAATATATAATTATATTTAAAATCTATGTTAATTATCTAACTCAATATTTTGGGCATGTCCACACATTCAGTTGTTATCATCTCTCTTTATTTCACAAATATATTAAGGTAGTCAGAAAATCAATTGTGTACTCCAGAGCGTGAAGGTACTTGACACAGTCAAAAAAACTATAGTTACTCCCGAACTCAGTTGCCTTCAATCAACTCGTGGAATCCCACGTCCATACATTATTACAATAGGGATTGTTATTTATCTCTTATGTCTTAATAGACCATTATCATATAAGAAACTACGATCTGAACCGGCAAACGAAAATATCCATCTATTAGGACCTCGGTTCAACGCCCGGGTCGTTAACAACTTTAAACACTCCTGGTGTTTTCATTCTCTTTACAACAGCTTACGAGACGGTCTCTGTTCCCTCTCGCTTTAAGAGAGCTAGACTCTACTACTTGGGGTGCGATTTATGACCACGTAGGGTGACGGCGACTCCCTGTCTGACCTAACGTTAGTAGCTTATTTCCAAGGCTTTCAAAACAAACCTTCCCATTATATCCAGTTCTGGGGAGACCGGGCTTTACTGTACCGTATTCATACAAACAACTATTCTTTGGTTCACAGACCATTTTCGTATCCTTGGCATTTATTAATTATGAGAGGGTCCTCATTGATTGGGAAGATTAATACACATACGACGACGGAGAATTTAAGGGGCTTTTATCATAAGAAGATTCTGCATTCGAATCTGTTCACGTGCCTCGGGAACCAATCCCTTACAGAGGACTTACACAAAATGCGATTTAGAGTCGGCCGTGGCCCATATGACATACGCTCAATAATACCATATATTAGCTCCCTTTTTAAATACATACACAATGCCTCGTGATACTATGTCACAAATAGAGGACTTATACAATTATCAATTCACTGCAACCAACTACCCTCCATAAGTAATGTACCAAGTATTTTAACCACTACGCGTTCCTAGCGTGACACTTTAATATTATATTTGCGCTCATTATGCGCTATGCATTATTTTAAGCCGAAAATGTCTTCCCAAGAACTGATAAATCTCTTTAGTATACAATTCATATTATTTTAATTCACATATTAATCTTTCGTTGTCGATAAATCGCTCCCTGTTTTAAAATATTCCATTGAACATCATATCTTACACATACATTAAGGCTTAACGCTCTTATGTTCATATCAATTTATTTGATTTTTATTTAACATTTCCATATTTAATTATTATTATTATCTTTATTCTTTATACAAGCTCAAAAGCTATCTCTTTCATATCTCAACTTTATTTTATTTCAATATCTTTCATGATAATTAATGATATTTCGCTTGCTCTTATGACATTTGTTAAATACATTAACCCTTTATTCACATATTTCCTCTACGGGATTTATTCTTTACATAATTATTTATAATTTCTCAATTTATTTTATTATCGTTCAGACCGTGTTCTTGATTATTCAGTATTTATTTATTAAAACACATCCCTTTCACTCAAAAACTCCGGTGGGTTTGTACACAATCAATTTCTGACACCAAAATAAAAATGAATTTAGTACTCACATGTTTCCAGATCATCCCATGATCTTTAATCTGGTGCGGTGCTTCATTTTTGGGCCCACTTTGAACTTTTACTCCATATTAAAGGAATTCATCTTACGTAAAAACACTTTTTGACATATATTTAAAACACTTAACATTGACGACATTTTTATATACTGATGTGTCCCCTTTGAACACATAATAAACACTAAAAATATTAATTTAACACACAATCTTGATTATTTTACACTTCACAATTCTCGATCACTAGGCCGTATTTCTGAGCCTATCACACGTGATCTTCTTAAATTCCCGTTTCCAAGGGTGACATTTATTCGATGTCGGCTTCCTATCCTGCAGAATGCGAAAGTCCCGAAACATCTACTGTTCCCTGGAGTCCAATTCTGCTACTCCTATCCTGGATAACCGGCTATTTATCTAGCTTGAACGGCTTCTTTGTAGATCTGTCTATCGATCCTAACGAAAGTCTATACGGATCGAGGTCTCCTCTAAGACCTATAGATTTAGTTTATAGCGGCTAGCACTTCTCAATTCTAGTATTTTTAGAATAGTTCGCCTGCTTTCTGGAGATAATGTTTATAGTCTCCTATCTTCTTCATTTGAACTGTTTTATTATTCTGTTCTTCCCTTTTAGGTTTCTTTAATTTAAATAACAGTTTATCTGTCTGGTACGATACTTCCGTACGTTATGATCTATTCGTTCGTACATTTAACGACCTATCGCCTTTAAGTCCGATGTTCGCGGCCTGCTCTGACTATATCTTACGAATTTTCACTTTAACTTGTATACAGTCGGGCCTAAATCCTATAATTAGGATTTTCCTAATATTTCACTACGGCGATACTTTAAAATTTCGTCTTGACCACTCCTTATGGAGGCAAGCAAGTCGTTAATACTGCGACGCCTGTGGCTATCGGATCTTACTTCTGCGGTGTAACACAACGTTTCTCCCCTCAAGGAGTACTGGTAGCTGTTTTTCAATGTAACGCAGAATTACGTTCCCTCACGGACTGTCGGAATGACTACTTCTACGTCGTGGTGCAGCACTTCCCCTCACGGAGTGCTCGTATGACTGCAAGTGCTGATATAACTTCACGTCCTCCTGGACGGATTCGTACTGCGTGATGCGTGGCAACACCCCTCAGGCTGTTCAAGACTGCATGATTGGCTTGGAAACGCCCGAAGCTTTATACTGTTTTACTACAAAAAAATAAGACTCTAGCCTTTTCTGTGGTCAACTTCTAAAATAATGGTGCCACAAATATAAAAATTTTACCTTCCGAAAGCTCGTCTTCTCAATGTCAAATGATCTTATTGCACCTAAGAATCGATCGTGCAATTCGGAGATATTAATTAATTTCTCGTCCTCAATTGTGTGGGTGTTGCATTCCTTTTGCTCTCTCCCCTCCATAGAGGCTTAGGTAATTCCCCAATGACGTCGTCTTACGTCGGCAGTTTTTTTCTGCGCAATTATTAAATGGTTTCTCTTTACTGAAAAATCTCTCATTCAAAATGATTCACTGTACTGTGCTTGTTTACTCATTATTATGCTCGTAAACGTGTTAATTTTAATTATTCCTCTTCTGGCGCATAAGCGACGTTGTCAATTTCCAGCAACGTCAGCTCGAATTCCGATTCAGGCTTCCTTGTCTATCACGGTGGAAATTTCCATTCAGTTATTAATACTCGTGACCAGCCCTCTCTTGAATGTCGAGTGGGGTGATCTCATCTAAAGAACATCTGTCCCTAGTCGCTTGCACAATGTTAAGCTATAATCCTGGCTTAAAATCTCTCTCCGTTCCTTTAAGAAACTATACGTTTCTTTCATTTCTTCCTTAAGGACATGGGTTCGACCTTCCATGGACCCTATGGCCCATGGGTTCATCTCTCCCCTCCTTAGGTAAATAAATTTTCGAAAATTCTTGAGGAAATTCATTTCAATTTTATTTGTATTTCTTTATTCGTCGAAGCCATCATAACGTCATCCGTATTTACTGTTGTTTTATCTCCTTAAAGTTCCTTCCACTAATTGTGTAGGTTGGGTATGCTCTGTCCCTACCCTTTCTTTCTTTCTTTATTTGTCTGGACTTTAAGTTCCCAGAACCTCATTCTCCCTTACGGGTTTGGTCTATCCCTACCCGTTTCCTTATTTCATCATTTTCTTTTCTTAAATTGGAATTTTCTTCTTCAATAAATTCAATTATTTCTTTAATTTCCCAATATACTTTCTCCAATTCGCATTCGCACTCGAATGCTTGAGCTCTATTTTCTATTTCTTCCTTATTCTTATTTATGTCAAAAGCGGATTCATCTCTAAATGTTTCCATAACCAGGGCTTGTTCATTTTCTTCATCAAAATCTTCGGGAGGGTAATATAATTTCAAATTTGCTGAATTCATAGTCACTTCGTGATCCGTTTCGCAGTGCCGAATTCTATATGCGTTATTCCTCAAATCTCTGATTATTTGATATGGTCCGTGGTACATTTTCTGGAACTTCTTGTACACACGGTTCCCTGGATCCGAAATGGCTGGTCTTTTCACTAACACCATTTCTCCTGCTAATAATGGTCGATGATACCTCTTATGCCTATTTCTTCTCTGCCTCCTGTCGGCTTGAGCTTTTAGATGCTCAAAGGCTCTCCTAATTCGTACATCTCTTCCCGGCTGAGCGTCTGCTGGCCTAGGAATTACCAGATTCCAAGGTCTTTCTGGTTGCTCATTCCGATGTAACGTTATGGGTATCTCTCCTGTGGATTCATGGATTGTATTATTTATACAAAATTCAATAATATCCAAAATATCTATCCACTTCCAATTTTCTTCGGCACAGTATATTCTACAATACTTGGCCGTTTCTCTCATAACTCTCTCTACAGGGTTTGCCTCAGGATGGCGAATACTTGACAAAATTTGACGTATTCCAAGTCTTTCTAATTCTCGTCTAAACTCTACACTGGTGAAACAACTGCCGTGATCCGACAACAAATTCTCAGGTTTCCCCAGAATCGGTATCACTTTTTCTTTAAGTCGTTTTAACACCTGTTTGGTACTAGTCTTCTGTATGGGAGCAAGGACAACCATTTTAGTGAAGACATCCATAGCCACCATTATGTGTCGATTTCCTCTTCTTGCCTTTGGCAAAGGTCCAAAATTATCAATAGATATGATTTGGCCGGGCCTTTCGGGCAACAATGGTATAGGCTTCTGTCTCATCAGAAATGCATTAGGTTTAATCCTTTGACATAGATCACATGTCTTTAGCGTGTCCCTTACAGTTTCTCTCAGTCTCGGCCATATAAATGCTTCTTTCAGCATCGAGACTGTTTTGTCGACTCCCATATGTCCGAACGATCTATGGGCTAACCATACTATCTTCCTCTGCAAAATTGCAGGTACAACAATCCTTAATTTCGTATGGTCAGAGTCCACAAACTTATATAATAACCCATTATAAAACGTGTAGTCTTGTGCTATCTTCTCAGCTTCCGTGTACGCTGGTGTTCCTCTTATCAAGCTTCCCTCAAGGAATGATATGAGCATGTTCATCCATGAATCCTCCCGTTGTCTTTGACTAATGCTTCTTAACTCATTTAGAGTACGCTGATCCCTGTCTTCCAAATCTATAGCCATTACTTCCTCTTCTATGGACTCTGGCTGTCTACTTAAGTAGTCTGGAACTATGTTCTCTTTTCCTGGGCAGTACTCTATCTTGACATCAAATTGTTGAATATATAAAGCCCAACGCATCAACCTTTGACTGGATAAATCAGTCTTCATCAAAAAGGTTAAGGCTTTATGATCCGTCCTTAGAATGACCTGAAACCCATATACGATCTTCCGCCAATATTGCAACGCGTGCAATATCGCTAACAGCTCGATCTCGCTGATCGTATAATTTTTCTCGTGTGGTTTCAGTCTCCTACTTGTGAAAGCTAGATAGTTCTTCTTATCAGGGTTTTCCGGGTTCTCCTGATATAGCATTGCCCCTATTCCAATCTGGGATGCGTCTGTCTGAATGATAAATCTCTGATTAAAATCAGGATATCCTAGCTTCACGTAATTTAAGAGCATTTCCTTGGCCTCCACGAATGCTTTTTCTGCTTCCTCCGTCCATTTCCACTTGCCCCCCTTCTTCAGAAGGTCCTGTAGTGGTGCAACAGTTTTGGTGTATGATGGACAATGTCCTGAGAAGAACCCAATCAATCCCAAAAACTGGCGAACGTTCTTCACTTTCAAAGGCCTTGGAAAATCCCTTATCGATTCCAATTTGCATGGATTTGGTTTAACACCATCCTTATCAATCACATGCCCTAAAAATGTCACTTGCCTTTGACAAAAATTCGACTTCTTTAAATTTATCTTAAAATTTGCCCTTCTTAGGTCTTCTAATAATTTCTTCAAATTTTCTAAATGTTCTTCAATGTTCTCCGAGGTAAGCAAAATGTCATCTACGTATCGGATAGTGCAATCTTTCACTTCCTCTGACAGGTTTCGATCAAGCGCTCTTATTAATGCGGATCCTGCAGTCTTTAATCCAAACGGAGATCTTCTAAAGCAGTATGTTTGTTGATCGAACTGAAATCCAGTCAACAAGCTGGTTTTCTCTTCCAGTTCGAGATGATGATACGAAGAAGTCATGTCAATATTTGTAAAAATCTTCTTGCCTTTAAACTTCCTCAGTATTTCTTTTATGGGTGGTGCCGAATCATTTTCTGGTATAATTTTTGCATTTAGATTTCTGGCATCTAAACACACCCTTACTGAGCCATCCGGTTTACTCACAATCACTAATGGACTAACATATGGTGTCGCCATCTTTTCTATAACACGTGCATTCATCATCTCCTGCAGTGTTTTCTTGGTTTGTGGGTAATGTTTTTCCGCAACCGGGTATGGTTTTTGTTTGAACGGTGCCCAATCGTTGACTTGGAACGCGTATTTAAAATTTTCAATCTTCCCTGGCTTGGAATCAAATACGTCCCTATAATCCAATAATAATTTCTTTAACTGTTCCTTAATTTCGAGGCTGACTTTAGCTTCCTCCACTTTTCCTGACAGGTTGGTCTCGAACTCATTTTCCACATTATCTTCGAGTTCTATGTTGAGGACTTCAAATATCCTTTCTATGTCCTTATAATCTTCCTCAATCACTTCTTCCATATGCCATACCTGTTCTGCTATTTTCGCATCCTGTTCCTGTAGGTTAATGTTTTGCTCATCCACATCCTCTCTTTGAATTCTAATGCAGTTTTGCGCTAGGTCTATAATGACCTTGTTCTCACGGATAAAATCAATACCTAATATGACATTATACGGTAATTGATTTACCAGCAAAAAGCACTGCGAAATTTCAGCGTTACCCATGATTAAATCAATGTATACCTGAAATTTACATGTCAAAGATTTTTCAGGGATAATTCCCTTAATCTTTACACTTGATGTGGGAATCTTTAGTACTCGGCCCCTTGTTTCCAATTCATTTAAAAGGGTTTGTGTAATTAAAATTATTGTGGATCCAGTATCAATCAATGCTTTGACCAGTAATCCTTCTATCCTAAGCATAATTATAGGTAGTTCTCTTTTAACAGGTGGGATTCCTTCCACATCCTCGTTAATTAGTTCATCTGGTCTGGCTATCCAATTTACAATTTCTACTTCCTCCCAGCTCCTGATATGTTTCCACTTTTGACAATTTAAATTTGGAGTTTTTTTTTATCCTGAGGGCTCCCTTTTCCCTCATTCTTTAACTGAGCTTGTAGTTCCAAGCTTTGAGCTCCGTCTAGTCGGTCGGGTGATTTCCGGTTCTTGATTGCCTCACTCCAACGGACTTTTTGCCTATCAGGTTCATCTGGTCTTTCGTTCATATAACGAAGACTCTCCTGATATCTTTCTTCTATTTCGGCCCGATATTCATCATCCCTATCGTCTGGCCTTACATTTCTCCTGGGATAATTCTCCCATTTCTTTCTGTTGTCCGGCCTTTGCGGGTTATTGTTATAGGGTCGGCTTTCCTGTTGCCTATAACCCGTCGTTCTAGGATTTCTTCCTCGATATCCTCCCCTGTAATATGGCTGTATCCTTCTAGGCTCCTGGTGCCCATACTCTCGATCTCGTCCTTGAGTATCCGTACTGGTGGACTGATTCCTGGTCGCTGGTTTTTCTCCAGTTTCCTGACTGCTGGCCATGTGTACTTGCTCAGTTTGTCTTTGATGCCGAGGTGTTACGTGCGAAGTCGTCATATCTAACTGACGTAATACGCTTTCCACTTCCACAGCACTTCTGGCTTTGGATGAGATTAGCAGCCTCTGAATCTCATATGGAAGCTGTCTTGCAATGGCGGCACACAGGTCGTTTTCTGCCGGAGCAATATCCAGTTCGCGGAATTTACACAGCTGAGGGTGAAAAATTCCGAATATTTAGTAGGTGCATTGGTGCTGTACTTCCTAGAGTACAGATCTAGCCTTAAGTTTTCTTGGACATCTGCTGCCCAATATCGCTTTAAAAATGCTTCCCTAAAGCCTTCCACCGTATCAAAAGTGTATCTGAAGCTTCTGAACCAGGTGAGACAATCACCTGCCAACAGCTTTTCAATAGCTCTCAGTCTCCGATCCTGAGGAACCTTCATTTCATTTAGATACTCTGCCACTTCTTTTAGCCAGTATTTTGGAGTAATAGACATGTTATTACCCGTAAACTTTACTGGTCTGTCCTCATTGGATTTAATAATGTTTATTATTTGGCCATTTGTCTGATTCGTGTACGGGGTTGACATCGCCATCGGATATCCTGGGTTCTTATAAGGGCTCTCCCCTCCTAAGTCCCTCTCCGTATCTGTGCCTTGCTCACGAGAATCTACCCATCCTGTCTTTGGAAACTCCTCCTGATTTTCGAATTCTAACTTCCTTTCTCTTCGGGCACTTTCTTCATTTGCCATGAGTTGGATTTCCATTTGACTGTTCTTATGTTCAGTCCTCTCCAATCGGGATCTTAATTCATTCTGAATTTTTTCTGGATTCCTTTTAATATCTTCCTCTGCCCTTTTGGATTGGAATTTCTCATCATTGAAGCTATCCCTGAGTTTATTTAATTGTTCTTCTACCTCTTTCTTAAAGATCATGACCTTTTGGTCTATCATTTCTGGTTTCACGTCACCTCTGGTATCTAGGTCTTCTCGTATTTTCTCTATTTTCTTCTCCACTTCTTTTTGTCCTTTGTAGACTTTATCCTGGATCTTGTTCATATCCTCTCGAGCCCTTCCTTGCTCCTCGAATATAATTGTTATGTCGGTCATAACCTTATCTATCTCTCCCTTTGTGTCTCCCATTTGTTTTGTTAATCCTATTACGGTTTCCTGAATTCCAGTAACCCCTTTATCTATCTTCTCTATTTTTATAAGTTGTTCATCACGATCCCTTTTTCGTTGCGTGCTTTCCTTCTTAAGATTCCCTTCGTATTCGCTTAACTTCGTAGTAATATCCCCCTCATGCTTTCTCAACCATTCGTCCACCTGTCCCGTGAATACGTTAAATTGCAATTCCCTTTTGTTGGCATCGGCCTCACCTTGCTTCTTAACCTCAGTTATTTTTGTCTGTACTTTCTCGACTTTCCCCTCGAGGTTTTCTACTTTCTTTTCCATCCCTCCAAACCTGTCTCCTAACGCCTCAATACTACTTTTTATCTCTCCCTGGGATTTTTCACAAATACTTTTGTTCGATTCTATTTGAGCTTCTAAAATTTTCTGCACACCTTGGATCTGGGTTACAAGTTCCTTTTTACATTCGTCCCCATTTTGTTTACAAGTTGTTTCCATGCTATTTAATTTAGTTTCTATAGAACCAAAATTATTTTCCATGGAACCAATTTTACCCTCAATAATTTTAAAATTATCCTGGCATTCCTTTTTGGATTCTATACTATTTTTTTCTATAGTACTTATCTGGGTTCTCAATCCTGCATGAAACGTGTTACTCTCAGTTTGCAATGCCTTTAACTTGTCCCCAAATGTTTTATCCAATAGTTGAAATTTGGACTCTATGTTTCCTTCTAATTTCTCATTTATATTACTTTGTATTTTAGTCTCCATGGCCTCTAGTTTAGTGTTCATGGCTTGACTTTTCAAGAAATTATCACCTATAATCTTCTCCTGAAAGGAATGTAATTCGTTTTCAAATTTCCTTTCTATTATTCCTAGTTTATCTTCCAAAACCCTGGATTGTGCTGAAAAATGATCGGTATTTTCTATTTTTATACTATTTAATTTGCCCTCTATCTCAGCCTTCAATTCATCGTTCATTTTTACACCGTTAACTTCGATAGCTTCTAATTTGGTTCTCACATTAACACTATCAATTTTTAGTGACTCTAAACTTTGATTTATAGATCCTAACTCTTCTTTATTTTCAGTCTGTTGGCTATCCAACTTATTCAAACTCTCATTTATGGATTCGAACACTTTGTTATTTTCATCCTTTTGGAGACTCAATGTATTGTCTATTGTTCCCAATTTATTGTTCAGGGTCTCCCATTTTTCTTTGCTATCGGCTTTTAAAGCGTTCAAAAGTTCCTGCCTCTCTTCCCTATTCTCTTTTTTTGCATCTTCCGTACTTTTCGTACTTATTTTTATTATCTCCTCCCTATTCTTTTGGAAATGTTCATCCAAACACTCCTTTAACTCCATCATCGTCACCATCTTATTCCAATATAAAAATACAGTGGGCCACTAATGCCACCACACTAGTACATGCTTGAGAGATGATACTCTGAATCCGTGTGTCCCAATTTCTTTAAAATATTACTTTGGTACGGGTATTCACTTACAACGTACCCTTTTGATCCTTTTATTCAATTTCATAAAACCTTTATGGAAGTATTTAAAATTCAAAATTTCGAAAAACCATTTTTTTTTCAAAAATGAAAATTTTGATTTTTCGAGAAAAACTCGGGTTTTCCCTAGGAAAACTCATCCCTGCGTACTGGGCGCCAAAAAGTATAGATTTGCTAGGGGGTTTGTAATATAATTCAGGGCTGCTCGGTATGAGTTTCCAGGGACCCATGCGGTCAGTTAATATTTTACGTTGTAGCTATTCCTATCATTACTTTAATTTTACATGAAACGACCGTCTTAAGTGTTCCTCTAGTTATTAATCCAGCACATTATTTATATATCCCCATGTGCCCATTTAGCAAGAAATATGCCAATCACAGTATACCAGCGTAGCTCAATTCGGAATTTCGGGGCAGCGGTAAGTTCCCCCACTCTGTGACTCACATATCTTGGATTAATTAGAGGATACACTTGCAAAAATAACAACAAAATCAACTCCTATTTAAACACATTTAATTAATAAAATTAATGGCGCTACAAACATTTTAACAATTTAATTACTGACCCAATAATCAACTGCTTGTTCCAAATGAACAAGGAATCACAAATATAAACAAATATTGTATTCAAAACCTGTGGTTTCCACATAAACCAACAATTCTTACTTAGTCTCACTTCCATAAAGCACTAACATTAAGTTTACATAACTCCGAGCTCTTTGGCTCCATGCATTTACATTATTATGGTGTCATTCTTGTACACCTCAAACACTATCTTTTATATTTTCTTATTTCTCAAAAACAAATATATAATTATATTTAAAATCTATGTTAATTATCTAACTCAATATTTTGGGCATGTCCACACATTCAGTTGTTATCATCTCTCTTTATTTCACAAATATATTAAGGTAGTCAGAAAATCAATTGTGTACTCCAGAGCGTGAAGGTACTTGACACAGTCAAAAAAACTATAGTTACTCCCGAACTCAGTTGCCTTCAATCAACTCGTGGAATCCCACGTCCATACATTATTACAATAGGGATTGTTATTTATCTCGTATGTCTTAATAGACCATTATCATATAAGAAACTACGATCTGAACCGGCAAACGAAAATATCCATCTATTAGGACCTCGGTTCAACGCCCGGGTCGTTAACAACTTTAAACACTCCTGGTGTTTTCATTCTCTTTACAACAGCTTACGAGACGGTCTCTGTTCCCTCTCGCTTTAAGAGAGCTAGACTCTACTACTTGGGGTGCGATTTATGACCACGTAGGGTGACGGCGACTCCCTGTCTGACCTAACGTTAGTAGCTTATTTCCAAGGCTTTCAAAACAAACCTTCCCATTATATCCAGTTCTGGGGAGACCGGGCTTTACTGTACCGTATTCATACAAACAACTATTCTTTGGTTCACAGACCATTTTCGTATCCTTGGCATTTATTAATTATGAGAGGGTCCTCATTGATTGGGAAGATTAATACACATACGACGACGGAGAATTTAAGGGGCTTTTATCATAAGAAGATTCTGCATTCGAATCTGTTCACGTGCCTCGGGAACCAATCCCTTACAGAGGACTTACACAAAATGCGATTTAGAGTCGGCCGTGGCCCATATGACATACGCTCAATAATACCATATATTAGCTCCCTTTTTAAATACATACACAATGCCTCGTGATACTATGTCACAAATAGAGGACTTATACAATTATCAATTCACTGCAACCAACTACCCTCCATAAGTAATGTACCAAGTATTTTAACCACTACGCGTTCCTAGCGTGACACTTTAATATTATATTTGCGCTCATTATGCGCTATGCATTATTTTAAGCCGAAAATGTCTTCCCAAGAACTGATAAATCTCTTTAGTATACAATTCATATTATTTTAATTCACATATTAATCTTTCGTTGTCGATAAATCGCTCCCTGTTTTAAAATATTCCATTGAACATCATATCTTACACATACATTAAGGCTTAACGCTCTTATGTTCATATCAATTTATTTGATTTTTATTTAACATTTCCATATTTAATTATTATTATTATCTTTATTCTTTATACAAGCTCAAAAGCTATCTCTTTCATATCTCAACTTTATTTTATTTCAATATATTTCATGATAATTAATGATATTTCGCTTGCTCTTATGACATTTGTTAAATACATTAACCCTTTATTCACATATTTCCTCTACGGGATTTATTCTTTACATAATTATTTATAATTTCTCAATTTATTTTATTATCGTTCAGACCGTGTTCTTGATTATTCAGTATTTATTTATTAAAACACATCCCTTTCACTCAAAAACTCCGGTGGGTTTGTACACAATCAATTTCTGACACCAAAATAAAAATGAATTTAGTACTCACATGTTTCCAGATCATCCCATGATCTTTAATCTGGTGCGGTGCTTCATTTTTGGGCCCACTTTGAACTTTTACTCCATATTAAAGGAATTCATCTTACGTAAAAACACTTTTTGACATATATTTAAAACACTTAACATTGACGACATTTTTATATACTGATGTGTCCCCTTTGAACACATAATAAACACTAAAAATATTAATTTAACACACAATCTTGATTATTTTACACTTCACAATTCTCGATCACTAGGCCGTATTTCTGAGCCTATCACACGTGATCTTCTTAAATTCCCGTTTCCAAGGGTGAAATTTATTCGATGTCGGCTTCCTATCCTGCAGAATGCGAAAGTCCCGAAACATCTACTGTTCCCTGGAGTCCAATTCTGCTACTCCTATCCTGGATAACCGGCTATTTATCTAGCTTGAACGGCTTCTTTGTAGATCTGTCTATCGATCCTAACGAAAGTCTATACGGATCGAGGTCTCCTCTAAGACCTATAGATTTAGTTTATAGCGGCTAGCACTTCTCAATTCTAGTATTTTTAGAATAGTTCGCCTGCTTTCTGGAGATAATGTTTATAGTCTCCTATCTTCTTCATTTGAACTGTTTTATTATTCTGTTCTTCCCTTTTAGGTTTCTTTAATTTAAATAACAGTTTATCTGTCTGGTACGATACTTCCGTACGTTATGATCTATTCGTTCGTACATTTAACGACCTATCGCCTTTAAGTCCGATGTTCGCGGCCTGCTCTGACTATATCTTACGAATTTTCACTTTAACTTGTATACAGTCGGGCCTAAATCCTATAATTAGGATTTTCCTAATATTTCACTACGGCGATACTTTAAAATTTCGTCTTGACCACTCCTTATGGAGGCAAGCAAGTCGTTAATACTGCGACGCCTGTGGCTATCGGATCTTACTTCTGCGGTGTAACACAACGTTTCTCCCCTCAAGGAGTACTGGTAGCTGTTTTTCAATGTAACGCAGAATTACGTTCCCTCACGGACTGTCGGAATGACTACTTCTACGTCGTGGTGCAGCACTTCCCCTCACGGAGTGCTCGTATGACTGCAAGTGCTGATATAACTTCACGTCCTCCTGGACGGATTCGTACTGCGTGATGCGTGGCAACACCCCTCAGGCTGTTCAAGACTGCATGATTGGCTTGGAAACGCCCGAAGCTTTATACTGTTTTACTACAAAAAAATAAGACTCTAGCCTTTTCTGTGGTCAACTTCTAAAATAATGGTGCCACAAATATAAAAATTTTACCTTCCGAAAGCTCGTCTTCTCAATGTCAAATGATCTTATTGCACCTAAGAATCGATCGTGCAATTCGGAGATATTAATTAATTTCTCGTCCTCAATTGTGTGGGTGTTGCATTCCTTTTGCTCTCTCCCCTCCATAGAGGCTTAGGTAATTCCCCAATGACGTCGTCTTACGTCGGCAGTTTTTTTCTGCGCAATTATTAAATGGTTTCTCTTTACTGAAAAATCTCTCATTCAAAATGATTCACTGTACTGTGCTTGTTTACTCATTATTATGCTCGTAAACGTGTTAATTTTAATTATTCCTCTTCTGGCGCATAAGCGACGTTGTCAATTTCCAGCAACGTCAGCTCGAATTCCGATTCAGGCTTCCTTGTCTATCACGGTGGAAATTTCCATTCAGTTATTAATACTCGTGACCAGCCCTCTCTTGAATGTCGAGTGGGGTGATCTCATCTAAAGAACATCTGTCCCTAGTCGCTTGCACAATGTTAAGCTATAATCCTGGCTTAAAATCTCTCTCCGTTCCTTTAAGAAACTATACGTTTCTTTCATTTCTTCCTTAAGGACATGGGTTCGACCTTCCATGGACCCTATGGCCCATGGGTTCAGTATATCATCAAATATCGACGGAGATGACGACGTCCAGGAGACTGTGGGAAGCATACAGCATCATCCAGTACGAGGGAAAGGCTTCGGCCATTTCCAGTGGTAAGCGCGAATGACGCAGAAATACGCAATCTCTCGTTTCTCTTTGATTTATATTCAATATTTCAGTAACT
Source organism: Meconema thalassinum (assembly GCA_946902985.2). Classification (NCBI taxonomy): domain Eukaryota; kingdom Metazoa; phylum Arthropoda; class Insecta; order Orthoptera; family Tettigoniidae; genus Meconema; species Meconema thalassinum. Next base: position 1,161,545,118 of record OX336389.2, on the reverse strand, counting down.
TCATAGCTTGGGAATAAGAGTAAAATCAATAATTTATCAGACTCCGTTCTCACGTAATTCTCTATCGGTAATAGTAAAATCGCAACGCTCCAATATATATATTTTAAACTTATTATTATTATTAATTTTGTAATACTTGTTATATATAATAAATTAATTTCTTTTAACCATGCAATCTTTGCTTTCAGTAGGTAGCATTAGATATAGACCAATTCCTTCTCCTGATACAATTGTTTGTTGGGTTAATGATCAAATCATACCACGATCTGAGTGAATAGATTCTTGAAGGTGTTCTACCAGAGCTAGACGTTGTTAAATACAAATTTAGATTTCAGCATTGCGTTGAGGTCTTGGCGCCCATTAAAACAACGTAGCTTAGGCAAAGGTAAACAGTTACATTTATCACCCAACAGTTAGGGGCAGCCAAACCGTTACACTTGTCGATACCAACATGGGGCATTAATAAACGCTACATGTTGAAGGTTGTGGAAATCTTCCCTCGAATTTTTGACGAAGGTTTTGGAGGTGTTCGACAATTCCACTAATTTGACAAATATCTAACTCATTTTCTTCCAGGAATTCATTCAGACAATGAAACATCTCACAGTTACCTTTGTCCATCTGCGCTTTCCAAAGTTCAAGTTTTGTCTTAAAAGCAAGCACTTTGTCGCTTAGAATGAAAAGATAACTATTTCGTCCTTGAAGTGACACGTTAGGTTCATTCAGTTTTTCAAATACGTCAGCCAAGTAGCACAGTATTAGAAGCAATTTCTCATCCAGAAACAGGGTTGCGAGTGTAGGACTGCTGTCCAATAGGAAACTACGAAGTTCATTCTTCAACTCCTCAACGCGACGAAGGACTCGACCACGAGACAACCAACGTACCTCCGTGTGCAATGGAAGCGAATCATGTGTAGATCCCATCTCCTCGCAAAGAATGGAAAGTAGCCGACTGTTTAAAGCTCTGGAATTCACAAAATTTACAACACAAATTACATCGTTCAGCACTTTATTGACTTCCGGTTGTAGTACTTTTGAAGTCAATGCCTTCCTGTGTATCATGCAATGTGTGAATTTTACAGAATTAGTAACTGCACTCACTCTCGCTCTGAAACCCGTTTTAGTTCCAGTAAATGCCGACGCCCCATCAGTACATATACCGACGCAATGTTTCCATGAGATATTGTTGTCTATAAAAAAGTAATTCACAAGATAAAAAATATCTTCGCCTGTAGTACGCCCTTCCAGAGCTGTACAAAATAGAACATCCTCGTGCATTTTATTTTAATGACAGTAGCGTACAAAAACAAGAAGCTGGGCACTGTTTACGATATCAGTACTGTTATCAAGTTGCAGGGCAAATTTTGGGCTATCATGAAGACGTGGTAGCAATTGATTTTTTATGTCAGAGGCAATTACATCAATACGACGAGTTACTGTATCATTTGAGAGCTGTACCGACTTCAAACACTCGCCGAACTTTTCTGCATGCATGATCGCGCACATTTTCACGGCTGCAGGAAGAAGTAATTTCTCACCAATAATATGTGGTGATTTGGATTTTGCAATTAAATAGGATACCTCCAAGGATGCTCTTAGCGCTTTCTTAGAAACTGTTGCGTGCTTTTCTAGGAATCTAAAATTTCCTTTTAGTTGTTGCTCGTGGCGCTTAAAAATGCTAAAGCTTTACTTAAACGGTCTGGATGTTTAGTCTGCAAATGTCTCTTAAGTTTCACAGGCTTCAAACTGTCGTTTGCTAAAATCTCCAAACAAAGAACGCATTGAGGTTGTTCCTGATTATTATTCGAAAGAATGCTGGTAAAGCCTAATGTAAGAAAATAGTCTTGATATTTACGCACATACAGTTTGTGTGTAGAATTAAAAATCCTGATGGGAGCAGAAGTAGATGCGGAAAAACAAAGGACTTTGTTTAAATTCGAACCTTGTTCTTTTTCCGTAGGGGGGTAAGCACTATCACTTTCATGGGGTCTCTTTTTACCACTTCTAATAAGCCACTTACCCATGGGTAATGGCGTCACTCGTATCAGTTTAGTGTGAAGTTGGCTAACCATGCACTATAATTCACCTGTTCACGCACTGTCTTTGAACTGATTGGAAAGGCCTAGCTGAATTCGAATCGGCAACGGCAGAAATAGAATAATCCATCCTTGAAAGAAAGTGGCGGTCACATTGTCAAGCGGCTTATTGTAATTAAGTGTTTGATAAGGAGATGTCACTGCGGGTGGCGAGTGAAAGGGAGCTGTGTGGGAAATGTTACTCGCCACCTTTTCTCAGAATTCCTGCTGGCAGGATCTACTGGTCAGTTCTTTTGAAATAAGACAACAAAGGTACGAGTTTATTATTATTGAATGCTCTTGGGAGCTACCTGCCTATGATAGGTTCATGAATATGAGGATGGTAATATTTGTTACAGAATATGAAATATAAATATTTCAATCAAAGCCGGCGCTCCCCTTGGGGGAGGGGGGCGCCCCCCACTTTGAGAACCCCTGAAACTCCTAATCCTATGTGAGATGTGGAAATTCTTGTCCAGAAGACGTGGCAGCACAGCGCCAGCCTTGTTTTGCTGTAACGGAACATTCCTCACTACACCCCAAGACATTGCAACAGCCTTCAGTGACAGTTTAGAGCAGAACTTTTCTAAGCCGGATACGAGCATGAACCTCTAATCAGCCAAGGTCATCACTTCCACGCCTCCCTCTTTCCAACCTGTACTTCACAACATCTGAGGTGATTCAGAGCCTGCGGAAGATTCGACCACTTGCTTCGACCGGCCCAGATGTTGTTCCCGGGCGGATCCTACTGCAGTGTGCGGAAGCGTTAGCGCCCTCCCTGTGAGTGTTATTCAACCTGTCAATCAACCAAGGTTCTGTGTCGTGTGGGTGGAAATGTGCTAAAGTGGTGCCAATCTGTAGGCAAGGTTACAGAAAATGTTGCAAATTACAGACCGGTGTGTCTAACATCTATAATTTGTAAATGTATGGAGCGGCTAGTAGCCAACAGTGTATTGGAATTCCTGCGGGAGAACAATCTGCTCGACCCAAATCAGCACGGTTTTCCTCCGGGTCGTTCTTGCACTACGCGATTGACAAAAGTCATTGATGAGTTTCTGTTCTACTTGAATCATCCAGAAGTGAAACAAGTAGACTGTATCCACTGGATTGGGCTAAGGTCTTCGATCAATTGTCTCATGAAAGACTTTTGCTTAAGCCACAGCAGCGTAACATACGGGGTAGCTTACTGGCATGGGTGAGGTCATTCCTAGAGGGTAAACGCAGTGTGTGGTGTACGGAAGAGCTCGATCACAGGCTGTTCAAGTTACTTCTGGAGTGATTCAAGGTTTTGTGATCGGACTTCTTCTCTTCACTATATATGTACTTGATCTTCCTGGCTGTGTCACCTCATCAATGTCACTTATATGCAGATGGCACCGTGCTATACAGGTGCATTATAAGTGAAGAAGATTCCCTCTCTCTTAAATCAGTTGTGCACAACTTATCGCTGTGGTGTTCTGTGAATAGTTTGAATATAAACGTAAAATATGTAAATACTCAAGAATAACTAGGTCAAAAAAAGCCATTAAGGATGAAAATAAAATTATCCCACAGTGCACAAACTTAAAGAAATTACGGGTAACAATCTCCGACACCCTGATTTGGAACATTCAAAGTGAAGAGGTAAGATGTAAGGCCAACAAAGTTCTGGGTTTCTTGTACAGAAACATGAGAGGTTGTAAACCTAGAGCTTTAAGGATGGCCTACCTATGCATGTGCCGTCCGATATTAACGTAAGTAGTATAGACGTAGATATGGGACAGACAATTAAGTGTGGTCAAAAGTGACCATTAAAATTCTATTAAAAATAATGGATAAAGTGACCATTAAATTTCTATAAACAATTAATGGATAAAGTGACCATTAAAATTCTATTAAAAATTAAATGGATCAAGTGACCATTAAAATTCTATTAAAAATAATGGATAAAGTGACCATTAAAATTCTATTAAAAATTAATGGATAAAGTGACCATTAAAATTCTATTAAAAATTAATGGATAAAGTGACCATTAAAATTCTATTAAAATAATGGATAAAGTGACCATTAAAATTCTATTAAAAATAATGGACAAAGTGACCTTAAACATCATTTAAAAATTATTCATCGAACATATGGTTATCTTAACCATTATAAATCTTCCAAACAATTATGGTTACTTGTAACCATAATATTTCGTATTACTTTATGGCAGAACGTAACCATTAAAAAAATTATGGTTAAAAATAACCTTTAAATTGCCAGAATTTTTTCTAAATTCTGGTTAAAAGTCACCATTAAACTTAACAAAAAATTAACCAAGATAATTATGGTTAAAGGTAACCATGAAACACAATCAAAAGTTATGGTTAATCTATCTATAAAAATTAACTATGAAAAGTTATGGTTAACGTATCCACTCCCGTCATTATAACTTAAATTTTCATACCTTTTACCAATGAAAAAGGTGGGTGCAGCAGCTGCACCCACCTTTTTCATTTCTTGTAACGATGTTTTATCCTCATCGTCTACATGACGCTGTAATGCAAATTTAGGAGATTCATAAAATAGGGTTAAAAGTAACCATAAAATGACTCTAAAATGTAAATGACAAAATTATGCTTACCTTCACCTATAAAACGTAACACAAATTGATCCTACAGACACCTAAAATAATGGCTAAAATTACCAGTAACTTTTTAAAAGAATTAAGGATAGAATATTGGTTAAAATCACCAATAACTTTTTAAAGAATTATGGATAGCATAATGGTTAAAACAAGGCTAAAATTATCAGTGACATTTTTAGAAATTAGGGATAGAATAATGGTTAAAATAATTACTAAAATTACCAATAACTTTTTAGAAATTAGGGAAAAATAATGGTTAAAACAAGGCTATAAATTCTAGTGACATGTCTCTTCTTGGGGCAGAAGAACCAGTGACTTTTTAAAGAATTGTGGATAAAATTACAGTTACCAAATTTTTGCAAAACTCCGACATTTCGGAGAAACCCCCAGGGGTGTTTCGAAGCCAGCGCTGGTTTTTAATTTCTCCTCGTTGTTACCCCTGGGGAATTTTTCTTTGTTCTTTGTTCTCCTTCTCTCGCTCCTTGAGTGGCCACTCTTTTTTACTTTGCATCTCTCAGGCTCCCTTATGTGCCTGGAGAGCATTTGTTCTTTAGTCCTCTCCTCTCCTCTCTCCATTAATGACTCAGTTATTTTTTTTGAAAGGATTGAGTGGGATTCGAACCATAGAAGCAGGGCGCCTCCGCTTCTAAGTGAACAAGTCTCAACAAACCAGACACTTTAACCTCCTGATCTACGAGGAAAGCGAATAATAAGCGCGTTTGCGGCATTATGAGCTACAATCTGCACTGATGTGGTGCAATTGCTTACGACAAGTACAGTGGGAAGAGCTTTTATTGTTTGCTAATAGATTGCGCTACACATACATACTACGTAGTTTCTTGCTTTGCTACTAGTACTTCCGGTGTAACAAGACTAACAGCTGGGTTCTAAGTAATATTTAATTTAGCACATCACTTTCATGCGAGCGAGCGGACGGTACTGAGAGAGAGTGATAGCAAGGTTATCTTATCGACTAAGAGTGTATCAAGGCTAACGGAGTTTCCTGGTCAAGTTCACTGATAACTTATTTTTAACTTCTTCCTTCTTCTTCCGCACTGTGCTCAGCCAAGACTATTAGTTTCTCCACTTGTTCTTCTAATTCCTCTAAGGCATTACCAATTTCCATGAAATCACTGTCATCACTAACGCGTTTTAAGATTGTCAGTTGCAAATTTTGCAGCTTGCGGTAGTAATGGAAGACTATCTTTTTAATACACTCAGGCTCCTTATTTACATTGGTGGGTGTATTTGAAACACAACCCCCTTTTAAAATATTTGTCAGGCTGCAAGGTATTATATTATATTAACTGTTTTTTAAATCTTTAAATAAGGACATTCTGCAAACTTAAATTCCTATTTTACCTATACTAACTATTTTTTATTCTTAGTTTTTAAGTTCAATTGAACTTAAAAACTAAACTCTTATTAATTAATTACACAAGTTAATTAATTACTCAAATTAATTACTCTTATTTAAAGTTATTTAAAAGTTTTCAGTAACTATGCCATGTTTAGCGTCATAGGTTAAATTCTTTTTACCATACATAATTATATAAGCAAGCGTATTTTCAGGTATATTGGTATTAAATGTTGCGGCCAATTTCATACTGGTTTTATGAGGTGTCACCACATTTCTACGCCGACTTATATTGATAACATAAATAGGATAAGATGGAATGGCAAATTATTACCGAATTCCATTCGTTGTGCTATAATAGGCCCCAGTAATTGTGGTAAAACAACCTTAATGATTGACAATTATATTTTGGCACCTGGCTGGTTAAACTGGGAAAAATAAACAACCTTATACGCTTAAAGTCCCTAAAAGCATAATAGGCATTTAGATAAGTATTAGCAGGATTGATATTCCACATTTCTTCTGGAAACATTTCGTTTCTTCCGTTTTTCATGTAAATATTTTGAAGCTGAACATGATCAAATTTGGAACTATTCATATCTTGGCTACCTTTTCTATTGGTATGAAACCCAACAAATATAAAATATGGCAGATCAAACTCTATTGAATTGTAGTAATTAGTAATATCTATCTCAAAATTCTTTTTACCACTTAGGCCTGAAATTTCTTGAGTTTGAAGATCAAAGAATGATATAGGTATTCGTTGTTCTTTTAGTATTTTTTCTCTCAGTTCAAGCTCATAATTCGGTTCGTATTTAACAACAGAAATTTTTATCTCCATTGATTTTACGATAACTTTTCCTTCCTACGGGAGAGTTCCAGCCATATTGCCCCCATCTGGATTCTTAGTCCACCATCTATACAAAGCATCGTTTGCATTTTGACTCCATGTAAATGTAACAGTTAAATCTCCTTCCCACATAATCTCTTTAAAATCCTTAAAAAAGCCACCAAGAAGACTTAAAGGGTACCTTAACTCATTTGATTTTTTCTGCAATTTACCATTAATAAGAAAATTACCTGAGTATATCATTTTATCACTATAAGAGGCTGTTAAATTATACAGAACCGTTGAAGATATATTTGGATGGTCAATTCGATAGATAGTGTGTCCTCGTTTTTTCACGGTTACAGTGCTCCAAAATTGAGTGGGGGTAATTGTCAATTAGCTTTATATTTGACTTTCCTTCATAGTTAGTGTAATCAGTTCCATCAGCATGAGTTACATCGAAAGTAATATACAGGTGCGCATTATTATCAATCCAACCATCACCAACTTTAATATCTATTTCCACGTCCTTGTTTGGCAAATTTAAATTGTTTTTAGTCTTTTCATTTACAGGAAAAGACTGCCACTGGTAACTTTCTACTTTGTTCATTTATTGTAAGAAAAATAATAGAAAATTAAATGAAGAGGAAATAATTAACTCATCTCTAAAATTACAGTAACTGTTGCGCCGTTGAAATCTATTACTTCGTCATCCTCATTGGTCACAGTAATTTTTAAATTCTGAATTTTATCGATAACTGGACAAAATACAGGATAATTCGGCTCATAAATTATTGGAGCACTAAATTCTAGGGCTGGTTTAAATGATGCAATAATATTCGTTTCACGGTGAAAATGCTCAGAGTCTTTTACAAACATTCCATCCGCTAAATTGAAATGAAAGCGGATATTTTCGAACGGAATTATTTTAGGTAAGTTCCGAGCAAGTGTTTTGGTTTCTGGTTCTACAATTTGATTATTAAAACCTAAAACTGAACCAATACTTTCTTCTTGGTCAAAATATATTTTATAATCACTAATTATTTTCAATCTGTTTAGAATTTTATTTTGTTCAATACTAATCTTAGGTTCTTGACTTTGAATAAATTTTTGTAAATTTTCTACATTATATTGACCTGGTGGAATAAACATTTCAGTTATCGTACTGTACCCGATAACCCGATAGTAGGCTGTCAGATATCCGCCCCCTCAATCGGATTGCCAATAATCAAACGCGCCGGCATAGCTACATCAATGAAAATGGCACTGACAGATACTATCGAGATTAGAGCACAATAGTTAACAAGAAAATTATTGTGGAACACACCAAAATATACGGGGGTTCATACTTACCTTTACTTACCTCTTAAATATATCTCGGGGACTGGGTTGTCAACTGGATCACTTAAAAGTATGTCCTCACAATAACCTCCACCATGATATTTAAAATGAACCAAAACGAAGACTAGAAACTTTAAACTGCACAATAATTTATTTCACATAGAGAATTATTTTAACAAATGAAACAACAAAATATACGTGGCAATCAGAAGCCATCGACCACATAACCATGTCCTCCTGTAGGACCTGTATTCTCTACATATAATGTTTTAGCTTTCTCAAGCTTATAGCAACGAAAAATAGTAATGCACTGGGAATGAAAACGGGATTTGGGATGAGACACATATATCAATTGCTTTGCGTGTTTATATACTGCACATTTTATTTATAGCCACAAGGCTATTATGAAACGCCCTTGGCCTTAGTAACACAGTTGTCCGGACCAGCTGCAAAGCACCTGGATTGTCAAAGCGGACACCCGTTCGTTCAACCCTACCATAAGCGTGTTATCTCATAGCTTGGCTCTCTCTTTTCAAATACGTAAATGTTCACATCTCAACTGAAATATTATCACGCAAATGTCTTACATGCTTCATTCAAACACCAGTGGATTCCTCCAACAATCCCAAATCATGATTATTTGTTTAAACCACTTGCTTAACTTGCATTGTTTAGAGTATATAAAAAGAAACTCTAAATGTTAATAACAAAAGTTCATTAATTATTTATAACAATAACAAATTGTTTATAACAATGTCAAATGACCATTGAAAATTTAATACACGCTTCTATTAATCACTATCATTTTAAATTATTTAACAAGATATTTACAAAATTATTTTTCAATATTAATTGTTTATATTAATTTATACAAGGAATACATTGAACCACACGTTTATCCGGTTGATAATTACTCAAATCGTGTTGATATAAACGACCAATGAAGGTTAGTTATATTTAAGTGTCAAATTCTGGTTTAATAATGTTTAATAATAATTATTAATATTTGTGACTGTAACCTCCATTCAAAATCTTTATCTCAAATTATTTAACAGTCTTGTTAATTTTAACAGTATCTTCATATGAATAATCTTTCAAAGAACAAGAACAACATTCAGCGGGAAAATACTTCGCTCATAACGCACAAAAATGGCACAACAATAGGCCCAAAATTCATCATATATCTTTATATATATGGCATAAAAATCTTCCAAACTACACACAAAAAACCTCCACTATTAATTCATCAACTTCATTAATTATTGTGGGAACCTCCTTCATTATTCAAGGGCATTACTCAACAGCGACTTTTACACGTCCACTGAACTATCGATTATACATCCATTGTTCCTCTTTAAAAAAATTCTTATATTCATCAATTGTAATAATGACTGTTATCATTTAACCTTCGTGGGTTTCATTCATGAATCGATATGAAGTAAAAATTTGCCAATCACAAATAAATTTAATAGCAAATACGGTTAGACACTCCTGCCTGGTCTATCAAAATTGAGATTAACATCTTCAAAGTAACGCAGTATAAAAATACTATCTTCAAACAAAGTTCATCTAAACTGCAAAATAGTCGAATAGAATACAATCAGATTATGGAATGCAAACATTATTGTTCCAATCTAGAATTGAGAAAAACTCCTATCAAATGTTCATTACTATAGTGTATTCAATAAATTGTAATTAACGTTCATATTTCATAAAATTGTCTATAATGCAATGATAAATGTCTATGTTGCAATCATGTTCATAAGACGACTAGTATTTCAAAGATCGTCGATATCGTAAAAGATTTTAACGCTCTAAAATCTTTTAATTATTCTTCTTTCTTGAGGATGACAGAAAATTGGTCAAAGTAATTTACTGAATAGAATTACTTTAATAAAATGACACGCTGTCTGAATTCAAATCTGCCATAGTAAATCGTTAACTTTACAGTCAAATCGAGACTACAAAAATATGCAAATTACTGAAAGAATCTAAATCATCAGTCTCAACTGATCCAAAATTATTTAGTATGCCAATGACATAACAATGTCTCAAAAATCGAAGAAAAAAGGCATAAATCATCGAAGTGTACTGAGTACAAAAATATCAATCAATAAAATGGGGCAAAAGGTAGGACAGAAAATATGGGAAGAATGGTTGCTCAAATATCGCTACAATACTCAAATAATACAAGAAACGTTCACAACTACCTTATCTGCCGATTGAAGTTCCAGAGAACAATTCCCCAAAGAAGACTGCTGATGGATCCATTTCACCAACTTAAAGATGAGCTCCATCCTCGAAACAGGAATCAGCGTCCTCGGAGAATCGAACTGCTTCCTCCTCCGAAATTGCACTGCTCCGTGGATACGAGAAACATCCTTCCGGCAAAATTCTTCATTGTGCGCCGGGATAACCCTGGCCTCTCTTGAAAGTTCTCTGAAGTTCTTGCAGGAAATCGTCATGAAGTTTAATGTAGTTATTTCCGCAGAAATATTCATAGTTGTGGAGTATGAAAATATTTCCACTGTTATCTGGTATAATTCAGCGATGGATTAACGATGCATGAGTGTAGTTGGATGTTCACTACATGCTCGCATTTGTAGAAAGACGATTAACGAAGTTCCATGCTGTTACTTTACTCCAATGAAATATGTCCCAATCGCATTAAAGCCTTAGCCTTTCGTCTCAACTACTATTGTAATCATCGAAAGCACTGCAATATTATAATGTTCCATAGTCGAATGTATCGTTGTAATACCAAACTGTTGCACTCCACGTGTCAGCCGTAGTGTGGAATTTAAAAGTGTTTCTCCTGTGGCGAGAAAATCACTTTTGTTGGCAGCCTAAAAGTTCCAATATCTTTTGAAGTATCACTGTGAAATCGTTCAAATCTTGTATACACCTCAATGTTATACTGCCTAATAGAATTATAATACAGGCTGAAGTTAGCGCTTGATATCTTGACTGGTGGAAACGTTAATGTGCGCGTTTCAACTTCACCTAGTTTTGAGCAGCGTGAAATGGAACTGCCCCGAGTTCGTTTGATGCGCCAGGCTTTCACCTCACGCTAAAGACACCTTACTTCACTGAATCACTTGAAAATAACTCTATATCACCAGAAATATATATGCGATCTGACATAGCGTATGAGATCTGAGTATGAGATCTGAGTATGAGAGCTCCTCTCTCCTGTGCACGACCTTTTATCAACTTCTTAAGGGGCGTATCCATCCCTACCATAGCCTGTTGCTGCGTCATTGCTAGAAGTTTTAACTTTGGCTATTCTTGACGGATTTTCAAAATTCAAAAACTCAAAATTAATTTCTTCAAAATTCCAAATCAATGCCATAACTGAAAATAGATTTCCACAAATCTGCATGCCAAAAGTAATCGAATATCGTAGTTTCAGCAATCTCCGTCTTCCTTCCAAACTATCGTTCATTGGTTCGCGTCTCTCCTCCAATAGCGTAGCTTCTTCCTTAGCACAATACCTTGTTTCCTGCGACTGCGTCGTAAATCTCTGAGCTTTCTCGAACAAAATCATGACGTCACCAAGAATCTCAGCTCAATCAGCCTACTGGCATGAATTCTACGTCATCCGTGCCTACGTCATGAATATCCACGTCATAACTATGACATCCATAACTTTACTGATATTTTCCAATACAGCCATCGTGGTCTCAATATAATTCAATTTCCGGGGGCAGTACCTGATACTTTTTCATAGTGTACTTTATTGTTTTTTGTTGTAATATTTGGTGTTAGGAAGGTTGAGTAAAACTCTATTAATCCAACTTTTCTAAATTCATCTCTCAATCGACCATTTAACCTTTTCTCTAAAACCGAAATTTTACCACTTAGTTCAAAAATTATCTTCATTTATTAATTCATTCATTAATTAATAAAATAAACGAAAATGAGTAAACGAAATGTTGTAGATTAGGACCCACAAGTAAGACTTGTAGAAAAGCAAGTAAAGAACAAACATAGATAATTATTACCGAATTCCATTCGTTGTGCTATAATAGGCCCCAGTAATTGTGGTAAAACAACCTTAATGATTGACAATTATATTTTGGCACCTGGATGGTTAAACTGGGAAAAAATAAACAACCTTTACATCTTCTCTAATAGTTTAGATCAATCTAAGTATCAACAGTTTATGGAAAAATGTAATAAAATCGAAGAGAAGTTAGGAAAGTCCATTGCACAATTTATTCATGACGATGAAAGCATAATGCCCCTGGATAAATATGAAGATAGGTCAGTTGTAATTTTCGACGATTTCATACTGGAAAACCAAGACATAGTTCGAGAATATTTTACACGAGGAAGACATAAAGGGATTGACTGTTTTTACTTAGCTCAAACGTATTCAAAAATACCAAAACAATTAGTTCGTGATAACTTAAATTTCTTAAACATATTTAAGCAAGATAATACCAATTTAAATCATATTTATCAAGAATTTGTTGGTGGCGATATGAAATTTGAAGACTTTAAGAATATTTGCAGCAAATGTTGGAATGAGGAGTTTGGTTTTATTACTATTGATATGAATAGCAAAGCTAACGATGGTAAATATAGGAATAAAATTAAAACGTTTCTAAATGTTGGGTAACTACTCCAGGGGTATTGGCAGGTTTTGGGTTGAGTATTCTAACACCAACATCGTTAGCGTACAACGTCAGCGTCAACGTACAACGTTAACGTACAGCGTTAACGTACAACGTCAGCGTTAACGTTCAGCGTTAACGTCAGCGTACAACGTACAGCGTCAATGTCAGCGTCAACGTACAGCGTACAACGTACAGCATCAATGTCAGCGTCAAATATCAAACGTCAATGTTAGCATCAAACGTCATTTTTTTAAATTTCACCTATAATAAAGATGTTTGCGAAATACGATCAAAAGGTAGTTCAACAAGCAAGAAGGAATAGGAAGAAATTTGAAGAATTAAAAGACGAATTTCGAATATGGAAGAAGCAGCCTATAACGGAATACGAGAAGTATAAAAAAGAAGATCAACCTGTTATCGATGCTGTTAATGTTTTAGGCAACAAGTTAAATGACATCGGTGAAAATGTTATTAAATCTATAGAAGAAAATAGAGAAGTGGAGAAGCAATTAATTCCTTACAGAATTGACTATAAAGAAGACTTTCCTTCAGATTCCGAAGGTTCCTATTTCTTGGATGAATATGATGTCACTGATGAGCAAAAAGAAGCTTTAAAATCGGCAAGAAAGGTCAGAAAGAATTTAGAGTCGCAACTTCAGAAAGAAAAGGGGAGGAGTTTATTTCAAGAGGCCGATGAAGAGTATGATAAAAGTGAAGAAAATGTTAAGAGGAAAGGCATAACTGATTATTCTACGGTCCACTTAGGGGTAATAATTTCAAAATATTTACCTAGAATTAGTGACCCTAAATTTGGAATAAGGTATGATAAGAACTATCACGGTTATGGTGACTCAAAAGTTGAATTCAGTAATGACGATATTATAATTAAGGGTAAGAATTTTAAAGCTACAAAGGGTTTAATGCTATTTTTAACCTTAAATGATATACCTAACGATGATGAGTATACAGGCGAAGACCGCAGCACATATAAGACTATTTTAAAAATTACAAATGCTATGTATCAAAACAATGACCCAAATAGCACTAAACCTAAAAGTAGTGTTGGCAAAAAATATAATACGTTGATAAAGGATATATGGCTTTCAGAAAAAGTTAGTAGAAAAGAAAGAGCTACATCTCTAACCACTCCTCCTAAATCAGGATTTGGTTTTGTAAAAAAAAAAAGCTCCGATTGAATATGTGTGGATGGATGATGTAAGGGAATTAATAGACAGATTAATGGTAATTCATGGCGAAGAAAATGCTGGAAACAACGTCTATCACAATGAAAAGGTTGGAATAACGAAGATGCTTACGAGTAAGTTTAATGACTTCATTGTTAATAATCCTAAAGGTATTCCATATCTAATTAGGTTTTAAATAACATTCCCCATACATTCTGGGAATCCGAAAAACATGGAAAAGGATTAGTTAATTGGATGATTAATAAAATAGGTGAAAATAATATTGACTTAACACTCCCGGGATACAAATTTTGTGGTCCTGGTAATCCATTAGACAAGCAACTAGCCGAAGGTGTTCAGGGTTCTAACCCATTAGACGAAGCATGTAAATTACATGATATAGCATACCGCGACCATACACAATTAGAGCACAGACATCAAGCAGATAAAACAGATAAAGAATTACAAAAGGCTGCAAAAGAGAGAATATTCAGTAAAGATGCTAACTTGAATGAGAGACTAGCAGCTACTGCCGTTACTGGAATAATGTATGGAAAAAGAAAAATGGGAATGGGGTTAGATGAAAATGGTTGGGGCGTCTGAGTATAAATTTGTAAAAATTTGTTTATAATTATTTTCATTAAATAAATGAAAGGATTTAGTATTGATTACAACGCTTCCCAAAAAGGGAAACTAAAACCCAAAGCTATTAAAATAAAACTCTCCAACGAAGATCTGAAAAAGCATGACTATCTAGATGAGTACTTGACAGATACACAAATAAGCAGAAAGCAAGAAAAATTCAAAAAGGTGGTAGCTTACTTATAAGTTTGTCCATTCCAATTGTAAAGAAAATATTCGAATATCTCAGTAGGAAGAAAGAAGGTTCTGGAATTAATGAACAGCAAGGAGGATTTTTGCCATTAATATTAGCTGCATTGGGTGCCATTGGTTCGCTGGCAGGTGGCGCTGCAGCCATTACAAGTGCTGTTCATAAAAAGCAAAAAGAAGATGCGGAATTGGCTGAACAAATTAGACATAATCTGGTGATCGAAAAAAAGACTGGACAAGGTTGTTTGGGAATAACTAAAATTAAAAAAAGAGAAATTTCATCGATATTGAGTGATATACTTTCCAACTATAAGCATCCTTAAAGTAATTTCGATATACTTAAAATAATACACGAAATGAACATAAAGCATTTTCGAAATGTTTTTATGATTGATGAACTGTCTAAAAAACCTAATGATTGTGAATCAGGAATTGTAAACTTGGATACGTCGGATCATGCAGGTACTCATTGGATTTGTTACTTTAAAAAGGGTAATCAAAAATTCGTCTTTGACTCATTTGGTGGAGATGTTCCTGAAAAACTAGTAAATTATTTGGGAGCTAGCAACCTATTTTATAACGCCGAAAGAATTCAAATGTATGATGAATATATATGTGGTCATTTATGTGTCCTTGTTTTAAAGTTGTTTTCGAATTTGGGTTCCCCTAATCCCGCTCATTTTAACGAAATTATAGATTTAATAAATGGACATATTTGGAAATAAAATTATAAACGGAGAGAGTAGTTCATTAAATATTAAAGCTATCACAAAGGATGATTTAGAAAAACGATTTTCAAGGCTAGTTACGGCTCTAAATAAACGCCTTAGTGAGCTTTTTTTTGTTTCAAAAACATGGATTGATTTTCAGGGAAAGAGGATAGCGAATATTGAAGATCCAATCAAAAATAAAGATGTAGTTAATAAGCAATATCTCTTAGAAAAGCTCAAACCACTTACTACTGAAGGGGACTACTTCACGAAAGAAGAAATAGAAAAATTATTTTCGGTATATGCCACTACTAGTCTTGCACCAGTAGCAACATTAACATAAAAGGTGTTTGATAGGATAGGATTACAGAAGGACGTTTTTGCAGAGAAAGATAAAATTAAGCATATTTTTACATACAACGCAACGATTAGGAAAATATTTGTTCATATCGTAGACCCAGATAAAGAATTTACTTCATATACAGATGACGCTATTAAAACAGTATTAGACGTTTATATTGCACGTTCCAAAGAAGAAAAAATTATGGTAGATACTAGTAAGCCCTTCAACGTTAAATCTGGTGATACTTTATGCTTCAAAAATAAAATGGACAGCGTAATTTTAAAACTTCCAATAAATGTTAGTGTGACGATGTTTGGTGAAGTAATACTTGATGCATATGAACCTCATCCTGATGAATCGGTCGAATAACACTAATGTTAAAATGTTTTAGTTTTTAATGGAGAAAATATCCATTAAAAACAGTCTAATGTAACAGGTTTTTATACAACATCTCTATTGTTCCTTTAAGAAGATCAGGAGTAAATGGAATATTGAAATGATTTCCCGAATAGCTAATTTTTATTTGTTCTTTCATAAGCACATACTACCTTACGCTATTAGGATCATTATATTTGTCATAAACTATCTCACAATCGGGGTGCCACCTGCATATTTTTTGATTGCTTGATTCACCTGTTGTCTCTGCACCCTTATTGCATAGTACCTGTACTTTTCGTTTGGTTCATGCTTATCTATAATAAGCAGACAATTATTCATACTAGTTTTAAGTGCAAGGGGTGTGGCTAATTGGGTAAGAGATTCGTTTTCTGCTTCCTTTATTTGAAGTTTCTGCATTAACCCAACTAGTTGGTTTTTATATTCTTCTTTAATTTTGTATTCTCCGTACTTTCGAATTGATGGAAGGACTTCTTTCGTTACCCATTTCTTAAATTTTTAGCTTCCTCTTTTTTAGATGATAAAATAAGCGAATACAACCCAGATTCATTAATAAATATGGTTGAGGATGTGTATTTTTTAACCCCGCCAAAACGTCGGGGTTATTTAAGGTATCGAATGTACCTTTGTCTTCAATAGCAACGTGTTTTCGAATTGCTTTATCTGTATCTCTATACTCCAATATTAAAGCAATATCTTTAGCTTTAAACCATGAATCGTTATTTTCATCAATAGCAATAACCACTTGTTTGCTATTATAGACAAGTTTGCTGTTCAGAATATCGGTAATTGATTCCATTTATTATATATAAAATATAAAGATAAATATAAAAAAGTTAATTTCCTCAACAAAGAGTAGACCCTTGTTTCTTGTAAGTTAGTTTGCGTTCTTCAATGTTGGGTGTCTGAGTAAACCAATGCTTATTTTATAATTAATTTTAATTAATTAATTAATTAATTAATTAATAAATGAATAATCACATTTGGTGTTTAAAGTGCAAAACGTTTACTCAAACACTGCATCCTCACACCCTTTCGACAAAAAATGGTCAAACTAGAATCGAAGGTTTATGTTCCGAGTGTGGGAGTAAGAAAAGCAGGTTTGAAAAAAAAGTTAATGAGAGTGTAGAAATTTGGGGTTCTACCCAAATTAGAGAACCACGCGTTAGCAATCAGGAGGAAATTATAAACGAAATTCATAAACCCATGAGGAAGAATTTTCCGAGAAGGAGGGTTACAACTCACGGCATTGATGACATTTGGCAAGCGGATTTGGTAGAAATGGACTCTGGAAAAATAAAGGGGATATCGAAGCTTAATAAAGGCTACAAGTATTTGTTAACAGTCATTGATGTATTTTCAAAGTATGCCTGGGGTGTACCAGTCAAAGATAAAACGGGTAAAAGTGTTGCTGAAGCGCTTGATGGTATTTTAAAAAACAGAAAACCCAAAAATCTTCAAACAGACAACGGTAAAGAATTTTACAATAAAGAATTTTCAAAATTGATGAAAAAATGTAATATCAATCATTATTCGACTTTTACTGAAGTAAAAGCTTCAGTTGTAGAACGATTTAATAGGACATTAAAAGAGAAAATGTGGAAGCAGTTTGATATTCTAGGAAACTACTGCTGGGTTGGCATTTTACCAAAGTTAATTAATGGCTACAATAATACGACGCACACAACTATAAATATGAAGCCAAAAAACGTAAACAAAGCTAATGAAGAACATTTGTTGAAAACTGTTTACACTGTAAGCGTAGGAGCGGAAGAAAAAGCGAAATTTAAAGTTGGCGATCAAGTCAGAATTAGTAAACTAAAAGGTATATTCGAAAAAAGATACACAGGAAATTGGTCGACTGAAATATTTGAAATAAAAGATATCGTTTATTCCGACTCTATTACGTACAAATTGAAAGATGTGAATGCGGAAGAAATAAAGGGGAACTTTTATGAGCAAGAATTACAGAAAACAAAGTATCCAGAGGCATATATTGTTGAAAAAGTTTTAAGAAAGAAAGGAAATCGGGTATATGTCAAATGGTTGGGTTTTGATAATTCTCACAATAGCTGGGTTTATAAAGTAAATGTTATATTATAATATTTCTGTTTATATAAATGGACGCCCGAGTAAAGTGAATAACTCTTTCTTTCTTCCTGTGTTTACTACATCCTACTGAAGATGTAGAAGTATTTATAAATCAGTTGTCTGAGGATAGTATAGATTATCTTTTTGAAATTAATGGTGATAACATAGATAGCTGTTACAATTTTCATAAAGCTACGAAGGAATTCTTAATTTTACGTTAATTTTGGTATTTGATTTTAATGGTTAGTAACCATTAAAACCATAAATTTTCTACTAAAAATTTGTCGGGGTGTTACGAAAATTTAAGATTTTTTTAAAAAGAATTCAAGATTGTGCGCTTTGCAACCACCATAGACTTCTTTTGTGCCTTTATATATCATTTTCAGGCCTATCATTTTCTTTTTTTTTCCTTTCCACAACTTAGCACCTTGTTGTATTTGTCAGGCAATATAACCTTAAATTCACTATCAAGTTCTAGAAAAGTTTTATTTCCATATTTTGTGTTTATACCTTCTACATTC
The DNA here is from genome assembly GCA_946902985.2 of Meconema thalassinum. Taxonomy (NCBI): domain Eukaryota; kingdom Metazoa; phylum Arthropoda; class Insecta; order Orthoptera; family Tettigoniidae; genus Meconema; species Meconema thalassinum. The sequence continues at coordinate 1,161,526,210 of OX336389.2, read as the reverse complement.
GTTATAAGGTATTCGTTCCCTATTTCTAACTCACTGAGATTTTTAAACATCTTTTGTTCGTTGATGCTGTTGAGCGTCTTGAGAAATTGATTTACTTCCATTTATTACCTATAAAAAAAATGTTTTAATTTTTTAAATATTTAATATAATTATTTTATTTCCTCTAGTTGAGCTACAGTATTTTTCAAACTATTACTTCCATAAACGAAGATGACCTTTTTGGACAGTCTATGCCAATCATTGAAAGATCAAATTTTTGAGCTTTAACCAAAGAATTCGTGAATTCATTGTATTGATATACTTGTCTACCTTTAAAAAAATACAGCATTCCGTTAATATATCTAAAGGCTGAATCCGTTGCAGGCGGTAAACCAGGAAAACGTATTGATAATATGCCAAGTTGCTTGGGTTTAAAGCTGCATTCGTCTATTTCCGAAAAGAAAGCGTCATTGTAAAACATATAAGTGTGGCCTGAGTAAGTGTTTAACAACGCATGAATTATTGTACCTGGTCTGATGTTCCACATGGACATGGCTTTTGGATAACCATTTACCAATATTAAGCTCGGATAATCCATCATGTAGATTTTGTTGGCAATAATCATAACGATCTCACCAGAGGGTCTTTGATAAACGACTGTAATAGTTTTAAAATCTTGAGGTAAGAAGGTTAACCAGTCTGTAATAAACTGGGGTCGTTTGTTTTTTAAGGCTGTTGAGTTATCAAGATCTAAAAGCCAAAACCATTTTTCATAAAAGACATACATTAACTGATTAACAATTAAAATAGTGTTGACATTCAAATCACATAAATTGGGCTCTGGCTTTGGTGCATCTGGAGTTGGTGTTTTATCTGGTACGTTAGGCTCTGTGGCTTTACCATATAAACTTCGAATAGCTAAAATGTCATCTTGATGTAGCTCTATTTGATTGTTAGCGTATGCATACATAATAGCATCTGGATTGTTTGAATGGGAAATACCTAAGGCATGGCCTATTTCATGTATCATAACAGAAAGTAAATTTATTTGATATTGAGGAGTATTAGCATCGGTATTTAAATACCAAGATTCATCTTGATCGATATGAATTTCAATAGGTGAATTAATGCTATTTGGGTAATTTGCATGAGCCAAACCTCCACCTTTTCCATCAAATCCACTGAAACATTGCCCACTTATTTTGTGATTTCTATGAGGGCTACCACGTTTATTTGATATAATTATATCCGGATTCCTCAAATCGTTCTCAAATGAGAGATCTGTATGTTTTTTCCAAACATCGAAAGCAGCTCTAGCTACACTTTGCATTCCTTGATTAGCTAAAGCATAATGCCATTTTATATTTTTATTATTCCATTTATACCGCCGAGTAGTAAAATTTATGTCGTCATCGGTGATAACACATCGCGATGTATTCATTAATTGTAAAGTACATTCATCTAAATCACCAGTGATATCTAGATTGTAGTACTCTTGGAACAATTTTAAAGCAGATTGGAAAGTTGTTACATTTACTTCTGAAATTTCTTGTTCGTCTATAGTCAAGTATCCAAAATTACGCAGATAGTTGATAGCAAATTGATTCTGATTTTCATGAGATAATATTTCTAATTGAACCTTTGTTAGGGTAACAATTATAATGCAAAATGTAATTATTCTGTTCATTTATTTATATAAATATTTTACTATCATTTCTCTCGAGCCCAAAAGAGTAATGTCTTATAATTATTTTTATTAAAAAAATGAAATTTTTAATTAAGAAAAGTTATATAATAAATGGATTTAAAACAAAATATTAAGCGCCAAACAGGTGCAACTGTAAAGGAACTAAGGGTTCTGGCAACGGAACTCAAACTAAAAGGAGTATACAAGATGAAGAAGGCTGCTCTTCTTGAAGCTGTAAGCAGTGCTTGGAGTAATGCCGGAGATAGGGCTTTGTTTACGTATCAAGAATCAGAGCTGCCTAAGAAGAGCGTTCGTGAACTAAAACAAGTCGCCAGAGAAAACAAAATTAAGGGCTACTCAGTAATTCATTCAAAGAAAGGGTTGCTAAATTTGATAGCGGAAGAAAAGGAACGTTTGGACAAAATCAGGTATTTTGGATTTGATCAAGACCTCTTTGAAATTAAGAAGGAACCAAAACCTGTTCAATCTAAGGACTTAAAAGTTGTGAAGCAAAAATTGGGCCAAATTTTTCCTTTTAAGAAAAATATATTTAATGAAACAGTAGCTAAAAAGTCACCTTTCGAAACTCATCAAGGTGTTCGTACTGTACTGCACAAAAAGTTTAACGTATGGCAGACAGCTTATACTATACACATAAAAGATTTGCAAGGAAAACCAATAGAACAAATGAAAGCGGTCAGAAAAGGTGTGCATGCAGCCATAAAAGAAGTAAGAAAACTAACTGATTTTAAGCCAGGTGATCAGATGAAAGTAGTTGCAGAAAATAATGATTTTAACCATATGATTTAGTCAAAAAAGAAAATAAAAGTCAATGCTTCACATCTACTTGACCAAATTGAAAGAATTATAACATCTAATGAAAATGTAGATATAAATAATACCACCTTTTACTTCGAGGTCTACAAAATACCCAGAGGCAAAGGAGCAAAGGGTAAGAAAATAGTCAATATTGCTAAAGATGTTATGGCTAAAAGAAGCATAAACAAAATAACCAACACCGATAACCTGTGCGGGGCAAGAGCAATAATCACAGCCCTCACGTATGAAACTAGAAAGATACTAGACAGGAAATTAACTGATAATGAAATTACCTATATTAGGAAAGAACGTGCCCTGCGGGAAGAATTAGCAAAAAAGTTATGCACAACATTCGGAAAGAACTGTGAACATGGGTTTAGTTTAAACGATATTAGAGATGTTGCACATCTAATGGGTGTTCGGATTAAGGTTGTTTCGGCTGATCATTTTAACAAAGTAATCCATTCCTCAGGTGTAAATGACGCGATAACAATTTATTTGTACTTGCATAACGACCATTATGATTCCATTAATAATATACGAGGCTTTTATGGAAGTTCATATTACTGCAAAAAATGTGATATACCTTACGATCATCAAGACAAGCACTCGTGTAAAAAAGATAAAAGTTATGTGTGCAATTTGTGCTTAGGTCGAAAACTTGATTTCTCAGAAGGTGCACGACCCCGAGTATACTGTAAAAAGTGCAATAGATACTGTTTTGGTAAAGATTGCGTTGATAACCATGAGAAAGTGTGTGAGGTAGTCTACAAGTGCAATATCTGCAACAAAATATGTCCGAGGATAAATATCAAACATTTAGGTGGCTCCTATGCCCAATGTAGGAAATGTGAAACATTTGTAGAATACGAAGTCGAATTGAAGTGCACAGAATGTAAAAGCGAGTGAAAAAAGAAAATGAAAACAAGTTTTACTACAACAACCTACACGAAACTGTACTTACTGAATGTGAGAAATGTGCAAAGGAAGTTGCCTGTTCAATAAAACTCAAGTGTCTAACATGTAATGGTAATGTAAAAAAATAAACAAGCACAGGTGTGGGTACTCGATGTGTTGGAATTGCCAACAGTACGATAAGCCAGCTCAGCACCAATGTTATATGCAAGAAAGGAAAAACCGTGGGAGATACTGTATGGAAGATTGTATTTGTAATGGAACGGCAGAAAAGCAATATAAAAAATGCACTTACACAGAAAAATACTAATTTTTGGATTACGAAGCTGAACAAGACACCGGCGTACACACGCCAAACTTTGTATCCGTTTATGACTTTAATGGTGTTAGGCGGGCTTTCCTAAAAAATGACGAATTTTGTCCGTGGCTAATATCAGAAAACCACAAAGGTTTGACGTGTATAGCACACAATGCAAAAGGTTATGATGCGTATTTTATTTTACAATATTGCGTCAATAATGGCATTAAAATTAAAACCATTTACCAAGGGTCTAAGATTATGGAGCTCAAACTATCCACCCTAAGGCTTAGAATAATTGACAGCATAAACTTTATCCAAGGAGGCCTTGCATCCTTTCCCAAAACATTTGGACTAAAAGAATTAAAAAAGGGGTATTTTCCACACTACTTCAATAAGAAAGAAAATCAAAATTATGTAGGGGCCATCCCAGCTACTAAATACTATGGCGTTAACACTATGAAGCCTGAGAGCAGAAAAGCATTCCTGGAATGGCACGCTGAGAAAGTAAAGGAAAATTACGTGTTTGACTTTAAGAAGGAATTAGCCGAGTATTGTAATTCAGATGTTGATATTTTGCGACGTGGTTGTCTTGCCTTTAGGCAGTCATTTTTAGAAATATCAAGTATAGACCCCTTCCAATACATAACTATTGCCAGTGTTTGTATGGCTATTTACAGGTCAAAATTCCTTGAAGAAGACACGATTGCTGTAGTCAAAGGGCTAAAAAAGGAAATGTTCAGTAAGGAGTCTATAGCATGGTTAAGTTCGTTCCCTAATGTTCGACACGCATTAAACGGTGGCGAGGTCACAATTTGTAGAGCCAAAGTCGATGGGTACGACAATATGATTAAAACTGTGTACCAATATCATGGTTGTTTTTGGCATGGCTGTCCCGACTGTTACTCAGGCGATACTATCAACAATGTAAACAATGAAACTGTGGATGACTTGCTTACAAAACCTATAGAGCGAACACAAGCTCTTAAAAATGCCGGGTACAAGGTTGTTGAAATGTGGAGCTGTAAATGGAAAAATTCTAAAGCTTAGAAGGAAAGCCTAAACAAAACAAAAGATGTTGTAGAACCTCTAAACCCCAGGGACGCATTCTTCGGTGGTAGGACAAATGCCTCAAAGTTGAAAGTATCTGGAAAAAAGCTGAGATATATAGATATATGCAGTTTATATCCAACAGTTATGTTTTATGACCGGTACCCTGTGGGACATCCCACTAAAATATTTAAGCCAGAAATATACAATAAAGACTGGTTTGGTTTAGTTAAATGTAAAGTTCTTCCTCCAAGAGGTCTTTATCATCCAGTACTTCCTGTGAAGCTAGATAAGTTAATGTTTACCCTGTGCGCGAAGTGTGCAGAAGAAAAGGTCGGCCGCTGTAACCATAGTGATGAAGAGAGGGCGCTTTTTGGAACTTGGACTACAATCGAACTTAATAAAACTCTAAAGAAAGGCTACAAAATCCAGAAAATTTATGAAGTATGGAATTTTGAAGAGAAAAGTAATGAGCTTTTCAGGGACTACATTAAAACCTTTATGAAAATTAAGCTAGAAACTAGTCCTTGGGATGGTGATTACAAATCAAAAGAAAAATATGCAAGGGTTATAAAAAAAAGGGCAAGGCATAAAGCTTGATATTGTCATGTCCCGGTTTTGGTTTAGCCTTGAACCACACCGGACGTGCAACCCCGGTTCAATCCAGATCTTGAGAATCTGCAAGGAGATGCTACGCAAGCACGCACGAGTTGCGATTTTTGTGCTTATAAGCTGCGACCTCAGATGTGGTGGGGGTCAGTCAGTGAGAGCACCGGGAGCAGACTGCGAGAGTGGAGGACTGCCCGTAAAGGCAGTGGAAACAAGTGCGACGTAAGTTTGACGATCGGGGGATCGTAGTACTGCGACCAAGCACCTGTTGACCAAAGGGACTGGTGCTGAGCATCGTCAGAGAGAGAGACGGCTGAGTGATCAGGTGAGATCTTGCATTATTGTTTCTTTTGTTGGAGGGAGTCTTTTGAGCAAGCCCTGTACCTGCATGGTGGATTCCTTGAAGTTGTTGAAAGGAATAAACTGGCAGTACATGAGAGAGATCTCTTTTTATTGGGGAGCTACCTCGGCATCCTGAACTCCCTCATTCCCCTCCCTCTTTTAGCATAAGTGGTGTGCTGTCAATCGTGGGTAAGGCAATCGGTAAGGACATGGTAAGGATCCCGTTACCTGAGCAGGAAGAACCCCCTTTATAACGATCCAGGTAAGTAAAGGTAAAGAACCCCTGAGTGGCCTATGGCGTAAGTCCATGCACTTAGGCAGGGCCATTATAGGCGAGACGCGACATTGGTATCAAACTCAAGGTAGAGGCCGTACCAAAACAATGGTGGAGACGCTACGGTTACCGTGATTCATCCTCCGAGGTTTATCTGCGATTTACAGCACATTTCACGTCATTATAACCCGCACCGCCCACCCTATAACTAACGTGCATGTGCATGCTGGATCTACTCACCTAGCTCTTAGCACTGGTTCAGGGTAGCAATAAGATTTTGCATAGCCATAAGCCTAGCAGTAAAGAGTGCTTAGCTATAAGATTAAGAGTATCGGTGATTGTGTACGTATAGCTTAAGGCTAGCAATAAGAAGTGATAGCTGTAAGAATAGGGTGACAGTAGTCAGTGTGACTACACTGTATGGCATTTGCACATTGAGTTGGCTGGTACACAAATTGACAGTATGGGCAAGAATAAGCACGCTTCACGGCGCGGAAGGCCCGGACACCCCTTGGCACAGCCGCAGGCCAACGTTAATATTGCTGACAGGGAACGGCAAGACACGGCCGAGTTCAGGCACATGTGTAGTTACACCATGTCTGACTGCATGGAAGATGTGAACACGGAAATAGAGCCACAATTATTCTCGGGCAACAATATAGGTTTCGAAAATCCCCGGGAATTAGTTGATTCTATAAACAGAATAGCGCAGTTCAATGCTTGGAAGGACCGCACTATTATATACCACTTTAAACAATGTTTAACTGACGGAGCATTGCGCTGGGTCATGGCGTACAAGATACTCCATAAGGATTGCACGTGGGATGAACTCCAGACGGATTTCATCAGGGCATTTGAAGATGGCGAACCCATCAGAGCTCTTATAGACATAATGTCACAAATTCATGACCATGGTCGGCCACACATAACTGAAAAGGAGAAAGTAGGCTATATAATGCAGGGACTCCCACCAGTCGTTCTTAGAGAGGTGCCTGTAAGCCAGGTAAACACAGTAAATGAATTACGATCATACATAAGGTCACTGGAACGGCTCCACAGATTTAATGGGTTAGTACTGTTCGACCTAGGCAATACAGAAACTGGACGTCCACGTGAAGGGTCACACAACGCTTTGCATCAATATGATAGCGAAGGCTTCGAAAGTGATGACGAAGAAAGCGAACCTTTAGGGCGCACAGGCCAGAATATAGCTGACCAGGAACGCTCTTTAGTACACCAGTCTACCCAGGTCACAAACTGCTCAGCAGAAAAAAGTACTCAGGTGGCGCAGTGTTCAGTAGAGAAATCTACGCAGGTAGAGTTCACAAAGAACACGGTCTCTATTGGCACGCAAACCGAAGTGGAAATTGCGCAGGTTACTGGTGAGCCCACACCAGAGAGCACGCAAGTAGACACGAGTAGGCTGCAGATATTCAGTGTTCAAACACAGCTGGAATCTGAGGCTCAAAGATACAGTAACAAGGCAGTCATGGCAAAAAGTAAAGGCGCCAAAGGTAGCGACATCACATGTTTCTTCTGCACGAAACGGGGCCATAAATTAAAAGACTGCGTTCTAGCCCAGAAACGCAACCTAGTTTACTGGCGGCGGAAATTTCAAGCGAAAGCGCAGAAAGGTAACTTGAAACCGGCCAGGAACACAGTTGGCACATTCGATGCTAGTAAGCATTTCAGACACGTGGTCACTGGCAGCGCAAGGCCGCGCACGACCAAGGACATCCGGTGTCAGCAGCACGCGCGCTCAGCAGATAGACAGCCTGACAAACATAGCACAGCAGATTCCCGAGTTCGACGCGTGGCCAGCGACTCAGGGAAGTCTCGTAATCTGAACTCTCCGCTGCGACAGCAACTCGGCTGTGCACCAGGATGTGTACGGACGAACAAACCAGCTGACAAGAGGGTCATCAGACTCGCCACTACATACAAAGTAACACTGGCTCCTCACGCAATTACGCAGGTCCAGATTTTCTTTGTTGGCACCCCACTTCACACAGGATTATTGAGCTTCAGGAATAGGACGCTCAGTGACAGAAATCCTTTCCTGATTGTACCCGCTACCAAGGTACATAGACGGGCAGAGTACATCACTGTCATTAACAAAAGTGATCGTTCCGTCACTTTATCTAGGAATGCCACTATCGGTTTCCTATGGGCAGGCAACCGGAAACGTAAACAAATGTTACCTCCCAACTCAACCCTTGACAGTGAAGCAGGAAAGCATACACCCAACACAGCAGTTGTCAGTGCAATTTCCTGGCGATTGAGACCGAGTCCGGATAGTACGGACAAGGATTCTCGAATGCGAGGGAAGCATTACCCCTCGTCAGACGTCATTGAGGGCAATATATTCACGCCTCGTCACACGAACCAGTCATCTCCATGTGTTCGCACGGTAGGTCCAACTTATGATGGAAGAAAGAGCGAACATGCATATTTTAGACTAGGTTGGAACAGGTTCCATACCCGAGGGTAGGAGACAGCCACTCGTCATAATTCACCCCTCACCACAGGATCTGGGAAACATCAACGCAGGAGAGGTGTATTGTTTGATGAAAATAATTGTAGGTCTTCAACGGAGCGGACTACAGAGCATGACAGGAAGGCCACCGCTGTACAGCAGAAAGGTATAACCTACAAATACCCCCCAGGAGGTATACTACGTATAACAGCCGCATTACCGCACTCAGTGGCAGATGTACGGTAACTGCACCTAGGTTAAGCACCTTCACAGGCGTGGAATGCGTTCTGACCATGCATTATACGGTGTTTGTCGGGAGACATCGCATTCGATGCTCGCAATCTATGGGATAGCCCCATGCCTATATGGCAGATACATCCAATACTCTGTTGTCATAATCATTGCGTCAGTAAGCTGACAGATTCAAAGTCGTGAGACTACATTTCTTGCACTGCGAGTATGCAAGGAATTAATACATTCATTATATGTTGCAGATAGCTTTAGTGATTATCAAATTACCTGTATGCAGCCACCATACTTCAGTGGGAATACGCGAGAACACATTCGCGGCTTGCTTTTACTGCGAGGTTCATCAGGACACATGTCAGGAGGGTTGCAGCGCGCATTCACAAGAGCGAGTCACAGGTAGAATTCATGACGGAATAAGGTACGTACTATCACATACCAGGCTATTCCAACTGATATTATACGATTGATGTCCTTTCAACAAGTCAGAGATTCACTCAGCACGAAACTTCATTTTGAACCATTGCATTCCTTTTGCAACTGCACATTGTCGCTGGCTTAAAAGGCTGTAGGCGCCCTCGCAAGCCACGATATACCGACTCAGCAATTCACACATGCTGATCGAGCATCATTCTTTCTGTCTACAGAAGTACCATCTCATACATATGAGAGTAGTTATTTGGTCCCCCCTATGTTCACAGACACGTCCCTAGCAGGCAGACGAAAGCGGGAAGGTGAGAAAGTCTTCACAAGTGGAAAGACGGACGACTCAATACAGCGCCTGCAAGAAGCAACCCAACGTCTTGGTTCGAAAAGAAAAAAAAAAAAAAAAAAGAATGTTTACATAGTTATTATGCATACTGTCCACATTGTAATATATTAATGTTTTATTGTTGTGGACACTACGAGGTCCAATTGTATATAGTACTCAAATGAGAGTACTCACACTTACTATTGTTAGGCTTAAGTAGGTTAGTCATAAGATGGCCATCTTAGATAGAAAATCTTATTAGTGTAAAAACGTTAAAACGAAGATCTTAGAAGTCAGATCTCACGAACATGATTTTACTGTACACATACTGTAGTACATCTTCTTCCAGATAAGGAATGGAGTACATTTTCTTAATACAAGAACAACAAGGTAGCTTTGTCATATCCTACTGTACAGAGGGAGAAAAAAGGAATATTTGGAACATTGCATTAACATAGACCGGTTATTACGCTGCCAATAGCGAAAGGACGAGATGGGATGAATTCCTACTAGACATAAACACACAGAAAATAACAAATATTTTGTATTCACATCTTACAATGACAAAACATGTATATCTTCCCAACGTAGCATTACTTGTATACATCTTAAGAGCTTACTAGTATAGAGACAATTCTATGTTACGGTGGAATACCCCTGGTGTATATATATTCCATGTACTGTCTAGACAGGGGAGCCATGCAGATACGAGGCTCTGCTCAATGGTAAAAAGTTAGCTTAATTTAGGCAACTATTCTTATACGCGTCAGCGGTTTTTACGCTGAATGCTCCGCGTTCCCATCTCCCCAGTGATCTCAGCTACGTCTCGCTCATTATTGTTTGCTTCACGCCGGTCTCACTATGGTCACGGGTAAGGTCAACAGTGGATCTTGGCTCCAATTGGAGTGTTGTGGAGAGATTCGGGGTGGCTAGGTGGCTAGCTACGCCCAGACAGTGAGGCCACTGTCCAGTTGGACTGGGGGAGGTATTGTCATGTCCCGGTTTTGGTTTAGCCTTGAACCACACCGGACGTGCAACCCCGGTTCAATCCAGATCTTGAGAATCTGCAAGGAGATGCTACGCAAGCACGCACGAGTTGCGATTTTTGTGCTTATAAGCTGCGACCTCAGATGTGGTGGGGGTCAGTCAGTGAGAGCACCGGGAGCAGACTGCGAGAGTGGAGGACTGCCCGTAAAGGCAGTGGAAACAAGTGCGACGTAAGTTTGACGATCGGGGGATCGTAGTACTGCGACCAAGCACCTGTTGACCAAAGGGACTGGTGCTGAGCATCGTCAGAGAGAGAGACGGCTGAGTGATCAGGTGAGATCTTGCATTATTGTTTCTTTTGTTGGAGGGAGTCTTTTGAGCAAGCCCTGTACCTGCATGGTGGATTCCTTGAAGTTGTTGAAAGGAATAAACTGGCAGTACATGAGAGAGATCTCTTTTTATTGGGGAGCTACCTCGGCATCCTGAACTCCCTCATTCCCCTCCCTCTTTTAGCATAAGTGGTGTGCTGTCAATCGTGGGTAAGGCAATCGGTAAGGACATGGTAAGGATCCCGTTACCTGAGCAGGAAGAACCCCCTTTATAACGATCCAGGTAAGTAAAGGTAAAGAACCCCTGAGTGGCCTATGGCGTAAGTCCATGCACTTAGGCAGGGCCATTATAGGCGAGACGCGACATTGGTATCAAACTCAAGGTAGAGGCCGTACCAAAACAATATTGACAAAATTGAACCCAATGCTGGGAAGAGGGCAGTGGCTAAAATATGCTTAAATTCTCTTTGGGGAAAGTTCGGTCAGAGGCAAAACATGTCACAAACAGAGTTCATTGATGACCCTGAGAGGTGGTACGACTTGTTATTAGACGATAAGATAGAAATAACTAATGTTATGTACATCAATGAGGAAGTAATTGAGGTAACATACCACTACAATGATTTCTATGTAGAAAATGACACATCTACCAACATATTTGTAGCAACCTTCACCACTTCCAATGCGAGAATAAGGTTGTACAACATGCTTGATAGATTAGGGGATAAAGTAGCTTATTACGACACTGATAGTGTTGTTTACATAGATGATGGAACAAATACTGTAGAGGCCGGATGTATGCTCGGCGAATGGACTGACGAATTCGGAAAAGATGATCACGGTATTGAATGGATAAGCACAGGTCCCAAAAGCTATGCGTACGAAACATATAAAGGCAAACAGGTTACCAAAATTAAAGGATTTACACTCAACCACGAAAATGCCAAAAAACTTAACATGAAGACAATGACCGACCTAATACAAGGTTTTAATAATAATGTTGTTATAAGCAATAACATGATAACAAGAGATACGAAAACAAAAAGCCTTGTAAAAAAATTTTGCCAAAGAATTTAAAGTCGACTACGACAAGCGTTTCATCCAGAAAGAAGAAGACAACATAATTGATACACTTCCTTGGTGGTACTAAATATAATAGTGTACATATTATTTTATAGCTATTTACACCCTTGTTTTAACCATTATTTTATCCTTAATTCGTTAAAAAGTTACTAATAATTTTAGCCTTAAATTTAGCCATTATTCTGTCCATTGTTTCTAAAAAAAGTTATTAGAAATTTTTGCCTTAACTTTAGCCCTTGTTTTATCCATAATCTTTTAAAAAGTTACTGGTAATTTTAGCCTTGTTTTAACCATTATTTTGAAAAACATCGTTAGAATTTTCAATGGTTAATTTTAGCCATTATTTTAGGTGTCAGTAGAATCAATTTGTGTTACGTTTTATAGGTGAAGGTAAGCATAATTTTGTCATTTACATTTTAGAGTCATTTTTATGGTTACTTTTAACCCTATTTTATGAATCTCCTAAATTTGCATTACAGCGTCATGTAGACGATGAGGATAAAACATCGTTACAAGAAATGAAAAAGGTATGAAAATTTAAGTTATAATGACGGGAGTAGATACGTTAACCATAACTTTTCATAGTTAATTTTTATAGATAGATTAACCATAACTTTTGATTGTGTTTCATGGTTACCATTAACCATAATTATCTTGGTTAATTTTTTGTTAAGTTTAATGGTTACTTTTAACCAGAATTTAGAAAAAATTCTGGCAATTTAAAGGTTATTTTTAACCATAATTTTTTTTTAAATGGTTACGTTCTGCCATAAAGTAATACGAAATATTATGGTTACATGTAACCATAATTGTTTGGAAGATTTATAATGGTTAAGATAACCATATGTTCGATCAATAATTTTTAAATGATGTTTAAGGTCACTTTGTCCATTATTTTTAATAGAATTTTAATGGTCACTTTATCCATTATTTTAATAGAATTTTAATGGTCACTTTATCCATTAATTTTTAATAGAATTTTAATGGTCACTTTATCCATTAATTTTTAATAGAATTTTAATGGTCACTTTATCCATTATTTTTAATAGAATTTTAATGGTCACTTTATCCATTTAATTTTTAATAGAATTTTAATGGTCACTTTATCCATTAATTTTTAATAGAATTTTAATGGTCACTTTATCCATTTTTAATAGAATTTTAATGGTCACTTTTGACCACACTTAATTGTCTGTCCCATATCTACGTCTATACTACTAACGTACGACTTACCTGCTTGGCATCCAACTACAGCGGAAAACAAGAACAAGCTCCAGCGTGTACAGCACCACGCAGAGAGGCTAATAGCTCGTCATTCGCCTCCCCCTTTGTCAAAATGTCCGTCTATAGAGGCAACAGCCAAACGAACTTATTTGATTTTTCTCAAAAAATCCCTCACAGGTTCCATCAATATTGACCCCTTTTGCCGACTGTCATATGCATATCGCTCAGTTTGGAGAGGACGAGGTGTAACTCTCGTTCCGCCCTTCGCTCGTAGCAATGCCTACCTGACAGGCTTCTACGGCCGCTCTGCGTGGTTATGGAACACGCTGCCAGGGGATGCCAAAATCTCGCCTCTTCGGAAATTCAGGCCGTACATAAAAAAGTACATTGTATAAATAAACTTCTGTATGAGTGATTGTCTCGCCGAATGAATGAATGTATGGAGTGATTGAGGTGATGAAAGTGCATGCGTGAGAGAGTGAGTGAACTATGTTATTACTCTAAATATGTAAATAATGCAAATAGCTTTGTAAAACATATAAATATTGCAAAACCAAATGCAGATGTAAATTGCGCCAGTGAAACATGTAATATGTATGTGGGGCTTGCCGTTTTTCACTAGGCCTTCCATACTTCTGTTTGATTTATGGTAAATAAATAATAATAATTTGCTCAAATCAAAACCAGAATAAGTCTACGAACGCCGTGAATGTTATATTTTCTTTCCTTTCTCTACTTTCCAAGATCAGTCTATGAATGTCCCTACGTTTCTCCAGAAATCGAACTGTTTCTCATCCAGCAAAGCCTCATAGCCGCCGCTCCAACCTCCAGTTAATTATTCTTACTAGGATTTCCGAATTTTGAGTGATCAAGCTAATTGTGCAATAATCTTCGCACCTATCAGATCCCATTCAAACAGTAGGGTATTATTCTGTGATTCAGACATGTCAAATTCATGAATATTGTATATATTTCGTATAATTTATTACGTAAGATCTATGTTAATTACTGATACCATTTAAATTTAACATATATCATATTAATGCATTTTAATTAGAATACCCCTTTTATGGCAAGGAATGAAAAATACATGTATCAAAGTCCAAGTGGATATGTCAAAGAAGAAATATGATCTTATTACCAGAATTGCATCATGTTGTAAGAGGAAAATTGTGGACAGTATTTATAATTGGCGTAATGGATATATCCAACAAGGATAAGCCTTGGAAAAACAGTGTACGTTCTATTTTAAAACTGTTAATAACAGTTAAACACAATACTACAGTACTCAAAGAAACACAAGTCATTAGAAAAATTGAATACAAGACCATGTAGCCTACATGGGCTGATGACCTAGATGGTCCAAGTCTCCGAAACGAATTAAACACCACAACAATAAGCAATAACTTTATTAAATTAGTGGCTGAGTAAAGCGGTTTGTTTGCCCAGCTTTGTGAAGTACACAGTGCAGCAACGTGAGGCAAGACAATTCCGATATTGATTAGTCCGTTTGAAGTTACAACTTTTGGTTTTGTTGTCGAGTCTTCAGCAGTGCATATTCTTGAACTAAATAACACATTAGTCATCTGAAGCCGATCTACGGATTGGTCAGGTAGCCTAAAATTAGTTTATTAAGTAAATGTTTACTGTTGAAAGCACATAAATGGTTCCTCTTTAAACTGGACATCGCATGGTGTAACCGATACCATTCTATAATTGGGCTTGCTCAAAAACACACTTTGTAAGAACTTAGCCTAATTGGAAAAATATTTAGTAGAGTGGAGAAATGACGCATGACGACACTGGGGTGAGTCACCACGTTGTAAAGTATTGTGAGTGTTTTCATTTTTGTTCTGATGTTCATAGCTTTGATACACCAGCAGAGAGATCGGACAGATGATGTAAGTAGACAGACACTGTATTATCTTGCGGTGGGTGGCCTCAAAAGAACTTCTGAATGACGTCGCAATTAGCATTGAAAGAATGACATCCTCTTTGATGCACTGATGGCTGAGATCTTACTGCAGTACAACAACCGATTTGTGTCTGGTGGCTGGTATCAATAGTCCTTGACTTACAAAGGACGCGAAAGGAAATGAACTCATTAGCTATACCCTTTTTTGTAACGAAGTCTTCAATCATTATATAACGGCAAGGAGATTCCATGCGTATTTTTGTTTGAGATTAAAAATGGGATTCGAAAGTCGTTTGATTCTGTTAGGTGTACCTTTTAATGATGTTATGATATTTTCAAAAACAATTCCGTAAGTTTACATAAGTGTACTCCAAGACATACATAAGATGCTAAGGTGTATGTTTCACAAAACTCAAGCTCTTTAACCAGAGGAAGTTAGACGGTGTGGTTTGTGCCAAAATCTTTCAGATCGTCTCAATAGTACAGGACAAATCTTGCATTTCTTTTAAAGCCAACGGAAATACATTTATTTGTATATAAAGTGCGTTTAAACAAATAAACAAGACGATCACCCCTGCGTCGAGTCCGCCTAACTGTAAAGCCGGGCAGGTGGTAGGCCTATATACAAATGGGGCGCTCACAAGTAGCCGATCGTAAGAAATGAGCATTGGAAAGGAAGTTAATTACCCGTAGCAGTGACGAATAGCACTCTGATTTCATGAATATCGACAAACTGTTTGAGGAGTTCGATTAAACAAATGTAAAAGACAATACCCACTGCCAGACTTGTGTCGCGTTGTGCCCGCATAACAGTTAAGCCGGGCAGGTGGTTTAATACACGCGAGATTTCTCGTACAGGCTCTCTAGTTTTATAAAATACTTCACTACTATTGAATCTACATTTATCATATGCTGTGTGTGGTCGATCTTTGAGCAAACCAGATTTCAGTTAGGCCTATATGCAGGAGACCTGATGAGAAGTGTCATCAGGTAATAGTTAGTGAACTCTTCCGTCATAGGAGGAGGAATTGTGAATATTAAACGTGTCACAAACACAATGTGGAGGACAGTCATTCCATTGACGGCAAATGAATATCCTATCTTGGGGCTATTCACTTCAGATACCAATCGCGCCAGACTGTAGGGGAGGCTTGCTTTGTTATTTCGTTTATGTGATACCTGATCGTGGCATGGAAGGGTTGCAATTGCCTTTACCAAGAATATAGCCATTTTCTCCATTAGTGGGGCTTCTTGACGGGTAGACAACGGAACAATAGGTCGATTACCAAGCATTAGATCCTGGCACCTCTTGGCTTAGCCGGCAGCCTTGATATATATCTGCCTAGCTGAATACGCTCATCACAGCTTTAAACCGTATCTGGCAACTTAATGCCAGAGGACAAGTAACACGTCATTGTGGGCTACATTCTTAATAATACGTAGTAGTGTCGATATCAATCAGAGTAATTTTGTCTTCCGTAGTGAAGGAAGACATATATCAACTAAAACGGGAAAAATAACATTTTCGATGACAACTTGGGGTTGGAAATCTGTCGTGCATAAGAACACAATATAATACCTAAAAACGGAGTGTAAAATTTGTTGGCATTTCCAATTATTCCGTAGATAAAAGGAAACTCGTATGACCCATTGACCTGATATGACACTGTTTATGTGACTATCATAAATATGATATCGTTCCAGTACCACAAGCAAGATGGCAGCAAGTTTTGCTAACCACTAAACCACGAAGCGTACTGTTACCATTCTACATAAAGTTTCCCCACGTTTATTCACACTCTTTTCAGGAAAATAGCGTGATTGAATGTACTTGATGTCAGGGAGGTCCTACCACAATCTTCAACGCTTACAGTTGTTGTTGTTGTTTCATTTTAGGATCTTGGACATCCGGGTCATAAATCTCCGTGTACTTGGGTGTATGTAGAATTTGTATCATTACATGTATTATTGTGATGTCTGTAGTAGTGTGTGCATTTGTAATGCTGGTAACGATTGGGAATTAGGCATCCGTTGCCTCAAGGTAGGAACCATGCTGGTATATGCCTTAGTAGAAGTTGAAAATTACGGAAATCCACTTCCAGGCTGGGTGAGTAGGAATCGAACCCACCTATTATGAGTTTTACCTCACGAGGCCGAGTGTACCCCGTTCCAGCCCTCAGACTAGAACTAAATTTCTTGTCAGAGCCGGGATCAAACCCGAATCTCAGGGGTGACAGTCCTGAATGTTAGCCACTGCAGGTTATAATAATGTAACAACAATAATGTTATTTGTTTTATGTCCCTTTTAACTACTGCGGCTTTTAGAGGCGCTCACAGGTTATCAGACAAATCCAATATACATTCATGTACGCAGGGATTATCATCAAGTGCCTGAAACCCTTCTATGAAAAACCGAAACAAAAAAGCTACACTTCCAGGCCAATTTTTTTCCCACAAGATGATTCATTGCGGACTGTGTAGATAGTTGTGGACAAGTTGAGGGAATCCAGCCCAAGACAATGGACGAGAGTTGCGACTGTAACCGCGGAACACGGCACATGCTTGTCACGTCAATTTCCGCGTTGCTTGACGCGAACAGTTGCAGCGAACACATGCTGTAACCACAGAGAGGCCTGTTTGGTTGTGTGTTGTCCAATCACCAGCTGTGTCGTACTGTTAGTTACGTTACACTGAAGGAACGATAAGCTATGACACAGTCATTCTTGTGCAACCACTCGCGTAAAACGAGCTCAGTTGTTAAAGACCAGGGAATTGTGCCTTACCATTATACCGCATATAAATGCATTATTTTCAGCTGGCGGAATATATTGGCCGAATCCCAAATTAATATTTCCCTTGATACTCACACAGCCCTAAAAATATGTATCTTCATTTAAATCCCTTATTATTCTTTCGTCCCTGCGGCCCGGGTTTGATTCTCGGCTCTTCCAAGAAATGTAGCTATGGTCTAATGGCTGGAACGGTTCACACTCAGACTAAAAAGGTAGAACTCAGGCATCCTAGAAGTGGTTTTGCGTGGTTTTCCACTTCTAAGCCAGGTAAATGCCGGGATGGTTCCTAACTTGAGACTACGATCGCCTCCTTCTAACTCCTAGATCCAATTACATGTAACTTACACACACTACTAAAGCCACTGCAGTAGAACACATTAACAAACAAACACACTCCCGAGTACATGAAGACAAAGAACTACGATGTCCCAACGCCATAAATGAATTAATAACAATAAACACTGATGACTCCCGTCTCTATAGGATCGGGGATGAAACCAGAGGAGTTTCTTTGCGGCCGATAATTTCATGGCCGGTTGTTCTTCCTGAAAGGAAAAAACATCTGAAGAAAAAAGAGATATTAAATAACTCAAAATGAGTGGAATGATAAAAATCCCCAAATATACCGTACCAAAAATCTTTCCAAATCTTGCATTGAAACGCCTTAGCAATTACGTACCGCATGCAACGAATCACAACATATGTTAGACTTCCAAACCCACTCCATTACTCACTCATCTTGAATACATAGCATTTTCTGTGACTCGTTATCCTACCTATCGTTATGTGAGATGATTGCATTAGTATTATTATAGTAATGAAGTGATAATTTAATTATTATTATTATTATACCAAAAATTGTTCCTAAAACACAGTTCATCTGATCTTCGGCAAATCTTTGATAGGCTTAAACAAGAGGCTTTGCTGGTATTCAATCTGTATTCAAGAACTTTCTCACTGCATAACAGTTGTGCAGTATTACTGCTTTCTTTATTTTCTGGTACATGTTGTATGGAAGATTCAATTGGCGAGAAGCTGTTTCGAGCTGTTGTGGGTGTTTGGTACTGCAATGTCTACGCACCATGTATTCATGCGCACTTTGATTGTGACAATGAAATCCAGTTTATTTGTACCTATTGTCTTGTTGGTAATGACAGTGGAAATCCAATGTATATTAAGTGTGCCAATTTCTTTTATGGATTGTAGTTTAAGTATGGCTCTGCATCAATTGTTAGTTAACACTGTTTACATATTTCTTGGTACTTGACCTGAGCTACATTGCGAAGTCAGCGTACGTAGTACCTTTGCTAAAATATTGGGCATGGTGTTAGTGTATGATAGATGGTTTAAGTTTTGTTTCGGTACTTTCGTTATGCAGCCTATCTGCCCATGTCTTGTCTTTGATGATGTAGACCTACCTTCTGAAGTTATGGGTTTCTATGACACTGCCCTGAATGGTCAATATAATTCCTTCTGTTTCTGGAGGTAGGACACCTTCAGTTGAGCACCTGTTACTTGCGTGTCTGTTTTTGGAGAATTGAGTATACGGCATTCTTATTGTTATTAATAATATCGTCATTTCTAGATCTTATGATGCTTATTACTTGCAGGAAATAAGTAAGCCGGGCATATGTTTCATCATAAATTATTTGTTTGAATAAGAGTGTGTTGGCTTGAGTGACCCTCAGAGAGAAGGATTTCACCAAAATATCGATTATTTACTCCATTCTTACTGCTGACCAAATGGATGTGGAGGCACCTCAAATCTGGAACACAGCTTTTATATACCTCTCAAAAACCGGTGATAGAACCATGGATCTTCCAGTAAGGAAGCTAACGCCTCACCAGTTGGGCCTCTGAATTTGACAAATCAATGAAACTTCGTATTTATTGTAGCAATATCACTTCAGTTCATTTTTATAAATCCCTTGTTCATATTCATAGCATACCTGTTCAATCCAGTTTAGTCTAGTTTAGAAGACTGAACATTCTAGAGCCTCAGTTATCCCTACCTATCGGATGGTACTGAGACTCCATCACACAAATAGAACCGATTTCACTTAAGACATTTGTCCGAATATAACATTGAAACAGACCCTCTACTCTTTCTTACACAGAACACACTGTTTTAGATCTTACGGGTCAGTGAATGTTTGGGGATGCTGTACTTCTAGCCCCCATATCGATTAATGTTATCAGTCCACACCTAGTTTATTATAGGAAATGTGCTTTTAAAGAGATTTTACCACATAACAGTTGTTTCATTCAGGAGCATTGCCGTTGTGGTCTTGGGTGTGTGTAGAATGTTACCTAATCTGTTGTGTTGTCTGTAGTAGTGTGTGTATTTGCAGTTGATTGAGGCTAGGTTTGGAATGGAGGTGGAAATCTACACCAGCATTTGCCTGGAGTAGAAATGGGAAAACAACTTCTAGGTTGGCCGAGGTGACAACCGAACCTTCCTCTTTTCAGTTTTGCCTCACGAGCAGGAGTAGGCTATGCCCTGTTCCAGCCCTGAGACCAGAACGACTAAATTGAATAGAGGTTATATTCTTCACACAAAGTAATTGACCGAGCAGCCATCCTGGAAGTGGTTTTCCATGGTTTCCCACTTCTCCTCCAGGTGAATGCCGAGATGGTTCTTAACGTAAGGCCACGGCCGCCTCCTTCTCAATCCACATCTGAATTACAAATACACACACTTATACAGCCAACACAATCACACCGGTTATCAGACAAATTCCAAACACACCCAATACATGGGGCTACGAGACCACGATGTCGCAAAGCCCCTAACTGAATCAACCACAACAATTGATGGAGCAATCCTATCTGAATTAATGTTGAAACTCCCTTTTCAATTTCTAGCTACTAAAATGGCGATGAAGATGGGGGATTAGCATGTATATTAATGGCGTCCAGTCCCGGACGGGAAGTTTGTTATGGATCCATCAACGATCTCATGCAGCAGGCTAATAGCCCTGACAACGCGTTACAAACTAATTTAGAACAAACACGGGCAGTCTGTCAACCTAATGCGTGATCGTTCTTGACGGCCTTGATTGCATCTCACCTGGTGAAAACCTAGGCCGTATGGTTTGAGTTACTAGCAAGTTAATATAGTCTTTACTTAGATGGCCATGAACAGACTAAGGAAGTTCAAGCAAATTGATGCTTGTACTTTAATACATAATTATTATATACTTTGATGTTTCTTGGCGTATTATGTCCTGTACTTTGAAAAATACGAAGGTTATTCGGCATATCTCTACGATTTAGTGTAAAAGAGGATATTATATCTTGTTTGAAAAAATATAGGGAATGTCTCTTCAGTAAGATCGTTTTTTAAATAAAATTTTATTTAGAAAGTTTTCTGACAGGAAATTGAACTATTCTTCAAAGTAGAGACCAACAGATTCTATGTTCTTGAGCCACCTTTTAGCGAGGTTTCTTATCCCGCGACGGTACCAGTCTCCGGGTTTTGATGCAAAGAATTCGGCGAGACCCACTTCCACAGCTTCTATGTTTTCGACATTTCTTCCACGCAAGAAGAGAGCCATGTATCGAAAAAGATGGTAATCTTAAGGCGCAACATAAGGGCTGTATGCAGGATGTGCTAGCAGTTCAACTCCTCCAATTTCCCGAATTTTTGCCATGGTAGTTCGTGCAGTAATAGGTCTCGCATTGTCCTGCTGAAAGAGAACTCTATTTCGGTTAACTAATGCTAACCCGTATCAAAATTGCATGAACTCGTTCCAGTTGTTGAGAATAAAGATCCGCATTGACTGCACGCCCGTTTGGAACAAACCCCTAGTTAATAACTACTTTATCATACATTATCATTATAATAATTTTCACGCGTATTTGGCGCGTGCATAACCAGTTTTATTGTGTCAAATTCTAATAAAAGTAATTGAAAACTCCGAGTGGTCAAATGAGTCTTAAGGAAAGTCAAGCAGGAATGCTGTGTTAAATTCGTTGTTTCATCAAGGAGGATGAGTGTACGTTGTCATCAGACTCTTAAATATATACACTTGGGGGCATGTGGGATCGGTCTGATTAACCTTGTTAGTTTGGTTTCTGCACTATAATGGCTACTTGTGCTTGGGCCTGAGGTTGAGAAGGAGGCTATGATATTGAAATGGGTACCATATTGATGTGGGAAAAATAATATATTTCTCTCTCACAAATGAATTGTAATTTGTCATTTATTAACCATTGCACATGATTGACGATAAAAATATTTATATAATTTTATCGTGCATGTATTTGTTGTTTTCAGTGCTTATTTAAGCCATTTTAGCCTACTTCTAGGTTGCTAAAAATGGAAAGTAAAAGTGTGCCATCTACATGCGTAAGGATTTATAACTGTCAGTGAGCGTGTATGTCACTTACCTTCTATGAATTCCCCAACGACGATACAAAAATTAATAAATTGTGATACAGGTATAGCACTTGTAGAGAGCATCTCAATCCCTTATTGTATATCGCCGCCATCCTAATGATGACAAAATGGTGGCCACTTGAGTGATCAATAACTAAATCAAATACTGACTGAACGAACCATCGGAGCACTAATACATTTTGTAAAAACAGTTGATTTTCGGGGAAATGCTGGAGGCTAAAGTCATCAGGAGTTTAATCTCAAGATGGCAACCATACAAAACATTCAAAAAATGTAGCCCCGTAACGCATTCTCCAATGCAGCAAAGTTCACTATAGTTGGCATATATGGGGTTTGATATAAGAGACGTATTTTGGCCAAGTGATTACATCAGATCATTACACACAGGCACCATCTTGAAATTATAGCCCATAAATATAAATACTTAAATAGGTAAATAAATAAATAAGTAAATAATTAAACTTTAGAGCTAAAATAACGAGAATTTACAGCAAGTTACAACCAAATGGGTGGCTTCCTATGCCCGAGGCAAAATAACAGTCAATCCATGTATTCAATAGGACTTTACTGTTTTGTTCTTTCGAGATACAGCCTTCATCTTTATCTAATATTAGAAGTTTTTGAGTCCTCTCACATGCTTGCAGTAACATTTCTCGGTCATCCTACATTAGGTATATAGTCTTTGCTATTTATTCGCTGCATATAACGGTCAGTAAATGGGTACACCCAAACACTTTGCCCGCATATATATAAGCTTTAGCATTATTGATTCGTACGCTTTAAGCACATAGAACTGATTAGTGCTGCGGCAGGTTCTGAATACCATTAACGAGGCGGATTAGGCTTTCAATAGTTAAATTTGGACCTCGCATGAGAATGTATTCAGCCTGAGCACAAATCTCGGTATTTGATACACGCTGATGTTAGAATACAAATACATGTGGTTAACGTCAGCTGTCAAACGTAATTCTTCGAAAGAGGTGTTAATCACATCCACCTTGTGATGCAAGCGGCACTGCGGTGAACTGTATATTAAATGACAGATTAAATGTTTAAACTGACAGTGAATGATTTAGGACTAATTTCATTACCACCATTCCAGCAGGCACGGAGCATTCACTCCCATCGGCTAGTGGCTGCATAAATACGCATTCGGCTCATCGATACGAAAAGGTGAAGATCCGCTTATATACCTGGGCAGGTGGCTTATGGGAAAATGTCTCCATTATTCATGTTAATCTGCCCAGGAGATGGCAGTGACGTGGGCAACACAGGATCCGGATGGGCTCCAGCTTGGAGGGAATATAGCCCACGTTAATTGTTTTAAACCTCGCCTAGGTGAAGCTAGCGAGCCGCCAAAGGAGGGGGGAATTTTATGCGAAGTCAGTATTTAATCTTGTACCTATTTTGCCATAAATGTTAATAGCTAACTTGGCTCTTTAGTGACACTAGTCTGCCTCGTTGCGTAGTGGCTAGCATTCTTGGCTGTCACCACGGTGGCCAGAGTTCGATTTCCGGCTCTCCCAAGAAATTTAATTCTGGTCTGAGTACTGGAATGGAGTAAAATCAGCCTCGTGAGACAAAACTGAGAAGTGGTGGGTTTGATTTCTACCTCATCCATCCTGGAAGTGGTTTTCCATGGTTTTCCCACTTCTACTCAAGGCAAATTTTGGAATTGTACCTAACTTAAGGGCAAGGCCGCTTTCTTCCCAAATCCTACCTCAATTACAAGTACACACATTAGTACTACCATCACAGTGACACAGGTTATCAGACAAATTCTACACTCACTCAAGTACAAGGGGCTACATGACAACGATGTCGCAAAGCCCTTAAGAACCAAAAACAACAACTCTTAAGTGACAAATAGAAATATCTATTGAAATGATGACGATAATGATCATACATTATCTGACCTTCACGTCTAAAGACCATGGCTGATGAAGAATTACATTATTCCCTGTATATGTTCATATTAATTGAAAAATGTGGATTTATATCTCGCTGGATTTGAGTCACCCCCTTTGCGCCGCCTCCAGCTTTCTTTGAAGACATGACCATGCATTTTCTATACACGTGAGTTGTATAATAATAAAAATAATAATAATAATAATAATAATTACTATAATGTTATTGTCTTCCCATCCCTGTTAACTCCTGCGGCTTTTAGAGACGCCAAGATGCCAGAATTTCGCCCCGAAAGTGATCATTAACGTGCCAAGAACTCTATTGACACGGCTTCCTCACATGCCAACTCACTGCGCCAGATATTGATCCTGCATTCTTGGGCATAGCAGGTGAGAACGTTACTCTGGCTCCACGAGTTAACGTACAACAGAAACAACAACAAACGAAGCAAAAATAATTACATTTACTTAAGATGAGGCAGTTGCAAAATCAAAAATCCTCACGTGAATTAAATATCATTAAATAAATGTCACGCCGCCTACTAATCAGTAGTACGAATTCCTACTTAGTCACTGGCCTGTTATCTTGCCATTACACCACAAACATACCCAACCTCTCAAACAGAAAATAACCTAAACATGAGGCACGACCTCTCAAACTTCGATTCTAACGGGTTGGGCGCCAAAATAATTTAATAGTATATGAGCTCGTCAGACGGGAATGTCGGGGGACCGCAGACCACCAACAGCCTTCTCGACGCCCCCTTCCATCAAACCCATACACTGAGAGGATGGGATGGGTTCTCAGACTAGCCTGCATGAGACTGCTACACACGGTTAGTGTCAGGTTTGGTGAGAGGTAAGTGGTTGAAAAAAGCAGTCCGGGGAACACACCCCAAAACACAAAGCTAACAATAAAAAGTCCAGTCTTAAGTAAAAGAACATAACATTTATTCATAAAGAACCAATCCCTAGCCTACTTCGCACGGTGCAAATCGGCTAACCCGCAAATCAAAGTTAAACCCCCTCGAAGACCTTCTCACAGAAATAATTAATGAACAATAAAGCTAGGAATGTGATACGAAAATGTTTCCCTACGCAATACGAAGGTTTATGAAAAATATAAATTGTGACACCCCGAATCTACAGCAAAACAAGTGAATATAACCGTTGACA
Organism: Meconema thalassinum; assembly: GCA_946902985.2. Taxonomy (NCBI): domain Eukaryota; kingdom Metazoa; phylum Arthropoda; class Insecta; order Orthoptera; family Tettigoniidae; genus Meconema; species Meconema thalassinum. The sequence continues at coordinate 1,161,500,949 of OX336389.2, read as the reverse complement.
ATCGCAAGTATCGCGCGAGGATCGGACTGTGGTATGCGAAGGGTAGTCGGGATTTCCGGTGTTTGTGTGTGCGTACGGGCCCTAGTAACTTGTGGTTTACAGCCCTAGTGATAGCTGCGTTGTTAGTTATTGGTGGAGTGGAAGTGAATCCAGATCCTGTTACTCCAAATGTGAATCAGGCAAATGATCCAGTGGCAGCATTAAAGTGTTCGACGTGCAGCAAAACATTGAAGAACGGTGTTCAGTTTGGTCTATGTGGGAAATGTGGGAAAGCAAGGGATCAAATAATACAAGAAATAACAAAGCTTCGTGAATCAGAGGAAACGGTGAAGGAAGTGACTGAACGGCTTTCTACTGGGATCAGTGTGGAAGAGGGCGTGCAGGAGCAAACTGAGGATGACGTTATCATAATGGGTGATTCTATGATACGATGGATTGCGAATATCTCGAGGAAATCAGGTGCGAGAGTGCGGTGTTATCCGGGGATTAAAATTGACCAGCTTGTCCAACAAGTGGAAGAAGCAAATGTAGAGGACCGTGACAAAGTTAAAGTGTTGTTGCTCCATGTTGGGACGAACGATTTGAAGAAGAGGGCTACAGCTGATTACATCATGGGGGAGCTCTACGAACTAGGCAGAAAAGCTAAAAGCAAGTTTAGAAATGCAAAATTGTAATGAGTGGCATTGTTCGACGGGGAGATGTTCCGTTAAGGCGAGTTAAGACTGTAAATGACCGCATGGACTGGGTTTGTGCACAACTGGGATTAGTGTACGTAGATGCTGATTGATGGATTGGTGGCCGTGACTTCGCCCGAGACGGGCTGCATTTAAATCAACGGGGCGCTTTCAACCTAGGGAGCCCACATGACAGGGTCATCGGTTCGTGCCGGCCATTGTGAGGAGGAGCAGGTCCAGAGGTTGCCAGCCGACGGGAAGAGAAGGAGCTACTTCGGGATATTTGCTGCGGAGGTAAGACTCTAAGATTACTGCAGGTTAATTGTCAGAGTTTAGGAAATAAATTAATTGAATTTTGGAATCTTGTAGAGACGTATTCTCCGGACATTGTCATTGCTACTGAATCTTGGTTATATGCGGATATAAATAGTAATGAAATAATTCAAGGGACCTACGAAATGTACAGAAGGGATCGGGGGAAGCGAGGTGGTGGTTTATTTATTTGTGTGCGCAAAAATATAGCTAGTTTCTTAAAGTGGGCTGATACGGATCATGAAATGTTATGCGTACAAATTTCGGAAAAAGGGAATAAATTCCCTCTTCAGGTGATAGGGGCGTATAGAGCACCGAAAGATAACTTTTCGCTTCTCGACACACTGTAAGATAAAACTTGTACGGGTAATGCTATGAAAAAGAGCATAATAATTGCCGGAGATTTAAACCTCCCCAAAGTGGACTGATCTGGTGAGTCAACAAGCTGTGGTCAAGCTCAGAGCGCTGCAAACAAATTCTTACGGGAAGGGGGATTTTCCCAAGTAGTTGACTTCCCAACTAGAGGCAATAATACCTTAGATGTTTATCTCGTAAGGCCTGTAGAGCTGTATATTAACTGTCTGAAAGTACCAGCAATCAGTGACCATTCTGGGGTTAAATTAAATATTAGATACGGTGACATTACAAAATTAGACTCTGATGTAGCAAATAAGATCATATTCCAGTATCGCAGGGCGGATCAGGGCAAATTTCAGGGGTATTTGAATGAGCTATTTGTAGGATGGGCATCGGAAGGAAATCACATTAATATCCTGTGGACTAACTTTTTGAAAATTTTAAATAGCGCTATTGATAAATTTGTTCCATTTAAATTACTGAAACAAAACCCAGATCCTGAGTATTACACACGGGAAATCAGGAGTCTTAAACGGAAAATTGGGAAATTATACAATAAAAGACATGATAGTGACACGTATATGTTGAAATTTAAGTCCTTATCAAGAGAGCTCGTCTTAAAAAAGAGGGCTGCTCATGACAATTATATGCAAGGTTTACTTGGTTCGGGAGGCGATGGGTTGAAAAAAATTTACAGTTATGTTAGGAGAAGAAAGGGAAATTCAAATAATTTGTCGGTGATAATGTCCGGTGACGGTAAATTAATTAGTGAGAAGCAGGCCATTGCTAATGAATTAAATGTATTTTATGGTAGTGTGTTCAATAAATCCAAGAGCTGTGTGTTGGTCCTTAACGGAGAATCAGAGGCTCCACCTCTCCAAATAAACCAGTCAGCAATTGTAAAGGTAATACAAAAATTACGTAACAATATATCGAAGGGTCCTGATAATATTGTTAGTGAAGTACTTAAACTAGGAGGTAGGGCCGTGGCACGATACTTAGAGGTGATGTTTAATGTGTCCATAAACAATGCGCAAATCCCGGATGACTGGAAAAGGGCTACGGTAGTACCAATATTTAAGGGAGGGAGCAGACTTGAATTGGGCAACTACAGGCCGGTTAGTCTTACGTCCATTGTTTGTAAACAGATGGAGCATCTCATTTGCGACTACTTGAGGGAACAGTGGGAAACGTTATCATGGTTTAATGATAGGCAACATGGATTTCGGAAAGGTTACTCATGCGAGAGCCAGATGCTATCACTTTTTCAAGATATTAGCGAATCGTTAGACGATGAAGTTTCAGTCGACGCCGTGGTTATAGATTTTGCGAAGCCATTTGATGTCGTGCGGCATGACATGCTACTCCATAAATTAGCTTCGACGAAGATTGATAGAAGAGTAATTTTATGGATCCAAGAATTTTTAACGGGTCGTTCCCAGAAAGTGAAAGTTGAAGGCCGATTCTCGGATGAAATTACCGTAACGTCGGGTATCCCTCAGGGCAGCGTAATCGGAACTTTGTTATTTTTGGCGTTTATAAATGACTTACCAAATGGGATTCGCAGTGACTGTCGATTGTTTGCGGATGATTGTGTAATATATCGAAAGATAGATGACTCACAAGACAATGCAGTACTTCAAGATGACTTTAACTTGGTCTATAAGTGGGCGATTGAAAATAAAATGAAAATAAACACAAGAAAATGTAGTCTAATAAAAATAGGGAAAGTGCGAAGGCAAGATTTTCAATGTAACATTGGCTCGGAAATACTTGTAGAAGAAGATTCTTGCAAATATTTGGGCGTTCACGTAAGAAATGATATGAAATGGAGTAGTCATATAGGATGTGTAGTTTCTAAAGCTTACAAATCCCTGCACTTTGTAATGAGGGTATTAAAAGGAAGTAGTACCTCTGCTAAAGAATTAGGATATTTGTCACTTGTAAGACATATTCTGGAATACGCCTCGGCGGTTAGGGATCCATATCAAGTAGGGCTCATAAATGAGTTGGAAATGGTACAAAGAAAGGCCGCTAGATTTGTGCTCAGTGACTTTAATCCCAGGAGCAGTGTGAGCCGTATGTTAAAGAAACTTGGGTGGGAATCACTTGAGGCTAGGAGGATGAAATCTAGACTCTGCGCTATGTACAACACGTATACAAATCAACCAGCATGGGGTGAGCTTAGCAAACGTATGGAAAAGCCTACTTACTTGGGTAGGAGCGATCATCCTTTCAAAGTTAATGGCCGACCACAGCGAACAAATTATGGTAAATATTCTTTCGTAAACCGTGCCATTGATAATTGGAACTCTCTACCTTCCGCATTCTTAGAGCCTTTTCCCAAAGATATAGGTGTGTTTAAGAAAAGACTGACTATTTGTGTAAATACTCAAGTTTAATTGTTAGTGAATTGTTATGTACAATTATTTATTTGTTATGTATATCTAATTTGCCACCGGGGGACACACCCCCAATTGCAAATAAACGAATGAATGAATGAATGAATTTACATTTAATAACACCAATAATGATCGCTAAACTACGAGGGTATCACTTCCACTTTTAATTTTATTTTAACTGTTAGCTAGATCCTATTTTACGTTAAACTTGAGGACGTGCCCACACCAAAAACAAAGAAAATGCTAGCATAACGTTTGACTTATAAGTGTAAAAGAAACATCTAGCTAGTTACACACAAGTCATAAGAAATAGGGAAAAAAAAGAAAATAACACTCCTGATTTTCATGCCATTTGCATGTCTGCCTGTCCAGATTAAGTATTGTTTGCACTTAATTGTCATCTACGTGCGTGTTAAATAGGTTGGCGATAGCGTAGTTATAGCCACGTCTAACATTGCATGATTGTTAACCGCCTGTGCCTTGAAGGTTATCACAGTGATTACAATTCGTAGTCTCAAATATATTGTATTCTGCCCTAGATCATGTCTCTAAATATGCTTCGAGTGCCCATTCGAAGAATGGAGGTCGTAGAAATAAAAATATTAGATCAACAATCCACTTCTTAGTTAATTTCGGATTATTACGTACAGTTTAGATAAAGAAAATTACGTCCCATGATATTCATACTCTGATTTAGTTCAAGTATTAACCCTCATCGTGTGTTTAAATAATCCATGACCAGAATAACATGTGCTGGCAAGTAGCAAAAACACTACTCCTGTCTCTCCAGCAAATATGAGGAAAAGTTCTCAACTACCCTGCAGCTACCCCCAATAATACATCGCCCTAATGACGAAAATGGTGGATCTGACAGTTCACCCTAAACCATAAACTTCGGTAAGACAATGCCGAAACGGCCTCAGTGTCCCTGGAATCTCAATCATATGCCGCCTTAATAGCGAAAATCCTGAGGGCAATAAAAATCTGCTCCACCAAACTGTCTTCTACGGACACAATAATTCCGTGACCCTATTTGATACATCTTTGGTCACACATTAATATGGGATCTCCTCATTCATTAAAAAACAAGATGTTTAGTAAAGAACATATAGCCTACTTTCTCCTAAATGCATGGGTATGTTTATAACTCATGTCCTTTTCAACGAGTATAATTGAATGCTGGTTGTAGTAGCTTGTTGAAATTCAACGTGCTATACGGATAATAAACGATGATTGATTGAATCCTCACCTAAATTATATATACACACACTAATACATCCATCAAAATAACACAGGTTTTCAGACAAAATACAATACTCACCCCAGTACTCGTGCCTAATGACCGTGATGTCCATGCATCTCAAATGAAACAACAACAACAGCTTCCTACCCAAATATTTCCTCGTATAAAATTATACACACTAGTAAGCCTACAGACATCACAGTGACACAGGTCACCAGACAACTTCTACACACACCCAAGTAAGCGGGGCTACAAGACAATGATGCCGCAAACCCCCTAAAGAATCAACAACAAAAACAACAACAACAATTGACTCTACCGCGGATCAAGCTCAACGAATATTAATCACTGTATTCGAGTGTTGAAATACTATGTGGTGTTATAAGTTATGAATATATAATCTTTTCGACTGCAAATACACGCTATATATGCTTAACATTATAATGTGTGAGTAGTTATAAATCAATAAATACCAAGAAAAGGAAGTAACAAATTTGAACCTGCAGGGATTTGAACCACGAACCCCGAAACTATGAGCCCAGGTTGGTACCATTACACCACGGATACACTACGATAATCCTTGGTATGGTCAGCATAACTGTATCATATTTTGTGTTGAAATCAACGATTTCATTAGCTTTTTTTTTGCCATTTCTATAAACCATTTAATACTAAATATGTATTATTTTTATAACTGTATCATATTTTGTGTTGAAATCAACGTTTTTGTTAGCGTTTTCTGCCGTTTCTATAAACCAGTTGATACAAAATATGTATTATTTTTTCAGTACATTCCTAAAAGGATATGAAGTTACGAAGTTATAGAAATGTATGGATTTACTAGCAAATATAGCAGCCATTTTGACATCGGGATGGCACGGCTCCACAACGATATGGCACGATAAGCATTAGTCACTTCTACGGTTACATGCTTCAATTATAATATGGTAATATCCTACCGGTCACCTCCTTGAGGGCAGTTTAAACCTCCCTATATATGATAAGGTAAATTGTTGAGGCCAGGCCTTGTTGAATCATAAGTTACGGTTAGGCTATAATACTGACATGATTCATACATCCACTATCTTGAAACTACTTGGCTGTTGACCTTGTAGTTTGGGCAAAAGACGCTTCCCACATTAAGGTATATTGTTCCAAAATTTGGTAGAGATCGGATGATTAGGTTAGTCGTAATTTGATTTAGGTTCAGAACATTTGGGGAGGTGCCATTTCTTTTATGTTATGATGGGGGGGATATACAACATGACATTTAGTTGTCCCTTGCTAGTGGTACCTCTGTACCATAGGTGGTTCGATTTGGTTTCGTTGTGTTTGAATTGATAGGGGGGATCAATTTGCACACATACACGGCCGCCATCAGCAAACTATTGGGCTGATGACCTTGAAGTTTGGTCAAAAGACGCTTCCCACATGAAGGAATGTTGTTACAAAATTTGGTAGAGAGCAGATGATTAGATTAGCCGTAATTTGATTTAAGCTTTGAACATTTGGGTGGCCGCCATTACCTTTCAATCAAGATGGCGGCGAAATACAGTATAGCATGACACTGAGGTGCCCTTTGCTAGTGGTACCTCTGTACAAAGTTTCGTTCAATTCGGTTTCACCGTGTTTTAATTGATGGTGGGGGGAGACAGGCATGCAGAGTACACACACATACATACTCGCAGACACACAAGTTTTTGGCCCTGTGTTGATCTCATAAGTCTACTTTCATTTTTTGCAAAAATTGAATGTAAGCCAAAAATCATGTTACAAGTTTCCTTGAATACCTTCATCAAAATTGAGTAGAATGAAAATAATCAGCCTTAAGCGGCTGTGACCTCAAAACATTTCGTTCTCGAACCCACGACATACCGTGAATAAAGCAAAGCCTTCTATCATTGTCTGCAGTAGTCTCATCCAGATTGCAAGCAGTTCATTTGCATGGCTAGCATCTACCAAATTCACAGGTACGATGACAAAAACAGGTTTTCGTTGTACTGCCGACTGTCAATATGCACAACCTGCCTAACTGGCAACATCAACGATCTAGTTGGTTAGTGCAGTGTTACATTCCTTATTGCAGTTGCATTCTCTAGCTTAAATAACAAAACAAGTCCGATACGTCGCTGTCACATTATTCACAACAAGTTCATACTGGCTTCACCAGAGCCTTAAGAAAAGTCCTTCTTTCATGTCAGGTAGAATAAACGTAAATATTAAATAGTGCGCTACTTCACGCCACTTTCAAACAATACGAAAAACCTCTTCAATTATTTACATGTGGCTTTCCAAAGCTCTCACAATCATCCAGTCCTTTCAAATTTTTGGAACGAAATATATCACACTCGATCTCCCCATATTTCTGAAATAATGTGGTGTCTTTAACTCAAAACTGGGATGGCTACAACCGAAGCCTCCATAAACCTTATCCTAATTCCAAAGTGTACAAAACAAAATATATTCTGCTCATAATCTTATTCATGATTAACAGTGGCCTCCTTAGACCATCCTAAAGTGTCTAAATTACAACCATTTACAAATATATTGTGGGAAAAAATGTTTCACGGCGCGACCTTTGCATTTAGTGAAGCTGTCGTAACTAAAATACTGTAAATAGTCTACAGCCTACTACTGAAAATTGCCTGAAAGTTATGCGTAATATGTGATCTATAATGTTACTCTACGAGACTCTAATTATGTACAGAAATACATGGTAAAAACTCACATAGTCGTTGGAACTTGTTGGTGCATGTTGTAGCTTAGACCGTTGGCTTTGGACGTCGTGCCTAGCTCCCATGAGCTTAACCATCGTTTTCATCGTTTCATGGTGTCGTTTCCAAACTCTGCAATCCGCCAAGTTTATCTCACCTACTCCATTAGAACCACCATCTCAATTATGGGAATATCAGCCATGTGGTTAGTGATGAACAACCAATTAATCATGATACAGATTAAAACACTGGATTTAAAATACAGTTTGTACTGTGATAAAACACACTGATTATGCACGTGTGCGGACAATGTTGCAAGAATTACCATAGTAACTTCCGCCACAGAATTTACCACACTCTTTTTTCGGCGTAATTCACTGATTCTAATACTGGCAATATCACAAACAGTCTCTGTGATGTTTCACATCAAATTGCGGTCCTCGTAAAAATAAAATTGTTAAGCGCTTATTTCAATTGTTCTCTGACTTATCGGACTACCGTGCTCTCTCAAATATTGTATCAAAGCTTTTTCACCCGACCATGTGGTTCGACTCGACCGACTTTTACCAAAAATCACATTAACTATTTTCACAAATGGCCCACTCAGCCTTACATTTAAACAAATACCCTTCTAATACACACAATCGCGTAGCCAAAAATGGCCGATTAGCTCAGATTTCAATCACCACGTTTTACGTCACAGAAGAAAAATCCATCCGCCCTCGTGCGGGAACACAATAGGAGTAAGTTCTCTTCTGCCGGATATGAGTAGGTAAGTTGACAGATAACTCATGAGTCATTGAGCGACTAAATTCACAGTTCTCACATTGGCGACATCAATTAATGTTTTTATAATATAATATAATAGACTGTGATGTGTGAGGCTGCATGTGAGTGTGCCTGGTGACGGACTGTTTTAGTGGTAGTACTTGTTGTTGGTGGAACTTAAGTAATTTTTCGTTTGTAGAATTTTGGTATTTAATTGTTAGTAGAAGGTTAGTATTTTTGTAAGTAGAATTGCTCTTTACTTATTCTGAAAGGGAGTAGCAGCCTTTCAGAATAAATCAGGTCTTTACTTGTCTTATAGACGGTTAAGATATTGATAATATAAGCCAACTAATGGCAACACTGCGTTCTGCTGCACGGCTGAAAGCAACGGGAAACTACAGCCGTAATGCTATTCCCGAGGATATGCACCTCTCTATGCATAATTACATGTGATGATGGCCTCCTCCCTTGTAAAATTTCAATCCGGAGGTTAACTAGTCCCCCGTTCGGATCTCCGGGTGGGGACTACTGGAGAGGGGGTTAACATCACAGAAGTGACAAAGAGGAAATCTGACATTCTACGGATCGGAGCGTGGAATGTTAGAAGTCTGCTAGGAGATGGAAAGTTAGAAAACTTAGAAAGGGAAATGGATAGGTTGAGGTTGGATTTGGTTGGGATTAGTGAAATGCGCTGGCAGGAAGAACAGGACTTTTGGTCAGGTGACTATAGGGTCATTAGCACTAAATCAAACAATGGCCAAGCAGGGGTTGGTCTCATATTGAGTAGGAAACTTGGACAGCGGGTGGAATATTATGAGCAATATAATGAACGGATTATTGTAGCAAAAATCAATACTAAACCTACGTGCACCACAGTGGTACAAGTCTATATGCCTACCAGTCAAGCTGATGATGAAGATGTTGAAATGGTCTACGAAGAAATAAATGAAATTCTGAGGTATATCAAGGGTGATGAAAATGTTATAGTAATGGGAGATTGGAATGCTGTGGTAGGAAAGGGCAGAGAAGGGAAGATAGTAGGAGATTTCGGATTAGGTGACAGGAATGATGGAGGAAGCAGGCTGATGGAATTCTGCACCGAGCATGAGTTGGTCATAGCTAACACCTTATTCAACAACCACAATAGAAGAATATACACTTGGATGAGAGGAGGAGATACAGGGCGTTACCAAATCGACTTCATTGTGGTCAAGCAGAGGTTTCGAAACCAGATTTTGGATTGCAAAACATATCCTGGTGCTGACATTAACTCTGACCACAATCTGGTTGTTATGAAATGCAGATTAAAGTTGAAGAAACTGAAGTAAAGTCAAAAGCCAAAAAGGTGGGCAATAGACAGACTGAAAGTGAAGGATGTTAACGAAAGATTCAAGAAGAGTATAAAGGAAGGACTAATGAAAAACCTTAAACCAACTTCAATTGCAGACGGATGGGCACTTTTGAAGAATGAAATAACAAAATCCACAGAAGAAAACATTGGTAAGAAAGAAAGAATAGGTAAAAAACCGTGGATCACTCTGGATATACTGGAATTGATGGATGAAACGCGAAAACACAAGAACGAAAGAGATGAAAAGGGGAAAGCAGAATACAGACGTCTGAGAAATGAGGTTAACAAGAAGTGCAAGGAAGCGAAAGAAGAATGGTTGAAAGAGAAATGTGCAGGTATAGAAAATTGTCTGAAATTAGGAAAAGTAGACACAGCTTATCGAAGGATTAGGAATACTTTTGGGGAAAAGAAGACTATGTGCTGTAATATTCAGGATACAAATGGAAAGCCTCTAACAGATAGGGAAGAAAAGGTTGAGAGATGGAAAGCTTACATAGCGTGTTTGTATAAGGGAAAGGAGATTGAGAATCATGTAATGGAAAGGGACGAGGAAATTGATGAGGATGCAAAAGGAGATTTAATATTGAGATCAGAATTTGACAGAGCATTGGAGGACTTAAGCAGGAACAAAGCACCAGGCATAGATGATATACCGATTGAGTTGCTACGCTGCATAGGAGATGAAGGTCTGATCAGGTTATTTCACTTGGTGTGTAGGATTTATGAGACAGGTGAGGTACCCCCTGACTTCAAGAAGGATGTTATTATCCCTATACCAAGAAAGTGGGAGCCGACAGATGTGAAGATTACCGTACAATCAGCTTGATTACTCATGCTTCAAAAATCCTGTCTAGAATAATTTACAAGAAGATGCAAAGCCAGATAGAAACGGAGTTGGGTGAAGACCAGTTTGGTTTCAGGAGAAATGTAGGAACAAGGGAAGCTGTACTAAGTCTTAGGCTGATTTAGGAAGGTAGAATAAGGAAAAACAAGAGAACGTTCATGGCATTTGTAGACTTAGAAAAGGCTTTTGATAACGTTGATTGGAATAAATTGTTAGACATTTTGAAATCTATTGGAATAAAGTACAGGGATAGGAGGGCGATATACAATATATACAGAAACCAGACAGCAGTCATTCGAGCTGAAGGACATGAGAGAGAAGCTGGTATTCAGAAAGGTGTAAGGCAAGGCTGCAACTTATCGCCCATACTTTTCAATCTTTACATTGAACAAGCAATGAAGGAAATTGGAGAAAAATTTTAAGTGGGAGTGAAGATTCAAGGAGAAATAATTTCAACTCTGAGATTTGCTGATGACATCGTCGTCTTGGCCGAAACGCCTGAGGATTTGAATGAGTTTTTGAATGGTATGGACTCCGTCTTACGGAATGAATACATGATGAAAATGAATAAATGTAAAACAAAAATACTGGAATGCAGCCGAAATAAATCAGAAACCTCTATGGACATCAAATTGGCAGGTGAAAATCTGAAAGAAGTAGGAGACTTCTGTTACTTAGGAAGAAAAATAACCAGCGATGGACGAAGCAAAGAGGATATAAAAAGTAGGTTGGCTCAGGCAAGGAAAGCCTTTCTACAAAAAAGGAATCTGTTGACATCGAATATAGATTTAGGTATTAGGAAGTCATTTTTGAATGCCTTTGTCTGGAGCATGGCGCTCTATGGGAGTGAAACTTGGACTATTGGTGCAGCAGAAAAGAGGAGAATTGAACCATTTGAAATGTGGTGTTACAGGAGAATGACGAAGATCAGATGGGTAGATAGGGTGACAAACGAAGAGGTATTAAGACGAGTGGGAGAGGAGAGATGTTTCTGGCGACTGCTAATGAAGAGAAGAGATAGGTTAGTTGGACACATACTAAAACACCCAGGAATAGCAAGCTTAGTTATGGAAGGAAGGGTTGAGGACAAGAACTGTAGGGGTAGACCAAGGTTAGAATATGTTATACAGATTGCTTCGGATGTAGGGTGTGGTAGCTATGTAGAGATGAAACGATTAGCTCAAGACAGGGAAGCATGGAGAGCTGCATCAAACCAGTCAAAAGACTGAAGACTCAAACAACAACAATTTAAGGAAAATCTCAAAATAAGTTCATATTTTACCAAATACAGTTCAGGCATTTCCATTGCTTCAGTGGGTTAAATTCATTAAATTTTCACGGCATCCCTTGCATGTTCTTCCTTGGTCAAGGTGTAAATATATCCACTACTCAGGTCAAAAATTTCAATTGGAACAGGTTCGAAGCTTCCACGGTGCATTGCAGCTGTTGACCAACTTAACATAATGAAAATTATCATGGGAGATGATCCGTTCGTGCACAATATGCCATAGTTAATACAGTATTTCATATAATTGTCATAGGATAAACTCCTCCAGCTATTCCATGTGAGTATGAATCTCCAGGTCAATACCCAGTCCTGGTGCTGTAAGCAGGACAAATTTCTGCTCCAGACCTGAGTGTTGAGCGATGCCCCCCACCTATCCTCTAATTAACTAGCCTGTGCTGTACAGTATAATGGGCACCAAATGACGTTGATCCCATGAGCAATATGCACACGGGACTAAACGCAATCCACATGAAAATTTATGTGTATTTGACATTAACGTTCAGCAAACTCAGAAGAAAGGATGTTGAGCTAACTGAAGGTATTAACCAAGGATTAGGGGGTCGAATTTAGGCGGAATTAACCCTTTTGACGCTAAGCAATTAATGAGTGGTTATGCTAAAATGCCAAGCATGTTTAGTGAATTTACAAGTGTTTGATAAATATAATCTCCTACCTATATTTTTCAAGACGGAATGTTGATATTTTTCGGTAGTAGATTAGCATGTTGTCAACGTACTAGATGATAAATAATTAATACTTTGCCCCATTTGCGCCAGAAAGAAAATAAAAATAAAATTGAAACTTTAATATGACTGACAGTTTACACCATTTAAATAGTATATTTTGTGATATACACCGCATACTTAAATTAGCTCCAAGCAAAATCATCAACATACACGCCTTCCAAACATAACGCACGTGAGAAGCCACCTAACTGCAGCACTTTCAAAGAATACGTATTATAAATCCAACTATTCGCAGAAGTTAAACACATCGATATACAGTATTCTAAGAGAGAATGATTCCCGCTCTGTCTTGGCCACAACAGTGATAGCGCTGGGTGGCTTGAAATTACACTAAACATTTTGAAAAACGGATAGATCGGCCTGTGGCATTTTTAGCTGAAGCTCCCTCAGCCGTTATATCGGTCCTGTTGCTCTATAAGGGTCAAACTCACCAATGAACGGAAGGTCACCGTCGCATGTCACAGGTAAACTACACAACTAAAGGAAAAATGTGACCCCCCCTCATTTGGCAATTTTGATTAATTTAAGGGTATCTTAGTGAATGCATGGTAGATTGTCTTCTTCCTCGTCTACCTTAGTGCCCCCAAGGCACATTATATTATGAATACACCAAGGAGTGAAGATGAATGGAGTTTCGTCAACACAACTCCTCAACTGACATTTACCTTCCAACGTTGTCTGGATACGCTGGATACGCTGAGATGTCAGAAAACCAAAACTTCTTGCCAGTAACTTGGATATTTAAGACAATGCTTGAAGTCAACCATCGGTCCCATTATAATTGAGCACCTTAAGCATTGCATGTTTGATGAAGAGCGCACGGACCCATGCAGGATTCTCGACGAATACTACGTAGGATTTGAAGACACTAGCCAGATTTATTATCAAGTCAGATCATGAAGTTAGGAATGCGTGAACTTCCGTTACCTATTGTTCTGTATCGAGAATACACAGCCCTCAGCACAATCATTTTCAGATTATACTTTTGATATGGAGGTTTCCAATTTAAATATTTATAATTTTCCCCAACCACGTCCCCAATGTAGTTTGCCCGAAGTGTGCTTATTTTCTTGTCATTATTTTTTTGAGTGGGGTGTGATAGTGCAACAGTAAAGCTGCTTGCCTCTCACCCGGACGGACCGAGTTCAATTTCCGGTCAATGTATGTGATATTTTTAGCCAACTTTTCACATTTTGCAAAAATGAGGAAAAAGTAGACTTATGAGATCGATCCGGGAAAATGTGTGTCTGTGTGTCTGTCCTGTCTGTCTGGCTGTGTGTGTGTGTCCCCCTATCAACTCCTAAACGGCTGCAGCAATCAAAACCAAATTTAGTATGAGTAAAGATGTGCACCGGAATAGCTCACGTCCATATTTGAAAATGATGTCAGTGCTACCAGCTGCTGAAAAAACGCACTAGAAATTTGAGCTCCATGTTGGATATCTTACAAGGTATGCATGGGAGCTATTCCGAAATAGGCACACATGTAGATAATACTATTTTAGTTTAATTTCCAGGAGGCCAACCATGACAGTGTTGCCAAAATAATTTTAAGCCTTCTGATAGGTCCAATGTTTAAATGCATATAACTTCTACACTATCAATTGGATTTCAATCAAATTTTGTATGTAATATCTTTACATAAACAGATATGACTGAGCGTAATCTTAAGAGCCACCAGGGCTGCCAACTGTTAATAATTGCTCTCTCTATTTTTTAAAATCCAAATACCAATATATCAGAAAGTATGCAAGCCAACAGCTTTAAACTATGCACACGTATATTCTGACATTTTAGATTAATTTGGAGTAACTTATATACGTCAGTTCTACCAACATGATTATAAGCCTGCTGATAACACCAATTTTTAAATACATGTAACTTCTATACTATCAGTTGGATTTCAACCAAATTTCGTATGTGCTATGTGTACCATAACAGATATGACTATAAGTATTGTTAAGAGCAATCAGGGCTGCCAACTGTTAATAAATGCTGTCTATATTCTTTTTACCCTAATATCAATATATCAGAAAGTATGCAAGCCAACAGCTCTATGCTTTGCACACGTATAGCACCTGACATTCTAGATTAATTTGGAGTAATTAATACAAGGCAGTGCTGCCAATATGATTCTATGCCTGCTGATATGTCCAATTTTAAAATACATGTAACTTCTATACTAACAAATGGATTTCATCCAAAATTGCCACAACAAGATATCATAATAATTCAGATTATTTCTGACCAGCACACGCATGGTATTGTTGGCAACATGCTTTTACGCGTGCTGATAGATCCAGTGTCTAACTGCATGTAACGACCATTGGACTTCAACCAAATTTTGTATTCTGTACCTTAAGAGGTGGAACTAAGAATATATTCAGTCACCAGGGCTGTCAACTGTAGTTCTCTATTAGGCTACATTATACCAGGTATATTTTGAACTAATTAGATATTTCGATATTACCAACTTAATTTCGTCATTATTGTAGATTGGTTCATATATTGTAGAATAATCATTGGCATGAAAAGTAGGCTGTATAGTTCTTCACGGAACTTCTTGTTTGATGTGAATTATCTCGTCCTGTGGTTCAGATTCCACGTCAACATGAAGGTCCCGTGGCTCATGCTCGCGATATTAACATTCACGGAAAACTACAAACTTTATTCCTTAATTTTCTCGAATTCAGTAATACACCTCAAATGATTTATTTTACAGTATATATTGCTCCACTGATTAAAAATGCTTGTCTTCTTGCGTCAATAATAAGAAGGGAATTCTAAATCGTTGGTCACTTGTGCCCTTGTGAATGAATATTTCTGAATGGAACAAGGGATTGCTACCAGGGTTCTGTTTCACGCTCTTTACACGGGCGGAAATGAGGTGACAACTTGATCTCCTGGAGACAGCAATTACAGAGCTAACCTGTTGCAATTTTCAAACGGTAGACTCTCTTTGAAGTCGATCGGTAACAGGAAATCTGTCATCGTTATCCGTATGCTAACGGACACCAATTGCGGGCCACATTAACTTTCTCTCCTAGTCAGAACAAGGAGTAAAGCGGAGCTGGCAGAGAAGCTAAGAGGTGAGTAGAGTTTCACGCCTGACTGTATATGAAGGTTATATTTACACAGGACTTTTACCTTTAATTATTGATAACTATCAACCCGCCCGGCTTCACCCGGGAACAGTTATGAATGCATTACGTGATAAGAGCTTTCTTTTTTCAATGTCAATGAACAACGACCAATATCCGTATTATGTCTCGGCATGATGGGTTAAAATCACTAGCTGGACTATTAACTATATAATCATGGAGATGCATGTGCAACAAATTCTTGTCAGACGTAATTTAAGAATGGCGAGGTGCATGAAACACAAATCCCCCTTCCGTCCAATCTTAACTTGACTGTGAATTTTGCGGAACGAAAAGTTCACAGGCGAAATGAAGAAAAGCCGAGTTGCACTTCCAGGAAAACTCCAAACACAACCACCCTTCTCAGAAGTCTTAACTCAATACGACTCAATGGTTTGCTGCTGGCTGTATCTGGGGCAATATGTTCGCCCGCTAGCTAGGCTGTAGCAGGGATGATAGACTCGCCCTTAGCTAGCTCGTACACTGTCGCCTCAGTAGTTGAATGGACATGGTTGGAAGAAGTTAAAACGTAAAAACACATAGTGGGCGATGTATTGAAGATAGACATATTGTGCCCTTTCGTAAAAGAAATATGCAAATCACTGTCCAGCTGCTCAGTCTTATCTCTTTGGGGGCATAGAACGTCCTCCCACTGAGTGATTCACACATTATAGGACCTAACTTAGGATAACACTTCACTGAAATGAAATTCAAAATCCTACTAATAAAACTATTTAATTCTCAAAACTTGGCGCTACAATACACAAAACAACTGAATCAACATCACACTTGTTCTAATGAACAAGGAACAATACACATTAATCAGAAAAAAATCAATAATTTAGGTTCCATTGAACCCTAAACAAAATTATCAAAACTAGTTTCACTTCCATTTAGCAACATTACAAACTTCTCTCAAAACGAGTTCTAAAAGTCTCGGATAAATTTATTATGTATAATTTTATGTTTAAAATCCCATTAAACATTCCAAATTTGAATATATTAAAAAGAAATTTAAGTTAAATACAATTCAATAGTATCAACAATTACCATTCATTTGGGAACCACATGACATTCACAATATATCATCCCTCTCTCCAACACTACCAAAACTGTATTTGTGTTCGGGAATCTCATGTATCACAAGCGTTGAAGACTACTGATTTACTCAACTCGAAATAGACTCCCAGCTACTCGATATCTCCAACAATCACTTGGGAACAATAACATTTATCATGCAACAATGCAAAGGGATTTTCATTATTGTCTCAATTGACAATTTAATTATTCATGAAGTGCGGATCTATAATAAAATGGCAAGGATAAAGAATCAATATAAAACTCGGTACAGATTACCGGTCCGTTAATAGGTTTAATACATCAGAGTGCAGACATGGTCTGTCTCTGTCCTGGGCCTACCCCAACCGTGACCTCCATTAAGAAAACGTCGAGACACTACAGGCTTAAATTTATGACTGGGGAGGAGAGTCAATGCTCCCTCCTTTCTAGGCGGGACTTAAAACACCGCTTCCATACAAGCGTGAAACTGAACTTGGGAAGGCTACACATCACATTAATATAACAACAATATTCTGTGGTTCTACTGAACTATTTATGTAGCTCAGGTATGATTATAATTTCGGAGTTTTAACACTGGGAAGTAAGAATTCAAAACCAATCATAATTAAGGGGCTTCCGACGTGTGAGACATCTGGTTCGATTCTCTGGCCAGCCTCTAGGACACTTCCGTTCTTGAGGGTTTAGGGCAAATTCCATAGAGCGAGGGTATCTGACCACTCCTCCTAATAATAAAAGCGACTTTGGGAAAATGTATTCGCACACAATTCCACGCTTGACAATAATATAACACCCTTTTAAAAGTTTGTCACAGCAAACACATACAAAATCAATTACTTCAGCCCAGCTGTACCCCGCATTTATAACTCCTGGCATTATTTTCACCGCAAATTTTAGCGTGACCATTTATTATATAGCGCTCAGAGGCGACAATCAATACATTCGTAATGCCTTCCAAAGTTTAATATTTATTTCAACATAATTCATTTATTTCATCGTCCATAATTAACAGATTTGCCTTTCACTAAGTCTCGACTTTTCATTTCCAAGAACACAACTGGTTCCATAATTATTATTATCATTATTTTTATCATTATTTGTAGCACATAACGGCTCATACTTGAATTATTACTTCAATAATTAGTTTATTCATTACATTACTCTTATCATTTTTAGCACATAACTGCTCTTACTTGAATTATTATTTCAATAATTTTTACAATGCATTTTCCTTTTTTTATAATATCCTGATTGCATTTTAAATAACATTAGCTCTTTTATATTCACTAGTATTTCACTGAATACGATTTCATTTGATTACACAATACATTTTTGCAATTTTTGATTTATATCCCGCACTTTGTCATACTCACACAGTTTTACATCCCTGATTTTTTATATTACTGGAGAATACCTTCTCCGTGGTTACCATTGCTACATGAGACTCCCGAATCCAAAACACATAATACATTTGTGTGTTACTTACATGGCTTATCCGGCCCCATCGTCCGAATTCCAGTGGAACGACATTCGGCCGACATTAAATTTCTTACTTCATGATGATACACATATTTACACTCGTTGAATTGCCCTCTGGATTACACATTTTTAGATTAATATGAGGGTTTACACACATTTTCACTACACTAAAAAGAATTATAACTTTCACTTAATATTATATTTACACCCACAGAATTTCACTTTTTGTGGCATCAAACACACGTGAATTCTTTCTTCACCAAATCCCAGGGGTGCAATTTTCGACGCTGTCTTCTAACTCCTATTCTGATATTGACAGTCTCGTACGAAATGAAACCTCCTTGGATATGAATTCCCTCCTAATTCTGGTGTTTAATTTATCGACATTGACAATACTGCACGATAATATAATCTTTTCCGGTTCGCAATTGTTTATCTGGGAAACGGTATGTTTTTTTACGTTTACCCCTGAAGTCACTATACTGCGCTTTTGCAATTGTTTATTTGATACTATGCGTCGGAACTGAATTCGGACGGCTATTGTCTTTTGTCTGTGGAGTACTTCTTTGAAACTCAACGTGGCTACGGATATCTGTTTGTAGATTCCTACTTCTATCGCCACTTTGTTACCCTAATCTCCTCAACCAGGAAAATTAGCTATGTTTCGACCCTACCGTGGTTATACTAACGCACTTGGAAAACGTTTTAGAGTATCTACTCTTTGCTGATGTCTCGTATACTTTCGAGATACTATGTTCTCACTGCGATTACTAGTGTCGGGGCTTCAACTACCCTCGCCGGCTAACGTATGTTTTCGCTCAATGTTTATAGCTTGCCTACCACCGTAGACTATTATACTTTCGAAGTTCTGACTATACTTTCCTTTCGAAAAGAAATTCAACGTTTTTAAAGCGCGGCGACACTGAAGAAAGATGGACAGTACTTCGATTTAGAGTACTTCCGCGTCGTGATACAGGTTCGAGTCCTACTGACTGAACACGACTGCCGGTGCTGACAAGCAGCACGACCAATACGTGGTCTGATGAGTTACTGCATTCTGGTGAAACAGCGTGACACCCCTCCTTAGGGTTCACCTAGACTGCATGATCTTGCTTGGGCCCCTGGCCCTTATATCTGATTCTGTCAAAAATAAACAAATTTCTCTTCTTCCTCATCACCAATTTCCAAAATAATCGTCGTACGATGTTAAAAAAAATCTCTGAAAGGCTGAGGTCTTAAACGTCTCAACAATGTATAAATTTCCAGGAATCGATCGTGTGAATCTTTAATATTAATTTAAATGTTCTCTTCAGATGCGTGGGTAGTGATTTCGTTTTGTCTCCCACCACAAGTTCCTGGTTCGGGAATTCACCGACGACGTAATGCTGAATTTGCATTTCTTCCTGGTACAATTTCTAAGGACTTATCCACTCTAAAAATCTCTTTCCCTAGATAATTATTACTGATGGAGTCCTTTCTTTACTTTAATGCCTACAAATGGCTTAATTTCAATTATTTCTTTGTTTTCCAGGCTCCTCCCTTCATGCGACGCTGCCATTTTATTGTCGACTCAGGGCTATTTCCGAAACTACGTCCCTCTCATCAATGGAATATTTTCAGATCTAATTTTACCGCGTGCGTAACCAGCTCTCTGGTGACTGTTCAGATGACCTCACCGGGCAGCTGTGGCCTGGCAATCTCTGGTTGCACAACTTGTCTTTGCCTCACGCAATCCTATGCAGTATTAGCTTCTCAACTAACTTCAGAATTCCCTTCTAAAGCCTGCATTTATTCTTTCTTTTCTCCAAAATGCAAGGATATGGGTTCGATACTGAACCTCTCCCATAGGTTCAATATGCTCTCACGGACTTTTTTGTAGATCATTTCGTGCTGATCAATTCTAATACTTACAGTATTTAGATATTTTTAACGGTTTGCCCAGCGTAAGCTTACAAAGCGCTCGGACGCCAGGTTTTTGTTTTTACTTTTCCACTGAAATCGTTACTGCATGGCTTCCTTAGATCATAGATAAATTATTTTCTACAGAAATCATCCTCGAGATATCCTTTACAGAATGGTGAAAACCGCATCAAAATCCATCCAGTGGTTCTCGAGTTTACCCATAACATCCAAGAATCGAGGACTTTGTTTTATACTAAGTAGAGATGATATACCATGTGTCTGTAATAATCTCTTCCTAGTATAAAACAAATTAACGGGTGTAACGGGTAATCTCGAGAACCACTGGAAGGATTCAGATGCGGTTTTCACCATACTGTATAGGATTTCTCGAGGAAGTTTGCTGTATAAAAATATTCATTTATGACCAAAGGAAGCCGAGCAGTGCCAATTTCAGCAAAATCAATTCGTAGGAAAACCTGCCATCTGTGCGCCTTTTTAAGCTTACGCTGGGTAAACCTTAAAAATATCTGTATACTATGAGTGTAAGAATTGTTCGGCATGAAATATTCTACAAAAGCGTCCACGAAAGCATCTTTAAAACATCGCCCACTATAAGAGCATTTACGTGTTCATTTCTTACAACAATCGACATTTAAAGGAAATTTGAATTACTAGCTTTTTTAACGAGTTTACGTGCTAGCGAAGGAGCCTATCATCCCAGCTTCGGCCAGCATCAAACTGTTGATTCGTCTCGAATTAAGACTTCAGAGAAGTGTGTATGTGTTTGGAGTTTCGCTGTTCATCTCGACTTTTCTGAATTGTGTCTGGAACCTGCCGTCCGTGCGCCCTTGATGATTACGCAGGGTAAACCGTTAAGGATACCGGGCGAAGCCGGGTAGGGTTGCTAATATATTTAATAGAGCTCTTACAAGTGTGTTATATTTTAGTAGAGAAAACTTGGTGTATTGAAGATATGGCACAGCCATTTACAGAAAAAGTGACAGTCAGTCTGAAAGACTAGACTTTGTATCATTTTAAATGCTTCAAATGCTGAAAATGCTAGAAAGGCTGGAGGCTTCTCGCTTCGCTCGAAGTCAAAGACTCTTGACATGTTAGAAAGTTATCTGCGTAATACTTATCTTGCTTATCTTGTTTCATATTACTCGCGAACGGCAAGTGCAAACCAAGGGCAAAGCAAGGTCAAGCGCGTGGGATGCCGCACGCTCACCAGAGCGCGCGGGGAAGTGCCCCTTCCATCCAGTCTAAAAACACTTATAGTGGGCGATGTATTGAAGATAGAGATATGCTCTCGCGGACTTTTTGTAGAACTTTTCATTCTGACCAATTCATACGCTCATAGTATATTGATATTGTTAACGGTTTGCCCAGCGTAGGCTTAAGAAGCGCACGGACGCCAAGTTTGTTTTTGACTTTTTCACTGAAATCATTACTGCTTGGATTCCTTTGATCATACATAAATTATTTTCCACAGAATCTTTCCTCGAGATATTCTTTACAGAATGGTGAAAACCGCATCAAAATCCATCCAGTGGTTCTCGAGATTACCCGTGACATGCAAGAATCGGGGATTTTTGTCTTATACCAACGAAGTAGAGATTTTCGTGGAACACATGCACCAAGCGGTACTAAGACGTCACACACCTCAGTGCATCTGGGTACATTTCGTCGCGTCACCGTAACGTAACGCTAGACCCCAGCGTAACGACGAAGTCGACAAGATCATTTAAAATGATAAAAGGAATCTGTGACTTAACAGTCCATTGAGGGCCTTGGCCTACCAAGCTACTTCTACTGCTACTGCTCAGTCATATGACATGCATATTGTGGTGTGACTCGTGCTAAGCGTGGCGAATCTCCTCAGCCATTAATATTGGCTTTCTTGATAAGGGTTGCTGACTCTTTGATTGTCCTCACGAGGCTGAGTACATCCAATTTTATCCCTCACGTCAATTTTTAAAACCATAATGGCAGGTGGAATCGAACGCGGGAACTCCTACGTAAGAGGCAAGCACACTACTACTACCATGGGGCCGTAATACTTCTAAATTATGTATAAGTGGAATACACCTGTCACGTTCAATCCCAAGAGCTAACACCGGACAGTGGTGCCCCCAATTATTTCTCACGACACCCGACACTATCTGGATGTAGGGCACTGGATTTATAGTTCTATGTGCTACCAATACATAAATCACTCCTCATTTCGGAGTTATTTACTTTTCACCAATATTCCTTCAATCTGATACCACCTTATGCACATTCCGCTCCAGAAAATAAAATCCCCAGCCATTGGGTAGATAATTAACCATCATAAATTTTGGAACTATGTTCATTGTTGTTAGCCTATTATTATTATTATTATTATTAGGATTATTATCACTATTATAATAATAATATTTATTTATAATAATAATAATAATAATAATAATATTAAAATTATATTTACGGGACAAGATATTGTCTCACGTGTACCACAGATCTAGAGTAAATTGTTATTTTTATTGTTGTTGTTCGATTTAGAAACTTGACCATCATGGTACTCCAGCTCCGCGCACTTGCGAGTGTGTAGAATGTGTCTGATATACCTGGTGTCTGTAGTAGTGAGTATATTTATAATTGGGGAGAGGGTTACCGTAGCCCTAAGTTGAGAACGATCAAGGTATTTTCCTGGAGTAGAAGTGGAAAGCTACGGAACACAATTTCTATGACCGCTTAGTTAGTAATTATACCCACCACTACTGAGTTTTGTCTCACTAGGTTGAGTTCCAGCCCAAAGACCAGCGTTTTCTTGGAAGAATCGGGAATCGAACCCGGCCCTCAAGAGTGACAGCCCAGAATGCTAGCTACTATTCCAAGAGGTAGTCTAATTGGTTCAGAAGAGAAATACGCCAATGTTGGTGCATCTGGGGACTGTTAATTGGCCAGTTCACGTGGGAGTCTCTGTTCATCCCACGGGGCTGCATGGCTACGGGCCTAGAATAGCCCTCAGGCATGCCAATGTTTGATGCTTTGTAAATATTTACTCAACGCAACTTATTACATTTGTGCTTAATGTAATAATTAAAAGGAATAAGTGGAATTTTCACATGTTTGCAAAGAATCATACAAGGAAAAATTATACGTATAGCATGTGAGAGAAATGGTTGACTAGTGGCCCGAATAATTCTAATTCACGTACAAGTTTGTGTCAAAATCAAAGTATTATTAATTTTATTTCGTACCATAGAAGTTACTCAAGAGAATGTCTTGCCTTGGGGCGGTCATATTTGTAAATTAACACTTGACAATGGAACTATAGTAACATTCACAAGGAGAACTATAAACAAAATTCACGCATTGTAAGGGTGTCTAGGCCATTTAACCAAAATTGCCGGAATATTTGAATAAAATATGATTCTAAATATGTTCATTAAAAAAACTACAATGATGTACAATATATGAGTCACGACTATTCTACAATGCGATTCCACTCGACACAGTCATCTCAAAGAGGACTGCATGATGGTAATCTAAAGAAAGTACAATTTATAAGTCATGATTATTCTAAAATGCGATTGCATACGACACAATAATCTCAAGGAGGACTACATGATGACAATCTAAAGAAAGTACAATTTATAAGTCGTGACTATTCTAAAATGCGATTGCATACGACACAGTCATCTCAAGGAGGACTACATGTGGGTAATCTAAAGTACAATCTTTAAGTCATGACACTCATGACTATTCTAAAATGCGATTACAAACCACACAATCATCTCAAGGAGGACAACATGATGGCAATCTAAAGAAAGTACAATTTATAAGTCGTGACTATTCTACAATCCAATTGCACACGACACAATCATCTCAAGGAGGATTATATGATGGTATTCTAAAGAAAGTACAATCTATAAGTCGTGACTATTTTTAAAAGCGATTGAACACGACACAGTCATCTCAAGGAAGACTACATGATGGCAATCTAAAGAAGGACAACCTTGATGATTTGTTATCTGCCTGAATCACCAGAAAATACTGTCAGGCTCTTACATGGTCATTTAGATATAAGAGCAATAAATATAGCTTAGCAACAGTACAAAGAGGACATAAATGTAGAAATAACACCCGATGTTATTCTTCCTATTCCGTCAGCAGTGAACACTAGCGCAGTTTCCATAGCAGAATAAGACCCAGCCTTCAGTTTAATAAATTCAATTGTAATTTAAATTAGAAATACTCTGTCATTGGCCCATGAAGCAGGCTTGGCATTTAGCAATATCTTCTCCACTACCATATGCAAAAACTTGATTGTCGTCTTTTAGGCATTCTGCAGATGACCCCATTTCCGTGGAAAGGGAAATGACCTCTGAACGTTACTCCCACGAATCCACTAGAAAATGTGCTGAGAAATGATGTGAGTCGCAGTAAGCCATATTTTCCAATTCAGGCACTGGCCAAATACCATAGTCACCCCCTTCCACGGGTCACCCATCTTTATTTATTTTCTGTGATATCTTCTCTCAGTAGTTTCAAAAAGGTCATCTGGATGAATAATCCATTGTTAAGTGAGAACCTCATCACACTATAAATAGACGCACGTACCTCGGACACGTTTCTACAGATAAACAACCATGAAAAATGCTAAGTGTCACTTCGATTGCTGCTGGCTGCGTGCAGTTCGGTGGATATGTACTGCAACATGGTCAGTCCGTAATTCTCTCGCTCTCTCTCTCACTCGCTATCGGCCAGCTCCTCACCCCGCTCTCACACGCACCGTGTCATGGTAAGACTTGATACACTCAGAGTTACGTGTGTTGCGCTGTAGCGTAGTAGGTTGGCTGTCAGGTTGTAAAGTCGTTCGGCACCGAGCAACCACAGTTCGACTCACGCCGTGCATATTACTTTTCTGAAGTAACACACCAAGATGATGTCATGCTACGAAAACAACCTCGTTTGGCCGAGCGCACGTTGACGATAATGCGTCATTACATTCAGCCATGGCTCACTATACACACGCATCCAGAAAGCACGTTCTGGCTCTCGTCGAACACAGCAATTACTGGGCGCGTGAGGCAGCAATCCGATGTAGTGTTTCACCGAGATCTGCTAAAAGATGGATATCGAAGTGGTGTGTGTCAGGGAGGATTGGTCGTCTACCGGGCACTGGTATACAGCGGGTTTCCACTGTAGAAGAAGACCGCCATTTAGTTACAACTTCGCAGGAAAATCCATTCTTTAACTCGGTAGAGCTCATGCAGACGACCATTTTTCCTGGATGTACATACACGGCCCGTATACGATTACGAGAAGCAGGAATTGCTTGCAGAAAAACCTGCAATCAAGGAATGTCTCTCCGACCAACATATAGCCTTTACTGAGCTGGAATTTAATCGTAATTGGGATCAGCTCATCTTCTCTGACGAGGCATGTGTCAGTTTGGCAGAGGGCTGACCGGTTCGTGTTTATAGGCCACGTGGAACCCAGTACGAGAAACAGTATGTGGCTGGGCGCACACGTAGTGGCCGCATATCTGTGTCGTGCTGGGGGTGGAGGTCGTCTGATGGGGCTGGAGTGCTTCGTCGGATAGATGGACATCTCACATCGGACCTATATTTAAACATCTTACAGAATATTATGATTCCTAGTGTGAGAGAGCGCTATCCACATGCAGTACTTCAGTTCGTGCAAGACAACTCTCCAATCCACATGAGTAGGAGTTTTCAGGGCTGGTTTTCTGAGCAGAACTCCATTGAACTGCTCAACTGGGACCTTCGAACTCTAGAATTGAACCCCATTGAGCATGTGTGGGCAAAGTGGAAACGCCATATCAGGGAAAACTGGCCTCACTCTCCCCCTCGTTCGCAGAATGCATTGTGGGAGATTATGTTGTAAGCATGGGAGGCGATTGCCCTTGATGAACAGTACTTCAGAAATCTAGTTCAGTCAATGCCACGTCGGCTACAGCAAGTAGTCGAAGCCGGTGAATACTGGACGAGATATTGATGAAGTGTCTACAACAGTCCTTTTCATGACTAACAATAAGCAAATTCATTAAGCCAGAATTCCCTTTGTATAGAAACACACACGTATTTCGTTCATGAAACATTTAAAATGTTTAAAAAATAAGCACCGTGAGTACGATTCGAACCCCGGTTCATTGTCGTTTCACGCAATGCCTCTTCCCGTGAGCTAACTCGCAGTCTGAAGAACGCTCATACTATTGTAATGATATTTCCAACATCTCATGCACGTCTATAACAGCATCATAGGCCCAG
Source organism: Meconema thalassinum (assembly GCA_946902985.2). NCBI lineage: Eukaryota > Metazoa > Arthropoda > Insecta > Orthoptera > Tettigoniidae > Meconema > Meconema thalassinum. The sequence goes on along the minus strand of OX336389.2, from coordinate 1,161,474,375 downwards.
TGGTAATTAACTAATGGTTTATTGCAATATTTCCTTGTAAAATTTAAATGGCGTCCAGTATCGTGCGGTTCCACGAGGCCATCAAAACAAAAAGAATTGCCGAGACCAATATCTGAACCACGGTGGTCCGGGTTACAACTTCACACCCTTCCTCTACGCTAACACAGCTATTCTGCTAAGGGCTTCTCATCCATCGTCACTTGGGACGTGTCCCTCTCTTCGCGCATTTATTTACGCATTTGGGCTGTTTCTCATTAATTGCACATCATTCGTCTCTGTATTCTGATATCTGCACAGTGGCACTGTGTACTGATAGTTGCATTTTGTCCCGAATATGTCGTTGAATAAAGATGGAATTGCATCAATTTTGTTGCAACTGTACAGCCACGTCCAATCACGATGATACCCGAACAGGACATGGATATTTTCCATGCGACAATTTATGGTTGTCTATCTAGACTACACGTCGGAACGTTCATCGTAGATGTTGGTTGGCACTTCTTAGTCAAACGCGTAATTCTAAAAATTGCTTCATAATAAAACATGTAATTATTTCCAGATAGTCGCCTCCGTAGCGTAGCGGTCAGCATGGTTAGCTGCCGCCCCGGAGGTCCTGGGTTCGATTCTTGGCTCTGCCACGAAATTTGAAGAGTGGTACGAGGACTGGAACGGGATCTACTCAGCCACGGGTGGCCCAAATGAGTAGAGGGAGTTCGATTCCCCCCCAGCCATCCTCGAAGTGGTTTTCCATGGTATCCCACTTCGTCTTCGGGCAAATGCCGGGATGGTACCTTCTTCAAGGCCACGGCCGCCTCCTTCCCTCTTCCTTGCCTATCCATCCTAACCATCCCTTACCTTCCCTCATGAGGCCCCTGTTCGCTTTGCAGGTGAGGCCGCCTGGGCGAGGTGCCAATCCCACCTCACCAGTTGTATCCCTTCCGATTCGATGTTCACAGCTCTAGGACACTGCCCGTAGAGGCGGTAGTGGTGAGTTCCCTCGCTGAGTCCGTGGGTTCCACCAACCTGGAGGGTAAACGACTAAAAAAAAATATTTCCAGGAGTATTATTCACTTATTATTCATATATTATATACAATGTACCCCGCCCAGTCGTTGGGCAAATGCGTGTTGACCGACAGAAAAATACTACTGACAGTTTGTATAGGCAACATTTAAAACTTGTCTCACTACTTTACATTGTTTAAACGGGACAATGCAGGCATTAGGATAAATATTGTTACGGCTAACAACGCCGCTGAGATAAGTAACCATACACATAGGCTATAGCCTACATACTCAGGGACACGGAACAGATCGTAACGTTGAACGGAACTCGTGTCAATGTGGAACGGAGAAATTATGTTACCTCCAAGGTTATCTCCTAGTTACAATGTTACCGCTGTCTGTAGCAATGCGTAACGTTACCCGTCCTGGAAAAGAATGGAGTCTGCAAGCATACCCGGTATCCGGAACAGTGGAACTTTGGCCGAGCCTGTACTGGTACAGCAGACAGGAGCCGGGTGAAACGTTACGTCGTCCCGTACCGAAATAAAAAGAGGGATGTCCGTTACGTTACAATTCGGAACGTTCTGCTTATAAAAACGGAACAAAACAAACGGAACGGAACGGACCAAATTTAACGCAATTTGTGTAGTTACACGGCTGCACTATGAAGTCTCATTGTCAAGTAGGAGGATTCGGAGCGGTGCAATACAGTTCTTATTGTTACGGCTGTGAGTTCGTTTCATCGCTCGCCGCATGAGTCAAAACTGCCCCAGGGCTGGACTGCTCTCCCTCAGTGTATTGCATGCGCGTTACGCAACGGACTGCGAAGTGAAAGGGATGGTCCAGAATCTTCGTGACACCACCAGCGAAGGAAACCTCGAGAAGCCGTGGACCCTGGATGGATCTGGAAGCATTTATTGGGTCACCAGCCTGCTATATAAGCGGCTTCAACAGTGAGGGGACCGAGTTTTCTGTTGTTGTGTTTTACGAGCTAGTGCGAGCGATTATCTTGAGCGACAGAAGTGTGGTGACGAAGTGCTGTGCGAGTTACGAAATCCTGTGACATTGTTTCTCCCAGCTTGCGAACAGCGTACATCAAGTGCTCGTAAGTAACTGTATTTGTTGTACCTGAGGAAGAGGGGCAGGTAGCTTCTGCCAAGGCCACCGGACTCATTAGGACGGATTAACTTCTGTGGTCTGTTGCAAGTGAAAGGGGCCAAGAGCGCATAAGGAAGAGACTTGAGGAAATTAGGAGAAGGCTCCTAATTGCTTGTATTTGCTGATTAGTGTAATTTTCTGGCCACAATAAAGTTAATTATTTCTTTAAGCAGTAATTGGTGTTGTGCTTTGTACCCCCACCGTAATCCAGTTAACAAAAGTGCCACTAGGGGGTGGCACGTAACAACTGGTGTCAGAAGCCGGATTACGAACTCAAGCACAACACCTGACGGTCCTGGTTTCAAAACCCGAGCAGGTCATTTTCTCTAATTTTCCTGTGAGTGCATGCCCTTTACAAGGCAAACAACTAAAATGGAGGCGCAATTGGCAGCATTGCTAGAAAAGTTAAATGGCATAGAAGACGGCCAGAAGAATTTAACCAAGGACCTAACTGCCAAAATGGAAGACGGCCAGAAGAAGATGGAGGATGGCCAGAAGAAGATGGAGGATGGCCAGAAGAAGTTAGCAGAGGACCTGAAGGACAGCCAAAATAAGTTAGCGGAGGACCTGAAGAAGATGGAGGACGGCCAGAAGAAGATGGAGGACGGCCAGAAGAAATTAGCCGAGGACCTAACTGCCAAACTAGAAGACGGCCAGAAGAAGCTAGCGGAGGACCTGAAGAGGATAGAGGACGGCCAGAAGAAGATGGAAGACGGTCAGAATAAGTTGACACAGGACCTGAAGAAATTAGAACTGGGTCTGCGTGAGGAAGTCACGGCAGTGGAAAAGAAGTTCGACGCCTTACAAGTGGAAGTTGCCGAGCTGCGCCAACGCCCGCTGATGGGGGTGGAGGAGAAATTCAACGCCTTACAAGTGGAAGTTGCCGAGCTGTGCCAACGCCCGCTGATGGGGGTGGAGGAGAAATTCAACGCCTTACAAAAGGAAGTTGCCGAGCTGCGCCAACGCCCACTGACGGGGGTGAAAGAGGAATTCAACGCTCTACGAGAGGAAGTTGCCGAGCTGCGCCAACGCCCGCCCACCGTTACACCGGAAATATCAGGAACGGGACATAGCAGAGTGACGCCCCCAACCTTCGACGGAAAGGTCCCGTGGAGCACCTACTTACGTCAGTTCGAGGCAGCCTGTTCCATAAATAACTGGAACAACACAGAAAAGGCTACAGCTCTCATTGTAGCGCTGCGAGGCGACGCCCTTAACGTCCTTCAGGCCATCCCGACTGGATCCCAGGACTACGCTGCACTGATCGCCCATATGGAGTCCCGATATGGAGATAGCCATCTTCAGCAGGCCTACCAGATGCAGCTCCGGACCCGGGTACAGAAGAACGCGGAAACCCTGCAGGAGTTCGAGATGGACATCGCACGCCTCGTAAGGCTCGCCTACCCAACAGCGCCGGCCGACTTTCTGGAGCAGATAGCGACGCAGACTTTCACCGACGGGCTACGGGACTCGGACACTCAACAGGCGCTGCGACTCGCGCGCAGTAAGACCCTGGCAGATGCGCTGAGCCACGCACTTGAATTCGAGACGGCAAAACAGGCATCCAGAATGCACGCGCGGGTGCGTCAAGTGGACGTCGACGAACCAGCAAAAACCAACGAGACCAAGCCCCTGGCCGACGAATTGATGGAGGCGCTAAGCCGTTTCTTCGATAGTCGCGGTACCACCAGCAACGACACAGCCGGAAGACATCTGGAGAGGCGGCCCGGAAGAGGACTGCCGACCAGCTGGACCTGCCGTAAGAGAGGCCACCTGAGCAAGGACTGCGGTGATCGCCGCCGCCAAGGGTTTCCGTCGGGACAGTCAGTCGTAGGGAAACCGCGCGGCCCAGGAAAGCAAGTATCAGCCAGCCTTGGGGGGCAAAGGTTGGCTTGTGACAGTCGTCAAGCCCCAGCAGTCCAAGTGCGTGTGACGAAGTTACGGAGGGACAATAGCAGCCTGATGGTCGACGGAGTCGTCAACGGAGTGAGCTGGCCCATGCTGATCGACACGGGAGCGTCGAGGACCATCGTCAATCCCACCGTGATCCCGAAGTGGAGAGTGCAACCCACACAAAGGAACCTGCAGCTAATAACCGCGACCGGAGAGACCGCACCGGTACATGGCGAAGCATCACTGGAGCTCGTCATTGGTCGACGGGTGGTGAAGCATCCAGTGCTTGTGGCTGACGTATCAAACGAAGTGATCATCGGACTGGACTTCCTGGACCAGAACAACATCATCTTGGACTTGAGTACCAACACTCTGCACTTCGGAGGTGAGGAACTTGCTTTGCAACCAGCACACGAGGCCGTCACCGCACGACGAGTAAGGCTGAGAGAGGACGTCATCGTTCCTGCCAGGACGGAGGTCAGCGCCGCCGTAATTGTCGACGGAACTGCTGAGGGAGTGGCGGCTGTCATCGAGCCAAAATATGAGGACATCCAGACAAAAGGATTGCTAGTTGCCAAGACCCTCATCAACACGACGCCTCGGCCGTACGTCCGCCTGTCTAACCTGAACGACTACGATATTACGGTTCACCGGGACACCAACCTAGGAGTCTGCGAGCCCGTTACCTGGATTGCCCGCATCACCGACACGACGGACGGACACCTGCAGACGGACAACCGAAGAAGACGCACACTGCCAGAAGAACTACAGAAGCTGTACCAAGGATCCCAGGACCATTTAGACGAGGAACAATCACGCCAACTTCAGGACCTGCTACGTGAATTCCAGGATGTCTTCTCGGTGGGGAGCAAAGACTTCAGCAGGACAAGCTTGGTCCAGCACAGAATCGACGTTGGGGACAGCGCACCGATTAGGGCCCCATTCCGACGTGTCCCGCTCGCCAAGCAAGCCAAAGTCGACCGGATGGTAGAAGAGATGAAGGAGCAAGGGGAGATCGAGCCATCACATAGTCCTTGGAGTTCTCCGGTCGTGCTTGTGAAGAAGAAGGACGGTTCCACCAGGTTCTGCGTGGACTACAGGCGGGTGAACGACGTCACGAAGAAGGACAGCTACCCTCTACCCCGGATCGACGACACGCTGGACACCATATCAGGGTCAAGATGGTTCTCCACCTTGGATTTGAAGAGTGGCTACTGGCAGGTGGAGGTCCACCCTAAGGACCGCGAGAAAACGGCGTTCTCTGTGGGCAGCGGGCTCTGGCAGTTCACCGTCATGCCATTCGGTCTGTGCAACGCCCCTGCGACCTTCGAAAGGATAATGGAGTCCATTCTGAGGGGACTACACTGGAAGACCTGCTTGGTCTACCTAGACGACGTCATCGTTCTGGGGAGAAGCTTCGAGGAGCACTACAGCAACCTGAAGGAGATCTTGTTGAAGCTACGGGCTGCCCAGCTGAAGTTGAGCCCCAAGAAGTGTCAGCTCTTCCAGAAGCGGGTCCAGTACCTTGGGCATATCGTCTCCGAGGAAGGGGTGCGCACCGACCCAGAGAAGACCGCAGCTGTGAGGGGGTGGCCAGTTCCGAAGGACAAGTCCCAACTACGAAGCTTCCTGGGACTCTGCACTTATTACCGTCGCTTCGTGAGGGGATTCGCCGACATTGCCAAACCTTTACATCGCCTGACTGAGAAGGACCAACTCTTCACGTGGACAGCAGAATTCCACAGTGCCTTCGAACAACTCAAGCAGGCTCTGTGCACCGCGCCTATTCTGGCCTACCCTAGACCTGGAACAAGGTTCATCGTCGATACCGATGCCAGCGACTTTGGCATAGGGGGAATCCTGTCGCAGGTAGTGGACGGCGAGGAGAGAGTAGTGGCCTACTTCAGCAAGGCCTTGTCAAAGCCAGAAAGGAACTACTGCGTCACCAGGAAGGAGCTGCTCGCCGTCGTGAAGACCATTGAACACTTCCACAAGTACCTGTACGGGCAAGAATTTCTCATCAGGACCGACCATGCATCCCTGCGGTGGCTCCTGAACTTCAAGCAGCCCGAGGGTCAACTCGCGCGGTGGTTAGAGAGGCTTCAACAGTATAACTTTGAGATTCAGCACAGGAAAGGCCAACTGCATTCTAACGCCGACGCCCTGTCACGAAGACCGTGCCCCGAAGACTGCACCTTCTGTGCCCGAAGGGAGGAGAACACCGGGATACAGTGCCGAAGGACTACCGTGGAACTTCAAGGGAGCTGGAGCCGCGAATCTTTCACGCGGGCGCAAGCGGAAGATGATGACCTGGGACTGATAGCCGAATGGAAGAGGGCCTGTGTCCCCAGACCCGGGTGGAACATTGTGAGTGACTGCAGCCCAAAGTTTAAGTCCTACTGGGCACAGTGGGACTCGCTGATTGTAAGGGATGGCCTCATCTGCCGTTCCTGGGAGAGCACCGACGGGAAGACATCTCGGGAACAAGTCGTCGTTCCAAAGGCTATGACGGAGGAAGTCCTGAAGGAAGTTCATGGAGGATCATCTGGTGGACACCTAGGGATAAAGAAGACCCTGGAGAAGCTGAGAGAGCGGTTCTACTGGATCGGATGCCGAACAGACGTGGAGAACCACAGCGCGAGGTGCCACGATTGCGCAGCCAGCAAGGGCCCAGGACGGAGACGACGGGGTCCACTGAAGACCTACAACGTGGGCGGCCCCATGGAGAGAGTGGCCATCGATGTTGCTGGGCCATTCCCGTTAAGCGAGGCAGGGAACCGCTACATATTAGTCGTCAGCGACTATTTTACCAAATGGCCGGAGGCGTATGCGCTCCCTTACCAAGAAGCCGCGACGATCGCAGAGACCCTGGTGAAGGAATTCGTCAGCCGGTACGGAGTACCCCTGGAGCTGCACTCCGACCAAGGGAAGAACTTCGAGTCGCAGGTGTTCCAGAACCTATGCCAGCTGCTGGGAATCTGGAAGACAAGGACAACGCCACTACACCCTCAGTCCGACGGGATGGTAGAGCGATTCAATCGCATCATCGAGAACCATCTTCGAATAGTCGTCAGCGAGCACCAGAGGGATTGGGACAAACATCTTCCACTATTTCTCCTGGCCTACCGCGCCGCCGTGCATGAAGCCACCGGGTGCACACCAGCCCGGGCCATGTTTGGGAGGGAGCTCCGTCTACCTGTTGATCTTGCCTTTGGCCGACCTGGGAATGATCCGATCCTGGTAAGCCAGTATTGTCAAGAACTGGTCGACCAACTGGAGGACGTGCACGCGTTCGCGAGGAGGAAACTGCGGATTGAGACCGACCGAATGAAGACCCGATACGACCAGCAGACGGATGCCGGCGGATTCCACGAGGACGACCTGGTCTGGCTCTTCATCCATTACGGAAGAAAGGCCTGTCACCCAAACTGCAGAAGTCCTGGGAGGGCCCGTACCGAGTAGTGAAACGGATCAACGATGTCGTCTACAGGATCCAGCGGAGCCCGAGGGCGAAGATGAAGATCGTGCATCGAGATCGCCTGGCAGCCTACGGAGGGACACAGTCGGACCAATGATTGATCGGGACGATCAGCCTTTTTAGGAAGGGGGTGGTGTTACGGCTGTGAGTTCGTTTCATCTCTCGCCGCATGAGTCAAAACTGCCCCAGGGCTGGACTGCTCTCCCTCAGTGTATTGCATGCGCGTTACGCAACGGACTGCGAAGTGAAAGGGATGGTCCAGAATCTTCGTGACACCACCAGCGAAGGAAACCTCGAGAAGCCGTGGACCCTGGATGGATCTGGAAGCATTTATTGAGTCACCAGCCTGCTATATAAGCGGCTTCAACAGCGACGGGACCGAGTTTTCTGTTGTTGTGTTTTACGAGCTAGTGCGAGCGATTATCTTGTGCGACAGAAGTGTGGTGACGAAGTGCTGTGCGAGTTACGAAATCCTGTGACATTGTTTCTCCCAGCTTGCGAACAGCGTACATCAAGTGCTCGTAAGTAACTGTATTTGTTGTACCTGAGGAAGAGGGGCAGGTAGCTTCTGCCAAGGCCACCGGACTCATTAGGACGGATTAACTTCTGTGGTCTGTTGCAAGTGAAAGGGGCCAAGAGCGCATAAGGAAGAGACTTGAGGAAATTAGGAGAAGGCTCCTAATTGCTTGTATTTGCTGATTAGTGTAATTTTCTGGCCACAATAAAGTTAATTATTTCTTTAAGCAGTAATTGGTGTTGTGCTTTGTACCCCCACCGTAATCCAGTTAACAAAAGTGCCACTAGGGGGTGGCACGTAACATTATTCTTATTGGGATGGCAGCGTTAGTGGTCAAATCACATCCAAACACAGCGTTTACATATTCTGCCAACCACTCAAACCCCTCTTCCCGTTCACCTCACCAGACACCGGCTATGTGTTTCAACTATAATAGAGATCATGTACTCCAAATATACAGTAGATACGCGAATTCCGTCCTCTCGCTATTATCGGTTGATCAACATTTCTTTGCTGATGATGAGTTTCAGCCTGATTAGAGTTATTGTTGATTCTATTGGGCCTTTGTGAAATCGTGGTCATGTAGCCTCATGCACTTGGGTGAGTGTAGAACCTGTGCCTCTACTTGTGTGTGTACTTGTAATCGAGGTAGGATTTGGGTAGGGAGCGGCCGTGGCATTGATTTAGATACCATCCCGGCATTTGCCTACAGTAGAAAGGAGAAACCACGGGAAACCACTTCCAGGATCATCTCGTCATCCGCTTTGTAAGTGAGAGTGGATTAGGGCCAGCTATCTAAATATTCCAGTGTACATTGACTGAAAAATTTCTTCTTTTTTGAATTCTGAATTTTTGTTTTACAGTAATGTTTGTTTATTATTGTTATTATTTTTAGTTTTTTTAATTTTCTTGTTTTCTTATTTTTTCGATCTTTTCATATTTAAGTGTCCACCTCTAAATTCACAATTTTATTCTAAATTTGTATAATTTAATCTGTGTTAAGGGCAGATGACCACGTACTTCCGCCCCTTAAAACCTGAATAAATAACTAACCACTTCCAGGATGGCAGAGGTAGCAAACGAAGCCGCCTCTCCTCAGTTTTGCCTCACGAGGCTGAGTGTACCCCGTTCCAGTCCATAGTCAAGAATTAAATTCCTTGGTAAGCCGGCAGTGTAGAGGGCGCTGATGAGCTCCAGGAAAAGTTGAGGTGGAAAGGTCACACCGGAGAAACGAGGTTCACTTTTATTTTGCATCGCCGTCCAACGAAGTTCACTTTTTTTTGTGTCGCCGTACGCCGAAGTTCATCTTTATTTTTGTGTCGCCGCACGCTGAAGTTCCTAACAAGTGTGTAGTAGCAGTCGTACCGTGGCCGCTTGGAACCAGTGTGGTATTCCGACAGTTTTGGGACATAGCTGAAAGGCTCAGTATTATTTCTTGCGTGGACAGCTCTGTGTTAACGAATACTAAAGCTGAATGTGGCGAGGTGATATTATAACGCAGATCATAATGCATTATGTTGTGGGACACTAGTCATTTGTACGATGAAGTGCCAGCAGACACACGTGGTGCCTCAAGCTTTTACCAGGTACGGGACTGTATGGGCCGTGCGCTATATAACTGACGCCCAGAACATATGAACGAAGCGATGTGCTTTTGTTTGACGACCAGACAAATGAGTATCCAGGGTCAGTGAACTATGAGTGATAAACTGAGTGTAGTCCAAATATAGAGCGACATTCTAGGTCAAGGACGGACGTAATCTCTCATGAGTACAGGCTTGTGTAGACGCATACGATATAACCTGTGCCGTTATAGAGTTATTTTCACGGCCATGAGTTGATATTACTTGGCATATTCGACATGAAGATTGCAGCGATGTATTGGACGGACATAAAGGCTATCGGTACAGACCAGTGCGAGTTTTGTGTCAAGAACTTTACGAGCGAAGAGATGGCAAGCTAAGTTTAGTATGTGGAAGCTGTTACGATGACGTGGAGACGAAGGCGAGCCAGGACCATGGACACCCCGAGGGTCGCGAGCTGGATCCAGGACGAGAGGGGAGGATGTTCAATGGGAAGAACGTGGACCCAAACCCCTAGGAAACGTGTCAGCGGAACCAAGACTGAGGTGGCCGAAAGGTACTGAAAACCATGTTAATTCTTAAGTAGTGGTTAATGGGTAGTGGTTACTAAGATTTGGACAGTTGGGCAAAAATCGAAATTGAAGTTAATCAATAAGGATAAAATGCGATATAATGACATGATTAATAGGATAGTAAATTTTAAGTTTTCTTTTGTGGGATTAAGGCAGTTTTATTTAGGATTTAAAAATAAATATATGGATGCTTTAAAATATAATTTGAGTACAGGGATCTTTCAGCGTGTTAAGTCGCTGTGTTCTTTGAATTGGTGCAACCTGGATGACAATTTATGGTTTGAACAGGCTTAAATTACAAGGGATTCATTTACACTTAATGGACCACTTTTTGTGCGCACATCATATTTATGCTAAACACTCACACGTCACTGAGGTTTCCCTTTACATGCTAACATGAGGAGATGCGTTTGGTAGGTGACTGATACAAGGTTGTGTAAATAATGATACTGCATTGATAAAATAGCAGGGTTGCATAATACGAAGTTATGATGAAACTAAAGGTTCTCGCTATAGCGAGGTGAATAAAATAAATGATTATAATTAATGTTACGCGATAGGTTCAAGTATATGAAATTTTGAGGCAATTGTCAGTTGAAAAATAATACAGATAGGCAGAGGCCATCTACTTAAATGTTTATGGTGTAGTTATAAATATGTGAAGAGCATGCAGTGATTAATAAATAAATAAATAAATATTTGGGATCATAAAGATGTTACAATGTAAAGTGGTAAATGTAAAAGCCAACAACCAGTCATTTTTCTGAGTGAGGCACAGCTGAACGAAAACCAGTGAAAATAATAATGAAAGTATTTAATACATGAATAAAAGGTCTGAAAATAAATTCTTTAACGCCAGTGACATCCATACATAAAATATTCTTTTTCCTATTTTGGTGATTACATTTAGTTAGAAGGAGATCGAATGAGGCAACAATTTTTTTTCTTTGAATATCTTTTCAGATTTATGCACCTGCTCATTTATGGACTATTAGCGGAGAGGTGACATAGCATTTTGAAGTAATGGTTGTAATACTAGAATGATATAGCTCTGATCTCCGTAAGTTATTTTGTATCCAAAGATTAGGACGCCCGGAGATTTTTGTCCTCATTAATTTGAATTTTGCTTCTGCGTCATTTTTTTTTTTATTTTGCACATCAAGAGTAATTTTGAGAAGTCTCCGAGCGGAGGTAGGCTTCTGTGTTTGATTCTATGTATTTAGTGGTGTGGTTCTGTAATAAATAGTGGATGAGTTTTATCTTAACAGCGGAGTTTTTTGTCATTCTTGTTCGATGTCATACTTGTGTGTCCACCGGATCAATTTTGAGATTTTACCCCAGTTGTACCCATCATTATAAAGATCCCGGGATTGCTTGAATCTCGTCCCCGACACAGTTTTTTTAAGGCCAAAATTGATTCGGACATTCAAGATTTTTTTTTCTTTCGTGTTGTACCGAATTCTGGGTGAGGGTTGAAGTGTATGTCGGGCCACCCAATCCAAAGCCAGATTATCGGGCACAACAAGATGGCGCCCACCGTGTAATGGCCTCGAACTGGGAATATCGTACCACGCAGTGGTATAGCCGACATTTTGAGCTCGAAAAAATTGGAACACCAGAGGAGAGTGTTAAAATGGTGGACGGCCATGTGGCACAAATGGAATGGAGAGAAAACCAATTGAGTGCTGGTACCCCATTTTATTGTTCGATATGTCTGTCAGTCTGTTAAAGTTCACTTTGTAGGATTTTTGTGTGTGTTTGAATGACATAAAACGAAGCGATTCAGTAACGTTAGATCGCTGTGTTTAAGCGATACCATCCACATTTATTATTTCCACATGATATTAGATTTCGATTCCACTGCCAAATTGAAGTAACCACTAGTCCTTAGTCTAAGTTAGTCACTAGTTGTAACAGCTTCCATGTTTATTTGTTGTGAAATATGGGAGAATTTGATGAAATTAAGGGATTGATGGGACAGCTAGGAGAGAAGCTAAAGGAGTTAGCTAAAAGTCAAAAGAATATGGAGGAAGGTTTGAAGACTCAATGGAAAGACTATGAAGGTGGTATGAACACTAATCTAGATGGGTTGGATAGACAGTTGATTAAGATGCATGAAGGAATAAATACTAAATTTGAAGGTTTAGACACTAAATTTGAAGGTTTAGACACTCAATTCAAAGGTTTAGACACTCAATTCAAAGATTTAGACACTCAATTCAAAGGTTTCGACACCAAACTCAAAGATTTAGATACTAAATTCGAAGGTTTTGAAAAAAATCTTGGAATTCAGTCAGGGGACTTGCAAGGAGGATTGGAATTATTTAAGGAGCACCAATTCGATATGAAACAGTACATGGAGAAGGCTCAAGCCGAAATGACGGATTTAAAGGAACAAATTAAGAGGGATAAGGTGGAAATTGAAAGTAATATGGGGACACAGTTGAAATCATTGGAGAAAACCGTTCAAGAGAAAATGGATCGAAGCGTGGAGGCATTGACCGCCAAGATGGAAGAAAGGGATAAAGCAATCAACGCAGAGGTCTTGGTGTTAAAGGAAGAGGCGAAAGTAGTACAGCAGAGATTAGCGAAAGATACCAGGAGCATGACCGATAAAATGTCTGAATTCACCATGGAGCAGGAATGCAAGATGGAAAGTCTTAGGAGTCAGATGGGGGAAATGAAATTAGAGTTAAACGACGAAATTAAAACACAGATTGCAACAGCGGTTTCGACAGTACAAGATAAAGTGAGTATTACTCACGGAGAACAGTTAAAGAGAATTGTTGAATTAGAAGGAAAGATGGTAGAAGCAAAATCGATAGATGTAAACAAGGAACCAAGTCCGACAGGAACAACATTCACACCATTCAGTTACAGCTCAACTCAACCGATTACCATCATTAGGAATCAGGAGGACCGCCCAAAAAAATTTCAAATTTGACTGGCATCACACCCATAGAATTCCTGCGGGACCTGAAGGAATACATGGATGAACATAGGGTTCCTAAAGGGTGAGAAATGAGGGTAATAGAAAGAGCTCTTGAAGGCCAACCGCTAAACTGGATGCGAGCTTTTAGGAATCAGTTTAGAGGGTACGATGACTTTGCGAAAGCTTTCCTGAAGAGATTTTGGTCCTCAGAAGATCAACAAAGTATAAGGGCTGAATTATACTCAAAGAAATACGCGACTACCAGGCCAACACAATACGCTGGGTATTTCACGAATCAGGTAGCCAGGCTACAATTTTTGGATCCACCGTTGGAGGAGCAGGATTTGGTGCATGCCATAATACAGCAATATCCGGTAGAAGTCCAGCGTGTATTAATTGCATCGGATGCAAATAGACTCGAGGTGTGTGACGAGATTTTGAGGAAACTAGACCACACGAGCAAGATGACGGAACCTCGTAGTCCAAGGACAGAACAGAGAGAGGCAAATATGGTGGTAATGGATCGTAAGGCGCAGACGGAACCTCAGCGAAGTTATGGAAGGAACGATAGAGATGGAAGGGATGAAGGAAATGGCTTAAACAGATACAGGAATCAAGGAAAGCCATATGACCGGAGGCCATATTATCAGGATAGAAGTGGACGATTTAATCAGAGGGACTAAGGAAGGTCAGGATATAGAGGGAGAGAATCGTGGTCACGTGATCGGAAACCATACAATAACTACCCAAGATACGGGAATCAAGAAAGGCAAAATTATAGGCCATCATTAGAAGAACGTCACCAAGAAAGCCGCAGATACATTGAACAATTAAGGGAAAAGGAACAAGAAGAAGAATCTCAGGCAAAACAGCATGAGGAATCGAAACCAGGCACCAGTGGAGTCAAATCAGGAAAGAGAAGCTGACAGGAAGGAAATGCTGAGTTTGGACAGGGACTCACAGGCAGTAATAACGATTTTTTGCCCATTAATAATGATTTTCGCCCAGATGTCATGACAGTCCAAATTCAAGCCATTCACAGCATTACTGATGATGATAGGAGATATGAAGGCCAAGATGAAGAAGAAAGTAGAATGAGTGAAGAATGGATTGAGCTACCGTTTCAGGAGGAGAATACCACGGAAGAAGATGCAACTGAGAGAGTTATAGGCAAATTCAACGCAGCTAGCCTTAATGGTACCAAAAGAGAGAGTAAGCATGCGATATGGAGAACTTATTGAAGAAGTAGATTGTTAACCCAACAGAATAATAATAAACGAGATGTTTCACGCTTATTATTATTCCTGTTTGAGGGGGATTTGTGACCGATATCGCATGGTTTTGAGAGCTCTGGCAACGTCGCATAGCAGGAGGAAGAAAGCAACCGGAAGTAACCTGAGGTTGACGTTTTTACGTCATGGACATAGTCGACAGCATGACTAGGCGAAGGTTCCAGAAGTGTAGAGGGCGCTGATGAGCTCCAGGAAAAGTTGAGGTGGAAAGGTCACACCGGAGAAACGAGGTTCACTTTTATTTTGCATCGCCGTCCAACCAAGTTCACTTTTTTTTGTGTCGCCGTACGCCGAAGTTCATCTTTATTTTTGTGTCGCCGCACGCTGAAGTTCCTAACAAGTGTGTAGTAGCAGTCGTACCGTGGCCGCTTGGAACCAGTGTGGTATTCCGACAGTTTTGGGACATGGCTGAAAGGCTCAGTATTATTTCTTGCGTGGACAGCTCTGTGTTAACGAATACTAAAGCTGAATGTGGCGAGGTGATATTATAACGCAGATCATAATGCATTATGTTGTGGGACACTAGTCATTTGTACGATGAAGTGCCAGCAGACACACGTGGTGCCTCAAGCTTTTACCAGGTACGGGACTGTATGGGCCGTGCGCTATATAACTGACGCCCAGAACATATGAACGAAGCGATGTGCTTTTGTTTGACGACCAGACAAATGAGTATCCAGGGTCAGTGAACTATGAGTGATAAACTGAGTGTAGTCCAAATATAGAGCGACATTCTAGGTCAAGGACGGACGTAATCTCTCATGAGTACAGGCTTGTGTAGACGCATACGATATAACCTGTGCCGTTATAGAGTTATTTTCACGGTCATGAGTTGATATTACTTGGCATATTCGACATGAAGATTGCAGCGATGTATTGGACGGACATAAAGGCTATCAGTACAGACCAGTGCGAGTTTTGTGTCAAGAAATTTACGAGCGAAGAGATGGCAAGCTAAGTTTAGTATGTGGAAGCTGTTACGATGACGTGGAGACGAAGGTGAGCCAGGACCATGGACACCCCGAGGGTCGCGAGCTGGATCCAGGACGAGAGGGGAGGATGTTCAATGGGAAGAACGTGGACCCAAACCCCTAGGAAACGTGTCAGCGGAACCAAGACTGAGGTGGCCGAAAGGTACTGAAAACCATGTTAATTCTTAAGTAGTGGTTAATGGGTAGTGGTTACTAAGATTTGGACAGTTGGGCAAAAATCGAAATTGAAGTTAATCAATAAGGATAAAATGCGATATAATGACATGATTAATAGGATAGTAAATTTTAAGTTTTCTTTTGAGGGATTAAGGCAGTTTTCTTTAGGATTTAAAAATAAATATATGGATGCTTTAAAATATAATTTGAGTACAGGGATCTTTCAGAGTGTTAAGTCGCTGTGTTCTTTGAATTGGTGCAACCTGGATGACAATTTATGGTTTGAACAGGCTTAAATTACAAGGGATTCATTTACACTTAATGGACCACTTTTTGTGCGCACATCATATTTATGCTAAACACTCACACGTCACTGAGGTTTCCCTTTACATGCTAACATGAGGAGATGCGTTTGGTAGGTGACTTATACAAGGTTGTGTAAATAATGATACTGCATTGATAAAATAGCAGGGTTGCATAATACGAAGTTATGATGAAACTAAAGGTTCTCGCTATAGCGAGGTGAATAAAATAAATGATTATAATTAATGTTACGTGATAGGTTCAAGTATATGAAATTTTGAGGCAATTGTCAGTTGAAAAATAATACAGATAGGCAGAGGCCATCTACTTAAATGTTTATGGTGTAGTTATAAATATGTGAAGAGCATGCAGTGATTAATAAATAAATAAATAAATATCTGGGATCGTAAAGATGTTACAATGTAAAGTGATAAATGTAAAAGCCAACAACCAGTCGTTTTTCTGAGTGAGGCACAGCTGAACGAAAACCAGTGAAAATAATAATGAAAGTATTTAATACATGAATAAAAGGTCTGAAAATAAATTCTTTAACGCCAGTGACATCCATACATAAAATATTCTTTTTCCTATTTTGGTGATTACATTTAGTTAGAAGGAGATCGAATGAGGCAACAATTTTTTTTCTTTGAATATCTTTTCAGATTTATGCACCTGCTCATTTATGGACTATTAGCGGAGAGGTGACATAGCATTTTGAAGTAATGGTTGTAATACTAGAATGATATAGCTCTGATCTCCGTAAGTTATTTTGTATCCAAAGATTAGGACGCCCGGAGATTTTTGTCCTCATTAATTTGAATTTTGCTTCTGCGTCATTTTTTTTATTTTGCACATCAAGAGTAATTTTGAGAAGTCTCCGAGCGGAGGTAGGCTTCTGTGTTTGATTCTATGTATTTAGTGGTGTGGTTCTGTAATAAATGGTGGATGAGTTTTATCTTAACAGCGGAGTTTTTGGTCATTCTTGTTCGATGTCATACTTGTGTGTCCACCGGATCAATTTTGAGATTTTACCCCAGTTGTACCCATCATTATAAAGACCCCGGGATTGCTTGAATCTCGTCCCCGACACAGTTTTTTTTAAGGCCAAAATTGATTCAGACATTCAAGATTTTTTTTTTCTTTCGTGTTGTACCGAATTCTGGGTGAGGGTTGAAGTGTATGTCGGGCCACCCAATCCAAAGCCAGATTATCGGGCACAATTCATAACGTAACGTGGAACACAGCGGTACGTAAAGCAGTTCAGTTCGGTTCCGGGTACCTGTAAATAATAGAATTCAAGTGCATGCTCTAAATTTATTTTTATTTTAATTACTATATGGTGTTATTTTATAGGAGTGCATAATACCGGTGCTCACACGTAATTCACGCTTGACCGCTTGAAGGTCGAAACGCATATCATTAAAATTGCCCCATTGTAATAGTGATTATAACTAATAGATGCATTTTTTCCAGGAGTGTTATTCGCTTATTATTCTTATTTTATATACATTGTATCGCCACCCCCAGTCATTGGGCAAATTCGTGTCGACCGATTGAAAATTTAAAACTGACGCATGGCGAATTGAATACAAGAATACATAGTGTTATCACTGACGGAGTTCAAACGCGCTCCGCTGTTGGCTAGCGCTAGCGGCGCAGACCCCCAACGCTACACTGTAAGCCGCACTTAGCTGTTCAAAAATGGGATACGCGCTGGGCTACGAAAACCTCTTTACGAACGCCGCAGTTACGCTGATTACAACAAATTGTTTGTTTATAATTATGAATAATACTGTGAAAAAGCTATTACTAATATTCTCAGTCCCCATGTAGAACTATCTTTTAAAACCCTCCGTTAGTAGCGCATTGGTCTGACAGCTCCATGGCTCGTTTTAGTTTTAATATCAAGCCAACAGTTCAAGTTATGATCTTATCGTATCGGGACATCTCACACCATACCTTAGTAAGCATTTTTCTGGAGTTGTGAAATGACGGGTCTACACGTCTACAATTAGGGCTACCGATGAGACACGGATTGACGTGTACCCGAGTAACCCGGGACCCGTGTACACGGGTAGGTACGCTCGAAGAATCCGGGTAGCAGTAAATACACGTGTATACGGATACACGAGTAATACCACCCGTGTACCCGTGTATGAAGGTCCGCGTACTTGGGCTTAACGGGTATATATGTCTTATCGTGTGTCCGTGTGCTGCTTGAAACCTTTTCTCAACTTTGGTAGAATGTTTTTGACATTTTGTTGCATTAATGTCCCGTTTAATTGAAAACAAATCAGGAAAACGAACACAACAAACATAAAAATATAAAGTTTTTGCTACTACGAAGAATAAGTGAAACGACAACACTACGTATTTTGTAAAAGGATGTTTTCGAAATACTATGAACACGGCACCGAGTGATTCAAATTTTCTGGCACCGCGCATCCCTTATTCGTTAGGGCGCCCCTAGCGGGCAAAATTCTAACCTGATCGAAGAACACGCGTTCAATTCAGTACGATCATAGTAGTCAAACCACAGCTGGCACGCGCTGCGTAGTAGAGGAGAAATGGGGAAAACAAGCAGTTGAGTGCGGAAGTTCGCGGAAAGGAAAGGATATAAGGCCTATTGCTCTCTATGTTCTCATACCCATAACTATGAGTATTCCTGTGCTGGTGGGTCCACGGGAGCGATTGGACGCCACTTGAAAATGATACACCGGAAGATGGAAAATCAACAAACGTCGCCAAGCAAACGCGGTAAGTAATTATGTATGCAAATTGTGTAACGCCATATGCGTAAGCGTACCGCGGTTACCACGACCTCCTACAGAAATGCCTTTCTGATTTGACAATAAATAGTACTGTTTACGTAGGTTATTTTACATACGACCAACTTCTGTGAACAACACACTTTCACGACTAGACGCAAGCGCTTCCGCTACACTCCCACCGCCTTTGGTCAGTAGGCCATGTCATCAGCGCAGAAGGCGAAATGGTGTCGCGCCGGCGCCACTGCACTGTCTTCCCCGAATGGAACTGGACATATGTTGAAAATTAACGCTTTCCCAGAGATTTCAGTCTAGTGCAGACTACTTGACTGATTCGCTACGATCTGTATTATTTTCGGTTCATGCCACCGTCACACTCGCTTATCCACTTACCGCGCGCCACCACGGCAGCACGCCGCCGCTTGCTCCGACGCTACATCGCGCACCGGTCTTTAGCGCACACTTTAAGAAGGAATTAAAATAAATAGCGACAGTTCTTCGCATAAGTCATACAACTCTTCCGATGACGTATAATATTTAGATGGTGGATTGTTAAAATGAGAGAAATCGCGTGCCGTAAATTAGAAAAGGTCCCAACAATTAGACAGATGGGCTTATCGGGAACGCAACGGTGGCGGCCTACGGGAGTTCCAGGACAAGCGTACGGTGGCGCACCGGTGGCACGCCGACAACTTTTTCGGTGGCGGCGCGGCGGCGGTGCGGCGGCGTGGGGCTGTGCCTGGAGCATGTGCTGTGTACATAGACATTTTTACAGATATTAGCGAATCAGTTGAGTCATCCAGATCTCCGCGCAGAAAAGGCCGGACAGGCGTGCATTTCAGTGGGTGTCAGGTGCAATATTCGCGGTGGTGGCGCGTACCGGCGGAATGGAAAGGGGGTGATCTTGTTTATCTCCAATGCAACTTTCCACGATTTGCGCTTATAATGCACAGGACCTTCCTCGTTGTGAAGGGTTTCATTTCGCACCGAAATTAAAAATGTTATGGTATTATTACAGGCATGAAGCGGAGGCCAAAAAGGAAGACACTGAAGGATGGTGACCATGTTGATGATGAGGAGCAGGAGCAGGTACTGCTCTGGTCCAAGCTGCGTGAACCTGAGAGGAATGTGGATCGCGGACTATGGGAAGTGGTGTTAACGAGTGATGAGGTTTCCCGGTTCGTGCGTAGTAACAGAACCAAATACATTGGTCGGCGATTCACTCACTCATTCGCAACACCACAGTGGTTTGAACAACGGCCCTATGTTAGCAATATTGGAATAGAAAGGAATACCACATGTCACGGCGGGCTGTTTGCAACACCTTCTCTTCTCGCCTGACCCTTCTCTGCCCCTTCCCCTCACCCCGCAAGTTCACAGAGCTTGGACCCGAGCAGTATGGTCATCCCGAGCCAAGAGACGACGCAGGCGACGCGTGTAAGGTAACGCACACCGTCCGTGCGATACCATACGCTCAGAGGAAATACACCAGGCTCTTACGAGGATGGGCTGTGAACTAACTGCCTTTGTCATTTTGTGACAGTGATGGGTTTTGACAGTTCATGGCAGTTGTAGAGCCCAATTACTTGTGTATTTCATAGGATGCCCTTAAGCGGAGACTGGCCCTACCAGCCGATGGTGTCAGAGAGAATGTGCGGGGTGAACTATCTGCGGCATCAAGCGTTGCCCTTACATCTGACAGTTGGACATCTCGCTCAAAAACGTCTTTCCTGACGGTAACGGCTCACACCATCGACTCCCAGTGGGTTCCAAAGGCGATGACTCTTACAAGGCATGAAATGGAAGACCGCCACACTGCAGAAAATCTGGCATCGGAATTGCAATTAGTTGCAGAAGAATGGGATGTGCAGGACAAGATCACCGCCATCTTCACTGACAACGCGTAAAACGTCGTCAACGCCGTGCGCGCTCTTGATGAGCTGGAGAAGGATAAAGTGTCTTGTGCTGCACATTCTGTACAGCTTGCTGCAAACAAGGCTCTTGCTCATGAAAAGGCTGCTAATGTGTGTCTGAAAGCAAGCAAGATAGTTGGCCATTTTCGGCACTCTAACTTTGCCTCCAGTGCGCTGACAAAAATGCAAGCACAACATTCAATGCCCGAACAACCCCTGATTCAGAGCTGCAACACCTGCTGGAATTCAACTATTGCCATGTTCGAGTGCCTTTTGAAAAACAGGAACCCCGTCAGCAACGTCCTAGGTGACCGGACTTGCAAGCCAAAGGCCACAATACAGAAGCTGCAAGTTACTGAACAGGAGTGGCATTACATGGACGCTTTAACCAAGCTCCTTAAACCTGTGGAAGTGGTAACCACTCTCTTGTGCGGTGACAATTCTCCCATATCGATGGTCCGGCCACTAATACAGACGATAATTATAAACCACCTCAGCAACCAGTAGTTGTCGGATGACAGCTTCCTACAGGACGTCAGTCTACCTTGGTCTGTGAATCGAACGATCGGTTCGGCCTCCTTTGGCTAAATGATAGTACTGTCACAGCCAGACAGATTGCATCTTTCCTCGACCCGAGGTATAAGGATTTGGTTGATGAGACAGCAGAGGCTCGACGACGTATTCGCGACAGAGTGCTTCATAAGCTTCAGAGCGATGCGCCTGCTGAAGTCGTGGTTCATCCCGATCAACCCTCCACCAGTAGTGCCCTGGAGTTCTTGTATCAAATGCCATATGGGAGAAGGAACAGCCCTGAGTCTCAATTTGAAGATTTTCTTTCGGAGGCACAGGTAAGTTTTGACACGAACCCGTTCGAGTGGTGGAAAGCAAATATCCTGCGGTTGCTGCTCTGGCGAAAAAAATACTTGTGTATTCCAGCAACATCCACAAGCTCCGAAAGGTGCTTTTCTTCTGCTGGAAACATTGTCAGAGCCAAACGGAATTGTCTTCTGCCAGAAAATGTAAACGTGTTAGTATTCTTGTTCCAAAACAAAGTTTTCTTAAGTAAATTGGTCAATGAGTCATAATTCTAGAAATTGTTGTTCTTATTATACTGTTCTATTTAGTATTCGTTTCCTGCACCTGATATTTCATTTTGTTGTTTGGTTACATTCTGGTCAAATGACAGTGCAAATAACAAATTATTATTCCGTTACATATAGTTTTGTATCTACTCCTCTTTCATCCTCGGAACTAACCTTTATACTCAATCAAATAATTAACTAATTTCACACTGCTTCGAATGAACGCGCGCGAACACATTGCACACGCAAACACGATTTATAAATTCATGTATAAACGGCACCATATCGCCTGAAGAGATGTTCGAGAAAGGTTACCGGACACGGCACTCTTTCACAATATTCGGTGCGACCCATATACCCGGTCGCAATTACACGGGTACACGGGCACACGGGTAAATAGTAGAACCCGGATTCTTAGCACACGAATCTTAAAAACACGGTTGCGCGGGTACACGGGTACATGGGTAATAGGGAGCACTATCTACAATTAATACGTTTAACATTTTGTCAGCGTGGGATTGATAGTACCAGCGCCCCCAATGATATAACATTCTGTCAGTGAGTTGCAAGTGTGCTGTTATACCAATTATTTGGCTTAGTACGTTGCCTTAGTGAATACCAGTAAAGAGATTACGCCTTACGAAAACCTAAGGATGTAGATGAAGTGTGTCGCCTTCTCCTGAAAGATAACGAATCGCCAGTTCATGATTCAGTAATTTCAAAAGAATGCGTGACTGTGATACTGAAGACAAAGTTGAAACAAGATCCGAAGACTCGGATATTGACCATGATTTTGATCAGGAGGACGGTAACGGAAGCGAAGAATTGGATGGCTGTTTATTTTATTGGCAGGTTTGCCATTATTATTATTAATGTATGTCCGTCTCATTCTTGGCTATCACCGCGGAGGCCCGGGTACGATTCCCAGCTTTACCTAGAAATTTAATTCTGGTCTGAAAGCTGCAACGGTGTTCACTCAGCCTCGTGAGGCAAAACTGATAACAGGCGCGTTCAATTCCTACCTCGGCCATCCTGGAAGTGGTTTTTCGTGGTTTCCCACTTCTACTCCAGGCTAATGCCGGGATGGTACCTAACTGAAGGCCACGGCCACTTCCTGCCCAAATTCTACCTCAATTCCAAATACACACACTGCTACAGACATCACAATGACACAGGTTATCATACAAATTCTACACACAACCAAGCACACGGGGCTACGTGACCACAATGTCACAAAGTCCCTAATGAATCAACGACTATTACTCTTTTAGGCCTACTATTATTAAGTCGGATTATATATATTTTCGTTTAAGGTAAGGATGGCACGAAGTAGAACAAGTAACCATGGAAGGCTGCCTTCATTTCGTATCCTACTCGGCACCGTTCGTGATTTTACCTCAGTGGAAAGATATTTCGGTAAATTTTGAAAAAAGTGAGGTACTGATCCTGGTTTTAATTTCCACTTCACGCGAGGAAGTTCCACGTTATCACAGTTCTTTACGAAACAGTCCGCCTTTATAATAATTAAATCTTTCGAAAATCGCAAGGTCATAGATTCTACTTTTGATCGACAATTGCTTATCTTTCCGCGGAATAACTCTTGCCCATTTCGCAAACAGATTTGTTTCTTTTAGCGGTGTGAAAAAATGTCTACCATCAGCTTTTCTTCCGTAACCCGATTTATATCCAGGAACGAAACTGTACGACAATTTTCCGAAAAAGCAGAAAATATAGTTGTTTGCACACACAAAGCACTGCACAGACATTCGTAAACTATTACAAAGAAACAAATTCCCTCGCATTTATGACTTCTCGCGCTCAGGATATTATTTACAGTACTAACCTCGTGGGCTAGGTAATTGTCACACGTGCTTATGGTTTGGCAAGACATCCGCGCCACACACTGGCTGGACCATGAACTACAATTCTTAAGGAGTGGAGTGATAACACTGTTTATTTCTATTCGTCATGACTGACGGTATGTATAGAAAACACTGAAATATTGCATTCAAAACGTAACACCCCTTAGAGTATGATACACACCCATCATCATCAATGGAAGTTTTCTATTGCAAGAAACGGAATTCTTTTTATAGTGTGTGACCTCCCGAGGTATGGTTCAGGTTAACTTAAGAATTGTAATGAGGGTGAAATGGCGAAGTATCCCAAAACCC
This sequence comes from Meconema thalassinum, assembly GCA_946902985.2. Lineage (NCBI taxonomy): Eukaryota > Metazoa > Arthropoda > Insecta > Orthoptera > Tettigoniidae > Meconema > Meconema thalassinum. The sequence continues at coordinate 1,161,450,558 of OX336389.2, read as the reverse complement.
AGTTCATTATTCAGACGACTTAACCATTCGAGGTTGAAACCAGATGTGCAGTCAATTATCAAACCCACGACTAGAAATCTACTTAATAAGCATCTGAGCTGGAAAGTAAGGGAATACAAAATGAGTTAAAGTAGAGATCCGAGATTTAAATTCCTACGCATGTCAATGTGCCAGCCCCGTGGTGTTGGCGTAGTGCACCTTCCTCGCACTCAGAGGCCCCGGTTTCGACTCTCGGCTCCATCAGGGATTTTAGAAACTGACGTGAGGGCTGGGAAGGGGTGACTCAGCCTCGTTAGTAGCTGTCTGACAGTGAGGCAGCACCAAGACCAAGAATAACGGCCGAGGGGACCCAACGCACTAACCATGCGTCACCCCATAATCTGCAGGCCAACTGGCTGGGCAGCAGTCGCTTGGTAGGCCTAGGCCCTCCATGGGCTGTAGCGCCACGGGGTTTGGGTACGCATGCCAAAGTAGTATAATAGAACGAGTAAAATAAATAGTGCTAGTACAGTAGCAAGGTCATAGTGGAATATGAAATGGAATTAGGCTAAGAAAGAAGACTGGAACCAAATTCAAATTCTCTTTGTGATTTCATACATTTATACTGAAGGAATTGGATGTTGAATGTTCTCCTTCGAACTCGCTCCCTCCTGTCCCCCTTTAAGTCGCACGTCTGTTCTCTATTCATCATTCTTATAGCCCTGCCTGCAATTCTTTCCAAACATATTATTCAAAGTTTTCATTCCGAAACATGGCCAAGTCTCAGTGGTCTGACAAGAGCATATCACATCACCCAAGAACAATGGGGTACTGCATCTCTTACACAATACCCATCCCCGAGACTGTGGACAGGCAATTAGGAACAATAAATGGCCCAATAAAGAAAAAATGCAAGTGGAAGACAAATATCTCAACGTCACAGAACTTGTCTCATCAAAAGACCACAACAGCACATACTTTTAATAACAATGATATTGGTTTTACGTCCTTCTTAACTACTACAGCATTTAGAGACGTCGGGGTGCAAGAATTTTGCCCCGAAGGGATCTTTAACGTGCCATTAAGTCTACTGACACGGCTCCATCATATTTTCGCACCCTCAACTGCTGACTGTGTTGGGAGTCGAACCTGAAACCTTAGGTACAGCAGACGAGAACGTTACCGCTGCGAAAGGCAACTAGTCTCATGTACTTTTACTAAGAATGTTGTAAGTGTTGGCTAGATAGTACCTATGGTTAATCATTCGTTGCACTAACTTCATTGCATATATTGCATTGAATTAAATTATGTGCCAGTATATAACCGTGAAAAATAATTTACTATGCCAGGTTTCATTGCGCTCGGATGATTAAATCCCGTGGAACGTCCATTTTAATATTTGAAATTCGCATGGCTACCATGTTCGTGCTGTATTTATCAGCTTTCTGAAATTGACATATTTGAACGTACAATACTATCCTCATTCACCATAACAAGTTTTAATTTTATAGCGGAAATAGTTTCCGGATATATTGAATGCCGGTGAAATATTGTGCGTGGCCACCATGTGAGAATTGTGGCACTTATTAAAACATGAAAGGCTTGGTTGACGTCGAACTAGGTAGTAGTAAGCCCTTGACAAGTTTATTGAAATCGCCCCAACTGTTTAGATTTTATTAGGTGTACACACATACACACACATACTTGCAAACTCACAAAAGGGATGTGATAGGCCTATATTTTATAAATGAACATAGGCTTGAAATGAAGGACACTTTTTTGTTGAACAACTTTGCCCACTAAATTGCTAATATTGCAAGATATAAATATTCGTGCAGTATATCGATTGCCGATAACAAACTAGTGCAGTTTGGGAGAAAACAGCGTTAAAGGTTAAATAGTTCTGGATAGAATCGATCATTCTTGCTCCTGCCCTACACAAATTGTATGTAAAGTGCTTATCGATTTACTCCATGAACCGTGTGAAGTGAATGTTATCTATTCCAATTACTGTATGTACTGCCTGTCTGTGAATTCTAGAAAAGGGGGGATTGGTACATTGTTACTTTATACACATTGTATTTATAAAATATCTGTATTGTGCCCGATCAGACGGGAATGTAGGGGGACCGCTGCCCACCAACGATCATCTCGACGTCCCAGTCCGTCGAACTCATACATTGGGAGGATGCAATATGTTCTCAGTCTATCCCGCACGAGACTGCTACACATAGGTAGTGTCGCGTTGGGTGAGAGGTCAGTGTTTATAAAAAACAAGCCAAAAGAGAACATATTACCAAAAACTTAAAGCTAGCAATAATAAGTCTAGTAAGAGATCATAAATGTTATTCATAAAAACCAATCCCTAACCTACTTCGGAGAGTATAAATTGGCTAGTCGGCGATTCTAAAATAAAACAAAGAAAAATAAATCCCTCAACTTAATTCAAGTTAAACCCCCTCGAAGACGTTTCACAAAATAATTAAACTAAAATCAAGCTAGGAATATGATACGTAAACAACTCCATAAGCACTACAATGGTTCATGAAAAATAACGATAATCACACTCTAAATCTACAGCAAAGGCAATCAATTTAATCCACGACAAAAGCAAATGGTTCAATAACATTTAATAGCAACAATAGAAATACCTAAGCTATGACGGTATCACTTCGAACATTTAACATTACTTTAACTTAGTTAGCTACATCCTATTTTAAATTTAACTGTAGGCGAGATGCGCCTACACCAACGAAAAAAAATATTAGCACGACTTTAGTCCTATAAAATAATCATCTATGTAATACATACAGGGTACATGTTATGGGTACACAACAAGAAATAAAAATAAAACTCCTAATATTCATGTGTTTTTACCTACCTACCTACCCAAATGTAATGTTTATTTACATTAAATTGTCATCTACACATGTTCATTAGGGTGGCGAAAGCGTAGTGAAAACTACGGCTCACATCGCGTGATTCCTAATCGCCTGTGACTTAAGCTTCTCACAGCGATTACAATCTGTCATCTTAAAATAGTGTGTAAACATCTGTCCTATTGTGTCTAAAGACTTATGAATCGGTCGAAGAAAGAAAGAAAGAAAGAAAGAACGTAGCAGAAAGACAACGTCAAAAAATCAACTATCAGATAATCAATGAAAGATTAATTAAGTTTCAGTAATTAGATCAAATTTTAGTCAAAGAATTATGCTCCATGATTTTTAGCTTCAATATTAGGTCAAATATTATTCCCTCATCGTGTATTTAAATAGATGTAGAACTCTACAACATGTGTTGACTAGTAGTAAAAACACTCCAGTCTTACCATCAAAAGTTGAGCAAATATCTCTCAATTTTTACACGTAGGTGATCCACAAAACACATCGTCCTCATGACGTCACATAATGGCTCTAATAGCTCATTATCAATTCGATTGACTGGGCAAAATGACCTCAGGTCACCTTAAACCAATAACACAACCTCGCTCTAATAGCGGAAAAACTCGTAGGAATATAGCATCTACGGTAAGAAATCCCAAAAATTACGTCGCCCTTCGTTAAACATCTTACGTCATTTCCATTTGAAATGGAGTCTATGTGTTATTAGCCTACTTTCTATTTTTGCAAAAAATGAAAGCAGACTTATGTGATGAACACAGGGCCAAAAATTGTGTGTCTGCGTGTGTACTCTGCATGTCTGTCCCCCTATCAATTCAAACATGCCAACCCGAATTAAACATAATTTGGTACAGAGGTAGCACTAGCAAAGGGCACCTCAGTGCCATGTTTTATATCGCCGCCATCGTGACGGAAACGTAATGGTGGCCTCCCAATTGTTCAAAGCTTAAATCAAATTGCGACTTATCTAATAATCTGATATCCACCAAATTTTGCAACAACATACCTTCGTATGAGAAGCGTCTTTTGACTAAACTACAAGGTCATCAGCCCAATAATTTGCAGATGGCGGCCGTGTATGAGTGAAAATCGCTTCCACTATCAATTCAAACACAACGAAACCAAATCTTTGGTACTGAGGTAGCACTAGCAAGAGAAAACTCAGTGTCATGTTTTATATCGCCGCCATCATAACAAAAACAAGATGTTCAGTAAAGAACATATAGCCTACTTTCTCCTAAATGCATGGGTATTGTTATAACTCTTTGTCCTTTTCAAGGAGTATGATTGAATGTTGGTTGTAGTAGCTTTTTGAAATACAACGTGCTATAGGGATATTAAACATGAATATGAGGTGCCCTTTGCTAGTGCTACCTCTGTACCAAATTTCGTTCATTCGGTTCTACCGTGTTCGAATTAATAGGGGGAATCAATTTTGACATAAAGATGGCCGCCATCCGCAAACTATTAGGCTAATGACCTATTAGATTGGTCAAAGGATGCTCCCTCCATAAAGGTATGTTGTTGCAAAGTTTGGTAGAGATCGGATGGTTATGTTAGTCCTAATTTGATTTAAGCTTTAAACATTTGTGAGGCCGCCATTACGTTTTTGTCAATATGGCGGCGATATTAATCATGACACTGAGATGCCCTTTGCTAGTGCTATATCTGTACCAAATTTCGTTCAATTCGGTTCCACCGTGTTTGATTTTCACACAAAGATGGCCGCCATCCGCAAACTATTAGGCGAATGACCTATTAGATTGGTCAAAGGATGCTCCCTCCATAAAGGTATGTAGTTGCAAAATTTGGTAGAGATCGGATGATTAGGTTAATCGTAATTTGATTTAAGCTTTGAACATTCGTGTGGCCGCCATTACTTTTCAGTCAAGATGGCGGCGATATAAAACATGACACTGAGGTGCCCTTTGCTAGTGCTACCTCTGTACCAAATTTCGTTCCATTCGGTTCCACCGTGTTCGAATTAATAGGGGGAATCAATTTTGACATAAAGATGGCCGCCATCCGCAAACTATTAGGCTAATAACCTATTAGATTGGTCAAAGGATGCTCCCTCCATAAAGGTATGTTGTTGCAACGTTTGGTAGAGATCGGATGGTTATGTTAGTCGTAATTTAACTTAAGCCTTGAACATTTGTGTGGCCGCCTTTACGTTTCTGTCAATACGGCGGCGATACAAAACATGACACTGAGGTGCCCTTTGCTAGTGCTACCTCTGAACCAAATTTCGTTCCATTCGGTTCTACCGTGTTCGAATTAATAGGGGGAATCAATTTTGACATAAAGATGGCCGCCATCCGCAAACTATTAGGCTAATAACCTATTAGATTGGTCAAAGGATGTTTCCTCCATAAAGGTATGTTGTTGCAAAGTTTGGTAGAGATCGGATGGTTATGTTAGTCGTAATTTAACTTAATCTTTGAACATTTGTGTGGCCGCCATTACGTTTCTGTCACTATGGCGGCGATATAAAACATGTACTGAGATACCCTTTGCTAGTGCTACCTCTGTACCAAATTTCGTTCCATTCGGTTTCACCGTGTTTGATTTTCACACAAAGATGGCCGCCATCCGCAAACTATTAGGCTAATGACCTATTTGTTTGGTCAAAGGATGCTTCCTCTATAAGGGTATGTTGTTGCAAAATTTGGTAGAGATCGGATGATTAGGTTAATCGTAATTTGATTTAAGCTTTGAACATTTGTGTGGCCGCCATTACGTTTCCGTCAAGATGGCGGCGATATAAAACATGACACTGAGGTGCCTTTTGTTAGTACTACCTCTGTACCAAATTTCGTTCCATTCGGTTGCACCGTGTTCGATTTAATAGGGGGAATCGATTTTCACACAAAGATGGCCGCCATCCGCAAACTATTAGGCTGATGATCTATTAGTTTGGTCAAAGGATCTTCCCCCCGTAAAGGTATGTTGTTGCAAAATTTGGTAGAGATCAAATGATTAGGTTAGTCGTAATTTGATTTAAGCTTTGAACATTCGTGTGGCCGCCATTACGTTTCAGTCAAGATGGCGGCGATACAAAACATGACACTGAGGTGCCCTTTGCTAGTGCTACCTCTGAACCAAATTTCGTTCCATTCGGTTCCACCGTGTTCGAATTAATAGGGGGAATCAATTTTGACATAAAGATGTCCGCCATCCGCAAACTATTAGGCTAATAACCTATTAGATTGGTCAAAGGATGCTTCCTCCATAAAGGTATGTTGTTGCAAAATTTGGTAGAGATCGGATGGTTATGTTAGTCGTAATTTAACTTAAGCTTTGAACATTTGTGTGGCCGCCATTACGTTTCTGTCACTATGGCGGCGATATAAAACATGACACTGAGATACCCTTTGCTAGTGCTACCTCTGTACCAAATTTCGTTCCATTCGGTTTCACCGTGTTTGATTTTCACACAAAGATGGCCGCCATCCGCAAACTATTAGGCTAATGACCTATTCGTTTGGTCAAAGGATGCTTCCTCTATAGGGGTATGTTGTTGAAAAATTTGGTAGAGATCGGATGATTAGGTTAATCGTAATTTGATTTAGGCTTTGAACATTTGTGTGGCCGCCATTACGTTTCCGTCAAGATGGCGGCGATATAAAACATGACACTGAGGTGCCTTTTGTTAGTACTACCTCTGTACCAAATTTCGTTCCATTCGGTTGCACCGTGTTCGAATTAATAGGGGAATCGATTTTCACACAAAGATGGCCGCCATCTGCAAACTATTACGCTGATGACCTATTAGTTTGGTCAAAGGATGCTCCCCCCATAAAGGTATGTTGTTGCAAAATTTGGTAGAGATCGGATGATCAGGTTAGTCGTAATTTGATTTATGCTTTGAACATTTGTGGGGCCGCCATTGCGTTTCCGTCAAGATGGCGGCGATATAAAACATGACACTGAGGTGTCCTTTGCTAGTGCTACCTTTGTACCAAATTTCGTTCAATTCGCATTCACCGTGTTAGAATTGATAGGGGGGACACACATTCAGAGTACATACACTCACACACAGACACACACACACACAGACTCACACACACACATACACACACACACACAGACTCACACACACACATACACACACACAGACAGACACACTTTTTTCGCCTTGTGTTGATCTCATAAGTCTACTTTCATTTTTTGCAAAAATCGAAAGTAGGCTAAAAATGGTGCCCACCCAAATGTTCTGAGCTTAAATCAAATTACGACTAACCTAATCATCCAATCTGTACCAAATTTTTCAACCATATACCTTAATGTGGGAAGCGTCTTTTGCCGAAACTACAAGGTCAACAGCCTAATAATTACAAGATGGCGGACTTACGAATCATGCAAGTATTATAGCCTAACCTTAACTTACGACTCAACAAGGCCTGGCCTCAAGAATTCAGCTTATTGTACAAAGGGAGTTTTAAATTGTTATCAAGGAGGTGACCGGTAGGTTATATGCTTATTATAATAGACGCATGTAACCGTAGAAGTGACTTACAGGTCAGGCTTACCGTACCATGTCGTTGTAGGACCGTGCAATCCCGTTGTCAAAATGGCCGCTATTTATCCATATATTTCCGTAACTTTGCAAGTTTATATCCTTTTAGGAATGTACTGATTTGGTATCAAAAGATTTATAGAAACGTCAGAAAACCCTAATGAAATACTTTTTTGATACAAAATGATACAGTTATACTAAACCACTTGTTAACCAAGTATTGCTTGCCACGGTGGGTGAGTGGATAACGTGTCGGTCTGCTAACCTCAACCTTGCAGGTTCGCTCCTGGCCGTGGTAAGTGATTTTTTTGAAAGACGGCAAAAATTTACGACACGCATGTCATACAATGTTGGCATTTCAAAGAACCCATTTGAATTCAGTAGGCCGTGTTCATAATGGCAAAATTAATCTGGGGAGTTTCCGCCAACACAAAGTTCCTCATTTCTTTACTATAAAGCGCTATAGTGTTCAAGGAGCTTAGATATCTATCCCCCTTGGCTTTCGTTGTGCTTCAAGGAACAACGAAATTCGACATGCAAGCAACCCTCTGGGTGTCAAATAACAAAGCTTGCACCCGGCACCCGAGGCCATACGATATTATTTATTATTACCAAGTATTATCATAGCCCATCCGTGGCGTAATGGTATCGACCTGGGCTCACAGTCTAAATGTTCGTGGATTAAATCCTTGCAGGTTCAAAATCTTTTACTTTTTTTGTATTTATTGATTTATAACTACTCACACGTTATAATGTTAAGCATATATAGAGTGTATTTGCAATCGAAAATATTATATATACAGGGTGTCATTTATGTACTTGAGTACCCTTAAGTGGCGTGTAGGGGAAGGGTATAGGATCAATTTGAGATAGGGAACCTGGGGTCGGAATGGCCACCTAACCCCAGAAAACATTTTTTTTTTCAGGCTCTCCGCCCCTGTAAAGTAGTCAAGCGCGGCATGTGATACTCGGAGTTGAGGCACTCTTTCGCTGTCAACGGTCTTGGCGCGACCACCGCTCAACGCTGCGTTAGCCCAGAGGGTTCGTTTTTCTGGGGTGGAATGCCTTAATTTTTTTTCTATTTCTTTTTCTTTATTTTTAGAGAGGAAGGAGGGGGCGTAGTCACAGTGCGTGTTTATTCTTTGCTGATTTTTTTAAAACTATCGTTGATTCTGTAAATTAATTGCCTTTTTGATTATTAGTATCAACGAGTTACGTGTGTTTCTGTAGTACACACATCAAAAAAGGTTTTGCATCACCTCGGTTCCAAGAGTTCCGGAACCGTTAAATACAAAGGGAATAGAGATCAACACAAACAACATTTCAGCTCGTTTTATTGCTCATGAGACCCACACATTGCATGTTGTACCATCATACAGCTAGACTTTCAGCATTTGTGGTCCAGATTGCAGTACACACCACTACCTCTAATACCCAGTAGCACGTCCTCTTGCATTGATGCATGCCTGTATTCGCCGTGGCATACTATCCACAAGTTCATCAAGACACTGTTGGTCCAAATTGTCCCACTCCTCAACGACAATTCGGCGTAAATCTCTCAGAGTGGTTGGTGGGTCAAGACGTCCATAAACAGCCCTTTTCAACATATCCCAGGCATGTTCGATAGGGTTCATGTCTGGCGAACATGCTGGCCACTGTAGTCGAGCGATGTCGTTATCTTGAAGGAACGCATTCACAAGATGTGCACGATGAGGTCGAGAATTGTCGTCCATGAAGACAAATGCCTCTCCAATATTCTGCCGATATGGTTGCACTATGGGTCGGAGGATGTCATTCAGGTATCGTAAAGCCGTTTCGGAGCCTTCCATGACCACCAGTGGCGTACGTCGGCCCCACATAATGCCACCCCAAAACATCAGGGAACCACCACCTTGCTGCACTCGCTGGACAGTGTGTCTAAGACGTTCAGCCTGACCAGGGTGCCTCCAAACACGTCTCCGACGATTGTCTGGTTGAAGGCATATGCGACACTCATCGGTGAAGAGAACGTGATGCCAATTCTGTGGGGTCCATTCAGCATGTTGTTGGGCCCATCTGTACCGCGCTGCATGGTGTCGGGGTTGCAAAGCTGGACCTCGCCATGGACGTCGGGAGTGAAGTTGCGCATCATGCAGCCTATTGCGCACAGTTTGAGTTGAAACACGACGTCCTGTGGCTGAACGAAACGCATTATTCAACATGGTGGCATTGCTGTCTGGGTTCCCCCGAGCGGCAATCCGTAAGTAGCGGTCATCCACTACAGTAGTAGCCCTTGGGCGGCCTGAGCGAGGCCTGTCATCGACAGTTCCTGTATCTCTGTACCTCCTCCATGTCCGAACAACATCGCTTTGGTTCACTCTGAGACGCCTGGAAACTTCCCTTGTTGAGAGCCCTTCTTGACACAAAGTAACAATGCGGACGCGATCGAACTGCGGTATTGACCTTCTAGGCATGGTAGAACTACAGACAACATGAGCAGCGTACCTTCGTCCTGGTGGAATGACTGGAACTGATCGGCTGTCGTACCCCCTCCGTCTAATAGGCCCTGCTCATGCATGGTTGTTTACATCTTTGAGCAGTTTTAGTGACATCTATGAACAGTCAAAGGGACTGTATCTTGGATAAAATATACACAGTCAACGTCTATATGCCGGAGATCTGGGAACCGAGGTGATGCAAAACTTTTTTTGATGTGTGTAGTTAAAGACGACTGAACTATCAATAGGCAAGAGGAATGCAGCTCTCGGCTAACGCAGCGTTGAGCGGTGGTCGCGCCAAGACCGTTGACAGCGAAAGAGTGCCTGACCTCAGAGTAACACATGGCGCGCTTCCTTACTTTAGAGGGGCGGAGGCCCTGAAAAAAAAACCTGTTTTCTGGGGTTAGGAGGCCATTCCGACCCCCGGTTCCCTATCTCAAATTGTTCCTATACCCATTCCCTGGACGCCACTTAAGGGTACTCAAGTACATAAATGACACCGTGTATATACCTATAGCACCACATACTTCAACACTCGAATACAGAGATTAATATTCGTTGACCTTGATCCGAGGGAGATTTTCTTATTGTTGTCGTTTTTGTTGTTGATTCATTAGGGGTTTTGCGGCATCATGGTCTCGTAGCCCCGTTTATTGGGTGTGTGTACAAGTTGTCTGGTAACTTGTGTCACTGTGATGTCTGTAGGCTTACTAGTGTGTGTACTTTTATACGACGAAGGATTTGGGTAGGAATCTGTTGTAGTTGATGTTTCATTTGAGATATATGGACTACATAGTCATTTAGCCCCGTGTACTTTGGTGAGTGTTGAATTATGTCTGATAACCTGTGTTATTTTTATGGCCGTATTAGTGTGTGTGTTTGTGTATATAATTCAGGTGAATCGTCTATCAAACAAAGTTTAATATCCGTAAAGCACGTTATATTTGAACAAGCTACTACAGCCAACATTCAATTATAGTTAGTTAAAACTATACCCATGCATTTAGGAGAATGTCGGCTCTATATTCTTTACTGAATATCTTGTTTTATTCATCAAAATTAAATCATGGTCTGAAACTTCTCCTGAAACATTGTTATCGGAGTTGAATTTAGCATTGGTTATTCTGACACAAAAGAAATATACAGCGTTAAGTCGGCTTTGACTTCAAACATTCCTCGAACTCAGGACATGGCGTAAGTCAGGGCAAGGCCTCATAGTATTTACTAAGTCGTCTCACAAAATTGTAATCGTTTAAAACTGTGCCTGGCTTTGTCCTAGTGAACACAGATGTGCAGAATGGTACAGGTTTCTGCTAGGTAATATCGAGTGTCCACTGCCTTGTACATATAACGGGAATAAAATATAGTTGGCTGTGACAAACACACTCTTACAATGTAACATTCTCATTCTCTCCAGCTGACATGAACGATGGCTATCAATACTTTACTTCAGATAGAATTCATGCGGGCTATTCCAAAGCCCTTGAAAACCTAACCAAGATTCCAAACACCCCTAACTTAAAGATAAATCCAGTGTGCCACTCCACAACACTTTAAATGATACGTCCAAATCTGTCTTGTATATCGTACCCTGCTTAGCTCAAGCCTTAACAAACATAATAAGCGTCCAAAGCTTAGGACTAAAAGATATTCCATTTACACATTATGGAATTAAATATTAAGATATTTCGTTGAACTAAAAATGTGGAAATTACTGCATATTTTTGCAGGAAAATTATAATAGAATTGCAAACAGTCGGAAATGAAAGGTATTCCGCTCATAATTCATGAAATAAAATATGTGTGGCCTCCTTAGACCTCTCCGAGATTGTCTCATGGCTAATAATATACAAGGGTTATTGGCGAATTTTACTGCATGACCTGTGCAGTTGTCAAAGCTGTTTAATGAGAATTAGATTAAATTAAACTACAAACTCCCCACCTATAAGGTCATGCGTAAATGTGGCTCTCGAAGAATATTCTACGAGCATCTACTCATCATCATCATCTTGCACAGTTTCCAGCCACTGGCCGGGTCTGTTTGGAACACAAGCCTCTCCAACGTCTTCTGTCTTCCCACCATACCTCAGCCTCCACCCTTGTCCAGTCTTCTCCTCTCTTCTTCACGCTTTCTTCCACCCCCTTCAGCCACCTGTCTCTCGGTCTTCCTCTCAGTCTCTTTCCTTCCCACTTCGTCTCGTGTATCCTCCTGGGTATCATCTTTTCCGCCATTCGTTTTACATGCCCAAACCATCTAAGTCTAGATTTCTCTATACCATCCTGTAATGGTTCCTCCTTTATTAATTCTCTGGTCCTCTCATTTCTTATTCTGTCCATTATTGTAGCTCCAATACTGCTTCTCAAGAACCTCATCTCACTGGCCTGTATTTTGCTCTTCTCCCTTCCTTTCATAACCCAAGTCTCCGAGGCATACGTCAGGATAGGGACATAGTACGTCCTATACATGATCTTTTTGCTGTTCTGAGGACATCCTTGCTCCATAACACGCTTCTCACACTTCTCCGGAACGCTTCTGCCTGTCTCCCCCGCTCATTTATTTCTCTATCGTTTCTTCCATTATCTTGTCTCAGGCTTCCCAGATACTTGAAACTCTCCACTTTCTTCAGCTGTTCCCCACCAATTGTTATTCCCGTTGTGGTTCTTTCCTTCTTCCTGGTTGTGATCACCATCTCACTCTTATTTATGCTAAATTTCATCCCATATCCTTGTATTATTCCTTCCCACATACCCAACTGTTCCTGTACCTCCTCCTCCTTGTTTCCCCAAATCATCAAATCATCTGCAAACACCATTGCTTTCATCGTTCCTTCCCCAATTACTTGTGCCACTCGGGTCATTATCTCATCCATCATCACAATAAAAAGTAACGGTGACAGTGCACTTCCTTGTTTCAGGCCGTTTCTCAGTTCCAACCAGTCCGATCCCTCTCCTCCCACTTTCACACAGCTCACGCTTCCCTTGTACATCTCCTTTATCCTCCTTATAGTCCATCTTTCTACTCCTCTATCCTCCAGGGACTTCCATACTTTGTTTCTGCATACACTGTCATATGCTTTCTCAATGTCCAGGAAGGCCATCAGTAGATCTGTTCCATACTCATAGTGCTGTTCTTGTAACTGCCTTACAGCAAAAATTAAATCCTCTGTGGACCTTTTTGCTCTGAAGCCATGTTGTTATTCCCTAATCCCTCCACCTATCCTTGTCCTAATTCTCCTTTCCAAAACTTTCTCCAACATCTTTGCACAATGACTGATCAGTGTTATTCCCCGATAGTTTCTGCATTCTGTTCTACTACCTTTCTTGAAGATCGGGACAATTATTACCAATTATTTCCAGTCCTCTGGGGTCTTCCTTTCCTTCCATGCTGTCTTCATCACTCGGTACAACCATTGTATCCCCACCTCTCCTGCTGCTCTCACCATCTCCACACTCAACTCATCCACACCCGGTGTCTTCACTCCTTTCATCTTCCTCACTGCATCTTCCACTTCTTTCCATGTTAAGTCTTTTTCTGTTTGCAGTCCATCTTCCTCTTCCCCGATTTCTTCCTCCTCGCTGTGGTTTCCATTTGGGTTCAGAAGTTTTTCAAAATATTCTTTCCACATTTTCTTCAGTTCTTCCCTATTTTCTATCACTTGTCCTCTTTTGTTCACCATTCTAACATAATCCGTAGGATCCTTCCGCCTGTTATTTTTTACCATCCCATACAGAAACTTTTTTGTACCTTCACTATCCTCCTTCATCATCTTTGTCCACTCTTCCATCCACTTTCTTCTCTCCTCAGCCACTACTCTCTTTGCCTCCTTCTTTCTTTCCTGGTACTCTTCCCTTGTCTCTACCGTCCTATTTTGATACCACCTCCTAAAGGCTCTATTCTTTTCCCTTACCATATCGTTTGTTTTCTCATCTACTCCCCTTCATAAATTGGATTTACAACTCACAGACTCGAGGGATTAATCTGAGCATTTTATTACAGTTGTGGACATTGAAGATTACCGTACAATCAGCTTGATTACTCATGCTTCAAAGATCCTGTCTAGAATAATTTACAAGAGGATTGAAAGCCAGATAGAAACGGAGTTGGGTGAAGACCAGTTTGGTTTCAGGAGAAATGTAGGAACAAGGGAAGCTGTACTAAGTCTTAGGCTGATTTTGGAAGGTAGAATAAGGAAAGATAAGAGAACGTTCATGGCTTTTGTAGACTTAGAAAAGGCTTTTGATAACGTTGATTGGACTAAATTGTTTGACATTTTGAAATCGATTGGAATAAAGTACAGAGATAGGAGGGTGATATACAATCTATACAGAAACCAGACAGCAGTCATTCGAGTTGAAGGACATGAGAGAGAAGCTGGTATTCAGAAAGGTGTAAGGCAAGGCTGCAACTTATCACCCATACTTTTCAATCTTTACATTGAACAAGCAATGAAGGAAATTAGAGAAAAATTTAAAGTGGGAGTGAAGATTCAAGGAGAAATAATTTCAACTCTGAGATTTGCTGATGACATCGTCATCTTGGCCGACAAGCCTGAGGATTTGAATGAGTTTTTGAATGGTATGGACTCCGTCTTACAGAAAGAATTCATGATGAAAATTAATAAATGTAAAACAAAAATACTGGAATGCAGCCGAAATAAATCAGAAACCTCTATGGAGATCAAATTGACAGGTGAAAAGCTGAAGGAAGTAGAAAACTTCTGTTACTTAGGAAGTAGAATAACCAGTGATGGACGAAGCAAAGAGGATATAAAAAGTAGGTTGGCTCAGGCAAAGAAAGCTTTTCTACAAAAAAGGAATCTGCTGACATCGAATATAGATTTAGGTATTAGGAAGTCATTTTTGAAAGCCTTTGTCTGGAGCGTAGCGCTCTTTGGAAGTGAAACTTGGACTATTGGTGCAGCAGAAAAGAGGAGAATAGAAGCATTTGAAATGTGGTGTTACAGGAGAATGACGAAGATCAGATGGGTAGATAGGGTTACAAACGAAGAGGTATTAAGACGAGTGGGAGAGGAGAGATGTTTCTGGCGACTGCTAATGAAGAGAAGAGATAGGTTGGTAGGACACATACTAAGACACCCAGGAATAGCAAGCTTAGTTATGGAAGGAAGGGTCGAGGACAAGAACTGTAGGGGTAGACCAAGGTTAGAATATGTTAAACAGATTGCCTCAGATGTAGGGTGTGGTAGTTATGTAGAGATGAAACGATTAGCTCAGGACAGGGAGGCATGGAGAGCTGCATCAAACCAGTCAAAAGACTGAAGACTCAAACAACGTGGACATTGGTTTAGGTGACTACATGCTCCTCTCGCCTGAGCTTATTCGTTTTTTCTTCCTGCGTCACATGATTTATCCAATAATGGTGTCTCCCCGAGGCATATTTCTTCTATTCCATCATAATCTTGGTTTCGAATTTGGGATTAGTGCACATGTGAGTATGTGAGTAATTAACAATTCCATCATCGTGGCGACACTGCATTTAATGACAGTTCATACTTTTATTAATTACACTGGCTCTACACTTATTTTTGCAGACAAATTTAAAATTGCCCATGGTCTGTACCAGAATTAAACACTGTTCTTCAGCGTTATATCACTGATCCTATTACTTTTCCCAGACACTGTAAGTTCGTCTAATAAACATGGTACCGCTAAGGGGTAGCCTTGTGGTAAAGTTCAAAGTTCAACTTTGCACAAAAATGCAGAAAAATTGTATTCGTCCGGAATACTGTTCTTGTTCAATCAAAGAACGTTTTCTACTTTTGCTCGTGCACACAGCAAGCAATGAGTTCGGTATTATAAAATGATACACTTGGATTATAAAGCCACGTTTTTTACTCACAGAAAATCATGACCGTGCCATGCGGGAACATGATTAGAGTTGTCCCTTGCGGATCTGACTACTTCGGTCAAGAAGGAACTCTCCCACGTTGAGCAACTGCATTTTGTTTAATCACATTTGTGGCATGAAAATAATAGTCTTCACATGAAGAAAAAAACTTGGAAATAAATCCGCGTCTACATTTAGGAATTGTAGGCATTTACATTTCTATTGCGGATCGTGAAAATGTATTTCTGGCGATGTGTTAGAGTCCCAAGAGTAATACATCTCCAGTACATACGTCAAAAGCTTTTTCAACAGCTTCCTTGGTGCGTCCATTTGTGATCCAAAAATAATATCATCTGAAACGAGCTCTTGGGGCTCAGACGCCACCTTGTCCTGGCAAAATAAAAATTCAGGTACTTAATTTTTATTTTTCATTCATCTCCACACTAATTATGCTGAATTGTTTTAGGTTTGAGGCATTATAAATTCGTAGATCGCCGTTCGTCCTTCGTCTGGTAACTCCTTGTTGTAGAAAGTCATCCATCTACATTCTGTAGCGGCTCATTCCTTTACTATCTTCCACCTGAATATGTGGACATCTGCCACTGTGGTAATTTCATTTTCCCTTGATGCTTGGGTAGTTTTTCCCTCTTCTTGTTGTGGCTTTCTAAGTTGCCTGATATATTCGCGACTTTCTTCAGCACGCCCTTGCCAATCATTGTCTATTGGGAAGTTGGGATTCCTAACTCCAGTTAATCGATGATCCCTCTGGGTTGATTCTTGATTTCGATTTCAATTCTGGTCCCGGTCATTGTTGAATCGATTATGAAATCTCCACCTGTTTTCCTCCCTTCGGCGGTCACGTTCTCTCCTCGGATCGAGTTGTCGTCCCCACGGTCTACGGTTTTCATTGTCCTGTCTATCGTGGTACGGTGCTTGATAGTCTCTCTGGAACGGTCTCCTATACGTTCCAGGTTGATTGTTTTGGTATGGAAGGTTGGGAATTCCTTTCGGCGTGAGTATCTGAACAAGTTTGTCCACCGACGTGACGTTAACATCGCGCGTCTCTTCGCGATACCTCTGCGGAGGAGATCGATCTTTGCTACAGTCTAGCCGATATAATAACTGATCACATTCCTCAAACGTCGTTACCTGGGCTGCGATAAGTATTTTACGCACTTCGGGTGGATACTGGCGAATAATTGTCTGAATTAGTTCGCTTTGGGATAATGTTGACTGCAAACTTTGCAGTTTGGCCAGCTTCACAGTGAAATATGTGGCATACTATGTCGGTTGATGGGGACTGTACCTCTTCGTGTACATTTACGCTCTGATACCTTGTTCAATGTCGCTCGACCAATAGGTATTGAGTAAAGCGTCTTTGAATTTGTCATAATTTTGGAGTGAATGACTGAACGCTCTAAACCAGATTGCCGCATTTCCTTCTAGGAGTTTCTCCACTGCTCTTAGTTCACAATCAGGAGTAATCATTGCATCACGCATGTATGACTCAACATTTCTTAAGAATTAGACAGGGGTAATAATTTCCGTTCCGGAAAATCATGCTGGTTTTTCATCGTGTGTCCTGACGACTACCATGTTTGTCACTTAGCTCGTGTACCTTTTGGTATGTCATATTGAAAACAGGTTTGTTCACTTCCAAGTAAGTCCTGCTCCCTCGGTGATCGATCAAGATTGACACTCGATTTATGAGGTTAAGTTTGAGTTTGAATGAAAGATACTCCGCTCATAATTCATGAAATAAAATATGTGTGGCCTCCTTAGACCTCTCCAAAATAGTTTCATGGCTAATAATATACAAGGGTTATCGGTGAATTGTTCTTCATGATCTGTGCAGTTGTCAAAGCTGTTGAATGAGAATTAGATTAAAGTTAACTACAAACTCCCTACCTATAAAGTCGTGAGTAAATGAGGCCATCTAAGACTAATCGACGAGCATCTACTCCTCTACAGAAATTGGATTTACAACTCACGGACTCGATGGATTAATTTCAGCATTTTATTAGAGCTGTGTCTATTAGTTTAGGTGATCACGTGCTCCACTCGCCTGAGATTAGTCGTTTATTCTTCCTGCGTCACATGATTTATCCAATATTGGTGTCTCCCCAAAGCATATTTCTTCTATTAAATCATAAACATGGTTTCCGGTTTGAGATTATTCCACTTGTGAGTAATTAACCATTCCATCATCGTGGCGACACTGCATTTAATGAAAAATTATACTTTTATAAATTACATTGGCTCTACACAGACAAATTAAAAATTGTCCAAGGTCTGACATAGAATTTAATCACTGGTTGTTCAGCGTAATCTCACTGATTATATTATATTTCCAAGACACTGTAAGTTCGTCTAATAATCACGGTACCGCTATGGGGTAGCCTCGTGGTAAAGTTCACAGTTCAACATTCAACAAACCTGCAGAAAAATGGTATTCGTCCTGAACACACTTCGATTATAAAGCCACATTTTTCCACTCACAGAAAATCATGACCCGCGCCATGCGGGAACACGATTAGAGTTGTCACTTGCGGACCTGACTGCTTGAGTCAAGAAGTAACTCTCCCACGTTGAGCAACTGAATTTTGTTTAATCACATTTGTGGCATGAAAATTATACTCTTTACATGAAGGCAAATCTTTAAATAAATCCGCGTCTATATTTATGAATTCAAGGCTTTTAAATTTTTATTGCGGATAGTGAAAATTCATTTCTGGCGATGTGTGAGAGTCATAAGATTTAGTTAGTTATTTATGTTTTAAGGGGCGGTTTAAAACATCTCCACTACACAAGTCAAAACCCTTTTCAACAGCTTCCTTGGTGCGTCCAATTATGATCCAAATATTATATCATCTGAGATGAGCTCTTCGGGCTCAGTATGTTGTTTAGTTGGTATGTCAGCTTTTTCATAAGATGTTCATACGATTGGTGCCTAAGTGGCTCCACCAATATTAATTGAAGTTCCAGAGAAGACTTATCAAAAACTTACAACCTGGATAGGCTAGATTTTATCCCCAAGTAAATTAGGACGACCGGGTATCAGGGAGATTTATACTTAAATGCCCGACATAAAAATGAACTTGAATTAGCGCATGGCATACACCTGATATTATTTTATCATGGTAAATTCAATGATCTTTCTAAAGCGTTGAACATCACATGCATGGGAGCACTATGCAGTATTATTATGTCTGTGAAAGACATCTCAATGATTTTCGTGCCTTTATCTGCATAATTCGCACCTAGTCCCAGCCATGCCACATATCAGGCACCATATGAAACATCATTCTAGTCAAAGACACTTCATTTAAATTTATAAATTCCCTCTGCAGAAAAAATACTCATTGCTGCATATACATGATCTTTATTTTGTGTTGTCATAATGCATTGCCCTTATACAGGGAGACGGTAATTGTCTGATTTTCAGCAATACGATCAGACGTGTTCTTGCGTTTTTGGTCACCTTCACACTACTCATTTCACTGACATTCCTAGTATTTAAAACGTCAATATTGTGCTTTTGTGCTCTGCGAATTATATGGAACTTCAGCCCGCCTCTCTCTGTAAGATTACACTCGCTTGAAATATTTCCACCTCTAATAATCGTTCCTGGCATATAATCATAAATCCCTTGTGTTTTTCTTAGGGGCAGATGACCTTGTAGTTCCACCCTTAAAACAACAATAACTAACTGTATTTTTCTTCATGTGTCGGCTCCTTAGAGACAGAAGTCTAACACACTTAGGTATAGTTTAATTCATTTGTATCGGTCAATTATGTATGTATTGAATATTATACTAGTAATTTGTTAATGATAATTTGCGGCCAATGAGGTTCCCATTTTTCTAACTTTTGGACCTCTTCTATTACTCTTATCCGATACTCCCATTACTCAAGAGGTCTGAACTTTTTATTATTATGTCATTATTCTCTTTGTTTCCAAAACTCTCATACATCAAAGAATCAGAATTTCTCATTTTCTTCTCGCCTTTATCTTCTTCTTGATCAGTAACATGACCATGATGTAGCTTTTATGGAAACATCGACTATCAATAATCTACATTAGGATGCATTGAGGGTGTAGGTCAAATGAGGTAGGCTTCATGTTTCTATAACTCACATATCAAGCAGCTATTATTTTCTACTGGGTAGTATTATACGTAAATATTATTTAATATGTTATACAGTATCCTATTCATACTTCTGTTCCTATTTGACGCAATGATATTTTATTCTTAGCCTCTATAGTTGGTTATGTTTTAAATCATATTCCTTGTTCAAACAAAAAAGTTCAGGTAGTAACATTCCACGTGTTTTCATTCGTTGATTCAAATTTTACGGGTTCTAAACAATAATTTACATATACCTAGGAAAAGCCCTCATTTATCATTGATTCTCCGACGCAAGAGCCAAAATAATGTAATATGGTATCATTCGATGCCCAAAGGTACTTAGAAAGAATAGTTGTAAATAACATCCCAATTGTAGGGTGGTCTGGGCTACAAATATTATTTTTCTACGTACATAAATGTGCTAAAGCCATGGTCAAACAATTATACAAACATTTAATTTGATTTTTTCAAAATATTCTGGGAACAGGGGGCCGTATCATAATTAATCCAGCAATATGCGGAGTAAATTGATATCCCTTAATTGACCTACTTCCCAGCAGCAATAACTCAATTTAATGTCGATAAGCACCTTGAGGGTGAAAGGTAGAAAAAAATGAGTATCTTAAAAACTTTAACTCTGGTGATGTCGTGTCTGCGTTTCAGTTATAAATCACAATATAATTATTTCTGCCAAAAACGATATAATGATTTTCATACCACGGTCAGAAATTTTAGACCAGCATGCTTTGATACATCAATATATACAGTACATGTTGGTAATTATACAGCTATAAATCTAATTCATTACGAATATGCGATGTCGTACTTCTTGATCGTTAAATGCCAAATGCCGCTCGTATAAAGGCTATAAATATACAGTACATTTTGGCTGATGTTCTTTATTTAATCCATGTATTTTATTTGAACTTTATTTATATCTTATGATTTGTTGCGACGATATGAGATGTTTGGTGCATAGATATTTTGGTTCAAAAATGAAATTTACTTATTGATCTCTAATATACACAACGCACATTCATGCCCGTGAGCATGACCTCAGTTGCTAGACTAACACCTTGCTGCAGAGGCACGGCAGTCAGAAAAAAGAAAAAAATGTAAGGAGTTTATTTTGGACACATGTAATCGTATATCACATTTATCCCAACTTCATATGTATCATGTGCTAATGTACGGCATGAGTCAGGAGCCTGTGCCATCCAAGACAGTGAGTGAAAGATGTGAAAGTATAACTTATTCAGTTGTCTTATTACCTCTCTGGACAGATTTTCATATTTAACTCAATAACGATTCATTCCATCATAAATACGAGTACGATTGACTAAAATGTTCATCGGTAAATTTCCAATGACTTTGGTTCTGTACTCTTTCTATATTATGCTGACAATTTTAAAGAAGGAGATAATAATGGTTAAAGGCGTCATATTTACCCCATCATTACTTAGGACAATACAAATAATTTCTAGCCTAGTTTCATAGTGGTAGTCAATAATTCGACAAGTTACACCAATACAACATGGTGGCGATTCAAAATATTTCACCAATAATCAATATCTCGGACCCCAGTAGAGTTATTGGCTTAAAGTATAAATTGTACAACGAATTTGTAGTACTGTAGTTCCGTGAAGAAGAAAACTATGTATTTTCGCACTTTATGTTGATGTCTATCACAGTTATATCAAGTACCCATATGACAGCCTACCACAATAAACCTAGCTGAAGTTTACAGTTATTAGTAAAATAGGAATCGGTATTCGAACGACCACCATATTGAACTTTTTATACAGTTGAATTACACTGTTAATTTTAGAATACATATTTATGTGTCATGTCTCACGACACTGGGATGATTAGATTTACAGAAAGAGCAATTCAATTTTTATAATTCGCAGAGCCACCATGTTGGTTCGTTGGTTATTGCGATTTTAAAAGGCTTATCAGGAAACTAGTTTTATAGTCTTCAATCGCGGTAAAATGAGTTCACCGGTCACCCATTCTGTCTTCTATGAAGTAAGACACGAATAAAATAGAATAGAAGAGAATAGAATACAGAAGAACAGAATAGTATAGAATGGGATAGAACAGAATAGAATAGATTGGAGTGGAACAGAATACATGGGATAGAACAGAATAGAATACAATAGAATAGAACAGAATAGGATAGAATGGAATAGAATAGAATGGGACAGAATACCTTCTGTTCCACATCTCAGATAGTTAGAGATTGGAGTGTGAACATTGTATATTGCAACCATCAATAATTGAGACATGTGATCATTAGTTAGGCCGGCCCAGTGGTGTTAGGGTAGCGCGCCTGCATCTCACCCGGAGGCCCCGGGTTCGATTCCAGGCTCCGTCAGGGATTTTAAAACTGACGTGAGGGTTGGAACGGGGTTCACTCAGCCTCGTGCGGACAATTGAGTAGCTGTCTGACAGTGAGGCAGCGCCCCGATCACGAAAACCAAGATTAACGGCCAAGGGGACCCGATGCGCTGATCACGCTTCACCCCAATATCTACAGGCCAAATGGCTGGACAGCCGGAGCGGTCACTTGGTCGGCCTAGGCCCTTCATGAGCTGTATAGTGCCAGGGGGGGGGGGGTTGATCCTAATAGCCAAATACCAGAAAAGAAGAAGAACAGTAAAACTTCTACACAATTAGAAATACCGCTGTTCAGGTAAGCTTGTCTATCATGAATAAATGTATGAAATGTTTTAACAGCTTGGTCCATGAGTAACCAAGCCAAAGGGGAACAATTTAATCAAATTAATTTTACGAGTGCGTGATTCGTATTTTATGAAGACTGCAGTGTGTGTCAACTAACTAAATAAACGCACTATCGCATAGATCACGTTCAATGTATCCAGGATCGTTGAGATCGAATTGTGTAATTCTATGATCAATTAAATTAAATTGTTTCAGCTCATTGTCGAAGTAAACTGTCATTAATAATATATTTACTGTCGTATTAGTTACATTTAGGAAATTCACACTTGTGGGATAAATTTTTATATAATTTCATTACGTAAATTTACGTATTTTGCTTATTATTATTTTTAGCCTACTTTTCACATTTTGCAAAAATGAGGAAAAAGTAGACTTATGAGATCGATCCGGGAAAATGTGTGTCTGTCTGTCTGGCTGGCTGTGTGTGTGTCCCCCCTATCAACTCCTAAACGGCTGCAGCAATCAAAACCAAATTTAGTATGAGTAAAGATGTGCACCGGAATAGCTCACGTCCATATTTGAAAATGATGTCAGTGCTACCAACTGCTGCAAAAACGCACTAGAAATTTGAGCTCCATGTTGGATATCTTGCAAGGTATGCATGGGAGCTATTCCAAAATTGGCACACATGTAGATAAGACTGTTTCAGTTTAATTTCCAGAAGGCCAACCATGACAGTGTTGCCAAAATACTTTTAAGCCTTCTGATAGGTCCAATGTTTAAATGCATATAACTTCTACACTATCAATTGGATTTCCACCAAATTTTGTATGTAATATCTGTACATAAACAGATATGACTGAGAGTATTCTTAAGAGCCACCAGGGCTGCCAACTGTTAATAATCGCTGTCTCTATTTTTTTTTTATCCAAATACCAATATATCGGAAAGTATGCAAGCCAACAGCTTTAAACTATGCACACGTATATTCTGACATTTTAGATTAATTTGGAGTAACTTATATACGTCAGTTCTACCAACATGATTATAAGCCTGCTGATAGTACCAATTTTTAAATACATGTAACTTCTATACTATCAGTTGGATTTCAACCAAATTTCGTATGTGCTATGTGTACCAAAACAGATATGACTATAAGTATTGTTAAGAGCAATCAGGGCTGCCAACTGTTAATAAATGCTGTCCATATTTTTTTACACTAATATCAATATATCAGAAAGTATGCAAGCCAACAGCTTTGCACTTTGCACACGTATAGCACCTGACATTCTAGATTAATTTGGAGAAATTAATGTAAGTCAGTGCTGCCAACATGATTATATGCTTGCTGATAGGTCCAATTTTAAAATACATGTAACTTCTATACTAACAAATGGATTTCATCCAAAATTGCCACAACAAGATATCATAATATTTCAGATTATTTCTGACCAGCACACGCATGGTATTGTTGGCAACATGCTTTTACGCGTGCTGATAGATCCAGTGTCAAACTGCATGTAATGTCCATTGGACTTCAACCAAATTTTTTATTCTGTACCTTAAGAGATGGAACTAAGAATATCTTCAGTCACCAGGGCTGCCAACTGTAGTGCTCTATTAGGCTACATTATACCAGGTATATTTTGAACTAATTAGATATTTCGATATTACCAACTTAATTTCGTCATTATTCTAGATAGGTTCATATACTGTAGAATAATCATTGGCATGAAAAGTAGGCTGTATAGTTCTTCACGGAACTTCTTGTTATTATTATTAATGTTATTATCATTATTATTATTATCATTATTATTCTTTTCCAAGAATTGTATCTACAATGTAGACAGTAGTCGGAGAAAAGAAAAGCAACACATACACAGATATGAAATGGGTTAACAAATATCACAAAACATCGGAACCAAAGAAGTTGTCCTAATTATTCCAGTTTCGATTTTATACCGGTCAAAAATAAGATATCAGGTTTCATTAAGCTGTATTTTCTGAGAAGTTCATTCGTGAATTTTAATGTCTATTTTTTTTTTTAGCAAGAACTACAGTATACAGGTTACCTAGGCATTAGTTTTAACTAAACTCGAAAATTTCCTTCCCTTGAGTAAGACATCGTGTATTGCGTGTAGTCTAATGGCAAAAAACTTCTCGCTGTAGTGTAAACAAGAATGACTAGGAACACGCGAGGCTGTTTGTATCTGCGGTAAGCCCGACATAGCCAAGCGTATTGACTCCCGGCGAAGAAAGAAACTTTGTGGGGTAAAACTGATATCCATCCTCTTGATGTTCGCAGAAAATATAATTCATTGCAATAATAATTTAAATTATGTCTTTATAAGTCAGACGAAGTAGATCATTATTTATTTTACCGAAAATCTGATTATGTAATGCAGGCGTTCTCAACCTGGTGCTCGCGATAATAAGCTCTCCTGAGATCCATTCTTCAATTGAAACTCGGTTACACGAACCAGAATAATAGTGTTTTCCTTAGAAGTTTTAATAGTCAGAAATTGTGAAATAGTATTTTTATTCTACAGTAATTTAGTTGGACATCCCGGTTTTATGAGTAACACCAAAGATGTTGATTCAACTCGAGTGACCACAGGTAAATGTATTTTATCTGTATGAGTCATGCAAACAGTTACAGCATGTCTGATGGGCAGTGAATCCCTAGCTATTCCATCACTTCTCAGGGAGGGAGAGAACAGAAATGTCAAGAGAGGAGCACGTTTGTTACATAATAATAATAATAATAATAATAATAATAATAATAATACAATAATAATATTAATAATATTTGGATTACATCAGTGGTGGGGCTCATAGTCTCGAAAAGGTTGAGAACGCTTATCTTTAAATGCAATCCTCTGAACGAACAAGTATCTTATAGGAGTGGATATGTTGCCCGAAAACGAGGTAGTTGATCAAAATTCAGTTTATTCAGTTTATCCTTACTGTTGCTCACAGATTATCATGACGTCATCCATTTGTCATCGCAAGTGGGGAGAGTAGTAAAAAACTGATGAAATTCTAATCTCCCAGTATCATCTGTGCGCGTGCTTCCGCAGTGAATGTGCGTTGCTCTGTATCAAGGCTTTGACGTGATTGTTGCACTGTAGTCATGGATAATCATAGTCTACGTTATGTAACACTAATATTTGGACCAGGATAGCTCATCCTGCTGAGGTGCTGACAGTGGTGGCAGGAATTTGAGAGGTAGCTGGGTTTGAATCCAATCACCAGCCAACCTTTTTTTTTCAATCATCTAACGGCCACGTCCCTCCCTATACTTCGTCTGACAGGTACGATCGTGCGGATTATGCTCTAATGAATCGTCCCTAGTTAAAATCCCGTGGACGGATAATATAATTTCCAGTTACTATCTCACAGTTATATTCTTTGTACAAAGATAAACTCGGATGCTTGTCTTTGATTCATGTTCGATTGTGACTGTGAGGATCACAAAGATTACACATAATCAGATTTCGTGCCAGTAACTAACCTGGAAGAAATTGTCTACCTAGGAGTTCGCATTTCCACTGAGGGAAACTGTGAAGGAGAAAATAAAGGAAGAATTGGTATGGCTAGGAAAGCACTGTCTTGTCTAACAAGAAGATGGGAAGATCATCATATTACTAGGGACTCAAGGAAACAACTGCTTCAAGCTTTAGTATTTCCTATCGTCACGTATGGCTCTGAGTCCGGGACCATAAATGCAGCATGCCGTAGGAGAATCGAAGCCTTCGAGATGACGTGTTATCGAAGAATGCTACGAATATCGTGGGTAGCAAGAAGAACAAATGAATCTATTCTGAAGGAGCTAAGGAGTGCTCCTAATGCAGGCTTTCTGCTAAACATCCAAATGCAAATGTTGACATTTTTCGGTCAGGTCATCCGGCGAGATGGCATTGAGAAGTGCATCATCCAGGGTAAAGTTGCCGGAAAACGGCTAAGGGTACGTGCACCAAACCGGTACCTTAACCAGATAAATAGTTTTGACTAATCTGCCACTTCAGAAATAAATACACACAGCAGAAGACCGCGGTCTATGGCGGGGTATTGTTAACAGAATTGCGTGAAGGGTCACGATGTTCGAAGTCGCACTACGACCAAGAAGAAGAAAGAAGAAACTAACATGTTGAAGGGAATGAAGAATAGAAAATAAATGACAAGCGAGTAATCCTATTCATTATAAGTGCAACACAGTAGATAATGAGAAATGCATGATATATCCTAAGCAATATTCTGAAAGCAAATTGATTGATATATTTTCAGCAATATAAATACGTACACAGTGAATGGAAGGAGAATTTGAGTACAGAATACCCATTACACAAGAAGTGCCTCAGTTCGCACATTCTGGAGGTGAGTCTTTCAACTCTTCATTCCAATGGACGGACGCTAAGATCTCGGATCCTGTCTGAACTCAGGTTGCATGATGAATAATAGATTGTCACCCACTATATTTGAAAGGTCATCGTCACTGAGAGTACTTTCCACTTGACTTCTGTACCTATGGAATTGGCTACGAAGGTGGCCCTCCTCCTCTCGTTCACCTTAAGAGCATTATGTAATTGCCACAGTCTTAGCCGAAAACAAAATGGTGTGCATCTGTTTTTCGGGAGTAATGGATGCAATTAAGATTCGTATCATCCTTTACACAAAAAATCAACTAGAAAATTGCGGCAAATGACCTTCATGTTTTCCCCTTAAATCACAAATTTGCACTATAACACTAGAGCAATTTTGCGCACAAGAATAATTTATTATCGTTTAACTATGACCACAACTTGCTTCTTTCTGTGACGAGTCACAGGAGTTCACTTTAAAGAAAATATATTTACGGCTTCGATAATTTATGAAAGGTAAACTATAGGTTACTGCACCACATTATTATTTTTATTAATATGGCTATAAGTATATGGCACACGTTTATTATTTAGTTATAGCTTCAATAATTAACATATGAATCATGAAAGGGTTTATTAGAAATAATATCACACACAATCTACAGTTATGTTCGTGAATTCAAAATTTAAAAAATGTACAGGCACATTTTCCCTATCGTGCAAGTTTATGTTATCAACATTGGCTACCACAGGATCAATAGAAGTTAAGTAACAGCTCGAGTGCAAATCTATATTGAAGAGCACTACTCTAGAAAATTGTATGCCACAACCTTTCAGTCATAGCAAAATTAACATTAAATCATTCCGTGATAATTTAGAGGAATTCTTCACTGAGGAACTGAGATTCGCACATATTATAAAACAATTAAAACCATCAGTACATTTAAGTACATGTAGGCTTAGATTATCCCATTGTTTCACTATATTTCGTTTCACAGAAATCAAATCATTCCTTGATGTATTACAGGAATTCATATACAGTATCTGCAATTGACGTACATGTAGTCTATAATTTATTAAAAGGAAGCAACAGCCTTATGTCATTCTAGCTTAGATTACATTGGTAGTTAACTGTGCCTGATTTCACAGTGATAGTATTGTTCAGTGACGAGTTAAGTCAAAAGATGTACGATGAAATAATTACAAGCGCACCATGCACAATTTATGACCACTAAGACACTGGTTTGTGTATCATTGAACATTAGACCATAGCACTGGTGCAATAGGCCTATGCCAGTTTCACAGAGATCAGACGATCCTTTGACGAGTTAGAAACATTAATTTATGAAGAATTGACATGTGTGCCATCTAGGATTTGCAAAAAAGGAGCCATACATTTATGTAACTGTAAGGATAGGTTATATTAACGATCCCATATGCCATATTTTGCAGTGAGAATATTATTCAGTAACGAGGTAGGTGAAATCATGTATTAGAAAAGGGCATGCACGCCAACTACAATTTAAGAAAAAAAATAGCTGTATAATAATAATAATTGTTGTTTTAAGGGGCCTAACATCGAGGGTTATCGGCCCAATAGCTGTATATACCTATACGTTTAGATTATAGTAGTGGTTTACTACACTGAATTTGACATATATATCGGATCATTCCTTGACAAGATATGAAAAGCCATGATTGATTACGTCGTTAGAATAGCCCAATGAAATATTTCAGATTTGCATCGCAGCCATGTTAGTGTTAAGTTCATCGTGTTTGTAAAAGACATAGGCCTATACGTGAACTAACTGTGTAGTCATCTCTGAACACAAAAGAAATAAAATTATTTGTTGTCATAGTTTCAGAGTGATGAGCACGGATTAAATATTACGTGGATGCCATTTTCCATCAGTAACAAATTGGGTAGGCACGTTCAGAATCGAATACAGTGGTAGAAAGTCCTTACCTTATTTAATTGAAATTACTCCTGCTAATCATGATCCACTTGGTTATACAAAAGGTGATGCTTATAGGCTAAAGAAATCTGAAATTAGATAAAAGTGTATTAAACTTCGAGTAATTGACCGTGTTTGTATTTGAATTTAAAGGTCATTAACTGATGAATAATTGGTACTAAAAACAGAAGGACATTTACTAGAGTATATTCTATGAATTCTGCCTATATATTTTTCAAAACTTCAGAAAATATTTTACTATACATATTATCAAGAAAGTATCTTTCTCAATACATTATTATAGTACCAAACATTTATTTAGCGAAGAAACATATTTTCAAGATTGAAGGTTTATATATGATGTTACAACAATTTTATATCTTTCTGTGTAACACATTTTTAATTGAAGGGAGAACTTCAGTTGTGTTGCCGGTAATTCCTCGTGTCATGTCTGAGGAATGAATGATGTAGTAGTCGCTGGACCCATGTACCTCACCCGATGATGTATTGGTCTCTGTTAGTCTGCGATATGCTTATGACATTGATTGAATGTGTTTCATTGCTTTTGGATTGTTGGACAGTGTGTTTTTGTTTACTATGGATTTTGAAATTACGAATCTGCAGGGATAGTGGGAGGAGAACTCCACTAACAATTTCCTTGAGAGTGAGTGTTATCGCATTACGGAATAAAGAAAATTGTATTTAAATTGACAACTGTGTGTTCAGTGCTAAACAAAATTAAGTTAACCAACCGACTATCTTAACTGACGAAAACATTTAGGATATTTTAGAAAGACATGAGCAATTTTGCAACAATCTTTGAGGGAACAGGCGAGAGGAAACAGTGCCGCAATATTTTATGTTCTTCTGCAAGGCGGAGGGTTAAAATACTGAACTTTAAGTCTTACAAAGCCACTGAAATGCAGAGTTTATGCTGAATAGATGCAGCCGAAATTAAACATTATTGCGATAGGGTACTTTCATCTGGCAGCAGTGGTGAATGGAATCTTTAATTAGTACTGATTTCGGATGAGACGTTCTTGGTCACGCTAGAAACCAAGTGCTATTACACTAAGGGAACACAAGCAAAAAATTGATTACCAAAACAATATAAAGATGATAACATAAAATCCGTTGACCCTATAAGCACCTTACATGAATAGGATCTGATGATTTTCGCAAAAAAAATTCGAATCATGTCATCATTTTTAGAAGTGTTTGAAAAGGGGCATCATTAACCAATATAATATTTTATAGGTTAGCAGGTGCGATTAGATACATTTTACTGGTCGCACAATGTAATCGGACACATCAACGTGTTGACCGACCAAAAACAATACTTATACAAATACATTTATTTGTTTAAATAGGGGTTTCATAAAATAGCAGAAATATGGCTCTGCCCATGCTTTTAAAAATAATGTGGGCCTAATTGATTGTTCTGAAACGACCGAGGAATGGTGCCTAACAACAACCGCTGTAGTGTAGTAGCCTTCATTACGTTATAATGTTCTTCGCTTTGCTATACTGGCAGGTGTGGGATGAGCGATCAGAGTAATGTATTGTAAGTAGCAGAGAAGCACTATTGTATCTCACGGTGGGTGGCCTCAAAAGGACTTCCGAAGGACATCGTAATTAGCATTGAGGGGTAGAATTTTCTTTTCATGCGTCCACGGTTAACATCTTGCTACAGTTCAACAACTGCTTTGTGTATGGGTGGGTGGCATCAAATGCCCTATGCGTACAAAGAACGGGAAAATAAATGAGCGGAATCGATTTCTTTCTGTTGCTTCGTCAACTAATCTTCGGCAGCAATAATAGCTGTCATAATATTACGCCACACCAAATATTGTGTCGAGGTTCATTATGATAGTCCTACCGACTTTACGAGGTCAGCGCACGTGATAACGGGCATTGGCATTTGTTATATCGTTGATCATTATCAGGCTGGTAAAACCAGTTGTTCGTGAAGATATTGAGGCAGTCAGCACCGCTTGCAATACCTGTATGGAATTGTTCTTGCTCCTTCATGCAGATGATCAGAACCATGTGGTATATGATTTATGATAAATTTTGTTGTTGTAGTGTCTGTTCTCATTTGTATATCCGTAAGGTAATCACGGTGACTTGAAAGGAAATAACTGTGGACTCTGAGAAATCCTGGCATCTGTAAGTTGTTCAATTGAGAAGTAATCAAATATCACGTGATGTCTAATAATTTACGGAATTCGAACTGGCATGCTTCCAAGCCTGAGGGTAGTGTCACGGTCGTCATTGGTTACATGTTATGAGGTCTTGTGGTCAATGTTCACGGGCATCATGGTTATGTATTTTCAATATCCCAGTCTGAAGTCTAAAACTTGATCTCTCACATATCGTCACTGAAGTAACAATACTGCATAGCCTACACGTCAGTTACGTTGTATTTTATTGCTCAGGTACTTCGCCTTCCTCTTCTACGTCTACTGTTACAAATACTTCTACTACTATTAGACCTACCATTACCACAATATCCAAGCCTGCAAATTAAGCAACGTCAAACCTATTGTTACGGCTGCGCGGTTAGTTAATCACCTCGCAGCGTGATTCACAACCGCCTCGGGCTACACCCTGCCACTGTGTTAACCAGCGATTTGCGCAACAAGAAGACAGGCAGTAGCAAAGAGACCGTCTCGAATGTTCGTGGCCCAACGAGCGTTGGAATTCTCGAGAAGGTGTGAACCCTGGTCTACTCTAGAAACATCTGTGAGTCATCAGCCCCGCTATATAAGCGACCTGGCCAGCGAGGGATGGACTGAGTTTTTGAGGAGTGTGTGTTTATACCAGTGCGACAGAGGTAATGCGGTGACGTGTGAATTGCGAAACAGTGTGTAGTACGGTATTCAAGAACAATGAGAACACGGGTCTACCTAATTAGTCAAGGATTAACTGATTGAGGAAGTGAAAGGGTTAGTGTCCTCCATAAGGGAGCAAACGCGAAGAAAGACAGCTAATTGTTCCATTTGCTTATTGTGTGGTGTAACTTTCTGACCTGCAATAGAGCTAACATTTCTTTAAAGGAACATTTGTGTATTGCTTTTACCCACTGTAATCCAATTAACGAACTTGCTACTAGGAGTAGCACGTATCACTATGTTTGGACGCAGGTTTCTTTATTCTACAAAGTGGAGGACACACTACAGTAAAGTACCTGTCCAGTGAACATTATTTCTTCTTGTCGTCGCATGGAGTGAAGCAAGTTACAGACGATCCCCATCCCAAAATTCCGAATGGCATTTCATACAACTCTCTCATCATGACTAGTACCAGTGTGACAGAGCCTACTTTAGATAGCAAAATATTTTCCACTTATTAGTTACTTCATGACAGGGAGTACCTAGTCACGATCATCACATTTTCCTTGCTTTGTTCTGCCGACAGGAACTCCTTCGTAGTTACATATGGCTCAAGTATGTGGAATTTACACAGCATGTGAAGCCTAGTTATTAACCCGTCAGATGTATATTTGCCGTTGTGAAGTCAGTGCACTTGCTTCTATTTACATCTGTCTATCGGCGCGTCAGGGCATGTATACTGTGCATCAAGCATTATTGACACTAGCACAATGTGTGCTAACCTGCAGCTGGTCCTAGTAATACTATACTAATAATAAAAAGGCTTCTGCAGTGACACACAAGCCAGATTATGTAGACTCGAGGTACATATTTTGTTACTCAGAATCGAGACGTTCTGGGTTCTCTACCTGGCTCAGCCTAGACATTAACTTTCAGTCTTAGGGTTAGAACGGGGTACACTCAGGAAAATCTGAGAATATATGGGTTCGATGTCCACCTCAGCTGTCCTAAAAGTGGTTTACCACTTCTATTCCAGGCAAATGCCAAGATGGTTTCAAAATTAAGGGAACGGCAGCTCATTCCAAATTCTATTCTCAAATACAAGTACCCACGCTACTGCAGCCATCACAAGAGAACAGGCTATCAAGACAGATTTCACACACACCCAAGTACATGGGGCTATAGTTATGACTACAATGTCGTAAAGCCCTAAATGTATAAATAACACACTCATCTTCCGTTGAACCTTTCACGTAAAATAAATATGACATACCCAAACGACAATCTGCAAACCTTATTCCAGAACGATTTATCGACATACAGTGCAGACTTTACCGTTATCTCCCGGTAAGCAGATTGCATCACACCTTTAAAGGCTCGAAGTTCATATATAAACCGCCATCAGGGAGTCGTCAGTCGGGTTTTGTGACACATATTCCACAAGTGTATATGGATGATGGGCATGGTGTCTGAAGGCCATAAATAAACAAATGCAACAACAACAACAACAATAGAGATTATCAATGTTTTGGAAGCCTAGTTGTTCTACAAGAAAGAGAAGTAGGGGAACAGCCAACGTGACCCGGTAATATGGAGAAGAGCTGGTAATAACGTTGAAGGAGCATACTTTCTGCCGGCTCTGGGAGCAATGAAATATGCAAGTTGCGGAGCGAGCACGCCAATCAGGTGAAAATTATGCATCTGTGAGCTCTTGTCGCTAGAGCCCTGCCACCTCCACTATATGGCCGCCATATTTGTTCCCTTAAAGAGGAACAATTCCTCTCAAGAGTGTCTTATGCAATGGCAGAAACCCGTTGTTGTTGATGATTCATTTAGAGGTTTTGCGACATCGTAGTTATGAAGCCCACTGTACCTGGATGTGTGTAAGTGTGTGAAGTCTGCCTGATAACCTATGCCATTGTGCTGGCTCTAATACCATGTGTTTATTTGAAATTAAGGCTAGGATTTTGGATAGGAGGCAGCTGTGGCTTTAACGTAGGTGCCATACTGGGAGAAGAAGTAGTAAACTGCGGAAGAACACATCCAGGATAGCCAAACAATAATACAAACGCCATACTTGCCAGTTCAAACTTACGAGGCTGAGTGAACCCAGTTTCAGCACAGCGGTAACGTTCTCGCTTGCTGTTCTCTGACGCAGTCAGATGTCATTTGAGGGTGCGCAAATGCAAGGGAGTCGCGTCAGTATATTTACTGGCGCGTTAATGATCCCCTTTGGGGCAAAATTCCGGCATCCCATCGTCTCTAAAATACAGAGTAGTTAAAAGGACGTAAAAACAATACAATTACAATTTTTATTATTGAACCTCGTTTCAGCCCTCAATCTAGGACCGACTTGAGAGTACAGTGTTGATTTCACACACGTATGCAAGGATCTGTTCAAAATTATTTCTGAGTTGTTTTTTTTGGTACAGTGATGATTTCTTTTTCTCTCGGCCTCTTGTTTCTACAGCCACCATTATGTTGTTGTTTCTCATTTTAGAGGGTGCGACATCGCGGTCATAAAGCATCGTGTAAGTTTGTGTGTGTGAAATGTGTGTGATAACCTGTGTTGTTGTGATGGTTGCACTAGAGTTTATATTAGTAAATTGGGGATAGGATTGGGAGGGGGTGGCTGTGGCCCTGCGTTAGGAACCATCCCAGCGTTTGCCTGAAGTAGAGTTGGAGAATCCACGGAAAACAACTTCCAGGATGGCTGAAGTGGGAATCGAACCCACCTCTTCTCAGTTTAGCATCACGAGATTAAGTGTACCCCGTTCCAGCCCTCAGACCAGATTTGCATATCTTGGCGGAGCCAGGAATCGAACCCGCACTTCCGGAGTGGTAGCTGCCATTATGGTTTAGCGGTCAGTATATATACTGCCTGCACAAAGTGATCAAATTCCACACAGTAATTGTGCAAGGAAGGATTTTAATTCTGGTTTGAAGTTTTGATTGGGGAACAATCAGCCGTGTAAGGACAATTGGGTAGCCGGATTCGAATCCCAGTGTCAAAAATCCTAGAACTGGTTCTCTACGCTTCATCACTTCACCTTCAAGTGCATTCCAGAATGGCTAGGCAGTCGTGCCTACTTTTATAACGTAAGAAGTCACGTAGGGTGTTCACAAAACCCCCAAACAATGCCTTATTATACGGCATCCATCATAATTTCCAATAATTTTCGCTCCAAACTTTGTTTTATTGCAAATATATTCATTTACACAACGACAAACGCCTGCCAATATCAAAATACCAGTCACAGAAAATATTTCAAGTCCATCAGGATGGTTTTACGTCATGGTTTCTCGTATAATTCCGTGCACTGTTATCCACATAATTCTTTTTACAGTTAGTAATAAATAAATATAGATAAACATCCGATCACTTAATAGACATTAATTGCTCAAACCCTGATTCCAGGGAAATGTAAAACAATATTCTGGTTGCGCATTCTAGTCTTTCTTTGTGGGCGATCTTTTTTTTTCCATTTTGTTAATTTATCCTTACCGCCGTAATGATTGCTTCCCTCAACTGAATTATTTCCAGAAAATGATCCATCTCTTTTATTACCATCCTCATGTCTATTATCTCCATAATCGTTCCTTTCTGTCTCGGTATCGTGGATATGAATACGCTGTATACAATTCACTTTCATTTTCATCATGTTCTTAGATGTATAACACATAAGGTTCTTCCTCTTCAAGAAGTTTATGAGTTCTTGTCTCCTCTAATTTGTAACAGCACTTCCTCACAATAACAGAGTCCCAGAATGTAGAATAACAAGAGGAAATGACTTGAAACTGAAAGCTACGTTACTAATATTACTCTGCTATTTACTTCGAGCTAGCACTCGCGTTAGTACGTGTCGACACATCCGGCGTGGAGAAAGCTCACTGTATACAATGAACTTGATGCTATTTATATGAAAAGGCTCACACTACAACCTTTAGGTTCCTACGAACGGCACTCAAGCCCATAACAAGCTAGGTAAACTGGATCATTATATCCAGCCGAATAAAGGCATGTGAGGTGTTACCAACACCCCAAGCGACTGCCCAAGATTTAAGGTCACGTCTTCCTCGTTTCCGACTCGTTGATCAAGTTCAAATACTCAGTCTGCCTCTTGGAGGAGCGGCTAGTATTCTTGACTGTAGACCCGGAGGTCGGGTTTCGATTCCCGGCTCTGCCATGAAATTTTAATTCCCACCTCAACCATCCTGAAAGTGGATATCCGTGGTTTCCCACTTCTACTGCAGGCAAATGTTGGGATGATCCCTAACTTAAAGTCACGGTCACGTCCTTCCCAATTCTGTCCCCAATTTACAAATACACACACTTGCACAGCCATCACATTAACACAGGTTAACACCCAAAAATACACCGGGGCTGTATGACAGCGAAGTTGCAGCAATAACAAACAAATACTCACCCAACGACAGTCACTGCAATAGCGAAGATAATCTGACAATACTGTTTACTGAATAGTGATTGTTGTTGTTGCTACACAATCAATCATGACAATCGACATTACTCTAC
The DNA here is from genome assembly GCA_946902985.2 of Meconema thalassinum. NCBI lineage: Eukaryota > Metazoa > Arthropoda > Insecta > Orthoptera > Tettigoniidae > Meconema > Meconema thalassinum. The sequence continues at coordinate 1,161,414,336 of OX336389.2, read as the reverse complement.
AATGATAAATGTCGCAAATGGACTAAATGAAACACCAAAAGCAATAGAAGTTGCGACCCAAAGCTTTCGTTTGGATCAATGAGAACCCATCTTACACTGGAATGTGACTTTTAAAGATTTCAAAACAAGATAACCTGTAGAATGGTTGCTAGATTTTTAGCCTTCTTTTCCTATTTTGCAAAATTGATAGAAAGTTAGTCTTATGAGATCACCCGGGCAGATATGTGTGTCCCATCCCGTTCCCTCGCCCCCGTCTCCCAATCAACTTAAATACAGTTGCAGCTATCGAAACCGAACATGGTATGAATGAGTTCTATACAAGGACATCCTAAAGCCATATTTGGGTCAGTGCTACCAAATGCTTAAAGATAATAATTAAAATTTGCACTCTAACAAGTATGTAAGATAGCCTATAATCGAAGGTATAGGCCTACATGTGAACAGTTGCAAGATTGGCTCACGTATAGCATAACGCCAGTGCTACGATCTTGAATCTACGCGATCTGATAGGTTTATTGTTTAACTGTACGTAACTTCCATACTAGCGAATGAATTTCATCCGATTATGACACACGTATAGATCATAATATTTAAGATAGTTTGAGAAACTTATGTGTGACACTGTTGCTAAGATGATTCTACAGATGCAGATAGGATTAATGTTTAAATGCATGTATCGTCCATATTATAACCAAATTTTGTATGTGCATTGTGTCCCTAAATACATGAAACTAAGCATAAATTGAGAGACAATAGGGCTGTCAACTGTTGATAAATATTCTCTATAATTTTGAACCCTAACCTCAATGTATCAGAAAGTATACATGGCAACAGTTCTAAACATTGCACTTGTATAGAACATAAATGTGCAGAATAAATTTAATCAACCATCATACGACAAAGTTGTCAACACGATTCTACGCGCGTTTTTCCTTCCAATGCTTAACTTCATGTAGCTTCCATACTAACGAATGGATTTCATCCAAATGTTTTATGTGCGTTTTATAAGTTACAACTTATTACTGTGCTTATTATACGAGTTATCAGGGCTACCAACTGTGCAATTATGATCTCAAATCATTTGGATCCTAGAGTCAATATCTCGGAATAGTTGTATTGACTAAATTTCAAACTTAGCTCAGTGTATGTCGATGATGTTATAGACAGATTTAAAGTAAAGCGTAAAAGTTATTGCTATCAACATAATGCATGCGTAAAATGTTTAATGTTGAACTGTTTGTAACCTCCATAACATTCAGTGGATTTCTCTCAGAATTCATGTAAGGAAACACTTTCGAAAATGGTGTGTTGCTCTATCAGGCAAATCATATAATGCAAATTTTGAGGACATTTTATAATATAAGTACTACCAGCATTCTAAACGGGGGTATTTGGAGGGATAAGAATTGATTCTTAATTGTAATAAAGTAGGCTCTTCAGTTTATAACGTTACTACTTGTTTCAATACATTTCTGCACCAGTTAACAGAATGCAATAAATCTGCCAATTCCCCTTTATGTCCTGTGTTGCTTGACCGGATATCAAATGAAAACTCTCAACTTTTCCCACAAAAATTCCCTCTATTATGCTATGTTAATTCCTTCTCGCATAAATTGTAAGGAAGTTAGAATTAGAATGTCAACAGTTTAGGTTTTTGTTGATTCATCCAGGGGCTTAATGACATCGTGGCCATTTAACCCCATGTATTTGGATGAGTGTTGAAACTGACTGATATTCTGTAACATTGTGATGACTGTAGTAGTGTAAGTAATTTAATTAAGGCTATTATTAGGAAGGAGGTGACCGTGGTCATGGGTTAGGAACCATTCTGGCATTTGCCTGGAGTAGAAATGGGGAACCAACCACTAAACCACAAGCTGCTTATGAGTTTTACTGATAGTATCATGGATACACACACTTTACATTGACATTTTGACATAAAACTTTACCACCGATGGCGATTATATCGATCTCATTTGGGAGTGCATATTCATCCTCAATTTAACATTGAGAATGATTAAAGAATGATTGAATGAAAGCATTGTTGATGAGTGGAGGAAGGTAATATCAGATACAGTTGAGAGACTTGTGTGATCAATATTAAAATAAATCGTTTACAAGAAAGGAGGTTATCACTATATATTAACAATGATTAAGAAGATGACAGAAGTTCTTATATATTTCAGACGGATCCTCTTTCATTTTGGGTGAAAATAGATGTGTTTTATTTTTATTATATCATTGGTACAAAAAATTGACACAGGGTTTATACCTATGATATAATAAATATTATAGTAGTACATCTATTACTATGGTTTGTCAAATGAAGCCTTGTCCCTTAAAGTATGCCGCCTCCGTCTGGGACCATGTTTCACGCTAAACAGTTACTGTGGTGCCATCACATTACGATGACATATATTAAATATTATAGTGTGAAAGTTCTCTCTGCACTGTTTCATTTCCAGATGGATGTGCTTGCACTTGAAGAATATGCTGAGATGAATGTACAGTATTCCCGAACCACTGTACTCTCCCACACACACCTAAACGAAGCCTAGCGACTCATGCGGCGTGATGCCACACATATTATGTATTCAGATTATATGGCGCTTACCAATAATATCCATGTTTCCAAGCCACTCTTATTCCGGCTATCACCTTTGTATTTATAATCTATAATCATCTTCTGTTGAGATTTTAGTGCAACATATTGTTGCCACAAGGGGAAAGAATTGTGTACACCCTTGAATTCAGGCCTTAAATTGATAATATGGTTATACATTTTCTCTTCAAATAAGAATTTTTGTGTGAAATGCGTCTATAAATATCGAGTACAGCCGCACCAGAGCCAGCATGACGCACATCGTTAAATATAATATGGAATAATACTCATGAAGGAACACCGTGATGAAGAACTTGGTAAACATACGCTCTCGCTGTTTAAGTACACTGTAAATGTCGCATATCTGCGTCTGGTAACCATACGCGAGGGAATAAATTACTGGACGGTACTTTCAGGGAATTTGTCCCCATTAAGCAATCTGCACGGGTAGAATATGGGCCCGAGCACTATTTCCCAGGACTGTAACAGCTAGGTGCACGGCAGGCGCGCTTCAAACTCAGACCATTTACTGCAAACGAGCTTCCATAAAACGAAACAAGGCCTTTAACGATCCGTGATTGGTCAGCCCACGCCAGGTGAGGCAATGCAGCCATATTAGAGAAAGAGTTCAATTTTACTTGTGTAGTAAAAACAGCAAGATACAGTAGTACCTTTCTTGAATAACGCATGAGTGTTTGCTAGGTTATTCATTGTTAGGTTCTATTCAATTTCAGCAAACTAAATAACGTTTAATCATACTGATACATTCGCCGGCCTCTCACCGCTGGATCCGTGGTTCAAATCCCGGTCACTCCATGTGAGATCTGTGCTGGTCAAAACGGAGGCAGACAGGTTTTTCTCCGGGTACTCCGGTTTTCCCTGTCAAAATTTCATTCCAGCAACACTCTCCAGTATCATTTCATTTCATCTGTCATTCATTTAATCATTGCCCGAGAGGAGTGCGTCAGGCCTCGGCAGCCGGCACATTTCATATCCTCGCCGCTAGATGGGGGCTTCATTCATTCCATTCCTGACCCGGTCGGAGACTGGAAGCAGGCTGTGGATTTTCATTCATACTGATACATTAAGTGGCGACTTATCTCATATCATATCACGCCGTATCAAATGTAGCAACCACTGTCTACTATGTCCAATCTCATTGACTGCCATGATTCACTTACGTTTACATGTGAAGATGTCAAATGATTAGCCATATATTCCAGTGTAGGTAGTTCAGCATGCTAATGGATGCCTGGCTTAAGTTCATGACGGCCAATATTAACATACATTACTACAGAATAACCGAAGCCTCCGTGGCTTAGGGGCAGCACGCCAGCCTCTCACCGCTGGGTCCGTGGTTCAAATCCCGGTCACTCCATGTGAGATCTGTGCTGGACAAAACGGAGGCAGACAGGTTTTTCTCCGGGTACTCCGGTTTTCCCTGTCACAATTTCATTCCAGCAACACTCTCCACTATCATTTCATTTCATCTGTCATTCATTTAATCATTGCCCCAGAGGAGTGCGTCAGGCCTCGGCAGCCGGCACAGTTCATATCCTCGCCGCTAGATGGGGGCTTCATTCATTCCATTCCTGACCCGGTCGGAGACTGGAAGCAGGCTGTGGATTTTCACTACAGAATAACCACATACCAAAATTTCAATTATAACCATCATGAGTAGCTATGCGCTTTGACGTTCAATGCCATGCAGGGATTCTATCACCAGAATTGTATGACGAGTGGGGTCAAACCCCTGGAATTGTTTTTGCACTTTCCTGTTTAAAAGATTGAGCAAATGCCAATACGAGGGCTTCTAACTCAGTAAGCCAAGGCCACTTTCTCCCAATTCCTAACCCAGATTCTGTCATCTTCACTCATTTCATCTTTCAGTAAGTCCTCCGAAGAAACTGGCATCAATAGTCTATCCGGCCTTAGAGCCATCCACTTTTTAGAAATCTCAACTCATCTTCATCTTAGACAGCTTCCAAATGAGAATAAAATGGCTAATGGTGGAGTTGAAGTCCCTCCTACTTCTTGGTCCGGGGTTACCCTAACACCGTGGTATCACGCTTTATCACACGTAGCAACCACGGTCAAGTTCAATGGCTGTCTTGATTCATTTAAATTAACACATGTGAAGTTTCTCTACTCATTTTCAGTTGCATCTAACTTTATGATATACTGTAGGTGTGAGCAGTTGTGATCACCTCGTTTGTTCATAAAAACTCTTTACATCTCTCTGCACCAAGTTTGCAGGCTCAGAGTAGTTTCCAAGGCCGGGCAATGATTGCAGATTGAACACAGGGCAAGTTGGACACATATTCCGGAAATGATGCTCTCTCTCTCTTTAATTCACCAAATCAGCGATGATCAAACACCATCATCTCTTCCATTTCTCTTCCATCTGTATTAGCTAGCTCCCTAAACCGTATCATGCAAAGAGTGAACAAGACGAAAAATCTACGTAGGTGTAATAGCTCGATGGTATCCATTAAAATTTGAGAATCTATCTGGCAATAGCAAAATTAGTTTTTGTCATTATTGATTAAATTAAGAGACGGCCATCCTGGATGTGAATTTCCGAAGTCTCCCAAATCCTATCCCCAAATAAATACAAACACCGATACAGTCATGACAATAGCACGGGTTATCACACAGAATCCACGCACACCCAAATACACAGGGTTTATGAGTGCGATGTCGCATCCCCTAAATTAAGTAACAACAACTAAACCAAGACATTAGAACATAGTGGAAGTATCTTCGTACCCTTCGTTAGTTTGTATTTGTTGTTTTAAAGGGTGGAGCAACGGGGTCATCTGCCCCTTTCGAACCCTAAGAGATGTGTGAAATGTCTCTTATGGCTCGAGTTTGACAGTTAATTTCAAATGATCTCTATGTAAAATGATAAGAGACCAGTTTTAATTCAGACTGAAACAAAGGAAGAAACATGCGATGTCATGGTCTTGCGAGCTAACGAATATCACTGAAAGATCCAGGACGTAGTTGTAATTGGGTATCAGTCTGCATTCTTGGAGCTTAGAAGCTATTTCATCAGTGTTACCTTACTATATTATACACTATTGTCCACATGTTCTCGTTGATAATTTTATTGAAGGGGAAGATATCAAGGGCATTTACAGGCCACCAATATCTTCAGACATGAATCCCATAGAGCATGCCAGGGATGCATGAGGGAGACGATTAGCAACCTATCAGCGTCTTCTAAGGACGATTCCAGAGCTCCGTACTGATCTTCGTGACAGAATGGAACGACCAACTACCAGTAGAGGTCTTGAACTGTCTCTTAAAATAAAACACGTCGTTATGAGGCATGTGCGGCTGATAGAGATTATCACACTCCATATTAATCTCTTTTCTTTTTGTTGAGGAAAGTTGCTTACTTAGGTTATGTGTCTTAGCAATGAGAAGTAACTGTGAGGCTCCAGTAATTTGAATCCAATGAGAACCAGAGAACATTGCCATTAATATTCAGCGTAGTTTGTTCATACATTCTTGGCAATCACCGCCGAGGCCAGGATTCAATTCCTGGCTCTGCCTGGAAATGTAATTCTGGTTTGAGGTCTGGAACGGGGTACTCTAAGCCACGTGAGGCGAAAGTGAGAACAGATGGGTTCGACTCCTACCTCGACATCCTGGAAGTGGTTTTCCGTGGTTTCTCACTTGTTCGAGGCAAAGACATTAACCATATTGGAAAATGCGTTGATTCTGCGTATTAAAGCAATGAAAAGGAAAGCCAAGCCAAATCCGTAAAGGCCAAGAAGGCCCTGGGATTAGTGGAACGTAGAGGTTTCCACTCTTTGTGACAACAACACTGTAGATTAGATGGAGTTTTAAGCTCCACGCCCGACCGTTTTTGCTCCCAGGGATTACCCTGGTACTCATTTCTGGTGTAGGCTGAGTGAACAAAAGTTGCGTTTACAAAAGTGGTAGTGTTGTTTCTAACATCTACTATCGGTGTGGGGATCGAATCCATTCCCTTTCAGTTAGAAGCTCAGCACCTCTACCAATTGCGCTACTCAGCCCCCCTTGATTCGGCGTATTAACTTAGATTAATTAAATTAAATTTGTTAATTAGTTCCACTTATACTCCAGGCAAATGCCGGGATGGTACCTAACTTAATGCCACGGCTGTTTCCTACCCAACTCAACCTGAATAACAAACACACACTTGTACAGACATCACAGTGACACAGATAATCATACAAATTCCACACACACTCAAGTACATGGGGCTACATGACCACAATGTCGCAATGCCCCTAAAGAATCAAGAACAAAAACAACACTCAATTCACAAACTTCATTAATAAAATATGTTTGCATATCTTAGTTATGCTTAACCTTTGGACCCCACTAGGCTATGTGCATGTGAATGATCTTCAGTCGGTCAATACCTGTCGACCATCTGAAGAATATTTACATACATGACATGCTACACCATAAATTAGCTTCGACGAAGATTGATAGAAGAGTAATTTTATGGATCCAAGAAATTTTGACGGGTCGTTCCCAGAAAGTGAAAGTTGAAGGCCGATTCTCGGATGAAATTACCGTAACGTCCGGTATCCCTCAGGGCAGCGTAATCGGAACTTTGTTATTTTTGGCGTTTATAAATGACTTACCAAATGGGATTCGCAGTGACTGTCGATTGTTTGCGGATGATTGTGTAATATATCGAAAGATACATGACTCACAAGACAATGCAGTACTTCAAGATGACCTGAACCTGGTCTATAAGTGGGCGATTGAAAATAAAATGAAAATAAACACAAGAAAATGTAGTCTAATAAAAATAGGGAAAGTGCGAAGGCAAGATTTTCAATACAACATTGGGTCGGAAATACTTGTAGAAGAAGATTCTTGCAAATATTTGGGCGTTCACGTAAGAAATGATATGAAATGGAGTAGTCATATAGGATGTGTAGTTTCTAAAGCTTACAAATTCCTGCACTTTGTGATGTGGGTATTAAAAGGAAGTAGTACCTCTGCTAAAGAATTAGGATATTTGTCACTTGTAAGACCTATTCTGGAATACGCCTCGGTGGTTAGGGATCCATATCAAGTAGGGCTCATAAATGAGTTGGAAATGGTACAAAGAAAGGCCGCTAGATTTGTGCTCAGTGATTTTAATCCCAGGGGCAGTGTGAGCCGTATGTTAAAGAAGCTTGGGTGGGAATCACTTGAGGCTAAGAGGATGAAATCTAGACTCTGCGCTATGTACACCACGTATACAAATCAACCAGCATGGGGTGAGCTTAGCAAACGTATGGAAAAGCCTACTTACATGGGTAGGAGCGATCATCCTTTCAAAGTTAAGGGCCGACCACAGCGAACAAATTATGGTAAATATTCTTTCGTAAACCGTGCCATTGATAGTTGGAACTCTCTACCTGCGGAGTCTTAGAGCCTTTTTCCAAACATATAGGTGTGTTTAAGAAAGGACTGACTATTTTTGTAAATACTCTAGTTTAATTGTTAGTGAATTGTTATGTACAATTATTTATTTGTTACGTATATCTAATTTGCCACCGGGGGACACACCCCCAATTGCAAATAAACGAATGAATGAATGAATGAAAATCGAAAGACTTGCCCAAAATTGGGCTTCACCTGCTTAATATAACATTTTAAAAATCTGTATTGTGTCAGGGTAGAGCACAAAGAGAACGGGCATTCTGTATCCTACAGGTCATTGGGTGTGACTACAGAATCAAGCATTCCGCTAATCAGTACCGTACTGAAATAACTATATCTCATGAATCGTGATGATTTCTTCGTTGTAATGAATCAAATGATACCGTGTCACTGCTGATAATGTTGAAATTACATTTAAACAATATTCATTCATAAAACAGATCCGTATTATAAGCCACGTGAATTTCTTCTCTACATCCGGTGAGGTATTTCAGTATTCTGAAACAAACGATATTACTGTCACACCAGAACGTAACCGTACACATTCAATCGTGCACTACGACTGCGATGGGGTCTGCAGCAAGTCAGGTTCCAATTACGGCGCTGAAGTTTCCCCGGTTTTTCCCCACATTCACTCTAGGCCAAATGCTTGGATAGTAGGTTTACTTCATTTCAGGTAGCGGAGTAGCAACTGCATACGCTACTACAGTTTTAACTCGCACCCTAGAACATGGAGCTGATGATCAAGATGTCCCAAGTCCCTAAAATGAATTCATTGTCGCTAGAAAGTTCCACTGAAGAATTCTAATCAAAGCAGTTTAAACGTAAATTATTTCGTTAGTCCTTGAAAGATTTAATACAATCTAACTTAACATAATTTGAATTTAATCAATTTTATTCCCAAAAAGCAGTGCAGTGCAGTGCAGTGCAGTGAAGTACCACATTAGGTAAGTCACATAGTTTGCTTCGCAACAGCTGAGGAACAACCACGATTTGTTAGTATTACAAGAGATATCACAGGTTATTCAGTAACGGTAAGATTGTTTCTTGTACACAAAATGGTGAAATAACTTGCTCGGGAGTTAAGCGCTTTAGGTTTGGATATTTTGTCCGAAACAGAAATGTCTCGATCCGAAACAGTAGTGCTGTTATCCACTCACCTTTCGAAAGTACGCAAATATATGTCACAGCTTGTGATGTTTTAAATTGTGAGCTCAATCATAAGAAGATAATTAAAATATCGCCATTCGGTTAAAATACGTATTCGTTGTATACAATGTCGGACATAGAGTACATGATATTTCAGCACAGTTAGTACATTCGACAGATTATCAAACATTCCTTATTATTATGTAAAAATCCTCGAATCTCTGTGCGCTACCTCCCTTCTTATGAAGCGCTCCTGCGCTTCTTTACTGCGAGAGCTAAAAGCTCAAGTAGCCTTTGATCTCTCTATAAAGGCTTCTTTTTGAGCCCGCTGATGAGGCTATATTGATGCTCCTATGCGAAACCCCGCACAAGACACGGCATAAACCTAGAAAAAATGTTGAGTTTTAATTCCTTGGCCGTGAAAGCCAATATACCAGCTAATTGTCTATATTTTAGGTGTCACTCTATTAGGCTTAGTTAGCTGCCTTTCAAACCCTTCTATTACGAGCTGAATGTCAGCTCAGTCCAATGGGATTTATGGGTGTATAGGTGCGACAGCCATATTACATTAGATTTATTAAGACATCCATTATAGGGAGTAGTAAAGATAGTGAAACCTTACACTACCAAATTCTCTCAGACACAAAAGGACAGCATCCATAACGCCATGGACGACACAAAGATTTAAACGACGCAAAGGCCTACTTGTTAAGTTCTATGAGTTAGTAAGGCTTTATATACAAGCACAACCCTAACCTGAGGCTTGCGTCCCGTACAAGTAGTACAAGCAGTAATGGTTGCCCAGCCAATGGTCTAACCTAGTAGCGGCCAATGGTTTCGTCCAGACATTCGTCGAATGTAGTAGCGACCAATGGTTTCAAACATACCGTCGTCTAACCACGTAGCGACCAATGACTTTGTCTCACCGTCGCATTAGAAGAAGACAGTGCATTTTTTCAATTAAATTGAACAACTAAAGTTATTTAAGAACATTCGTAACCAACTACCAAACCACGCACTCGAACACATGTGACATCATCCACTTGTAAACGACGCAGCGCTTGAAACCTCGTAGCGCTGAGTAATAGGGTGGAAATTCCAATAAAAACATTAAACAACCAAACATCTACGACCGTACGTCATCCGTGACGTCATCGACTATACAAAAAGATTCTCCTATGGCGGAATACATTTGAACCTAATTATATTCCCCCTGAATATGTCATCCGCGCACTTCATTCTCCCTTCCGTCACAAAGTTACTGCTAACTGTGACCTGGGAAATGCCTGCATACATTCCAAACGTTAGTGGATATCAGTGCAACTGTTTGGGATTGAGACATTTCCGCCAGACGTAATAGCCAAATCTAATGCACCAAATTTCCGAGCAAGCTAATTCACCAGTTTGTGCCCAAAAAACAATCTTACCGATAACGAATGACCTGTGATATCTCACGTAATACTAACAACTACTACTCCTTAGCAGTAATGTGTGGCAATGCAAATTATTGACAACAACAAAACTGCCTATCGAGTATCGTTTCATAAGCATAAGAATACCTTCAATTAGATCATTTTAAATTTCTCCCCCCAACGAGCCAATTTACATATAAACTGCTTTGCTATAAAAGTTAAACTCTTCGCTGGAACTTTTTAGCGACGACAATATCTTGTTGTTGTTGTTGTCAATTCATTTTAGAGGCTTTGGACATCATGATCATCAGCTCCGTGTTCTTGGGTGTGTGAATTCTTCTAATAATCTGTGTTTCTGTGTAGCTGTATCAAGGGCACGGATTGGGTTGGTACTCTGGGGTTTGCAGACAGTAACTACCCAAATATTTGCCTAGTGTGAATGTGGGAAAACCCGGGGAAAATTCACTCTCAGGTTAGTCACCGTCAGCGCCGAATCGAATCCGATTGATTAAAGCAAGTGAGATTTGTAAACTTATAAAACTTAGTATCGACCGGCTGGAGGTTCAGATTCCTCATGAAATAATGAACTCCACTAACTTATGATTGTGAGATTAACCATCACAGAAAATGATAAGCTTCCGTCCTTTTGAATACAAAATGCTTGCAAAGAGGCAAGAAATATATCTGTTAATTTCATACGACTCCGTCTCTGTACCTACAGATAATCCAAAACTGTCAGAACAGCTAAAGCTTCCATTAGCAGATTCAATATTAACATTCTGGTCTTGAATGTTAAATCTTAGAAGAGCACTGTGTTAGTGTACGACTAAATAAAGAAAGACATAATGAAATACAGAAATAAATACCCAAATACATAAACATATAATTAAATAGCTTAATAAATAAATAAACACATACATCAAAAGGTAAATAAATGAATAAGAGAAAAATGAATTCAAAAATAAGTAAAATATAAAAATAAATAAATAGAGAATAATAAAAAGAAGGAAGGGAAGAAAGAAATTAACAAAGCATCAACGTAAAAATAACTACGGTTTTCGTTTGTTATGTTATCGTTTATGATCGCTTTACACTACGGAGATATATGAGCACCAAGTGACCGCTGCCCAGCCATTTGGCCTGCAGATATTGGGGTGACGCATGGTCAGCGCATCGGGTCTCCTCGGCCGTTAATCTTGGTTTTCACGACTGGGGCGCTGCCTCACTGTCAGACAGATGCTCATTTTTCCTCACGAGGCTGAGTGCACCCCATTCCAGCCCTCACGTCAGTTTCTAAAATCCCTGACCGAGCCGGGAATCGAACCTGGGGTCTACAGGTGAGCAGCAGGTGCACTACCCCAACACCACGGGGTCGGCACTAAGTAGACATACAAAAGATAATCCTAAACAATAGCATGATCAGTTAAAAAGCACGGTAGGGTCGTTTTCTACATTCGATTCCTTGCACTGATGCAATTTGCACACTGTGTGCACCAGGCCGCCGTGATAAAGCCATGCTTGATTATCATTTTTTCAAATAAAGTAGGCAGTCGAGGAAAATAAGCCGAAGCGCTTATCAACGTCTCTCAGTTTTGTTGCACCTTTTGACTACAAAAACCCCTCAATTCAATCAGGCGCGGATCTAGAGTTAAGCTTTGGAGGGGGGGGGGGGGGGGGGTCAGAGAATCGAAATTGTTAAGAAAAATGGTATTACTAAAAACGCAATAACAAAATAACCAAACGTACAAAACCAGACCAATTTTTTTGCAAGCTACATGGATAGAAATTTGAAGCGTTTAGCGCACCAAAAATATTCGTACAAATTGCAACGGCGTGTTTTGCGACTTTTACAACGAGCTTCGAGAAATGTATGAAGGTACGTTACAGTTTCGGCAAGTCGAGTTGGTACCGACAAAGGGAGAAAGTCACAGCTTAAATTGCCAACCAAGCTTGCAGTTTGGACGTCGGCAAAATTATTGTGTTTTCGTTTTTTGAGTTTGCAAAAAAAAATTGGTCTCCGTGGGGGGGGGGGGGATCATGACCCCCGTGACCCCCCCCCCTTGAATCCGCGCCTGAATTCAATCAAATCATTACTACTTAAAACAGTTTAATATTAATAGATTCATAAAATAAAAATGTTTGTGCTTGATCTGGGAGAAAGCCGGGACACGTGTACCCGTATTTTTGACGTACTTACGTATTGTACCCGTTCGTCCTGGGGATGCGATGACCCATCTGCTATAACATCGCATTCCTGGAGTTCCAGGACAGAGCGGAGTTAAATGAACCTCTAGTCAAATAAGGAATGTGTCGGAAATTCAGCTGAGTTATCGAAAAAGCAGTGGGTATCACGAGACAAAGTATCTCTAGGGTCGTTACGGGCTTAAGTTTAATAGAAATAATGCAAATATAAATGGGCGCCATCAACTGAATTCCTAGCAAACCACTTCCTTTCCGGATAAGTCTTACTCAAGACAAGGAAAGAAAAAGGAACATCACACCATCATCAGATCACAACTAAGATAAAAACAAATTAATTTTACTTTGATAGTCAGACAGACATTTTAAATATAACTCCTACCTAAGAGTATGGTCGAATGCCAACGTTAAATTGTCATTGTCCAAAAATCGAACCATCTCTTTTCTAATCCAAAATTATTTCATCCACATAACAAGAAAAATCTCTAAAGTTCTCTTGGGTTCTCAGGATCACTGTAGCACTATGTCTTTCGTCACTGACATTTGTGAAACCTGAGACCTAATTTCTCTTTAATTTAACATCAATGTGGATTTAATAAGTTATTAATCTGTCTAAACATACACATATATTAATCACACATATTAAATATCAAGTATTTTATGGTTTGCATGGCATAATTTAAATGTTGAACATGTTAGTCAAATGCTCCTAAACATCGAATAATTAATTTACACTATTTACATTGTCATTCATAATCACTTATCTGTGAATTACAGAAAATTCATGGCTAATTGGTCATCGTTATCGTCATCATCAAAATTAAACATTTCTCACATTAATTCTCACTTCAAAATTCTACATATTCCTGTCAGAATCATTAATTCATCACCATTACATCATTTAAATCTTCAATTCAAGTTGCAATTTCTTCAAATTATATCTTAATTAAATTTATTTAATTCCATATAAATTCATTAATCATCAGCTTCTTTAGTTAATTATCACCTTCTAATTCAGTTATTCATCGTCATTACAATCGTCTATTAATTTATTTCAATCAGTTTAATTTATCCAATCTTTAATTCATCCATCTATTTAATTCATTGATTTATTCCAAAATTTAATTTATCAAATTATTTAAATTTCAATCTTCTGGTTATTTAGTTTTCATTATTTCATCTAGTCATTCTGATTTTTATTTCATTAGGTCAGATCGTTAATATGCTTAAATCTCAGATTATTATTTCATTAATTATTATTTTCAGAAAATCTTGTATTATCAACTTCATTTATTTGTTTAATTTCCTAACAAATTTTTCAATATGGTCTATAGAACGTTGTCTTACAGTTTTATCACTTCCAAGTTATATCTCGTATTTAATTTATCATGCCAAAAAATATTATTTTCTCCACGACATCACGTTGGATCTAACTATCCACAACGACATTACATTTCCTCAATACTTCAAATATCACATTTGAATACAACAATTATTCCACAAAAACTCCATAAATATTCAGCACATACAGCATGAATCTCAACAAATACGCTAGACTGGGTACGACGACCTCATGTCTGCTTCAAAATACATTATCAACGTTGCAACTATCACATGGCAACTTCCACAAAATGCCTATCATAAACTCCACTTAACCATGTTGCATGATCTACAAAAAATATATAACTGGCTTCAAATTATCAACGCACACAATCTCCAATAACTGTAATTACTCTGATCACATCTAGACAACTTCTTAAACAATTGGAAAAAATATATTACCTCAGTAATTTAAGATCTGCTTTCAAATAGCATAAATTCTCTTACAATTTTCATAACTCACATCACAGAAAAACACCAATGTGCTATAATCTCTCATATCAAAATCTGCAATACTGATCTGCCTTAAAATAATTCTTGACCATTAATGATTAATCTTACAAGATTCAATTACTTTAAATCCTTCTCAAAGGTATGAAACACAATTATAAAAATCATCAAAGCATCAGCTGTAATAGCTGTTAAACTGAAATTACTCTCAAAAGAGTATAGCAACAAAATATTGGATTGGCAAACAAGAATTACTAAACGCAATCCTGATGACATTTATCGTTACTTTATTTAATAAAATCTCGACTGATATGTGACTAGTAGTTCCTTGTTTGATTCACTTACAATCTCGTGTACATTCGGATGATAAAAATGAGTCCCTCAATGGCAAGTAAGATGTGTAACCACCGTACAGTCGTATAAATACGAAAGACCTCGCCCCGTCGACTTGGATGATATTGCCCTGAACGATGGGTAAGATGAGTACCACCATACAATCGTATAAATACGAAAGACCCCATCTCGTAGACTATATGAGTGAATGTACCAGATAGGAATCAACAAGTTTCTAGTTGTCATGTAAAAGCGATGTTCATTCACTAAAGTGAATAACTTCTTAATATCTCCAAACAATCCAATGGAAAAAATCCCTACTGATGAATAATACACACTCGCTAGTATGCAATGAACTGACGAAGTAATTTTAGATAATCAATTGCAGATCACGAGTTCGAAATACTCGTTACACACAAAAAAACTATTTATGAAAAATATCCTTGCTGGAAAAATGTCTAAAAGACCAAACATCTGCTTAATAAAGCCAACCAATGGTGAGAATTTCGTATAATGATGCCTGCCATATCATATGGTCACTCCATATTCTAGCAAATTTGAAGTATATAAAGTCAAACCATGTCTTAATAATCGTATCACTCCTATTAGAAAAATATACATGTGTGCCCAGTATTCATGAAAATAATCGTATCAGGTAGTTATAACTCTTACAGTACCTTTCATAATCAGCTGTTATTAAATTTCCAAGATCGTCGATTTTCCCTACATAATGAATTTCTCGAAAGATCGGCGTGAATATCATTCCATCCATGAAATGACGATTGCCTTCGAAATCCCAAGTGAATCAGCTGGTGGACTCCTCTCGTCAGGAATCGAATCCATCGCTCTGCGGTGCCATCTTGTCTCTATCTGCGTCTACTCTGACATGTTGAACTTCGGATTACCCATAGCGGATATAGTCCAACTCCTCTCGAAAAAGTTCATGGAAACAGCGGACCCCCTATTCCTCTTCTAAGTTACGCCACTGTTCCATTAAATGTTCAGTTTGAGTATTGAAAGACCAATCTCTAACAACTGCTAAGTCTCAGTTTCGTAAAATAAAATTTTACATGAGAGTGTCCAAGTTTATTAAACACCCTGTAGTTGTCTGTATTTGGTAATTCATGAAATTGCATAAGAAATAAATTTCATTAATGCACGATCTAATGTTCATCAGTGCCTATGCTAACAACATTCCGTTTGCTTGGAGTTGTTAAAGTAATTTTGAATGCGTTATGGAAAAGCATTGCCATAAAGTTATTCATAAGAACTATGTTCAAACTGCGTTGAAATGTAGCTTGTAATAAAGTCTCCAACTACTTGCAGTGCGGTTCTAACATATCCCGGCCGTCTGTGATTGCTTCCTCGGCAAGTCCGCCTGGATCAATGACCTGCTTGGCGTTCGCTGCTCGGCGATGCTGAAACTGTCGCCAACACTCTGCCGTGACAGTTTCGGTATGCTACGCGACCTTCACCGTGCGTCTCGCTTGCGCTACAGAGCTCGACCTTACTTGCTCGTCTGACAGAGCTCCACTGAATGTGCTGGCACTGTCTTCTCTCTTATCTGCCTGGCGCAGACACGTGGTGTTGTCCCCCACCACTGTGCTCTCGCGTCACGATTATAGTCTCGAACCCTCATCATCTCGGCTGTTCCGTTATAAAATAACTTAAGGGTTATCTAACTTCCTTACAATTATTTCCACTTATAATGCATGTTATATATCCTCTTCTAAGATGTTTAATTACCATATTCCATACATATCTCAATAAAACTTCACATCTCTATCCATAATTCCATCTTCTTACAGATGTCAGTGCCTCCTTGATCCTAGACCTCCTACGTCATCTTGACATTCTTCTTGACTCGATCGGTGCGCTATCTTTTCCTAACTCTTCCCAAAATCTCAACTACGGCTTAATGTCTGCTGGCGTAGCCGATAGCCTAAACTAGGTATCGGGTACAGTATATAATACGTGTGTTTTATTGCAAAGTGCGACATACTTCACCATCAACCACCTAATGAGTTAGCACGTATCATGGCAAGTTTTAGGCCTATATTAGCTTTATGCACCAAAAGCCCATGCAAAAGTCGCAGTGATTAACTTTGGATCCGTATTGAGAAAATTCTATAATTGGGACGTGGAATAATCTGGAATTGTTCTCGTGGTAGTTCAGGAATTGTGCACATCTTAAATTCAAGAGTCCAGTCACAAACGTAAAAGTACTAATATCTAAAATGTGACCGCATTGTTACTAGTCAGAAGTTCCTTACCTGTATATTGGTGTGCCCCTACCCTCTCGATACCATAAGACCAACAACACTGAGTCAGTAGGATCTGGGAACGAGATGTCGCACGGGAGATAGACAGCTTCTCCTTGTATAGCCTGCAGGTAGTACATCTTAGCTGTAACAAAGAAGAGTAAATTGAAATGTTATAAATGTACATATAATAATAATAATAATTATTATAATAATACAAATAATAATACTAAGTATTATTTGCACCACCAGGACATTCGATCACAGAACGCCTATAACTATAATATCGACAAGAAAGAGGAGTTATTTCAGAGAAACTATAAAATACTAGCTCACCGAGAGATGACGAAACATTCCGACTGTGCACGAAAACTGCACAGGAGTTTGTGCTCGTGATACCTACTAGTAAGTCTCCGCTAGACATTTCAAGCAAAGACTGCTAAAGTTCAAGGTATCTTTGTTTAAGAGACGTAGTATCACAATCGCTTCATTACTGGTCTACAACATGCAAGCCATCTACACTCTCTCCTTGGACAATATAAGTGACATGTCTTCGGCCATTATACTAGAGAGCTTAGCATTTAAAAAGTGCGCGCGCCGATCATGATGATTGTCTTGCCTGCTTTCTGGAAGAAATACCGTACTGTAATTCCAGTAAACTACATGTAGTCTAATTTCTCCTCAATGCATGGATATAGTTATAACTCTTTGTTCTTTACTGAACATCTTCTTTGTGAACGTAATGAAGGACTATTTTCTCCTACAAAGGTTCATGGAAAATAACAATAATCACACCCTTAATCTACAGCAAAATAAATGAATGTAATCGTCGACAATAGCAAAGTGTTGAATTTTCCTTTAATAACACCAATAAAAATATGTAAACTATGACGGTAACACTTCCAACATTTAACGTTATTTTGATTTGGTTAGCTAAGTCCTATTTTAGGTTAAACTGTAGGCAAGATGCACTTACACCAAAGAAAATTAAAAGCTAGCACGACTTTAATCCTATCATAAAAATAGACATCTAAACAATACATAGGCCTGCAGGTTACATGATACGGGTCAACATCAAAAAATAAATATAACACTCCTAGTGTTCATGCCTTTGCATGCCTGCCTACCTCAAATTTAATGCTGTTTGAATTAAATTGTCATCTGTATATGTTCATTAGGGTGGCGAAAGCGTTGTGAAAACTACTGCTCACATCGAGTGATTCGTAATCACCTGTGCCTTACCGGGTGAGTTAGCCATGATCGTTACGGCGTGGCTGCTGGCAGTCGCTCACATCCGGGAGGCAAGGAAGTTCGAATCCCCCCGCCGGCAACCTTGAAGATGGTCTTCTGTGGTTTCCCATCTTCCTTCCAGGCAAATGCCGGGGTTGGTCCCTAACTATAGGCCACACCCGCTACCATCCAACTCCTAGTCCTTACATTCAAACTTTCCTCCCCAGACAACACTCCACACACGACGGTACTTGTAGCTCACCCATCGGGTGGCCGCCTAGAAGCAGCTACAACCTGGCGAGCCGAACATGTCCTCGGACACTCCCGGCACCAAAAGCCATACGCTAAAAAACCTGTGCCTTCAGGTTCTCACAGCCATTACAATCAGTCGTCTCAAAATCATGTAAAAAGTCTGTATGGTTGTGTCTAAATATCTATCAATCGGTCAAAGAAAGGAAGAACGTCGCAGAAGAACAACGCCAATAAATCAAATAACCTTGGTGCGTCCATTTATGATCCACAAAATGATATCATCTGAGATGAGCTTATCGGGCTCAATAAGTATATACAGTATATAACATTTTCTATTGCAAATACACATTATATATGCTTAACAATATAACGTGTGAAAAAATCAGAAACCTCTATGGTCATCAAATTGGCAAGTGAAAAACTAAAGCAAATAGGAGACTTCTGTTACTTAGGAAGCAAAATAACCAAATATGGGCGAAGCAAAGAGGATATAAAAAGTAGGTTAGCTCAGGCAAGGAAAGCATTTCTACAGAAAAGGATTCTGTTGACATCGAATACAGATTTAGGTATTAGGAAGTCATTTTTGAAGGCCTTTGTCTGGAGCGTGGCACTTATGGATGTGAAACTTGACTATAGGTGCAGCAGAAGAGAGGAGAATTGAAGCATTTGAAATGTGGTGGAACAGGAGAATGATGAAGATCAGATGGTTAGATAGGGTTACAAACGAAGAGGTATTAAGACGAGTGGGAGAGGAGAGATGTTTCAGGTGACAGCTAATGAAGAGAAGAGATAGGTTGGTAGGACTCTTACTAAAAGTCACCCTGGAATAGCAAGCTTAGTTATGGAAGGAAGGGTCAAAGACAAGAACTGAAGGGGTAGACCAAGATTAGAATATGTTAAACAGATTGCCTCGGATGTAGGGTGTGGTCGCTATGTAGAGATGAAACGATTAGCTCAGGACAGGGAGGCATGGAGGGCTGCATCTAACCAGTCAAAAGACTGAAGACTCAAACAACAACAACAACAGTCAAGCTGATGATGAAGATGTTGAAAAGGTCTACGAAGAAATAGATGAAATTCTGAGGTATGTCAAGGGTGATGAAAATGTTATAGAAATGGGAGATTGGAATGATGTGGTAGGAATAGGAAGAGAAGGGAAGATAGTAGGAGATTTCGGATAAGGTGAAAGGAATTATCGAGGCAGCAGGCTGATGGAATTCTCTACCGAGCATGAGTTGGTCATAGCTAACACCTTATTCAATAACCACAATAGTAGAATATACACATGGGTGAGACCAGGAGATACAGGGCGTTACCAAATCGACTTCATTAATGTCAAGCAGAGATTTCGAAACAAGATTATGGATTGCAAACATATCCTGCTGCTGACATAAATTCTGACCACAATCTGGTTGTTATGAAATGCACATTAAAGTTGAAAAACTGGAGAAAATTCAAAAGCCAAAAAGGTGGGCAATAGACAGACTGAAAGTGAAGGATGTAAACGAAAGATTCAAGAAGAGCATAAAGGAAGGACCCATATAAAACCCTAAACAAACTTCAATTGCAGACGAATGGGCACTTTTGAAGAATGCAATAACAAAATCCACAGAAGAAAGCCTTGGTACCAAAGATAGAATAGCTGGAAAACCGTGGATCATTCAGGATATACTAGAATTGATGGATGAAAGGCGGAAACACAAGAATGTAAGAGATGAGAAGGGGAAAGCCGAATACAGACATTTGAGGAGTGAGGTTAACAAAAAGTGCAAGGAAGCGAAAGAAGAATGGTTGAAAGAGAAATGTATAGGTAAAAAAATTGTCTGAAATTAGGAAAAGTAGACACAGCTTGTCGAAGGATTAAGAATACTTTTGGTGAAAAGAAGACTAAGTGCTGTAATTTAAAGACGCAGATGGAAAGCCTCTAACAGATAGGAAAGAGAAGGTTGAGAGATGGAAAGCTTACATAGAGGGTTTGTGTAAGGGAAGGGAGATTGAGTATCATGTAATATAAAGGGAAGAGGATGAGGGCGCAAAAGAAGATTTAATATTGAGATCAGAATTTGACAGAGCATTGGAAGATTTAAGCAGGAACAAAGCACCAGGCATAGATGATATACCGATTGAGTTGCTACGCTGCGTTGGTGATGATGGTCTGATCAGGTTATTTCACTTGTGTGTGGGACTTATGAGACAAGTGAGGTACCCTCTGATTTCAAGAAGAATGTTATCATCCCTATACCAAAGAAAGTAGGAGCTGACAAATGTGGAGATTACCGAACAATCAGCTTTATTACTTATGCTTCAAAGGTCCTGTCTTGAATAATTTACAAGAGGATGGAAAGCCAGATAGAAACTGAGTTGGGTGAAGACCACTCTGGTCTCAGGAGGAATGTAGGAACAAGGGAAGCTGAACTAAGTCTTTGGCTGATTTTGTAAGGTAGAATAAGGAAAGATAAGAGAACGTTCATGGCATTTGTAGACATAGAGACGGCTTTTGATAACGTTGATTGGACTAAGCTGTTTGACATTTTGAAAACGATTGGAATAAACTACAGGGATAGGAGGGTGATCTATAATCTATACAGAAACCAGAAAGCAGTCATTCGGGCTGAAGGAAATGAGAGAGATGCTGGTATTCAGAAAGGTGTAAGGCAAGGCTGCAATTTATCACCCATACTTTTCAATCTTTACAATGAACAAGCAATGAAGGAAGTTGGAGAAAATTTATAAATGGGAGTGGAGATTCAAGGAGAAATAATTTCAACTCTGAGATTTGTCGATGACGTCGTCATCTAGGCCAACACACCAGAGGATTTGAATGGTATGGACTCCGTTTTGAGGAATGAATTCATGATGAAAATTAATAACTGTAAAACATAAATATTGGAATGCAGCCGAAATAAATCAGAAACACCTATGGACATCACATTGGCAGGTGAAAAGCTAATGGAAGTAGGAGACTTACTGTATGTTGCTTAGGAAGCAAAATAACCAGTGATGGACGAAGCAAAGAAGTTATAAAAAGTAGATTGGCTCAGGCAAGGAAAGAATTTCTACAGAAAAGGAATTTGTTGACATCGAATATAAATTTAGGTGTTAGGAAGTAATTTTTAAGGCCTTTGTCTGGAGCGTGGCACTCTATGGAAGTGAAACCTGGACTATTGGCGCAGCAGAAAAGAGGAGAATTGAAGAGTTTGAAATGTGGTGTTACAGGAGAATGATGAGATCAGACGGGTAGATAGGGTTACAAACGAAGAGGTATTAAGATGAGTGGGAGATGAGAGATGTTTCTGGCGACTGCTAATGAAGAGAAGAGATAGGTGGGTAGGACACATATTAAGACACCCAGGAATAGTAAGCTTAGTTATGGAAGGAAGAGTCGAGGACAAGAACTGTAGGGGTAGACCAAGGTTAGAATATGTTAAACAGATTGCCTCGGATGTAGTGTGTGGTGGCTATGTAGAGATGGAACGATTAACTCAAGCCTGGGGAGGCATGGAGATCTGCTTCAAACCAGTCTAACGACTGAAGACTAACAACATCAGTTATAGATCAATAAATACAAAAGAATAAATAAAAAGAAGTAAACAAAATTCGAACCTTCTGGGATTTGATCCACAAACATCCAGACTATGCGTCCAGCTCGCTTCCACTACGCCACAAATGCCATACACTAATACTTGGTTAACAACTGGCTTAATATAACTCCGTGTTATTTTGTTTTGTCTTGCAATCAGCGATTTTATTAGCGTTTTCTGCCGTTTCTATAAACCATTTGATACCAAAATATGTATTATTTTGTTCAATACATTCCCAAATCTACACTGTTTCACCGATCCGAACCAAATGGCACGCGTAAGAAGTTACGAAGTTATATGGATTTACGTGCAAACAATAGCGGCCATTTTGAACCAACGGGACGGCACGGACAAGCACGATATGGCACGGTCTGCCTGAACTGTTAGTCACTACAGCGGTTACATATTCTATTTTAAAATGCTAATATCCTACCGGTCACCTCCTTGAGGACAGCTTAAACCTCCCTATGTACGATGAGCGTATTTCGTAGGGCCAGGCCTTGTTGAATCGTAAGTTACGGTTAGGCTACAATACTTGCATGATTCATATATCCGCCATCTTGAAACTATTTGGCGATGACCTTGTAGGTTGGGAAAAATACGCTTCCCATATGACGGTATATTGTTGCACAATTTGGTAGAGATTGGATGAATAGGTTTGTCGTAATTAGATTTAAGCTCAGAACATTTGGGTGGGCGCCATATCTTTTTTGTTATGATGGCGTCGATATACAACATGACACTGAGTTGCCCCATGCTAGTGCTAACTCTGTACTGTACCCGATACCTAGTTTAGGCTATCGGCTACGCCAGCAGACATTAAGCTGTAGTTGAGGTTTTGGAAAGAATTAGGAAAAGATAGCGCACCGATCGCGTCATGAAGAATGCCAAGATGACGTAGGAGGTCTAGAATCAAGGAGGCATTGATATCTGTGAGAAGATGGAATTATGGATAGAGATGTGAAGCTTTATTGAGATATTTGTGGAATTACAGCAATTAAACATCTTAGAAGAGGATATATAACATGCATTATATGTGGAAATAATTTTATGGAAGTCCGATAACCCTTAAGTTATTTTATAACGGAATAGCCGAGATGATCTGGGTTCGAGACTATGACCGTGACGTGAGAGCACAGTGGTGGGGGACTACACCACGTGCCTGCGCCGAGCACATAAGCAAGAAGACAGTGTCAGCACATTCAGTTGAGCTCAGTTAGACGAGCAGGTAGGAGCAGCTCTATAGCGCAAGCGAGACGCACAGTGAAGGTTACGTAACATACCGAAACTGTCACGGCAAGAGTGTAGGCGACAGTTCCTGCATCGCCGAGTAGCGAAGGCCAAGCGGGTCATTGATCCAGGCGGGCTGGCCGAGGAAGCGATTACAGACGGCCGGGATATGTCAGAACCGCACTGCAAGTAGTTGAAAGCTTTATTTCAAGCGACATTTCGACGCAGTTTGAACATAGCTTTTACAAATAACTTTATGACTATGCTGTTCTATAACGCATCCAAAGCTACTTTAACTATTCCAAGTAAACGGAATGTTGTTAGCATAGGCACCGATGAACATTAGATCGTGCATTAATAAGATTTATTTCTTATGCAGTTTTCATGAATACAGACAACTACAGGGTGTTTCGTAATCTTGAACACACTCAAGTAAAATTTTATTTTACGAAAGTGAGACATAGTAGTCATTTGAGATTGAACTTGCAATACTCAAACTGAACATTTAGCGGAACAGTGGCGTAACTTAGAAGAGGAGTAGGGGGTCCGCTGTTTCCATGAACTTTTTCGGGAGGAGTTGGACAATATCCGCTATGGTTAATCCGAAGTTCAACATGTCCAAGTAGACGCAAATAGAGACAAGATGGCACCGCAGAGTGATGGATTCGATTCCTGACGAGAGGAGTCCACCAGCTGATTCACTTGGGATTTCGAAGGCAATCGTCATTTCATGGATGGAATGCTATTCACGCCGATCTTTCGAGAAATTCTTTATGTAGGGAAAATCGACGATCTTGGAAATTTAATTACAGCTGATTATGAAAGGTACTGTAAGAGTCATAACTACCTGATACGATTATTTTCATGAATACTGGGCACACATGTATATTTTTCTAATAGGAGTGATATGATTATGTAGACATGGTTTGAATTTACATACTTCGAATTTGCTAGAATATGGAGTGACCATATGATATGGCAGGCATCATTATACGAAATTCTCACCATTGTTTGGCTTTATTAAGCAGATGTTTGGTCTTTTGGACATTTTTCCAGCTAGGATAGTTTTCATGAATAGTTTTTTTGAGTAACGAGTATTTCGAACTCGTGATCTGCAATTGATTATCAAAAATTACTTCGTCAGTTCATTGCATACTAGCGAGTGTGTATTATTCATCAGTAGGGATTTTTTTCATTGGATTGTTTGGAGATATTAAGAAGTTATTCACTTTAGTGAATGAACATCGCTTTTATATGACAACTAGAAACTTGTTGATTCCTATCTGGTACATTCACTCATATAGACTACGAGATGGGGTCCTTCGTATTTATACGATTGTATGGTGGCTACTCATCTTACCCATCGTTCAGGGAACTATCATCCAAGTCGACGGGGCGAGGTCTTTCGTATTTATACGACTGTACGGTGGTTACACATCTTACTCGCCATTGAGGGACTCATTTTTATCATCCGAGTGTACACGAGATGTAAGTGAATCAAACAAGGAACTACTAGTCACATATCAGTCGAAATTTTGTTAAATAAAGTAACGATAAATGTCAACAGGATTGCATTTAGTAATTCTTGTTTGCCAATCCAATATTTTGTTGCTATACTCTTTTGAGAGTAATTTCAGTTTAACAGCTGTTACAGCTGATGCTTTTGATGATTTTTTATAATTGTGTTTGATACCTTTGAGAAGGATTTAAAGTAATTGAATCTTGTAAGATTAATCATTAATGGTCATAATTATTTTAAGGCAGATCGGTATTGCAGATTTTGATATGAGAGATTATAGCACATTGATGTTTTTCTGTGATGTGAATTATAAGAATTGTAAGAGAATTTATGCTATTTGAAAGCAGATCTTAAATTACTGAAGTAATATTTTTCCAATTGTTTAAGAAGTTGTCTAGATGTGATCAGATTAATTACAGTTATTGGAGATTGTGTGCGTTGATAATTTGAAGCCAGTTATATATTTTTGTAGATCATGCAACATGGTTAAGTGGAGTTTGTGATAGGCATTTTGTGGAAGTTGCCATGTGATAGTTGCAACGTTGATAATGTATTTTGAAGCAGACATGAGGTCGTCGTACCCAGTCTAGCGTAATTGTTGAGATTCATGCTGTATGTGCTGAATATTTATGGAGTTTTTGTGGAATAATTGTTGTATTCAAATGTGATATTTGAAGTATTGAGGAAATGTAATGTCGTTGTGGATAGTTAGATCCAACGTGATGTCGTGGAGACAATAATATTTTTTGGCATGATAAATTAAATACGAGATATAACTTGGAAGTGGTAAAACTGTAAGACAACGTTCTATAAACCATATTAAACAATTTGTTAGGAAATTAAACAAATAAATAAAGTTGATAATACAAGATTTTCTGAAAATAATAATTAACGAAATAATAATCTGAGATTTAAGCATATTAACGATCTGACCTAATGAAATAAAAATCAGAATGACTAGATGAAATAATGAAAACTAAATAACCAGATGATTGAAATTTAAATAATTTGATAAATTAAATTTTTGAATAAATCGATGAATTAAATAAATGGATGAATTAAAGATTGAATAAATAAACTGATTGAAATGAATTAATAGACGATTGTAATGATGATGAATAACTGAATTAGAAGGTGATAATTAATTAAAGAAGCTGATGATTAATAAATTTATATGGAATTAAATAAATTTAACTGAGAGATAATTTGAAGGAATTGCAACTTGAGTTGAGAATTTAAATGATGTAATGGTGATGAATTAACGATTCTGACAGGAATATGTATAATTTTGAAGTGAGAATTAATGTGAGAAATATTTAATTTTGATGATGACGATAATGATGACCAAAGAATTTGAAATTTCTGTAATTCACAGATAAGTGATTGTTAATGACGATGTAAATAGTGTAAATTAATTATTCGATGTTTAGGAGCATTTAATTAACATGTTCAACATTCAAATTATGCCATGCAAACCATAATTTACGTGATATTTAATATGTGTGATTATTATATGTGTATGTTTAGACAGATTAATAACTTATTAAATCCACATTGATGTTAAATTAAAGAGAAATTAGGTCTCAGGTTTCACAAATGTCAGTGACGAAAGACATAGTGCTACAGTGATGCTGAGAACCCAAGAGAACTTTATAAATTTTTCTTGTTATGTGGATAAAAATAACTTTGGAATAGAAAAGAGATGGTTCGATTTTTGGACAATGACAATTTAACTTTGGCATTCGACCATACTCTTAGGTAGGAATTATATTTAAAATGTCTGTCTGACTATCAAAGTAAAATAAATTTGTTTTTATCTTAGTTGTGATCTGATGATGGTGTGATGTTCCTTTTTCTTTCCTTGTCTTGAGTAAGGCTTATCCGGAAAGGAAGTGGTTTGCTAGGAATTCAGTTGATGGCGCCCATTTATATTTGCATTATTTTTATTAAACTTAAGCCCGTAACGACCCTAGAGATACTTTGTCTCGTGATACCCACTGCTTTTTCGATAACTCAGCTGAATTTCCGACACATTCCTTATTTGACTAGAGGTTCATTTAACTCCGCTCTGTCCTGGAACTCCAGGAATGCGATGTTATAGCAGATGGGTCATCGCATCCCCAGGACGAACGGGTACAGTACCAAATTCCGTTTAATTCAGTTTCACTATGTTTTAACTGATTGGGGCGGGGGGGGGGGGGGTACAGACATACCAAATGGCACACACGAGCACACACACTCACACACAGCCACACAATATTTGGCCATGTTTAGATCTCATAAGTCTACTTTCATTCTTTTTGCAAAAATTGAAAGTATGCTAAGAAAATAATTTTTCACATTCGTATATGTTCATACTGTTACAATATTTTATTGTCAGGACTTGGTTAATGTCCGTCTTCAAATACACGGATGCCTTATGCATGGGCGCGTACAGTTATTAAATAAATTAAATTTTAATGACTTGGGGGCTCGGCCATGTTTGAATTGCAACACTCACAGATTTATGAGCGCAAGGCAAATATTTATTCTTGAAAATAGATATATTTCCGTTGAGTTTTCAAGAAATGCAAGATATTTCCTGTACTATTGAGACGATTTGGAAGATTTTGGTGCAAACCACACTTCTTAAATCTCTCTTGTGTCAGGAACTTGAGTTTTTTGTGGGATGAACTTAGCGATTTATATATAATAGATAGCGTATTATATAGATAGGCGAACACAACATTAAGGTGATGCTGTAAGCAGTGTTGCCACTTATGCAAACTAGCAGAGAATACTGAACACTCTGTGCTATGTATTGGCTGAAAATCGAAGAGGCTGTTCTTTTTCTTCTTCTTCTCCTTCTTCCTTTTCTTCTTCTTCTTCTTATTCGTGAGTCTTATTCATTAATATTAATAAAAACATAATTAAATGATTCTTTATTTTATTACTATTATTATTATTATTATTATTATTATTATTATTAATATCATAAGTATTCATATTTATCAAGACACATACCGTCATCTTTCATTCTTTTTAAATCATAATTGAGGTTTGCCCCCGACTTGTCATATGAATCAATGTGTTAATAGCTTACACAACCTCTAAGAACGAATGCTGAGAAAAATGCCAACCAGCCAGCGCTTACATGTTGCAGCGAAGCAGGCCATCTGGCTGTTGAGCGCGTGGGTGTCACCGAATGCTTCACTAGCTCCTCCCCTGACTGATTTTCCTAATTGGGACGCTATGTCACTGTCGGAGAGCTAACGAATTGTCCTCACGAGGCTGAGTGCCTCCCGATCCAGCACTCACGCCAGTTTCTAAAACCCCAAACGAAGCTGGGAATCGAACCTGGGCCTCCGGGAGAGAGGCAGACGGGCCTCCCCAAACACCACAGAACAGGCCAATTACACAACATTATCTATACATATAAAACTCTGAGATTGGCATCAGGTAGGGCATCCAGCCGTAGAAACTATCCGCCACAAAGACTTCCATCGCATCATATCCCCGACTCCGTTGGAAAACGGGAATAATAAGGGGTAGACATAGACTACATACATAGGCCCTCATAAAGCTCAATGTTGCATTGTCTGTTTCTCGGTTATTTATACAAATCTACACTGTTTCACCGATCCGAACCGAATTTTATAAACTTACCCTTTTGAACCCTGCGAGTAACACTGTTTACTTGAAATTTCGGACACGCCCCTCCATTCTCTGCATTTAGGCCCTTTGGCACAAATCTACTCCGATTCACTGATCTGAACCAAATTTTAAGTATTTACCCTTTAGAACTCTGCGAGTAACACTGTCCTCTTACAATTTTGGACAGACCTCTCCATTACCGATCTAAACCAAAAACTTACGCTTTGGAATCCAACGAATAACACTGTTGCCTTGAAATTCGGACAGCCCTCTCCAGTCCCGGTATTTAGGCTATTTGGCACATACTGTATCTACACAGTTTCACTGATCTGAACCAAATTTTAAGTACAGTACATACCCTTTAGAACCCTGCGAGTAACACTGTCCACTTGAAAGACCTCTCCATTCCCTGCATTTAGGCCCTTTGGCACAAATCTACACAGTTTCAACGATCTAAACCAAATGTCACGCACTTAGCCTTTGAAACCCTGCGGGTAGCACTGTCCACTTGAAATTTCAGACAGCCCTCTCTATTCCCTACATTTATGCTCTTTGGCAAAAATCTACATAGTTTTACCGAACTGAACCAAATTTTACATACTTACCTTTTGAAACCCAGCAGGTTACACTGCCTACTTGAAATTTCGGATAGACCTCTCCATTCCCTGCATTTAGGCCCTTTGGAAGAAATATCAAACATGTCGAAGGACCAATCTAGGCTCATTTTAAGCCTTGCAATGTATAAAACAAAACTTGCGGCTTAAAATTAGGCTCAGTTCGGTGAAATGGTGTAGGTTTGTTTCAATAACGTTCAAATTAAGCCTCGTATTACAAGAAACAAAATACTGGATGTAAAATGTTGCCGTTTTGCTGAAACGTTGTGGATTTGTATAATTAACAGACAGACAAATGGGCCCGAAGGGTTTCAAAGGTTAAGTACGTAAAATTTGGTTCAGATCTGTGAAACAGTGTGGATTTGTGCCAAAGAGCCTAAATGCAGGGAATGGAGAAGGATGTCCGAAATTTTAAAAGGACAGAGTTACTCCTAGGGTCCGAATGGGCAAGTGCGTAACATTTGGTTCAGATCACTGAAACGGTGTAGATATGTGCCAAAGGGAATGGAGAGGTCTGTCCAAAATTTCAAGTAACAGTGTTTTCCGCAGGTTTCCAAAGGCTAAGTACGTAATATTTGGTTCAGATCGTTGAAACGATGTAGATTTGTGTTAAAGTATCTAAATGCAGGGAGTGGAGGTGTCTGTCCGAAACTTCAAGTAGACAGGGTTTCTCATTGGGTCCCAAAGGTTAAGTACGTAAAATTTGGTTCAGATCTGTGAAACGGTGTAGATTTGTGCCAAAGGCATATATACAGGGAATGGAGAAATCTGTCCGAAATTTCAAGTGGACAGTGTTTCCCGCAGGTTTCCAAAGGGTCAGTACGTAAAATTTGGTTCTGATCGGTGAAACAGTGTAGAATTGTGCAAAAGGGCCTCAATGCAGGCCTGTCCGAAATTCCAAATAGACAGTGTCTCTCGTCGGGTCTCAAAGGGTAAGTACGTTTAAATTGGTTTTGATCTGTGAAACGGTGTAGATTTGTGCGAAAAGGCCCAAATGTAGGGAATTGAGAGGTTTGTCCAAAATGTCATGTAGACAGTGCTTCTCGTCTGATTCCAAAGGGTAAGTACGTAAAATTTGGTTCAGATCTGTGAAACGGTGTAGATTTATGCCAAAAGGCCTAAATGCAGGGAATGGAGAAGTCTGTCCAAAATTTCAAGTAGACAGTTTTGCCTGCAGGGTTCTAAAGGATAAGTATACAAATTTTGGTTCAGATCGGTGAAACGTTGTAGATTTGTGCCAAAGGGACTAGATGTAGGGAATGGAGAGGTCTGTCCGAAATTTCAAGTGGACAGTGATACCCGACAACAGACAAACGAACATTGAGCAATATAGAATATTACACGTGTCATTAGTGTAGTAAGTAGGCCTAAAAAGCTGTTTGCCTGTTCATTATTATCATTAAAATTAGTGGAAAAGGTCCTGGATTTTATGACCATTATTATACTAATCACCAACACGAAATGATATATTTCTTCATATTTTTCGCCTATTTTAATTTATGAAAAGTAGACTTATGAGATCACCTTTTGTCCGTGTGTGTAGGCTAAAGAGGGCTGGTCGTTTGAGAGTTCCATCTTGACAATGAGCCGTAGGAGGAATAAAGGCTGCTTCGAACTCCCATTTACTCTGTATATCGTTGTTGATGATTGATTTAGGGGCTTTGCGACATGTAGCTCCGTGTACTTGTCCGTGTGTGGAATTCGTCTTATAACCTGTTTCATTGTGATGGCTGTATTAATGTGTGTATTTGTAAATCAGATGAGAAATTGGGAAGGAAGCGACCGTGGGCTTACGTTAGGTACCAGCCGGGCCTTTGGAGTAAAAGTGGAAAACCACGGAAAACTACTTCGAAGTTCGCTGTGATGGGATCGATCCCTCCTCTTATCATGTTTCCATCAGGAGGCTGAGTGTACCCCGTTCCAGGCGTCAAACCTGAATTGAACTTCTTGTCAGAGCCAGGAATTGAACCCGGGCCTCTAGGGCGACAGCCCAGAATGCTAGCTGCTACACCAGAAGATGGTCCTGTCTGTATATCGACGAAGGGAATGCTTCTATACTACCCAGATATTAGTCCCGTTGACCATTGAAAACAATTCTTCTGGCTCATTTTAACAAAATATATCCGTATGATATTGCTTCCGCATTCTTGCGTTCGAAAACATTTCCATTATGCGTGCTGTTTTGACAGACACGAATAAATGTCGGAAAGAATCCTAAGTAAAAAAGAGGGCAGCGAGTAAATAGGAGAAACACATCTAGGGCCAAGGGGCATCGCAAGCTTATGCGTCTCCGCCAGGCAGAGCAGTTTGCTGTAGCAAAGGTCGTATAGGAGGAGCAACAGATTTTTATGAACATCTCAGTCATTTTACGGAGACACATTTCACATCTACAGAAAATGAGATGTTTTCCTTAAACATATCCTGGCTTCCATCTACTTGTATATCACTATATTTTATTTGAAGCAGGAGGCAAATGGGTAGTTATTGTTTTTCGAAAATGTATCCTGTCTCAAATATGTTATATTATGGGATATGTGGAAGAAACTGTTATGACTAGAGTTGAAATTCATGGTTTCATTTGATGACAAGCTAGAAATTTTAACACCTGTACATATGTGCTGTTTTCCTGTTGGGATCACAGACTACTAGAAATGCCCTGTAATGCTCCAAGCCCCTATGAATCCTCGAATATAGATTGGTTCTGAAAGTCTGTCTGCAAAGTAAGGACTCCGTCTTATGATCCCATAGTTTCGATATCAAATAAAGGCACGGTCAGGTGTCATTTGAAGCATCTAAGTGTAGTACATCCCGTTCGGACAATACTATTATTATCATTATGATTAACAATAATAATAATAATAGTTATCACAATATTATTATAATTATTATTATATTTATTTTTCTTATTATTATTATGATCATTATTATTATTATTATAAAATCACTTTTTTTCAGAGGAAATTCTATAAAGAAGGGTCAGTAACATTGCTGTTAAGTGACCACTTCTTGATGTAATGGATAGCAATCTTGTCTATTACCCCTGAGGTAAGTGTTTGATTTTTGGATCCGCCAAGGCATCTAATTATGGTCTGGTGGTTGGAACGGAGTCGTGGGAGTCAAACATGTAAAGAGGTGGGTTCAATTTCAACCTCAAGCAATTCTAGAAATATATTTTCATACTATCTCACTACCACACCAGGCAAGTGTGTGGATATTCCCTAACTAAATACCACGAAAGCTCGTTCACAAACCTAACCTCAATTATACATATACGCACACTTTTACTGACACCAAATGAACGCCGGTTATCAAACAAATTTTACACACACCTATATAAACGGGACTACTATACCCAATCCCCTGAATGAAACAACAAGTAGTTCTTTGAAGAACTAATAAACAGTGTTGGAAAATTATCGCATCATCATAAGTTATACTTGTTACTATTATTGTAATGAAAACAAATATGTTAAATTAGATTGCTTTTCTCCATTTCCTATCAGAAATACGATAACAGTATTTTTATTCGAGATTGTGAATAGCAAAGTTATATCTTAATGTTAGGAATATCATAGAACTGCGTGAAAAGTTCAAATTATTTACGATTTTAATTTAAGAAGTTCGGATTAACAAAGTTTGGTTGTAGTAGATATGCTTATTCACTAATATAAAAGTTAATTCTGTTAGAAACTTATGGTATTCATACTGGAATATGATATGTCATGAGCTGAGCCCAATAAACGAGCAAGCAATCATACCAGACCTCTTGTATGGAGTTATTTTCACCACCCGCTCATCTTGCAGGTAATGAATTGAAAAGCAGTGCTCCAATGTAAAATGAATATATTGGAATTTACGGAACATGCATAAGACGAGGGATATCAAGCAACAGACGATGATTAAAATTATCATCAAACTATAGTAATATTAGTCTATTGTTGACTTATACTGTAATTGTAGGAATCTTTAGTAAAAGAGGAAATAATGATGAATGAACGTCGATGAAATACGTACGTCCATCGCTGTAGCCTAATTCGTTATGTTCCAATGGCCATTTTCATCTCAAAATTCTACCGTCTATTAAATGGATTTCCCACAGGGTGAGCTCTATCGTGATAAAGCACAAGGCAGCAATTTCAAACTTAGAACTCAGTATTAAAACATTCTAGCCATTTTCAACAATAAACATAAAATACTATTTTAAGGTAACCGACAGCACGCTAAAGCGCAGTCAAGCCCACTATGGACTCGGTAGGCGTGGGTTCAATCCCCACCGACGGCCGTCCTTAAAATGATTTTCCGAGGTTTCCTATTTTCAATTCCAGCAAAATGCTGGAACGGTACCTTCTGACAGACCACGGCCGCTAACTTCCACCCTTGCCCAGTTTCATTCATATTCATTCATTCAATCTCTCATTAACTCCCCTCATGAGGTTGGCGTCAGGAAGGTCATTCGGTCGTTAAAACCACCCGCCACATAGATATTTCATCGCATCTCTTCCCCGAACCCGTTGAAAACGGGAATAATAAGGGTTTGACAACCAGACATACATGCAATATATTAAGGTAGCAAAACTCATGCCAATCGAAATTGCACTGTCTTAAAAGGGTTAAGGTAACTCACATCAACACACCAACAGTAACAGAAAACACATGTCCAGAGTAACATGGATAGGCCTGACCCACAATACATGATTACAACACTAAGGAACTATGTACTTCACCATGGTACTGGTTCACCAACTTTCTTAAAGAATAGCTCGATAGATATCACTAATTGGTGTTCATATCAAAAATTAACACCCGCCTCATCTATAAATCAATGACGATACTTACACTAGAAATCTGGCGCAGATTGCCATTATATCCACCACAAGATTATACTAAGCACCACTACCACTATTAAAATAGGAATTTAGGCAGTAGAGTAGGGCCTATATTACTTTCGGTATCGGACAATTCTAATGTGTAGAGATTGAATCTATCTGTAACGAGTCATTGGAAATCATGTTAAGGAAAACCCCGAGAGCAGTTACAATTTACGAAAAGTAAGCTAGGCAGTTCAGTACTAGGAAAATAGTATTTAGTCCAGTCAATAGAGGCTCGAAAAGGGGGTTCACCTTACATCAGATGCGGGATCGTTTCTTATTTTTTGATGTTCTTTAGGACCATTAGGTAGTCATTAATCCAAGTTTCCGTCATCCTCCCCCCCCCCCTTGCTCCGTCCGCCATCTTGAAAAAACTGTCAGAAATCGGCACTTTTTTTTCAGTTTTTGGCCTCTAGCTCATTCCCAGTTCATTTGTTTGAACATATGTTCAAATAAGAATATGCAGATTACTAAATTTCCAACAACTTTGATTTGGAAGTGTTTTTTGTAGGACCAAGCGTATTTGAGCTACGAGAGGTCGAAAAAGGGCGAAAATTGGCGATTCGTAAAATTTTTCACTTTCGCTCCACTTTCCATCGCAAAAACAGGGAGAAGAATTGATCTCAGCAAAAGGTTTATTGAATGAAAGTTGTAGATAATTTAATTTCCTTTGAAACTCGTGTATCAAAAAATCAATTAGGAGCAACGGGTAGGAGTGGGGGTAAATTTAAGAAACCTAGAGGAAATAGGTTTTTTGTGATTCAGCCCTGGAGCGCCGTGTTGGTGAAAGTTTTTGTTTTCAATATATTACAACCATTTTTTGAACACAGCAGTGCATCTAAATATTATTTGAACCATTTTTGTGTAAATGTAACCACACACATACACTCACACTCTCACACACACACATATTGTTTTTGTTTTATTCAGTTGATGTTCGTACCTCCAGTGTTCACATCGGGTTTAGCCAACGTGCTTGGAAAGAGTTTTCCTGTGGAGTGAGCTGTAGTGGTGAAGGATGGCTTCTTCATCCCAAACACCGCACAGTGAGTGCTTCATATGCAGGAAGAGTTTGGACGGACTTGTTATTACTGTGAAGAAGAAAGGAGTTCAGACTCTATTAAGCGCAAGTGTTCGAAGGGGGCGAAACGATCCCTGCCAGATTTTGAAGAAAAGAGATGAAATTAAAGTTCACAATGCCTGCTCAAAGAATTACACCGATCCAAGACGGATAGACGTAGCTCTACGCTCAGAATCCCCTACACCTGGACCATCTTCAAAGCTAAGTTCAGTAAGTGAGGCGTTTATTTTCAAGGGCCATTGCTTCCTATGTGCGGAAAAAATTGAAGAGGATTATATGAAAAAACAGAAAAAGCTCCCCTGGATTTCTCGAAATCCAGTTCGCTTGGTGGAGAAGATGGAGTTAAGGGACAACTTGTTGCTAGCAGCTCGGGCACGCGGAGATGAGGGGGCTCAACAAATAATTAATCGTGTTCCCCCAGACTTAGATCTTATTGCTGCTGACGGTGAGTACCACGATGCTTGTATGAAAAAGTTGTACCGACCACCGAGAGCTGGGGGAAGGGCAAGAGGATACAGAACACACCCCAGAGTTGATGAAGCAATGGCATGTGTTTATGCTTTTCTGGAAAGAAACAAAGAAGAATGCCAATTCGCATTTGATCAATTGATGGGGGCCCTTAAGGAAGGATGTGAACTTGACGGGAGAACAGTAAAATCCCGTTTGCTGAAAAAGTACGAGAATGACATCATGTTCGTTGAAACAGGCAATAAATCGACGGTCTGTTTCAAAAATACTGGTTATAAAATATTGAATGACACTTGGTATGCCAATATAAAATCGAATCTTTAGGAAGAAAGTATGAGAGTGGTGAAAGCAGCTGCAGATATACAGTAATTACAGAGGATATTCGCTCCCGTGTGTACAATACCACTGACTATCCACCCCCTGATAAATTTTTGAACAGTATCGAGTCAGACATTCCACCAACGTTATTGACAATGGTCCAAACAATTGTGCTAAAAACAAACAAGGAAGTTAAGATAAATGGAAGAGGATCAGTATTGCCATTTCCCATGCAATCATTGCTGTTGCACGTCCTCGGTCGTTTGGATCCCGTAAGAAGGGAGGAGAGCATCAGCTCTGGTGTAGTTGGAAGTAAGCAGGTGAACTGCTACAAGGCTCAGCAAGTCGGTATGGCTGGACTCTCAAGAATAGTGGGAACAACCTTCGGTGAAGTGTCCTTCAAAAAGAAGGACAAAGTGATATCTTTAGCAGCTGACAAGAACATCTTGAAAGCTGGGGAGAAGAAGATTGCTGTGGACCCACTCACACTCTATCACAGGATGTGCATAGCAAAAACAACCCAGGACGACCTTGAAGAATACCTCTCTTATGAGCTTGCACTGTACCCTATGTCGTTGTTCAACGAGGATGTCATGCGCAAGGGCACAAAGTCTGCTTAATATGCAGCGTTCACACCCATCAATTTCGAGCTTCTCTCAAATCACCTCACTGTCATCGATAGTGGGCATCTGCTCCACAAAGTTGTGTGGAATCGAAATTAGACTTTTGGAAAAATTTGTGCCGATTATATCAAGTACATCCACCAGCATTATGGGACAGTGGTGATGGCCATCTTCGACGGGTACCCAGACAATCTTCTGATGAGTACCAAGAAAGCTGAAAGAGCAAGAAGGCGCAAGCTGAACGCCTCAGCAGATTGATGAATCCACAGTCAACCAAACTCCTCAAGACAAATTTCTGTCCAATGAGAGCAATAAAAACGATTTGTTGCTCTCCTCAGAACAGCACTTGAAGTGTCCAACGTCATGAACAAGCAAGCTGAAGAAGATGCTGACGTGCTCATTGTGACCACTGCAACATCGATGACTTCTTCGTACGACGCTGTAATTATTGTGGGGGAAGGCATCGATTTATTAGCCATTCTCACTGGGACAGCAAATACGATGAACAACGTATACCTTAAAAAAACAGGAAGAGGCAATTCACCTGACGTCATGTACTCCCCCTCATCATTTATGTACGACTTCGCCGAGAACCTGCTGCTCATCCACGCCATCAGCGGGTGTGACACAACGTCAAACATTTATGGATTCGGAAAAAACAAATTTTGTTCCCTGTTCCGGAGGAATCCATTATTGTTGGAGCCACATTAGAGGATATCTCCAAAGTAGGAGAGCAAATATTGATCGTCCTCCATGGGGGGAAATCACTTTATGACCTCCGACACACAAAATTTGTTGCCACCATGACAAACTTGAACCTGGAAAAGCAGCTCCCAATCTCCGATGCAGCGCGATACCACTCCTTGAGAGTATACCACCAAGTTGAAACGGATTTTATTGCCCTCACTGTTACGTGACAAATGTAATGGTTTCTTACTAGCTCTGTCTTGCACTTTGAAATATTTACTCTGACTAAGATATGTTGTTTTAATGGGCGCCAACACCTCAACGCTATGTTGAAATCTAAATTTATATTTAACAACACCTAGCTCTGGTAGAACACCTTCAAGAATCTTTTCACTCAGATCGTGGTATGATTTGATCATTAACCCAACAAACAATTGTATCAGGAGAAGGAATTGGTCTATATCTAATGCTACCTACTGAAAGCAAAGATTGCATGGTTAAAAGGAATGAATTTATTATATAAAACAAGTATTGCAAAATTAATAATAATAATAATAAAAGTTTGAATTTAAATTGGAGCGTTGCGATTTGAATATTACCGCTAGAAAATTACGTGAAAACGAAGTCGGATAAATTACTGATTTTACTTTTATTCCCAAGCTATGAAGTTACTGAAATACTGAATATAAACAAAGAGACGAGAGATTGCGTAGTTCTGAGTCATTCGCGCTTACCACTGGAAATTGCCGAAGCATTTCCCTCGTACTGGATGTTGAAGAGAGCTTCCCACAGCCTCCTGAACGTCGTCATCTTCTTCGTTAGTTGATGAGATACTTGTAGATATGATAACTTATGGTCCGAACATCGGAACCAACCACACGTACAACCACACTGGTTAAGTTTTACAAAGATAGTCGCCTGCCTCCACGGCGCGCAAACCATATATGCACTCGTCGCATCCCCTCTACGGAGCCGTCTTCCAGTCGCCCGGTCTCCACTGATTGGCTGTGCTACCCCGCGCTACTCCCCTCCTCTGGGTCATTACACTCGGCGGGAGGATGACGTCGTTTACCGGTCCAGGCCAATTCGCCTTTTCTTGACGCTGCAACCCAGCTTGCGTCACGCTTCACGACAAGATTAAGCCTGTAGCCGAATTCCCAGTGAGTCATCTCTCTCATAATACCCTAACTGACAAAACTCCGAAAAATTCCGTAATCATATAATTTTCTTACGATAATGTTGTTCGTAATAATTTGCTTGATAGTGTTTTCTATAACATAGAAAACCTATCTGATCACTTATAATTTTATAAGAAAATGCTCCAAAAATACCTTAATAATAATAATAAGTTAATAATAATAATAAGTTACATGAAAACTTCTCTTGGCTGAACAATTTGCCGCGTAAATAAATATAGAATGGCTTCCTACTGACTTATGCCAGTGGCGTAAAATACCCTCGAAAAACACGTTACATATTCGCCTCGGATCATCGGATGATTTACCGTGACGACGGTCCATTATCCGATTATTCCAGACACGTTAATAAATCCCCATCCAAAATACATATTACATAAATGAAATTGCCCTAAATTACATATATATACACTCATAACTTTTCTTTACGCACTTTGCGTCAAAGTTTGTTGTCACTATGGATTGCACTTTGCAACCAGTCCAATGTTTTTCATATTGAATAATGTTCCACGGATATTTCTGCCTCTCAAATTTCTCTATGTTGGGAAAATAAACATAAATAATGTGTGAGCACTGTGTATTTATGATGTCACATCACACGCATCAAGGTGTTCTGATATATGTTTATCACCACAGAACTTCCTAATTTCACTGGAGGTCTCTTCCTTATGGTGAAATTTAGTCTCACTTATCACTGAGCACACGATCACACTATTGTGGCAGCGCCTCGTGACCATAATACTTAATCTCTCTTTATATAAGACGAAATTAATATTGACTTCTGAAAAAAAAAAACAGTAAGTGCGCATTGCATATAACACCAAATATTTCTGTGCCGTAATCGCCCTGTCTTCTTAAGTTCCCTTAGACCAAATTCTACTAAATACTAGTTCACAACTCAGACCAGTTCTCCTCACACAAATAATACCTTTGTATTAATTACCTTAAATTACACAATTACAATTCTTACATGGCGAGGCCGTAAACAGAAATCACGTGTGCTGTTATGTATGAGTTTCATGAAGGACTGTCTCGCCTTCTGATGGCCCATCTTTTGTCTCGTGGACGCCTTAAGCAAAAATACCCTGTTCAAGCGCTCACCCATCTATTGGAGACAAATGGGAATTCACCAGCGCTGCCAAATTCTGGCCTTGGTGTATCGAGACATTTTAGTGCTCAAGAGCATCCGACAATCCCGTCATATTTCCCTGTACCTTAAAAACTCTCATTTACTTACATACTACCCCCCAGTGTGACTTCTGATACGCCTGCCTGGAAGACCAGATCTTCCACGCACCAAATACCACACTTATTCATTTGATAGGCTGGCTCGCCAGCTAAACATACTTTCGTAGACTATGTATATTATACGTCCCGTATAATCTGTTTCCCTTACTATCCTCCAGCACATATGCTGTTTTGCCAATACGTTTGGAGACTATAAATGTTACTGCGTCACCTGCTTCCAACCTTGCCAGTGGCTCTCATAAATGAACGTCATCACGTTTCTCCACTAACATATTTCTCAGTGTCTGTAACGATGCCCTGTTGCTACTGTCCACACATGCTAACCCTACTTTCATCTGGTGTCACACCTCTACTCGACACTCTATGACCTAAAAATGTCACTTCTGACTGACAGAATGACGACTTAGACAGCTTCAAAGTGAACCCTGCCTGATCTAACTTCTGAAAAACTATATCTAAATGACGTAGATGCTCCTCAAAACTGCGTGAACTAATTACCATATCATCAATATAAATGGTTACAAACTCTCCTCTGTCATCCCCTAATGCGATGTTTAAAGCCCTAATTAAAGCTGCTGAACTACTCTTTAACCCATAAGGTGTTCTACAAAATTGATAAAGGTTATATTTATGACTAAAAGCTGTAAATGGTCTATCTTCGTACATAAGAGGCACTTGCCAAAAACTTGAACTCAAATCTACACAAGTGAAATACTTCTTCCCCTCAAATGTTTGCATTAATTCCTCTATTGACATAGATTTCAGCTGATCTGAACTAATTCTACCGTTAACCAAACGAGCGTCTAAACAAATACGAACTGTGCCGTCGGCCTTGGGTACCGTGATCAGAGAATTAACATATGGACTGTTAGAGTGCTCAATAATCCCATCTTCAAGCATCTGGTTAATTTGTGCCTCAACTGCACTCTGATAAGCGAAAGGTACAGGATATCTATGTCCTGTGAATACTGACCTATCAATAACGTTCAATGAATGTGTATAGCAATTGGCCATACCAATGCGATCCTCAAAAACTCTCCTATTACACAATAACACATCATAGAGCCGAACGCACTGTTCCACCTCTATATTTCCCTGAAATGCAGCATCACGTAACGAGTCCTCTAGACTACCGTTCGTAATCACATAGCCCACAAAACATGGAGAACCCCGCTCTACGGCTGGCGATATCTCATTTAAAGTACAAATCACACCTACAACACTACTTCTCTGAATATGGTCATTGAACGCTACTTCTACTTCAGAATCACCCCATTTAAATTTCAAACTCCCTACATCATAACATAAGTTACCAGACACTCTACTTAGCCACTCTGAACCCAAGATAGCACTGAATACTAAATTTGGAATTACAAGACAAATCTGCTTTTCTATATGATTATTAATTTTAATGTCTACTAAAACTTGCTTAGAAATTACTTTAGACCTCTTCCCAACAGCTGTGATAACAAAAGTGCTTTTAATTGGCATCTCCTCAAAATTTACTCCAGTTCCTTTCATTTTATCATGAAATGCACTACTTATGCAACTCTTCATACAACCACTATCAATTAAAACATCTGTGTACGCCTCGGACACGTTAAATTTAACTATGGGGCTCTTACTAACCACCTCCTGAATAATACCTTCATCATTTAGTTCACGTAATAATTCATTTCTTACATTTAGGTCATAGGGTTCCTGTATAAGTGTATGGACAGGGCATGTTACAGACTGAGATTCTGACCTTACATCGCAGCCTGGTTCGTGTTTAAAGCATTGCTACCGCTTGGTGTAGTACTACTCACTACTGCACTGGTCGGGTTGTTCTGGGTTGTGTTAACGGTATCTCTCTGTCCGTTATTACTATTGGGCTGATTCCCCCCTTGACCCCTGTTCTGGTTATAATTATTATTGTTATTATACCTCTCTTGGTTACCCCTAAAATCATTATTTCGGCCTTGATTTCCCCTGAAATCATTATTTCTACCTTGGTAGTTCGTACTATACCCATTTCCTCTGTATTGGTTTTGCTGATTATTATTATTATTATTTTGGTTCCCCCTATTTTGAACGCTGGCCCCTTCGCCACTGTTCCCTTGAACTTTCTGATTTCTATTCTCATTAGGCCGGTTATTATGGTTACACTGGTTCCTGCCGAAATTCTCCTCGTAACCACGTCTTCCCAGAGCATCGAATGTACTCAATAAATTTTCCACTTGTGAAATAGATTTAACATTTTGTATACAGGCAGCTTCTTTGATTCTATATGGAAAATGTCTTGGTAATAGCCTGACTACATCACTTTCCTCCTTCAAACCATCCAGATATTTGCACGTTAATACCTATCCTAAAAGTACTCGGTCATAGTGTAGTTTCCTCTCGGGTTATATTTCCCACACACAATTCCCTCACGATGCTGAGACTAAATCACCTCATTCCAAAATTTCTCACAAAATTTAACTTTAAAATCTGAAATATTCTCAAAATTGTCTCTGTAGACAGTAAACCAGTTTCTTGTCTCCCCTACAAACGCTTGCTCTAAAATTTCAACTACCTGGCACCACTCAACACTACCATCTTCCAACCTCTCCCCGAATTTATTTTCTATTGTATTCATGAACTCCATTGGACAACCCTGCCGATTACTAAATTTGCCTAGTTCTATTTCCCTGTGTGTGCTATTCACATAAACTGGCCTACTCTGATTATTTTCCTGCCTAATTCTAGCTTTCAACTTCTGTTCTAATTCAGCAATTTTCTCCTCAGCTTTTCTTTCAATATTAGTTACAGTTAACCTAATGCTCCCTTCCGATGTTTCAACTTTACCACTTAACTTAGCTTGTTTCTCATTAATCTCATTAATGCTTTCCTTATTCCTCTCCCTTAAAGTATTAACTTCAGTGATTATTTCTGCATGTACTTTATCAATTCTTCCCCCCAACTGTACTTTAACCTCTTTAGTTGCTACCTGAATCTTATCAATTTCTCCCCCAATTGCTTTTTGACCTGCTGTGTTTCAAGTTGCACTAGTTCTTTTAAATTTTCAGCCTGTGTACTGATTCTAATTTCTAACTCCTCCTGTACTTTTCCTAATTTTCTGTCTACATCTGCAATAATCTCTTTAGCCTTCTCTTCCATCACCCCTCTGATCTCACCT
Source organism: Meconema thalassinum (assembly GCA_946902985.2). Classification (NCBI taxonomy): domain Eukaryota; kingdom Metazoa; phylum Arthropoda; class Insecta; order Orthoptera; family Tettigoniidae; genus Meconema; species Meconema thalassinum. Next base: position 1,161,371,403 of record OX336389.2, on the reverse strand, counting down.
CTAATCAGCTCAAATTTATCATTAATTTCCCTACTGTTTTGTTCAAGTTTAGCATTATTTTGTTCGAGTTTAGCATTTTAAGTATCAGTACTCTCTCTATTTTCCCTACAGTTTTGTTCAAGTTTAGCATTATTTTGTTCAAGTTTAGCGTTATTTTGTTCAAGTTTAGCGTTTAAACTATCGCTCAATTCCCTATTACTCTCTTTATTTTCCCTACTATTTTGTTCAAGTCGAGCGTTATTCTGTTCAAGTTTAGCATTTAAAGCGTCTGTGCTAATTTTATTTTGTTGCATAAACTGAAGAAGCAAACTCTCTAACCCTGCTTGACTGTTTTGATTACCCCCCTCAGTATCGGGATTTACCTCCGACATCCCTGTACTGCTTTCATTTCCAAGACTAGCCATACTGCTCGTATCTTCACTATCCAACTGGTGACCACTACGCAACTTCATCTCTTCCTCAACACTACCCATGCTGATACACACCGATAAATGAAAAACCCCGAAAATACAGGCACAGAAATATATACCCTTCTCCTTCCACAAATGTTATTAGGTTTTCGGCCCCAAGTTGGTAGCGACAAGTGAAACGGTTTCTATTGCCCTCACTGTTGCGTGACAAATGTAATGGTTTCTTACTAGCTCTGTCTTGCACTTTGAAATATTTACTCTGACTAAGATATGTTGTTTTAATGGGCGCCAAGACCTCAACGCTATGTTGAAATCTAAATTTATATTTAACAACACCTAGCTCTGGTAGAACACCTTCAAGAATCTTTTCACTCAGATCGTGGTATGATTTGATCATTAACCCAACAAACAATTGTATCAGGAGAAGGAATTGGTCTATATCTAATGCTACCTACTGAAAGCAAAGATTGCATGGTTAAAAGAAATGAATTTATTATATAAAACGAGTATTGCAAAATTAATAATAATAATAATAAGTTTGAATTTAAATTGGAGCGTTGCGATTTGAATATTACCGCTAGAAAATTACGTGAAAACGGAATCGGATAAATTACTGATTTTACTCTTATTCCCAAGCTATGAAGTTACTGAAATACTGAATATAAACAAAGAGACGAGAGATTGCGAAGTTCTGAGTCATTCGCGCTTACCACTGGAAATTGCCGAAGCATTTCCCTCGTACTGGATGTTGAAGAGAGCTTCCCACAGCCTCCTGGACGTCGTCATCTTCTTCGTTAGTTGATGAAATACTTGTAGATATGATAACTTAAGGTCCGAACATCGGAACCAACCACACGTACAACCACACTGGTTAAGTTTTACAAAGATAGTCGCCTGCCTCCACGGCGCGCAAACCATATATGCACTCGTCGCATCCCCTCTACGGAGCCGTCTTCCAGTCGCCCGGTCTCCACTGATTGGCTGTGCCACCCCGCGCTACTCCCCTCCTCTGGGTCATTACACTCGGCGGGAGGATGACGTCGTTTACCAGTCCAGGCCAATTCGCCTTTTCTTGACGCTGCAACCCAGCTTGCGTCACGCTTCACGACAAGATTAAGCCTGTAGCCGAATTCCCAGTGAGTCATCTCTCTCATAATACCCTAACAGACAAAACTCCGAAAAATTCCGTAATCATATAATTTTCTTACGATAATGTTTTTCGTAATAATTTGCTTTATAGTGTTTTTTATAACATAGAAAACCTATCTGATTACTTATAATTTTATAAGAAAATGCTCCAAAAAATACCTTTATAATAATAATAAGTTAATAATAATAATAATAATAAGTTACATGAAAACTTCACTTGGCTGAACAATTTGCCGCGTAAATAAATATAGAATGGCTTCCTACTGATTTATGCCAGTGGCGTACAATCCCCTAGAAAAACACGTTACAAAGTGGCATCCTGGATGAGCAGGAAGAAAGACCCGATCACCTTTGGCTGGACAAGAGGAAGCAGGGGCTTGATTTCGACAACAACCACCAGAGATGCTGCTCCTCGTATCCTGCTGAAGACGGTATCATGCAGGTGTGTCACCGGCTGTTCCGCAGCATGTGGATGCAGAAAAGCCGGTATGCATTGCTCCACATTCTGCAAATTCTGCTGCGGCGGAAAGTCCTGCGACAACCGTCCTTTGATAGTCGCTGACGAGGAAAAGGAAAACATCGACGACCCATCCATACCATTCGACGAAGACCCTGCCGAAGAGTCAACCCTCCCGACCCCCCCTTGCGAAACGTCTCCGGTTCCTGTAGCAAGCCCCCACCCCCCATCTATTTTAGAGTTTTTATTTTAGTGTGTTCATTATTCCCTAATAATTAATATGTAAATCATTAATATGTAAATAATTAATATATAAAACGCATTGTATTGTAATCTACATTTTGTAAATACACACTAACTTTCTTAAATGAATGGGTAACGAATTTGTTCTCTCCCATCTATTCATATTTATACAAAAAAAAGGTTCAAATATTATTTATATGCACTGCTGTGTTCAGAAAATAGTTGTAATATAATGAAATCGAAAAACTTTTACCAACACGGTGCTCTAGGGCTGAATCACAAAAAACGCATTTCCTCTAGGTTTCTTAAATTTACCCCCACTCCTACACACTGCTCCTAATTGATTTTTTGATACACGAGTTTCAAAGGAAATTAAATTATCTGCAACTTTCATTCAATAAACTTTTTGCTGAGATCAATTCTTCTCCCTGTTTTTGCGATGGAAATTGGAGCGAAAGTGAAAAATTTGCCGAATCGCCAATTTTCGCCCTTTTTCGCCTTCTCGTAGCTAGAATACGCTTGGTCCTACAAAAAAACACTTCCCAATCAAAGTTGTTGGAAATTTAGTAATCTACATTTTCTTATTTGGACATATGTTCAAACAAATGAACTGGGAATGAGCTAGAGGCCAAAAACTGAAAAAAATGCCGATTTCTGACAGTTCTTTCAATATGGCGCACGAAGCAAGGGGGGGGGGAGGGTGACGAAAACTTTGATTAATAACTACCTAAGGGACCTAAACAACATCAAAAAAAATAAAAAACGATCCCGCATCTGATGTAGGGGGAAATTCGTTTATTGACTGGACTAATTATGGTGGTTCATAATAAGAAGCTCCTCTTCGATCGCATGGACATAATATTGAGACCGTATGGCTCATGCTCGATCGCACTTAAATACGCCACTGACAGACTGATCTGGAGGAACATTGAACTCATAACAACCTAGTTTGTTCGACTCCAGGTGTATCAACGCCAAAAAACAACTACGGGGAGTTTCGCCATAATCATTCGAAATTTATAAATTAAGAATTGTGTATTACAACATTTGGGGACTATTTGGAAGTTTCTACGATTTTTTGCCATATTGCAGATAAGCGAGATGACATTGTATAGTCACGAAAGGACTTTGGTAATTAGTCTGCCAAGGAGGAAGACGTCAATATAACTCGTTGAACTCGTGCTGTGGTCACCACGTTTTGCCGTGTTTGCGAAGAAAATTGTATTGAACTTGAATCGAAGTGCTTTGAGCGCATAGTCAAACAAATCGTTCAATAATATTATTTGAATTAAAAGCTCTCTACAGCTAAAGTAACATGTGATTGTAGCCTGGCAACACTTGCGAGAAATTCCAATAATAGGTATGACATACTTGCAATTTCCTTGGTGGTATAGTAACAGCGTAAATTACCAAAGACCACGGGTTTGACTCCCTCTTGGATTGAATATTATATTACTCAACCTTTCGCCTAAATGACTTGTGCCGTTTTTCTGGTACAATACACGACCTAATTAATGATAGCCTACATTTCAAAACTTGTTAACATATTCTATCATAATGTAACAAAAGAAAAATTGTCTGGAATTGGCCATAATACGAAAATGTACTAATTGTATTGGAAGATACCTCGAGCTTTATGGAGTTATGGGATGGTTTCAGTTGAGTTGGTGGCCTGGAATTACAGGCCATTTAATTGCTCCTGTCCTGGAATAGGTTGGTGACCTCTTCTCTGTGTTATCATAAAAATGCTCTCACACAACACATCTTTTAGGGAACATCATTGTGTAACCAGCGCATTTAGAGCATCTGCTGATAATAATAGCAACTTTCGTGGTAAGGAGAGAGTACCGTATATCGGGTTGTAATCTGCAATAAATTGGGAGCATTGACCCAAAGTTAGAAAAGATGACACCTCCTTGATGATTATATGGACGTATTTTTCAATGATGAGCGACAGCCAGGGAAACCGTCAAGTCCGTTGGTTGCAAAAAGGAGATGCATTCAATTAGTGTCTCACAGGCTTCTAATGGCAACCCAAAACCATGTTTCTTTCATATCATCTTCTATATTAGACACTCACTGGCGTAGCCCAACGTGTAAATTCGTGCGTCATGAATGCGATAAGGATCTACAACAGTCCAGCGCTGACTGTGCCTATTCTGAGTGTAATTCTTCCTGATTTTTCTCACATTCCTTCGAGCCAAAAACCAGGATAGTACCTTATACCAAGGCCCAGTAAAGGTTATCAAACAAATTCAACACACACAAGTACGCTGGTTGATGAACAAGTAGTCCAACAGCTGGCTATTTTAGTCTCGTGGATACATTTTGTGACTCGGGCCTGGGTTCAATTTCTTGCTCTGACAAAAAATAAAGTCTGGTTTGAGGGTTGATACAGGGTACACTGAGTCTAGTGAGGCAAACCTTGTAAGGGATGAGTTCGGTACACGTCTCAGCTTTTCTAAAAGTGGTTTTCGGTTGTTTCCTACATCTACTCCAGGGAAGTGCACGGATGGTTCCTTACATAAGGCCATGGCCACCTTTTTAGCCTATTTAAATTTTAGGAGAATATAGACTTATGAAATCACCTTTTCTGCATGTGTGTGTGTGTGCATATGTGTGGACCCCCCACCCATCCACTTCCCCCAAATAAAATCTAAACGGCCAGAGCGATTTGATTGAAACTCAACAAGAAGATACTGAGACGGGAGTCTCATTTTGGAGACAGTAAAATTGTGGGGAAAAAACACCACCAGAAGTAACTTACCGCCGAGGGAACGAGCAGCGAGATTCTGAACCTACTCCGCTCACATGAATACATGGCGTCAGTGAGTCACTTCCACTCCACATGGTCGGCAGCCATTGTGCATTTTGACAGTTTTGACAGGTGGTCGACTATATACTGTATGAGAAAGAACTAAATAAGAACATCACGGACATCAAGGTTATACCATCGGAGAACCTGGATAGCGACCATCGATTGCTGGTAATGATCCTGAGAGGGAGTAAGGAGAAGAAAGGGACTGAGAACCAGGAAAGACGTATAAGGATATGGAAACTGAAAGAAAGGGATAGAAGGGTCGAGTACCTCAAAATGGTAAAGGAAGGTATTCCAACAGATGAAGAAAGAGGAGTGGAAGAGGAATGGGCTAGATTTAAGAAGACACTAGTAGGAGCAGCAGAAGCAGTATGTGGGAGGACAAGTAGTAAGAAGAGATGGAAGGAAACACCATGGTGGAATGAGAAGACAAAAGATATACTAAGGGAAAATAATAGAGCCTTTAGGAGGTGGTATCAAAATATGACGGTAGAGACAAGGGAAGAGTACCAGGAAAGAAAGAAGGAGGCAAAGAGAGTAGTGGCTGAGGAGAGAAGAAAGTGGATGGAAGAGTGGACAAAGCTGATGAAGGAGGATAGTGAAGGTACAAAAAAGGTCCTGTATGGGATGGTAAAAAATAAGAGGCGGAAGGATCCTACGGATTATGTTAGAATGGTGAACAAAAGGGGACAAGAGATAGAAAATAGGGAAGAACTGAAGAAAATGTGGAAAGAATATTTTGAAGAACTTCTGAACCCATATTGAAAAGATGGTGAGGAGGAAGAAATCAGGGAAGAGGAAGATGAACTGCAAACAGAAAAGGACTTAACATGGAAAGAAGTGGAAGATGCAGTGAACAAGATGAAAGGAGGGAAGGCACCGGGTGTGGATGAGTTGAGTGTGGAGATGGTGAGAGCAGCAGGAGAGGTGGGGATACAGTGGTTGTACCGAGTGATGAGGACAGCATGGAAGGAAAGGAAGACCCCAGAGGACTGGAAAAAAGTAATAATTGTCCCGATCTTCAAGAAAGGTAGTAGAACAGATTGCAGAAACTATCGGGGAATAACACTGATGAGTCATTGCGCAAAGATCTTCGAGAAAGTTTTGGAAAAGAGAATTAGGACAAGGATAGAGGGAGGGATGAGAGAAGAACAGCATGGCTTCAGAGCAGGAAGGTCCACAGTGGATTTGATTTTTGCTGTAAGGCAGTTACAAGAACAGCACTATGAGTATGGAACAGATCTACTGATGGCCTTCCTGGACATTGAGAAAGCATATGGCAGTGTATGCAGAAACAAAGTATGGAAGTCCCTGGAGGATAGAGGAGTAGAAAGATGGACTATAAGGAGGATAAAGGAGATGTACAAGGGAAGCGTGAGCTGTGTGAAAGTGGGAGGAGAGAGATCAGACTGGTTGGAACACAGAAACGGCCTGTAACAAGGAAGTGCACTGTCACCGTTACTTTTCATTGTGGTGATGGATGACATAATGACCCGAGTGGCACAAGTAATTGGGGAATGAAAGATGAAAGCAATGGTGTTTGCAGATGATTTGATGATTTGGGGAAACAAGGAGGAGAAGGTACAGGAACAGTTGGACGTGTGGGAAGGAATAATACAAGGATATGGGATGAAATTTAGCATAAATAAGAGTGGGATGGTGATCACAACAAGGAAGAAGGAAAGAACCACAACGGGAACAACAATTGGTGGGGAACAGATGAAGAAAGTGGAGAGTTTCAAGTATCTGGGAAGCCTGATACAAGATAATGGAAGAAACGATAGAGAAATAAATGAGCGGGGGAGGCAGGCAGAAGAATTTCGGAGGAGTGTGAGAAGCATGTTATGGAGCAAGGATGTCCCTCAGAACAGCAAAAAGATCATATATCGGACGTACTATGTCCCTATCCTGACGTATGCCTCGGAGACCTGGGTTATGAAAGGAAGGGAGAAGAGCAAAATACAGGCCAGTGAGATGAGGTTCTTGAGAAGCAGTATTGGAGCTACAAAGATGGACAGAATAAGAAATGAGAGGACCAGAGAATTAATGAAGGAGGAACCATTACAGGATGGTATAGAGAAATCTAGACTTAAATGGTATGGACATGTAAAACGAATGGAGGAGAAGAGGATACCCAGGAGAGTACACGAGACGAAGTGGGAAGGAAAGAGACCGAGAGACAGGTGGCTGAAGGGGGTGGAAGAAAGCGTGAAGAAGAGAGGAGAAGACTGAACAAGGGTGGAGGCTGAGAGATGGTGGAAAGACAGAAGACGTTGGAAAGGCTTGTGTTCCAAACAGACCCGGCCAGTGGCTGGAAACTGTGCAAGATGATGATGATGATGATGATGACAGTTGTACCTTGTCGTCTGGCAGTGAACGGGTCAGGCGATTCCGCGCTTCGAAACGTTGAATTCAAAATATAAAGCGATCGTGTAATTCATTGTGTGAGAATTACGCTTCAGTCATAGGCGAAGTGAAATCCGAACTGTTAATTAGGTGTAGAGTATGGTGAACTGGTTATTTGTTTGGACAGTGAAAAATTGGTTTTTTTTGTATACGGAAATTTACGTGTGAAAGAACGTGTGCCTTAGTAAAACAATATCGATTGTATTATTATTAGAACGAATATAAATGTGTGGACCACTGAATCCACAAACAGTTCATTTTTCAACTTGCTTTACCGATTTTGTTTTGCACAAAACACGGGAGAACGTGTGATTTTTTAGGGTGAAATTGCCAGTAATTTTTGCATCCGAGTGCTTAAGAGCACCCCATTAGAATATGTGCGAGGCAGTAGTGCATGCTCATTCTACTAAAGGATCTGCCAAGTTTAGAAGCAGTGAGCTCTCGTTCGAGAACACATTTTTATTTAAATTCTTTACTTCGTTATAACACCATGAGGTCGAATCCAGTACGTCTTACCAAGCACACGGCGTACTACAAGCTGATATGTATCCCACCGGAGGGAAGGAATATGCACTAAACCTTTTAATGAAAGAGGCGAGATGGATGGGGACGGAGCCTATAACTGCAGTCAGTATGATAGAAGGAAGAATGGGGTCCTCATTTCGAACCCTGAACTGCCAGAAAGTAACATGTGAGTCCATGCCATTGGCGGTTGTTTATCTAAACTTCTGAAACAGTGGATGTATTGGATTTACTTATAGGGAGCCTAAATATTTCTTAAACCTTGGCATTATAGGCAGGGTTCTTACATTTTTAGTTAAGACATGTTTCAGTTAACTGCTGCATAAAAAAGGAAGCTTGTAGTTTAACGTGGCCGTTAATCTTGAGATCATGAGCCACGGGACCTCCTTTTTACGTGGAATCTGAACCACAGGACATGGCATTTCACTTCGAAAATCTCACATGCATTGACCGGGAATCGAACCCGGACCGCCTTGGTGAGAGGCATACAACTGCTGCATAAACTACGTATCATTTTACGAGTGCAAGAAAGCACGTTTCGTTTTTTTTATTTAGTAAAAGCGAGGTTTCGCTATGAGATCACAAGCAGAAATATGGTAACCCAAACAGTGTGGAAAAATATAGCCAGGCTGAGTATTTCATTGTCGTACGTGAGAACAGGTTCCGAGCTAAGGTGACCTTGGAAACCACAAACTTATTTGAAAGGGAACTCTAAAGCGCGTAACATTACATTTTATTTAGAGACTATAAACAGAGAGACATGCATTATAATGACGATTAAGAAGAGATCGGGTTTCGATGATTTGAAACATTGTTCCTGAGGAGGACAATTTATTTATAAACACTTTCTTTTCATGTTGATAAAATGAATGTACAATGGAATAGAACGTAATTATGAGTTGTCTAATAGCATATTGGAAAATATGATGAACCTTGTATCAATTAGAAAGGCTAGTGAGAGCCAGTACAGTGTGTCATTTTGAGGAGTTGATTATATTGTTTAGAAATCCTTCTAGCAGGATTCTTGAGGTGCTTAGCATAAGTGAACTGATGTAATAACACAATTGAATTACGTTGTTTAATATGTGTAGCGTCATTGGACAGAAGTCATGAGGGCTAATTTTGAAATAAGCCTTGTAGCAGGTTGGTAATGAAGTGATAAGTCACATGGCCAAGGGGCTTGTGAATGATGGATAACATTAACGGACATGTCAATTGATCTTCGATGTTGTAATTGATAATGGACAGTATTTGATCAACCGTTAGTTTAGATAATTCATACAAGGGATAAATTTGGAAAGTTAATAAATAATTTAATAATAATAAAATCGATACATAGAAATTTAGCTCTACACCACCCACTTAAATTAAAATGGATTTTTGAACTTCAAATAACAATAATAATTATTTCTAATTATTGATTTTTTTAATACGCAACCGTGATTTTGTGTACTCGACTTTATTAGTATTTTTAGAGATAGGACGTACCCGACTTTGATAATAACGATTCCATATCATGAGATTATATAGAGAATATCATGGACATGACACGATTTGTGGCGTGAGACGGGATTATCACCAATCTCCGCGGCCACCAACATAATATTTTCCACCCATGTAGATGACAGTGTAGTCACAAAGAGTGATACACTCGTGCAGGCAGAGCTTAAATGGAGCAACACTAGGAATGATTGATGTAAAATGTGTGTGATTTTTTGTTGTTGTATCCCAACCTGTGTAAATATTGTGTCTATATTTTGTTCTTCTCTTCTCATAGATTTTGCGTCAGATGTGATTTTGCTTTCTTTGACTTGAATCCAAGGTGGATTTTTAATTGGAATTTATTTTTGACGTAGGTATTTTCTATCGTTGCTGTGTGATAAATGTAACTTGGAATTATAGTTAAAGGATGGAGTTTTGATTTTCCCGTAGGATCAGTTGTGATTACAATTATTCTTAAGAAGACTTATTGTATTTGCTTAGGGATGCCTTTACGTATCGCTTACTTAGTTTGATTTCTGATTGTTTTTTGATAGGGCATCGTTAGAGGATATTTTAGGGAAATTGTTAGGGGATAATTTTTCTTATGAGCTAGATTAATGACGGAATAGCCAGGGGATCCTCATTCGAGTAGGATAGGTATCTGAATTTTTAATAAAATTTGTAGGAAATTTCATATAAGCCTGGATTATTTAGTAGCTTTGTTTTATGTGGGTGTGGATCCTGGGCTAGTTTGAGCTAGTGCCTCTTCCAAAAAAAAAAAACAGAAACGGCCTGAGAGTAATCTTCTCGCGCGGAGCTAGTCTAAATGCACATCTGGACCTCTCCCCATATGATTTGTTTGGAAAGGAATCTCATGGTGGCAGAAGTGGCTCCCATTCTCGTGTAACGTCGGACTAAACCGTGTCAAGGCTCCAATAAGAGAGATCGTACCCGACGTTGGCAGTTACATTCTGATTTTGAGAGGTTCTTTGAAGATTTGTTTATGATGGAACTGTAACAGGTCAGTGCCGATTTGAGAACTCATATTGCTATTTGGAAAACCACATGGCACTCTAATTCAGGGATTTGACCATGTAGGTGTGACTTCATTAGATATTAATATTAAATTCAGGATATTTTTAACTAGTTGAAAGTCACATCATGAGTAAATGTAAATTATAAAAGCTTTGTTAAGTTGTTATTTTAACGTCAAATAGGAATCGACATCCAGCAATAATTCCCATGGTCAATTTTTTAAGAAAGATTTACCGATGTGTCCACAGACCGTATAATTTTAGCGCTTCGTCAGGATCCTCCATGACTACTCCTACTTTCTCAAATTATAGTATTTGACATGGATGACGTTGAAACTAAATGTGAAATTTCACAAAGCAAAGCCCAGTTTGAGAATGCTTTGATTGAATTAAACAATTGTATACGAGGTAAACTTGAACGCATTGAACTTCAATTTAATCATATTCGTTCAGAACGTTCGATGACTTCAAAAACTCCCTATTGCGATCGTACTGGTCCACGGAGATCCAACAGAAAGTTAGGGCAGAAATGTATGCCAAACGATAGTTGCCAACTCAAAAGTCCCGATACGCTAGGTATTTTACCGTACAACTAGCGATGGTGCAGTACCTTAAGCCACCATTGTCACAACCGGGATTGATCCAAACAATAATCCGACAATACCCGCCAGACGTACAAAACACGATGATTGCTTCAAAAACTACAACGTTCATAGAGAGTGATACAATACTCCGTAAACTCGACAACACTAATGCACAGTTTATGAACGTCAGGCGTAGGAATGTTGAAGTTAGGGAACTGAACGTAACACAAGTACATAGAAAGGTTCAGACCCCTAACAGGGACCAATCGCCAAGAGGGAACTATCCTAATCAGAACAATTATCAAGGGCAACAAAATGGTCCGTTTAGAAATAGGTTCCTCAACCGGTACAATAATTAAAATCCTTACTACAAGAGTAGGACTCCAAACTACCGGAACGCCCATAATTACAATAATCGGAGAAGAGATTACTTTCAAACCCGAAGCCCATATACTGTACAGAGTGGTCCACCAGCCCCTTATCATTTTTGGAGAAAGGCAACCCAACTAACGCGTATATCATAGTCGTCCTAAAAACATTAGTACCTGCTCTTTTACGACCTTAGTACAACTTTACCGTTGAGTACATGCTCGCAAATATATTAGAAATCAATATTGGCAGTGTTATTTCAATGACCTCAATTACAATGCATGACTAAAACGGTCAGAGCCTCGAATAACACCTTCTTACGTTTGGACAGGAAGTTTCAACGAATAGATTCAATACGTGCCAGCAATACACCATGGTTCTCGGTAGCTATGGTGGCTAAATCAAGAATTGCTAGAGTAGCATTAATGAAGTCACATTGTAGTAGGTTTGAAACTTGAACAAGTACATTATTTTTTTGCTTAATGTAGTTTATTGTGGCTCTATTATGGACGCATATCTATCTGTTCCAACGAGTGATTTTTTATTTGGTCCTGAAAAGGACAGTACTTATCCAATGGTACGAAGCCAGATTGGACGACGACATAATGATCTGTAGAACGAAAGCAAGGTATCCTGTATATTCATGGTAGCAAGTAGTCGAAATTTTGACCACCTTGGTTTAAAGGAAAACTCTGACTCACTTAGACGACCTACTTAACAAGTAGATTTGTTATGTGGGTAGGCTCACGAATAAATACATCAGACCGAAACTATAATTTCTTTCAACGGCGTCTCAGCGAAAAGCGCTTGCTATACACATACAGTAATAGTTGTTAGCGAGGTTTTAAGGGGCTGAACTACGAGGTCATCTGCCCCAAACATACAGTAAATACAGATAATTATAACGTTAGTGGTTTTACGTCCCTTTTAACTACTCTGGCTTTTAGAGACGCCGGGGTGTAGGAATTTGCTCCGAACGGGATCCTTAACGTGCCAGTAAATCTACTGACACGCTCCCTCGCATTTGCGCACCTCAAATGCCAGCTGACTGTGCCAGGATACGAACCTGCAACCTTGGGCACAGCAAGCGAGAACGTCACCGCTGAGCCATGGAGCAAGGCAGTAAATACAGAACGTGTCATATTATTATTATTCTAGGATAAATATTGAACTATAAAAATTCTAATAATCACGAATAGTGTCGCCTCCGTTGCGTAGTGGTTGGCGTGATTAGCTGCCACCCCGGAGGTCCTGGGTTTGATTCCCGGCTCTGCCACGAAATTTGAAAAGTGGTATGAGGACTGGAACGGGGTATACTCAGCCTCGGGTGGTCCAAATGAGTAGAGGGGGTTCGATTCCCTCCTCAGCTATCCTAGAAGTGGTTTTCCGTGGTTTCCAAATTCGTCTTTGGGCAAATGCTGGAATGGTAGGGCCTACTTACCGTAAGGCCACGGCCGCCTCCTTCCCTCTTCTTTGCCTATCCCTCCCTAAATTCCCCTCTCTTCCCATCCCTCAAGAGTCCCCTGTTTGCTTTGCAGGTGAGGCCGCATGGGCGAGGTGCTGATCCCACCTCCCCAGTTGTATCCGCCCCAACCAGATGTTTCAAGCTCCAGGACACTGCCCGTAGAGGTGGTAATGGTGGGATCCCTGGCTGAAGGAGGGGAAGATTGGGATGGATAGGCAAGGAAGCGAGAAGGAGGCGGCCGTGGCCATACAGTGGGTAACATCCCGGCATTTGCCCGAAGAAGAAGTCGGAAACCACGGAAAACCACTTCGAGGATGGCTGAGGTGGGAATCAAACCCCCTCCTCTCGTTTGGGTTAGTTAGTTAGTTAGGGGCGGAACTACGAGGTCATCTGCCCCTCTTAACACAGATTAAAGAATACAAATTTGGATTTGAATTTAAAATTTTGAGGTGGACACCTATATTTAAAAAGACCTAAAATTAATAAAGCAAAAACCAAAAATTAAATAAAAATAAAAATTATAAAAATTATAAAAATAAACAAAAATTACGGAAAAATAAAAAAAATATCATTCAAAAACGAACAAGTCGTTGAGTCAATTTATACTGGAACATTTAGATTGCTGGCCCTAACCCACTCTCACTTATAAAGTGGATAACGCGATCAGCAGCCACCGCGTCATTGGCTAATGACCTGCAAACCAAGGATTCTTCGTAAATCAGCAAGATCCACACTCTCGGTTAAAATGTGGGCCACGGTGAAAACGGCTCCACAGGTACAAAGTGGGGGGTCTTCCCTTCTCATTAGGTACGAGTGGGTGGTTCTTGTATGACCTATCATTAGCCTACACAGAATGACGGACTCCCTCTTTGACCGGAAAGAGCTCCGCCACACGCGAGTAGTTCCCTTGATCGCGCCCAGTTTACTGGGCATTGGGCCAGGTAGCCGCTGACTCTCCCAAAATGCCAGAACTTTAGGCGTAACTGAGAGCGAATATCTCTAGCGGGTACCTCCATTGGTCGAGGTGGTAGTGATACCGCCTCTTTTGCAGCTGGATCCACTGACTCATTTCCCGTAATTCACATGTGGCTTGGAAGCCACAGAAAGTTGATTCGAGTGTCAGCGTGGCACAGCCCGGCTAGTAGGTCGTGGATTCGCTGCACTAGGGGGTGTTGCGGGAAACATGTAGCAATTGACTGCAACGAACTCAAAGAGTCGGTACACACGAGAAAGTGGTTTCGTGCAACCTGTAGTGCAAACTGCAGAGCTTCATAGATGGCGACGAGCTCCGCAGTAAACACACTACAGGCCTCAGGCAAAGAGATCTTGTTATTTGTACCATCAATAACGTAAGCACAACCCACCTTCTCGTCCACCTTCGAACCATCCATGTAGAGAATGCCAGCGTCCGGAAATTGGTGAACTATGCTTTGGAACTGCCTCCGATAAACGGAGGCATCCGTGTTCACCTTAGGACCTCGGTGTAGATCTAACCGAATTTCCAGACGCGGGACTTGCCACGGAGGCACCTCGCTAGGTGCCCGGATCATACAGGGGCCTACAGCCATTCCTATTTCAGTACCCGGCTATCAAGTCTAATACCAAATGGCCGAGTGGCACGAGGCAGGTTGGCGTACTTCTGGTGGTATTGGGTACTGAAGAGAGCATGATAGCTCGGATGTTGCGGCATTTGACGCACATTGGCAGCATATGCTAAGAGCATATGTTGGCATTTATAATTTAGAGGTGGAACACCCGATTTGGCGAGTAGGCTGGGTATCGGACTGGTCCTGAAGGCACTGATAGCCAGCCTAACGCCACTATGGTCGATACTGTCCAGCATTTTCAAGGTTGCCGGCCTTGCTGAACCGTATGCCGCAGGACCTTAGTCTAACCGGGAGAGGACGAGTGCTTGGTAGAACCGTAGCAGCACCGCACGGTCAGCCCTCCACCTAGTGCCACTAAGAAACTTGAGCATGTTCAGTTTCCTGAGACACGTCGTTTTCAGTTGCCGTAGGCTATATGGTGCTGCCACTCTAATTTGCTGCCAAAATGGAGCCCCAGGAAGTGATAAGGGTCAACCAACGGCAACGCAGCATCCCTGAGATGTAGTTCAGGGTGTAAATGTAGCCTCCGGAGCCGACTAAAAAGGACGTCGGAGGTTTTCGCGATCAGAATAGCCTATCCTTCGATATGTTGTTGTTTTGTTTCATTTGAGGGGCTACAACATCGCGCTGATTTAGCCCCGTGTACTTGTGTGTGTGTAGAATTTGTCTGATAACCTGAGTTATTGCGGGCATGTAATGATGTGTGTATTTGCAATTAAGGTTTGGGAAGGAGGCGGCCGTGGCCTTTACCCAGAAACCGTCCCGGAATTTGGCTGGAGTAGAAGTGGGAAACCACGGAAAATCAATTTTTGGGTGGCTGAGGTGGGATTCGAATCCACCTCTTCTCACATTTGCTTCACGAGGCTAAGTGTACCCAATTTCAGCTCCAGACAAGTATTACAATTCTTGGCAGAGCTGGGAATCGAACTCGGACCTCCGGAGCGACATTTCGATATGTTATGTTAATATCCATGCCAGTTTTTTAATTTTCTGCCATTCCAGGTCACGTAGCATAACGTACCAGTTCGATCGTATTCTCTTTATAAATCAGCAAAATGCAACGTATTCTTCACAAAAATACATCGTAAGGGAATAAATGTGGCAATATAGTTTCATCCCCACTAAAATGGAGCGTGGGTTTTCGTTCAAAAAAGTATGCCAACTATTGGATTCGAAGCCCTATTCTACCCGTACGCGGCCCCCACGTACTGTCAGGCTTTAACCAACTCAGCCACCAACAGATGGTAAATACCGCGCGCTAAACGTGCAGTAGATATTGTGGCCGTCACACCTCAAATGTTTAAGTCCATCTCAAAGTCTTCATTCAAGGTTTATGGTGTTGATTTAACTTTCTACTATTACAGATCACGTGGCGTAAGCTATTAATTCGATCGTATTATGTGTATGTGAGTTATTTCAAGGAGCAATAAGTCATATGTTAGTAGAATGGGCCTTAGTATTCGGCTGGGAAACGTTTACGGTCGGTTTTTCTTTGCTAGACTCATGACCCAATTACATTGCTGTCACACAGTTAGAGCGCAGAGCAATATCGACCATCGGGAGAAATGCAATGTTAGTTGGGTTTCATAAAACTAAATAATAAGTGGCTGGTGGTCCACTCTGTATATGGCAACCAAACAATGGAGAGTACCGTCGCAACTTTGGGAACGATTGGAATCGTGATGAGCGTCAGTATCGACCAAGGCAATATATGCGAGGTCCACCGCAACAATCATTTGATATAGATGGCAAGGGGGAGCCCGTTAATCTTATCAGTACCTTCAGGAACACCGTAGAAGAAGGAGAGAAGAGGAAGATCATTCCAAGCCGCCGAGGGATCGTCAGAACTATGACAAGGAGAAAACAAAAAGACACCCCGAGTAAGATCCGAGGATACTCAAAATCCCAACCAAGTAACGACCGTAGCGGATATTCACCACATGATTCCATTGGTAGGATCATCAATGAACACGGGAGGACGCGTGATTTCCACGGCGAAGTTGCCAGTATTCTTTGCATACTACCTTGTCCGACCTCGACCGTGCCTTTCGAATGTTAATGCATTTCACCAATCCAACATGGTGGCTACGTGAAGTATTTCACCGGCACTCTATATCTCTGACACTATTTCACATATCATCCTGAAATTTTTGACGTTTCCCCATTTGTAACCTGTTCAATACAAAACCAACATGGCTGCCAGACAAATTTAATATATTAAAATGGCATTTTCTTAAGTTTTAAACAACTGAGTGCAGTGAAACTTGGTACGATAGATGTTTATACAGGATTTAATCTACTGGCATCTAATTGACATTTTTCCATAAAATCTAGATGGCGGCTGTGCAAAACTATTTTAAAAGAATGATTTGTTTTTTGTGTCTAGTCATGCGATCGAAGTGAACGTTTGAATAAAACTCCTAGGCAATAATTTTTATTTAAAGGTACATAACTCAATGGCCTACATAAAGAAAAATCCAACATGGCGATCATCCAAAATATTTAGACGGTTCTCAATATCTGCGAATTTATTACATCATTAAAGTGACATTTTGTATGTTAGTAGAAGGTACTAACACAAGTTCACCTATGGGCCATTTAATAACCTGATGAACAGAATTCCAACATGGTGCCGACGCGAAACTAAAATATTTACATGGATTTTGCTCCTGACTTACTTATCGAAGAGCAGAGACACATAACACAGTAAATCTTCATAGGATACTTAATATATTAACATGCATTTTAATTCAATATCAATGAGAAATTCAAAATGGCGGTTTTGCTAAATTTTTAAAATCGCGTTTATATTTCTCGCGTCCTAAACTAGCGATATAAATGCAGGTTGGTATAATGAGCTACGATTGTAATATTCATCTGCTGGCATATAATTCAAGAGCATATACATATAACAATCCAACATGGCGTTCGTACGATACATTTCACCAGTTCTCAATATCTCCGAAACTATTTAAGCAACCATTCTGAAATGTTTATGGTGTTATGGGACTGCTATGTAAGGACAAATATGTGACTTTTACTAATCCTTAAAACAACAAAACGTCCTGGCGTCGAAGTGATTTTCAAATATTGCAAATAATTTTTCTGGCGATCTAATCACTCGAGTGCAATAACACTAGGCACATTGAAGCATTATGCAGAGCTTAGTATAAAGACATGATGTTCAATTGTTTGCAAGAATTCAAAATGATTCAGTTGGAAATTTTAAAACCTTGTACGGTATTTCATTTCTTGTATTTTAATTCTCGTACCTTATTAAGGCGTTTGAAAAGATGATTTATATGCTGGGCTCAGATAACAATTCTTATCTAATGGCAGTAAATTTGTGTAGCTTGGTGTTCGTAAATCATAGAAGCCGTGCATTTGACTTGTCTAGAACTTGCGGTAGTTCGTCACAGATAGATGCTATCTCGCGCGAGGAGTATTATTCGCCGATATTGAAAGTTATATATTGTAGTATATAACTTATCATTGTAATGCTGTTGGAGAAGACATACGTCG
Organism: Meconema thalassinum; assembly: GCA_946902985.2. NCBI lineage: Eukaryota > Metazoa > Arthropoda > Insecta > Orthoptera > Tettigoniidae > Meconema > Meconema thalassinum. The sequence continues at coordinate 1,161,353,335 of OX336389.2, read as the reverse complement.
TGAACCAAAAGCTATTTAGTATATCATAAGGAAAATCCTTGCAATAGGCAGGAGAATTTAAACGGAAATACCAGTAGGATATATAAAATTAGGCCATGAAGTTTTTCACGGGACTACTTGTTCAAAATGGAACCAGGAATGCCCTCCAATGCACTGGATACAGTCTTCGATAGGGAGTTCCATATAAGTTAATTCTTAGAGTTTTATCATTTTGGCTAGTTTTCCTTCTTCCTCTTGTTCTTAAATTGGTGCTTTGACGAGAGAAATGGTTCACATTTAAGATTACGTCTCTTCCTTGTGGAGTCTCGGTTGTAGTATGGAAGTCTCCTGCAGGAATATGAGCTGAAGCCGTCGATATTGAAACTTTCAGAGAGCCACGTAAAAAGGAGGTCCAGTGGCTCATGATCGCGAGATTAACGGTCACGTTAAACTACAAGCTTCCTTTTTTTTTCTCTTGCCTGTCACAATTACGGCAACAGCGCTCAGCAGCACACGCGCTACTGGACGAGCTCATGTTCACAGTTGTTTTGCGTTTGGTTTAGTACAGTAACAACCTGCCGGTACGTATAAATATAAATGGTTAGCGTGCTAGGCTTTGGCCCGGAGTGCCCCGGGTTCGATTCCCGGCCGAGCCATCAGGGATTTTAATCTCCTGGGGTTAATTCCCGTGGCTCGGGGACTGGGTGTATGTGACGTCATCATCATCACTTCATCCTCATTACGACGCGCAGGTCGCCCACGGGCGTCAACTAGAAAGACCAGCAATCGGCCTCTCCGGAGGCCACACGATCGTTATTATAGCATCAACCTGTCCCACAAGCACCGGTAAAATGTTTCTCACTTGGCTGTCTTATAACAGTAAACAGTTTCTTGCCTGACCTCTACAAAGAATCTACAAACTCCAGATATGAAGCACGTGCAAATTTGAACTACAAAATCTTAGCTTTGCGTAAACTACACATAAAATGTGACCACCTCTTGTGGTGTCGATGTACGTATTTAGACTCCGAAACTTAGAATCTGAGTTCGATTCCTATCCCTGCCTAAATAATTAATTTTGGTTGGAGGGTTGCAATGGGGTACAGTCAGTCTCGTGAGACAAAACTCAGAAGAGGTAGTTTGATTTCAACCTTAGCCTTCTTATCAGTGCTTCTCCATGGCTTTCCATTTCTATTCCAGGTAAATGCCGCGATGTGACTTATTTAAGGGCTTGACCGCCTCCTTCCCAACTCTGCCCTCAATCAACAATACACACACCAATACAGACACCACAATAACACAGTCATGTTATCATATAAATTCTACACATACACACTTATCGAACATAGGGCAGAAATGACCTTGAAATACAAGCCCCTAACTAAAACATTAAATATAAACGTGAATATACAATATAGTTCACCACGAGTATGAAGATCTCACCCGTTTTACGACTAAATTCGTGGATCTTACGCTCAACACCATCTTGACCACCTCCCCCATATCAACTTGCCCATTCCTTGTCTAAAAAGGAAGCTTGTAGTTTAACGTGACCGTTAATCTCGCGATCATAAGCCACGGGACCTCCTTTTTACGTGGAATCCGAACCACAGGACATGGCATTTCACTTCTAAAATCTCACATGCATTGATCGGGAATCGAACCCCGTCCGCCTTGGCGAGAGGCATACAGCTTGACCGCTGAGCCACCACGCCCTCCATTCCTTGTCTACTGGTCGGGTTCGTTGCGTAGTGGCTAGCACTCTTGACTGTCACCACAGAGGCCCGGGTTCGAGTCCCGGCTCTGACAAGAAATTTAATTCTATTCTGAGGGCTTTAACGGGGTCTACTCAGACTCGTAAGGCAAAAGTGGGGAAAGATGGGTTCGATTCTCACCTCAACCATCTTGGAGGAGGTTCTCCGTGGTTTCCAACTTCTATTCCAGGCAAGTGCCAGGATGGTTTCTAACTTAAGGCCACGGCTGCCTCCCTTCCAAATCCCAATCAGAATTTTAAATACACGCACTGATATAGACATCACAATAACACAGGTTACCCCCCCCACACACACACACACCCAAGGACACGAGGCTACATGACCACGAAGTCGCAAAGTCCCTAAATGCATCAACAACAACCTTCCCTACTGTATAGCTTGTCACCAGTTCACAGGTATGTTGGATCCGGGATTGATGTTCGCTTTTTCTTCTCCGTAGTAATACGAGTAACAGGTGTGAGTTGGGGCAGAATCCACTACATGTAGCACTTAAGTACAGTAGGAAACATGTGCTCTTTCGAAGAAGGTCATGGTTATGAACAGAAGTTTAAATGAAACAGTCGTAGTATCTCGAGTATTTAAATTGCAATTTGAGAGACTTTTCCTTCCAGAAAATTGCATGCGTATGATTCATTTGAATTCTGTCAGTGGCAGATGAAATTTCTTACATACATGAATCTGGATTCTAACAGAAGAACCCTATGTGGTTTTATTTTGAATTAGAGGCTTGTAGACCAGGGTCAACATCACGACGTAATTACGTATGTGTGAAATTGTGGCCAACAACATTTATCACTCTGGTCTGTCTGTTAGGTCGTCAGCCCAGAGGCTGGTTGGATCTTCAAAAAGTACCGCTGCAGGTCAGGTCAGTAGATACCCACAAAACCTAAGGCAATACTCTATTGAGGCATACTAGTCAAGGTGAAGAGTGAAGTAGTTTGGCATTGCTTTCGTTACCCAGTCAGAACAATAGCGCTGACCCTATGAGTAGAATCTTTCACAAGACACACAGGCACTAGCTGTGTCCTGAAGGCCATTACACAACACCACGCATACCTCAGTAGCTTCCATATAACCAAGGCAATGAACGAGACTGAGGCATCGGCGGATAGCCATATATTACTCTAGCGTGCGCCAACAGACAACTGCAAATGTACTGCATTCATCAAGCGATGGTTTCTGCACAAATATGTGTAGGCTACTTATTTTTGGGGGTCGGATTCATGAGGCCGTCAATTAGGTACCATCTAAACACTTGCCTTTGGTTAAAGTAAAAGGTAATTCTACATTATCCTAGATGGGATTATAATTTTCCTTCAGTCAGTTGCAGCATTGGGCTTACTGCTCACTCCCATTCACATCCTTATACCAGAAGTTGGCTTTCCATGGTAGTGGTGGCGAGAATCAAACTCAAGCAATTTGGATGAGAAATTACTTCATTATCCATACACACGGTTACTGCAAATTAATCCGTCGCAGACTGCTTGTTTCGGTGTGCACGTATTATGCTCAAACAGCCATAAGAGATTAAGTTCCTTATTAATTTATTTAGGGGCTTTGCACATCGCGATCATTCATAGAGAGAGAGAGAGGAAGGAGAGTGAGATTTTATATGATAACCTGTGTTATCGTGGTGTCTGTAGTAGTGTGTGTAATTGTAATTGACGCTAGGATTGGGAAAGAGGTGGTCATGGCCTTAACTTAGTAACCATCCCGCATTTGCTTGGAGAATAAGTGGAAATCCACGGGAAACTACTTCTAGGATGACTGAGTCGGGAATCAACCCACCTTTCTCAGTACTGTCTCATAAGGCTGAGTGCATGCCGTTCCAGCCCTCACAACTAATTTACTTTCTTGGTAAAGCCGGGAATCGAGCCTGGGGCCTCTAGTGAGATATCCAAAAATCTTTGCCACTACACCACGAGGTGGTCCATAAGAGATGAATAGTCCACCAGCAGACAGTCTACCACTAGTAACACCAGGATACATAAATCCTCGAAGCCTCATTGACTGAGAATTGTGTAGAATGGCACCCCGGACTATACTTGCCATTTTATGAGACTGTTAAGCAGGCCATACACGTTCCGGGAAGCCTGTCAGTTACGCCTGAACAGTTCACCGGACACTGTCCGCCTGTTGGACTGAAGATCCCATACACCATCAGTTGAAATTAGGCCGGTATTAGCACTCGACGTCCATTCCAAATTTGATTGATTGCTTATTATTGTTTCAATAATTTTCCCCAGTGACGAAGATGCTCAAGCGATTCTGGCTTTATTGGTCGTTTTTCAATCTAAATTGGATTTTGCACGTACTTTCAATATAATTTGCATTTTGTAAGCATTTTGATTTTCCCTTGCATTTTGTATTTTGAGTTCCAATCGCATTTTGTAAGTATTTTCAACCCCAATTGCATTTTGCCGGCATTTTCAATCTAAAGTGCATTTTTGCAAGTAATTTGAATCTAAATTGCATTTCGTGGGTAATTTGAATTTCAATTGCATTTTGTGGGTATTTTGAATTTCAATTGCATTTTGTAAGTATTTTCAACCTAAATTGTATTTTGTAAGTGTTCTCAATATAAATTGCATTTTGTAAATATTTTGAATCTAAATAGCATTTTGTTAGTATTTTGAATCAAACTTGCATTTTGTGAATATTTTGAATCTAACTTGCCTTTTTGTGAGTATTTTGAATCTCAATTCCATATTTTGCGTATTTTGACTCTACATTACATTTTGTATGTCACTTTTTTCCATCTAAATTTACTTTTTGTGAGCATTTTCGATTTTACTGTTTTTTTGTAAGCATTTTCGATCTTACTTGCATTTTGTAAGTATTTTCAATCTACATTGCATTTTGTAAGTATTTTGCATCACGGGCTGCGACATTTTGTGAGTGTTTTGAATTTCAATTGCATTTTGTAAGTACTTTCAACCTCAATAGCTTTTTGCAAGTATTTTCAATCTTGGGTGGCTTTTTGAATCTACATTACATTTTGTGAGTATTTTGAATTTCAATTGCATTTTGTAAGTATTTTCAACCACAATTGCATTTTGTAAATATGGTCAATCTACATGGTATTATGTAAGTCTTTTGAATCTACATTGCATTTTGTGGGTATTTCGAATCTAAGTTGCATTTTGTAAGTATTTTGAATCTAAACTCCATTTTGTGCGTCTTTTCCATCTAAATTCCACTTTGTCAGTCTTTTTCCTTTAACTTGCCTTCTGTGAGTGCTTTCAATCTAAGTTACCTTTAGTACGTGTTTTCAGTCTACCTTGTTTTCCGTTATGCTTTCCATTTCATTGCCAATTTTCGCTATCACCAGGACCATTAGGGGCCGATAACCTCGATATTAGGCCCCTTAAAACGACAATTATTATCATCAAACTCGAAACACTGATTTTCCTTTTCGCGTGACATTTTTGTGCACAGGAAGAGTTCACTTCAACCCTGCAGTGGTCGCACGGCGTCTGACACATCACTTTATTTCGTCATTGCAGGAAATCCCGCAAGATCATTGAACTGAACTGTCATCTACTCTTCAAGTAACTATTCATAATCAGCTTAATTGATTATCAAAAAAATTCTCTTTGAACGTATTTTCTTCATAATTATTGCAAGGAATTATTTATTTGTTGTTGTAAATTCATCTGTGGGGCTTGGAACATGTTAGTTATCAGCCCCGTGTAGTTGGGTGTGTGCAGAGCTTGTCTGATAACAATCGTGTTGACCAACTGAAAAGCCTCAAACTTTCGTTTACTAAGGCAACACTGAAAATAGCTTCAAACACCATTATGATAACCGGTGTTAATTGCGATGGCTGTATTAGTGTGTGTTATCTGTAATTCGGGTAGTAATGCAGACGACCAATTTCTGTTAGTTCCAACTTTTACTACCAAATGCTACCGTCAACGACACCTAACTGCAAACTTGGTTACTAGATGTCACCGCAACCAGAACCTGGCGACGAACGTTGGGTCTTAATGGAGCGTTATTCAAATCTAACCTACAAAATTAGCTGCACACAATTGTATTGATATGATAAACATACAAATAAACACTGCTCACCACGTGAACAGGCTTCAGGCATCCCGCCTCACCCCACTCACGTACCGGCTTGCCTGTACTCTCTTCAAGCCTACCGGATGGACGATTGAGTTTTCGTTCGATCACCGGCCGCCTGTTCAGTCGGAACTGACAGGCTAACGCAGGCTGTTCCAGCCGAGCAGCTCACCAGTGAGCAGCCGAGTGCTCGCCGCCTCGCGTGAGTAAATCTGCAACATGCAATACAACTCTGCTGTGGGGGTTGCCGTCACTGCGCAGTGAATACATCAAGCCTGGCTGGAAGCGCATGGACTTGTGCTATGACTTTCGCCCAGTGACGTATTGGCTATCACCCCCCCCCCCTCCCCCCCCCCCATTCCCTCTCCAACCGTGCCCCGAGCATCACTGCTGAGTACTCGCGTGTACGCATACTGAAACTCGTGGATTTGGAACAGCCTGGGCTAGCGGATTCCACTCACGCTCCGGCCGAAGTTTTAGTGTGGACTGTTCAGGCATAACTGACAGGCTTGCCGGTACGTGTATGGCCACCCAACAACTCAAGCCAGCTAGAACAAGTGATCTGGCTTGAGCAAGGTTTGATAGCTTGTGTTGTCAGCATGTTGCCTTCAAAACAGCTGCAGGCTGGTGTGCCAGTGCTGTAGGGAGTTTTGTAGTTAGCCTTCATCCTTCAAAACAAACAAACATTCGTGATCCAACCTTGTTTTAAAATGTTTTGAAGTAGGCCTATGTCATTGCACATTGTACAGTATATTATTCTATATGTTTATGCATGTTATGTTGACATCCAACAGTATGGGATCCATATAAACCTAATCAGCAAGTCAGACATACTGTGTCCGATAATCCAGCCTTAGATTGGGTGGCCCGGCTCAACACGCCAATCCTCATCAAGAATTCGGTACAACATGAATTAAAAAATCCTTGAATGTTTGAGCCAATTTCGGATAAAAGAAAAAAAACATAAAAGCCGGAGGATGAGATTCAAATAATCCCAGGGTCTTAGTTAGGATTGGGTTCAACTGTACTTGTCTCGAAATAAATTCGATGAACATTCAAGTATGGCGACGAAAAAACAATGATGATATAGAATTTAGCTGAGCTAAGATTAAACACATCCACTAATTAATTTTAAACCACACCAAAAAAAACTATCTTCTCTCGGAGATCCTTCGAGTTTAATCTTGAGGTGCAAAATAAAAGAACTTAACGCATAGGCAAAATAGTCTGCAGTACACTATCGCCGAATATAGGCGAACAGAGACGAGCGCGATAGTGTACCCGGTGTACTCGTGTACATTCGGGGTAGTTCGCATCGCCAACATTCGAGTTCGGCTGCGCTCGCTATTTTGGCGGTCGACCGACACGAATCAAAGGAAACGAGCGAGGGCGAATGCCGAGCGCGGACAGGTACTAACTTGAGCCAGTACACACTCGCTTGCATTCGTGTAGCCACGCACGCACTCTGTCTACAGTATTCAGTGCAGTGATCGTTGATTATTAATTTGTTGACTGGTGCGATTTCTTTATTTATTGATGGAGTGGTCTAATGAGGAAACGCTGTTGTTTCCCTGCCCCCCCCCCCCCCTCCCTCCTACACCACTCCCTCTGACGTCTGAAGCCCCACCATCCCCCTACTAATTTGTTTGTCCAAGAGACTTAAACATGGTTTGTGGGTAGAGGGGGCAAAGACCATTCATTTACTTCAAACAACCTTTTTTGTAAAATTCTTAGTTTCCAGCATATAGCCAATTTCAAAATTGGACTTTTTTGGAAAAAATGAAAAAAATAAAAAGTTTTGTTCTGCAGCCTCCGTGGCTTAGGCGGCAGCACGCCGGCCTCTCACCGCTGGATCCGTGGTTCAAATCCCGGTCACTCCATGTGAGATCTGTGCTGGACAAAACGGAGGCAGACAGGTTTTTCTCCAGGTACTCCGGTTTTCCCTGTCAAAATTTCATTCCAGCAACACTCTCCACTATCATTTCATTTCATCTGTCATTCATTTAATCATTGCCCCAGAGGAGTGCGTCAGGCCTCGGCAGCCGGCACAGTTCATATCCTCGCCGCTAGATGGGGGCTTCATTCATTCCATTCCTGACCCGGTCGGAGACTGGAAGCAGGCTGTGGATTTTCATTTTCAAAAAGTTTTGTTCTAACGATAAAGAACATAGAGACCATTCTTTTAAGTTCATATAACACTTTTTAGAATGTTTGGTTTTCAAAACATCGCCTACTTTCAAAATTGATCTTTTTTGGTTTTTGTCCTAGAGACTTGAAACTTGGTTTGGCGGTAGAGGGGGGTAACCATTCATTTACGCGAAACAAACGTTTTTGTAAACTTCCTACTTTCCAAAATATTGGAATTTCAAAAACGGACTTTTTTGGAAAAAAAATTAAAAAATTAAAATTTTGTTCTAACGATAAAGGTCACAATGAGTGGGGTTTGGCGGGAATGTTTTGCAGCGGATACGCCTGATTGGGTTCGGCATGGTTCGGCCGAACTTAGGCAATGGTGTACTTGGTTAGTTCGGGGTGGTTCGAGTTGCACATTCGTCTACATTCGCGGTCTCAATTCCACCCGAACATTCGGCCAAACATTCGGGCGAATGTTCGGCGATAGTGTAATGCCCACGTAAGAAACTGCGTTCGTCCTCGGCCTGGAATTTCGCACCATGTATGGCCATGACCTACATCCAGTTCGTTGCTCAGAGTTCGCTGACCCTGCGATTGTTACTTGTCTGCCAGTCGAACAAAAGCCTATCTCTTCATTCATGTGCTCTGAGCGTAAGTTATATCGCGCTTGGCTCCAACATCCCGTACTCCGCAAAACGTTACAATCCCCACGTGTCTTTGCTCATACCTCGTACTAACTATTATAATTTCACGCCGTATTGCATTACAAAAGACGTTATAATATCGTCTTGCCACACTTCGTTCTACTGTCCGGAAATGTAAGGCTGTTCACGTAAGAAATGATACAGGATTTCTCCAGCTATGTTCCGCACTTCGTAAAAGCTTATCTGAATACCGCACACGGGTTTCAGTTTGCCCCTACACGACTGTCTTGTACAGTTTACTTGCGATAAACTGCGTTAACAATTATGCGTCGCTTCGCGCTGTGTCGAAGTAATTCTCCCGTGGAGTACTCGAGTGACCTCACAGTCAGTCTTGTCCTTCCCAAGTAGACTTTGCCCGGGGTTAATCAGAGCCCTCTATATCTCTTGCTGTTCCAGAACTATTTCTTGCGTCAAAAGGTCGACTTCCTCCATAACATGGTCAAGTTTACGACAACATCGGCTCACTTGCTGCTCACTTCCGTTGGATTATTAAGTGAATTCCAACATACAAAAAAACTCCAAATAATAAATTCCTATTTCTCAACTTACATAAGTGCCTTCCTCATATATTCTCGCCGCATATTTCCTCTCCTTACATCGTCTTTCTTCTCTCACTACCCTGTTGCGTTGCCAGATCTTTTGGCGCCATGCAATATCGGTGACAATACGTTTATAGATTATCAAGGATCGACACATAAAATTCTGTGCATATCATTTCATATTTGTCTTAATCTGTTCATTATATCAAAAAGGAAGATTGTAGTTTTACGTGACCGTTAATCTAGAGATCATAAGCCACGGGACCTCCTTTTAACGTGGAATCCGAACCACAGGACGTGGCATTTCACTTTGAAAATCTCACATGCAATGACCGGGAATCGGACCCGGTCCGCCGTGGTGAGAGGCCAACAGCTTGACCGCTGCGCCACCACGCCCCCGTTCATTATATCACTTTATGGTCGAGTATGAGGTTCTTTTTCAATTTGCAAGGATTCAGTGTCAGTGCTAGGTTTGTACGTATTAGATTTAATGGCTGAGGTTATGTAGAGCATAAAGGTTGCGTTCACGGTAGCAAACAGTTGATCAACAGCTCCAAAGCTGATGCATTGGGAGCGGGATCAGGTTTTACGAGTACCTGTGAACGGTTTGCTCCATCTGATCTGTAGCAGCGCGCGTTGTTCGAAAGTGGACAAGGGCGATGTTGAAATGATCAGATAATCTTATGAGAGTGAATGCTGATATTAGATCAGTATCTAATTTACCTTTAGTTTTGCAACTCGGAACGAAATTGCTCTGAAACTATGTACCGAAGGCTGTGAACATGTATCAAACCATACCTTGCTCCCGATAATATTAGGCCTACGTACGTAAATTTCTTGTCTTTCTGATACGGCATTTATTGTATTATGCTAGTTCGGCGACGGTAAAGAATACTTGACAGTTTAACGTATGGTAGGCTACGGTATATTAAGGTGGTATATCTCAAGATTTATGATAATTGAAGTCATTTTAATACCTTCAAATTGAACACGGTAGGTTAGGCCTACGTCTCAATAGACGAATATTTATTCAAGAATATCAATATACGTAGCTTTGATTTTATTAATGTAGAGTTATATCATATGAGAAGGGTCAAGAGTCTGTAAGTCTAGCAGTAAACCTCTTACCAGTCATCCACACATGATGACTTCATTATTTGTTAGCACTGCTTCATCTAACTAATTTGTTCCTGCTTCTTATATTTGAAGCTTTTGGATTTATTCATCAGCTTAACTGTGCTGTACAGTTTTTAGTTACTGTACTATACAAATTAATTGTATTTACAAAAAAATCAGGTTAGATTGCAAAATTAATTTGAAACACTACAAGAATATAAAACACATTGTCCCTACCTGTCAACTAGGGGTATTTATCTGGATCATTACCCTTCCCCTATCCAATAAGGTCAGATGACCTCAAGGTTCCACCCTTAAAATTATAACCAGCATCTAGAAATAAAATTTCTGGGTCCCTCATCTAAAGCAAAGGAAATCATGGTACGAGCCTGTATTATCCTTGTTATACCGGTACCTTACTTGTTTACACCCCAATATTAGTACTTAAAGAGAAAGGCACAACATGAACTGTTGATGGATTACCTTAAATATTATTCTCTTACTTGGCAGTCCATTCTCCTCCTATCAATACACAACTGGTTTCCATACCATATTTCCTATAGGCTACTGTTCATCAAATGAAAATGAAAATGAAAAATGTTAGGCTACATATTTTTGGTTGAAAACAGTTGTCTAAAAGATGCTTTCACAATTGATTTTTCAATAGATCATGTCAACAAATGGTCCAGTAACATAGAAAGAATTGAGGAAAGTAGGGCATTTTAAAATTATTGCAACCCAAGTCTGGACAGTATAGAATGAGGTAGAGGAAACTAGACTGCAAAAATATAAACTGAAAAAAAAAAGATGTAAAAAGCAGGAAAGTACCAGGATGAATGACTCCTAGGAACAAATATAAATGAAGCAGTGCTAAAGAATACATTTTTCTGTGATAATTTGAAGCCATTCTTTTTTTTCAGCATTGCCTATACAAATTATCTTTGCTGCTTCTCAGTCGGTCAACATGGGGTACAAAATTATAAATATGTAAACACACTCCTGGAAACAATTACATGTATTAGTTGCCCATTGCCCATTTAGGTGTGATAACTAACTAATACATGTAATTTTTTCCAGGAGAGTGTTTATATATTTATAATTTTGTACCCGAAAAGCAGCGATGACTACATTTTATCTTGAATTTCAGTACATAATCATTACCAGCTGCTTGATGTACGATACTGGTACTTCAATGGGGCTTGGCTAGTGGGCTCGCACAATTGCATACCATTACCGAAGGTAACATTCATAACTCATCACTCTCTTAAAGATATTGATACTTGGTTACTAACAATTACCTTTGTTGCTCAATATGTGCCTGGTAGATAGATGGTTGGTACGAATCAGCAAACTAAATGTTAAAAGAAGTAATATCTTCCACCTAGGCTCATTACCGTGCCAGATTGAATACAAATGAAACTACAGTACAAAAGAACTATACCGTAGGTGCAGTTTTGTAACAAACATAGTTCATTCAGTCACCGTACAAGAACATCAGGTCTTCTGTGGTCAGCAGCAAATAATGCTGTGTGAATGAATATGCAGATTATAAAGTGAAGCATCACTGTAATGAGCCGTTAAAACTCAGGCAAGCTGCGATAAGGTAAGAAAATATTGGACAAACTGGGTAAGTGCTGTGTTGAACAGTGCTCAATCTTCTCTGCTTGTGTAAGAAGAGAAATATATTATATTTCTTGAGTTTCAGTACATAGGCCTAACCATTACCAGCTTCTTGGTAGCCTACTGCAGTGAACCTAGGCTAGTGAGCTTGCCTAATTGTAGCCTATACTGTACAGTACTAGTAGGTAATATTCATGACTACTCACTCCCTTTAAGTTATCATTTTACTAACAATTTCCTTAGCTTGTAACTTAAAGCCTCCTTCCCAATCCTAGCCTCAGTTAAAAATGCATGCACTACTACCGACACCACAGCATTTTGAAAGGTATCCTGTACTGTTAAAATAGAGATGAATATGTACCATAACATACTGTACAGACAAGGGAGTGAGTAAAATAATTTAGCCTTATGTCACAATTTCTAAATCCATTCCCATAATTCATTTTACTTATTAGTCAGCTCATATTTGAGTACAGAGACCGAACCTGTTCCCTGAGAGAAAATCATCGCTCGTTTGACAAAAGGAAGTCATGGTTGGAAATTATGGTGTTGGATTAATTGAAGCATGGACAGAATACAGTATGTGCAAACAATAACTGTCACAAAATGATAATACTCAGGCAGGTTGAGATAAGGTAAGGAAATATTGGACAAACTGGGTAAGTGCTGTGTTGAACAGTAGCCTACTCAATTTTCTCTGCTAGTGTAAGAAGAAAAATATATTATATATCTTGAGTGTCAGTACATAACCATTACCAGCTTCTTGATGTACTGGTCGCCTACTGCAGTGAACCTAGGCTAGGAAGCTTGACCAATTGTAGCCTATAGCCTACTGTACAGTACCAGTAGGTAATATTCATGACTCCTCACTCCCTTAAAGTTTTCATTTTACTAACAATTTCCTTTACAGGTTACTAAGCTTGTAACTTAAAGCCTCCTTCCCAATCCTAGCCTCAGTTAAAAATACATGCACAACTACTGACACCACAGCATTTTGAAATGTATCCTGTAGCCTAGGCTACTGTTAAAATATAGATCAATATGTAGCATACACACAAGAGAATGAGTAAAATAAATTAGCCTTATGTCACAATTTCTAAATCCATTCTCATAATGCATTTTACTTAATAGTCAGTTCCTATTTGAGTACAGAGTCCTAACCTGTCATCAGAGAGGAAATCATCGCTCGGTTGACAAAAGGAAGTCAAGGATGGAAATTTTGGTGTTGGATTAGTTGAAGCATGGACAAAATACAGTATGTGCATACAATAATTGTCACAAAATGTTAATACTCAGGCATGTTGAGATACCGTAAGCGAAGGAAATAAAGGACAAAGGACAAAGTGCTATGTTGAAGAGTGCTTAATTTTCTCTCCTTGTGTAAAAAGAAATTTATATACAGTATATATGCATTATATCTTGAGTTTCAGTGCATAATCATTCCCAGCTTCTTGATGTACCGTACTGGTAGCCTACTGCAGTGAACATTGGCTATTGAGCTTGCCCAATTATAGCCAATGGTACGGTACCAGTACGGTAGGTAATATTCATTACATTGAAAGGAATGTGGATGTTTAATCTAGACCTGAACAGCAACCGAGAAGCAAGATAACTGTTAAGATAAGACTGCTAATGCCATGAAAAGAAAAGTAATGGTTACCGGTACTTGAAATGCTTACCAAGGGAAGCTGGTTTCTTTCAAACATAGAAACATATTTATAGGCTAGGGCCTGTACAAGACCAAACTGACTTCATTCAGTCCAAGCTGAAAGCCGGGAGGGGGGGAGGTCTTGCGGTCTGATAATGAGCTGTGTGAATTTAAAATACCGTACAATTTAGTGAAACATTTACGATTGTTTCAAGAAAAAATATTGGCCTAGTGAATAGGTTTTTCAACATTCTTGAAAGGAATGTGGATGTGTAGGCTAATCTAGACCTAAACAGCATCCAAGAAGCAAGAGAACTGTTCAGATAAGTCTGATAATACCATGAAAAGAAAAATACTGATAGGCTACTAGTATTTCCCAGTCATTACATTCTGATCAGCCAAACACTTAGTTTTCTATTGGAAGAATCACCTAATAATGCAGCCACAAACAGATCTACGGTAATTCTTATATTCTATTGCATACAAATCCTTAACCCAACAAGTACCGGTAGCCAACGGTATTGAAATAATTTATTTTTGAGTCAAGACTCTTGACAATAGGTCTTAGCCTATCAGAATTTGGGGTAGGCACAGTACAATCCAGGTATTTTTATACAGTACTGGTAGCCTATGCTTGCTCCAAATGAAAGGTATTTTTATACAGTACCGGTAGCCTAGAAGTTTGATACTCTCTATACTGCCTACACAACAATATATTCATCGAGATACAGTATTCAGCCCAAAGCATAGGTTAAAATCGTATTTTCAGACCAAATTACCCCAGACAAGTGATGAAAAAACGCTGAAACATCGATTTAAAAATTTAAAAAATGCACATTGCCACTAAAAATGAAACCACACACCTGAATTCATATAATTTTTAATACATGTAACAAAAGAAAGAATGTAACATCCGATATATCAGGTTATGTTGTTTCACACATAGGTTAAAATTTGTCGCAACTGCGGTCCGTAAATCGGAATAAAGATTTATCACGAATTTAACACACTGCAGGTCATTTTATAGGCTATAGAGGGACCGTGATGTTGTGTTCTTCATTATTATTTCAGTATTCATCAGTTTAGGAACTATTTTGAGCGATTTCCACAATGTTTACATTTGTTTTTAAATCTACTTCATGCTACGCCATGTTGGATTTAAACATGTTCCGTGGATGGAGCGAAGTTTTTCTACGCTCCATAAAATGGCGTCCGCTCCATGGAACAAGTTTAGGGAGCGCTCCATCACACCGCGTTCACAGCGTACTTTCTTCAACAGTTGATCAACTGTTTGCTACCGTGAACGCAACCAAAGACTCACAGTATTGCTCAGGAATTGAGAAACATACACCCATTTAGCAAGCAGGAAACTCCAGTGATGTTTTGGTATCTTGACTGGGCAAAGATCAGTGTCATTAACCAGGAGCAGTGCAGCAGCGTGGCTTGTATATTTGAACTTAGCGTCTGAGATTTGAAGTTGAGGAGTTGAAGAGTATCACGTGGTTCATGAACTAAGACAAGACTGTGATCTGCTGACGAGTTACTCTGATTAATATTTTCTAGGGTAGCCGTTGTCTATGCCTGTCTGAGCTTTGATTTTCGTGTTTCGAAATGTATCCGGTGACTAGGCCCGCATGAGGTCTGTTGTAATAGTAACGACTGGCAGTGTCTCTGATCGTAAGAACTCCAATATTCGTAATCTATTTCGCGCAATTGAAATGTTGTTGCGTATTTCAAGTTTGCTATTTTTTCTCGAGGAGAAAAGTATTTTTCTCATTCAGTCGAGTCGTTATAAGGAAACTAGGTCACTATGTCAGTGTACTTTTCATTCAGCGAGTTCCGCCAGGAATCTGTAAAAACCCTGAGCTCTATTGTTCTACATACAATATTCACACTGTAAACAGTAATGATAGCAAGTCTTAATCAAGTAGGCAATACATGTGTGAAAACGATAACATACTATTACGAGTACGTAATTCAGTCAGGACAGATTCCCTCAGAAAGGTCCAACCCAGAATCTGTAATTCTCAGAATGCTCCAGCACGACATCCAGAAGGTCATCAGCTTTGTATGTGGTCATCCAGCATCCAGCCTATATCTTTAGTTTCCAGGTCACATGTCACAGCCATATCTTTGGAGTGTAAGGGCATTAGATAGCCTTGCTTTATGTGTTCTAAATTATAATTAAATTCTTAGTAACAGCAGATCACAGATCCTCATGTAGCTAGATACTTCCTGATTATTATTTTTGTGTACTTCTCGAGTATCCGTGACACCCCACTACCGGAATTATTCGCTTATTGGTCACCTCATTGGAGGAAAGTAAGAAGTAGCGTGAGGAGAAGTCACAATTCATCGCCCAACGTGTGAAAAAGTAGAAGTACTCTTTTTTATGAATTTTCAGTCATCACCGTACACATATCAGAAGCCATAGGAAACAAATGGAGTATCTTCTGGTACTGGACAGTCGTACTTTTGTTAGTTTGCCTGATTTAATTTGTATACGCATGCTTCAGGAGGAAGACAAAAGAAAACATTGCCTGTTAATTCCTGGATAAAATGCTGTGATTGAATAACTCTTGGGTTGTAATAGGGTTTGTGAATTACATTGCTATTAGCACTATTAATAATGTTGGCCTACTCCTCAGAAATCGTCTATTTGTATTGTACATCCCTTACGGCATTTCTTCAATTCCCACATTATTTATTTTCATCAATATATAAGTACACAACTTAGTTTATTTATAGAATCGCTTCTCAGTCGGTCAACAGGAGTGTACCCAATTAGAATGGGCTGGGAGTAACAATTAATTTCCTAGTGCCAGAACAAATCTATGAGTTGTTTATATAATTATAAAACATTTCTCTAAAAAATGGGGGTTTAATTGTATTATTATTTTCGTTCGTCAAACGATCCTGTTCATATAGGCTTAATTTAGGTTCGTCGCTTACGTGTATAACACTTACGTGCAACAGTATTTACAATAATTAACGTAAGGTTCTTAGCTTACGATTGTGAAGAGTGATGTTTATGAATCAATTATTTTTTAATCCGTCAGTTTATGATACTTCTGTCAGAGTTGCGTTGTTTGTTGTCAGTACTTTTATGTGTTTAAGTAAGAAAACCTTTCGAATCGTTAACTTCTACCATAGCGATCTTTTAAAATAATTGCAGCAAACATTTTTAGTCACCGTTACTATTTAAATGTCCTGTTTAAGCAATGAGATTTTGTAATTGATTAGATGTTAATCCCCAGATCAAACAGTAAAATGTAATTGCGTTGTTTACGAGGTTAACTCGGCACAGTGGACTTTGTGGAATCCACAGTGAGGAGTATAGTGACGTGAATGTCAAGGTAGGAATCAGGTAAGTCTGCACAACAACAGAATACTTAGGAAACACTGAAAAAAGCTTCTAAAAATTTACAACTACTCAGTTATAAGTAGGAAAATTTGCTCCAATTTAAGTTTTCCATTCTCTTGAATTAACATATTACTCTTCCTCTGTCTCGTAACATTGGCACTCACTAAGGTCACCCTAGTACAGTCCAATCTTCCACTACTCCTTGATTTACCAAATAACCCACTTTTCAATTACCAGTTGGAACAATTTTAAATACATTTACTTTTACAAACAGTTCTTACGCGTTTAGACAAATTAGATGACAATTATTATTATTATTATTATTATTATTATTATTATTATTATTACTATTGACCACAGCAGATCTGTGTGTTTGCATGCAAGACCATAAGACCAGGCTATCTATGGACTAACTAGACTAGCAGGTTCTAAAACCAAGACGTCGGCCGTCTTAGAATTAGTTTTCCGTAGTTTCTCAGCTTTTACACAAGACAAATTCAAGGGTACTACGTATCTTCTAATATCAATTCAAAATTTTGCGAAAAATTAAGTATGGAAGCAGCGACATTTTGTGGCTCCGATAATGCAACGAACATGCTTCTAAATGTCCACACAACCAATATGCTTTGAAGTTTTTGAATAGGTTTTCACCACATTATTGTGGTATATTTCGAATTTTATATCTCATTTCTGTCGACTAAACCTTATACTTTACAACACTGCAAGGAATACCAACCTTCGAAGCATTAACTAAATCTTCATATTTCAAAGACTTCTACTTATATGAACAGCCTAGCTTTATTGTATAATAGCCCACGTCCACTTAATTCCAACTCAATGCTCAGTTTCATTCTTCGTTATTTACATCAGCTCTCATTAACTCCAGTTATAAGGTAGACGTCAGTAAGGGCATTCGGCTACGAAAACAACTACTAGATATAAATTCACCGTATCATCCTCAAACACCATAGAAATGAGAATAATAAGTTTTTATTATTATTAATAATAATAAAGACACATTAAATCCCACGTCATAAAAGGGTAAATAATGCTGGAGAAGAAGCTTACATTAAGACCCCCGTCTATTGTTATATGTGGAATAGCAGTTTTTAATTCTAATTCATTTTCGCGTGTATAGGTGTTTAATTATTGTAAGGCTAAAAAATACTTTTGAGACACTGAAATATAGGCTATATTATATAACCGGCCAGATTAATTTCATTCGCATCCTGTTTCTTCAAAAGTATTTCGCAAAGCGCTGACTCCCTGCTCAAACAAGATAAACACAAGGCCCATTTGTTGCGAGCAACTCCGCCAGGAAGATTCACTTTGCGTGACGAATTTGCTACATTTAATTATTGTCCTCCGTAAAGAGCAAATATACGATTACAGGCTGTTATTTTTTGGGGTCTGCGTAATTTTTTGAGTCAGCTGGTTTTAACGTAGCTCGAAAAGTTCGCAGACGTGAATTAATCACATGATGGACCTTTAGGCGAGAGAAATAGAACTTTTGTCTCAAATTAAAACAAGCAGTGTAAATAAAGGGATACACACCATCTTTATTCCAATCCTTCCAACATGAGACTGAGTTAACTTCGCCGAGACAGACGGCTGAAAGAAGATTTCCCAACATTTATATGAAACTATCACAGTAGGATATAAAAGGCGGTTCTGGGGAAGGGGCTAATGGGCATGATGGCCGCCGCGCGCAACCGCCCTATGTTATTCTTATGGAGGGGTCAGTCATAGCTGGGGCAGGGGCTAATGGACAAAATGGCCGCCACGCCCTGAGACCGTTAATGACGTCACAGGGAGAGGTCGGCCGTGTAGTTGCTAAATGGAATATTTATTATTATTATTATTGTTAGGTAATTATTGATTGATCGTGTACAATCAAGAACAGCCTTATATTGTCCACCCCTTGGTGTAGTGGCTAGCATCCTTGGATGTTACTGCAAAGGCCTGGGTTCCATTCCTGGCTCGGCCAAGAAATTTAATTTCTGGTCTCGAGAGTGGAACGGGGTACACTCAGCCTTGTGAGGCAAAACTGACGGGAGCTGGCTTATGATTCATCCCACAGCCATTCTGCCTAACCCAACTTCACCAAACCTAACCTAACCTAACCTACCCTAACCTAACCTAACCTAAACTAACCTTACCTAACCTAACCTAACCTAACCTTACCTAACCTAACCTAACCTAACCTTACCTAACCTAACCTAACGTAACTTCAAAGTGTGAGCAAATATGAGAGCAAAAAGTGGTAGCTATACGTGAGAGCAAAAAAAAAGTGAGAGCAAAAAGTGAGAGCAAAACAGTGAGAGCAAATGTGAGATCACAAGTAATAAACTTAGTTATAACCTAACCTAACCAAACCAAACTTCAGCTAACCTAAACTAACCTAACATAACTTCACCTAACCTAACCTAACTTCACCTAACCTAACCTAACCTAACCTAACCTAACTTCACCTAACATAACCTAACATAACCTAACCCACAGAAACCTCATTTAAAGATTTTAGATTTTACATTTAAACATTTTACATTTTAACATTTTAGATTTTTGATTTTTTCATTTTACATTTTTTACATTTTACATTTTTGAATTTTTGTATTTTAGATTTGGTTTTTTTTTTTAGATTTTACATTTTAAATTTAAGATTTTTTGATTTTAGATTTTACTTTTTACATTTTCCGAAAAGTGTAAACTACAAGGTCACATACCTAACCTCACCAAACCTAACTTAAGCTAATCCAAAGGCTAATGCACATACACAAAGTATATAAGGGTACATGCAACTATCCTTATGCTAGTCTTATATGTTACTGTACAACATGATCACTACCCCAACCGGGTATTTTTTTCATTTTGTTGTTTACATATATGTAAATTTTTCCAATTTCCCATTTTCAGTTTTTTAAAAATGTCAGTTTTAAGTTTTTCAATTTCATAATATGGAAACATGGACTTAGCATTTTGTTATTTACACATCTATCAATTTCATAATTTCCCATTTACAGTTTTTAAAATGTCAGTTTAAAGTTTTTCAATTTCATGATATAGAAACATGGATTTCCCAATTTGTTGTTTACACATTTGTCAATTTACCAAATTCCCATTTACAGTTTTTTAAAATTTCAGTTTAATGTTTTTTCTATTTTGTCAATATGGAAACATGGATTTTCCAATTTGTGTTTTACATGTTCATTTTGCATTAGGGGTGGAGAGAAGTGGGTAGTAATTAAAAATGTACAAGCAGTGTCCATACAATATTTTTTATTTTAAATACATGTACACTAATTACACATAATTCATTTTTATATATATATACTTTTTTATAAATTGTACAGTTGTTTTTATATTGTTTTCTATTTTATTTATTTTTTGATTATGAATACCATTTTTAAAATTTTTGTAGTGCTATTGTTTTATTTCCTAAATTGTTTTGTTTTATGTATTTGCTAGTTGCAGGTAGAAGATTTTGATATTCATAACTTAAATCTTTAAGCATGTTTAATGATTGAGTAATGACCATAGGCATGTGTACCTATACCATCAGCACCAATCACCATTTTATCATCACCAGGACACAAAGCAATTTTGTTTAGTCTTATAGATGATATGTCATGTTGTTTAGAAGCGATAATGTTCATTGGTATTCTTTTTACATTGTTTTTCATGAATGCTTATACAATTTTTGACAACACCTCTGTTAATACCTTTAATCTTTTTGATTTCTTTGCCATTTATGTCTAAAGCGTACATTTTAGCTCTAAGTCCAACAAATGCTATTATAATTTGTCCACAAGCCTCGTCTTTAAATATCCCCCAACGATTTCTTGTTTGATGTAGAGTAACATATGTGATTAGTAGGATAATCTGATGTGTCCAGGTGTTCTAGGAAATCCAACTTGTCTTGATATACATCTGGGGTGTTAACCAAATAAATGAACGAGTCGGTATCCATATACATGAGTTTAAGATTGTTCATTCCATAATAGGGTAGCAGGACATCATAGTGGTGGGAATACATTAGAGTTTTTGAAATATCCAGTATACACATTCCAATATAATTATATAGGCTTATTTAATACAATGTTACGTTTAGCAATGTGGAAAGCAGCTAAGTTAGGGCCATAAATTGTTCTGTCAATAAATGTCGGCTTTGCTATTAGCTTTTCTGCCTCAGTCACAAGACGTATGTCTATTCTTTTACGGATATTTTCTATTGTATTTCCGAAAATGGCATTGTTGAATAATTTGTACAGATTTTTCTCAAAATCATTTTTGGCTTGTTTTCGAAGGTTGTTATTAAAATCAACGTATGCCTTTAACCAAGGTCTTTGCTTAAACTTTAACACACGATGAATTGTAATCAATTTTATTCCATGATCTAAAGCCTGTTTTAATGCCATGTAGTGAACAACATATCGCCTTCGATTTCCAAGATGAGGAATTAGATTTTTCAGAGACGAATCCTTAGGTTGTATACACTCTGGTAGGAAAGGTAAATCGTTGTGTAGATCATGAAGGTCAGATGGGTAATCAACATCAACGTCTAGAATGTATCCCACAGGATAGTCTTCCTTTAGTTTTCTAGATCAACAGCATCTGGAGAAACCCACTGAAATCCACCCTAAGGAAGGGAGTGGCACATAGCCCACCCGTATTGGTTGTTGGCATCATCATAGGTAATAAACTGCGATGGTTTCTCAGAATCATAGGTTTCCATGTATTTATTGTTGGATTCACCATACCGATGAGACACCTGGCATATGCCTCCTCGTATTCCAGACTCGATTTGAAGAATCTGGCCGTAATCCTGTAGCATTTCCAGTTCAATGCCTGTGTAAAGGAGCATTGCCTCGAAACTTAAACCAGGCAAAGTAAGAAAGTGTGCAGCATCCACTCGGTGTGTTTCTAGTGTTTTGTTTCTAAACGTTTCAAAGCTGTCTGCAACAAGGAGTACACCTGAAGTTAGGTAGAGGTCACTATATTCCCCTAGAGTTTTAATGTTGAACTGTTTCCAGATATTTTTGGCATGTTCATAGTCTTCTTGACTAACATTTTGTTGACTTAATTTTTTAAAGAATGCCTCTTTTGTAGGTAAACACGTTTCACTTAACTTTTCCCATGAGTCAATGTACTCATAACAAAAAAAACCTTAACGAGTCATGAGCATTGCATTTTCTTACCCAAAGTACTTGTCTGTTTCAGGGTATGATGTTAAGTTGGAAACTTATGTTTTCCAAACTACTCGGCATTAACCAAAACGTGTCCACAAATCTAAGCTTAACATTTCCTACATATTTGGTAAAGGAAATGTACTTTTCTTTGGAGTTAGCGATAACATCCACTCTCTAAGTAGTACATCATAATTGCTTTGCAGTGAAATTTGCGTCGTAGCCACTCATATTATGTAGAAACACAGGAACGGGGTTACGTGTTTTACACCTCAATTTACAGTTATTGTGAGCACTTCCACGGTATTCCCCTGTAATATGGCAATGGTCTCGAACTTTCCAGTCCTCTTTGGTAAATGGTGTTTGACACAAATAACAGATTTCAGAAGATTGGAACTCTGCTTCTTGATCCTCAGTTAAGGCCTTTGGAATATTTAAGCTGTAAAGGAGATCGATTTCATTAGCTATTGAGATCAAACAGTCCATAAACTTTTCTGCAGCGTCAGGTCCACGATAAATAACAGGTTGGCTTGGAAGGTTTGTCTTTATGTGTTCCACAGCAGGTGAGGGTTTAACGTATATACCAAAGCTCATAGGAACATGACTCTGGTATGGCACTGTATAACTTGCTTCAGGATTGGGTAAACATGTTTGATATGGTAAGAGTATACTTTCGAAATCTGCATAGATAACGTAAGGTATTCTCAGCATTTTTTGAACATTTAAGAATTTCACAATTGAGTTTTTAATAGGCATTTCAACCCTAGCAATTTCATGATGGACAAACAAAGCTCTATGTCCTTTTAATTTTCCATTCCTTGTTGTCCATATCGATTATCGAAGTGAGTAAAACACCGTTTACACGTATATATCTTATGTTCATGGTGGGTAATCTGATGTCTTACTAGTTTATCGAAATCCTTGATAAAGAAGTAGTGGTTCTGGCCGGATGAAGAACTTAGCAGAAGGAGGTCGCGATGGTCTTGCAGCTCTTGATCCACAACCTTTAGAGGGAACAATTTTTTGTCTTGTTCCAATCCAAATACATTAATAGATAAATGGTTGGCTTTTTCAAATTTGGGAATGTCAGCTAGCGATGTAGGAAATGATATTACTGAAATATCATACTTGTTGTCCATATCCTTGTATTTACTAATGTGTTTAGCTTCAGCTTTAACCAGTTTTGCTAAAATGGCATACATAAAACACCTCTCGTCCTTAAATGTTTCGAGGTTTAATGCAGGCTTTTCTTGCTTGTGTAGCTGCTGGTAATGCAATATATGTGCTTCCAAGCAAGGGATTGTACTTATTTATTTTCAGTCGTACTCCTTCCACTGCTAACAAAGCCCAAATACTGCCTTTTAGCTCAGATTCCTCCATTTCCGTAGTTAACTTAGTAAATTGTGTTTCCAAGAAACTACTTAAGTCTGTTTCCAAAAATAGGGCCTGATTTCGTGTTATAAAGGCACGATCTGTAATTTAATTGGCAGATGTATGAATGAATCTACATTTAGCCACAAGATTAACTTTTATCGACTTGTTCATTGCTAGTTCTTTCTGCATAGCTTGTATTATTTGCTGTTTGGACTCTTTAAGGTATGAATTTAAGTCCTTACACGTATCGCAACGAATGAAATAGGATTTAAGTCGACCTTGAAAAGATGTCTCATATTCAATAAGTGCATTTTTGTCAGGGACCAATGACAGTAGGTAATGTTTTGTAGGCTCATATTTTTGTCTTTTAGCTGCCGACACAACATTACAACATTCTTCATGACGACGTCCATTGTAGGCATTTTTGACTTTATTGCCACACGGTTTACACTCATGAAATTACCCACACGAAACGTCTTGCCGCTTCCTATGATAGTCCCGAAGAAAAGTTTTTCCACACTCTTTGCACATATAGCTAGGAATGGGTTCTTCCATTTCGAAAGTTGATTTCTGCAAACAGCTGCTTACTGCGTATCACAGGGCTAGAGGTTGGTCGGTAATACGGTCTTTCACGATGTGAACACCACGAGAGGTGGTAGTCAACTGGTGATATTCTTGTTAAGGGTCCTCTAATATACCCCTAGTCTAGACCAACAGCTCTTTACAGCGAATGACAAGGCTGTAGACTGGACAGTGAGACGGTCTTTCACGATGTGAACACTGTAACAAGTAGTAGTCCACTGATTTTATACTTGTTAAGGTTTCTCTTATATACAATAGTCAAGACCAACAGCTACTTACTGTGTAGTACAAGGCTGTACAATAGTTGTTTTGACAATCTTTCACGATGTGGTCACTGTGAGTGGTGGTAGTCAACTGATGATATTCTCGCTAACGGTTCTCTAATATACCCCTAGTTAAGGGTAACAGCTGCTCACTGCTTATGACAATGCTAAAGACTGGTTGTTTCAACGGTCTTTCACAATGTAAACACTGCAACAGGTAGTAATCAACTGAAAATATTCTTACACCATACTCAAGGTTATCGGGTACTTACTGCATATCAAAAGGCAGTACACTCATGTGTTAGTCAGTCTTTTTTTTCTAAAGACTCTCTATATTCCCTACACAAGGCTACACAAGTTAGTTCTAATCACTTAGAGGTTAATTGTATAATAAATTTAAATGCACAGCTTACACGAGCACGTTTTCACTCGTTAAAATTTTACCAAATAGTCAAATGCGACACGCAAAGTATGTTGCCGCTATCTAGCGGTGACTATGAGAACTACTTGAACGACCAGCATTCTACCTAGCGCTCCATTTCAACACTCGCTCACTGAACGACCAGCAAGCTATCTAGCGGTCGATATCAATACTCTCTCAACTACCAGCCTGCTACCTATCGGTCAATATAACAACTCCCTCAACTACCAGCATACTACATGGCTTTTTTGTCAGTTTTTGTTGGCTTTTTTGTTGGCTTTTGTTGGTTTTTGTTGGCATTTGTTGGCATTTGTTGGCTTTTTTTCCTTTTGTTGGCTTTTGTATTAGCTCTTTCATATTTTCTCTTGCTTGTTGGGGCTTATTTGGTCTTGGAAAGTATGTCAGTCCTTTTTTATGACTGCATAATGCTTACAGCCATGTTTGTAAGCAGCAACAACAACAACAACAACAACACACAAAATTCCAAAAAAAATCCAAAGTACTCTAAGGTTTATCAATGACTCTCAACTCTTACACTTACCTCTATCCCATGCCTAGTCAAAAAATAGTGTATTTTTCAAATTTTTCAAAAAAGATTTGGAAAGTAGGCTATATCATTGAACAAAAAATCCTAAAAAGACATATGTTAACTCCAACACCTAACTCTATACCACTCTCAGTCCAAAAAATAGTGAACTTTTCAAGTTTTCCAAAACATATTTCCAAAATGGGTTATATTTCCAAAATTAAAAAGTTTACAAAAATGTTTGTTTGTCATAAATGAATGGCCTTTGCCCCCTCTACCGCCGTACCATTTGTCTCTAGGACAATAAAAATAAAATTTTCAAAATGGGTTATATTTCAAAAATTACGAATTTTCAAAACGTTTGTCTGACGTAAATCAATGATTTTATAATATTTAGGAAATATAGCCCATTTTCAAAATTTTATTTTTATTGTCCTAGAGACCTGGGACTTGGTAGGACGGTAGAGGGGGTAAAGACCATTGATTTACGTCAGACAAACTTGATTGTAAAATTCCTAATTTTGAAAATATAACCCATTTTCAAAATATTATTTTTGTTGTCCTAGAGACCTGGGACTTGGTAGGGCGGTCGAGGGGGCAAAAGCCATTCATTTATGACAAACAAACATTTTTGTAAACTTTTTAATTTTGGAAATATAACCCATTTTGGAAATATGTTTTGGAAAATTTGAAAAGTACACTATTTTTGGCCTGAGAGTGGTATAGAGGTAGGTGTTGGAGTTAACATATGTCTTTTTAGGATTTTTTGTTCAATGATATAGCCTACTTTCCAAATCTTTTTTGAAAATTTTGAAAAATACATTATTTTATGACTAGGCATGGGATAGAGGTAAGTGTAAGAGTTGAGAGTCATTGATAAATCTTAGAGTACTTTGGATTTTTTTTGAATTTTGTGTGATGTTTTTGTTGTTGTTGCTGCTTAAAAACATGGCTGTAAGCATTATGCAGCCATAAAAAAGGACTGACATACTTTCCAAGACCAAATAAGCCCCAACAGCAAGAGCAAATATGAAAGAGCTAATACAAAAGCCAAAAAAGCCAACAAACGCCAACAAAAGCCAACAAAAGCCAACAAAAAAGCAAAAAAAACTGACAAAAAAGCCATGTATCATGCTGGTAGTTGAGTGAGTTGTTATATTGACCGATAGGTAGCAGGCTGGAAGTTGAGTGAGTATTGATATCGACCACTAGATAGCATGCTGGTCGTTCAGTGAGCGAGTGTTGAAATGGAGCGCTAGGTAGGATGCTGGTCGTTCAAGTAGTTCTCATAGTCACCGCTAGATAGCGGCAACATACTTTGCGTGTCACATTTGACTATTTGGTAAAGTTTTACCGAGTGAAAACGTGCTCGTATAGGCTGTGTATTTAAATTTATTATACAATTAACCACTAAGTGTTTAGAACTAACATGTATAGCCTTGTGTAGGGAATATATAGAGTTTTTAGCCAAAAAAAAGACTGTCTAACACATGAGTGTACAGCCTTTGATATGCAGTAAGTACCTGATAACCTTGAGTATGGTGTACGAATATTTTCAGTTGACCTGTCGCAGTGTTTACATTGTGAAAGACCGTTGAAACAACCAGTCTTTAGCCTTGTCATAGCAGTGAGCAGCTGTTTCCCTTATCAAGGGGTATATTAGAGGACCCTTAGCAAGAATATCATCAGTTGACTACCAACACTCACAGTGACCACATCGTGAAAGATTGTCAAAACAACTATTGTACAGCCTTGTACTACACAGTAAGTAGCTGTTAGTCTTGACTATTGTATATAAGAGAAACCTTAGCAAGTATATAATCAGTGGACTACTACTTGTTACAGTGTTCACATCGTGAAAGACCGTCTCACTGTCCAGTCTACAGCCTTGTCATTCGCTGTAAAGATATGTTGGTCTAGACTAGGGGTATATTAGAGGACCCTTAAATAGAATATCACCTGTTGACTACTACCTCTCATGGTGTTCACATCGTGAAAGACCGTATTACCGACCAACCTCTAGCCCTGTGGTACACAGTAAGCAGCTGTTTGCAGAAATCAACATTCGAAATGGAAGAACCCATTCCTAGCTATATGTGCAAAGAGTGTGGAAAAACTTTTCTTCGGGACTATCATAGGAAGCGTCATGAAGTTTCGTGTGGGGAATTTCATGAGTATAAAACGTGT
Source organism: Meconema thalassinum (assembly GCA_946902985.2). Taxonomy (NCBI): domain Eukaryota; kingdom Metazoa; phylum Arthropoda; class Insecta; order Orthoptera; family Tettigoniidae; genus Meconema; species Meconema thalassinum. The sequence continues at coordinate 1,161,325,850 of OX336389.2, read as the reverse complement.
GGCAATAAATTCAACAATGCCTACGATGGACGTCGTCATGAAGAATGTTGTAATGTTGTGTCGGCAGCAAAAATACAAAAATCTGAGCCTACAAAACATTACCTACTGTCATTGGTCCCTGACAAAAATGCACTTATTGAATATGAGACATCTTTTCAAGGTCGACTTAAATCCTATTTCATTCGTTGCGATACGTGTAAGGATTTAAATTCATACCTTAATGAGTCCAAACAGCAAAAAATAGAAGATATGCAGAAAGAACTAGCAATGCACAAGTCGATAAAAGTTAATCTTGTGGCTGAATGTAGATTCATTCATACGTCTACCAATGAAATTAGAGATCGTGCTTTTAAAACACGAAATCAGGCCCTATTTTTGGAAACAGACTTAAGTAGTTTCTTGGAAACACAATTTACAAAGTTAACTATGGAAATGGAGGAATCTGAGCTAAAAGGCAGTAATTGGGCTTTGTTAGCAGTGGAAGGAGTACGATTGAAAATAAATAAGTACAATCCCTTGCGCTGAAGCATATATATTCCATTACCAGCAGCTATACAAGCAAGGAAAGCCGGCATAAATCCTCAAAACTTTAAGGACGAGAGGTGTTTTATGTATGCCATTTTTGCAAAACTGGTTAAAACTGATGATAAACGCATGAGTAAATACAAGGATCTGGACAACAAGTATGATTTTTCAGTAATATCATTTCCTACATCGCTAGCTGACATTCCCAAATTTGAAAAAGCCAACCATTTATCTATTAATGTATTTGGATTGGAACAAGACAAAAAATTGTTCCCTCTAAAGGTTGTGGATCAAGAGCTGCAAGATCATCGCGACCACCTTCTGCTAAGTTATTCATCCGGCCAGAACCACTACGTCTTTATCAAATATTTTGATAAACTAGTAAGACATCAGATTACCCACCATGAACATAAGATATATACGTGTAAACGGTGCTTTACTCACTTCGATAATCGATATGGACAACAAGGAATGGAAAAATTAAAAGAACATAGAGCTTTGTGTGTCCAGCATTACATTGCTATGGTTGAAATGCCTATTAAAAACTCAATTGTGAAATTCTTAAATGTTGAAAAAATGCGGAGAATACCTTACGTTATCTATGCAGATTTCGAAAGTATACTCTTACCATATCAAACATGTTTACCCAATCCTGAAGCAAGTTATACAGTGCCATACCAGAGTCATGTTCCTATGAGCTTTGGTATATACGTTAAACCCTCACCTGCTGTGGAACACATAAAGACAAACCTTCCAAGCCAACCTGTTATTTATCGTGGACCTGACGCTGCAGAAAAGTTTATGGAGTGTTTGATCTCAATAGCTAATGAAATCGATTGCCTTTACAGCTTAAATGTTCCAAAGGCCTTAACTGAGGATCAAGAAGCAGAGTTCCAATCTTCTGAAATCTGTTATTTGTGTCAAAAACCGTTTACCAAAGAGGACTGGAAAGTTCAAGACTATTGCCATATTACAGGGGAATACCGTGGAAGTGCTCACAATAACTGTAATTTGAGGTGTAAAACACGTAACCCCGTTCCTGTGTTTCTACATAATATGAGTGGCTACGACGCAAATTTCATTGTAAAGCAATTAGGATGTACTACTGAGAGAGTGGATGCTGCACACTTTTTTACTTCGCCTGGTTTAAGTTTCGAGGCAATGCTCCTTTACACAGGCATTGAACTGGAAATGCTACAGGATTACGGCTAGATTCTTCAAATCGAGTCTGGAATACGTGGAGGCATATGCCAGGTGTCTCATCGGCATGCTGAAGCTAACAATAAATATATGGAAACCGATGATTCTGAGAAACCATCGTTGTTTATTACCTATGATGATGCCAACAACCAATACGGGTGGGCTATGTGCCACTCCCTTCCTTATGGTGGATTTCAGTGGGTTTCTCCAGATGCTGTTGATCTAGAAAAACTAAACGAAGACGATCCTGTGGGATACATTCTAGGTGTTGATGTTGATTACCCATCTGACCTCCATGATCTTCACAACGATTTACCTTTCCTACCAGAGTGTACACAACCTAAGGATTCGTCTCTGAAAAAACTAATTCCTCATCTAGGAAATCGAAGGCGATATGTTGTTCACTACATGGCATTAAAACAGGCTTTAGATCATGGAATAAAATTGATTACAATTCATCGTGTGTTAAAGTTTAAGCAAAGACCTTGGTTAAAGGCATACGTTGATTATAATAACAACCTTCGAAAACAAGCCAAAAATGATTTTGAGAAAAATCTGTACAAATTATTCAACAATGCCATTTTCGGAAAAAAAATGGAAAATATCCGTAAATGAATAGACATACGTCTTGTGACTGACAGCAAAAAGGCAAAAAACCAATAGAAAAGCCGACATTTATTGACAGATCAATTTATGGTCCTAACCTAGCTGCTTTCCACATGGCTACACGTAACATTGTATTCAATAAGCCTATATATATTGGAATGTGTATACTGGACATTTCAAACTCTAATGTATTCCCACCACTATGATGTCCTGCTACCCTATTATGGAATAAACAATCTTAAACTCATGTATATGGATGTACTCCAAAGAAAAGTACATTTCCTTTACCAAATATGTAGGAAATGTTAAGCTTAGATTTGTGGACACGTTTCGGTTAATGCCGAGTAGTTTGGAAAACTTAGTTTCCAACTTAACATCATACCCTGAAACAGACAAGTACTTTGGAAAAAAAATGCAATGCTCATGACTCGTAAAGGGGTATTTTGTTCTGATTACATTGACTCATGGGAAAAGTTAAGTGTAACGTGTTAACCTCCAAAAGAGGCATTCTTTAACAAATTAAGTCAAGAAAATGTTAGTCAAGAAGACTATGAACAAGCCAAAAATGTCTGGAAACAGTTCAACATTAAAACTCTAGGGGAATATAGTGACCTCTACCTAACATCAGGTGTACTCCTTCTTGCAGACAGCTTTGAAACGTTTAGAAACAAAACACTAGAAACACACCGAGTGGATGCTGCACACTTTTTTACTTCGCCTGGTTTAAGTTTCGAGGCAATGCTCCTTTACACAGGCATTGAACTGGAAATGCTACAGGATTACGGCCAGATTCTTCAAATCGAGTCTGGAATACGTGGAGGCATATGCCAGGTGTCTCATCGGTATGCTGAAGCTAACAATAAATATATGGAAACCGATGATTCTGAGAAACCATCGTTGTTTATTACCTATGATGATGCCAACAACCAATACGGGTGGGCTATGTGCCACTCCCTTCCTTATGGTGGATTTCAGTGGGTTTCTCCAGATGCTGTTGATCTAGAAAAACTAAAGGAAGACGATCCTGTGGGATACATTCTAGGTGTTGATGTTGATTACCCATCTGACCTCCATGATCTACACAACGATTTACCTTTCCTACCAGAGTGTACACAACCTAAGGATTCGTCTCTGAAAAAACTAATTCCTCATCAAGGAAATCGAAGGCGATATGTTGTTCACTACATGGCATTAAAACAGGCTTTAGATCATGGAATAAAATTGATTACAATTCATCGTGTGTTAAAGTTTAAGCAAAGACCTTGGTTAAAGGCATACGTTGATTTTAATAACAACCTGCGAAAACAAGCCAAAAATGATTTTGAGAAAAATCTGTACAAATTATTCAACAATGCCATTTTCGGAAAAAAATGGAAAATATCCGTAAATGAATAGACATACGTCTTGTGACTGACAGCAAAAAGGCAGAAAAGCTAATAGCAAAGCCGACATTTATAGACAGAACAATTTATGGTCCTAACCTAGCTACTTTCCACATGGCTACACGTAACATTGTATTCAATAAGCCTATATATATTGGAATGTGTATACTGGACATTTCAAACTCTAATGCATTCCCACCACTATGATGTCCTGCTACCCTATTATGGAATGAACAATCTTAAACTCATGTATATGGATGTACTCCAAAGAAAAGTACATTTCCTTTACCAAATATGTAGGAAATGTTAAGCTGAGATTTGTGGACACGTTTCGGTTAATGCCGAGTAGTTTGGAAAACTTAGTTTCCAACTTAACATCATACCCTGAAACAGACAAGTACTTTGGAAAAGAAAATGCAATGCTCATGACTCGTAAAGGGGTATTTTGTTATGATTACATTGACTCATGGGAAAAGTTAATTGAAACGTGTTAACCTCCAAAAGAGGCATTCTTTAACAAATTAAGTCAAGAAAATGTTAGTCAAGAAGACTATGAACAAGCCAAAAATGTCTGGAAACAGTTCAACATTAAAACTCTAGGGGAATATAGTGACCTCTACCTAACATCAGGTGTACTCCTTCTTGCAGACAGCTTTGAAACGTTTAGAAACAAAACACTAGAAACACACCGAGTGGATGCTGCACACCTTTTTACTTCGCCTGGTTTAAGTTTCGAGGCAATGCTCCTTTACACAGGCATTGAACTGGAAATGCTACAGGATTACGGCCAGATTCTTCAAATCGAGTCTGGAATACGTGGAGGCATATGCCAGGTGTCTCATCGGTATGCTGAAGCTAACAATAAATATATGGAAACCGATGATTCTGAGAAACCATCGCAGTTTATTACCTATGATGATGCCAACAACCAATAAGGGTGGGCTATGTGCCACTCCCTTCCTTATGGTGGATTTCAGTGGGTTTCTCCAGATGCTGTTGATCTAGAAAAACTAAAGGAAGACGATCCTGTGGGATACATTCTAGGTGTTGATGTTGATTACCCATCTGACCTCCATGATCTACACAACGATTTACCTTTCCTACCAGAGTGTACACAACCTAAGGATTCGTCTCTGAAAAAACTAATTCCTCATCTAGGAAATCGAAGGCGATATGTTGTTCACTACATGGCATTAAAACAGGCTTTAGATCATGGAATAAAATTGATTACAATTCATCGTGTGTTAAAGTTTAAGCAAAGACCTTGGTTAAAGGCATACGTTGATTATAATAACAACCTTCGAAAACAAGCCAAAAATGATTTTGAGAAAAATCTGTACAAATTATTCAACAATGCCATTTTCGGAAAAAAATGGAAAATATCCGTAAATGAATAGACATACGTCTTGTGACTGACAGCAAAAAGGCAAAAAACCAATAGAAAAGCCGACATTTATTGACAGATCAATTTATGGTCCTAACCTAGCTGCTTTCCACATGGCTACACGTAACATTGTATTCAATAAGCCTATATATATTGGAATGTGTATACTGGACATTTCAAACTCTAATGTATTCCCACCACTATGATGTCCTGCTACCCTATTATGGAATAAACAATCTTAAACTCATGTATATGGATGTACTCCAAAGAAAAGTACATTTCCTTTACCAAATATGTAGGAAATGTTAAGCTTAGATTTGTGGACACGTTTCGGTTAATGCCGAGTAGTTTGGAAAACTTAGTTTCCAACTTAACATCATACCCTGAAACAGACAAGTACTTTGGAAAAAAAATGCAATGCTCATGACTCGTAAAGGGGTATTTTGTTCTGATTACATTGACTCATGGGAAAAGTTAAGTGAAACGTGTTAACCTCCAAAAGAGGCATTCTTTAACAAATTAAGTCAAGAAAATGTTAGTCAAGAAGACTATGAACAAGCCAAAAATGTCTGGAAACAGTTCAACATTAAAACTCTAGGGGAATATAGTGACCTCTACCTAACATCAGGTGTACTCCTTCTTGCAGACAGCTTTGAAACGTTTAGAAACAAAACACTAGAAACACACCGAGTGGATGCTGCACACTTTTTTACTTCGCCTGGTTTAAGTTTCGAGGCAATGCTCCTTTACACAGGCATTGAACTGGAAATGCTACAGGATTACGGCCAGATTCTTCAAATCGAGTCTGGAATACGTGGAGGCATATGCCAGGTGTCTCATCGGTATGCTGAAGCTAACAATAAATATATGGAAACCGATGATTCTGAGAAACCATCGTTGTTTATTACCTATGATGATGCCAACAACCAATACGGGTGGGCTATGTGCCACTCCCTTCCTTATGGTGGATTTCAGTGGGTTTCTCCAGATGCTGTTGATCTAGAAAAACTAAAGGAAGACGATCCTGTGGGATACATTCTAGGTGTTGATGTTGATTACCCATCTGACCTCCATGATCTACACAACGATTTACCTTTCCTACCAGAGTGTACACAACCTAAGGATTCGTCTCTGAAAAAACTAATTCCTCATCAAGGAAATCGAAGGCGATATGTTGTTCACTACATGGCATTAAAACAGGCTTTAGATCATGGAATAAAATTGATTACCATTCATCGTGTGTTAAAGTTTAAGCAAAGACCTTGGTTAAAGGCATACGTTGATTTTAATAACAACCTTCGAAAACAAGCCAAAAATGATTTTGAGAAAAATCTGTACAAATTATTCAACAATGCCATTTTCGGAAAAAAATGGAAAATATCCGTAAATGAATAGACATACGTCTTGTGACTGACAGCAAAAAGGCAGAAAAGCTAATAGCAAAGCCGACATTTATAGACAGAACAATTTATGGTCCTAACCTAGCTACTTTCCACATGGCTACACGTAACATTGTATTCAATAAGCCTATATATATTGGAATGTGTATACTGGACATTTCAAACTCTAATGCATTCCCACCACTATGATGTCCTGCTATCCTATTATGGAATGAACAATCTTAAACTCATGTATATGGATGTACTCCAAAGAAAAGTACATTTCCTTTACCAAATATGTAGGAAATGTTAAGCTGAGATTTGTGGACACGTTTCGGTTAATGCCGAGTAGTTTGGAAAACTTAGTTTCCAACTTAACATCATACCCTGAAACAGACAAGTACTTTGGAAAAGAAAATGCAATGCTCATGACTCGTAAAGGGGTATTTTGTTATGATTACATTGACTCATGGGAAAAGTTAATTGAAACGTGTTAACCTCCAAAAGAGGCATTCTTTAACAAATTAAGTCAAGAAAATGTTAGTCAAGAAGACTATGAACAAGCCAAAAATGTCTGGAAACAGTTCAACATTAAAACTCTAGGGGAATATAGTGACCTCTACCTAACATCAGGTGTACTCCTTCTTGCAGACAGCTTTGAAACGTTTAGAAACAAAACACTAGAAACGCACCGAGTGGATGCTGCACTCCTTTTTACTTCGCCTGGTTTAAGTTTCGAGGCAATGCTCCTTTACACAGGCATTGAACTGGAAATGCTACAGGATTACGGCCAGATTCTTCAAATCGAGTCTGGAATACGTGGAGGCATATGCCAGGTGTCTCATCGGTATGCTGAAGCTAACAATAAATATATGGAAACCGATGATTCTGAGAAACCATCGCAGTTTATTACCTATGATGATGCCAACAACCAATAAGGGTGGGCTATGTGCCACTCCCTTCCTTATGGTGGATTTCAGTGGGTTTCTCCAGATGCTGTTGATCTAGAAAAACTAAAGGAAGACGATCCTGTGGGATACATTCTAGGTGTTGATGTTGATTACCCATCTGACCTCCATGATCTACACAACGATTTACCTTTCCTACCAGAGTGTACACAACCTAAGGATTCGTCTCTGAAAAAACTAATTCCTCATCAAGGAAATCGAAGGCGATATGTTGTTCACTACATGGCATTAAAACAGGCTTTAGATCATGGAATAAAATTGATTACAATTCATCGTGTGTTAAAGTTTAAGCAAAGACCTTGGTTAAAGGCATACGTTGATTTTAATAACAACCTTCGAAAACAAGCCAAAAATGATTTTGAGAAAAATCTGTACAAATTATTCAACAATGCCATTTTCGGAAAAACAATGGAAAATATCCGTAAATGAATAGACATACGTCTTGTGACTGACAGCAAAAAGGCAGAAAAGCTAATAGCAAAGCCGACATTTATTGACAGAACAATTTGTGGTCCTAACCTAGCTACTTTCCACATGGCTACACGTAACATTGTATTCAATAAGCCTATATATATTGGAATGTGTATACTAGACATTTCAAAAACTCTAATGTATTCCCACCACTATGAAGTCCTGCTACCCTATTATGGAATGAACAATCTTAAACTCATGTATATGGATACCGACTCGTTCATTTATTTGGTTAACACCCCAGATGTATATCTAGACAAGTTGGATTTCCTTGGACACCTGGACACATCAGATTATCCTACTAATCACATATGTTACTCTACATCAAACAAGAAAACGTTGGGGAAATTTAAAGACGAGGCTTGTGGACAAATTATAAAAGCATTTGTTGGACTTAGAGCTAAAATATACGCTTTAGACATAAATGGTAAAGAAATCAAAAAGATTAAAGTTATTAACAGAGGTGTTGTCAAAAATTGTATAAGCTTTCAAGATTATAAGGATTGTGTCATGAAGAACAATGTAAAAAGAATACCAATGAACATTATCGCTTCTAAACAACATGACATATCATCTATAAGACTAAACAAACTTGCTTTATGTCCTGTTGATGATAAAAGAGTGATTGATGCTGATGGTATAGGTACAAATGCCTATGGTCATTACTCAATCATTAAACATGCTTAAAGAGTTAAGTTATGAATATCAAAATCTTCTACCTGCAACTAGCAAATATATAAAACAAAACAAAAAATGGTATTCATAATCAAAAAATAAATAAAATAGAAAACAAAATAAAAACAACTGTACAATTTATAACAAAAAAGAATATATATAAAATGTATTATGTGTAAATTGTGTACATGTATTTAAAATAAACAAGAAGTTCCGTGACGAACTAAAGAGCCTACTTTTCTTAAAATTCAAGATTCATGCCAATCTGTATAGACCTATCTAGATAAATAGCGAAATTAATTTAGCAGTATCGAAATTTCTAATTAGTTCGAAATATACCTGTAGCCTAATAGAACACTACAGTTGGCAGCCCTGGTGACTGAATATATTGTTAGTTCCATGTCTTAAGATACAGAATACAATATTTGGTTGAAGTCCAATGTATAGCATGGACGTTACATGCAGTTAGACATTGGATCTATCAGCGCGCGTAAAATCATGTTGGCAACAATGTAATGCATGCGTTGGTCAGAAATAATCTGTAATATTATGACCTCTTGCTGTGCCAATTTTGGATGAAATCCATTTGTTAGTATAGAAGTTACATGTATTTTAAAATTGGACCTATCGACAGGCTTAGAGTCATGTTGGCAGCACTGACGTACATTAGTTCCTCATAATTAATCTAGAATGTTAGGTACTATACTTGTGCAAAGTTTAAAGCTGTTGGCTTACATACTTTCTGATATATTAATATTTGGGGAAAACAATAGAGACAGCATTTATTAACAGTTGGCAGCCCTGGTTGCTCTTAAGAATAAGCATAGTCATATCTGTTATGGTACACATAGCACATAGGAAATTTGGTTGAAATCCAATTGATATTATAGTTACATGTATTTAAAAATTGGTCCTATCAGCAGTCTTAGAAACATGTTGGTAGCACTGATGTACATAAGTTACTCATAATTAATCTAGAATGCCAGGTACTATAAGTGTGCATAGTTTAAAGCTGTCGGCTTACATACTTTCTGATATATTGGTATTTGGATAAAAGAATAGAGAGAACATTTAATGACAGTTGGCAGCCCTGGTGGCTCTTACGAATACGCTCAGTCATATACGTTTATGTACACATATTACATGAAAAATGTGGTTGAAATCCAACTGATAGTATAGAAGTTATATGCATTTAAAATTGGACCTATCAGGAGGCTTAGAATCATTTTGGCAACACTGCCATGCATGGCCTCCTGGAAATTAAACTGAAATATTATTATCTATACGTGTGTCAATTTTGAAATAGCTCCCATTCATACCTTCCAAGATATCCAACATGGAGCTCAAATTTGAATTGCGATTTTTCAGCAGTTGGTAGCACTGATATCATTTTCAAATATGGCCGTGAGATATTCAGTTATAGATCTTTACTCCTACCGAATTTCGTTTCGATAGCTGCAGCCGTTTAGGAGTTGATAGGGGGCACACACACACAGCCAGACAGACAGACAGAAGGACAGACAGACAGACAGACAGACACACATTTGCCCGATCTCATAAGTCTACTTTTTCCTCATTTTTGCAAAATGTGAAAAGTAGGCTAAAATATTGTATGGACACTGCTTGTACATTTTTGATTACTACCCACCTCTCTCCACCCCTAATGCAAAATGAACATGTAAAACACAAATTGGAAAATCCATGTTTCCATATTGACAAAATAGAAAAAACATTAAACTGAAATTTAAAAATTTGTAAATGGGAATTTGGTAAATTGACAAATGTGTATACAACAAATTGGGAAATCCATGTTTCTATATCATGAAATTGAAAAACTTTAAACAGACATTTTAAAAAACTGTAAATTGGAAATTGTGAAATTGATAAATGTGTAAACAACAAAATGCTAAGTCCATGTTTCCATATTATGAAATTGAAAAACTTAAAACTGACATTAAAAAAACTGAAAATGGGAAATTGGAAAAATTGACATATGTGTAAACAACAAAATGAAAAAAAAAACAAGAAGTTCCGTGAAGAACTATACAGCCTACTTTTCATGCCAATGATTATTCTACAGTATATGAACCTATCTAGAATAATTACGAAATTAAGTGGGTAATATCGAAATATCTAATTAGTTCAAAATATACCTGGTATAATGTAGCCTCATAGAGCACTACAGTTGGCAGCCCTGGTGACTGAATATATTCTTAGTTCCAGAATACAGAATACAGAATACAAAATTTGGTTGAAGTCCAATGGACGTTACATGCAGTTAGACACTGGATTTATCAGCAGGCGTAAAAGCATGTTGCCAACAATACCATGCGTGTGCTGGTCACAAATAATCTGAAATATTATGATATCTTGTTGTACCAATTTTGGATGAAATCCATTTGTTCGTATAGAAGTTACATGTATTTCAAAATTGGACATATCAGCAGGCATAGAATCATGTTGGCAGCACTGCCTTGTATTAATTACTCCAAATTAATCTACAATGTCAGGTGCTATACGTGTGCAAAGTATAGAGCTGTTGGCTTTCATACTTTCTGATATATTGATATTAGGGTAAAAAATATAGACAGCATTTATTAACAGTTGGCAGCCCTGATGGCTCTTAACAATACTTATAGTCATATCTGTTATGGTACACATAGCACATACGAAATTTGGTTGAAATCCAACTGATAGTATAGAAGTTAGATGTATTTAAAATTGGTACTATCAGCAGGCTTATAATCATGTTGGTAGAACTGACGTATATAAGTTACTCCAAATTAATCTAAAATGTCAGAATATACGTGTGCATAGTTTATAGCTGTTGGCTTGCATTCTTTCTGACATATTGGTATTTGGATAAAACAAATATAGAGAGCAGTTATTAAGAGTTGGCAGCCCTGGTGGCTATTAAGAATACGCTCAGTCATATCTGTTTATGTAAAGATATTACATACAAAATTTGGTTGAAATCCAATTGATAGTGTAGAAGTTATATGCATTTAAACATTGGACCTATCAGAAGGCTTAAAATTATTTTGGCAACACTGTCATGATTGGCCTCCTGGAAATTAAACTGAAATAATATTATCTACATGTGAGCCAATTTTGGAATAGCTCCCATGCATACCTTGCAAGATATCCAACATTGAGCTCAAATTTCTAGTGCGTTTTTTCAGCAGTTGGTAGCACTGACATCATTTTCAAATATGGACGTGAGATATTCCGGTGCACATCTTTACTCATGCTAAATTTGGTTTTGATTGCAGCAGCCGTTTAGGAGTTGATATGGGGGGACACACACACAGCCAGACAGACAGACAGACAGACAGAAGGACAGACAGACAGACACACATTTTCCCGGATCGATCTCATAAGTCTACTTTTTCCTCATTTTTGCAAAATGTGAAAAGTAGGCTAAAAATACCCGGTTGGGGTAGTGATCATGTTGTACAGTAACCTATAAGACTAGCATAAGGATAGTTGCTTTTACCCTTATATACGTTGTGTATGTGCATTAGCCTTTGGATTAGCTTAAGTTAGGTTTGGTGAGGTTAGGTATGTGACCTTGTAGTTTACTCTTTTGGGAAAATGAAAAAAGTAAAATCTAAAATCAAAAAGTCTTAAATTTAAAATGTAAAATCTAAAGAGAAACTAAAATCTAAAATACAAAAAATCAAAAATGTAAAATGTAAAATCTAAAAAATGTAAAATGAAAAAATCAAAAATCAAAAATGTTAAAATGTAAACTGTTAAAATGTAAAATCTAAAATCTTTAAATGAGGTTTCTGTGGGTTAGGTTAGGTTAGGTTAGATTATAACTAAGTTTATTATTCGTGCTCTTTCATTTGTTCTTACTTTTTTTTTTTTGCTCTGACTTTGAAGTTAGGTTAGGTTATGTTAGGTTATGTTAGGTGAAGTTAGGTTAGGTTAGGTTAGGTTAGGTTAGGTTAGGTTAGGTGAAGTTAGGTTAGGTTAGTTTAGGTTAGGTGAAGTTAGGTTAGGTTAGATTAGGTTATAACTAAGTTTATTACTTGTGCTCTCACATTTGCTCTCACTGTTTTGCTCTTACTTTTTGCTCTCACTTTTTGCTCTTAGTTTTGTTTAGCTCTCACGTATAGCTACCACTTTTTGCTCTCATATTTGCTCACACTTTGAAGTTAGGTTAGGTAAGGTTAGGTTAGGTTAGGTAAGGTTAGTTTAGGATAGGTTAGGTTAGGTTAGGTTAGGTTAGTTGAAGTTGGGTTAGGCAGAATGGCTGCGGTATGAATCAAAAGCCAGCTCCTGTCAGTTTTGCCACACAAGGCTGAGTGTACCCCGTTCCACTCTTGAGACCAGAAATTAAATTTCTTGTCAGAGCCAGGAATCGAACCCAGGCCTTTGCAGTAACATCCAAGGATGCTAGCCACTACACCAAGAGGTGGACAATATAAGGCTGTTCTTGATTGTACACGATCAATCAATAATTACCTAATAATAATAATAATAATAATAATAATAATAATAATAATAATAATAATAATAATAATAATAATAATAAATATTCCATTTAGCAACTACACGGCCGACCTCTCCCTGTGACGTCATTAACGGTCTCAGGGCGTGGCGGCCATTTTGCCCATTAGCCCCTGCCCCAGCTATGACTGACCCCTCCATAAGAATAACATAGGGCGGTTGCGCGCGGCGGCCATCTTGCCCATTAGCCCCTGCCCCAGAACCGCCCTTTATATCCTACTTATCACGTATACCTTTATTACATTCAGAAGTAAGGAGCAATAATTTGAATTATTTTTATCATAGCGTTGAAGGGGAGGAAAGCCCTTGATAGAACACATCCCAACACATTCATTTTTATTTGAGACAGTTTTGCCTCTCAGTTTCCAGTCTTTTCTGCAAGCCACTGGTTGTCAACCAGTCGCCTCCATGGTTCCGTTTTAGCAGTTTGCTCTACGACCCCCTCTGCTTTAATGCCCTCACCTTGAAATCCTTAAACACCGAGACTGATCAACGCATCCTTGCTCTATCTATATCTTAACTTTCTCTCTTCTTACAAGTACTCTCCTGCCATTGCTACCTTCTTTCTGTTCCAGTAATCATTCATACTACCCTCATATAATTTAGCTGCAGCTTATGTATGAGATTCCCTGAATCTAGCCTATTTTCACTCTTATACAGAAAATTCGGTCTACCCTCCATAGCCGAGTTCATTAACCTCTTAAGTAAACACTCCTCTCATATTTGCAACACATGGCCTAAACGTCTAAGTCGGCCCATACGAACAGCCTCATCTTAACTGTTTATTTCTAACTTAACCTTTATCTATTTAGTATGAGTAACTTACCTCCCTACCATTCTGCCTATATATTGGTCCTGTCAATCATTCGTCCTACCCTCATGTCATATACCCTCAGCATATGCTTGTGATATCTTGAATCTACTCGTCTCTCACACCCATGCATAAAGACCGGTCTTGTGGAAAGAGATTCGTCGCTACACTATTTTCTTTCTTCAGAATACTGAAGATCCTAACTGACAACTCAATACACCGTGATTCGATAACATTTACTACACTACCATCGCGATAGAATGCATTGGTCAAATACTTAAATAGGCCTACCTGCTCCAATTTAGTTCCTCCTACCTGGCGTTCCATTCTAATGCCTTTCTTTCCTACCGATATCATCTTCGTTTTAGGAATGCTGATCATCATACCATATTCTCAATTTTTTTTTCAGGTTCGAACATGTTAGCTTGTACGCTTTACACAGTCTGTCATTAGAACTAGGTCATTAACATAAGCCAGAGTGGTTACCTGGTTCCACCTAATTTTATACCCTTCAGCAATTTATGCATGTACATAATAAACAGCAACCGTGAAATATTTCAGCCTTGCCCTACTCCTGTAACAATTTGAAACTAATAACGTATCTACGTCAACTCCCACTGCAGGCCGATTATAAACATAAATACTTTAAACAACCTGTAGCAGCCTTGTCTATATACAATAATCCTCCAGAATTCTTAGCAACGCTTCTCATGGTACACCATCTCTAGGTACATAAATCACAAACACAACTGTCTATTACCCCCCGTAGCATTTCTTAATAACTTTGCGCATGCAAAAAAAAAATGATTCTGGCATCCCCGTTGTGGTCTAAAAGCCACACTGGTTTTCACCCTTTCTAATCTCTGTCAATAATCAAACTCTCCTTTCTATGCCGGAATGAACTCTGTCTGGGACATTTATCAAAGAAATACATGTTCAATTGTTGCCTTCCTTATAAATTGGGCCGATTACTGCTTTCGTCCAGCAGGGAATATCTTTCATAAATCCCACACTGATTCGTTAATCCTATGCAACATTTTGATCCCTGCTTTCCCACCACACTTAAACATTTCTGTTCCAATGTCATTTACCTCTGCTGATATGTGATATTTTAGATTATTCACCGTTCTTCCTCCGTTCTCCACAGTGATTCTGTTCCCATCATTTTTCTCCTCCTAATTAACCTCAATATTTACCACATTGCCAGATAAACCTCCATTTACATTTAGCAAGTTTTCGAAGTATTCTTGCCTACTTCTCAATACATTCTCAGCATATATAATGAGATTGTCAGAGATGTGAAAATACTTCTTTTTTTATTTCTGCCATTTCTAAGATACTATATAACAGTCCAAAAAGGCTTTCCTGCCACCTGACCGAACATTTGCAATTTATCCCCAAATTCTCTCATGGATTCCTGTAATAATATTTCTGTGGCTCTCTTCCACTATTTGATGCTCCCTGTCATCCGGTTTCCTAGTTTTGGGCCTTCTTTTTAAACTCTTAAACGCGGATTTCAGTAGACTATGTCATTCTACCTGGATGTGCACTATTTCCTGACTTTATACTCCATTGTCCCAAAACATGCTTTTGATACTTCTAGTGCTGCATATCTGTACCCAGACCACCCTACTTCAATGCCATTCGATTCCTTACCTTCTACTCATTTAAATTTCTCACCAGTCAGTTCCTTGTAATTCTGCCTAAGTACCTTATTCTGAGATACTTGACCACATTCGGCATACAAACAGACCTCACATTTTGCACGTTTTGTCTCAATTCACAGGAGATCAGTTTGAGGTCTGTTTCAGTAAAAAAAAGTCTTTGAAAACTCTAAAATTCCTTATCAATTTCCTAAATTTAATGTCTTTGATGATATAGACAATTATCGACCTGGTTTCTCTATTGAACCAAGTGTGTATGTGGATCTCCTTATGGTTCGAGAATGAGTTTGAAACTGCAAACCGGTTGCTACCACAGAATTCCAGTAACATTTCACTCACAATACAAATGAATTTTCATAAATAAACGAACATATACAATTCTAGGATAAAACAAAGGTCATAATTTGCAAATAAATTACCATTTTTAAACATTGGCCTACATACCTAGATAATACGAAAGTAAAAAAATTGACACCGGAGAATAATTACTTTATTTCGGCTACCGTGTTGGATGAATACTTGTCTCCAATGCAAGTGCTCATTGGTTCGATCCGAGTCTTGACCAGGAAGGTGTTGTCATAACCGAGCCCCTCAAAACCAACTGGCAGGAGTTGGCCACTCAGCCTTATGCACATTAAGGGTACAGCTGCTCCTCGGACGTTTTGTGCTCTTTAGTTTTTTGGAAGCCACATATCTGAACATACTTTAGTTGTTTCTATCACTATACAAAATTTCAGGTTGCTGTAATAGTTTCGTAGGTATTGAAAATCAGCTAAATCTGCCGCTTTGTTGGATTGGTGACGTTTATTTATCTATCAAATTTTGGAGTAAAACGGGGAAGTGTTATGTCTTTATCAAAATTAATTACAATCGCTTCAGCCAATATAAACGTATTAGGGGGAAACACACACGCCCACACAAACGGACAAAGTTGAGCTCATAAATCTATATTCCATAACATGAAAATTAGCTAAAAATACATAGTTTTCAAATGTTACAAAACATCTACAAATGGTAATGTGTGTGACAGCGACCGTGCGATCCGTAGAGGGAATAAAGTAGGCGAACACTGACTGAGACAGCAGGAATATGCTGTAAATGCTCGTTGTTATAAAACCAACAAGATTTACTTCACAGGCAGAATATGTCAAGCCAAGGAGCGTCACATATGTCTCAACACTGTCTATTGTTACACTGATTTGTTTACAGCTGTTTGTAACATTTCACATATTCCTCCCTGCAGGGAACAAGTCATATCTGGTGCTGTCACGATTTACAGACCCAATTTGGGCTTTCATCAAGCAAGCGTGTTAACTTTGGACCTGTAATACAATATATTTTAGACTTATTTCACCACATGGTACATCGGCTTATGAAAAAAACTTTCTTCTGCGTGCGTGTTAGCGAGTGTCTGTCTGCCTGTGTGTATGAGAGATTTCCCCTTACAACGTTGTTCCTGCTGGAGCGATTTCAATGAAACTAGGCAAAGGCCTACCTTCCGATCCAGTCCAGTCAATTACGATAAGTGTCACCAGTCCAAAATGACGGCCACGTGGATTTTTTCACCAGTACTTAATGTCTACTAAACTATCACAGCAATGAAACTGAAATTCTGTATTCCTACAGAGGATTACTAAGTAAGTACGCATGTGTGTCCTTTAAATATATGATAAGCCCAAGAAGAAAAAAAGACGGCCACGCTAATTTCATATGTATAGAATTTATTTCCTAGCAACCTAATCACTCGAGTGCGCTGAAACTTTGCACAGCAAATATTTACTTGCATTTGTTAGCATCTAGTATTAATCAATTGTTTTTCTAAATATAAAATAGTCTGAGTTTAAAGTATTAAAAAGGTAATCTATTTCATATGCCCTATTCAAGCGAACGAAGTGAATGTTTGCGTAATAAGCATTATCTAATCTAACATAACTCTATTCCATACCTTTAGATAGTATTCATGGTAGGTCTTGTGGAATGAATTCCTCCAACTTACTATTGAATGATCCGTTCTCTGGGAAAATTACTATACTATAGTTTGCTAACACAATAGTCTTAATCTTCAGGTGTAATGCTATATCATACTTTTAATCAAATGAATATGGTCCAGACGCTATTTCCTTACACATGAATTCACCTAACCCGTCACTCAATGATAGATACATGTGACATTTTTATAATAACCTTTAGTATAATCTGAACCTGCGAAAACAAACAATACTGCTTCCTTTTCCACTCCCCATACACTGAACAGCGGTAACGTTCTCACATACTGTTCCCAAGGATGCAGGATCGAATCCTGACGCAGTCAGCTGGCATTTGAAGGTGCACAATTGCGACGGAGCCGTATCAGTAGATTTACTGGCAAGTTAAAGGTCTCATTCGGGGCAAAATTCCGACACCCCGGCGTCTCTAAAATCCGCAGTAGTTAAAAGGAACGTAAAAACCAATAACATTAATTAATTATAATTCATACACTGAATGATCCGACCACTGTAAAATCTTGCATAGTGAATCCATATTATGTTTTAATCATACGAGCTAATAGATCTGATAATTCTTTTATCAAAATATAGGTCCTCCCAGGGACTCACATCTAGGGGGACGTGGGTTGGCGACCACGGGATCCCAGCTGAATCCAGCATTGCGTCCACTTACTTGTGCCGGGCTCCTCTCCGTCTTCTTTCCTGACGGTCTCTCTTGGTCAACTCTTGTTAGTTTCCGACCCGACGGTATTAGGGTATCCGAAGCCTAGGGAGTCTCTTCCTTTCCCGCCAGAATTGGCCCTTCTCTCATCTTTCCTGCTTGGGATCAGTCTTCAATTTCTTTTCATTATATTTCCTTTTCACTCTCAGATTCCCGCACTGTTTTTGTGAATTAGCTCCTCGTGTATCTAAATTCCATTTGGTGAATATTTTGAATCCACACTACATTTTGTAGGTATTTTCAATCCAAATTGCTTTTGGCGATTTTCAATCTGAATTGCATTTTGTAAGGATTGAGAATCTAAGTTGCTTTTTAGTAAGTCTTTGAATGTAGGGTCGCCATTTTTGTGAGTATTTTGAAATTCAATTGCTTTTTGTATTTTCAACGTAAACCGCATTTTGCAAGTATTCTCAATCTAAATTGCACTTTGTAGGATGGGCATTTTGTAATTATTTTGATTCTAAATTGCGTTTTGTGGGTATTTTGAATCTAAATTACATTTTGTAAGTATTTTCAATCTAAATTGCATTTTGTATGTATTGTCAAACCAATGCATTTTGACAGTATTTTGATTCTAAATTGCATTTTGTGAGTATTTTGATTCTAAATTGCACTGTGTACATTTCTTTTGACTCTAACCTGCATTGTGTGCGTATGTTCATTCTAATTTTTTTTTGGTGAGTATTTTCCAATTAAATTCCATTTTGTCAGTTTTTCCCTCTGTATTCCATTTTGCATGTAATGTATTTTCAATCGTCAGTATTTTCAATCTCCGTTAGTTTCCGTTATGGTTTCCATCCCATTGTCATTTTCGCTATCACCCAGACCATTATGGATCGATAACCCAGATGTTATTCCCCATAAAACAACAATCATCATCATCATCATCAAAATATAGGTGAGATGTACCTACAGTATGTCTATTCCTCAAAAATGAATACCTGCAACTCTTCACGGAATGGTCTTATCACAATAAAACTTGGTATTATGGATCAGTGCCATGACTGAAATCTACAGCCATATAATTTCCTGGTTTATGTCTCCTGAATTGCAAATGGCACTCGTGCTATCAACTGAAATAAGAGACCAATACCTATCTCTATTTATCCAATCGCAGTGTAAATTGGCAAAATATAGTAGTATACTGAACTAAATGTACTGGTGTATTTTTAAATGCATGCTTTGTAAATTATAAATGGTGGGCAAGTGTACGTTAAGGTATTTTTTTGTATTTTGTGCAGTATTGGACCATAACTATAAATTCCCCACCTTACATTTTATAAACCATAGATGCCGTGTACATTATTTTTCCTAACATGAACTCCTGTGACACGTTATTGAAAGATACGAATTCGATATGAGGAGACATCATTAACCGGTACTAAAATTTATCAATCGTGGTGCATACATTTTTGTGTTGAGGTTGTGACTGTTTTAAGGATGGAACACACAGTGCATCTGTGTCAATTATCTAGTGAGGTTACCGTTAATTCAATTAATTATTTATGAAAACAAAAATCTCTCGCACATGTTCCATCGAACCAGTCCTTGGGAAAGTTCTTACAATGAACTGGTACTTCCGGTAACTAATTCTGTAATGTATCGTAGATAGCGCATCATCGTGTGACTTGGGCACGTGTTTTCCAGTGTTGGAGATGTGCTGATGGGAGATTGGTCG
The DNA here is from genome assembly GCA_946902985.2 of Meconema thalassinum. NCBI lineage: Eukaryota > Metazoa > Arthropoda > Insecta > Orthoptera > Tettigoniidae > Meconema > Meconema thalassinum. The sequence continues at coordinate 1,161,305,883 of OX336389.2, read as the reverse complement.
ACTCTTAAAATTTCATTTTCATTTTTATTGTCTAAATATCCTTTGGATATTCAGTTCTGAGTTCAAAATGTTCGCTCTATACTTTATCATATGCATGATTTAATCGAATCACCATTTGGTCCATTATATGAAGAACATCTATGTCATTGACGGAAAGGTTTTTAGATAGAAAATACCAGTGGAATATATCATAACAAGTTAAATTTATCCCGATGGAACTAGGCCTAATTGTTTGTATTCATATTCATTCTTACGACACATCTCTCCAATTATGAACGCGACCGAAGAGAGAGGATCTGATGACTTCCTTGGCAACGAGACATTTATTAGCACAGCCACAAAAAATATCCGTCTCTATTATCTTTAGAGATATGTATTCCAACCTTCGTTAAGTACGTAAGGTACTCCCTATGTATACATACACTATTGTATTAACAGAAACTTTAAAGGGACATTCACGCATTCTTGTGACTGTGGGACTTTGATAGACTATACATTTGTAGAGACGAGGAGGACGTGGGTAACGTGTGCACCGTGATCACGATGAAATTAATGATAATTATGTCACAATCAGGTGAATAGTAGTACTAAGTTAAATACCATGACCAACCAGGAAATTGAATCTGGGGTCAATCCACGCAGCTATGGAGCTGGACTACTTAGTACTAAGTTATATCCCATGACCAACCAGGAAATTGAATCTGGGGTCAATCCACTCAGCTATGGAGCTGGACTACTGAAGGCGAAGTATCCTATAGTGAGGGACACAGCATTGCAGGCCTCAAGGTCACGCGTAGTCAGGGCTGTGTTGTCCTGTACGTTCTCGCATCCAGCACGCAACTGAAGGTACGGTGCAATAGCATGGCAACACCGCCGGGCATGGGGAGGAAGCAGAGTAGAGAGCCGGTTGACCTTCAGGCTTACAATGCTGTGTCCCGCATTATAGTGTAGAAACATCCTTGTAACCGCGGAGGAGAGTGTGTCATTGGTAAATTATGCTGATGTAGTAATCTAGTACAGTAGACTCCCGTAAGTTCGGCCTCGGTTAGTTCGGTCTCCGCTTAGTCCGGTCGGCTACCTGAGCATGAGTCACGCACTTCGCGGCCGAAAGCCGGGAGAGAGCGGGTGGCATGTCTCTACGTACAGTACTTGTTTGTTGTTTTCTTTGTTTAGTTTACTACTCTGTCAAAACAGATCATTCAGTTCGTCTTGTGTATTCATACTGTGCAGTCGTGTGGTGCTAATCTTTATAGTAGGCCTACAAAGTCAGTGATTTTGGTTTCTTTTGCGTTTTTTACTGTTCTCTAATAACTATTTCGCGTCGTGTTTTAAACGCCTTGTTTATAATGAGTGAAACGCGTAAGCGTAAGTACAAGTCGATGGAACAGAGACTACAAGCTTTGGAGAGACTAGACAAAGGAGAATCCATGCAAAGTATCTGCAAGGATTTAAACGTGGGCGAAAGTACAGTCAACGACTGGCGACGCAACAGAAAAATTATCGAGGGCTTTTTTACACAAATTGAAACCGAAAAAGTTCTAGAAAAGCGTTGCACACTAAGGAAGGTCAAACACGAACTGGTGGAAGATGCTCTATGGTTGTGGTTCATTCAAGAACGAAGACGAGGAACGCCGTTAAGTGGACCAATCCTAAAAGAAAAGGCTATGATCTTACACTCAAAGCTTCAACCAGAAGAGGCGTTCGTGGCTAGTGAGGGATGGCTCTCTCGTTGGAAAAAGAGACATGGAGTTCATTTTATAGGAGTTTGTGGTGAGAAGCTATCAGCAAACCCAACAGTGGCCACCGGTTTTTCTGCAAGATTTTTAAAAATCATCGATGATGAAAACTTGACCCCAGAGCAAATATACAACATCGACGAAACTGGGTTAAATTTTAAACTTCTGCCCAGCAAAACCTTTGCCACACCCCAAGAAACATCTGCTCCAGGATTTAAAATCAGCAAAGAGAGGATAACGGTCGCCTTGTGTTCAAATGCTTCGGGGACTCACAAGATACCCCTATTTGTCATTGGCAAAGCAGCAAAACCTAGAGCGTTTAAGAACATAAATATGGAAACTCTCGCAGTGTATTATCGGTCACAGAAATCAGCGTGGATGGACACATACTTGTTCAGAGAATGGTTCGTCTGTGAATTTGTTCCCAAAGTGAAAAAACATTTGGCAAAATCAAAACTCCCCACCAAAGCACATCTACTTCTTGTCAACGCGCCTACTCACCAGGAAAATCTTCAGTGTGACGATGAAAAAGAAATTAAACTGCTCTTCCTGCCACCCAATGTATCCAGTCATCAACAGCCAATGGACCAAGGGGTCATTGAGTGCTTCAAGAGGAAGTATCGTCGTAAACTACTTTCGGAAGTTCTTTCCAAACTGGAGACTGATGACAGCTTAGACCTCATAAAAGCGCTTAAGTCCGTTAACATGAAGGATGTTGTGTACATGTCGGCCAAGGCATACGACGAAATACCACCATCGACGTTTGTAAAGTCTTGGAAAAAACTTTGGCCAAATATAGAAGACAAGATTGGCCAAGAAAACACAACAGCTGATGAGCCAAACAACATTCTTATTAACGAACCTGATGACAATGCAGGTCTATTGCACAACCATCAGCAACTACCAAACTGTGGTTCCATTGTTGAAGAAGATGTGTTGGAGTGGATCAACTTTGAAAAGGAACTAGACAACGAGGTTTTGAATGATGACGAAATCGCCGTGTGCGTTATTCGCCAGGAAAATGAGGAGGCCAATGACGCAGATGAAGCTGAGATTGAAGATGAAGATGAAGAAAATAAAATGAGCCACTCTGAAGGCAAAGCAGCTTTGCAACTGGCAGCTACCTACATCGAACAACAAAGAGAAGCAACTGCCGTCGATGTAATGTTTATTAAAAAGTGGCGTGACTTTGCACATAAAAATCATTAGAAAATAAAGTTCAGAAAAAAATTACAGATTTTTTAAGTGCTTAAGAATACAAACCACCAACGAACAGTAATACAGGTATTTTAAAATTGTATTAAGCCTACAGTTCTGTAACTCACAGTAGGCTATGTTTTTTGTAACCTTTTCTCTTTTTATGTATGTTAAATATATGTCACTCTGTGTTGTTCTCTATGTGCAGTAGATTAGTAGTTATTTCTGTCTTGCTAGTGTCTGGAAACGTTGATTTAACATTCATTTAATTACTTTCGTTGGAAAACGATACTTACAAACAATAAATGGGCATTTTATAGATAGACATCGGTTAGTTCGGCCACTTTTAAGTTCGGCCTAGGGTCCGGTCTCGAGGTGGCCGAACTTACGGGAGTCTACTGTAGTAGTATCTATAATATGTTAGAAACTATCATATTAGTTGCTTATCACATTTGTATAAACCCTACTTGATTTAAAGGTGATTCTTGAGAAAAGACTGATATTTTCGTTCTTCTGTGTCAATCCTGTAAAAATGGCGATTCACCTACATAATTTGTCAATAATGTGTAATTGACCTGCCACTGTAGATAGCTACTTGGATGGGGAATACGTTTTAGTCCGTGCGTGTGTGCACTCTAGTATAATGCAATATTTCTGGAGTGACAACCAACATCGGATCATTAGTAGATCCTTGGATACGCACGATTGTTCATTGTCCTCAACAATTCATTAATACTTAAAGTCTCAACTGGCTGCTAACTGATACTGTCTGCTAGGATAGCTGAATAGTACGTCAGTGCTCTTAGTGCAAGTTCGTATGTAGCTTCTAAAGTTTGCTCCTTTGTCTGAAGCACTGTTCATTATTTTCTCGAAGAGAACACGGATCTTGCTTTACTTTCTAGTTTAGAACATCTACAAACATGTCAAACGGACAAAGAGAAAAGGAATGATAGGTTGTTTATTTACAGTCTTTTGCTGGATTGTAAGAAGCAAGACATTCCAAACACGCTAGACTGTCTTATTGGAAGGAGATGACTTAATGCATTACATCCCAGGAATCTTCCGTCTGTATGAATCGGAATACCACAGACTTCCGTCCAAACTGAAAAGTTTCATATTATATTTCTTGTTTATGATTCATTTTAGGAAATGGTGAAGCTCCCGCCTTTCCCTCGAGAAGAATAAAACACAAAACGATTAACGTGCACGTCTTTTCCGCTACATTTTTAAGCACTGAGATATCAGCACTAACTCTGTATTTCTAAATGGAAAAGTACTGATTTCTCATGTGTAAACGATATATTTTATTCCATAAATTCCACTGAGCAGTTTTGTTTCTAAGGAGACAAGTACTTTTGTAGATATCGTGTATTCAAATTGTATAGTACATCGCTCAGTCTCCCATTAGAGACTAGCTGGGAAGGAGGAGGGACAAGACGACTCGTTATGAGTCATGCTTGATGAGATGCGTATTTTCGTCCATGCCGTAGTCTCACCAGGAGGTATTGTGCCCGTTAGACAGGAATATCGGGGGACCAAGGAGAGCCGACAGCCTGCTCGACACCCCATCCCTCGATCCAACATACTGTGAGGATGGGATGTGCTCTCAGACCGGCCCCGCACGCGACAATTAACTCGGGTAGTATCGGGTTGCGTCAGAGGTAAGTTGTTATGAAACCACCCCAAGGAACACATCCCCAAAATGAGCAAAGCTAACAATAAATAGTCCAGGCTTATGTAGAATTTCACAAAAATGTATTTTAAAAACACAAATCCCTAGCCCTCTTCAGAGGGTAAAAATCTCGCCTAGTCCGCACATGTAATAAAAAAAGAATAAACCTCTAAACTGAATTCAAGTTCAGCATTCACGAAATCCTGTTCACAAAAAATAATAAAATGGCAATCAAGCTAATAATGTAACATGTAATTTATTGCCTACGCAGTACAATGATTCAGGAATAATATCAATAATCACACGCTGAATTTACTGCAAAACAATCAAATTTAAACGTCGGCAATAGAACAGAGTTTCATTTACATTTTATGGAACCATAAACATAGACTACGTAAGTTACGATGCTGTCACTTTTCACATTTAATTTACGTTATTTCAGTACCTAATCCCTAATTGGCGTTGCAATTGCTAACGAGTAGTGTCTACACAAAGAAAATTTAAGTATAAGCACAACCATGTCCTAAAATAAACAACAAATTATTACACATATAATACAATAAGAAATGTATACACTAGAAACTCCTACTTTTCACACCATTTGTGTGCCTGCCCACGCAAACTAGACACTGTTTGTGTCTAATCAATATCGAATCGTGGGTAATCGTGTTATCTGTCCTAGATAATGTGCCAATTGTGCAGCAATCATTTGTTCAAAGAGTGTCGGTCATTTATATTAATAAAAGGCTAACAATTCACATCTTAGTTAGTCACCTGATTATTAAATTCAATTTATATGAAGAGAATTCCGTTTCTTCATTTTTATTTTCAGATTTAGTCTCTTATTTATCCCTTACAGTGTGTCTAATTCACTAATGAACTTATGAAACTTCTTGGTAAGTAGCAAAACGCACTACTCCAAGAATGACCCCTCAAAAATGTGAGAGTACTCAATTTACATCATACGCGGCAGTCATAAAAATATCACTCATCCTAATGGTGTAAAATGTGCGGCTCTATTGCTCTCTAAATCTATGGGTGACAGAGTAAACCTCCCACTAGCACCTGATACTCGTATAAGCTCCATATGAGCGATCCATGTCAGCTCTATCACTTAATTTGTCCTCTTCAGACACAACAATAACACTGCCCTACATAATAAATTCGGTCATGACACATGGCAAGGGATCATCTTATCATGTCTCAAAATCATAATTAAATCTCTCCTCAAACATCCTAAACAATCTAAAATGCTAAGAAAGAGTCAATGATATCATAAAAGCATCAATAAACAGCTTCAACAGCTGTGACCGTGAAGTATCACTTCAATCGAACTCCCGTCTCTGCGTGAAAGAAACTCCCTTCAATCGTAATCAATATTAATTTGTTGTCTCACGTAGTTGCTTTCTGTTACAATAAAGAAACCTACTACCCCTGACAGGTGTGTTATGTCACAACACAGGATTAAACAAAACACCAACTTCTCCCCAAAGAAGCCTCCATTTTCAAGTGGATTAAAACCATATGAAAAATACATCTTCATCCACACATATGGCTCCTGAGCCTCTACAACATGTTCCTATTGCTTCCAAAGCCTTCATAAAAATCATAGTGCCTCCTGAGCACTCCAAACGAAAGATAAAATGACAACAGCTTCACTTCTGCGTTGTCAAACGATACGCTAATTAGAATCCTACTTCAGAATGGTTTCACATGGCTTCCTTACGCCTTTATAAAGATGAGCAGTGCCTCCTAAGCACTTAAAACGAAGAAAAAACCAACTGCCTAGCTCCTGCAGTTAAATGATGCGATATGAAATGTCTATATGACCCTCCTGTAGCCTTTACAAAAATGAATTTGCACACACATCGTGCCATTTACAAAGCTCCTGGGTTGAAAGATATATCACTGCCTGACCTTCGCAGTTCTAAAATCGAGAAAAAATAGTAATACCTTAACAAGATGCCTACCTAAATAGTTGTGCGTTGAGTGCGGTCATATACTAATCTACAACCTCAAGCCCTTTTACAAGTAATTGGTTAGAAAAACTCACAATGGCGTTGAAATTGGTTGGTTATGATATTGGGCCTCGGTCATTATGTGGGACCTGAACTCGCTCCTCGAGCCTGTTTCCTGCGTTTCTTCATTATGTGACTTCCAATATTGGCATCTCCCTCACCATCCGACTTTAATACATGTCAACTATCTTCTCAAATTGGATACAGTTAGCCATGTGTTCTGTTACAATTACTATCTTGTAGATGACGTTGAAAGAAAAGTCGCTGATTTAATCATAATTGTTTTACTCGCAAAGATCAAACACAGCTTCGAAAGAGATGCAGATAATTAAGCAAAAATGACCATTTCACATCCGCCACAGAGTCTAATACACTATTTTTACAGTGTGGCTCACAGATTCTAATAATTCAAAAATCGCTTTCCAACGGTGTGATCCGACACGAGAAAATCACAGTTTTTGCAGAAATAAAAATGTTTAGTCCTATCGCTCAATATTTCACTTGAAGAATGACTAATCTCACTCCGATTTATTTATTAAGTACACCTCGTGGCGCTTCTTTAATTTCCTCGACCATTCACCATATGGTTGTTTCAAGTCCTTAGTTCGACTTTTCCTAAAGTGCGAAATATAACTCCAAAATACCAAAATATCACTTCTGCTGGCTACAACAGACCTCTGCGAGCTAAAATACACTCACAGTTCCACAAAATGAATCAGATTACCCTGATATTTCAAACAACTTTTTTTTATTTTTCACACACAAAACGAATAAACGCCCACGTTCATGTGGTAGCACAATCGGAGTAAGCGTGCGGTTGGTTGTACTTCCCTACTGGGTTTAACTCTGTTGTCGTGTAGCAACTCAATCCATAAATCGCCCCTTAGCGATGTAAATTATTAATTGAATTACCAAGAATCCAGGAGTAAATTCAAATAACTTCCTGCGTCTTCCAAATTTTTAATAATGTTTATAATTGAATTTTTTTTTTTTTGAAATATTTCTATGGCCTGCTATGAAGTTTCCTTCCCGTCCTGGGAGTATGCATATCCACCTCTGCACGTGAAAAATTTAAGTAAGAGCAAAATCAAAGCTTCTGTGGAGCGTCTCGGCCATCTTTCAAGATGGCATAATTAAAAAGTGCAATCAGGCATGAGCCATACAAGCTCAGTATAAACCCACGACTATTTTAGAAAACGGAGTGTGATGCATTACAATCATAATGGGGCGTTAATTTGATCGGTTTATCACAGGAAAATGTTGTTTTTTTTGTTTCGTTTAAGGGGCTTGGACATCGTGGTCATTCATCCCCGTGATCTTGGGTGTGTGTGTGTGCGTGAATAGAATTTGACTAATGAAATGAAAATCCACAGCCTGCTTCCAGTCTCCAACCGGGTCAGGTATGGAATGAATGAAGCCCCCATCTAGCGGCGAGGATATGAACTGTGCCGGCTGCCGAGGCCTGACGCACTCCTCTGGGGCAATGATTAAATGAATGACAGATGAAATGAAATGATAGTGGAGAGTGTTGCTGGAATGAAATTTTGACAGGGAAAACCGGAGTACCCGGAGAAAAACCTGTCTGCCTCCGTTTTGTCCAACACAGATCTCACTTGGAGTGACCGGGATTTGAACCACGGACCCAGCGGTGAGAGGCCGGCGTGCTGCCGCCTAAGCCACGGAGGCTTAGAATTTGACTAATAACCTGCGTTATTGTGATGTCCGGAGTAGTATGTACATTTGTCTTTCAGGTAGGAAGGAGATGGCCATTGCCTAATGTTAGGAACCATCCCAGAATTAGCCTGGAGTAGACGTGTGAAACCACGTAGAAGAATTCGCCACGATGATTGTGGTGGCAATCGAACCCTCCTCTTCTCAGTTGTATCTCCTGAGGCTGAGTGCTCTCTGTTTAAGCCCTGAAAACAGAATTACATTTCTTGGCAGAGCTGGGACTCGAACCCGCACCTCCAGGGCGACTGCCAATACGTAAGAGAAGTTGTGATTTTTGCAAATATACTATGGATTGAGTTGAAAATAATACTACTACTACTAATGATAAGAATACTGCCAGCCGTAGGTACAGTATACTCGCTTGGTCGCAGCACAAGGCCATGGGGCCAATCTGTCTGAATACTTAGTAGATGTGGGTTTCAACCCACCTTTGACCGTCCTTGAAATGATTATTCTTTGTTTGCTGGTTTGAAATCCAGGCAAATTGCGTCACCAAGGCTAATTCGTTCAAACAAACAACTCAGTAACACCACGCATTCATCTTCAATTATTTCATGTCTCATTAACTGCAATGATTAGGTTGCCGCCCGAAAGGCCATCTTGCCGTAAGAACCTTTCATCACAATCCACCTGATCTCCTCTAACACTCTATTATTATTTGCAGTCGTTTCATTCCGCCGTAGGGCGATTGCTCATGCGGCGGCGGGTGGTTTCGCCGTCTCTTCGGGCCAACGGTATATGGTTTTAGGGAGGGGTGTAAATTTTGGTGATGGGGGTGTTTGGTTTTAGAATTTGGATGAAGGTGTGTTTGTTTTTTTATTTAGGGCATAGCGGTGCTAGTTGGAGATGGGCTGTGGGGAGAAGTATCGCTTACAGGGAGGGAGATTTAGATGCAGGAATGGGGATGGGGTGAAGAAGGGGTGATCGCTATGTTAGTTGAAGATGTGACTTTAAATGACTATATTGTTCTAAAACAATGGAAACACAGAAACAACACTCCCAATCGCCAAAAGTAGATTAAGTGACTTATATTGCTCGGAGGTTTTGTTATTTTCTTTGCTAGCAAATAGTAAGTAAGTAAGTAAGTAATTAAGTAAGTAAATAAATAAGTAAGTAAGTTGATTGTTTAAGTGGGGTTTATTTACGTACTAGATCATTGAGGTGAATGGTCGTGGTGAAGATGATGTATGAATGGAGCATAGTTCGGAGTAATTGGGGATGATTTTGGATGATGAATGAATGGAGGATGAATGTAACACTCTAGCCCATTGAAATTGGGAACAACGTGCGCTAAGAAACCTGCATCTTGTTAGATTTCCAATCCTACCATACTGCTGCCGAATATTTAGAATTTGTTATTGTTTATTTTGCGCATGCCCTTACACATTCTCAGCATATTTTCTGGAAAGAAAACATTTGCAATCCCCGATATACATATAAGGAGCAAATTGTTCAATTTCTCGGTGACTGCATTCTGGCAAGAATTACTCTTTTTCCTCACTCCTTCAGGCTTGATTACCCAAGAACAATCTTATTATGTGACACATCGATGGTATGACTGTCATCTGCATAAGCTTAAAAAGGCCTGGGTCTATCTTCAAATATGTGATAGATTCCGTTAAGTCGATTGGAATCACGCCAGTGCTGGAGAAATGTCAAGGCCTGTGCCATGTACCATTGCTTCCTCATCAGTTCTGAAAGCTCTCTATATTTTGACAGGTTTTCAACATGTTTTGTTACCATTTGCCACTGTCTGGGATTGCCACATCTGTAAGTGGGTGTGCCTAATGCATTTGTCAACAAGAACCAAAACAGGGCTGTTGCGGACGGCTGACTGGTCTGTCAAGAGAGTACAATCCCAGTAAATGTAAAGTTGTCATTTTCCAGTACACTTTCTGGGGCATATTTATAATACATTTTCTCTTGGCTCAGCAGTTGAAGGTGTATAGCGAGTTCTTGATGTACGATCTCGGCAACAAAATCATGTACCGTATCTTCCTATATTCTGTCTCTACAAAATGGCGACAACCTGATACTATTTGCTGAACAGTCTCCGATGTTGGGCAACCATACCTGCTATAGTCCTTATTATTATTATTATTATTATTATTATTATTATTATTATTATTATTATTATCATTATTATTATTATTATTATCAGTGCTTTTTTTTAAATTAAGGGGTACTCTCAGTCGTAGTCGACAAAACATCACGATCTTGCAATTTTCGCCAATTTGCAAAGTCCGGTAATTGTTTTTTTGTTCGAATCATTAACTTGCAGCTTTTTCGATGCTTGGGTGGAAGTTAAATAGTTAGTTATTTCCTTCATCCTTCAAAACTGTCCACACGTACAAAATAACAACGGAGTGCCGAGTTGCCGACCAATCGATAGATCGATTTAAATCGAGGATTACTCGAAATCTCCTCCAGCTGTTGTGAACAGCGCTTTGACGCCAGCTGATCGATGAACTTTCAAGTCGGAAGTTATATTTGCCAGACTATACAAATGTACTAATATTTTTCTTAAACAGTTTTCAAATGTTTAAGGGGTACGCTTTCCCCCGCGTACCCCGCGTTCCCCCTAAAAAGCACTGATTATTATTATTGACACAGTACACCGCTCATTTTCGAAAAGTTTCCTTTTTTCGCTACGGACTGCCAAAAATGCAAGCCGCTGCACCAAATGAAAAGGGAAGAGACTTTATTCATGTCATACGAGTATAACTTAGTAGAGCGATGGATTACGTGCACTGTAACATGCCATTTCCTTAAAACATACAGATTTCACACGCGAAACGGAAAGCTCCTTAATTCAATCCCTATTGTCTCCCACCGGCTGAATAATGTCCCTCTTATAACTAATTGTCTGTTCTGGTGCATGCTTAACGGGTCATTTCCACTTGGTTTAAGTGAGGACAGCAAATCGTGACTTCCGATCATATATCTTGCTAAAGCTGAGCTCTGCTGGTGTCAGTGGTGGAAGTGTTTGTGAAACATGCACGGTACTTAATATTCAGAGCACACCTAAAATATACCAAATCACACAATTAATCGCTCTTAACTAGAGGTGATATGTTGCAGCAAATATCAATATTATCCCCTTCCAGTAAGGCTTGTGTATATGCTTCATAAGTATAGTATGCATTATATAGATGATCATAAGGGTGTTTTTAGGTATTTCTATACTTTATATCAGATATTCCCAAACAGGGCGAATTCGCCCAGTAGTGGGTGATTTTAGCACGCCAGTGGGCGAAACTGACAGAACGTGAATTCGATGGGCGATTTGAAAAAAATGGTGGGCAAATAATTCAGTTTTTTATATATACAATATGACCGAGATGTTTTTGCCTATAAAAACAAGGAATAACATAAAATTACAAACAAGTTATTTAATTATGTCAAATTATGTTTCTTTTTTACAACTACAGTAGTTTATTAAATAATTGTGTTTACATTTTGTGCACAGTGCGTACAATAGATTCTGAAAAACTTAATGATTGTGTATTTTATTTAATTCATTTCATTGATTGTTATTCCTTTTTAGACCTATTATTGGAAATTTTTAATGTACATAATTATACCTAAATAAACATGATGTACCTATTAAGAGAAAAATGTCCCAAAAAATCCTCATTTCTCAACTTATATGTTGGTATTTGAATGTACGTGTTAGTAATTTTAAGATTTGTGCGTTTTTTTAAATGAGGTGGGCGGAAAGGAATTAAAAATCTGGAAAGTGGGCGATGGTCAGAAAAAGTTTGAGGAACCCTGCTTTATATGGACTGAATACTTAATTATTTTGGAAAGTGAGTAGGGGGATGATAGGGGTTCTGCCCCCCCCCACCACTACTCCCAATGCGAGCCGATAATTCCCGAACCCGTTGTCGGAGATTCACGAATGAGGTGTCGTTGGACTCGGGCTGACGGGGGCTTTGCTATGGACCACTCATTTCAACCCCTAAATAAAACCTACCCCTACTAGGGGGTGAAATTGTAATTTTTAGTGAAAGTCTCTTTTCAAATACGACATGTATAAGGTGCGCTGCTAAAATGAACTTAAATGTTGTTGCTCATATCGCGCATGCGTTTTTCTGGCTGTCGCTATGGATGAACATTTTTGTTTTTGTTTTTTACGCATGCGCACTTGGGATTTTTGTAAGAGGGCGAGCTCTTTGAAAAATATGATTGATAAGAAGGGGTTTTGGTGGTGAGGAGAGAGCCAGATAGTCCCCTACTTTCCTACGACGTTTGCCGATATCTCTCAAACGCAAGGTCGGATTTGGACGTGTGACGTGTCAAATCGATTGTCTCGAAGCCCTATACATGTTATTAATAGGTTAGAGTTTTGAGAATGAGGGAAACAGGCGTTTTGGGGGTAAAACCGTGATTTTAGACTTTTCCGATATCTCACGAATGCATGGTCGGATTTGGTCCTATGACGTGTCAAATGGCTTGTCTCGAAACCCTTTTTATTTTGGTAATAGGTTAAAGTTTTTGAGAATGAGGGAAACAGAATTTTTTGTTGTAAAACCGTGATTTTAGACTTTTTGTTATATCTCACAAACCAATAACGCCAGAGACGTATACGAGGGGTCGTAGGACTCGGGGTGACGCCCCTCCCCTATCTCCCTTTCGAATATAGTATTTATGTTTAAAAAAATGCGAAAGAGCCTAACGACACTTATGTTGAAAACATTTCAGTTTTTAAAACTTTTCTTAAATTTGTCTAAAATGTTCATGACGAGTGGTTGTAGATAGAAAGAGACGATACCACTGGACACGTGTTTCAACTAAGCTATTACTGGCCACGGTGGTGATATACCAATACAGTATTCGCTATTTCGATGAGACGGCGGGTCGAGGGTTCGTTTTCTGATTTTTCCTATGATGGAATTCCTAATTCCTAAACCCCCTGAAGGGGGTCTTTAACGTGTAAACGATTATGAGTGACATGACAAATGATAATTCCTTGATTCGATGAAGTTGGCTTTAGATAGAACAAACAGAACTTGGTTATATGTTGCTTGAAGTGAGTATAGAAAACAAACTTGCTGGGGCAGACTGACAGGATGTGAATGTTATTTGATCTTATTGGAATGCATTGACTTGACAGGGCAATGAAAAAAAGCACAGAGATGCTGAGGACACTTGAAGGTCAAACGATATGGCCACCATGGTGGGAGGGGGAAGCTAGGATGATGTCGCCGATCATGTTCAATGGATGAATTTATATTTTGCGAAGCATTGTTCGGAGAGGGTCATGGGACGACTTGTTTTAAGGGTATTTATTTTTTCGATGTTTCCTATGGTGGACTCATTGATTGAAATAATCCAAAACTGCTAGGGCATGGCCTTGAGATTTTATAAACCGATAATGGGATTTTGACATACAAGATCCACTCAGAACTTGACATGATGTCATTCTTTTTATGGCTTATGAATTTCCCCAAAAAAGACCCAAAACAACAAGATCATGGACTTTTGCTTTTCTTAATATATTGCAAACCCATAATGTAAGATGTTTACTGTGAGTGACGAAATCTAGCTAGGTAACGAAAGAATTATTGTAGGATATATGTATGGTGACTGACACGTCTTTGACCATTGGAACTTGTTTTCAGATCTGACTGTAGTACATAGGGAGTATAGGTTGTAGGCATGGATTGACAAACGGTGCACACAAAATTCAATTTATCGATTCAAGAATTAAGAGTAGACTATCATTAATTAATTGGTTAAAGAGTGTAGCTAAAAATAAAAAAATGGTGACTACATTAAACTAAACTGAACCAAGTCGAATCAAACCCAACCGAACCAAACCAAGCCTAAAGCAAACCAAACCTAATCAAGAACAAGCCAAGGGCTTAAGTGTAAAACTTGTGGGGGAATGCAGTCATTGGCAATGTCCAAAGGAAGGGATAACGCTCTACCTCTAGAGGGTAAGGTAAAGCTAGCGCATGGTGCTAATGCATATTCCCAAGTACATGAACCACACACACACAACTATCCTATGCTGTTTTTATGAGTTAACTGTTAAAACTTACTCAGTGGTTACTGAGCAAGATGGTCGCTACACACAACAAGCTTTAAATACTTGAGGCTAATAATCTATACACACACACACACGCTTGTTCTAAACTAAACTGTCTTGCTGGCAGTGCTCACACAGTAGGCAAATGACAGAAATGCTTGGCTAACAGAAATACAATCATTTTCGTTTGTCTAATGTTACCAGCTAACCATTACATGCTATAGTGGTGAGCACATGTGCCTCTTGCACTGGAGATCGTAACTCGATTTCTAGCTCTAAGGCCTAGAATGAATCAAACTAAGAAAGAAGGGTATGGTGACGCAGTGGTTAAACTGTTAGCCTTTCACTAAGGTAGACTAGGGTTTGATTTTAGGTTAATATACATGTCATAAACAAACAAACAAACAAACAAACAAACAAACAAAAAAGCAGAGATAATGTTTAAAACTGATTACACTTGTCTCTTTTCAAATTATTACTTAGATTGCAAATACAAAGGTGGACTGGGTTTGATATTCAGTTAATGCTGCCTATCGCATACTAGCCTGTAAGAAAGCCAAACAAGCAAAAGGCGTAGGTAGAGCAGTGGTAAAATCGCTATGTGTAGAGAACTACCTAACGGTTTTATGAACTGGCAATGGTATGTCGCATAAACAGTGCAGGATACAATCCAGCAACCATAATTTGTATCTTGTGGAGCAGAGAAAACATATATATAGAGAAAGATATAGAAAGCTAGTGTATGTATGGGTAGCATTGATAATTTGACCAGAGAAAATACGATGAGGTAGGGTGGGGAGAGGGAGAATTAACACTTATATATGAATGAATGGTAAATAGTATTTTAGTTTTTTTTCCCCAATAGTTTTGTTTTTTAAATGCAGTGGTAGATAGTCGTTATTTTGTAAAACATTCTTACTTGCAGTAGTAATAAGACTCTATGGTTTCGCTAACACATAGATAGACTGTATTATTGCCATGGTCAAGCACTCACATTAAGATCATTTACAAAATCATAAAATGAAAAATAAAAAATCTTGTTTTGGAAATATCGTTTTTCAACATACACAAAATAAATATATAAAAAATTTGTAAACAGCAAAATGGAAAATCCATGGTCAAGCACTCACATTAAGATCATTTACAAAATCATAAAATGAAAAATAAAAATCTTGTTTTGGAAATATCGATTTTTTT
This sequence comes from Meconema thalassinum, assembly GCA_946902985.2. Taxonomy (NCBI): domain Eukaryota; kingdom Metazoa; phylum Arthropoda; class Insecta; order Orthoptera; family Tettigoniidae; genus Meconema; species Meconema thalassinum. Next base: position 1,161,290,298 of record OX336389.2, on the reverse strand, counting down.
TCAACATACACAAAATAAATATATAAAAAATTTGTAAACAGCAAAATGGAAAATCCATGTTTCCATATAGACAAAATTTAAAAACCTTAAACGGACATTTAAGAAAATATATGCAAATGGGAAATTGACAAATGTGTAAATATGAAAATGGAAAAATCCATGTTTCCATATCATGAAATTGAAAAACATCAAACTGTCATTTAAAAAAATGCAAATGGAAAATTGACAAATTGCAATGTGTGAAATGTGAAATTGAACAAATGGCTATCATTATTTAAAAAAAAAAAGAACATGGTGCTCTATGGTTGAGGTGTGAATCAAACCCTTTCTACTTATTTGGACCACCCGAGACTGAGTAGACTAGTTTAAGTTGTCATACCACTTTTAAAAGTTTGTGTTAAATCTAGGAATTGAACCCAAGAGCTTGTAGGGGAGATCAAAGGTTATAATATGTTAAACAGATAGCCTTGAATGAAGGGTGTGGTAGCTATATAGAGATGAGACGTTTCGCTCGGGGCAGGGAGGCATGGAGATCTGCATCAAACCAGTCAAAGGACTAAAGACTCAAACAACAACATGTACGTTCACCAAAATAATGTTGTGTAACGGTAAATGTTAGTCAACGAACAGTAATGCATTACTAAAACCCATGACACGATACCTAAGAGCTTTTCTAAAATGATTTTAAAATGCCTTTAACCCTATATTGAACACCCAGTTCACAAGACTCATAACTGCAATGTTATGGTAAAACAAAACAAAATCTATATTTCAAAACAAACAAGTGGTTTAGTCAATGTATACTGGAAAAAGTTTTGTAAACACTCAAGTCCTCAAGACCAATTAAATTAGTAACTGTCAGGTTGGCCGAGTGGTTAAGGTGTTTGACTTAAGATCAAATTTCTGTATAAGGAAGCAAGGGTTCGAATCCCTTACCTGACATAACTATTGCCTTAACATGGCTTGGCCACACTGTATTATTATGATACTCAATACACAAACCATAGATATAGTGTATTGTTTAAGGCCACTCTCTTTCTGAACATAGTCAGAGACTGTTGATGGTTAACAATTGTATTAATAGTGGGACATGGGGATAGCAATTAAGAAAAAACAGCCAATACCCATACAATATTTTTATTCATTTTAGTTTTTTTTTACAATAGTTACACACTGAATACAACTTTTTATCTCTTTACCATTGTTTGATATAGATTTTAAACACAACGCTTGTTGTAGATCCTTTTACAACTTTCTCCAGGTACTCTTGTTCTTAAAAACTGGGGAAGCCGCAATGGTTTTATAGACATTAAACCCTCATTCTCTTCTTTTTCATCATCATCATCATCATCATTATTATAAATATTATCTTTATAATTATTATAGTCATTGTCACCATCATTATCATCATCATCATCATCCTCAACATCACTAGAACTATCCAATTCCATTTTTTCCTTTTCAAAAGGGATCTCTTGAAGAGTCTGTGTTGCTTTTGATAGTGTTACGGGTTTATTGAACGTTGACAACTGTCCTAACATGACTTTTTGAGGAGATAAATGTTTTTTCATAAGGAAGTCACTATGTTGAGTAACACTATGTTTTTGTCGGACTTGCTTTTTCTTGTTCTTTTGATCATGTTTTGTTAACACTAACGGTGTTTCATTTGGTATACCACATTGATGAGTACCCACACTTAAGACCTCACCATGTTTACTTTTTAGATGACCTAGACATTTTGTTGTTCTTTGTTTTGAGCACTGCCAAAATATGATGCCATTCGCATTTTCTCGCTTATAGTTATAAGAGTACCCATGATACAGGGCACGTGGTTTACCTTTATTGGTTATAGTATATTCCATAGTAGTCACTGACTTGTATAGTCGATCCGCCTACTACAAAGGTCTGAACACTTGTGGTGAAAGAATGATGTTGTGTTGACGTTTTATGCAGGATAATGTTGGTGGCATATGTGGGTGGCTTATGTTGATGACATGTGTTGTTGGCTGATTTTGGTGGCTTATGTTGATGGTTTATGGTGGTGGCTTATGTTGATGGCTTATGTTGGTGGCTTATGTTGATGACATATGTTGGTGACTTATGTTGATAGCTTATGTTGGTGGCTAATGTTGATGACATATGTTGTTGGCTTATGGTGGTGGCTTATGTTGATGGTATATGTTGCTGGCCTATGTTGATGGTTTATGTTAATGGCTTAGGTTAATATCTTAGGTTGATGGCATAAGTTGATGGCTTATGTTGGTGGCTTATGGTGGTGGCTTATGCTGGTGGCTTATGCTAGTGGCTTATGGTGGTGGTTTATGGTGGTGGCTTATGTTGATGACATATGTTGGTGGCTTATGTTGGTGGCTTATGTTGGTGGCTTATGGTGGTGGGTTATGGTGGTGGATTATGGTGGCTTATAGTGGTGGCTTATGGTGGTGGTTTATGGTGGTGGCTTATGTTGATGACATATGTTGGTGGCTTATGGTGGCTTATGGTGGTGATTTATAGTGGTGGCCTATGTTGGTGGCTTATTTTTGGTGGTTTACGTTAATACCTTATTTGTAATGGCTTATTTGACAAGTTATTGTTGTCAATGTATTTAGAGGATTTTTCTCTTGGTTTTGGAAAGTATTTCAACTCTTTTTTATGGTAGCATAATGCTTACCGCCATGTTTGTAAGCAACAACAACACACTAAAATTCCAAGAATCCAAAGTACTCTAAGGTTAATGATTGTCTCTCAACTCCATTCAACGTCTAGTCAAAAAACATTATATATTTTTCACATTTTACAAAAAAGGTAAATTGGGAAAGTAAGCTATATGTTTAAACTAAAAATCATATCAAATCATATGCTAACTCCAACACCTACGTCTACCCCAATCTCAGTCAAAAAAATATAATATTCTTCAAATTTTTCCAAAACAGTATTTGGAAAGTAGGCCATATTTTGAAAACTAATCATCCTATAAAGTCATATATATATATACTGAAACCAATGGCTTTTATATCCTTAATCTTAAGAACAAAATATGGAATTTTTGACATTTTTTCCAAAAATGTTCATTTTAAAACGGGGCTATATTTTGGAAACTAGGAATTTTACAAGAAAGTTTGTTTAACGTAAATGGCAGGTATTTACCCCCACTACCCGCAAACCAAGTCCCAGGTCTCTGGGGAAAAATCCAAAAAAAGTTCAATTTGGAAAGTAGGCAATATTTTGAAAACTAATCATTCTAAAAAGTCATATATAGACTCAAACCAATGGCTTTTATGTCCTTAATTGGTAGAACAAAACTTAACATTTTTTCAGTTTTTCCAAAAAAGTCCAATTTTCAAAAATTGTCTATATTTTGGGAACTAAGAATTTTACAAAAAAGTTTGTTTAACGAAAATGAAAGGTCTTTACCCCCCTCTACCCAAAACATAAATTTCAGGTCCCTAGGACAAAAACTGTGCAGTATATATATATATATTTTTTTTTGGGGAGGGGGTCTATATTCACTTTACCTCCCCACTTCACAAGATGGCGGCCATAGCTTAACTTAACCTAGCCTAACCTAACCTGACCTACGAGGTGTGATCAAAAAGTTCCAAAAATGTGGCTGCAACTTAACCAAACCTAGCCTAGCCTAACCTAACCTCCCTGTTGACTAGCCCCCTTTGGACGGGTCCTTTTTGAAGGGAGTCATTTTTTTTACGTGTCCCGGAGGACGGGTCCTTGTTGACGGGTCCCAGTGGCGGGTCCCCTTTGACATAATTTGGATAAAATGCAAGGCCAGTCCATAGGGATCAGTCCAAAGGACCCGCCACAGGGACCCGTCAACAAGGACCCGTCCTCCGGGACACGTAAAAAAATGACTCCCTTCAAAAAGGACCCGTCCAAAGGGGGCTAGTCAACAGGGAGGTTAGGTTAGGCTAGGCTAGGTTTGGTTAAGTTGCAGCCACATTTTTGGAACTTTTTGATCACACCTCGTAGGTCAGGTTAGGTTAGGCTAGGTTAAGTTAAGCTATGGCCGCCATCTTGTGAAGTGGGGAGGTAAAGTGAATATAGACCCCCTCCCCAAAAAAAAATATATATATATATACTGCACAGTTTTTGTCCTAGGGACCTGAAATTTATGTTTTGGGTAGAGGGGGGTAAAGACCTTTCATTTTCGTTAAACAAACTTTTTTGTAAAATTCTTAGTTCCCAAAATATAGACAATTTTTGAAAATTGGACTTTTTTGGAAAAACTGAAAAAATGTTAAGTTTTGTTCTACCAATTAAGGACATAAAAGCCATTGGTTTGAGTCTATATATGACTTTTTAGAATGATTAGTTTTCAAAATATTGCCTACTTTCCAAATTGAACTTTTTTTGGATTTTTCCCCAGAGACCTGGGACTTGGTTTGCGGGTAGTGGGGGTAAATACCTGCCATTTACGTTAAACAAACTTTCTTGTAAAATTCCTAGTTTCCAAAATATAGCCCCGTTTTAAAATGAACATTTTTGGAAAAAATGTCAAAAATTCCATATTTTGTTCTTAAGATTAAGGATATAAAAGCCATTGGTTTCAGTATATATATATATGACTTTATAGGATGATTAGTTTTCAAAATATGGCCTACTTTCCAAATACTGTTTTGGAAAAATTTGAAGAATATTATATTTTTTTGACTGAGATTGGGGTAGACGTAGGTGTTGGAGTTAGCATATGATTTGATATGATTTTTAGTTTAAACATATAGCTTACTTTCCCAATTTACCTTTTTTGTAAAATGTGAAAAATATATAATGTTTTTTGACTAGACGTTGAATGGAGTTGAGAGACAATCATTAACCTTAGAGTACTTTGGATTCTTGGAATTTTAGTGTGTTGTTGTTGCTTACAAACATGGCGGTAAGCATTATGCTACCATAAAAAAGAGTTGAAATACTTTCCAAAACCAAGAGAAAAATCCTCTAAATACATTGACAACAATAACTTGTCAAATAAGCCATTACAAATAAGGTATTAACGTAAACCACCAAAAATAAGCCACCAACATAGGCCACCACTATAAATCACCACCATAAGCCACCATAAGCCACCAACATATGTCATCAACATAAGCCACCACCATAAACCACCACCATAAGCCACCACTATAAGCCACCATAATCCACCACCATAACCCACCACCATAAGCCACCAACATAAGCCACCAACATAAGCCACCAACATATGTCATCAACATAAGCCACCACCATAAACCACCACCATAAGCCACTAGCATAAGCCACCAGCATAAGCCACCACCATAAGCCACCAACATAAGCCATCAACTTATGCCATCAACCTAAGATATTAACCTAAGCCATTAACATAAACCATCAACATAGGCCAGCAACATATACCATCAACATAAGCCACCACCATAAGCCAACAACATATGTCATCAACATTAGCCACCAACATAAGCTATCAACATAAGTCACCAACATATGTCATCAACATAAGCCACCAACATAAGCCATCAACATAAGCCACCACCATAAACCATCAACATAAGCCACCAAAATCAGCCAACAACACATGTCATCAACATAAGCCACCCACATATGCCACCAACATTATCCTGCATAAAACGTCAACACAACATCATTCTTTCACCACAAGTGTTCAGACCTTTGTAGTAGGCGGATCGACTATACAAGTCAGTGACTACTATGGAATATACTATAACCAATAAAGGTAAACCACGTGCCCTGTATCATGGGTACTCTTATAACTATAAGCGAGAAAATGCGAATGGCATCATATTTTGGCAGTGCTCAAAACAAAGAACAACAAAATGTCTAGGTCATCTAAAAAGTAAACATGGTGAGGTCTTAAGTGTGGGTACTCATCAATGTGGTATACCAAATGAAACACCGTTAGTGTTAACAAAACATGATCAAAAGAACAAGAAAAAGCAAGTCCGACAAAAACATAGTGTTACTCAACATAGTGACTTCCTTATGAAAAAACATTTATCTCCTCAAAAAGTCATGTTAGGACAGTTGTCAACGTTCAATAAACCCGTAACACTATCAAAAGCAACACAGACTCTTCAAGAGATCCCTTTTGAAAAGGAAAAAATGGAATTGGATAGTTCTAGTGATGTTGAGGATGATGATGATGATGATAATGATGGTGACAATGACTATAATAATTATAAAGATAATATTTATAATAATGATGATGATGATGATGATGAAAAAGAAGAGAATGAGGGTTTAATGTCTATAAAACCATTGCGGCTTCCCCAGTTTTTAAGAACAAGAGTACCTGGAGAAAGTTGTAAAAGGATCTACAACAAGCGTTGTGTTTAAAATCTATATCAAACAATGGTAAAGAGATAAAAAGTTGTATTCAGTGTGTAACTATTGTAAAAAAAAACTAAAATGAATAAAAATATTGTATGGGTATTGGCTGTTTTTTCTTAATTGCTATCCCCATGTCCCACTATTAATACAATTGTTAACCATCAACAGTCTCTGACTATGTTCAGAAAGAGAGTGGCCTTAAACAATACACTATATCTATGGTTTGTGTATTGAGTATCATAATAATACAGTGTGGCCAAGCCATGTTAAGGCAATAGTTATGTCAGGTAAGGGATTCGAACCCTTGCTTCCTTATACAGAAATTTGATCTTAAGTCAAACACCTTAACCACTCGGCCAACCTGACAGTTACTAATTTAATTGGTCTTGAGGACTTGAGTGTTTACAAAACTTTTTCCAGTATACATTGACTAAACCACTTGTTTGTTTTGAAATATAGATTTTGTTTTGTTTTACCATAACATTGCAGTTATGAGTCTTGTGAACTGGGTGTTCAATATAGGGTTAAAGGCATTTTAAAATCATTTTAGAAAAGCTCTTAGGTATCGTGTCATGGGTTTTAGTAATGCATTACTGTTCGTTGACTAACATTTACCGTTACACAACATTATTTTGGTGAACGTACATGTTGTTGTTTGAGTCTTTAGTCCTTTGACTGGTTTGATGCAGATCTCCATGCCTCCCTGCCCCGAGCGAAACGTCTCATCTCTATATAGCTACCACACCCTTCATTCAAGGCTATCTGTTTAACATATTATAACCTTTGATCTCCCCTACAAGCTCTTGGGTTCAATTCCTAGATTTAACACAAACTTTTAAAAGTGGTATGACAACTTAAACTAGTCTACTCAGTCTCGGGTGGTCCAAATAAGTAGAAAGGGTTTGATTCACACCTCAACCATAGAGCACCATGTTCTTTTTTTTTTTAAATAATGATAGCCATTTGTTCAATTTCACATTTCACACATTGCAATTTGTCAATTTTCCATTTGCATTTTTTTAAATGACAGTTTGATGTTTTTCAATTTCATGATATGGAAACATGGATTTTTCCATTTTCATATTTACACATTTGTCAATTTCCCATTTGCATATATTTTCTTAAATGTCCGTTTAAGGTTTTTAAATTTTGTCTATATGGAAACATGGATTTTCCATTTTGCTGTTTACAAATTTTTTATATATTTATTTTGTGTATGTTGAAAAAAAATCGATATTTCCAAAACAAGATTTTTATTTTTCATTTTATGATTTTGTAAATGATCTTAATGTGAGTGCTTGACCATGGATTTTCCATTTTGCTGTTTACAAATTTTTTATATATTTATTTTGTGTATGTTGAAAAACGATATTTCCAAAACAAGATTTTTTATTTTTCATTTTATGATTTTGTAAATGATCTTAATGTGAGTGCTTGACCATGGCAATAATACAGTCTATCTATGTGTTAGCGAAACCATAGAGTCTTATTACTACTGCAAGTAAGAATGTTTTACAAAATAACGACTATCTACCACTGCATTTAAAAAACAAAACTATTGGGGAAAAAAAACTAAAATACTATTTACCATTCATTCATATATAAGTGTTAATTCTCCCTCTCCCCACCCTACCTCATCGTATTTTCTCTGGTCAAATTATCAATGCTACCCATACATACACTAGCTTTCTATATCTTTCTCTATATATATGTTTTCTCTGCTCCACAAGATACAAATTATGGTTGCTGGATTGTATCCTGCACTGTTTATGCGACATACCATTGCCAGTTCATAAAACCGTTAGGTAGTTCTCTACACATAGCGATTTTACCACTGCTCTACCTACGCCTTTTGCTTGTTTGGCTTTCTTACAGGCTAGTATGCGATAGGCAGCATTAACTGAATATCAAACCCAGTCCACCTTTGTATTTGCAATCTAAGTAATAATTTGAAAAGAGACAAGTGTAATCAGTTTTAAACATTATCTCTGCTTTTTTGTTTGTTTGTTTGTTTGTTTGTTTGTTTGTTTATGACATGTATATTAACCTAAAATCAAACCCTAGTCTACCTTAGTGAAAGGCTAACAGTTTAACCACTGCGTCACCATACCCTTCTTTCTTAGTTTGATTCATTCTAGGCCTTAGAGCTAGAAATCGAGTTACGATCTCCAGTGCAAGAGGCACATGTGCTCACCACTATAGCATGTAATGGTTAGCTGGTAACATTAGACAAACGAAAATGATTGTATTTCTGTTAGCCAAGCATTTCTGTCATTTGCCTACTGTGTGAGCACTGCCAGCAAGACAGTTTAGTTTAGAACAAGCGTGTGTGTGTGTGTATAGATTATTAGCCTCAAGTATTTAAAGCTTGTTGTGTGTAGCGACCATCTTGCTCAGTAACCACTGAGTAAGTTTTAACAGTTAACTCATAAAAACAGCATAGGATAGTTGTGTGTGTGTGGTTCATGTACTTGGGAATATGCATTAGCACCATGCGCTAGCTTTACCTTACCCTCTAGAGGTAGAGCGTTATCCCTTCCTTTGGACATTGCCAATGACTGCATTCCCCCACAAGTTTTACACTTAAGCCCTTGGCTTGTTCTTGATTAGGTTTGGTTTGCTTTAGGCTTGGTTTGGTTCGGTTGGGTTTGATTCGACTTGGTTCAGTTTAGTTTAATGTAGTCACCATTTTTTTATTTTTAGCTACACTCTTTAACCAATTAATTAATGATAGTCTACTCTTAATTCTTGAATCGATAAATTGAATTTTGTGTGCACCGTTTGTCAATCCATGCCTACAACCTATACTCCCTATGTACTACAGTCAGATCTGAAAACAAGTTCCAATGGTCAAAGACGTGTCAGTCACCATACATATATCCTACAATAATTCTTTCGTTACCTAGCTAGATTTCGTCACTCACAGTAAACATCTTACATTATGGGTTTGCAATATATTAAGAAAAGCAAAAGTCCATGATCTTGTTGTTTTGGGTCTTTTTTGGGGAAATTCATAAGCCATAAAAAGAATGACATCATGTCAAGTTCTGAGTGGATCTTGTATGTCAAAATCCCATTATCGGTTTATAAAATCTCAAGGCCATGCCCTAGCAGTTTTGGATTATTTCAATCAATGAGTCCACCATAGGAAACATCGAAAAAATAAATACCCTTAAAACAAGTCGTCCCATGACCCTCTCCGAACAATGCTTCGCAAAATATAAATTCATCCATTGAACATGATCGGCGACATCATCCTAGCTTCCCCCTCCCACCATGGTGGCCATATCGTTTGACCTTCAAGTGTCCTCAGCATCTCTGTGCTTTTTTTCATTGCCCTGTCAAGTCAATGCATTCCAATAAGATCAAATAACATTCACATCCTGTCAGTCTGCCCCAGCAAGTTTGTTTTCTATACTCACTTCAAGCAACATATAACCAAGTTCTGTTTGTTCTATCTAAAGCCAACTTCATCGAATCAAGGAATTATCATTTGTCATGTCACTCATAATCGTTTACACGTTAAAGACCCCCTTCAGGGGGTTTAGGAATTAGGAATTCCATCATAGGAAAAATCAGAAAACGAACCCTCGACCCGCCGTCTCATCGAAATAGCGAATACTGTATTGGTATATCACCACCGTGGCCAGTAATAGCTTAGTTGAAACACGTGTCCAGTGGTATCGTCTCTTTCTATCTACAACCACTCGTCATGAACATTTTAGACAAATTTAAGAAAAGTTTTAAAAACTGAAATGTTTTCAACATAAGTGTCGTTAGGCTCTTTCGCATTTTTTTAAACATAAATACTATATTCGAAAGGGAGATAGGGGAGGGGCGTCACCCCGAGTCCTACGACCCCTCGTATACGTCTCTGGCGTTATTGGTTTGTGAGATATAACAAAAAGTCTAAAATCACGGTTTTACAACAAAAAATTCTGTTTCCCTCATTCTCAAAAACTTTAACCTATTACCAAAATAAAAAGGGTTTCGAGACAAGCCATTTGACACGTCATAGGACCAAATCCGACCATGCATTCGTGAGATATCGGAAAAGTCTAAAATCACGGTTTTACCCCCAAAACGCCTGTTTCCCTCATTCTCAAAACTCTAACCTATTAATAACATGTATAGGGCTTCGAGACAATCGATTTGACACGTCACACGTCCAAATCCGACCTTGCGTTTGAGAGATATCGGCAAACGTCGTAGGAAAGTAGGGGACTATCTGGCTCTCTCCTCACCACCAAAACCCCTTCTTATCAATCATATTTTTCAAAGAGCTCGCCCTCTTACAAAAATCCCAAGTGCGCATGCGTAAAAAACAAAAACAAAAATGTTCATCCATAGCGACAGCCAGAAAAACGCATGCGCGATATGAGCAACAACATTTAAGTTCATTTTAGCAGCGCACCTTATACATGTCGTATTTGAAAAGAGACTTTCACTAAAAATTACAATTTCACCCCCTAGTAGGGGTAGGTTTTATTTAGGGGTTGAAATGAGTGGTCCATAGCAAAGCCCCCGTCAGCCCGAGTCCAACGACACCTCATTCGTGAATCTCCGACAACGGGTTCGGGAATTATCGGCTCGCATTGGGAGTAGTGGTGGGGGGGGGCAGAACCCCTATCATCCCCCTACTAAAGTGGACTTCACAAGTATCCTTTACACAGAACTGTACTGATGCATTTGCAATGGTATTTTTTTAAATATAATTATACTGCACTAAATAACATATTAATGCAATATTGATATTCGAAATCATATACAGTATGATTAATTACATTTTAATTTTTAATTTATTTATTAAATAGACTACTATTGATATTACATTAATGTGGTATGTCTCACGAATCTGACGGCAAATCCATTACAGATTATAACATACACAGTAAAAAAAGGGGGATCATGTTTTGTAACATCTGCTATGAGAACGTTAATTTAGTAGATGGGGATTCCAATGGTCGTAAAACATGCTTTGAGACCTTTAGCTACTCAGGGTATGTCAAATCGAAGTTACACTTCCTGTAGGCGTAGCCATACATAAATTGTCAGGTGACCCCTCAGAGAAAAGTGAATAGCGGTGCGTCCGCGTGTTGTTGTGAGGTACACAGACTTCTGCGGTCATTTGAGCATGCTGTACGTAAACCAGCACATGGTATGAGACATCTTAACGAGGTTCAAGTGGCAAGGGCTGTCACTTTGCTCCAGGAAGGATGGACTATCGTCGTGTTGCTGTGGATCTCATTGTCTCTCTGTCAGTTATTCGACGCTTGTGGAATCTCTACTATGTGACAGGCCAGTTCACAAGGAGGGTTGGACAATGTCGTGGACGCATGACCATATCTGACCATCTGTGCGTTGCGGCGTCGTTCGGCAACTGCCAGAGAACTGCAAGAAGACCTCAGGAGGGTCACTGGAGTCACGGTGTCCGACCAGACAGTAAGGAACAGGTTAAGAGAAGTGTCCTTATGACCCAGACGTCCTGTTCGAGTGCCCCGTTTAACGCAGCAACAACACGCAGCTCGCCTACTGTTTGTCCGTACCCATGTCAACTGGCAACTTTGCCAATGGAGAACTGTGTTGTTTATAGACGAGCCCAGATTTCCCCTGACAGAGCGTGATTGGACTTCAACGTGTATGGAGACGCCGTGGTGAGCAGCACATGCCAAATGTTGTCGAGGAAGTCGACTGATTCGGACAAGGTTCTGTGATGGTTTGGGGTGGCATCAGTATTTATGGCCATACGGATCATGTCGTCGTCCATGGTAATCTTACTGCTGCGGGGTACATCAAGCAGATACTGCTAAATCATGTGTTGGCTGCTGCATACGGTGTTGGCTCTGAATTCGTACTCATCTACGACAAAGCCAGGGTTCATGCAGCGTGCATCACCAGAGCTGTCTTGCGTGAACTGGATATTCAAGAGATGGAATGGCCAGCAGTGAGTCCCGACCTTAAACCCATCGTGCATGTGTGGGATAGGTTTGACATAAGTGTTCGTGGGTGACCTGTTCCACCCCAGACGCTGTAAGACGTCGAACAGGCTCTCATTGACGAATGGGACCTGATACCGCAACGTGAACTCCGTCGACTTATACGGAGCATCCCACGTAGGAGCCAAGCTGTGATAAATGCTCGTGGTGGACATACATCATACTGAAGCTCTCCAACTGTGATAAAATCCAAACTGGGGTACTGTTTTCACCTCTTTTCGCCACTATTTTGACATTTCCGTTTGTGTTCGGCACATGAACGAGAATCCATCGATATTCCCTTGTATACGGCAACTGTTGGTTAGTTGGTAATATACCTGGGTGTGAGGTATTGTTTTGTCGAGCGCGGCATACGTTCAAAAACATGTTCCCCTATTTTTTTGAACTGCGTTATACAGATTGTATATCAAAACGGGAGTGCATGGAAAATATATGTTTTTATCTTTTCATTTTTTATATTTATATATTTTCATTATAATTATTGATGTTTTAATTTTGTTTTGTTTTATAATTGTTTTCTTTTCATATACAGGGCTGTAATAATTAGACTTGCGCTACTTGCGAAGGCCTCCCGGACAAACGAGTGATCGTAAGATAATGAAACGGTATGGATGACTTTGGCAGGACATGCGGAAGAGAGATAACAAATAAACCATTGAATGGAATACATTTAAATTTCCGCATGAGTGGGTAACAGGTGTTAATAGCGTACCATGTTGACAGTCCAAGTTACAAATGATGCTCAATGTGACGAACATCTGCATCCACGACAGCCTGAAACCGCATCATCGGACGATTGTTCCACACTGCATGGCCACCAAGATCCCCAGATTTGAACCCGTGTGATTTCTGCCTCTTGGGTTACATTAAGGACAAGGTGTACCAACGGGACAGTGACATATATTGCCGTTTGAAGGTGAGCATCGCGAGGGAGGTAGCCAATAAAATCGACACTTTTTACATTTTCACTCACTAGGTTTTTCAATTCATTACTCCGTTTCTTTAATTCTAAAAAAAGTACTTCTGATATCCGATGAGAGTATTATTTCGGTGTCCGGTCTTGAAGTCGCTGTGTCATCGATGTCTGCCTCGTGTTGGCAGCTGGTGCGGTCAATGTTCCACTGCTGACGATGATACTTGCTGACACTGTCTTTTTGTAGGTACGGCACTGTGGACATCACCATGTTTCCTTAGCTTGCTTGGCCATACCGTGCCATGTTCGTGTTGTTACCGTTCTACATTCATAATGATATTTCCCTTTGCATCCCATGCAAGATACATAGTCACAATCACTTGGAAGTCCTTCTTGACAACGGTCGCAAACCATCTCCTTCAGAGCTTCCATCCACTCACTCGTCCAAAAATAGTGAAATAGTGAGTGATTTTCCTTCAAAAAAGTGAAAAAAGGTGAGTTTATGTATGAAAAAGTGAGTAAATAGTGAGTAAATTCATAGCATTATTCGCATTTATGGCTGTGTATCTGGTTCATAATTTTAACGTTTGTTCATATCTGTAGGCGCAATTAGGGGGGAAGGCGGGCTTGGGTGGCTAAGCTCCCCAAAACCAACCATAGCCCCCCCCCCCCCAAAATGTGACAAAACTGTATTGAAATAGACAACATATTTAAGAATGTGTATCTGTAAAACAAATTAGCCCCCCAAAAATGTCAACCAAATTGCACCTATGTTAATATCTGTGAGTACTGTTTGTGATTTTTCATGTAGTTAGAGGACACTTGGAAATAATGCATAATCAATGCAACACTCAAGAAATTTAAATCGTAAAACAAAAATATAAATGTGAACTTTTGTTAAAAAACGCTTTGTTAAAATTTTCGGCGATCGCTGCATGGCTCCGGCTGTGGTATTGCACTATGGAAGCTTTCCATGCTTTCTGGCCGCCTGGCACGCTGCCGGCAGCGCGCTCAGGCACTGGTGGCAGAAAAATGAACTACCCATTCATGGGTGTATTTTGGATCGTTTCTAGCAATCTGATTGTGCATGAGACCATTTTTAACACAGAATGTGACCATTTTTGTAATAAAAAGTGAGAATAGTGAGTAATTTTATCAAATAGTGAGAAAAGTGAGGCTGCTTTGAAAATAGTGAATAATAGTGAGAAAAGTGAGTCGCTGGAAGCCCTGATCTCCTTGCTATACTTTAACTTTTTGCGGAGCACTCAGGTACACGTCTACTTCCTGTTGTTGATCCACTAATAATAATAATAATAATAATAATAAAATCATAATGATGATAATAGTAATGTGATTTGGTTTTACGTCCCTTCTAACCACCATGGCTTGTAGAGACGTCGGGGTGCCGGTATTTTGCCCCGAAGGGGATCCTTAACGGGCCAGTAAATCTACTGACACGAATCCCTTGCATTTGTGCACCCTCAAATTCCCAATGACTGTGTTAGGATTCAATCCTGCAACCTTGGCCACACCAGGCAGAAACGTGACCACAGAGCCACGCAGCCAGGCCATATGTGAACACTGAGAGGAATAATGATGAACGTCTTCCTCTTGATGCCATCTATTAAAGCATGACGTTTTGATAGCCCTAAGGGTCCTGTTAAGTCAACAAGTGCTGCAGAGTACACCGGTACACATCTTATAACATGGGAGATTGATGAGAGTTCAGTTATTTCATTGAAGAATGATCATTGTCCATTCTACTTCCTCTCAGTCCGCCTCGTTGCAGACTGTCACCGCAAAGATCCGGGTTCGAATCCCTGCTCAGCCAAGAAATTTAATTCTAGTTTGAGGGCTGGGACGGGATAAACTAAGCCTCGTGAGGCAAAACTGAGAAGAGGTGGGTTCGAATCCTACTTCAGCCATCCTGGAAGTGGTTCTCCGTGGTTTACCACTTGTACTCCAGACAAATGCCGGGATGGTACCTAACGTAAGGCCACGGCCGCTTCCTACACAAATCCTACCTCAATTACAAATGCGCACACTAGTTCAGACATCACAGTGGCACACGTTATCAGACAAATTATGCCCACACCCAAGTACACGGGGCTACATGTCCCTGATTTCGAGAAGCCTCTAAAGAATCAACAACAACTTCCTTTCCGAGAAGAATTAACTTTCATTTTTTGCCTATTTATCTCTCAGGTGATCCAATGTTGGATTTAAATTCCGTAATATTAAAACTTACGGAGCTGAATACAATAACAGTAAGGACACACAGTAGAGGATTGAAAGAGTTCGCGCGAGAGTTGATCTTTCTGGTGACCAAAAATATCTTCACGTTGTAAAATATTTCAGAATGAATTTTTATTTTATTAATTAACTGGCTTATGGACTTAAATTGCCAATTATTACATTTAAAAACATAGAATTATTCAATTCTATGTTTTTTTAAATGTTTCTGAATATTGGGTTAGGCCTAGTATTCATTGGTAACTGTTTAAGTTGGTAAAACATATTACTGACACTTGAAATACCGGAATCACCTAAAATACTAAAACTAGTGTCCTATATATGTGCATTTGTTTTTTGCAAAGTTTGGTCTAATATGGGCTCGTGTTTTGCAAATTAGGCAAGGGTACAAACTTCAGTAAGACTTGAATAATGATGTAAGGTTGTTTTTAACTTATATCTGAATCTGTCACTGAAAATAACCTGCATCATTGTGGAGGCTGTAGTTGTGTATTTATTTGTAACTAAAACTAGGGTTGGATAGGAGATGGCCGTGCAATTAATTTAAGGACCATCCGGCATTTTGCTGGAGTAAAAGTTGGAAACCACGGTAAAGCACTAGTAGGACAGCTGAGCTGTCAATTGAACCCTCTTATTGTAAGTTATTCTCGACGAGGCTGAATGTACTATATCTCATTTTAGCCTTAACACCAGAAATAAATTACTTGCCAGAGGTGGAATTCGAACTCAAAAACGCTAGTTCTAGAGTGTTATTTTGGGGAGCCGATAACCTAGATGTTAGGCCCCTTAAAACATCAATTATCATCATCATCATCATCATCTAGAGTGTTAATAGGCATCCTGAGACAAAGGAAGATGGCTGGTATAATAGGCGCACCGGACAAAAGTTAGTCGCCCCTTTTAGAACGCCCTGTACCATGATTCATCACTACAAATCTAAGGCCTAGTTGTTATGTGGTGTGAGAATTATTATAAGTAAATAGCGTGGGAAAACGGGTGAACAGATTGACAAAAATGGACGATTATGTTGGAGCACACCCCTGACCACACAGTAATTGAAGTTGAAAAGTAAGTCTCCTTCACAGCCCACAATTTCTTAACGAACACTTCGAAGAGAATTGCATGCGGGAGAACTGCTCACGGGGGAGCAATGGGACTGGCACACGACACTGACAGTGGGATGGAAACGTGAAGTGTGGTCTGATGAGTTCTGATTTTGTCGCTTTTACCGTAACGACAACATTTGAGTGTTCCGTGGCCCACTGGAGCCTGTCTTCCACAGTATAAAGATGGTGTAGAGGGATGTACGTGGGCCTGTGATGGTGTAGTACTATGAATTGAGCCTACTCTTTTAGGTGACTGTATACTTGAACTGAGATTTTTATTTGAACATTGTAGGCAAACAGGTATTGCCGTTTATTCCAAATCCTTAAACTCACTATACGTATTTGGACAATATCATCTTCCAAGATGAAAATAGCCAGCAAAATGCCAGTTAGCAAAGAAGCCCACCAGGTAGACGCAAACTCACCAACGTTTTCACTCATTCCATGGAACATGTGTACAAAGACTTAGAAGGATTGGCAGAGGTATTATTTATGAGATTCATACCTGCATTATCTTTAGTTAGTTAACGCTATCATAGTCGAAATCCAAGACCTAGATACAGTTAAATTTAAGGTTTAATAGTCAAACGTTGCCTCAGCAGTGGTTCTTTGGAGTTAAACGCTTTAAAACAATACATGAATTCAGAAAACCTAAGCTAAGAATTGGAAACCGAGCCATCAAAGCAGTCCAATAATACATATACACGGCCAAAAAATCTAATTAATAAAGACCAACCAAACCAGTGAAACGTATTGATAAAGAGCACTTTGGCAGAGTTTAGAAAACGTATATTCATCTAAACCAACAATTATGTGTCCACTACGTTAAAACCTATAATCCATTTTTTCTGCCAGTAAAATTTTACGATCTAGAAATTATGACTCTGGCATTGAAAAGAGTTTCTTATTTACTACGTATGCACCACACTATGGATCACCATCAGACGTTTGTATGAAATTCGATTCGCTGAAGTTTGAAGAAACAGGAGTAGGAGATGGAGAAGAAAAAGAAGAAGAAGAAGATCTTGTGCAGACGTTATAGAGACGGTCACTAGACTAATAAGATGGCACTTAATCAGTCATGTATCTTAAGAAAATCCCGTAGATGGCCCCCATAAATTGTTCATTGCAGACCGTAGGCAGACGAGAGGAACATAGGACTTCAGAAGAGGTTACTAGATAATATGAAACAGGTAGCAGAAAATGAATGGTAATGTAGGTCTGGATTGGAGAGATTACAACATCATTGAATGTCGCGTCATATGCAGTGCGTACCAGATATTGGCTAAATAAGAAGTGTAAGACGCTGGCTTAGGAACTAGATAAAATATACTTCTGATTAGCAGCTCAGTGAACTACAGTAGAAGCTCATGGGAACGGGCCTAGAAAAAAATCATGAGAAATACACTGTATAACAACAGCAATAAAACGACGCACCGGGAAGACGTAGTCCGATTGTAAGGAAATTACGTATGCAAAGACATTCGGATCGAACATGCAACTCATTAAAGCTTCGTGTCCAAAGAATGAATAGCGGGAGCTCCCGCGCATCCGAACAGCGCATGCATCATGTGTATATAAGGCGCGATTCTGAAGCGTATGCTCAAAGTAGCTGTTGCATTTGACTGCGATATCTGAACGTCGGCTGTAAGAATGCCACGCCGAAGGATTCGTGCTCATTACGAGCAGATGTCAGAGTTTGAAAGAGGTCGTGCGATCGGATTGAAAGAAGCTGGTTGGTCGAATCGAGCTGTCGCTGAACATTTGGGTTGAAGTGATGCGGCGATCCGACGATGCTGGCAAGCGTGGGTCAGCAACGGCAGGCATCAGCGTCAGGACGGCAGTGGTCGACCGAGGGCCACAACAGCACGGGCAGACAGAGCGATTGTCAGAACAGCTGTCACAGCACCGGAGCCGTCGTTATCAACGATCCAGCGTGTGACCCGCACACATGTGTCCACCATGACCATCAACAGACGCCTGAGTGACAGGAATTTGCATTCGCGCCGCCCGTTACGACGCTTACCACTCTCGCCTCTTCACCATCAATTCAGATTAGAGTGGTACCGCGCTCGTGCGACGTGGAACTGCGCTAACTGGGGACGTATAGTCTTTAGTGACGAGTCCCGTTTCCAACGGTGCCCCGACGACAACCGCAGACGTGTTTGGAGACGTCCAGGTCAGCGTGGTGATTCTGCCTTGACTATCGCACGCCACACAGCCCCACAACAGGGGTGATGGTCTGGGGTGCCATTGCCTTTGATAGCCGTATCCCTCTTGTAGTCATTCCTGGCACACTGACAGCACAGCGGTATGTTGATGACATACTACGGCCAGTTGTGTTACCGTTCCTTCAGTTTCATCCAGGCCTTACTTTCCAACAGGATAATGCCTAGCCGAACACGGCACGTGATGCTATGGACTGTTTTCAAGCTTGCCCTATCCTCCCTTAGCCAGCTGGGTCGCCTGGTGTCTCTCCCATCGAGCACATTTGGGACGTCATGGGAAGGCGAATGCGAACATCCCGGAATGTCGCCGACTTATCCCAACAGTTAGAGACCATTTGGCACGAAATTACGCAGGACACCATCCGGGAACTTTATTAGTCCATGCCAAGTCGAGTGACAGCTTGCATCCAGGCCAGGGGTGGACCAACACCTTATTGACGTCCTCACTTTGTAACACTCTAACTCTGCAATAAATCATTCGATTGTTGTTTTGCACTTTTGATAGTTCGTTTTTCTATAGGCTATCTGTTCCTCACATCCACCGATGTTTATCGCTATCGGACAATTCCTTCTTGGTGCGTCGTTTATTTTGTTTTTGTTATACGGTGTATTTAAATGGGTAGAATGCCGCTCTGAATCTAATTACCAGCAGCTTGGCAGCATCAATGTCTGAATATTACACGAAAGGAAGTCTGCCTTCTCTTCAAACGCACATGCCTTGTGAAACGCAAAGTGGTACGGAATGTTTGCCAGCGCCAATTCTTATCACTAACTCTCAAATGCAAGACCCTCCTTTTTTGCTGTTGGTATGTTCTTAGGTGGTCTTCTCCGGAAGTAAATACAAGGAAAGTTCCGAAAGTACGTTTCGTCATCTTATTATACCAGCAGATTGTAAACTAGGTGACACAAACAATCGCCATAAGAATTCACACCCGTGACTGGTTCAACTACGGAAGGAGCGTCAGCGGAGGGGGAATGATGCAAGTGCCGAGCGCCAAAAAAGAGAGATTGGCAACAGACCGACGTGCCCGTTATAATTCGAGTTCAACTCAGGATGACAGACGTGTACTGACAATGTGGTCACCAATGGAAGTGTGTGCTGTTATCCGGTACGAATGGAGACGTGGGACTAGTGTGTCAGTCATCCATGAAAGCCTACAGACCATGTAAGGTGACGCGGTCATATCTCGTCAAATGGTCGATCACTGGTGTCGCATGTTCAGTGAAGGACGACAGAGTGTGGAGGATGAAGATCTATATGAGCGTCCCTCCACATCCACGAATGAAAACAATATTGCTCGAGTACAAAACATTCCTTGCATCGCAGGTCACAGAATTTTTCGAGAGTGGTTTCTTCAAACTTATTGCACGCTACGACAAGTGTATCAATGTCGAAGGCGACTATGTCGAAGAATAATCCAATGAGTATAGTTAACCATGCCATGGTGTATATAAGTTTGGCAATGAAGAGTCCCTAGGAAAAAATGATGAATCTTATTTTCGGATCTTCCCTCGTACTCGCTCAGACATCATTCCTTGCTTAATTACAAACCAATGCGGTACAATGTTGTGTCAGGACGAAATACTTCATAATACTTAAACAATACTATTTGCAACTAATCTGAGTGATTTCCTGCATGCGGTGCATAAAGAGATTCTGTATCATGTATGGAGCATTAATCATCCATTACATTTGTCAAACGTAAAAATATTCGCTATGGTGAAATGAAGATGAGAATGTAAAATCTATGAATTTGTTAAATTTGGATTTAAAGCTAAAATGAATTGTTGACTGGATCTGTGAGACTTGAGGCATTTGAAGCTGGGTGGAAAGATTAGAGCAAACAATCGAAGTGCGGTGGAACAGAGGAATGCTCAGAGCTGAGTAGCTCACATTACGCATGATGAAGTTTACCATCGTGTGAATACCGATAGAAATATGTCGCATATGAAGAGAAGGGAAAGAATGAATGAACATGGACTTGCTGAAAGCCTTTGTGCATGAGAAGAGATCAGATAAAAGTTACCGAGAGACGTTGTCTGTCGCGCGTGGGACATAGCGTAGGGGATTTATGGAACCAATATGAAAAGAATGGCGAAGGGAGCAGCGATAAGAGAAGTGCACCTCAACAAAGATGTGTGAAATAGCTTGAATAATTTATAATAAGGACATAAATACGAACTAAAAGGGAAATAAGACGCATAATGTGGCAGTTGAAATGTATGTACCGGGCACGTGTGGAGTATGGCAAAAAGATGAATGTGACGTACTCCCCAAATGAACGGAGAAAGGAAAATATAATCAGAGGGAAGTTAGCAGATAATGAAGATAAAGGCAGAATTGTAATTGGAAATTAATGTTATTCGATAACATCAGAGAATGCAACAAAAGGAGACAGAATATGGAAGTATGTTATATTATAATGGGAATATACGAGAGAAGAAAGGAGGAAGTGAATGTGATATTATTCATAGTTTTATCAGCTGTTTAACGCCAGTAGGCCTACAAGAGTACAGCAGTACTCAGAGAAGAGGGGTTTGAACCGCGCCGAACATACATTTATTGAGCACTTTGTGGTGTAGTGGCTGTCACCCGGGAGGTTCGGGATTGATTCCCGGCTCTGCCAAAAAATGTAATTCTGGATTTCTGTGGTTTCCCACTTCTACTCGAGGCAAATGCCGGAATGGTTCCTAACTTATGGCCGTGGCATACTCTTCCCCAATCCTCACTTGAACTACAAATGCACACATTAATACAGCCATTAAAATATTACAGGTTATCATACAAGATTCAACACGCACTCAAGCACACGGGACTAAATGACTACGCTGCCCGAGCACTAAAATGAAGCCACAACAACAACCTACAATCTTGTGGCTGTTCTAAGTTTGGCTATTTGCTGCAGTGACGTTTCGGGATAGAAAGTTATTTCTTGTCCAGTGACATCTGTCTTCAATGCTCCTCTCATGGTGTAATACCCAGGATATATGTCCATTCTTGTCAAAATTTCTATGTCTGCAATATTTCCACGGTTGAAATGGCACACAGCATGCATCACTCCCAATCTGAGGGTGTCCAGCCCCAAATAAGTTCCTTTAGGACACCGCCGCTACGCCATTCCATTGAAACACTCATTGCTGTTCTGTGTTAGGCCATATAGACACTTGGACAATATAGATGGGTCGCACAGCCTCTCATACTTCCTGCCAAGGTTTGAAAATTACAAGTCAAATAGTTGGGAATTACCAATTTTAGTTCAGTACTGTATACATTCAATGTTGCGTTTGTTCGTAGGAAACTTCTTCAAGTGACGTCTCATATTCAAGACTCCTCTTTCACGGAATATTGTGGCCATTGCTAAATCATTCCCTTCTTTGTATGTTTTTATGCTTAAATAGCATGCACGGCTTCTTGGTGTATTCTTTGGAATACACGGTCAGTCAGAGTTAGCTTTTGCTGCTCTTTGATCTATTTTCATTAATTCTTTCTTTTCCCTTTCGCAAACACCAACAGTGATTCCTTACGTTCTATTTTCTCTGTGCCCTTGTCTATGTTTTTCCTAAGTTTGTTCTAGATATATATCTACCATGAACTACCTAGCGGCATCTAGCAGCTAACCACAGACGATCCTCAACATCTCCGAGCTCAAGAGGACTTCCTCACTAATCTACTAGGCGTGGTCATTGTCGCCAGCTAATATCTCCATGAAGACTGATTCCAGAAGAAAGTTCGCATCTATGAAGAGTCTTTTATTTTTATCATGTTGATTATAATGATGTACACCCTCTTGTTTAATAACCCCACTCCTTTTGCTTCCCCGCCCCTTCCCCTCGTTAACCTTCTTCCGCCGTGTTCGTGTTCGCTCGTCCTCACTTCTGCGTCAGACGTCAACCATACACTTAGGGCTCTCTCACGAGCTTGCCTCCTGTGCTCGAGAGACATTTTAAATCTGACGCCATGTCTGCCTTTTAATCAACGGTTACAAGGAACCATCGCCTACTCCACAAAAATGATCTAAGTACAAACTTCAATGTTTTTCAACGCATTGTAATTGTTTTTAAAAGGGAAAAGTGTTTTTAATACAATTTTATAGGCAGTGTGAACATTTCAAACTATGGTGCAATAACCGTCTTCAAGATATTTTTTTCTTGTCATGCTTTACCTATCTAAGCTGGCTTTTTAAAGTGAAACCCAGTACTTCTTGTACTAAATGATTGGGATTACCTTTCCCCTACGAGGGATTTAATCAAACTACCCACTGTCTATAAAAACGTAGCTTTTTCCACCGTGGGACCTCTCTTGCCCATTTAACTGTCATTATGGTTCTCGAACATTCCACATGAACCGATATTTCTACAAGTAAAGCAATTTAGTGTTTTCCACTCATATTGGGAAAGCTTTTCCTCACTGAAGAATTAACGTCACATTTACTGTTGTTTAAAACCTAATTTGCCTTCCACCGTGGGAATTGTACCTCATCATTCAAACGCAACCTATAAACTTTTCAAAGCAATAAACTTGTTCAAGCTAAAATTCAACTCGTGATCTCCACAACTACAATAACTTTTCGTTTCATAAACTTTCTGTGCTGCAATAGTGAACTCTTCCTATTCATCAATAGACTTTAGTGCAAAACAGTGCCCGTTCAACTATCTTCCGCGCAGCGTTCGGTTGTAAAAATAAAATTGGCCAGGACGTTTTCCTAAACCTCCTATTTTCCTTCCCCAAATACCTTTACTAACATAACTTAAATTAAAATTTGTATCTATGTAAAATACTATGAGGCTTCGCTTGCGAGCAAGCGCCCTCCCAAATTTGTTCAACTTAACATTGTAATTACTGTTTCAAACAGCGGTAATTTCCGCTTTCTAATTTCTATTTTCTTTTTCTTTCTCCTGGACTATCAGGATTTAATCTATTTGTCTTTAGCTAGTTGGCTTGCCAAAAGTGCAGTCAAATAGCGGTTGTAACTTACCTAATTTGTTAAAGTTATAATTACTGCATGATTCATTGATTTTAAGAGCTTTAAATATTGCAATTTTAAGCACAGTTTAAAAACCTTTGTAGAGGTTTAGTGCTTGTAACAAGTTCAAGCTTCTACCCTATTGTTCATAGTAAACTTTTACCTTATGAGGTCGGAGACCTTTAGAGTTGTATAACTAACCAAAGAAAAGATTCTTCTAACTTTAAAAGATAAGATTTTGAATCTACCAAGTGTTAATTTTCTAAAGTTTATTTTTATTGTTAATAAACTCTCTATTATTGTTTGCTTCGTCTTTCTCACTAGAATCAAAGTTAGGCAGAACCCTCTTTACCCCGATTCTTCCTTTAAGCTTAAGATATCTTTACGAAAAAATGTAATTTCAAAATCGACAAAGTTCTTACTACTTGTTGCATTTAACTCAAAACTGCAAATAACAACATGTTTAAAGTTTTTCTTAGCTGCCATAGCTAATTCTAACAAGCCAGTAAGGCAAATATAGCTAGCTCTGCAAGCTTTCTATTTGTCGAGATTCTCTCTCTGACTTATGGTTTGTTTTCAAAAGTTAAGTTTTTCCTCTGTCCTAAACTTTTAGTCGGCACTCTGCTGTAATAATGATGCCTTTCTTAAGTGCAACAACTGGTATTCTTATAAAGGTTGTCAAGAAAACCAGTAAAATTATTACTAAAAGCATTCATACTGCTTTATCGCTTCCCTCTCTGGGAGCATTGGGTTGGTCTGACGGAGATCCAACTGTGCCCAGAAATAAAATTATTATACCAAATTCAAATCTTTAAAGCATTCTTGAATGCATCATAAAAAATAACCTTTCTGAAGTGAACATTAGTACGTTCTCTCCTTTTGGCTTGCGTTGCCTTGCCAGACTGCCACCCTTCCCAATAGTACCAGAATACCGGTTCGAGAGGAATGGTGCAATCGCCGAGCACTTGCAGGCCACCTCAATTTACGCTCCGCTCTCCGCTTGCCTGAAACAGGCCCCCGCTAAAGTTAGGTTCCTCGTAAGATTTGTATAAGATTTGTACAGTAGATTTTCGTTCCATTTTATTAATTTACTTCAATTTTTGTGGTGGATTCTCTTCCTATCTACCAATACTTCTCTCCAAACTGAAACCCGTCTCTTTTCTCTTTTATCATCATCTCTTAGGTAGTATTAATCCTTAGCTAAAACCTACCCTCTCCTATCTTAAAATTGTTTCTTCTATCAACTTGCGTATTCAGCTAAATAAGGCCCTTGTACATTAGTACCTTCTTGCCAAGTTTCGCAATTGTAAGTTTATTATCATTATTATTACGTTTCACATTACATATACTGAAGGTAAACCACATCCTGATTTTTGGCACACGTTTGAATTCTTGTGTTGATTCTATATTTTTAGTTTCCATTCGTATATTTGTTAGTTAGTTATTGGAATTTCAAGGCGCAGCACAAAGAGGTCATCTGCCCCTATTCGTATGATTCGAAGTCAATTCATTAACTTATTATGTACTGTAAGATACGATTTCGTGCTGTTGCAAATGCATTTGCTGGAAGTAATGGCACAAGAAACAATTTACTTACATGACGGGGTATTAATATTGATAACTCACAAATATTTCCGAGTGAAATGAGGTCCTCGGACCGTTGGTTATACCTGGTTTGTTGTGACGTAGGTAATTTGTGTCAATGTGCTGGATGAGCTAGTGTCTGCATCTACAGTTGGGGCTAGGATTAGTCAGCAAGTTGCCGTGGCCTTATTTACGACAGGACATCGGCATTTGCCTGAAGGAGAGGGCGGAAACCAAGCGAAAACCACTTTTAGCATTGCTGAGGTGGGAATCAAACTCACTAATTCTCAACTCTCACAAGACTGATAGTACTCTGTTCTATGTTCCAGCCCTCTAGTCACAATGAAAGTTTTCAACAGAGCCAGGAGTTGAACCCACGACTTTTGCAATACAAACCCCGATGCCACAGTAGGTGACCGCACTGAGTGGGGTTGGATAATAGTGGTTATACGGTATGTTACAACAGAAGAATGTTGTAAGGGGGATAAATTGAATTCAAATAAAATATTTTGCGTCAGTGAGGGAAAAGGAGGATCCCGAGCCGTAGCCATGCTCCTTAAATCGTGCACCACGGGCACGAGGGCAGCTGCAGCAGGTGGCGCTGACAGTGGCTACCTTGAGTAAGGTTTTTCCCCGAGTTATTAAACACTCCCTCCAAGCAAATGCTGGGTTAGTACCTCATTTAAAAATCCCAGATCACCTAACTCATCCCTGCCCCTAATACAGTTATACACACTTATACAGACAACACAGAAATGCAGGTTATCAGACAATTTAAACACACATGCAGCTACATGGCGCTGATGAAAAAGATGTCCACAGCCCGTAAAATGAATTACAATACCAACAAGAGCAACAACAACAGGAAAAGGAGAGGATTTTTATGAGAATTGTTGTTTTATGAAGTTGAAAATAGAATCACATAAACCATGCTCACCACAACGAGCACGCATGAGGCCACGTAGTGCACAAACAGAACACAATTGAAACTCTATTATAAAGTGCATTTCGGTTTTTAATCAGTTCTGTGTAACATAGAAGTTTCATGTGTAGCGTCAGAATAATGGGATGTTTTACATATTTTATAATTCATTGGAAACAATTTCACTGAAGCATTGTGAATCTCATCCATATATTCACACCTCTGGCAGAGAGCTTAAATCCCAAATGATGCATTGTTCTCTTTTATAACTGGAAGCAAGAATAATTCGATCATGGAAATTCGACTCCTTTGATTACACGGTGAGGGGAAAATTAAGGTATGTTGGAGTAAGCCCCGTGTGTCAGGTTTATAACAATATTAACGCTGGACTACCTCGTGGTATAGTAGATAGCATAATTTCCTCTCACCCTTGCTGGATTTCTGGTTCTATCGAGAAATGTAATTCTGTTCTGAGGGCAGGAAGGATATACACTCAACCTTGTGAGGTACCATTCAGAGCAGGTTGGCTCGATTCCCACCTCAGCCATCCTAGAAGAGGTCTTCTGTGGCTTCCTACCACAAGAAAATGTTGTGACCTTTACTAACTTAAGGCAACGTCAGACTCCTACCCATATCCCAGCTCAATCACAAATACGAACACTACTACAGACACCATTTTATCATAGGTTGCCAGACAAATACTACACACAAATACACGTGGCTGAAATTACCAAAATCGCTGTGCTCATAAATCAAAAACAACAACAACACACTTATACTGTGACAACTATCTTGTTTTAGTTTTATACCTGCATTCCTCGTGTAAACATGAATCTCAAGAGCATGGCCGTGGCTGTAAAATCATACCATGAGTGTAAAACCGACTCATGCAAGGGTGAGTTCGAAGTCCAGTGCAAGGGTGAGTTCGAAGCCCAGAGATTGAAGATTCAAATCCCAGCGCTGGCAGCGACCATTCTGAGTGTGTTCCTTGAGAGAATATATACAAACTCCATCCCAACAAGTAGTTCCGTGAAGATCTAAAGCCTATTTCCATATATCCTACTTATGTAAATTGCCACTATCAACATACAACATTTCAGTTTGATTGCTGTAATAGATTCGTAGATATTGAGAACCGTCAAATATTACGGATGGTCGCCACGTTGGATTTATATATATATATAGGTCTTAAGAGCCGTGTACTATTACCTGAAGATTATTGTGTACGTGTAGTATTCAAATTTCAGTCGCATGATTAGTACACAAGAAGTAAAAACGATATTTTAAAATTTCGCACAGCAGCAGTCTTGTGGTTATAAAGACAATTGAAATAAATTAGATGCCAGTGGATTAACATTTGTATGAGCATTTACCATACCAAGTTTCACTGCACTCGGATGGTTAAATCGCGAGAAACGTCCATTTAAATAGGCTATTTATATTCGTGTCGCCGCCATGTTGAATTTGTGCTCACCAGTGTATTGAAAGCCCTATAGGTAAACTTATGTTCATACCCTCTATTAAAATAAAAATCAAAATCAGTTTGATTGATGTAAAGGAGTTATTGAGAACCGTCTAAATATTTCGGATGGTCACCAGTTTGGATTGTTATATGTAGTCTATAGGCCATAGAGTTATGTACCATTAGAGGCAAATTATTGCATAGGTGATATACTGAAAATGTCACTTCGATCGCATGATAACGAAACAAGACATGAAAACTTAATTTAAAACTTTCGCACAGCCACCATCTTGAGGTTATGTAAACAATTGAACAAAATTAGATGCCAGTGCATTAAAATATGTATAAACATTTACTGTAATGTATTTTGCTGCGCTCAGATGGCTAAATCACGCGAAGAGTATATTAAAATGAGTCTACTTCACTTGGCTGCCATGTTCGTTTTATACTTTTAAACTTGTATTAGAGCCCTTCATCACCATACAGAATTTGAGGGTGATATCTGTAATAGTTTAGGAGATATAGAACGCCAGCTAAATATTTCGCACAGCCGCCATCTTGAGGTTATGTAAATAATTGAACTAAATTAGATGGCTTTGCATTACAATGTGTATAAGCATATGCTGTTTTAAGTATCATTGCGTTTGGATGGTTAAATCGCGAAAAACGTCAATTTAAATTTCTCAACTTCGCTCGGTCGCCATGTTAGTTTTGTAGTTACCAAGTTTTTGAACTTCTCATGAAAGAATTACTGGTAGTGCCCTTTATCACCGTACAAAATTTCAGGGTAATATCAGTGATAGTTTCGGAGATATAGAATGACGGTGAAATATTTCGCACAGTCGCCATGTTGGATTGGTGAGACATAATAAAACTTAAAGGCCACGGTCGGGGTCGGCCAATATGGCAAGTTTCATTGAAATCACTCGAGCCGTTTCCAAGTTATTAGAGGGACACACACACACGCATACGCACATACATACTGTACTCACACACCGACGAAAGGTGATCTCATAAGTTTATACTTTCATAAAATGAAAAAAGGCTAAACAAGTAGTTCCGTGAAGAACTATTCAGCTTATTTTCATATATCCTACTTATGTTGATTGCCTCTGTCAACATACACACTTTCAGTTTGAATGCTGTAATAGGGTCGTAGATATTGAGAACCGTCTAAATATTTCGGTTGGTCGCCATGTTGGATTTTTATATATGTAGGCCATAGAGGTATGTACCACTTGATGACGAGTTTTGCGTAGGTTCATTATTTAAACGTTTACTTCGATTGCATGATCAATACACAATAAATATAAACACAATTATAAAATTGCGCACAGCCGCCATCTTGAGGTTATGTGAACAATTGAACTAAATTAGATGCCAGTGCATTACAATGTGTATAAACATTTACTGTACCTTATTTCACAGCGCTCAGATTGTTAAATCGCGAGAAGAATCTATAAAAATGTTTCACATTCGCTTGGCCGCCATATTCGTTTTGTATTTTACAGGTTTTTGGAAGTCTCATTGTTGAACTTCTAGTAGTACCCATTATCCCCGTACAAAATTTTAGGGTGATATCGGTAATAGTTTCGGCGATATTGAAAGCCGGTAAAATATTTCGCACAGCCGCCATCTTGAGGTTATGTAGACAATTGAACTAAATTAGATGCCAGGGCATTACAATGTAGATGTTGAGATATTTGCTGTAACGAGTTTCACTGCGATTGGAAGGTTAAATCGCGAAAAAAGTCTATTGAAAGTTACAATTTCGCTTGTCCGACATGTTCGTTTTGTATCATTTTATGGTAGTTTGGACTCTTATTTATTGGAATATAATAGTCTCTTTCTCGAAAGTCATTTTTAAGGGCTTAAAATGGCAATTTAAACCACCCTCTCTGCTAGGTGACACGCCCCCATTTCTTCCTTGAAGTTATTCTCCAAGTAATATCTTGTTTATAATAATTCTATGACTTATGCTGGGAATTTTGTTTGTGTATGTTGTTGCTCTGCATCCACATTACGATATTTATTTGTTTCCCTCCATGTTTATTGTTGTTTCTATGGAAATGAGAGTTTTTGACTTCGTGTGTTCAAAATGCCTCGTCAAAGAAAAATACAGAATATGCAAAAAGCAAAGGAGGTCCTGGGAGAAAGAAGATTATACCTGTAAATACTGAGAATAGTGTAAACAATTCGGAAACAGGTGTACAGGGTGATAATGGTGAGAGTGTGGATAGGTTATATTCTCCAAGTGTAAATATTTGTAGTGCCTCGAAACGAAATCTATATTCTACTGATGCGAGTGTAAATAGTGTGAATGAGTGTGTAGGCCTATGTGAAGATTATGACGATTCTACTACTAACAAATCATTGAATGGTAAGCTGCCGTTTGTAGTTTTATGAAGGGTAAATTTTGCGGTGTATGTGACAGCATTGTGTATTATGAAGGTATTACTGCAAGTGTCTTGAGCCTTTTACAAATATGATTCGTAACAAAATACCTAGAACAGTATTTGTAGGGTATGAAACATTGTTGATGGGTGTGTATGATGCAGTGATATCATTCCATGACGGTAGTGTGAGCAAACGTAATGTCATGAAGGTGTGAGCATGGTGACATATTGCTCCAAAATTGATACCGTCCGTGTGAAAAGGGCTGAAAGAGAGTTGGAAATCAACAAGAAAAAGTCTAGACAGCATGCCAAGCAACTTAAAAGGGCCACGGAGGATGAAGAGAACGATAATGATCTTGATTACGGACCAGCAATGTTTTGATGCCATTGGAATATCATGTTTTAAATTTAACACCAATTATACCAAAACTGATTTTTATAATATAAAGATACACTTTTCTCGGAAACTATCCAACATACATATATGTAATTTTCACTGCTTATTTGACCAATATATATACACATTATGACATTTATTCCAAGGTCCCACGTCCAATAGAAATTTGTTCATACAGTGTTTTATTTGCAAAAAAAAAAAATATTTTCAGAAAAGTTTCAAAAATGCATACAAATTACTTTTTCAATTTGAGACTCTTAAGAAATGTCACAAGAATCAAAATGAAGCCTTAAACAAGTGTGTAAAGTTTCATTCATATCGAATGGATAATATCTAAGGAACGTGAAAGTTGGTAATATAACATTGTTGGTATTGGGAGTACAGTGTCCCCTTAAGAGGTTTTTGAAGGTATCATAGGTGAACATCTAGTAGTGCCCTTTATCACCGTACGATTTTTTTTGGGTGATATCAGTAATAGTTTCAGGGATATAGAATGCCAGTGGAATAATTCGCACAGCCGCCATGTTGGATTGGT
The DNA here is from genome assembly GCA_946902985.2 of Meconema thalassinum. NCBI lineage: Eukaryota > Metazoa > Arthropoda > Insecta > Orthoptera > Tettigoniidae > Meconema > Meconema thalassinum. The sequence goes on along the minus strand of OX336389.2, from coordinate 1,161,259,206 downwards.
GAGACGTAATACAATTTGAAGGGCATGGTCGGGATCGGCCGTAATAGTGATATGACTTTTCATTCATTCGTTTATTTGCAATTATGGAGTGTGTCCCCCGGTGGCAAATTAGATATACATAACAAATAAATAATTGTACATAACAATTCACTAACAATTAAACTGGAGTATTTACACAAATAGTCAGTCTTTTCTTAAACACACCTATATGTTTGGGAAAAGGCTCTAAGACTGCGGCAGGTAGAGAGTTCCAATTATCAATGGCACGGTTTACGAAATAATATTTACCATAATTTGTTCGCTGTGGTCGGCCCTTAACTTTGAAAGGATGTAAGTAGGCTTTTCCATACGTTTGCTAAGTTCACCCCATGCTGGTTGATTTGTATACGCGTTGTACATAGCGCAGATTCTGGATTTCATCCTCCTAGCCTCAAGTGATTCCCACCCAAGTTTCTTTAACATACGGCTCACACTGCTCCTGGGATTAAAGTCACTGAGCACAAATCTAGCGGCCGTTCTTTGTACCATTTCCAACTCATTTATGAGCCCTACTTGATATGGATCCCAAATCGCCGAGGCGTATTCCAGAATAGGTCTTACAAGTGACAAATATCCTAATTCTTTAGCAAAGGTACTACTTCCTTTTAATACCCTCATTACAAAGTGCAGGGATTTGTAAGCTTTAGAAACTACACATCCTATATGACTACTCCATTTCATATCATTTCTTACGTGAACGCCCAAATATTTGCAAGAATCTTCTTCTACAAGTATTTCCGAGCCAATGTTATATTGAAAATTTTGCCTTCGCACTTTCCCTATTTTTATTAGACTACATTTTCTTGTGTTTATTTTCATTTTATTTTCAATCGCCCACTTATAGACCAGACTGAGTTTCATTGAGATCGCTCCAGCCGTTTAGATGTCATTACAGGGACACACACACACACACGGACAAAAGGTGATCTCATAAGCCTATTTTTTTCTTCATAAAATGAAAATAGGCAAAAAATGACAGGTTGGACCTTACTTTCAAGACCCAAGGGACCTGCCCTATTCTTGAAACCAAGCAGTATAATTGAATGTTCTTTTAATGAATGTAATGAGTAGTACCCTACATAAGACTCGCTATTTACCAAGTTTTGGTGTAATTTCACACCTGCTTCTCGAGGGACTACTGTAATTCTAACATTAGAAAAGTACTTCCATCCACCATCTTGAATGTATGGAAACGGTGATCTTGTGCCTCCTGCAGAGAAAGCCACTGTGAGACTATTCGTCATTTGCACTGTCATAAATAGTAAAATATTAATATTGAAACATGTAGTTCCGTGAAGACCTATACAGCCTATTTTCATATATCCTACGAATGCTAATTGACTCTATCAACATACAACATTTCAGTTTCATTGCTGTAATAGATTCGTAGATATTGAGAACCGTCTAAATATTTAGGTTGGTCGTCATGTTGGATTGTTATATAGGTAGGCCATAGAGTTATGTACTATTAGATGACGATTCTTGCGTAGGTTCATTATTCAATCGATCACTTCGATCGCATGATTAATATACAATGAATAAAAACTTAATTATAAAATTGCGCACTGCCACCATCTTGAGGTTATATGAACAATTGAACTAAATTAGATGCCAGTGCATTACAATGTGTATAAACATTCACTTTACCATACTTCACTGCGCTCAGATGGTCAAATCGTGAGAAAAGTCTATTAAAATGTTTTACATTCGCTTGGCCGCCATGTTCGTTTTGTATTTTACCAGATTTTGGAAGTCTCATAGCTGTACTTCTAGTAGAACACTTTATCACCGTACAAAAGTTTAGGGTGATATCAGTTATAGTTTCGGAGATATAGAATGCCGGTGAAATATTTCGCACTGCCTCCATCTGGAGGTTATGTAGACAATTGAACTAAATTCGATGTCAATACATTGCAATATATTTAAACATCTGCTGTGCCAAGTTTCATTGCAATTAGATGGTTAAATCGCGAAAAAACTCCTTTTGAAAGTTTTAACTTCGCTTGGCCGCCATGTTCGAATTGTATTCAACAGGTTTTTCAAGGTAGGTATACTTCTAGTAGTGCCCTTTATCACCGTACAACATTCAAGGGTGATATCAGTGATAGTTTCGGAGATATAGAATGCCGGTGAAATATTTTGGACAGCCGCCAGCTTTAGATTATGTAAACAATTGAACTAAATTAGATGCCAGTGCATTGCAATGTGCATAAAGATTTGCTGTGCCAAGTTTCATTGCACGAGAGAAGTCTATTTAAAAGTTTCAAATTCGCTTGGCCTCCATGTTCGTTTTGTAGTTAACGGGTTTTTGAAAGTCTCATAGGTGGACTTCTAATAGTGCCCTTTATCACCGTACAAAATTTCAGGGCGATATCAGTAATAGTTCCGGAGAAAGAAAATGCCGGTGAAATACTTCGCACAGCCGCCATGATAGATTGGTGAGAAGTAATAAAATTTGACGGGCACGGTCTGGGTCGGTCGTAATACTACTATGACCTTGCCAAGTTTCATTGAGATAACTCCGGCCGTTTAGAACTTATTAGAGGGGGACACACACACATACTTACACACACACGGACAAAAGGTGCTGCTATAAGCCTATTTTTTTTTCATAAAATGAAAATAAGCTAAAAATAGGCTTATGAGATTGCCTATTGTCCGTGTGTGTGTATGTGTGTGCGTATGTGTGTGTGTGCACCTCTCTAGTAACTTCTAAACGGCTGGAGCGATTTAAATGAGACTCGGTAAAGTTATAGCACCATTTAGGCTGACCCCAACCGGGCACAATCCATCATGGCGGCTGTGTGAAATATTTCACTGGCATTCTATATGTTCTATATATCTCCAAACCATTAGAGATATCATCCTGAAATTGTGTACGGTGATAAAGGGCACTACTATATGTCCATGTAACTTTCAAAAACCTGTAAAGTACAAAACGAGCATGGCTGCCAAGTGAATTTGAAACATTCTAACAGATGTTTCTCACGATTTAACCATCTGAGCGCAGTGTAATATGGTATAGTGAATGTTCATACATATCGCAATGCACTGCCATCTAACTTAGTTCAATTGTTTACATAACCTCGAGATGGCAGATGTGCGAAATTTTAAAATTATGTTTTTATTTCTTGTGTCGTTATAATGCGATCGAAGTGAGAGTTTGAATAATGAACCTACGCAATAATTTTAATCTAACGGTACATAACTCTATATCCTATATATATAATAATCCAACTTTGTGACCATCCGAAATATTTGGACGGTTCTCAATATCTACGAATCCATTACAGCAATCAAACTTATTTCTTTTATGTTCATAGAGGCTATGAACATAAGTTAACCTATGGGACTTTCAATAACCTTTTGGGCACAGATTCACAATGGCGGCGACATGAAATATAACATATTGAAATGGACGTTTCTCGCGATTTTGCCATCAGAGTGCAGTGAAACTTGGTACGATAAATGCTTATACAAATGTTAATCCTCTGGCATCTAATTTATTTCAATTGTCTTCATAACCACAAGACTGCTGCTGTGCAAAATTTTAAAATCTCGGTTTTACTTCTTGTGTACTATCATGCGATTGAAATTTGAATGCTACACGTACGCAATAATCTTCATATAATAGTACATAACTCTTAAGACCTACATATATAAATATCCAATATGGCGACTGTCCAAAATATTTAAACGGTTCTTAATATCTACGAATCTATTACAGCAATCAACCGGAATGTTTTATATTGATACAGGCAATTAACATCAGTAGGATATATGAAAATAGGCTGTATAGTTCTTCACGGAACTACTTGTTTGAAATGGTGGCTGTGTCCTCTATGCTGGGTAATAGAATTGTGACTAATGTTAGCGAGGTCTCTTATATGATACTCTGTTACAAAGTTTACTTAAATATTTTGGCACCCTAAAGTAAACTTCGGAAGAGAGGAGTATCATATAAGAGACCTCACTAGCATAGAGTCATAACACTATCACCCAGCATATAGTGCACGGCCACCACATTGAAAATATAATTATTTTATTTATTCGAGTCAGAAGCAATTACATATTATATGCAATACACTAAAAAGAAGAAAAAAGTCTCAGGTTAGATGATCTTTGCCCAGAAATGGGCCACTCCCATAGCTCTATCACAACTTTCCATTAACTCTTGTGTTAACCAAGACTAGGGGCACAGCTCACAGGAACACAAATGTAAAATTATCTGCCTCTCACTAAAATCGCAGAGTTCGATCCCTGTAGATATCTCCATTTATGAAGATAAGCTCTGAATCTACCAACATCACTCCGAAGTCTATTGAGTGATCGCCAAGTTTCCCAGTTGGCGGCGAGGCCTGTTGTAAGGCTCTTTTTAGCCTTCATCCACTCTAATGGTGTAGTGGATTGCCATAGCTATGTCCTAACTACTTCAGGTTTAGCAGTGAGCATTGTTGTGTTGGGGGTGCAGCTGATTCCTGCACGTGGTGCCCCTGTATATGTATCTGGCATAGAATCACAGTACTGAACTGAACATCAGCCTTCCAGAAGCACTTCAGTGTGTTTACAGAAGAAAACATAATATCGATAATCCACTATTTATTACAGTGACAATGACGAATGGTCTCACAAAGGCATACGATCAGCGTTTACATACATTCAAGACGGTGGATGGACGTACTTTTCTAATGTTAAAATGAAATTGATTCCTTTGGATGCAATAGATGAATTACACTTAAACCTAGATAAATCTAACAACTCTTAACGTTCATTACAAGCAGGGACGGATCTAGGGGAGGGCGAGGAGGGCGGCCGCCCAGGGCCCAGCGGTCCGTGGGGGGGGGGGGGCGTCTTGGATTATTTTAAATTTAATTAATTAATTATACTTTTTAAACTAATTCACAATTTATATTCCTTTTTTCAGTGCAGCTATAACCTCCCGTGACCTTTTAGCAAGTTTAGATTTCAGTGAAATAATTGAAGATTTCAGCCGGGAAAAAGTCGCAAAATAATATTTTAATATTTCATAGTTTACATAATCATCTTCAGGGGGAATTAAAGGTTTCTTTCATATTGTAAAAAAAAAAACACTCAATTCGGTTTCACAGTGTTTGAATTGATATGGGGAATGGATTTCCACACATACATGGCCACTATTTGCAAACTATTGGGCTGATGACCTTGTAGTCATTCATAAGATGCTTTCCACAAAAAGGCATGTTGTTGCAAAATCTGGTAGAGATCAAATTATTAGGATGGTCGTAATTTGCTTTAAGCTTTTAACATTTGGGTGGCCGTTATTCCGTTTCCGTCAAGATGGCGGCGATATAAAACATGACACTGAGGTGCCATTTGGTAGTGCTACCTCTGTACCAAATTTCGTTCAATTCGGTTTCACCGTGTTTGAATTGATAGGGGGAACCGATTTGCACACATACTTGGCCACCATCTGCAAACTATTGGGCTGATGATCTTGCAGTTTGGTCAGAATATGCTTCCCACATAAAGTTATGTTGTTGGAAAGTTTGGTAGAGACTAGATTATTAGGTAGGTCGTAATTACATTTTAGCTTTTAACATTTGGGTGGCCGCGATTACCTTTCCGTCAAGAAGGCGGTGATATAAATCATGACACTGAGGTGCCCTTTGCTAGTGCTACCTCTGTACCAAATTTTGTTCCATTCGGTTTCACTGTGTTCGAATTGATAGGGGAATCGATTTTCACACAAATATGGCCGCCATCCTCAAAATATTAGGCTAATGACCTATTAGTTTGGTCAAAGGATGCTCCCTCCATAAAGGTATGTTGTTGCAAAATTTGGTAGAGATAGGATGATTAGGTTAGTCGTAATTCGATTTAAGCTTTGAACATTTGTGTAGCCGCCATTACGTTTCCGTCAAGATGGCGGCGATATAAAACATGACACTGAGGTGCCCTTTGCTAGTGCTACCTCTGTACCAAATTTCGTTCCATTCAGTTTCACCGTGTTTGAATTAATAGGGGGAATCGATTTTGACACAAAGATGGCCGCCATCCGCAAACTATTAGGCTACTGACCGATTAATTTTGTCAATGGATGCTTCCTCTATAAAGGTATGTTGTTGAAAAATTTGGTAGAGATCGGATGATTAGGTTAGTCGTAATTCTATTTAAGCTATGGACATTTGTGTGGCCGCCATTACGTTTCCGTCAAGATGGCGGCGATATAAAACATGACACTGAGGTGCCCTTTGCTAGTGCTACCTCTGTACCAAATTTCGTTCCATTCAGTTTCACCGTGTTTGAATTAATAGGGGGAATCGATTTTGACACAAAGATGGCCGCCATCCGCAAACTATTAGGCTACTGACCGATTAATTTTGTCAATGGATGCTTCCTCTATAAAGGTATGTAGTTGCAAAATTTGGTAGAGATCGGCTGATTAGGTTAGTCGTAATTTGATTTAAGCTTTGAACATTTGTGTGGCCGCCATTACGTTTCCGTCAAGATGGCGGCGATATAAGACATGACACTGAGGTATCCTTTGCTAGTGATACCTTTGTACCAAATTTCGTTCAATTCGCGTTCACCGTGTTCGAATTGATAGGGGGGGGGGGGCAGACATTCAGAGTACACACACTCACACACACAAACACACACATACTCTCACACACACACACACACATACACACACACACACACACACAGACTTTTTTTCTCCCTGTGTTGATCTCATAAGTCTACTTTCATTTTTTGTAAAAATCGAGAGTAGGCTAAAAATGTACTGTGGTGTATTCACAATATTGGATCTATTCTTTATTTTATTATTATTGCCAAACTATTTTCCATTTGATTTGATATTTTTCTATTTCCTATTGTTGTGGGCTCCTCCTTATCATATCGCCCAGGTCCCCGCAAGGCCTGGATCCGCCACTGATTACAAGAACATTCAATTATACTCCTGTGAAAGTACAAAGAGTTATAACTATACCCGTGCATATAAAAGAATGTAGGCTACAAGTTCTTTACTGAACATCTTGTTTTAATTTGTGCAATCACGTGGGATCACGCTCACGACATGGCATGGCCACACCGTTACCAAATCATCAATCGAATATAAAGTTTACCTAAACATGTTGTCCTGTGCTGTAGGAATGTTTCCGTCGTAAAGAGACGTCACCAAATTATTACCTCGTCACTTTTTTTTTTTTTGAAGACAAATCCTGACTTTGCTTTCCGTCGCTAACTGTTCCATGTATTTCAATTACCCAGGAGCTGCTGACCTCCGGCTTAATATAACTTGTTAATTTTTTTCTGGCATGACAAATCGCATAATTGCATGATTCTTAAAGTACGTTATCAATTTTTTGACCTAATGTAGCTCAATATGCTTATGGGGTTTAAATGGTGTGGGTGGTGAAAATATAATAAATTAAAACTATATGACTGAATTACATATAGAAAATCATAATTTTTAATTGATAAGAAGACTGGCTACAAAAGGTTTGAACTCTTGCATGCATTATTGTGTATATTCCTCGGGTGGCAGTGAGCGTGACCAACCCGATTAGCGCCCATTCTTTCAGTCGAGCTTGGGACGGTCCGGCACTGCCCACCTATCCAGAGATCAGGACGGCTCATTGGGCATCTGATACGCGCTCACCAGATATGAGAGGCATGAATGTCACTAGGGCCTGAGCATGAACCAGTAAATGCTGAAATCTTTAACAACAAGCCGATTTCTTCATTACAATCCTGTCATCGTATTTTATAGCACGTCATGTGTTTGGTAAGAAAGGTCCCTATTAAGTGGTCTATATCGTGGCGCAGTGGTTGTCACCGTGGGGGTTCGAGTTCGATTCTTGACATTACCAGGAAATTTAATTCTTGTCTGAGGGCTGGAGTGGGGCTCACTCAATCGTGTGAAGCAGAACTGAGAAGAGATGCGTTCTATTCCTACCTAATATATCCTGGGAGTGTTTTTTCTAAGGATTCCCACTTCCACTTAAGGCGCGTGTTTGGATGGTACCTAAGTTAATATCACGTTCATCTCCCACCCAAATTCACACACACTAATACTTCCATCACAATGACACAATTCATCCGACAGATTCAACAACCACGATGTCACATAAAATGTAAATGAATCCACAACAACTTACTTTCAAGTGATTCAAAGTCTTCGATTAAGAGACATATCCTGTTACCCTCTCCAACTTGGTTGCCTCTAAGCATTGTGATATTGCGGCTACCATGAACTTTCATTTATTATTTACAGAAGTGCCTATCATCTCCGGAACGTTTACATTACATATATGCAGACTCATTCGTCATACACTTGTATTTTTATTTTTAACTGAGGTCTCGCTGAGCGGAAGTATACGGGTATGGATAACGTGCATGTGATGGCTCCATCCCACTGGCTTCGCAGACTTCGACTGCTTCCGTTCACAAACAATGAAATCAAGCTCACTCTGTGTGTTTGTTACATGCGTTTGTTTCTCTGCAGGAGAACTGTTCAATTACTCGATTCAAGTTATAATTCTCCTTCGATCATATGGCACTGAATACATACTTTTAATCGTGCATTTCAATGGAAGAGATATAAAACCAAGTCATCTACAAGCAATCAACCATTCTTTATTCTGTCATTAAGCATAGACTATGCAATATACATTGTCACACACATGTTTTATACAAATAATTACATACATATATATATATATATATATATATATATATATATATCAGTTTTAGTACATAATATTTCCAGAAATCTTAATTAAATACCGATTACTTACATTTCAAAGTACTGCTTAGTTGAATAAATAAGATGTTGTAAGAGCCATTGCTTCAGTTTTGTCCTAGATATATTATTAGGAAGAACCTTTACACTACTGTCGACCGAAGTATTATGTGTACTCGAGTTTGAAGGTTGTTTGTGAAGTAACCAATAGACCTACATAAAATCCAATAACATCATCATCTTCGTCGTTCTCTGTTCGGTCTAGCTGTCTGCCTCTCACCAAGGCGGTCCGGGTTCGATTCCCGGTCAATGCATGTGAGATTTTCGAAGTGAAATGCCATGTCCTGTGGTTCGGATTCCACGTAAAAAGGAGGTCCCGTGGCTCATAATCACAAGATTCACGGTCACGTAAAACTACAATCTTCCTTCCTTTTTCGTTCTCTGTTACGTTACTTCATGTAGGTTTGGAATGTTTAGTTTATATTTTAATATTTGTTATCGCATTTGGAACACAAAAAGTGTCTGTTTTTAAGCGTGTTTCAACCATGCGTCACATTTAAGAATTAGTATCTCACAAATCCGTCATCAAATCGAATCCACATTTCAACACAATATACATTGGAATGTATAACTGGTTTATTAATTTCAAAATGTTGTGTATCCAAGAAACAAAGTTGATATCATTTTTGTAAGGTAACTTTTTTCGGCTCGGGGTCGATGGAAAATGTAGTTCTTGGTCGCGTTGTAATCCTTAAACATCAAAACGGTGTGCTGTATGACTGTGAAATACGTAAATTAATTCACTTCTTTTATATCGGATTGTATTTGTACGGGGAAATAAGACATGGGTCACCAGCTAGCCGCTCCGGGAAATGCTGTACAGCGTTGCTGAGATAGAGCCCATCGCTTCTGAACGAGGCGCACCATAACGCGTGATGAGCTCCATCTTGTATAAGGATTACACCTCGACCAAGAACTACATTTTCCAACAACCCCGAGCTGAGAAAATGTTACTGTACAAAAATAACAACTTTGTTTCTTGGACACTCAAAATTTTGAAATTAATAAACAAGTTATAATTACAACATTCCAACGTATATTGTGTTAAAATTTGGATTCGATCTGATGACGGGTTTGTGGGATAATAATTCTTGAATGTGACGCATGGTTGAAACACGCTTAAATACGGGCACGTTTTGTGTTCCAACTGCGATAAACAGTATTAAAATATACATTAAAAACCTACATGAACTAACGTAAAATAGAACGACGCAAATGATGATGTTATTGGATGTTATGTATGTCTATTGGTTACTTCGCAAACAACCTTCAAACTTGAGTGCACACAATATTTTGGTCGACAGTAGGTGGTATTCTGTTGAAAAGCTTCAACGGATAAATTGAGTGACCTGCCTTTGTTGTTCTGCAACCTACAATAGGGTAAATCCACCTGATTTCTACTCCTAGTGTTGTGATTATGCAAGTCAATGCGGTATTTAACATCTGTGATTTGAACTTTACACAATGCATTAAAATGTAAAAATTAATTATTGTCGTAATAGAATTATCAATAAACAAGAGTTTTCAATGTGTACCTGGTGGAGACTTAGATATAAGACGTAGAGCCTCTTTTTGGATTTCAAGAACCTCTGAGATTCTACTGAAATTTCCCCATAGTAAAATTCTATATTGCACAATGTTTTGAAGATCTGCAAAGTATGCATTTAACAGGAAATTTCTTGGAACTTTCTCAATGAAGGCTCTTAATAAATGCAGTACCTTTGACAATTTCCTTGTAATATAATCAATATGTGCATCCCAAGAGAGATTAGCATCCAAATAAATTCCTAACAGCTTGACAGGGTCATTTTCTTCATTAATTTGATGAGTAAAACTAAATATCAATGTTTGAGTTTTGTTGAAATTAAGAAATAGGTTATTTGCTGGAAACCATTCCATTGCTGAAAATGGGTATCCTGTCAAACTTTGTCTACAGTATTAGCGTTTGTTATGAAAGTTGCATCATCCGCATATCGGACTGAAGTGGCTGTAGAGTTCACATTATAAACTAGATCATTTATTAGCACCAAAAACAAAAAATGGGCTCAGAATTGAGCCCTGTGGGACACCATGTTTAATATAAAGATTAGATGACCTTACACCTTCCACTTAAACTGCTTGTTTACTACCACCTAGGTATGACCTCAGGATATCAAGCAGTAATGTATTTTTAATCAGATTTGGATGGGGCACACAATCAAAAGCCTTGCTAAGATCGCATAACGTAATCTGAGTAAGCTTTTTGTTTTACAAAGCAAAGAATATGTCGCACCCATGCAAGAAGACTGCCACAAGTCAAAAATTGTCTATTTTGAGTTATATATGTCCTTTTCCGGTTCCAAGACTGCCACAAGTCTAAATTTAATATTTGACTATTATTTGACATTGTAAGGCAGTATACACACTGCCCATAAAATGCAGCGCAAAGTTTGTAAACTGCCACAATTTGTGTTGTGGCAGTATTTAGATGAGCAGTTGCATTGATGGTAAGTCACATGTGTTATTGTTACACGGGAAATAGTGCCACAAGTCGAAATGTGGCTATTAATGAAGAAATGGAAGATTTTAGATCGACTTTCACACAAACAAGCATGTTATAATGCTAGATAAGGCTACGGCTACTTATGCTTCGTGAAAGGTACGCCATGACCTGTTTTCTCTAGCCTCAAAGAGTGAATCCCTCCAAATTTAAACAAGGATGATCAACATTAGCATCTCAATCAGAGTTCTTCTCTGCGCTATTTCTGAATTTAAGATAAGGGATCTCATGTCTCTCTGCCGGCTTCGATTCCCGACTCTGCCAAGATTTTTTATACTTTCTCTCTTCGGGCATTATTTCCACAGTCCTAACCATCTAAGCCATTTGATCCTCAAGACAATAGCTTCTATCACAGTAATAATAATGGCTTGGCTTCAAAGTCAGGAAATATGGATGTCATAACTGTTAGAAATTAGTAAGTTAATGTCAGATTTGATCATCATATAGGGACAATGGCTGTGAATATTGTCGATGCAGATTATGACAATCTTGTGGGTGATCCAATATTCCCGATGCTATCACGATGTTATCAATTAAATACATAACCTAACCATCGCCTCCAAAATAAATGATATTAAGAAAGGCAACATAGTCATAGCGTTTCGTGACTTTGAAGAAAGAGAAGAGGAAAGAGAACCAAATTAGTCTAGTTTGATTCCTTCTCAATACCATTCCTACTACCAAGGACTAAAAAGTTCTGTATTGGAGAAACAATAGAGTGCAACCTGTAGGAAATGTGAAAGAAGGTATAATAAATTAATTTAATTTGACCATGCTTTGAACGTAAAGTTCTGGAAAATGGTACGCAAGTAATTAATGCAATGTTCCTTTCTTTCAAGTAGTAAATTCGTGAACACTCAATAGTGTAGGTTAAGATATACATCAGGAACCCACAAAATGAATTTGTAAGAATGCAACTTCTTATTTATAAAAACAGTTATTTGTAAACATGCTCTAACATCAAGAAAAATATTCACAGATGACATTGTATTTGTAAGCCAATTCTTTCTGTAACTTGCATAATAATTGCTTGTAAAACATGATGTATAGCCTAGTGAAAGGGTGCCACAACTACAGTACAGTATATAACAGACCGTAAAACTTGCATTATATCATGGCGAAAGAGTGCCAAAACTCAATAAATATCATAATAGGCAACTTCTTTCTAATTTACCTTTATATTGGTATGCTTAAAATAAAATCCTATACATGAGGGCCAATTCTACAAAATATTGAAAAAATTGCAATTCATTTGAATTAATTACAGCAATTTAAAAATTTTAGAGCTCATTATCTCAGAACTGGGTTTTTGACTTGTGTCAGTCTTCTTGCAGGGGTGCAATGTGTTCAAGCAGTGAGTCAATTGCTCCATTAGTTGATTTACCTAATCGAAATCCAAACTGTTTCTCGCATAAGAGATTTATAGTATCAAAAAAATCTACCAGTTTCCCAACCATAATATTTTCAAGAATTTTACCGGATACTGGGTCAATTGAAACTTGCCGTTAATTGCTCAGTACATTGTGTTAGCCTTTTTAAATACTGGAATTACTCTTGAATACTTTTGAGTTTCTGGGAACACTCCTGTTTCCAATCTGTCCTTAATACACATAGTAAGAGATACCTAAATGAACATGATCAATTACTGATTTCAAAAAATTATTTGATTTGCCGTAGATGTCTTGGCTGTATGAAGCTTTAAGTTTGTTCACCAGCCTTTTAACTTCATACATATAAACAGCCTTCCACCTAAAATCAAATTTTGGAACTGCATGGGCTTGGGCAATCAAGTCCATAAAATCATTGAGGAATCAGCTATCTTTTCATAAACATCTACTGACTGAATAAAATTGTGATTAAATTCATCAGGGCATATGTAGTTTTTTGTTTTTCCCTAATTCTGTTACTCTCCTTATTAATTACCTGCCTTGCTGCTTTGTGTTTATTGACTGCTCCAGCTATAACAATTTCATTGGCTTCCAACTTTGCTATAAGTACTGCTTGAATATATTGTTTCCTTAATATCTTATATAAATCTACATACTCCTTACTACCATTCTTTGATATTATTTAGCATAACAGGACTTGTTTCGTCATATTCTCCAACTTTTCTGAGTACCACTTAAATCGAGTTATTAGGCCAGAATTTTCACTACAGGTAGGCCTAATATTACGTTCGTTTAACTAGAGGAAATCCCTCGTCAAACAATGTGTTTGAAGAAGCGATCACATTTTCTTCCATTGATATTTTGAATTCCGCCAATCAAGCCCCCCCCCCCCCATCTACATAATTTAACCTTGTTATAAATTCTAGCGTTTTATCTACCGAAAATATTCGCTTGAAAACGGATTCTTTGGCAATTTTTCTGGGTATAGTGTTTCTTAGCTTCAGCCAAAGAGCTTGATGATCTGAGCCTAGCCCAATCATGACCATGTCAAGTGTACCAGTGTTAGAATGGTTTACATCAATATATGTCACGATATTATCAAGGACTGCTTTTCCCCCTAGTCGGTCTGTAGTTGGCACTATACAAATTAAAAGAACGCATCGAATGTAGAAAATATTGATTTTTTCTCTTATCTTGTGTTACATCAAGATTGATATCTCCACAGATACATACCTTAAACCCATTTTATGAAACCAACTTTAACAACAACTTTTCCATATGTTCAAGAAAAACATCTACATCCCCATTGCGAGAATGATATTTTGAAACAACAACCAAATTTAGATCATAAATGAGCACTGCAACAACTTCAAAATCTAATTCCACACATAAGAATGAGATATCTATTACTTTACATTTCAAAGCACTCAATGTAAACACTGCCACGCCCCCACTTTTGTCGATTGCAGTATATAACCATCTAAATGAAACACACAATATATTTATAGAATTCTTAGTTAAGAATATATCCAACAGTTCACATTTATTATGAAACTCGTAAGGCCTGTAAATGAATAAAGTATTACGTATTCAGGGTTCTGGTCAGAGGATCGTAAGTTCCTTGTTTTTATTATTGTTGTTGTAACATTTAGGAACTTGGACATTGTAGTCATTGGCCTTGTGTACTTGGGTAGGTGTTGGATATTCTAATAAATTGCGTTATTGTGGTTTAAATGTGTATTGGTGTAGGAGGTAGCCGTGGTCTTACGCTGGGAACCATCCAGGCATTTTCCTCGAGTAGTTGTGGGAAATCATGATATAACTCTTTTTGGATGCCTGAGATGTTAATCAGTTTTTCCTCAAGAGTTTGGGTTTATCCCATATCAACCCACAGACCAGAAGTCAATTTCTTAGCAGAACCGGGAATTGAACCAAAGGGGTGAAACAGCCAAGAAAGCTATCCACAACACCACAAACAAGGTGGTCGGAGCTAAAGCAGGCAGGCTTGACCAAGTTTCAGGTCAATGAATAATGACCACTGACCACCGGAACATGTTAAGGATTATAGAGACCCGATCAACATTGTATTATGCGACGACGAGAGTACTCAGACAGGTGTGTGTGTCTATCCTTATTCAATATCTTCTGATCTACCGGGTGAGTTAGCCGAGGTCGTTACGGCGTGGCTGCAGACAGTCGCTCACATCCGGGAGGCGTGGAGGTTCAAATCCCCCCACCGGCAACCTTGAAGATGGTTTTCTGTGGTTTCCCACCTTCCTTCCAGGCAAATGCCAGGGTTGGTCCCTAACTATAGGGCACAGCCGCTACCTTCCAATTCCTAGTCCTTACATTAGCACTTTCCCCCACAGGCAACACTCCACACGTGGTGGTACTTGCAGGTCACCAAATGGGTGTACGTATATAAGCAGCTACACAACTCTGGTGAGCCGAACATGTCCTCGGACACTCCCGGCACTAAAAGCCATAAGCAAAAAAAAAAAACCTTCTGATCTGACAGATGGGATCGAATGAAACATGGTAATAACTTAGTCTTCCTTGCACGCTTCTAATTGTCCATTTTCATTTTCATAATTATTCACAATCCCTTATTGTGGCGCTCTGGAATTTTTAACCAACTTTCTGTATCTTGGAAACTCGAGAAGCAATCGACATGTAAATTAGCAACGATGTAGATTATAATAAAATACGCATACATATTATGTCTACTAGAATTCAAAGGAAAACTAACATACAGAAATTTAAAAAAATATATATTCTGTCTTGCATTCGTTATCAAATAATATAAATGCTTTTGAGACGGCCAGCACGATAATTGGCGGGGAGTATCATTGATCTATTCACACCTACTAACCTGGTAAAGGTTAAGCAGATCAATTATACATGAAGCCAGCCGCGGTAGCCGAGAGCGCTGACGCGCTACCTCGTGCCTCGCTGGTATCGGGAGAACGTGGGCTCAAATCCCACCTCGGTCATCCTGAAAATGGTTTTTCATGGATTTCCATCCTCATACCCAGGCAAATGACAGGATGGTATCTTTCAACAGGTCAATGGCCGACTTCCTCCAAAAATCCCTTCCCTTACCCTTCCTTAATTAGACACAAGTTAGCTGGTGCCTGGGCAGAATAATGGAATAATGGATAAAAAATACGAGCCTTACAACAGTCCCATATGATGTGTAACACCTGACATAGAAGAAACCTCACGTGAAATTGTTGGTACACCGGTATTTTATGCTATTATTGGCACAAATATTAATCTATTGTAAAAGGGAGTGTTTTACAGATATTGTAGTTTTTAATACGGAACTCATTTTATTAGATGATTTGTAGTTTCCACCAGCACTAGCCTAAATAAAGAAAACGATATGGATCATCTAGATTAATAGACGCGACACCGCTCATAACCTTACATTCCTTATAAACAGGTCCTCTTCATTCACAGACCAACACGTAATTTCATATGGATTCTGTTAAAATGAGTCATATTGATATGATAAATATCGTTTAAAATGATAATCTGGTAGCAAAAATGTCTACCCCGTCCGGGATTCGAACCCAAGATCTCTTGATTCACAGTCATAAGCACTAACCCCACGGCTATTTCGACTACGCAAATTTTCTGCACAAGATGGTGAATTATTTCCACGTTCCAATAATACTGCATTACGGAATTAAGTTTCATTTATATTTTGCTTGTTTCGATAACGTTCCTGCGTGAAATTGAGTTTAAAATGCCTTATGAATCGGCCCTTCTTGTGAGTACAGAGAATGTTTTCAGTAATAGTTCATGAAGGCTTGCTCAATTCTCGTATAACCACAACGATTATATTATATTGATGACTGCATTACCGTTATGTGGGTTAATATTTGAATAGCCATTGTGCAGAAACATAATACCGGCAATGCCGACTACTTACAATGTTTGATATTAAGGCATTTTACCATTTAAATACTGATACGAAGACTTCGAACATGTACCATTTCATTTGTTTCAATCACTTGACACCAGAGTTCACATGCGCGTTTTCCGTTCAGTATGTCATATACATTCCACATGGCCGAGAGTACGTCATGGTATCAATTTCCGACACCGCGCGCTCATTGTTTCTCGTACCACTGCCAGCTGGGTCTTACCACTGCCCGCTGGATCGATCGATCGAGTTGGCAGTGCATCTTATACTTCCGATCGTTTCACCACTGCCAGCTAGTATACTTCCGTTCGATCGATCGAGCGGGCAGTACATACTTCCGTTTTACACCACTGCCAGCTAGTACACTTCCGTTCGATCGATCGAGCGGGCAGTGCATACTTCCGTTCGATCCACCACTGCCAGCTCGATCGTTCCGATCCACTTCCGTCTCCAATTTTCAAAATCACTCCCACAAAACTATCCAGCAACCGAGCGGAAGGATGTTACACATCAAAAATTCCACATCCAGTGAATCAGAACTTAGTGGAAAACCTTCCGCGAATATTGAACGCTGGAATAGTAGCAAGCATAGGTCCTACGCACTATAAGACACCTCTCTGGCGTCTTTGGAACTTATAGCAATGAGTGTCGGGATACACTTGGCCGAAGAGTACTCTTTCTTACTTACTTACTCCTTGACGCTACGGTCCTTGCAGAACCTTGGTCTCCACAACTATCTTCTTCCAAAGCTCTCTGTCGATTGCCTTGGTCCTCCATCTCCTGACTCCCATCGTACGTAGATCGTCCTCCACTTCCTCGATCCGCCGCTTTCTTGGTCTACGTCTATGTCGTCTACCTCCTGGATGCCCCTCCAGCACTTTTAGGTTCTCTTATTTCCTCCATTCGATGGACATATCCAACCAACGCACTCGAGCAGTCTTTGCTACCGTTACTATATCCTGTTCATTGTTCAGGTCTCTAAGCTCCTGATTTGTTCTAATGCACCATCCCAGCTCCGTTTTAACTGGTCCAAAGATCTTCCTCAGTACATTTCTTTCCCATGTCATTAACATATTTTCTTCTGTTTTATTTAATACCCAAGTCTCAGCTCCATATATAACCACTGGTCGAATGACAGTTTTATAAATAGTAACCTTAGCTTTCCGTGATACTTTGATACTTGCCTGCTTCTTAATGTCGGAACTAGTACTAGTATTACTTTGTCCGACCCCGATTGTGCACATCAAATTTTATTACGTTTCACCAATATAACATGGTGGCTGTACGAAATATTTCACCGACATTCTATATCTCCACAACAGTAACGGATATCACCCTGAAATTTTGTACGGTGATAAAGGGCACTACTGTAAGTTCACGTACGTTACTTTCAAAAACCAGCAACGTACACTACGAACAAAGTGGCCAAGCGAATTTGAAACATTTAAACGGACTTTCCTCGAGATTTAACCATCCGAGCGCAGTGAAACGTGGTACAGCAAATTGATATACATATTGTAATGCACTGACTACTAATTAAGTTCAATCTATCACAGATCTTCAAGACGGCAGCTGTGCGAAATTTTAATATTAAGTCTTAATTTTTTGTGTCTTAACCATGCGATCGAAGTCAGCGATTGAATGACGAACCTACGTGTTGTACCCGAGAAGCTCATTTGAAGGATATTACTTTAGAACCATTAATGGAGGAACCAAGGAAGATGATAAAAATAACTTTAACTTGAGTACTGCAGATGTGTTACTCTTTGAACTCTTAAATATCGCCAGAGGATAATTTCTACAAACTGAATGTAGATGTAAAGACTTGAAATTCAATATTGAAGAGGCTATTTAAATTGAGGATTTTTCGACTGGTGGAAGGTGATATTTTCATGCCACGAACATCTTTTGGCAAAATGCAGTTGCTCAACGTGGCGGAATTGACTCTTGACTCGAGCAGTCATGTCCGGAAGAGACAGTTTTTCTAATCGTATTCCCACACGAGGGCGGATGGAGTTTTCTTGTGTGATGTAAAACGTGGTTATTTAAATCTGAGCGAATCTGCTGTTTTTGCCGACGCTATTGTTTGTATTGGAAGTGTAATTGTACACGTATAAGGCTGAGTGAGCCGTTTGTAAAAATAGTAAATGTGAATTATGGTAAAAGTTAGTAGAGTCAAACTGAGGACTCAGGACGGCCACGTGGTGTGGAAAAGTGCATAAGGAGAGTATTTATATAATATTGGAGAGAACACGGTAGTCTGATAAGTCAGAGGACCATGGAACCAAACGCTAAACAGTTTAATTTTACGAGATTTGCAATTTGACGTGAAAAATCACGTGGACTTTTAGTGATTTTGCCAATATTAGAATCATTGAGGTGACGCTGAATGACCAGTGTCCAGAGTCTGTGGCAGAACATGGCCAATGTTGCAATCTGTCTGCAAATATAAGAGTAAAACCAGTGCTTAGTTTTTATATAACAGTCGAAACTGTAAGTAAATTCTGTGAACAACCATCATGGAATATCTAACCAAATATACGTGGTATAATCCCCAACTGGAGACCATGAGGATGATGGAGTAGACAAATATGCCTTGGGGATACCAATATTGAATCAGCCATGAGACGCAGGAAGAAGAAACACCTAAGCTCAGGCGAGCGGAACACATAGTCACTCACACCAATGGTAACCACGCCAGAATAATGCTCAAACTAAATACACCGTGTCCGTGAGTTGTAATTCAATCTCTGTAGAGGGCTAGGGGCTCGTAGAGTAGTTTTAGAGACCACATTTACGCACGACTTTATATAGGCAGGGAAAATGTAGTTAGCCTAATTAAATCTTTATTCAACAGCTTTGATAACAGAACAGGTCATGCATTGCTAATCATCAATTATTCTTGTATAAATTTAGCCAGGAGATAATTCCAGGAGAGGTCTAAGTAGACCACATGTGATTTTGTAGTGGAGTATTTTTCATCTCCAAATGTGTGAGATTATATTTATTTTTACCTGCAAATGTACGCAGAGAATTCCACATTTTCAGTTCAGCGATGTATTTTCTTTATTTAATTCCACAATAAACCAGCGGAATATCTTCAGTCCTAAGCTTTGGACAATTATTATATTTGATAGGCTTGAGCTAAGTCATGTATAAAATATTTAAAAAACTTCTACGGATCATTTCAAAGTGTGTGGAGAAACACACCGTTTCTATCTGGTTACGATTCCAAGAGCTTTGGAATAGCCCATAACATCTTACGATGAAGCGATGTTTTGATCACTGTATTTGCGTCAGTTGAAAGGAATGAGAGTGTTATTTTATGTCTGTGTTTGTCACAGCTAACTTGATTTTTACGCCTGTAATATTTACAAGGCAGTGGACACGTGATATTGCCTCGCGCAAACTTACTTCATTCTGCATACCTGTGAGTTTTGTGCCAAGGCCATGCACTGGTTTAAAGACGATTACAATATGTGAGACGACTAACTGAATGATAGAAGGCTTTTTCTTTCCTTGAAAAATGTCCTGTGTTCGAGGAAATTAATGAGGTCACAGCCAGCTTAACGCTGTACATTTTCCTTTTATATCAGAGTAACTTTGTTTATTTAAACTGGGTTTGTAAAGTGTTAGGAGAAGTTTTAGGCCATGATTTATATTACGATGAATGAAATGACAGATTGACTCCATTTTCCAGTACTGATGACCTTAAATGTATAATGTAGGGTGAATTTTGTGTTTAATACAGTACATGCTTTATTCCTACGAGGATTTTCCGCTATTAGGGCGATGTGTTATTGATTATAGGTGACATGAGGCCATTTTTGCCCAGACAACCAAGGTTATAATGAGCTATTAGAGCCATTGTATGACATCAGTAGGACGTAGTGTTATGTGGATCAACTACGTGTACGATTTTAGAGCTGTTTGCTCATATTTTGATGGTGTTACTGAAGAGTCTTGCTACTAGTTAGCACATGCAGTGGAGTTGTTAATTATTCTTTGTTTCTATGCACAATGAGGGAATAATTTATTACCTAATATTCAGCATTAAAAATCATGGAATGTAATTCTTTAACTAATACTCAACCTAATACTGAAACCTAATTAACTCTTGTTTGTTTTTCTGATGCTTTGGATTTGTTGACGTTGCTTTCGGCGATGTTATTTCTTTCTTCGACCGCTTGTTAGCCATACTGGACACATTAGGACAGTTGTTCACCCTTCTTTTGAGACGACTGATTGTAATTGCGGTGAGAACCTGAAGGCATCGGTGATTAGGAATCACGCGATGTGAGCCGTATTTGTAACTACGCTTTTGCCATCCTAACGTTCACATGCAGATGGCGATTTAATGTTAACAACATTAAGTATGTGAAGGCAGGCATTCGAAATGGAAATAAATTATAGGAGTGCAATATTTATGTTCTGTTGTATGCCCATTTTATGTACCCTGTGTGTATTAGTAAGATGGTTTTGTTTGTTAGGTTTAAAGTCATGCATATCTTTGTTTGTTTTCTTTGGTGTAGGCGCATCTCGCCTACAGTTTAATGTTAAGATAAGGTTTAGCTAACAACATTAAAAACAACGTAAAATGTCGGAAGTGATACCACCATAACTTAGATATTTTGCTATAGTCGACGTATAAATTCACTTGTTTTGCTGTAGATTCAGGATGTGATTATTATTATATTCATGAATCCTTGTAGTGCTTCGGGTTTATTTACGTATCACATTCCTAGCTTGATTGCAATTTAATTAATTTGTGAAAGGTCTTCGAGAGGGTTTAGCTTGAATTAAGTTGAGGGTTTAATTGATTGTTTATTTAATTTTTTACTCACAATTGCGGATTAGCCGATTTATACCCTCCGAAGTAGGTTAGGGATTTGCTCTTGATGAATGTATTGTTGATTTTTTACTAAAGACTGGACTATTAATTGCTAAGTTTTTGGGGGTATGTTCTCTTTGGGCTGTTTTTTATAACCACTGACCTCTCACCCAACCCGACACAACCCGGCTGTAGCAATCTCGTGTGGGCTAGTCTGAGAACATTTCCCTCCTCTGAGTATGAGGTTTCGATGGATGGGGGCGTCGAGAAGGTAGTTGGTGGTCTGCGGTCCCCCGGCATTCCTGTCTGATCGGGCACAGTATATATCGGCATTCAATCTCGTAGAAATGTAAAAATTCAATTTGGCGACGATCCGTATTATTTAGACGGTTCTCAATATCTACTAATGTATTACAGCAAACTAAAATTTTGTATTTTGATAGGGGCATTTAACATAAGTAGTGTATATGAAAATAGGCTGTTTAGTTATTCACGAAAATACTTGATATTCAGTTAAAGTGGAATGTATTAACATACACCACCTAAGATAACTTCTCTTCCCTATACATTCTGATTGACTGAAGAGTGTTTCACATAGAAAATAAAATGGCAACACAGAAAAAAATGGCTTCTAAGTTTTCTATGGCGGAAATGAACCAAGCGCAAGTAATTAGAAATAATGCCGGACTCATCTGGAGTACTATGGTAGCCAACTCACGTTCTACTAGTTGTGTTCCTCAAGAGAGGTGGAATTTTTTACTGGTAGAGTGAACTTATTTATTCAGTGTAACTTTCCTGTACATAATTTGTAGTGTGCTTCTCTTAAATTATAACTGGCATTCGTAATGATTTTCAAATAAGGCCATATATTACTCACACTATTATATATTGCAAAAAGTGTATTATCTGCTCTAGAAATGCTATTTAATTTAACATATTGAATTTCACACCACATTCAATCAATACTTTGTCGAGGAGATGTTTGAAAGTTTGTAAGGGCATTTTGTTTGGATTCGAACTTGGGGTAATCGTAAATACTTTTAAAGGGTTCCCTTAATGGGAGCCTTAGTGAAATAAGTGGAATCTTATATCTTTCATCCAGTATTGTCTGATTTATGTTTAATTTATTTTTTGAGACTACATACAAACGTAACATATTTTGCATAGAACCTCGCCTGGGACCAAAGGCCTTACAAACGCAGTAAAGGAACGTGGAACCAGTGCTATCAAGGCTGAGGGGAGGTTTTCACTTCCGTATCATGGCAGCTGAATGATTTGAAATTCCATATTTCCATTTGGAACCAACGTACTGTAGTACTTCCACACGCTTCATTTCATTTCATATTGCGCACGTTATCAGCTGCGAACAATGGCTCTCATTAGGATTTCTCATCAAGCTTTGGGACTGAAAGTCAACATCCACAGGGGACATCGAAAGAAATAATCTGCCTCGGATCAGTTGGGGATGAGTTCAATAAGCATGAATAGAGCAAATACACGTCTGCATGCATTATTTCCTATCTCGTGAACTAGGCTATGGAATAGTCTAATAATTATTATTATTAATAATAATAATAACAGTAATAATACGAATAACGACATGAATGTGTTCAAAGGAAAACGTGTGATTGAAACAATTTTTATTAAATAGTTCACTACAAGAACTTATAAGATAAACAAAGCAGTCTTGATATATCATGATATGAGCATTCCGAACTGTAGTCCCTGCGTACTTAGAAGCAGAAAAATCAGCAATATAATACTTTTATTTTTGGGTGCATTCAAATTGGCTGAAGCATAGTCTGACTGAAGGGTCACGCTCCATATTTGGAGTCCAATGGTTCATACGCTGAATCTGACATTGTGTGGAAAACTTTGGACGAGTCGATGCTTAATTCAGAATAATGCTCAGATGGATCATGGATCATAATCTTAATCAACGGGGCCCTATCCATGTCCCATTACATTTGAAAATTTTCCACCCACATCACAGTCCCACAGAATTGCAGAGAAAATATTTTATCCACCGAATTAAATGGAAATACTAATTGAGATCTCCCTGGCTTCGATGAATAATGAACCATTTTGAGTGAGTACCTTTTGAGTGTGGGGTTAACGGTCTTTTAATTACGTGTTCTGTACACTTTTCGAATTTCATTTCTTCTAACGTACAAATTAGCTCTGTTACATATATAGTAGAACTGAAATCTTTTAGTTTGGTCTTCATCCATCCATTACAAAATTCTTTCGTTTTGTCATGACCCTCTCCTATGGTACCCTTACAGCATAAGGCAGGAGGAACGGTTTTCTTCATGCCGTCTTATGCTCAGTAAAACTATACTTACATAAAACCTCAATTTATTGAATAGGTATTGGATATTTGATATTACATTTACATTTTTCAGTCGGACAACACAATGTGATCTCAATTACTGGGACATGCAATCTGAAAAGAATTATTTATGTATTTACATATACGCGTATTTGTTTTGGAATACAAAAGAGGGAGAATACTAAGGGAAGACAAGTTTTACTCGTCAAGCGAGCATCACCACATCGAAATCCATAATGGACAATATAGCTCTACTAAACACTACCAAACATACATTGACACCCACTAGCAGTCACTGCCCTCCAAAAACAAAAGAAACTTAGTGAGTGTGGCAACTATTACTGTACAAAATAGTAAAGCATTGAGCATCCGGAAGAAATAACTAAATACACACATCAAAAAAAGTTTTGCATCACCTCGGTTCCCAGATCTCCGGCATATAGACGTTGACTGTGTATATTGTATCAAAGATACAGTCCCTTTGACTGTTCATAGATGTCACTAAAACTGCTCAAAGATGTAAACAACCATGCATGAGCAGGGCCTATTAGACGGAGGGGGTACGACAGCCGATCAGTTCCAGTCATTCCACCAGGACGAAGGTACGCTGCTCATGTTGTCTGTAGTTCTACCATGCCTAGAAGGTCAATACCGCAGTTCGATCGCGTCCGCATTGTTACTTTGTGTCAAGAAGGGCTCTCAACAAGGGAAGTTTCCAGGCGTCTCAGAGTGAACCAAAGCGATGTTGTTCGGACATGGAGGAGGTACAGAGATACAGGAACTGTCGATGACAGGCCTCGCTCAGGCCGCCCAAGGGCTACTACTGTAGTGGATGACCGCTACTTACGGATTGCCGCTCGGAGGAACCCTGACAGCAATGCCACCATGTTGAATAATGCGTTTCGTTCAGCCACAGGACGTCGTGTTTCAACTCAAACTGTGCGCAATAGGCTGCATGATGCGCAACTTCACTCCCGACGTCCATGGCGAGGTCCAGCTTTGCAACCCCGACACCATGCAGCGCGGTACAGATGGGCCCAACAACATGCTGAATGGACCCCACAGAATTGGCATCACGTTCTCTTCACCGATGAGTGTCGCATATGCCTTCAACCAGACAATCGTCGGAAACGTGTTTGGAGGCACCCTGGTCAGGCTGAACGTCTTAGACACACTGTCCAGCGAGTGCAGCAAGGTGGTGGTTCCCTGATGTTTTGGGGTGGCATTATGTGGGGCCGACGTACGCCACTGGTGGTCATGGAAGGCTCCGAAACGGCATTACGATACCTGAATGACATCCTCCGACCCATAGTGCACCCATATCGGCAGAATATTGGAGAGGCATTTGTCTTCATGGACGACAATTCTCGACCTCATCGTGCACATCTTGTGGATGCGTTCCTTCAAGATAACGACATCGCTCGACTACAGTGGCCAGCATGTTCGCCAGACATGAACCCTATCGAACATGCCTGGGATATGTTGAAAAGGGCTGTTTATGGACGTCTTGACCCACCAACCACTCTGAGAGATTTACGCCGAATTGTCGTTGAGGAGTGGGACAATTTGGACCAACAGTGTCTTGATGAACTTGTGGATAGTATGCCACGACGAATACAGGCATGCATCAATGCAAGAGGACGTGCTACTGGGTATTAGAGGTAGTGGTGTGTACTGCAATCTGGACCACAAATGCTGAAAGTCTAGCTGTATGATGGTACAACATGCAATGTGTGGGTCTCATGAGCAATAAAACGAGCTGAAATGTTGTTTGTGTTGATCTCTATTCCCTTTGTATTTAAAGGTTCCGGAACTCTTGGAACCGAGGTGATGCAAAACTTTTTTTGATGTGTGTATATACAGTACCTACTAGGCTAAGTTGCAAGATTGAGAAATGACAATCTCATCAACAAACAGTCTTAATCCACCAACCCCACCCTCCCAGGGACTCACATCTAGTGGGACGTGGGTTGGCGACCACGGGGCCCCAGCTGAGTCCGACATTGCTTTCACTTACTTGTGCCGGGCTCCTCTCCGTCTTCTTTCCTGTCGACCTCCTTTGGTCAACTCTTGTTCTTTTCCGACCCCGACGCTATTAGGGTATCCGAGGCCTAGGCAGTCTTTCACCTTCCCACCTTAATTGGCCCATGTCTCATCTTTCCTGATCCCTCCTTCTTCGAGGGGTCAGACCTCTCGTTTTCTTTTCATTATACTTCCCTTTCTCTTTAAGATTCCCGCACTGTTTTGTTACTTGGCTCCCCGTGTATCTAAATTCCCTTTAGCGATATTGGTTTTCATCTACACTACATTTTGTAGGTATTATTTAATCTACGTGGCATTTTGTAGAAGTTTTTTCGATCTAAATTGCATTTCGCGATTGTTTTCAACTTCAATTGCATTTTGTAAAGATTGACAATCTAAATTGCTATTTAGTAAGTCTCTCAATGTAGGAGCAGGGCATTTTAGTGAGTATTTTGAATTTCAATTGCATTTTGTAAGTATTTTCAACCAAAACCGCATTTCGCAAGAATTTTAAATCTCAATTGCATTTTGTGTGGTGGGCATTTTGCAAGTATTTTGATTCTCAATTGCATTTTGTGGGTATTTTGAATCTAAATTACATTTTGTCAAGTATTTTCAATCTGAATCGCATTTTGTAAGTATTGTCAATCCAAATGAGCAGTTTGAATGTACCGTACATTTTGTAAGCATTTTCAATTTCAATTGCATTTTGTAAGTATTTTGAATTTAAATTGCACTTTGTGAATATTTTAGATTGGAAAAGGGATCTTTCAAACTTAATTGCATCGTGTATTTTCAATTTCAATTACATTTTGTAAGTATTTTGAACCTCAATTGCATTTTGTACGTATTTTCGATCTCATTGGCATTTTGTAAGTAGTTTGAATTTCAATTGGATTTTGTAAGTATTTCGACTCTGCATTGCATGTTGTACGTATTTTGAACCTAGCCTACGGTACATTTTGTGCGTATTTTTCAATCTATTCCTTTTGTGAATCTTTTTGTTTGAAATTCCCTTTTGTAAGAACATTTTGTGAGTTGTTTCAATCTGAGTTCCTTTTTGTAAATATTTTCCGTCTCACTTAATTTTCGTTCTGGTTTCCATTTCATTGTCATTTTCGCAATCACCCAGACCATTAGGGGCCGACAACCTAGATGTTAGGCCCCTTAATACAACAATTATCATCATCATCATACTCCACCAACAAATCTATGCAGAAATGACCTACAAGCACTCTGCTGAGATGATGGTAAATAGCAAGTGCAACAACACACAAAAACAGTGATTGTCTACTAATAACGTTTTGATACATCTGATATGGAGACGTATCTGAAATTGTAGAATGTCTACAAACTGTTCTGACAACGAATTTCCTATTGCAAAGAGAAACCTGTATGTATAATAGTTTAGGAGTTTTTAAAATACCAGTTGATATTGGAAAAGATTTCAAGTAACCACAGCAATAGTTGCTACACTTTCAACATTTAAACATGCGTAGCAGGTAAGTTGTTCTTTTTATAGTCTTTGTGTCTGTACAAGGTTGTGCATCATAATAAAACGAAAAAATAGGGCCACGGTGGATTGTTCTTCCAATTGCTACAATAACTTAGGATACAATCAACGATCTCCCACGAAGTGATTGCAGTAACATGGATCCATTTGCGTATGCAGATCAACCATGTTGCACAGCCCTTCGTTTTGTTATGCCGACCTGGGGAGTCATATGATTCCGGTTTCCTAGGTATATCCCACCCAGCCTGTTAATTTCATAAGTCATCACACGTTTCCCAATAATTTTGGCACTTCCTTGCTTGGGGAATCATAGGTTTCCAAACACCTCGTGGTGTAGGGGCCAGCAAAAGGGAAAGAAGGAAGAAGGCTTGTAGTTGAACGATGCCATTAATCTCGCGATCATGAGCCATGGAACCTCCTTTTTACATGGAATCTGAGCCACATGACATGGCATTTCAATTCGAAAATCTCACATTCATTGACCGGGAATTGAACCCGTTCCGCCTTAGTGAGAGGAAAAACTTGATACCTGTGCCACCACGCGGCTAGCATTTTGGCCTATTGTTACGGAGATCCGAGTTGGTTTTAGGCTCCGCTAAGAAATCTAATTCTGGTTTGAGGGCTGGAACGGGGTACAGTCAGCTTTGAGAGGCAAAACTGAAAAGAGGTGGGTTCAATTGCTAACTTAAGACCACGGCCGCCTCCTTCCCAATCCTCATCTGAATTACAAATACACACACTAATACAGAAATCACAATAACACAGGATATCTTACGAGAATACCATACACCACCAAGTACACGGGCCTGAATGAACACGTCCAGTCCCCTGAAATAAAAACAACTCATAGGTTTCAGGCTGCCTAGTTTTACACCACCCACGCTGTATAAGTTTATGTCTAATGGCAGGTGGATATACTAGTATGCTGCAGATTGCAAAGCAGTAAAATGTTTCCCACAATGTACATTTCAAATGATCTATAAATCTACTTAATGATGGGACGACAGTTCGTGCTTCTAATTTACGTATGTCAATTATGGAACTCGGGTAACCAAGAATCAGGGCACTTTGACGCCTTGCCTTCTAACGATAATGTTGTAATTACTGGGAAGGAGCTTTCTCATAGTGTTTTGGAGACCGATGCTCTTGCTGACACCACCCCATGGCGTAGTCGTGCTCGTCAAATCGTGCACCACACCATTGAGGGCATTGGCAGCAAGCCCGGAGATCACATATCCGAATCCCTGCACTGATAGCCATCATGAATCTGTTTTTTCCCGGGCTTCACCACATTCCCTCCAGGGAAATGTCGCCTACCTCATCCCTCTCCCTAATACAATCACACAAACTACTACAGTCCTCACAGAAATATCAGATAAGCTCAAAACACACCCAACTATACGGGGCTGATGATAAAAATGTCGCAAGCTCATCAAATGATTTAACATTAACAACATCTTCCTGAAACCAGTATAATCGGTTTGAGTTAATGAGATATGAAATGAATAAAAAAAATTAGAACGAATTTGGAAATGCTGAACATGGAGAACCATGAAAAAAGGAATCCTCTCGTCTGTCGGGAGTTGGTTTTAGTTCTAATTCTGGTATGATACCTGGACAGGGTACACTCAGACCCGTGAGCCAAAACTAAAATGAGTTGGGTTCGTTTCCCACATCAGCCATCTTGGAAGGGGTTTTCCATGGTTTCCCATTTCTAAGCCAGGAAAATGGTATGGTTTCTAACTTAAGGCCATTGCCGACTCCTTCCATTCCTCAACTGAATTACAAGTACACATACTAATACAGTCATCACAATAACACAGGTTATCAGATAAAATTACTCACACTTATGTACACGGAACTGAATGACCACGATATATAGGATCATCAAATAAAACAACATGCTTTCTAGTTCCTGCAAGTTAATTCGTGTTCTAAGAGAGTCAATCTGTAATTTTTAAATTGTGTGCGAAAAATTAGCAAATGAGATGATGTTTATTGCATGATGATTATCAATGAGGTAATGAGATAACAGTAAAATTCAATCGGTTAACACAAAACAATTCCGAATACTGGAATATGTGAAAAACTAACTTGAAATAATTGACGTATGATCCAGATACGAGTACAGTTCACGCCACGGTTTTTGGCCGGTCAGTCCTGGTTTTACAGTCGTACGGAGGACAGGTGGAGAACCTCAGACATGTGCAATTGATACGTGAGTTTTCAGTTCCGCGGAAAGCAACTCACGTTTCAATTGCACATGTCGAAGGATTGCCATCTGTCCTCTGTACGATTACAAAATCGGGGCTCACCGGACAAAAATGGAGGCATGAACTGTATATACCAGTTAAATCAGCTGTCCCAAATAATATTGTTTTATTCTGCCCAAGTTGCGTTGTTATCAGGAAGGTCGATATTTCCTCCTTGCAAACGTTGCAGAACATTATTACGTTTTCCTCGATGTGACCACATACTAATGCAACGGAAAAAGAATAGTGTTCAGTATCGTTAGTGGGATATGCTTGCAGTGAATTAGTACCATACGGGAAGCAAGCAGAGAAATATCGACCTTCCGGACAAGACGCGTTAGTTGGGTTGCATAAGACATTATTATTGGGGGCAGCTGATTCACCCGGCATATACATACCAGGTGAGTCAGCCGCCCCTTATTTCTTTAGTTTTCGGCCACACTTCCAACGTCTGATGCCAATATGGTCGACAGTTCCCCGTCTATAGCCAAGCCACAATGACCCTAAACGACTTTACAAGATTTATGACGACATGGAAGCAAGACCTTTACAAAAACATATGTGCGACAAGTGATAATTCAAAGCTCCAAACTGTCAAACGGGCATGTACAAAGAACATGCCGAATTATGCGGTTTCAGTTGGATACGAAATTGACACCAGGTATGGTGGCTTACTGAGAAAAAAAACGTGAATGAACCTTCGAAGCGGAAAGCAGTATCACATCTCATACGTTTTCAGGCAAGCTGAAGGGACAAGTAGCCGTGGAGCAATGGTCTAAGTGCGTAGAAGATAATCTTCCTGTTTTTGGGAACAGGGTTCAAATCTCACCACCGCTAAATAATTATATGCACATTATAAGCTTGGGAATAATATACAAGGGCATTCGTGCCACATTTGACTAATATCATGCGGTGTTTATTTAGGGTTTAATGTGTACTGGCTTGACACGGTGCGCAGCCGAGAAGCGCAGGTTATTTCATCGCCATGTACTTGTATTTGATCCCCCAGGGGTCACATCTGGTGGGACGTGGTTTGGCGACCACGGGATCCCAGCTGAGTCTGGCATTGCTTCGACTTGCTTGTGCCGGGCTGCTCTCCGTCTTCTTTCCTGTCGACCTCTCTTGGTCAACTCTTGTTCTCTTCCGACCCCGACGGAATTAGGGTATCCGAGGACTATGGAGTCTCTCATTTTCCGCCTTATTTGGCTCTTATCTCATTTTTCCTGATCCCTCATTCTTCGAGGGTTTTTCTCAGGTACCTCCTGCCTTCTGCTCAAGGCCCTCAAGGAGGCAGGGTGTGTGTACCCCCACCAGTTCTTGTGCATCTTGGATAATGCTAGACACTTAAGGGATCCCAGCTGGTGAGTTCGAGAGTTATCGATCCCTAGGGATTCCTGAGCTGGGTCCGTTTTTTCACCTTTTCCTATCACCTTTGGGGCGGGCCCTCTCCTCTTTCTTTTTCCTAGATGCCTTTAATGGCTCTCCTTCTTTCAAAGTCCCTCAATCTTCATTCTTCGAGGGTTGAGGGCATTTTTTCCCCTTTTTTAATTTCCCTTACTCTTCTTTAGTTTTCCATTTCTTTTCCAATTGTGCACGTTTGTAGTTAGATTTACTTAAATTTTCGTCTTCATTTTCCTTGAACACCCAAACTATTAGGGGCCGATAACCTAGATGTTAGGTCCCTTAAAAGAACAATTATCACCATCATCATCATGTTGTATTTGATCCCCAAAGCTCAAAATGTGCATACAAATATTGGGCGGTGGTGACATTCGAACCGACCCCCAAAAACAGGTCCGCTACCTTCTACGCACTTGGACCTTTGCTCCACGACTACTTATCCCTTCACCTGGCCTGAAAATGTATGAGATGTGATACTGCTTTCCACTTCGAAGGTTCATTCATGTTCTTTATCTGTATGTCACCGCACTCAGCGTTAATTTCGTATCCAACTGAAATCGTATAAACGGCATGTGTAAGTCAGTAGTTAATTTTAGTTGTAAGTTTGTGGCAGTCGCCTCCATTGTGTAGTGGTCAGCGTGATTAGCTATCACCCCGGATGTCCGCGGTTTCATATCCGGTTCTGCCAAGAAATTTGAAAAGTGGTATGAGGACTGGTACGGGGTCTACTCAGCCTTGGGTGGTACAAATGATTAGAGAGGGTTCGATTCCCACCTCAGCCATCCTCGAAGTGGTTTTCCGTGGTTTCCCACTTGGTCTTCGGGCAAATGCCAGGATGGTAATTACCGTAAGGCCACGGACACCTCCTTCCCACTTCCTTGCTTAACCCATCCACTTTTCACATCCCTTCACCAGGCCCCTGTTCAGTTTGCAGATGAGACCGCCTGGGCGTAGAGCCTGGTCACACACATCCAGATGTATCCCCAACTCAGAGTCTCAAGCTCCAGAACACTGTCCTCAGTGGCGGTCGAGATGGGATCCCTCGCTTAGTCCGTGGGAAAAGCCAACCCTGGAGGGTAAAACGATAGTGAAAGTTTGTAGTTAGATTTAATTAAAGGTATTTTCATTTTTAATTAACACCCAAACCATTAGGGGCCGATAACCTAGATGTTAGGACCCATCATCATCTTGTATTTGATCCCCAAAGTTTAAAATGAGCACAAAAATATTCAGCGGTGGTGGGAATCGAACCCACCTTTCATAAACAGGACGATTAACTTCTACGGACTCAGACCATTGTTCCACGGCTACTTGTCCCTTCGGTTTGCCTGAATGCCTATGCGATGTGATACTGATTTGCGCTTTGAAGGTTCATTCACGTTTTTTATCAGTAAGCCACCGTACCTAGCGTTAATTTCGCATCCAACTGAAACCGTATAATCGGCGTGTTCTTTGTACATGCCCGTATGACAGTATGATGCTTTGAATTGTCACTTGTCGCACACATTTTTTTTTGTAAAGGTCTTGCTTCCATGTCGTCTTAAATCTTGTAAAGTCGTTTAGGGTCATTGTGGCTTGGCAGTAGACGGGGAACTGTCGACCATATTGGCATCAGACGTTGGAAGTGTGGCCGAAAACTAAAAAAATAAGGGGCGGCTGACTCACATGGTATATATACAGTATATACACAGAGTGGTTCACCAGCCCCTTATTATTAAGTTTTATGTAACCCAACCAACATTTAAATTCTCCTGATGGTCGATGTTGCTGTGCGCACTGCCTGTGTGACAGCAATGTAAACTGTGCCATGGGCCTAGCAAAGGAAAAACGACCTTAATCAGTTCCGCGCCAATTATAAGGGCCATTCATCGAACATGAGATTCATTGCTCCCTGAAGAACACACATATATGTAATGCAATCGAATTTATAGGTTACGCCACGTGATCTGCAGTAGTAGAATGTTAAATGAACACTATAAACCATGATTGAAGACTCTGATACGCATACTAACGTTCGAGGTGGAACAGCCTAGTTAACTAGTATCCATGTAGCACGCAAGGTGTACGTTGTCACCGTGGCTGAGACAGTTAAAGTCGGATCTGACGCGGTATGCGTGTCTGAGCAGAGTATTGCTTCGAATTCAGTAGTAGGCAATTTTTTTTGACCGACGGCCCGTGCTCTATTTTAGTGGGGATATAATATCAAGCGACACTTACAAAGTCACATTACCGCATTTATTCACTTACGATGTATTCCTGTGCAGAGTACGTTGTATTTTGCTAATTTATGAAGATAGTGAGAACTTTTGGGCTGGACACTAGAATTTCTTTATCTAAAACGTTCTTACCAGTTCGAATACGATTTTAGTCGTCGGGCATTATAAAAATTTATGTTCACGTTCAAGGATCAGATTCATTCTTTCTTTTGTTCTATTCTGTTCAGTTGTGATGGCTTTCAAAAGTGCAGGTGTTTGCTTAACCCACATCCATCTCGATCGCACCACCTAGCCTCGTGTGTCTCCACTGCATTGTGGGTAGCGGAACCATTACGTTATAAAGCTATGAAAATTAGGAGTATTGTAATGTTCTCGCTGTTAAGGGCTGTTCTCGATGCAACTGACGAGCACTCTTAACACTCAAACTGTCATATCATTGGCATTTGTAGTGTCCCCGATAATCCGGATAGTAGGCTGTCAGATATCCGCCCCCTCAATCGGATTGCCAATAATCAATCGCACAGGCACAGCTACATCAATGAAAATGGCACTGACAGATACTACCGAGATTAGAGCACAGTAGTTAACATGAAATTATTGTGGAACACACCAAAATATACGGGGGTTCATACTTACCTCTTACTTACCTATTCAAATTAATCTCGGGTCTGGGTTTTCAACTGGATCACTTAATAGTATGCCCTCACAATAACCTCCACCACGATATTTAAAATGAACCAAGTCGGAAACAAGAAAATTTAAACTGCACAATAATTTATTTCACATAAAGAAAAAAAATTAACAAATTATTTAACAACAAAATATACGGGGCAATCAGAAGCCATTGTCAATGCAACCATGTCCTCCTGTAGGACTTGTAGACTTCACATACAAAAATTCAGCTTTCTCTAGCTCAAAAGAACGTTATAATAACAACAATGCACTTTGGAATGGATAAGGAAGCTGGGACGAGACATATAGCATTTGTTTCCTTGTTCAAGAACTTCACATATTATTTATAACCGCAAGGCTGCTATGTAGATGACCTTGGCCTCTACCATTCAGTTATCTGGCCACCTGCAATACACCCTGCACCGTGTCGCATGCTTGCTTCGACAAATGGACGCACCTGTCCAACCAATGTTAGCATATGCTAGTTACCTCAGAGCCTAGCTCCTTTTCAAAACACTTTAAATGTTCACATCTCAACTCAAATATTATCACGCAAATCTTTTAAATGCTCCGTTCAAATATCAATGGATTACTCTAATAATCCCAAATCTTGTTTAATTGTATAATCCAATTGTTGAACTAGCGTTGTTTAGAGTATAATAACGAAAACGCTCAATGTTTATAACAAAATGTTCATTAATTATTTACAACATTTTAAATTGTTTATAACATTGTCAAACGACAATTGAAAAATGTATACACGCCTCTATTAATCCCGTTCGTTTCAAATTATTATTAAAGATATTTACATAGTTATTTACATTATTTATATTATTTATATTAGAAATACATTAAACCACACGTTTATCCGGTTGATAATTACTTAAATCGTGGTGATATAATCGACCAATGAAGGTTAGTTATATTTAAATTTTAGATTCAGGTTTAATAAGATTTAATAATTATTATTATTTGTGACGGTAACCTCCATTCAAGATCGTTATCTCAAATTATTTAAACACTCTTGTTAATTTTAACAGTAACTTCACATGAATAATTTTCAATGGACCTGAACAATACACTCAGCGGAAAAATACCTCGCTCAAAACGCACAAAATTGCACCAAAATTGGCCCATAATTCATCATATATCTCATTATATATATGGCATCAAAATCTTCCACAATACACACAAAATAAACTCCACTTATAAATTCATCATCTTCATCAATATTACTGTGGGAACCTCCTTCACTTATTAAAGGGCATTATTCATCAGCGACTTTTACACGTCCACTGAACTAACGATTATACATCCATAGTTCCTCTTTAAAAATTCTTATATTCATCAATTGTATCGAAAACTGTTATTATATTTAACCTTCGTGGGTTTCATTCATTAAGCGATATGAAGTAAAAATTTTGCCAGTCACAAATAAATTTAATAGCAAATACGATTAGACACGCCTCCCTGGTCTATCAAAATTGAGATTAATATCATCAAAGTATCGCAGTATAAAAAAACTATCTTCAATCAAAGATCATCTAAACTGCATAAATAGTCGAATAGAATACAATTAGACTGAGGACTGCAAACATTATTGTTCCAATCTAGAATTGAGAAAAACTCCTATCAAATGTTCATTACTATAGTGTACTCAATAAATCGTAATCAAAGTTCATATTTCATAAAATTGTCTATAATGCAATGGTATTTCAGAATTGACGATAAATGTCTATGTTGCAATCATGTTCATAAAACGACTAGTATTTCCAAGATCGTCGATAAAGTAGTAGATTTTAACGCTCTAAAATCTTTTAATCATTCTTCTTTCTTGAGGATGACAGAAAATTGGTCAAAGTAATTTACTGAATAGAATTACTTTACTAAAATGACACGCTGTCTGAATTCAAACTTGCCATAGAAAATCGTTAACTTTACAGTCAAATCGTGACTATTAAAATATGCAAATTACTGAAAGAATATATATATATATATCAGTCTCAACTGATCCAAAATTATTTAAATATGCCAATGACATAATAATGTCTCAATAAATCGTAGAAAATGGCATAAATCAGCAAAGTGTACAGAGTACAGAAATATCAAGCAAGAATATGGGGCAAAATATAAGGGACAGAAAATATGGGAAAAATGGTTGCTCAGATATCGCTAAATGGCTCAAATAAATCATGAAACGTTCACGACTACCTTATCTGTTGATTGAAGTTCTAGAGGAAAATGTCCAAAGAAGACTGCTGTTGGTTCCATTTCACCACCGTAAAGATGTGCTCCGACCTCGAACCTGGAACCTGCGCCCTCGGAGAATAGAACAGTTTCCTCCTCCGGAAATCGCACTGCTCCGTGTAGACGATAGACATCCTTCTGGCAAAACTCTTCTGTGTGAGCCGGGTCCACCCTGGCCTCTCTTGAAAGTTCCCTGAAGTTCTGGTAGAAATTCGCCATGAAGTTTATTGCAATTATTTCCGCAGAAATGTTCATAATTGTGGAGTATGAAGATATTTCCACTGACATTTGATGTAATTCAGCGATGGATTACGATGCATGAGTGTAGTTGGATGTTCACTACATGCTCGCTTTTGTAGAATGACGATTAACGAAGCTCCATGTTGCTATTTCACTCCATTGATGTATGTCCCAATTGCATTAAAGTTTTAGTCTTCCATCTCCACTTCCGTTATAAAAATTGTCGAAAGTACTGCCAGATTATATAGTTCCATTGTAGAATGTAGCGTTGTATCACCAAATGTAATCTTCAGTATCACGGTTCCAATACATGTGTCAGCCGTAGCGTAGAATGTGGTATTATAAAAGTGCTTCTCAGGTGTCGAGAAAATCACTTTTGTCTGCAGTCTTAAAATGCGAATATCTTCCAAAATATAATAGTGAAAATGTTCAACTTTCGTACACGCCTCAATATTGTAATGCACAATTGAATTAGCATAAATGTAGTAGCTAACTCTTGATAGATAATCTTGTAGACTCGTTTATATGTGCGCTCCAACTTCGCCTAGTTTTAGTAACCGTAAAATTGCACTGCTGCACGCTCAATGCTTGTTCGATGCTGTGGGCTCTGCCACACGTGCTAATGACGACTTGCTTCACTGAATAATATATACTTGTTCTATCGGAATTAAGACCTCGAAGTCTGACAATATGAGAATGAGAAATGAGCCATGAGACATGAGACATGAGCCCTGAGAACTTCCTCTCTGCTGTGCAAGGCCTTTTATCAACTTCTTAAGGGGCGTATCCATCCCTACCATAGCTTGTTCCTCCGTCATTGCTAGAAGTTCTAACTTTGGCTATACTTGACGGATTTTCAAATTTCAAAAACCCATAATTACTTTCTTCAAAATTCCAAATCAATGCCATAACTGAAAATAGTTTTCCACAATTCTGCATGCCAAAAGTAATTAAATATGGTAGTTTCAGTAATCTCCGTCTCCCTCCAAGCTATCATTCATTGGTTCGAGCCTCTCCTCCAATAGCGTAACTTCTTCCTCAGCACAATTCCTTGCTTCCCTGCGACTGCGTCGTAAATCTCAGATCCTTCTCGAACAAAATCATGACGTCACCAAGAATCTCAGCTCAACCAGCCTACTTGCATGAAGTCTGCGTCATCCGTGCCTACGTCATGAATATACACGTCACAACTATGACGGCCATAACTTTATTCACATATGCCAATACAGCCACCGTGGTCTCAGTATAATTCAATTTACGGGGGCATTCTCCCTTCACCACGTTTTAAAAACAGTTGCAAATTGTTTTTAAACTCTGTTATAAATATCTTAATTCACTTGAACACGAAATTGAATTATAATTCTACTCTTGTATGATATTTCCTCTATGTTCCTTAATCTTAAGTCTCTTCTTCTCTAGGTTGTGTGTGGCTAATGGATTCTCTTCTCTCTACTTTCTCTTCTGTCCTGTATTCCTGTTTTCCAAATTCTGCTGGCTTGTAGAAGGACCAGGATCGATCACTACATCCTGTCTTTTCTTCTGGTTTTCAGCTTCCTTCTCTCTTAATTCCTTCAAATACTGCTGACTTTCTTTCTCCCTCTCTTGATACATGTCCGGTGTCATAACCTGACCTTGAGAATTCTGATTCCGATTCTGGTACTGGTTATTTCTGTTGTAGTTCCTATTGTACCCATTGTTATTATAATATCTACCTCTTCCGTTATTATAGTTCCCTCTATTGTTATTCCAGCCTCGTCTTTGCTGATATGGACGGTAACCTTGTGATCCGTTTTTGCGAAAATAATTGTTCCTGTGAGGACCTACATTTTCAGTTTTCTCTTCAGCAGGCGTATCAGTTTGCTGAACATGATCCATATAGACTGTATTAATGTCTTTGAATTCGTGCCTCTGACCTTTTTGAACCAAATTTGGCATCGGACTCGTGTAGTCAAGCCTTCTCAATAGTTCGTCCATACTGGTCAAATCCCTGATATTCGACGATATAATAAGCCTTCTTACCTCCACAGGTAGCATACGTGAAATAGCATCTATCAACTGCTCTGTCGACAATGGGGGTTGTAAAAATCTCAAGCGCGATAACTGGCTCGTGAAGAAATCAGCGTACCGTGTTGGAAGAGTACCCGAATACTTCCTCGAGTATACCTCATCTCTTAATGAATTTTGTGCTTCTATTGACCAGAATCGTTTTATCAGTGCCTCTGCAAATTCATCGAAATTACTAAAATTGTACCGAAATGCTCTGAACCACTCAAGAGGTCCTCCATCTAGAAATCTTTCTACGATTCTCATCTCTCTTTCTCTAGGAATATGGGCTTCAATAAATTAGTCTTTCAGGTTTCTGATATACTCTATCGGTGTTAGACTATCTGTATTACTAAATTTCTGAGGCTTGTCCTCAAAGTTTCGGATGACTGTCACATTTCTTGGATATGAATCCATGTAATTCTTCCCACTATCTGATATTTCCATTCAGGTTCAACATTCCTATCCTCTTCTTCTTCCCGGAATCTGAATATACGTTCCTCAGGACTAATATCTCTCTCTTCAGTAGCGAGGTTACATCTTCTCACGTAATTTCTATTATCTTCACAAGTCAATCCTTCTGGATCCTTATCTGTGATTTCCGTGATGACTTTCCTAATCAACTCTTCTTTATACGTTTCCATCATGCTAGCTTCTCCTAGTTTCAAATTCTGAAGTTTGCTCGTAGTTTCATTGACATCAGAGACAACCTTATGAATTTGTTCCTCTAACGCGGTTTTTAATGCTTGCACGTCCTGACCCATTTGAGTTCTATCCTCTACCTGCTTTTCGGATAGCGAATCCATCCTTATACTCAAGTCCTTTCTAATTTGAACTACCTCATTATTTATATCTACCTGTGTACTGGCTAGTTTTCGTTCAATTCGCTCCTGAATCTGATTGACATGTTCCCCACTTGACCTGTTCCATTCATCTTTCCAAACCGTTACATTTGCAGTTAACATTTCAGCAATATCTACTTCAATGTCTTCCTTAAGTAAACGATTATGATCTAAGACTTGGGTCCTCATGACCTCTACATCATGTTTTAATCCAGCTAGTGAAGCTGTTGTCCTAACAGACTCGTCAACCAATCTAGTTGTTAAAGCACTAATGTTACGAGTACAAAGCGTTTTTGAAGTTTCAATTTCTTCTCTAACCTTATTAACATCAGTTTGAACTTTGGCAATGTCTACAAAAACTGTATTAACTTCTATTTGCATCTTATTGATATCGCTTTGCATATCATTAACATCAGAATGAATATTATTTATGTCTACTTGAACGTTTGACACATCGGTTCGAACATTTCTAATCTCTCTTTGAATTTCTTCTACCTTTTCTTGTACAGTAGCAACATCATTCCTAACAACGATTACTTCTGCTCTAGCACATGAAATATCACCCCGGACATTAGCAACATCAAGATTCAACATATTAAGGTCCTTATGTACATTGGAAACATCAATCTTAACATCTGAGACATCCTTATAGACATTGGATAAATCTACTTTAACATCTGAGACATCTTTATGGACATTGGATAAATCTTTATGGACATTGGATAAATCTACTTTAACATCCGAGACATCCTTGTGAATGTCAGTCACGGCATTCTGGATTCCCTGGGTACTGGTCTGTAAACGCGACACATTATTTTCCAAGTTTGCAGAACTGGTCTGAAGAACTTTCATATTCTCCTCCATTCGACTAGTATTCTCCTCCATCATCTGCTTCATACTGTTATTCATGCTAGCTTTCAAACTGTTGGACATCTCCTCCAACATCTTTCTCATACTCTCATCTGCCATCTCAATAATATTTCAATAATTGACTGCGTTAGGGACATACATCAAATAGAGCAAGATAACAACATCTGAGCAACTTCCTTCACCATATATAAGTTTGAGCAATTTTCTGTCTAAAATCTATCTTATAATTAGCTTATCACTAACTTCATAAACACCCTATGTTGAAATAAACTCAAGCACATGTTCAAATTTCCTTGGTTCATTCTAAATATCCTAACACAAATAATTTACATTTACAATCCAAATAGTTTAATTTTATCTTTAATATGACTAAACATGTCATAAGCCGGTCAAATAAAATAAGACTCCAGATCATAGGCGGTTTTTCTAAGTTTCCAGCCTATTTAACCTCTCTCAGGTTGTATAAGATCTGATCTTTTCTGAGTGTAATTTTCCTAATACAACACAACATTTAATCCCTATATAATCACACTCTCAAATTCTACAATTGGCCAAGACATCTAACAAAGAATCAACCTCTTTATTTGAGTCTTCACAATCCCAATGACATCGATAACTTGGTAATCCAATGTTATTCGAACATTCCACACGTTGATTGTACCAATCCTACTGGCGTTCAACCTGGTAATCCAGTTTTGTCGAGCCCCACGTTGGGCGCCAATCCTACAGTCCCCGATAATCCGGATAGTAGGCTGTCAGATATCCGCCCCCTCAATCGGATTGCCAATAATCAATCGCACCGGCACAGCTACATCAATGAAAATGGCACTGACAGATACTACCGAGATTAGAGCACAGTAGTTAACATGAAATTATTGTGGAACACACCAAAATATACGGGGGTTCATACTTACCTTTTACTTACCTATTCAAATTAATCTCGGGTCTGGGTTTTCAACTGGATCACTTAATAGTATGCCCTCACAATAACCTCCACCACGATATTTAAAATGAACCAAGTCGGAAACAAGAAAATTTAAACTGCACAATAATTTATTTCACATAAAGAAAAAAAAATTAACAAATTATTTAACAACAAAATATACGGGGCAATCAGAAGCCATTGTCAATGCAACCATGTCCTCCTGTAGGACTTGTAGACTTCACATACAAAAATTCAGCTTTCTCTAGCTCAAAAGAACGTTATAATAACAACAATGCACTTTGGAATGGATAAGGAAGCTGGGACGAGACATATAGCATTTGTTTCCTTGTTCAAGAACTTCACATATTATTTATAACCGCAAGGCTGCTATGTAGATGACCTTGGCCTCTACCATTCAGTTATCTGGCCACCTGCAATACACCCTGCACCGTGTCGCATGCTTGCTTCGACAAATGGACGCACCTGTCCAACCAATGTTAGCATATGCTAGTTACCTCAGAGCCTAGCTCCTTTTCAAAACACTTTAAATGTTCACATCTCAACTCAAATATTATCACGCAAATCTTTTAAATGCTCCGTTCAAATATCAATGGATTACTCTAATAATCCCAAATCTTGTTTAATTGTATAATCCAATTGATGAACTAGCGTTGTTTAGAGTATAATAACGAAAACGCTCAATGTTTATAACAAAATGTTCATTAATTATTTACAACATTTTAAATTGTTTATAACATTGTCAAACGACAATTGAAAAATGTATACACGCCTCTATTAATCCCGTTCGTTTCAAATTATTATTAAAGATATTTACATAGTTATTTACATTATTTATATTATTTATATTAGAAATACATTAAACCACACGTTTATCCGGTTGATAATTACTTAAATCGTGGTGATATAATCGACCAATGAAGGTTAGTTATATTTAAATTTTAGATTCAGGTTTAATAAGATTTAATAATTATTATTATTTGTGACGGTAACCTCCATTCAAGATCGTTATCTCAAATTATTTAAACACTCTTGTTAATTTTAACAGTAACTTCACATGAATAATTTTCAATGGACCTGAACAATACACTCAGCGGAAAAATACCTCGCTCAAAACGCACAAAATTGCACCAAAATTGGCCCATAATTCATCATATATCTCATTATATATGGCATCAAAATCTTCCACAATATACACAAAAAAAAACTCCACTTATAAATTCATCATCTTCATCAATATTACTGTGGGAACCTCCTTCACTTATTAAAGGGCATTATTCATCAGCGACTTTTACACGTCCACTGAACTAACGATTATACATCCATAGTTCCTCTTTAAAAATTCTTATATTCATCAATTGTATCGAAAACTGTTATTATATTTACCCTTCGTGGGTTTCATTCATGAAGCGATATGAAGTAAAAATTTTGCCAGTCACAAATAAATTTAATAGCAAATACGATTAGACACGCCTCCCTGGTCTATCAAAATTGAGATTAATATCATCAAAGTATCGCAGTATAAAAAACTATCTTCAATCAAAGTTCATCTAAACTGCATAAATAGTCGAATAGAATACAATTAGACTGAGGACTGCAAACATTATTGTTCCAATCTAGAATTGAGAAAAACTCCTATCAAATGTTCATTACTATAGTGTACTCAATAAATCGTAATCAAAGTTCATATTTCATAAAATTGTCTATAATGCAATGGTATTTCAGAATTGACGATAAATGTCTATGTTGCAATCATGTTCATAAAACGACTAGTATTTCCAAGATCGTCGATAAAGTAGTAGATTTTAACGCTCTAAAATCTTTTAATCATTCTTCTTTCTTGAGGATGACAGAAAATTGGTCAAAGTAATTTACTGAATAGAATTACTTTACTAAAATGACACGCTGTCTGAATTCAAACTTGCCATAGAAAATCGTTAACTTTACAGTCAAATCGTGACTATTAAAATATGCAAATTACTGAAAGAATATATATATATATCAGTCTCAACTGATCCAAAATTATTTAAATATGCCAATGACATAATAATGTCTCAATAAATCGTAGAAAAAGGCATAAATCAGCAAAGTGTACAGAGTACAGAAATATCAAGCAAGAATATGGGGCAAAATATAAGGGACAGAAAATATGGGAAAAATGGTTGCTCAGATATCGCTAAATGGCTCAAATAAATCAAGAAACGTTCACGACTACCTTATCTGTTG
Source organism: Meconema thalassinum (assembly GCA_946902985.2). NCBI lineage: Eukaryota > Metazoa > Arthropoda > Insecta > Orthoptera > Tettigoniidae > Meconema > Meconema thalassinum. Next base: position 1,161,215,874 of record OX336389.2, on the reverse strand, counting down.
ATTGAAGTTCTAGAGGAAAATTTCCAAAGAAGACTGCTGTTGGTTCCATTTCACCACCGTAAAGATGTGCTCCGACCTCGAACCTGGAACCTGCGCCCTCGGAGAATAGAACAGTTTCCTCCTCCGGAAATCGCACTGCTCCGTGTAGACGATAGACATCCTTCTGGCAAAACTCTTCTGTGTGAGCCGGGTCCACCCTGGCCTCTCTTGAAAGTTCCCTGAAGTTCTGGTAGAAATTCGCCATGAAGTTTATTGCAATTATTTCCGCAGAAATGTTCATAATTGTGGAGTATGAAGATATTTCCACTGACATTTTATGTAATTCAGCGATGGATTACGATGCATGAGTGTAGTTGGATGTTCACTACATGCTCGCTTTTGTAGAATGACGATTAACGAAGCTCCATGTTGCTATTTCACTCCATTGATGTATGTCCCAATTGCATTAAAGTTTTAGTCTTCCATCTCCACTTCCGTTATAATAATAGTCGAAAGTACTGCCAGATTATATAGTTCCATTGTAGAATGTAGCGTTGTATCACCAAATGTAATCTTCAGTATCACGGTTGCAATACATGTGTCAGCCGTAGCGTAGAATGTGGTATTATAAAAGTGCTTCTCAGGTGTCGAGAAAATCACTTTTGTCTGCAGTCTTAAAATGCGAATATCTTCCAAAATATAATAGTGAAAATGTTCAACTTTCGTACACGCCTCAATATTGTAATGCACAATTGAATTGGATACCTATCAGTAGAAAGGTGCTAAGTGCCATTTTTTGAAAAAAGCCGTTTTTCTGCTAGAATGGTGCTATGTGCGATGTAGCATTACATATCAAAAGGGCTAACTCCTCAGTGGTTTCGAAGGACCTTCCAAGAGCATCACAAGATGGCACTAGTGGTAAGTCCTGCAGCTCTTTCAGAAGAAAGGTGCAATGTCCCAATCATTTGTTCTCATTTCCCTCCAATATGTGCATCGTTGACAGAATTGTTCAAGGAACTTAGAATACTCAATTATTAGCAGTTCGTACTGGTGGGAACCTGTGTACGGATAGCACAGTTTGTTTCCCGTTGGACACGCGACTTTGCCGTGCATTAGTCTCGCAAAATCTCGAAAACTACTGCTCCGATTTCAATGAAAATTTTACAATTTGTTCTCATTATGGTAGACAGTGTTTAGAAAGTGGTTTGAACAAAATCGAATTGGCAGTATTTTTAAATTAATTTACATTAAAAAGCCTGGCCAATATTGAATCTAATAACTTGACTAACAGATGGTGACACAGTGCATCCACTTCAAAATTTTCTATGAGCAAAGATAACATCCCGTACCATGCCCTTTGATCAATACGTGCAACAAAATAATACTTAACTTAACTGAATCATACTGTATAATCAAATTACAGCATATTAAAGTATGTTATAATAATATTATATTTCACGTTAATGTGTTTCGACCAACATATCTAATGTGAGAATGTACTATTAACGGAAAGGATGTCTATATTGTCAAGTTCTCAAGGTAGGTTCGATAGATTTGAATTACTATGAAAACAATTCCGTGTCGTTTTACAGTGTCCATTACATTAATAAAATTCCGTGTCATTTTAGTGTCCATTACAATGCCAAGGAAAGGAAGAGCTGACAGAGGTCGTCGGAGCCAGTTAAATGCGCGGCGAGCTACATCACGTGCAAACCGAGCTGATGACCAAAGAGCGACGGATAATGAAAATAGTCGTATGGGCATGTCTGACTTACGTTCGAGAGCGACCGAAAATGAACGAACAGCGAATAGATTCAGAATGCAATGAGTTCGTGAATATTAAACACAATGGACATGACTGATTGCGGCGACACGATGCTCCTATGAACATGGAACATCCGTTGACCGAATCAAAGGAGGATCTCATTCGGCTTGTTTTTCCGAACGTAGCGCAGAACTTCAAAAACCATAATTGGCTGAGCGAACGAGCCATATTGGCAGCGAAAAATAAAGATACCAACAAGTCCATTCAACATTTCATTCCGGGACAGTTGTTTTCCTTCAAATCGGTTGACACAGTTATCAACCAGGATGAGGTAGTCAGCCATCTAACAGAATTTTTGAATTCGCTGAAATTGCCTGGATTACCACCTCACAATTTGCAATTGAAAGTAGGCTCAGTCATCATCATGTTGCGTAACATAAATCAACTTCGACTAGGCCTATGCAATGGAACACGACTGGCTGTGGAAAAGCAAATGAACAACGTCATCGATGAAGAAGTTGTTTTGATTCCGCACATCCCAATGATTCCACCGGACGTGCTATTCGATTTTAAGCGGCTGCAATTTCCCATGCTTATGGCCTTCGGAATGACCATCAACAAATCACAAGGTCAGTCGTTGTTAGTTTGTGGAATTAACATGGAGTTTCAGTGTTTCGTGCATGGACAAACGTATGTCACGTGTTTGCGTGTCGGAAAGCCGTCATCTTTGTTTAATTAGCACGTAGCACATTCGTAAAGACTAGTGGACTTTGCACCTTTCACAATTTCTAACATTTCACTCAAACAGAATTCCACAATTTTCATATTATGAACCTATATCTGCCACTGGATAGCAAGGAATACTATATCTGTATGTTATTCAAATTAGAAGAATAAATACTCACAAATAAACTGACTAAACCCTTTTTACTATAATACTCAATGTTCATAAAAATGGCACTTAGCACCTTTCTACTGATAGGTATCCAATTAGCATAAATGTAATAGCTAACTCTTGATAGATAATCTTGTAGACTCGTTTATATGTGCGCTCCAACTTCGCCTAGTTTTAGTAACCGTAAAATTGCACTGCTGAACGCTCAATGCTTGTTCGATGCTGTGGGCTCTGCCACACGTGCTAATGACGACTTGCTTCACTGAATAATATATACTTGTTCTATCGGAATTAAGACCTCGAAGTCTGACAATATGAGAATGAGAAATGAGCCATGAGACATGAGACATGAGCCCTGAGAACTTCCTCTCTGCTGTGCAAGGCCTTTTATCAACTTCTTAAGGGGCGTATCCATCCCTACCATAGCTTGTTCCTCCGTCATTGCTAGAAGTTCTAACTTTGGCTATACTTGACGGATTTTCAAATTTCAAAAACCCATAATTAATTTCTTCAAAATTCCAAATCAATGCCATAACTGAAAATAGTTTTCCACAATTCTGCATGCCAAAAGTAATTAAATATGGTAGTTTCAGTAATCTCCGTCTCCCTCCAAGCTATCATTCATTGGTTCGAGCCTCTCCTCCAATAGCGTAACTTCTTCCTCAGCACAATTCCTTGCTTCCCTGCGACTGCGTCGTAAATCTCAGATCCTTCTCGAACAAAATCATGACGTCACCAAGAATCTCAGCTCAACCAGCCTACTTGCATGAAGTCTGCGTCATCCGTGCCTACGTCATGAATATACACGTCACAACTATGACGGCCATAACTTTATTCACATATGCCAATACAGCCACCGTGGTCTCAGTATAATTCAATTTACGGGGGCATTCTCCCTTCACCACGTTTTAAAAACAGTTGCAAATTGTTTTTAAACTCTGTTATAAATATCTGAATTCACTTGAACACGAAATTGAATTATAATTCTACTCTTGTATGATATTTCCTCTATGTTCCTTAATCTTAAGTCTCTTCTTCTCTAGGTTGTGTGTGGCTAATGGATTCTCTTCTCTCTACTTTCTCTTCTGTCCTGTATTCCTGTTTTCCAAATTCTGCTGGCTTGTAGAAGGACCAGGATCGATCACTACATCCTGTCTTTTCTTCTGGTTTTCAGCTTCCTTCTCTCTTAATTCCTTCAAATACTGCTGACTTTCTTTCTCCCTCTCTTGATACATGTCCGGTGTCATAACCTGACCTTGAGAATTCTGATTCCGATTCTGGTACTGGTTATTTCTGTTGTAGTTCCTATTGTACCCATTGTTATTATAATATCTACCTCTTCCGTTATTATAGTTCCCTCTATTGTTATTCCAGCCTCGTCTTTGCTGATATGGACGGTAACCTTGTGATCCGTTTTTGCGAAAATAATTGTTCCTGTGAGGACCTACATTTTCAGTTTTCTCTTCAGCAGGCGTATCAGTTTGCTGAACTTGATCCATATAGACTGTATTAATGTCTTTGAATTCGTGCCTCTGACCTTTTTGAACCAAATTTGGCATCGGACTCGTGTAGTCAAGCCTTCTCAATAGTTCGTCCATACTGGTCAAATCCCTGATATTTGACGATATAATAAGCCTTCTTACCTCCACAGGTAGCATACGTGAAATAGCATCTATCAACTGCTCTGTCGACAATGGGGGTTGTAAAAATCTCAAGCGCGATAACTGGCTCGTGAAGAAATCAGCGTACCGTGTTGGAAGAGTACCCGAATACTTCCTCGAGTATACCTCATCTCTTAATGAATTTTGTGCTTCTATTGACCAGAATCGTTTTATCAGTGCCTCTGCAAATTCATCGAAATTACTAAAAGTGTACCGAAATGCTCTGAACCACTCAAGAGGTCCTCCATCTAGAAATCTTTCTACAATTCTCATCTCTCTTTCTCTAGGAATATGGGCTTCAATAAATTAGTCTTTCAGGTTTCTGATATACTCTATCGGTGTTAGACTATCTGTATTACTAAATTTCTGAGGCTTGTCCTCAAAGTTTCGGATGACTGTCACATTTCTTGGATATGAATCTATGTAATTCTTCCCACTATCACGATATTTCCATTCAGGTTCAACATTCCTATGCTCTTCTTCTTCCCGGAATCTGAATATACGTTCCTCAGGACTAATATCTCTCTCTTCAGTAACGAGGTTACATCTTCTCACGTAATTTCTATTATCTTCACAAGTCAATCCTTCTGGATCCTTATCTGTGATTTCCGTGATGACTTTCCTAATCAACTCTTCTTTATACGTTTCCATCATGCTAGCTTCTCCTAGTTTCAAATTCTGAAGTTTGCTCGTAGTTTCATTGACATCAGAGACAACCTTATGAATTTGTTCCTCTAACGCGGTTTTTAATGCTTGCACGTCCTGACCCATTTGAGTTCTATCCTCTACCTGCTTTTCGGATAGCGAATCCATCCTTATACTCAAGTCCTTTCTAATTTGAACTACCTCATTATTTATATCTACCTGTGTACTGGCTAGTTTTCGTTCAATTCGCTCCTGAATCTGATTGACATGTTCCCCACTTGACCTGTTCCATTCATCTTTCTAAACCGTTACATTTGCAGTTAACATTTCAGCAATATCTACTTCAATGTCTTCCTTAAGTAAACGATTATGATCTAAGACTTGGGTCCTCATGACCTCTACATCATGTTTTAATCCAGCTAGTGAAGCTGTTGTCCTAACAGACTCGTCAACCAATCTAGTTGTTAAAGCACTAATGTTACGAGTACAAAGCGTTTTTGAAGTTTCAATTTCTTCTCTAACCTTATTAACATCAGTTTGAACTTTGGCAATGTCTACAAAAACTGTATTAACTTCTATTTGCATCTTATTGATATCGCTTTGCATATCATTAACATCAGAATGAATATTATTTATGTCTACTTGAACGTTTGACACATCGGTTCGAACATTTCTAATCTCTCTTTGAATTTCTTCTACCTTGTCTTGTACAGTAGCAACATCATTCCTAACAACGATTACTTTTGCTCTAGCACATGAAATATCACCCCGGACATTAGCAACATCAAGATTCAACATATTAAGGTCCTTATGTACATTGGAAACATCAATCTTAACATCTGAGACATCTTTATGGACATTGGATAAATCTACTTTAACATCTGAGACATCTTTATGGACATTGGATAAATCTTTATGGACATTGGATAAATCTACTTTAACATCCGAGACATCCTTGTGAATGTCAGTCACGGCATTCTGGATTCCCTGGGTACTGGTCTGTAAACGCGACACATTATTTTCCAAGTTTGCAGAACTGGTCTGAAGAACTTTCATATTCTCCTCCATTCGACTAGTATTCTCCTCCATCATCTGCTTCATACTGTTATTCATGCTAGCTTTCAAACTGTTGGACATCTCCTCCAACATCTTTCTCATACTCTCATCTGCCATCTCAATAATATTTCAATAATTGACTGCTTTAGGGACATACATCAAATAGAGCAAGATAACAACATCTGAGCATCATCCTTCACCATATATAAGTTTGAGCAATTTTCTGTCTAAAATCTATCTTATAATTAGCTTATCACTAACTTCATAAACACCCTATGTTGAAATAAACTCAAGCACATGTTCAAATTTCCTTGGTTCATTCTAAATATCCTAACACAAATAATATACATTTACAATCCAAATAGTTTAATTTTATCTTTAATATGACTAAACATATCATAAGCCGGTCAAATAAAATAAGACTCCAGATCATAGGCGGTTTTTCTAAGTTTCCAGCCTATTTAACCTCTCTCAAGTTGTATAAGATCTGATCTTTTCTGAGTGTAATTTTCCTAATACAACACAACATTTAATCCCTATATAATCACACTCTCAAATTCTACAATTGGCCAGGACATCTAACAAAGAATCAACCTCTTTATTTGAGTCTTCACAATCCCAATGACATCGATAACTTGGTAATCCAATGTTATTCGAACATTCCACACGTTGATTGTACCAATCCTACTGGCGTTCAACCTGGTAATCCAGTTTTGTCGAGCCCCACGTTGGGCGCCAATCCTACTGTCCCGAATAATCCGGATAGTAGGCTGTCAGATATCCGCCCCCTCAATCGGATTGCCAATAATCAATCGCACCGGCACAGCTACATCAATGAAAATGGCACTGACAGATACTACCGAGATTAGAGCACAGTAGTTAACATGAAATTATTGTGGAACACACCAAAATATACGGGGGTTCATACTTACCTTTTACTTACCTATTCAAATTAATCTCGGGTCTGGGTTTTCAACTGGATCACTTAATAGTATGCCCTCACAATAACCTCCACCACGATATTTAAAATGAACCAAGTCGGAAACAAGAAAATTTAAACTGCACAATAATTTATTTCACAAAAAGAAAAAAAAATAACAAATTATTTAACAACAAAATATACGGGGCAATCAGAAGCCATTGTCAATGCAACCATGTCCTCCTGTAGGACTTGTAGACTTCACATACAAAAATTCAGCTTTCTCTAGCTCAAAAGAACGTTATAATAACAACAATGCACTTTGGAATGGATAAGGAAGCTGGGACGAGACTTATAGCATTTGTTTCCTTGTTCAATTACTTCACATATTATTTATAACCGCAAGGCTGCTATGTAGATGACCTTGGCCTCTACCATTCAGTTATCTGGCCACCTGCAATACACCCTGCACCGTGTCGCATGCTTGCTTCGACAAATGGACGCACCTGTCCAACCAATGTTAGCATATGCTAGTTACCTCAGAGCCTAGCTCCTTTTTAAAACACTTTAAATGTTCACATCTCAACTCAAATATTATCACGCAAATCTTTTAAATGCTCCGTTCAAATATCAATGGATTACTCTAATAATCCCAAATCTTGTTTAATTGTATAATCCAATTGTTGAACTAGCGTTGTTTAGAGTATAATAACGAAAACGCTCAATGTTTATAACAGAATGTTCATTAATTATTTACAACATTTTAAATTGTTTATAACATTGTCAAACGACAATTGAAAAATGTATACACGCCTCTATTAATCCCGTTCGTTTCAAATTATTATTAAAGATATTTACATAGTTATTTACATTATTTATATTATTTATATTAGAAATACATTAAACCACACGTTTATCCGGTTGATAATTACTTAAATCGTGGTGATATAATCGACCAATGAAGGTTAGTTATATTTAAATTTTAGATTCAGGTTTAATAAGATTTAATAATTATTATTATTTGTGACGGTAACCTCCATTCAAGATCGTTATCTCAAATTATTTAAACACTCTTGTTAATTTTAACAGTAACTTCACATGAATAATTTTCAATGGACCTGAACAATACACTCAGTGGAAAAATACCTCGCTCAAAACGCACAAAATTGCACCAAAATTGGCCCATAATTCATCATATATCTCATTATATATATGGCATCAAAATCTTCCACAATACACACAAAAAAAACTCCACTTATAAATTCATCATCTTCATCAATATTACTGTGGGAACCTCCTTCACTTATTAAAGGGCATTATTCATCAGCGACTTTTACACGTCCACTGAACTAACGATTATACATCCATAGTTCCTCTATAAAAATTCTTATATTCATCAATTGTATCGAAAACTGTTATTATATTTAACCTTCGTGGGTTTCATTCATGAAGCGATATGAAGTAAAAATTTTGCCAGTCACAAATAAATTTAATAGCAAATACGATTAGACACGCCTCCCTGGTCTATCAAAATTGGGATTAATATCATCAAAGTATCGCAGTATAAAAAAACTATCTTCAATCAAAGTTCATCTAAACTGCATAAATAGTCGAATAGAATACAATTAGACTGAGGACTGCAAACATTATTGTTCCAATCTAGAATTGAGAAAAACTCCTATCAAATGTTCATTACTATAGTGTACTCAATAAATCGTAATCAAAGTTCATATTTCATAAAATTGTCTATAATGCAATGGTATTTCAGAATTGACGATAAATGTCTATGTTGCAATCATGTTCATAAAACGACTAGTATTTCCAAGATCGTCGATAAAGTAGTAGATTTTAACGCTCTAAAATCTTTTAATCATTCTTCTTTCTTGAGGATGACAGAAAATTGGTCAAAGTAATTTACTGAATAGAATTACTTTACTAAAATGACACGCTGTCTGAATTCAAACTTGTCATAGAAAATCGTTAACTTTACAGTCAAATCGTGACTATTAAAATATGCAAATTACTGAAAGAATATATATATATATATATCAGTCTCAACTGATCCAAAATTATTTAAATATGCCAATGACATAATAATGTCTCAATAAATCGTAGAAAAAGGCATAAATCAGCAAAGTGTACAGAGTACAGAAATATCAAGCAAGAATATGGGGCAAAATATAAGGGACAGAAAATATGGGAAAAATGGTTGCTCAGATATCGCTAAATGGCTCAAATAAATCAAGAAACGTTCACGACTACCTTATCTGTTGATTGAAGTTCTAGAGGAAAATTTCCAAAGAAGACTGCTGTTGGTTCCATTTCACCACCGTAAAGATGTGCTCCGACCTCGAACCTGGAACCTGCGCCCTCGGAGAATAGAACAGTTTCCTCCTCCGGAAATCGCACTGCTCCGTGTAGACGATAGACATCCTTCTGGCAAAACTCTTCTGTGTGAGCCGGGTCCACCCTGGCCTCTCTTGAAAGTTCCCTGAAGTTCTGGTAGAAATTCGCCATGAAGTTTATTGCAATTATTTCCGCAGAAATGTTCATAATTGTGGAGTATGAAGATATTTCCACTGACATTTGATGTAATTCAGCGATGGATTACGATGCATGAGTGTAGTTGGATGATCACTACATGCTCGCTTTTGTAGAATGACGATTAACGAAGCTCCATGTTGCTATTTCACTCCATTGATGTATGTCCCAATTGCATTAAAGTTTTAGTCTTCCATCTCCACTTCCGTTATAATAATAGTCGAAAGTACTGCCAGATTATATAGTTCCATTGTAGAATGTAGCGTTGTATCACCAAATGTAATCTTCAGTATCACGGTTGCAATACATGTGTCAGCCGTAGCGTAGAATGTGGTATTATAAAAGTGCTTCTCAGGTGTCGAGAAAATCACTTTTGTCTGCAGTCTTAAAATGCGAATATCTTCCAAAATATAATAGTGAAAATGTTCAACTTTCGTACACGCCTCAATATTGTAATGCACAATTGAATTAGCATAAATGTAGTAGCTAACTCTTGATAGATAATCTTGTAGACTCGTTTATATGTGCGCTCCAACTTCGCCTAGTTTTAGTAACCGTAAAATTGCACTGCTGAACGCTCAATGCTTGTTCGATGCTGTGGGCTCTGCCACACGTGCTAATGACGACTTGCTTCACTGAATAATATATACTTGTTCTATCGGAATTAAGACCTCGAAGTCTGACAATATGAGAATGAGAAATGAGCCATGAGACATGAGACATGAGTCCTGAGAACTTCCTCTCTGCTGTGCAAGGCCTTTTATGAACTTCTTAAGGGGCGTATCCATCCCTACCATAGCTTGTTCCTCCGTCATTGCTAGAAGTTCTAACTTTGGCTATACTTGACGGATTTTCAAATTTCAAAAACCCATAATTAATTTCTTCAAAATTCCAAATCAATGCCATAACTGAAAATAGTTTTCCACAATTCTGCATGCCAAAAGTAATTAAATATGGTAGTTTCAGTAATCTCCGTCTCCCTCCAAGCTATCATTCATTGGTTCGAGCCTCTCCTCCAATAGCGTAACTTCTTCCTCAGCACAATTCCTTGCTTCCCTGCGACTGCGTCGTAAATCTCAGATCCTTCTCGAACAAAATCATGACGTCACCAAGAATCTCAGCTCAACCAGCCTACTTGCATGAAGTCTGCGTCATCCGTGCCTACGTCATGAATATACACGTCACAACTATGACGGCCATAACTTTATTCACATATGCCAATACAGCCACCGTGGTCTCAGTATAATTCAATTTACGGGGGCATTCTCCCTTCACCACGTTTTAAAAACAGTTGCAAATTGTTTTTAAACTCTGTTATAAATATCTGAATTCACTTGAACACGAAATTGAATTATAATTCTACTCTTGTATGATATTTCCTCTATGTTCCTTAATCTTAAGTCTCTTCTTCTCTAGGTTGTGTGTGGCTAATGGATTCTCTTCTCTCTACTTTCTCTTCTGTCCTGTATTCCTGTTTTCCAAATTCTGCTGGCTTGTAGAAGGACCAGGATCGATCACTACATCCTGTCTTTTCTTCTGGTTTTCAGCTTCCTTCTCTCTTAATTCCTTCAAATACTGCTGACTTTCTTTCTCTCTCTCTTGATACTTGTCCGGTGTCATAACCTGACCTTGAGAATTCTGATTCCGATTCTGGTACTGGTTATTTCTGTTGTAGTTCCTATTGTACCCATTGTTATTATAATATCTACCTCTTCCGTTATTATAGTTCCCTCTATTGTTATTCCAGCCTCGTCTTTGCTGATATGGACGGTAACCTTGTGATCCGTTTTTGCGAAAATAATTGTTCCTGTGAGGACCTACATTTTCAGTTTTCTCTTCAGCAGGCGTATCAGTTTGCTGAACTTGATCCATATAGACTGTATTAATGTCTTTGAATTCGTGCCTCTGACCTTTTTGAACCAAATTTGGCATCGGACTCGTGTAGTCAAGCCTTCTCAATAGTTCGTCCATACTGGTCAAATCCCTGATATTTGACGATATAATAAGCCTTCTTACCTCCACAGGTAGCATACGTGAAATAGCATCTATCAACTGCTCTGTCGACAATGGGGGTTGTAAAAATCTCAAGCGCGATAACTGGCTCGTGAAGAAATCAGCGTACCGTGTTGGAAGAGTACCCGAATACTTCCTCGAGTATACCTCATCTCTTAATGAATTTTGTGCTTCTATTGACCAGAATCGTTTTATCAGTGCCTCTGCAAATTCATCGAAATTACTAAAAGTGTACCGAAATGCTCTGAACCACTCAAGAGGTCCTCCATCTAGAAATCTTTCTACGATTCTCATCTCTCTTTCTCTAGGAATATGGGCTTCAATAAATTAGTCTTTCAGGTTTCTGATATACTCTATCGGTGTTAGACTATCTGTATTACTAAATTTCTGAGGCTTGTCCTCAAAGTTTCGGATGACTGTCACATTTCTTGGATATGAATCCATGTAATTCTTCCCACTATCACGATATTTCCATTCAGGTTCAACATTCCTATCCTCTTCTTCTTCCCGGAATCTGAATATACGTTCCTCAGGACTAATATCTCTCTCTTCAGTAGCGAGGTTACATCTTCTCACGTAATTTCTATTATCTTCACAAGTCAATCCTTCTGGATCCTTATCTGTGATTTCCGTGATGACTTTCCTAATCAACTCTTCTTTATACGTTTCCATCATGCTAGCTTCTCCTAGTTTCAAATTCTGAAGTTTGCTCGTAGTTTCATTGACATCAGAGACAACCTTATGAATTTGTTCCTCTAACGCGGTTTTTAATGCTTGCACGTCCTGACCCATTTGAGTTCTATCCTCTACCTGCTTTTCGGATAGCAAATCCATCCTTATACTCAAGTCCTTTCTAATTTGAACTACCTCATTATTTATATCTACCTGTGTACTGGCTAGCTTTCGTTCAATTCGCTCCTGAATCTGATTGACATGTTCCCCACTTGACCTGTTCCATTCATCTTTCCAAACCGTTACATTTGCAGTTAACATTTCAGCAATATCTACTTCAATGTCTTCCTTAAGTAAACGATTATGATCTAAGACTTGGGTCCTCATGACCTCTATATCATGTTTTAATCCAGCTAGTGAAGCTGTTGTCCTAACAGACTCGTCAACCAATCTAGTTGTTAAAGCACTAATGTTACGAGTACAAAGCGTTTTTGAAGTTTCAATTTCTTCTCTAACCTTATTAACATCAGTTTGAACTTTGGCAATGTCTACAAAAACTGTATTAACTTCTATTTGCATCTTATTGATATCGCTTTGCATATCATTAACATCAGAATGAATATTATTTATGTCTACTTGAACGTTTGACACATCGGTTCGAACATTTCTAATCTCTCTTTGAATTTCTTCTACCTTGTCTTGTACAGTAGCAACATCATTCCTAACAACGATTACTTTTGCTCTAGCACATGAAATATCACCCCGGACATTAGCAACATCAAGATTCAACATATTAAGGTCCTTATGTACATTGGAAACATCAATCTTAACATCTGAGACATCTTTATGGACATTGGATAAATCTACTTTAACATCTGAGACATCTTTATGGACATTGGATAAATCTTTATGGACATTGGATAAATCTACTTTAACATCCGAGACATCCTTGTGAATGTCAGTCACGGCATTCTGGATTCCCTGGGTACTGGTCTGTAAACGCGACACATTATTTTCCAAGTTTGCAGAACTGGTCTGAAGAACTTTCATATTCTCCTCCATTCGACTAGTATTCTCCTCCATCATCTGCTTCATACTGTTATTCATGCTAGCTTTCAAACTGTTGGACATCTCCTCCAACATCTTTCTCATACTCTCATCTGCCATCTCAATAATATTTCAATAATTGACTGCGTTAGGGACATACATCAAATAGAGCAAGATAACAACATCTGAGCATCATCCTTCACCATATATAAGTTTGAGCAATTTTCTGTCTAAAATCTATCTTATAATTAGCTTATCACTAACTTCATAAACACCCTATGTTGAAATAAACTCAAGCACATGTTCAAATTTCCTTGGTTCATTCTAAATATCCTAACACAAATAATATACATTTACAATCCAAATAGTTTAATTTTATCTTTAATATGACTAAACATATCATAAGCCGGTCAAATAAAATAAGACTCCAGATCATAGGCGGTTTTTCTAAGTTTCCAGCCTATTTAACCTCTCTCAGGTTGTATAAGATCTGATCTTTTCTGAGTGTAATTTTCCTAATACAACACAACATTTAATCCCTATATAATCACACTCTCAAATTCTACAATTGGCCAGGACATCTAACAAAGAATCAACCTCTTTATTTGAGTCTTCACAATCCCAATGACATCGATAACTTGGTAATCCAATGTTATTCGAACATTTCACACGTTGATTGTACCAATCCTACTGGCGTTCAACCTGGTAATCCAGTTTTGTCGATCCCCACGTTGGGCGCCAATCCTACTGTCCCGAATAATCCGGATAGTAGGCTGTCAGATATCCGCCCCCTCAATCGGATTGCCAATATTCAATCGCACCGGCACAGCTACATCAATGAAAATGGCACTGACAGATACTACCGAGATTAGAGCACAGTAGTTAACATGAAATTATTGTGGAACACACCAAAATATACGGGGGTTCATACTTACCTTTTACTTACCTATTCAAATTAATCTCGGGTCTGGGTTTTCAACTGGATCACTTAATAGTATGCCCTCACAATAACCTCCACCACGATATTTAAAATGAACCAAGTCGGAAACAAGAAAATTTAAACTGCACAATAATTTATTTCACAAAAAGAAAAAAAAATAACAAATTATTTAACAACAAAATATACGGGGCAATCAGAAGCCATTGTCAATGCAACCATGTCCTCCTGTAGGACTTGTAGACTTCACATACAAAAATTCAGCTTTCTCTAGCTCAAAAGAACGTTATAATAACAACAATGCACTTTGGAATGGATAAGGAAGCTGGGACGAGACTTATAGCATTTGTTTCCTTGTTCAATTACTTCACATATTATTTATAACCGCAAGGCTGCTATGTAGATGACCTTGGCCTCTACCATTCAGTTATCTGGCCACCTGCAATACACCCTGCACCGTGTCGCATGCTTGCTTCGACAAATGGACGCACCTGTCCAACCAATGTTAGCATATGCTAGTTACCTCAGAGCCTAGCTCCTTTTCAAAACACTTTAAATGTTCACATCTCAACTCAAATATTATCACGCAAATCTTTTAAATGCTCCGTTCAAATATCAATGGATTACTCTAATAATCCCAAATCTTGTTTAATTGTATAATCCAATTGTTGAACTAGCGTTGTTTAGAGTATAATAACGAAAACGCTCAATGTTTATAACAGAATGTTCATTAATTATTTACAACATTTTAAATTGTTTATAACATTGTCAAACGACAATTGAAAAATGTATACACGCCTCTATTAATCCCGTTCGTTTCAAATTATTATTAAAGATATTTACATAGTTATTTACATTATTTATATTATTTATATTAGAAATACATTAAACCACACGTTTATCCGGTTGATAATTACTTAAATCGTGGTGATATAATCGACCAATGAAGGTTAGTTATATTTAAATTTTAGATTCAGGTTTAATAAGATTTAATAATTATTATTATTTGTGACGGTAACCTCCATTCAAGATCGTTATCTCAAATTATTTAAACACTCTTGTTAATTTTAACAGTAACTTCACATGAATAATTTTCAATGGACCTGAACAATACACTCAGTGGAAAAATACCTCGCTCAAAACGCACAAAATTGCACCAAAATTGGCCCATAATTCATCATATATCTCATTATATATATGGCATCAAAATCTTCCACAATACACACAAAAAAAACTCCACTTATAAATTCATCATCTTCATCAATATTACTGTGGGAACCTCCTTCACTTATTAAAGGGCATTATTCATCAGCGACTTTTACACGTCCACTGAACTAACGATTATACATCCATAGTTCCTCTATAAAAATTCTTATATTCATCAATTGTATCGAAAACTGTTATTATATTTAACCTTCGTGGGTTTCATTCATGAAGCGATATGAAGTAAAAATTTTGCCAGTCACAAATAAATTTAATAGCAAATACGATTAGACACGCCTCCCTGGTCTATCAAAATTGGGATTAATATCATCACAGTATCGCAGTATAAAAAACTATCTTCAATCAAAGTTCATCTAAACTGCATAAATAGTCGAATAGAATACAATTAGACTGAGGACTGCAAACATTATTGTTCCAATCTAGAATTGAGAAAAACTCCTATCAAATGTTCATTACTATAGTGTACTCAATAAATCGTAATCAAAGTTCATATTTCATAAAATTGTCTATAATGCAATGGTATTTCAGAATTGACGATAAATGTCTATGTTGCAATCATGTTCATAAAACGACTAGTATTTCCAAGATCGTCGATAAAGTAGTAGATTTTAACGCTCTAAAATCTTTTAATCATTCTTCTTTCTTGAGGATGACAGAAAATTGGTCAAAGTAATTTACTGAATAGAATTACTTTACTAAAATGACACGCTGTCTGAATTCAAACTTGTCATAGAAAATCGTTAACTTTACAGTCAAATCGTGACTATTAAAATATGCAAATTACTGAAAGAATATATATATATATATATATATCAGTCTCAACTGATCCAAAATTATTTAAATATGCCAATGACATAATAATGTCTCAATAAATCGTAGAAAAAGGCATAAATCAGCAAAGTGTACAGAGTACAGAAATATCAAGCAAGAATATGGGGCAAAATATAAGGGACAGAAAATATGGGAAAAATGGTTGCTCAGATATCGCTAAATGGCTCAAATAAATCAAGAAACGTTCACGACTACCTTATCTGTTGATTGAAGTTCTAGAGGAAAATTTCCAAAGAAGACTGCTGTTGGTTCCATTTCACCACCGTAAAGATGTGCTCCGACCTCGAACCTGGAACCTGCGCCCTCGGAGAATAGAACAGTTTCCTCCTCCGGAAATCGCACTGCTCCGTGTAGACGATATACATCCTTCTGGCAAAACTCTTCTGTGTGAGCCGGGTCCACCCTGGCCTCTCTTGAAAGTTCCCTGAAGTTCTGGTAGAAATTCGCCATGAAGTTTATTGCAATTATTTCCGCAGAAATGTTCATAATTGTGGAGTATGAAGATATTTCCACTGACATTTGATGTAATTCAGCGATGGATTACGATGCATGAGTGTAGTTGGATGTTCACTACATGCTCGCTTTTGTAGAATGACGATTAACGAAGCTCCATGTTGCTATTTCACTCCATTGATGTATGTCCCAATTGCATTAAAGTTTTAGTCTTCCATCTCCACTTCCGTTATAATAATAGTCGAAAGTACTGCCAGATTATATAGTTCCATTGTAGAATGTAGCGTTGTATCACCAAATGTAATCTTCAGTATCACGGTTGCAATACATGTGTCAGCCGTAGCGTAGAATGTGGTATTATAAAAGTGCTTCTCAGGTGTCGAGAAAATCACTTTTGTCTGCAGTCTTAAAATGCGAATATCTTCCAAAATATAATAGTGAAAATGTTCAACTTTCGTACACGCCTCAATATTGTAATGCACAATTGAATTAGCATAAATGTAGTAGCTAACTCTTGATAGATAATCTTGTAGACTCGTTTATATGTGCGCTCCAACTTCGCCTAGTTTTAGTAACCGTAAAATTGCACTGCTGAACGCTCAATGCTTGTTCGATGCTGTGGGCTCTGCCACACGTGCTAATGACGACTTGCTTCACTGAATAATATATACTTGTTCTATCGGAATTAAGACCTCGAAGTCTGACAATATGAGAATGAGAAATGAGCCATGAGACATGAGACATGAGTCCTGAGAACTTCCTCTCTGCTGTGCAAGGCCTTTTATGAACTTCTTAAGGGGCGTATCCATCCCTACCATAGCTTGTTCCTCCGTCATTGCTAGAAGTTCTAACTTTGGCTATACTTGACGGATTTTCAAATTTCAAAAACCCATAATTAATTTCTTCAAAATTCCAAATCAATGCCATAACTGAAAATAGTTTTCCACAATTCTGCATGCCAAAAGTAATTAAATATGGTAGTTTCAGTAATCTCCGTCTCCCTCCAAGCTATCATTCATTGGTTCGAGCCTCTCCTCCAATAGCGTAACTTCTTCCTCAGCACAATTCCTTGCTTCCCTGCGACTGCGTCGTAAATCTCAGATCCTTCTCGAACAAAATCATGACGTCACCAAGAATCTCAGCTCAACCAGCCTACTTGCATGAAGTCTGCGTCATCCGTGCCTACGTCATGAATATACACGTCACAACTATGACGGCCATAACTTTATTCACATATGCCAATACAGCCACCGTGGTCTCAGTATAATTCAATTTACGGGGGCATTCTCCCTTCACCACGTTTTAAAAACAGTTGCAAATTGTTTTTAAACTCTGTTATAAATATCTGAATTCACTTGAACACGAAATTGAATTATAATTCTACTCTTGTATGATATTTCCTCTATGTTCCTTAATCTTAAGTCTCTTCTTCTCTAGGTTGTGTGTGGCTAATGGATTCTCTTCTCTCTACTTTCTCTTCTGTCCTGTATTCCTGTTTTCCAAATTCTGCTGGCTTGTAGAAGGACCAGGATCGATCACTACATCCTGTCTTTTCTTCTGGTTTTCAGCTTCCTTCTCTCTTAATTCCTTCAAATACTGCTGACTTTCTTTCTCTCTCTCTTGATACTTGTCCGGTGTCATAACCTGACCTTGAGAATTCTGATTCCGATTCTGGTACTGGTTATTTCTGTTGTAGTTCCTATTGTACCCATTGTTATTATAATATCTACCTCTTCCGTTATTATAGTTCCCTCTATTGTTATTCCAGCCTCGTCTTTGCTGATATGGACGGTAACCTTGTGATCCGTTTTTGCGAAAATAATTGTTCCTGTGAGGACCTACATTTTCAGTTTTCTCTTCAGCAGGCGTATCAGTTTGCTGAACTTGATCCATATAGACTGTATTAATGTCTTTGAATTCGTGCCTCTGACCTTTTTGAACCAAATTTGGCATCGGACTCGTGTAGTCAAGCCTTCTCAATAGTTCGTCCATACTGGTCAAATCCCTGATATTTGACGATATAATAAGCCTTCTTACCTCCACAGGTAGCATACGTGAAATAGCATCTATCAACTGCTCTGTCGACAATGGGGGTTGTAAAAATCTCAAGCGCGATAACTGGCTCGTGAAGAAATCAGCGTACCGTGTTGGAAGAGTACCCGAATACTTCCTCGAGTATACCTCATCTCTTAATGAATTTTGTGCTTCTATTGACCAGAATCGTTTTATCAGTGCCTCTGCAAATTCATCGAAATTACTAAAAGTGTACCGAAATGCTCTGAACCACTCAAGAGGTCATCCATCTAGAAATCTTTCTACGATTCTCATCTCTCTTTCTCTAGGAATATGGGCTTCAATAAATTAGTCTTTCAGGTTTCTGATATACTCTATCGGTGTTAGACTATCTGTATTACTAAATTTCTGAGGCTTGTCCTCAAAGTTTCGGATGACTGTCACATTTCTTGGATATGAATCCATGTAATTCTTCCCACTATCACGATATTTCCATTCAGGTTCAACATTCCTATCCTCTTCTTCTTCCCGGAATCTGAATATACGTTCCTCAGGACTAATATCTCTCTCTTCAGTAGCGAGGTTACATCTTCTCACGTAATTTCTATTATCTTCACAAGTCAATCCTTCTGGATCCTTATCTGTGATTTCCGTGATGACTTTCCTAATCAACTCTTCTTTATACGTTTCCATCATGCTAGCTTCTCCTAGTTTCAAATTCTGAAGTTTGCTCGTAGTTTCATTGACATCAGAGACAACCTTATGAATTTGTTCCTCTAACGCGGTTTTTAATGCTTGCACGTCCTGACCCATTTGAGTTCTATCCTCTACCTGCTTTTCGGATAGCAAATCCATCCTTATACTCAAGTCCTTTCTAATTTGAACTACCTCATTATTTATATCTACCTGTGTACTGGCTAGTTTTCGTTCAATTCGCTCCTGAATCTGATTGACATGTTCCCCACTTGACCTGTTCCATTCATCTTTCCAAACCGTTACATTTGCAGTTAACATTTCAGCAATATCTACTTCAATGTCTTCCTTAAGTAAACGATTATGATCTAAGACTTGGGTCCTCATGACCTCTATATCATGTTTTAATCCAGCTAGTGAAGCTGTTGTCCTAACAGACTCGTCAACCAATCTAGTTGTTAAAGCACTAATGTTACGAGTACAAAGCGTTTTTGAAGTTTCAATTTCTTCTCTAACCTTATTAACATCAGTTTGAACTTTGGCAATGTCTACAAAAACTGTATTAACTTCTATTTGCATCTTATTGATATCGCTTTGCATATCATTAACATCAGAATGAATATTATTTATGTCTACTTGAACGTTTGACACATCGGTTCGAACATTTCTAATCTCTCTTTGAATTTCTTCTACCTTGTCTTGTACAGTAGCAACATCATTCCTAACAACGATTACTTTTGCTCTAGCACATGAAATATCACCCCGGACATTAGCAACATCAAGATTCAACATATTAAGGTCCTTATGTACATTGGAAACATCAATCTTAACATCTGAGACATCTTTATGGACATTGGATAAATCTACTTTAACATCTGAGACATCTTTATGGACATTGGATAAATCTTTATGGACATTGGATAAATCTACTTTAACATCCGAGACATCCTTGTGAATGTCAGTCACGGCATTCTGGATTCCCTGGGTACTGGTCTGTAAACGCGACACATTATTTTCCAAGTTTGCAGAACTGGTCTGAAGAACTTTCATATTCTCCTCCATTCGACTAGTATTCTCCTCCATCATCTGCTTCATACTGTTATTCATGCTAGCTTTCAAACTGTTGGACATCTCCTCCAACATCTTTCTCATACTCTCATCTGCCATCTCAATAATATTTCAATAATTGACTGCGTTAGGGACATACATCAAATAGAGCAAGATAACAACATCTGAGCATCATCCTTCACCATATATAAGTTTGAGCAATTTTCTGTCTAAAATCTATCTTATAATTAGCTTATCACTAACGTCATAAACACCCTATGTTGAAATAAACTCAAGCACATGTTCAAATTTCCTTGGTTCATTCTAAATATCCTAACACAAATAATATACATTTACAATCCAAATAGTTTAATTTTATCTTTAATATGACTAAACATATCATAAGCCGGTCAAATAAAATAAGACTCCAGATCATAGGCGGTTTTTCTAAGTTTCCAGCCTATTTAACCTCTCTCAGGTTGTATAAGATCTGATCTTTTCTGAGTGTAATTTTCCTAATACAACACAACATTTAATCCCTATATAATCACACTCTCAAATTCTACAATTGGCCAGGACATCTAACAAAGAATCAACCTCTTTATTTGAGTCTTCACAATCCCAATGACATCGATAACTTGGTAATCCAATGTTATTCGAACATTTCACACGTTGATTGTACCAATCCTACTGGCGTTCAACCTGGTAATCCAGTTTTGTCGAGCCCCACGTTGGGCGCCAATCCTACTGTCCCGAATAATCCGGATAGTAGGCTGTCAGATATCCGCCCCCTCAATCGGATTGCCAATATTCAATCGCACCGGCACAGCTACATCAATGAAAATGGCACTGACAGATACTACCGAGATTAGAGCACAGTAGTTAACATGAAATTATTGTGGAACACACCAAAATATACGGGGGTTCATACTTACCTTTTACTTACCTATTCAAATTAATCTCGGGTCTGGGTTTTCAACTGGATCACTTAATAGTATGCCCTCACAATAACCTCCACCACGATATTTAAAATGAACCAAGTCGGAAACAAGAAAATTTAAACTGCACAATAATTTATTTCACAAAAAGAAAAAAAAAGAAAAAATTATTTAACAACAAAATATACGGGGCAATCAGAAGCCATTGTCAATGCAACCATGTCCTCCTGTAGGACTTGTAGACTTCACATACAAAAATTCAGCTTTCTCTAGCTCAAAAGAACGTTATAATAACAACAATGCACTTTGGAATGGATAAGGAAGCTGGGACGAGACTTATAGCATTTGTTTCCTTGTTCAATTACTTCACATATTATTTATAACCGCAAGGCTGCTATGTAGATGACCTTGGCCTCTACCATTCAGTTATCTGGCCACCTGCAATACACCCTGCACCGTGTCGCATGCTTGCTTCGACAAATGGACGCACCTGTCCAACCAATGTTAGCATATGCTAGTTACCTCAGAGCCTAGCTCCTTTTCAAAACACTTTAAATGTTCACATCTCAACTCAAATATTATCACGCAAATCTTTTAAATGCTCCGTTCAAATATCAATGGATTACTCTAATAATCCCAAATCTTGTTTAATTGTATAATCCAATTGTTGAACTAGCGTTGTTTAGAGTATAATAACGAAAACGCTCAATGTTTATAACAGAATGTTCATTAATTATTTACAACATTTTAAATTGTTTATAACATTGTCAAACGACAATTGAAAAATGTATACACGCCTCTATTAATCCCGTTCGTTTCAAATTATTATTAAAGATATTTACATAGTTATTTACATTATTTATATTATTTATATTAGAAATACATTAAACCACACGTTTATCCGGTTGATAATTACTTAAATCGTGGTGATATAATCGACCAATGAAGGTTAGTTATATTTAAATTTTAGATTCAGGTTTAATAAGATTTAATAATTATTATTATTTGTGACGGTAACCTCCATTCAAGATCGTTATCTCAAATTATTTAAACACTCTTGTTAATTTTAACAGTAACTTCACATGAATAATTTTCAATGGACCTGAACAATACACTCAGTGGAAAAATACCTCGCTCAAAACGCACAAAATTGCACCAAAATTGGCCCATAATTCATCATATATCTCATTATATATATGGCATCAAAATCTTCCACAATACACACAAAAAAAACTCCACTTATAAATTCATCATCTTCATCAATATTACTGTGGGAACCTCCTTCACTTATTAAAGGGCATTATTCATCAGCGACTTTTACACGTCCACTGAACTAACGATTATACATCCATAGTTCCTCTATAAAAATTCTTATATTCATCAATTGTATCGAAAACTGTTATTATATTTAACCTTCGTGGGTTTCATTCATGAAGCGATATGAAGTAAAAATTTTGCCAGTCACAAATAAATTTAATAGCAAATACGATTAGACACGCCTCCCTGGTCTATCAAAATTGGGATTAATATCATCACAGTATCGCAGTATAAAAAAACTATCTTCAATCAAAGTTCATCTAAACTGCATAAATAGTCGAATAGAATACAATTAGACTGAGGACTGCAAACATTATTGTTCCAATCTAGAATTGAGAAAAACTCCTATCAAATGTTCATTACTATAGTGTACTCAATAAATCGTAATCAAAGTTCATATTTCATAAAATTGTCTATAATGCAATGGTATTTCAGAATTGACGATAAATGTCTATGTTGCAATCATGTTCATAAAACGACTAGTATTTCCAAGATCGTCGATAAAGTAGTAGATTTTAACGCTCTAAAATCTTTTAATCATTCTTCTTTCTTGAGGATGACAGAAAATTGGTCAAAGTAATTTACTGAATAGAATTACTTTACTAAAATGACACGCTGTCTGAATTCAAACTTGTCATAGAAAATCGTTAACTTTACAGTCAAATCGTGACTATTAAAATATGCAAATTACTGAAAGAATATATATATATATATATATCAGTCTCAACTGATCCAAAATTATTTAAATATGCCAATGACATAATAATGTCTCAATAAATCGTAGAAAAAGGCATAAATCAGCAAAGTGTACAGAGTACAGAAATATCAAGCAAGAATATGGGGCAAAATATAAGGGACAGAAAATATGGGAAAAATGGTTGCTCAGATATCGCTAAATGGCTCAAATAAATCAAGAAACGTTCACGACTACCTTATCTGTTGATTGAAGTTCTAGAGGAAAATTTCCAAAGAAGACTGCTGTTGGTTCCATTTCACCACCGTAAAGATGTGCTCCGACCTCGAACCTGGAACCTGCGCCCTCGGAGAATAGAACAGTTTCCTCCTCCGGAAATCGCACTGCTCCGTGTAGACGATATACATCCTTCTGGCAAAACTCTTCTGTGTGAGCCGGGTCCACCCTGGCCTCTCTTGAAAGTTCCCTGAAGTTCTGGTAGAAATTCGCCATGAAGTTTATTGCAATTATTTCCGCAGAAATGTTCATAATTGTGGAGTATGAAGATATTTCCACTGACATTTGATGTAATTCAGCGATGGATTACGATGCATGAGTGTAGTTGGATGTTCACTACATGCTCGCTTTTGTAGAATGACGATTAACGAAGCTCCATGTTGCTATTTCACTCCATTGATGTATGTCCCAATTGCATTAAAGTTTTAGTCTTCCATCTCCACTTCCGTTATAATAATAGTCGAAAGTACTGCCAGATTATATAGTTCCATTGTAGAATGTAGCGTTGTATCACCAAATGTAATCTTCAGTATCACGGTTGCAATACATGTGTCAGCCGTAGCGTAGAATGTGGTATTATAAAAGTGCTTCTCAGGTGTCGAGAAAATCACTTTTGTCTGCAGTCTTAAAATGCGAATATCTTCCAAAATATAATAGTGAAAATGTTCAACTTTCGTACACGCCTCAATATTGTAATGCACAATTGAATTAGCATAAATGTAGTAGCTAACTCTTGATAGATAATCTTGTAGACTCGTTTATATGTGCGCTCCAACTTCGCCTAGTTTTAGTAACCGTAAAATTGCACTGCTGAACGCTCAATGCTTGTTCGATGCTGTGGGCTCTGCCACACGTGCTAATGACGACTTGCTTCACTGAATAATATATACTTGTTCTATCGGAATTAAGACCTCGAAGTCTGACAATATGAGAATGAGAAATGAGCCATGAGACATGAGACATGAGTCCTGAGAACTTCCTCTCTGCTGTGCAAGGCCTTTTATCAACTTCTTAAGGGGCGTATCCATCCCTACCATAGCTTGTTCCTCCGTCATTGCTAGAAGTTCTAACTTTGGCTATACTTGACGGATTTTCAAATTTCAAAAACCCATAATTAATTTCTTCAAAATTCCAAATCAATGCCATAACTGAAAATAGTTTTCCACAATTCTGCATGCCAAAAGTAATTAAATATGGTAGTTTCAGTAATCTCCGTCTCCCTCCAAGCTATCATTCATTGGTTCGAGCCTCTCCTCCAATAGCGTAACTTCTTCCTCAGCACAATTCCTTGCTTCCCTGCGACTGCGTAGTAAATCTCAGATCCTTCTCGAACAAAATCATGACGTCACCAAGAATCTCAGCTCAACCAGCCTACTTGCATGAAGTCTGCGTCATCCGTGCCTACGTCATGAATATACACGTCACAACTATGACGGCCATAACTTTATTCACATATGCCAATACAGCCACCGTGGTCTCAGTATAATTCAATTTACGGGGGCATTCTCCCTTCACCACGTTTTAAAAACAGTTGCAAATTGTTTTTAAACTCTGTTATAAATATCTGAATTCACTTGAACACGAAATTGAATTATAATTCTACTCTTGTATGATATTTCCTCTATGTTCCTTAATCTTAAGTCTCTTCTTCTCTAGGTTGTGTGTGGCTAATGGATTCTCTTCTCTCTACTTTCTCTTCTGTCCTGTATTCCTGTTTTCCAAATTCTGCTGGCTTGTAGAAGGACCAGGATCGATCACTACATCCTGTCTTTTCTTCTGGTTTTCAGCTTCCTTCTCTCTTAATTCCTTCAAATACTGCTGACTTTCTTTCTCTCTCTCTTGATACTTGTCCGGTGTCATAACCTGACCTTGAGAATTCTGATTCCGATTCTGGTACTGGTTATTTCTGTTGTAGTTCCTATTGTACCCATTGTTATTATAATATCTACCTCTTCCGTTATTATAGTTCCCTCTATTGTTATTCCAGCCTCGTCTTTGCTGATATGGACGGTAACCTTGTGATCCGTTTTTGCGAAAATAATTGTTCCTGTGAGGACCTACATTTTCAGTTTTCTCTTCAGCAGGCGTATCAGTTTGCTGAACTTGATCCATATAGACTGTATTAATGTCTTTGAATTCGTGCCTCTGACCTTTTTGAACCAAATTTGGCATCGGACTCGTGTAGTCAAGCCTTCTCAATAGTTCGTCCATACTGGTCAAATCCCTGATATTTGACGATATAATAAGCCTTCTTACCTCCACAGGTAGCATACGTGAAATAGCATCTATCAACTGCTCTGTCGACAATGGGGGTTGTAAAAATCTCAAGCGCGATAACTGGCTCGTGAAGAAATCAGCGTACCGTGTTGGAAGAGTACCCGAATACTTCCTCGAGTATACCTCATCTCTTAATGAATTTTGTGCTTCTATTGACCAGAATCGTTTTATCAGTGCCTCTGCAAATTCATCGAAATTACTAAAAGTGTACCGAAATGCTCTGAACCACTCAAGAGGTCCTCCATCTAGAAATCTTTCTACGATTCTCATCTCTCTTTCTCTAGGAATATGGGCTTCAATAAATTAGTCTTTCAGGTTTCTGATATACTCTATCGGTGTTAGACTATCTGTATTACTAAATTTCTGAGGCTTGTCCTCAAAGTTTCGGATGACTGTCACATTTCTTGGATATGAATCCATGTAATTCTTCCCACTATCACGATATTTCCATTCAGGTTCAACATTCCTATCCTCTTCTTCTTCCCGGAATCTGAATATACGTTCCTCAGGACTAATATCTCTCTCTTCAGTAGCGAGGTTACATCTTCTCACGTAATTTCTATTATCTTCACAAGTCAATCCTTCTGGATCCTTATCTGTGATTTCCGTGATGACTTTCCTAATCAACTCTTCTTTATACGTTTCCATCATGCTAGCTTCTCCTAGTTTCAAATTCTGAAGTTTGCTCGTAGTTTCATTGACATCAGAGACAACCTTATGAATTTGTTCCTCTAACGCGGTTTTTAATGCTTGCACGTCCTGACCCATTTGAGTTCTATCCTCTACCTGCTTTTCGGATAGCAAATCCATCCTTATACTCAAGTCCTTTCTAATTTGAACTACCTCATTATTTATATCTACCTGTGTACTGGCTAGTTTTCGTTCAATTCGCTCCTGAATCTGATTGACATGTTCCCCACTTGACCTGTTCCATTCATCTTTCCAAACCGTTACATTTGCAGTTAACATTTCAGCAATATCTACTTCAATGTCTTCCTTAAGTAAACGATTATGATCTAAGACTTGGGTCCTCATGACCTCTACATCATGTTTTAATCCAGCTAGTGAAGCTGTTGTCCTAACAGACTCGTCAACCAATCTAGTTGTTAAAGCACTAATGTTACGAGTACAAAGCGTTTTTGAAGTTTCAATTTCTTCTCTAACCTTATTAACATCAGTTTGAACTTTGGCAATGTCTACAAAAACTGTATTAACTTCTATTTGCATCTTATTGATATCGCTTTGCATATCATTAACATCAGAATGAATATTATTTATGTCTACTTGAACGTTTGACACATCGGTTCGAACATTTCTAATCTCTCTTTGAATTTCTTCTACCTTGTCTTGTACAGTAGCAACATCATTCCTAACAACGATTACTTCTGCTCTAGCACATGAAATATCACCCCGGACATTAGCAACATCAAGATTCAACATATTAAGGTCCTTATGTACATTGGAAACATCAATCTTAACATCTGAGACATCTTTATGGACATTGGATCAATCTACTTTAACATCTGAGACATCTTTATGGACATTGGATAAATCTTTATGGACATTGGATAAATCTACTTTAACATCCAAGACATCCTTGTGAATGTCAGTCACGGCATTCTGGATTCCCTGGGTACTGTTCTGTAAACGCGACACATTATTTTCCAAGTTTGCAGAACTGGTCTGAAGAACTTTCATATTCTCCTCCATTCGACTAGTATTCTCCTCCATCATCTGCTTCATACTGTTATTCATGCTAGCTTTCAAACTGTTGGACATCTCCTCCAACATCTTTCTCATACTCTCATCTGCCATCTCAATAATATTTCAATAATTGACTGCGTTAGGGACATACATCAAATAGAGCAATATAACAACATCTGAGCAACATCCTTCACCATATATAAGTTTGAGCAATTTTCTGTCTAAAATCTATCTTATAATTAGCTTATCACTAACTTCATAAACACCCTATGTTGAAATAAACTCAAGCACATGTTCAAATTTCCTTGGTTCATTCTAAATATCCTAACACAAATAATTTACATTTACAATCCAAATAGTTTAATTTTATCTTTAATATGACTAAACATGTCATAAGCCGGTCAAATAAAATAAGACTCCAGATCATAGGCGGTTTTTCTAAGTTTCCAGCCTATTTAACCTCTCTCAGGTTGTATAAGATCTGATCTTTTCTGAGTGTAATTTTCCTAATACAACACAACATTTAATCCCTATATAATCACACTCTCAAATTCTACAATTGGCCAAGACATCTAACAAAGAATCAACCTCTTTATTTGAGTCTTCACAATCCCAATGACATCGATAACTTGGTAATCCAATGTTATTCGAACATTCCACACGTTGATTGTACCAATCCTACTGGCGTTCAACCTGGTAATCCAGTTTTGTCGATCCCCACGTTGGGCGCCAATCCTACTGTCCCCGATAATCCGGATAGTAGGCTGTCAGATATCCTCCCCCTCAATCGGATTGCCAATAATCAATCGCACCGGCACAGCTACATCAATGAAAATGGCACTGACAGATACTACCGAGATTAAAGCACTGTAGTTAATATGAAATTATTGTGGAACACACCAAAATATACGGGGGTTCATACTTACCTTTTACTTACCTATTCAAATTAATCTCGGGTCTGGGTTTTCAACTGGATCACTTAATAGTATGCCCTCACAATAACCTCCACCACGATATTTAAAATGAACCAAGTCGGAAACAAGAAAATTTAAACTGCACAATAATTTATTTCACATAAAGAAAAAAAAATAACAAATTATTTAACAACAAAATATACGGGGCAATCAGAAGCCATTGTCAATGCAACCATGTCCTCCTGTAGGACTTGTAGACTTCACATACAAAAATTCGAATTTCTCTAGCTCAAAAGAACGTAATAATAACAACAATGCACTTTGGAATGGATAAGGAAGCTGGGACAAGACATATAGCATTTGTTTCCTTGTTAAATTACTTCACATATTATTTATAACAGCAAGGCTGCTATGTAGATGACCTTGGCCTCTACCATTCAGTTATCTGGCCACCTGCAATACACCCTGCACCGTGTCGCATGCTTGCTTCGACAAATGGACGCACCTGTCCAACACATGTTAGCATATGCTAGTTACCTCAGAGCCTAGCTCCTTTTCAAAACACTTTAAATGTTCACATCTCAACTCAAATATTATCACGCAAATCTTTTAAATGCTCCGTTCAAATATCAATGGATTACTCTAATAATCCCAAATCTTGTTTAATTGTATAATCCAATTGTTGAACTAGCGTTGTTTAGAGTATAATAACGAAAACGCTCAATGTTTATAACAAAATGTTCATTAATTATTTACAACATTTTAAATTGTTTATAACATTGTCAAACGACAATTGAAAAATGTATACACGCCTCTATTAATCCCGTTCGTTTCAAATTATTATTAAAGATATTTACATAGTTATTTACATTATTTATATTATTTATATTAGAAATACATTAAACCACACGTTTATCCGGTTGATAATTACTTAAATCGTGGTGATATAATCGACCAATGAAGGTTAGTTATATTTGAATTTTAGATTCAGGTTTAATAAGATTTAATAATTATTATTATTTGTGACGGTAACCTCCATTCAAGATCGTTATCTCAAATTATTTAAACACTCTTGTTAATTTTAACAGTAACTTCACATGAATAATTTTCAATGGACCTGAACAATACACTCAGCGGAAAAATACCTCGCTCAAAACGCACAAAATTGCACCAAAATTGGCCCATAATTCATCATATATCTCATTATATATATGGCATCAAAATCTTCCACAATACACACAAAAAAAACTCCACTTATAAATTCATCATCTTCATCAATATTACTGTGGGAACCTCCTTCACTTATTAAAGGGCATTATTCATCAGCGACTTTTACACGTCCACTGAACTAACGATTATACATCCATAGTTCCTCTTTAAAAATTCTTATATTCATCAATTGTATCGAAAACTGTTATTATATTTAACCTTCGTGGGTTTCATTCATGAAGCGATATGAAGTAAAAATTTTGCCAGTCACAAATAAATTTAATAGCAAATACGATTAGACACGCCTCCCTGGTCTATCAAAATTGAGATTAATATCATCAAAGTATCGCAGTATAAAAAAACTATCTTCAATCAAAATGCATCTAAACTGAATAAATAGTCGAATAGAATACAATTAGACTGAGGACTGCAAACATTATTGTTCCAATCTAGAATTGAGAAAAACTCCTATCAAATGTTCATTACTATAGTGTACTCAATAAATCGTAATCAAAGTTCATATTTCATAAAATTGTCTATAATGCAATGGTATTTCAGAATTGACGATAAATGTCTATGTTGCAATCATGTTCATAAAACGACTAGTATTTCCAAGATCGTCGATAAAGTAGTAGATTTTAACGCTCTAAAATCTTTTAATCATTCTTCTTTCTTGAGGATGACAGAAAATTGGTCAAAGTAATTTACTGAATAGAATTACTTTACTAAAATGACACGCTGTCTGAATTCAAACTTGCCATAGAAAATCGTTAACTTTACAGTCAAATCGTGACTATTAAAATATGCAAATTACTGAAAGAATATATATATATATATCAGTCTCAACTGATCCAAAATTATTTAAATATGCCAATGACATAATAATGTCTCAATAAATCGTAGAAAATGGCATAAATCAGCAAAGTGTACAGAGTACAGAAATATCAAGCAAGAATATGGGGCAAAATATAAGGGACAGAAAATATGGGAAAAATGGTTGCTCAGATATCGCTAAATGGCTCAAATAAATCAAGAAACGTTCACGACTACCTTATCTGTTGATTGAAGTTCTAGAGGAAAATTTCCAAAGAAGACTGCTGTTGGTTCCATTTCACCACCGTAAAGATGTGCTCCGACCTCGAACCTGGAACCTGCGCCCTCGGAGAATAGAACAGTTTCCTCCTCCGGAAATCGCACTGCTCCGTGTAGACGATAGACATCCTTCTGGCAAAACTCTTCTGTGTGAGCCGGGTCCACCCTGGCCTCTCTTGAAAGTTCCCTGAAGTTCTGGTAGAAATTCGCCATGAAGTTTATTGCAATTATTTCCGCAGAAATGTTCATAATTGTGGAGTATGAAGATATTTCCACTGACATTTGATGTAATTCAGCGATGGATTACGATGCATGAGTGTAGTTGGATGTTCACTACATGCTCGCTTTTGTAGAATGACGATTAACGAAGCTCCATGTTGCTATTTCACTCCATTGATGTATGTCCCAATTGCATTAAAGTTTTAGTCTTCCATCTCCACTTCCGTTATAATAATAGTCGAAAGTACTGCCAGATTATATAGTTCCATTGTAGAATGTAGCGTTGTATCACCAAATGTAATCTTCAGTATCACGGTTGCAATACATGTGTCAGCCGTAGCGTAGAATGTGGTATTATAAAAGTGCTTCTCAGGTGTCGAGAAAATCACTTTTGTCTGCAGTCTTAAAATGCGAATATCTTCCAAAATATAATAGTGAAAATGTTCAACTTTCGTATACGCCTCAATATTGTAATGCACAATTGAATTAGCATAAATGTAGTAGCTAACTCTTGATAGATAATCTTGTAGACTCGTTTATATGTGCGTTCCAACTTCGCCTAGTTTTAGTAACCGTAAAATTGCACTGCTGCACGCTCAATGCTTGTTCGATGCTGTGGGCTCTGCCACACGTGCTAATGACGACTTGCTTCACTGAATAATATATACTTGTTCTATCGGAATTAAGACCTCGAAGTCTGACACTATGAGAATGAGAAATGAGCCATGAGACATGAGACATGAGCCCTGAGAACTTCCTCTCTGCTGTGCAAGGCCTTTTATCAACTTCTTAAGGGGCGTATCCATCCCTACCATAGCTTGTTCCTCCGTCATTGCTAGAAGTTCTAACTTTGGCTATACTTGACGGATTTTCAAATTTCAAAAACTCATAATTAATTTCTTCAAAATTCCAAATCAATGCCATAACTGAAAATAGTTTTCCACAATTCTTCATGCCAAAAGTAATTAAATATTGTAGTTTCAGTAATCTCCGTCTCCCTCCAAGCTATCATTCATTGGTTCGAGCCTCTCCTCCAATAGCGTAACTTCTTCCTCAGCACAATTCCTTGCTTCCCTGCGACTGCGTCATAAATCTCAGATCCTTCTCGAACAAAATCATGACGTCACCTAGAATCTC
This sequence comes from Meconema thalassinum, assembly GCA_946902985.2. Taxonomy (NCBI): domain Eukaryota; kingdom Metazoa; phylum Arthropoda; class Insecta; order Orthoptera; family Tettigoniidae; genus Meconema; species Meconema thalassinum. Next base: position 1,161,183,706 of record OX336389.2, on the reverse strand, counting down.
AGCTCAACCAGCCTACTTGCATGAATTCTGCGTCATCCGTGCCTACGTCATGAATATACACGTCACAACTATGACGGCCATAACTTTATTCACATATGCCAATACAGCCACCGTGGTCTCAGTATAATTCAATTTACGGGGGCAGTAGGCTAATCAGTGAGGTGTTTACACTGTTTAGGTATGATTAATATACCATCATCCACTGCTTTCAAGCTAAAAATCAGAGTTTTAAGTAGCTACCTTTGGCAGGAAATTTTCCAGCGAAATGTTTTGCAAGTGTATTTTCACCATCGTAGCCAATTTTAGGAAAATAGTTGCCTCAAAGAACAACCAGTTACAAGGTGCAGAAGAAGGTTCAAAGTTTTCTTTAATTTAAATTCCGCGTCAGTAGGACTAATCGTTCATTAGCTATGAGCCAATGCACATGAGACTTCAATTTTCTGTTCTTAGCGGCGTGAATATTTGAGGTTTCTTTTCAAACGTTAGGGGTTGGACATCGTGGTCATCACATTCTTGTGTTCTTGCGTGTGTTTAAATTTGTCTAATAAACTATGTTATTACGGTGTTGGTAGTAGTTTGTGTATTTGTAACTGAAAGTAGCAATTTTAAGGAGGTGGAAGTGGTCTTAAATTTCGAAACATCCCAGCATTTTTTCTGGAGTTGAAGTGGGATACCACGGAAAACTACTTCCAGGATGACTTTGGTTGGTGTCGAGTAGATGATAAAGATATTTTGAAAATCAATTCCACATGCCTGCCAATACACTTTATTTTGTTTGTATAAAAATATCCTACCTGAAAATTCATTCAGCAGACACTCATTCAATTAGTAGCTTTCGTTTCTGATAATTTCAGTTTCTCTCTTACGATATGTTTAGAAAGAAAAGTCAGTTTAACAATCGAATGAACTCAATACGATACGGGTTTCCTCATTAGCGGATGAATTAATACTGTTTTATATTTGCCGAACGTAATAATGAGGAATGGTTTACTTCCCGAGGTTAGAGTGTTTTGACGCGACACGTGCGGTGGCTTGAGTGAGTCTGATTTTCCCTTTAAACAAAGGTGGTCAACATTTTGAACACTTGCTACCCTGAATATGCAGGGTACCTTGCTTTCATTTTACAGATCATTATGTCGTCGTCCAACCTGGCTACGTACCATCGGATAGAAACGGACCTCTTTAGGATATATTAAAAAAAACTCGTTGGAACAGGTACATACGCGGTCATAGTACATCGACTGTAAACGGCATTAAGGGGAAAAATTATGTACCAGCCCGGGGATCGAACCTGCCAGCCGGGAGCTTGCCCGACGCAACAGCAGGAATACATGACTTAGCCACCTTAGCTACCGATAGCCTGAGCGCATTGCTGGTATGTATTGAGTCTATTCGTAGCCCGCATAGACACCTGTCCAAACGTAATGTGGTGTTATTCGGAGCTGTGATCGTTTAAAACATGCAATATAGTTGAGTTCATTGAAATAACACTACCGCTAATGATTTCTACTATATTCGCAAGCATGAACTCAATGGTAAAGTTGTATTAAGGCCATACAGGAGCAGGTACTAATGTTTTTAGGATGGCTATGATATACGCGTTAGTTGGGTTGCCTTCCTCCTAGAAAATAAGGGGCTGGTGGACCATTCTGTATATACAGAGTGTCGCAAAATTAACTTGACAAACTGAAACCAGAGCTTTCAGCCCTTATCTGAAGCAACTTGAGATAGGACACTTACGGCCGAAAACGAACCGTTAAAAATTTGTGCGACTTTACACTTTTAACGAGGCAAATCCGCAACACCGCGCCGAGAAAGTGCGACTCTTTCTAATTTTTCGGTTCCGTACCAGCCGCGAAGGACTGCCGCAACTACCCGTCTGGCGATGAAGGTGAGGGGTACCGTGCACGGCACGGCGTGTTCCTTGAAACGAGCCATTTGGTAGCGGTTCGAATCAGAGCCAGTTCAGCAGTTTCTTATCATAATTTTTCCATTTCTTGCTGTGCACGATACCACTGAGCTAGTTCGCCAGACGGAAAGTGGCGGCAGTCCTCCGCGGCTGGTATGTAACGGAAACATTAGAAAAAGTCGCACTCTCTCGACGTTGTGTTGGGGATTTGCCTCGTTAAATGTTTAAAGTCGCACAGATTTTCAACGGTTCATTTCCGGCCATAAGTGTCCTATATCAAGTTGCTTCAGATAAGGGCCGGAACCTCTGGTTTCAGTTTTACGACGTAATTTTGAGACACTCTGTATATAAGAGGGGCGTACTATACTGTTTTACACTTCAGTTTTGCTACCCAAATGAAGTACATACTGTTTTATCCCTTTGTTGGGGGTGGGATAAACAGGCTAGTGTAGATGTGTTAATTTCAAGGGCTGTTTCCGAATGAGGGTAGTTTCCCGTGATCGGGGAAGACTACCAGTGTAGTGTGTTGGTGTGAGTGCTTAATCTATTGGGGGCGTCCCTGCAGGATGCGTTTACCTGCTAGGGGATGAATGTCTAAGTGCAGGCTGCTAAGCTAGCCTGCCAATTAAGTAGAGTGAGCAATTCAGCGATCGTGCGGAGTCGGTGACTCGATACTCTGCAGTCGGGCCGCTTGCTCGAGTAGAACTCCTGACGATGCAGTTCCGGGTCGCCACGGTCAGGGGCAATTATGACTAAGGTCAGGTTGGGTATAAGGATGTAAAATGGAGTGTGATTAGTAATAAACGTGTGTGTTTAGTGACCAAGTGTTTATTGGCCAGTAGCTGTGATGTGATGTCCCTTTTTGGGAGTTATGAAATAAAGTACAAGTTGTAAAGTGCACAAATGTTTAGGGTAGGTGTTTACAAAGATAAGGAATCTGAGCACACGGCTAGATCTCACCTGGTGAAGAGCTGGACCTCGTTGGGGCAGAGCCGCTTGCCAAGAACAGATAATGGGGTTCCTCCGGGACTAGCCTTTAAGGCCTCCCTCCACTGCCTGGTCAGCGCTTCCTCATTGCTGTTGTTCCAGTTACCGTATTTGTGTTAGTATTACGTAAGCGTGGCCGTCAGCAGTATGCCGGGCCTGCTTGTGTTTGAAGAAGTGCACGAGGCTTATGGTATGCCTATGAGGGTGGTTTTGATGAAAGATGGAGGGGTGGGTCTTAGGGGGTACTGCCCCCGGGCTGTACAAGACCCCCTCGTCGTTTGTTCGCGTCCTCGCGAACGGGAAATAGAGTGGGCGTGTCGTTGTATTGATTCTTCTTCATCTTCTTCTTCTTGTCCCTTGTCCTCCTTCGGTGTCGTGTGGGTGGATCGGTGTCGTGTTGTCCTGGTGGTGGTGTGAGTTAAGCGTGTGCTCAGAGGGGGTGGGTTTTGGGTATATACATAGTTCATTATTATTATTATGCTCTTGATGTCATTGCTGTTAACGAAAAGGGGAAGAAAAAACGTAAATATGCGTATTGGTGCCATGCAGGAAGGAAAAAAACCATGGTTGGACGAGTGGTTGTGTCGTCCGTCGTTGTGTGGGAAAAAATTGCTCCCTGCATGTACCTTGTGTCTATAAAGTATAGACAAAGTGTTATTTTATAAAAGATGGAAGAAAATAGAAAAACAGGTGCCCCAGGGTGTAAGTTAAAGGTATATATCAGATTGGTTTATTGTTGTCGGCATGAAACAGGGCACCTTCACAAATTTTAACGTTAGTAGAAAGAAAATGAAAGAAACAAAAGCATAATCAGTATGCGTATATATATATATATATATATGCATTCGTGAATGCGGAGTTACAATGTGAGCTGTAGTGACATTTTCCAAAATTATTACAGTGATATTAATAATGTTAATGATAGCAATGGTGTAGGTGTTCATTAAAAATGGCCATAGTAATGGTTGTTTCTCTTATGGTATGTTAATAATACTGCTGGTGATGATAGTGATAACCATAGACATAATAAAATATAACCATGTTTCGGGATTCAAAATATGCTTGTCCCTTGGCGCTCTTCATTTGCCATACCTCTGTCTGTTTATCTATATTCTATATAGTTTACACATGTTTACATATATTGTCTTATGCGGCCGCTATGATCTATAATCTTATGTGCTATTTCGGCCGTTGTTCCACTGCGGTTTAGTGGTTACTCTGTTGGTCTATACTCTAATGGTCTTCCTGCCGTGAGTAGGAATTCCATCCTGATGATGAGGCATGGCACTTACAAAATCTGTGCCGGCCCTGGTCATCGTATTATTGCTCTTTTGCTCGAGCGTTTTTGTGTTAGCGTCAACGGCTTTCAGCATCTCACGGCTGCTGACTGCCATTGGGCGCTGGCGTCATCACTTTACTAGTGTGACTAAGCTGATGAGTATCATGTATTTCTGTGCTAGAAAGAGAAAGTGTGTTACATTTGTGTTGGAAAATATATATACAAAAGTCATATGTACAATATGTTTGCATCTGTGGAACAAAATTCGTTAGTGGGTATGCTGATGTCCCCGTTGACCTTTCGTAATCTGAAAGAGAACGCATGGTCATTATTACATAGATGGTACACTGTTGCCATTGTACATTCATATGCCTTTTGATTGCCATTGATGCATGTAAATACCAATCTCCTTTGTACGCCTTATTCCATTCTTAGCCTATGCCGGCTATAACCTTATCTTAGCTTACTTATGTCTAATGTGTTCTTTTGTGTATTTGTGTGTCTCCTCAGTGTATGCAGGTGTATGAGTGTGTGTGTGTGTGTATGTGTGACGTCACCTTTACCTGGTAAATCATGATAATTTGGATTCCACTCCTTGGTGCGGCGTTGGAGCTCTTTGCTGAAAAACAAAGGCATGTGGTATATATGCCCTTGACCAAATATTACCAATACTCGCCTATGTCGCACAGCGCTGTTTTAAGGGTCGGCTTGGATGGTGCCACCACCCTTGAGACCTCTTCGGACGTCTCGTGTATTATTGGGGTCGGTCAGCTCCAGTGGCTGTACCGTATACCTCGCTGATGGGTCGGACGGCTTCAGTGCCTCCGCCCTGTTATGTTTTCTTATCGTTACTTTATCGATTTATCGGACTTATCCTGGCAACGCCTAGCCGCCAGGTGCCGGACGCTCTGTGTCGCGTTCACGTTACACGTGCCGTTGAATGTTGTTCGGACTTACCCTATAAGGTGCCGAACGCCATGTGTCTCGTTCGCGTCGCATACGCGTGTTTTCGCAATGTGTTGTCGGTCTTACCCTGGCAACGGTTTTAGTTGCCAGGTGCCGAACGCTCTATCTTAATTAAAAAGTGCTTAGCCTAAATTATATTAATTAATACTAAAAAAATATTTTGTATGTACAAGCCGTAATGGTCCTTAGTCTAGTGCCGAAAAGTGCTGTAGCTACTGTTCTACAACAGTGCTTATTAAATTTGCTTAAGTCTAAGTTCCGTTCCAAATGCAACTGCCTTACATACTAGAATTTGATCGGCGCGATCGCCAGAGGTATGTCGCCATCCTCAGGGCACCACACGTGCATATCTTGGAAGCACCGGTTGCCTCCTAAACTGCCAGGTAAAATACCCTTTTGCATTCCCCGCCCTTAATACTAATTTGTCGACTTCCCCCTATTAATAATTAATATAGGCCTGTGCGACTGCGTTGCTAAGGGGCAAACGCTTCGTGTGGATATCCTTTTCGTTGGTCTTATGCATGCTTACATTGGCATTATTCGCAATTTGGTGTTTATTAATGTTTATTACTGGGTAGCCCACAAGACCCCTTTTGGCAGCCCGTTGCATACCCATTTAATATCTCTGGCCGCCCGGTGCGTTACCACTTAAGCTCTGGAGACTCGGTGTCATCCATTTATGTGGGCACGGGGCCGAATGACCGCATTCATTCCATACGCATTGTTTATTATTCATTGGTTATCATTTGTTAAATCGTCTTCACCTCATCGTCCGGGATAAGGACTTGGCGTGCCTAGGATTGGTCCCGCTGAATCCTGAGGCACATGCTTCACTTCCTGGAATGGGAGACTTGTTCCCCGCCTTAGGAACGCTACTTATATTACAAGCTAACTAAAAGTCTAGTCCTAGTTTGTCGTCTCTAGGTTCGTCTCCTGAGTCTAATGTGGTGTTGGCTAATCCTCCTACTAGCCGTCAAAAAGTCTCCCCTGCAGGTCTGGCCTCGACGACCGCAGTGCATAACGAGTGTATGTTTCTTTGTCCCAGGGATCAGGTTAGGTTTCCCAGGATTCTGAAGCTTGCCCGCACTGAGTCATCGGCGCTTCGACCCTACGTCTATCAGTCATTAAACTGGGTCAGGATCTGTTGGCGTTTTGCCCCGTCTCTGCCCTTCCGTGGAGCTTCTTCTCCCTCCGTTTACCTTCTCATCACCATCTAGTGTGATGTCAGATTCCTTTAAAAATAAGTGTGCTACTGCATAATTATGTAATTATGTAAAATTTCTAGTGTTCTGGGGTTGTAGAATCTTCGAAAGGCAGTGACTACTTTAGGCTTGTAATTGCCGTGTCGGATTTCCAGCGGTGATGCCTTGGTACTTTTCTAGAGGTATTAGTAGGTTTGTAGGGCGTTTGGTCCCTTGTTATTAGGATCCGGGGGTGTTATTCGCTGCCTGGGGTTACAGCGTGGTGGGAGGGGGTCGTGCATCGTTGGACTCCATGTTTATGGTGGCCGGGAGCCGATGATGCTGCTAGGAGGTATTTACTGTGAGTGGATGGGGTGGGTTTTTCCCAGGTGTGCAAAATTTGAAAATATCATGCTGGTGTAATAGTAATACAATCCCTGGTGTGTGGGTAGGATACCTCATGCATGGGGATGGATATGAGGCGTGTCTGCTCTCATTTGGGGATAAGGCTTTTGCTGGGATACGATAAGTTTATGTCCCTAGCATGCGGGATTATTTAATAAAATACTTGTTAGTATCGTATGGCCTCATCTCTCTACACAGAGATGTGCATTGCCGCTTGATATTAGTTTCCGAATCACCTCTAATACTCAGGTGTAGGCGTTTGGGGCCAAGGTGTAGCAAACCTTAATTTATTAGAAGCATGAAGTCTATCAACCCCGATGTATATTTTGCAATGTAGTGTAAGTGTTTTTATGTATCTGTATGTCTGTGTTGGATAGTGTTGTGGGTGATAGGGTATGTAGGAAGAAGGGTGTGGGGATGGTAGCCCGTAGTTGGTACCATGGCCATCCTGATGGCATTATCCACCTCTACTCCTATTGTAGTGTGTCATCCTCTCTTGGTCGCTATGTGTTTTCTACCCGCTCTTTGGGATGTACGCTGGCTAAGTTGAGATGCCTTAAAGCACCTATTGTCTCCTAAAATACTAGTCTGTGGAGTGCACGTGGGTCTGTGATACCTACGTTGTGTGAAAATGTTTGTGTCTGTGGGCACCGCCCTCGGGCTGCCCTTAGGATGTTTAAGTGTGGTGACGCTGTGTCGTCATGGCCTAATCTGGTCTCCTGTTCATAACGTGGGGTGGGGTAGCATGTGATTGTGAGTATAAATTGGCATAGCGTGATTGCCTGTAATGAATTTTAGAGAGAGAAAAAAAACAAGAAAAGAAATTATTGGGGGGGGGGGTTGTTCCCTCATGGAATCTGTCTGTATCCGCCCCTGATTGTTGGGCGCGTGTGGGAAGGAAGCGTCCGTGGCTGTAATTGGCGCGCTTGTGTGTGTGAGGTCGCCTACCGCTGACGACTGCTGGCGCCTGTGATGTTATCGGAGAAAGCTTACCTCGTGTCGCGTGGCTAATTGTCAGGTGCCGTGTACCGCGTGTTATCACCCTTGTAGACATGTTCCTAGTGTGGGTAGTGGTAGGCGTATAGTAGCCTGTCTTCCGAGATCAATCCGGCCCACAGTATTTGTGTAATATTGGATGCAGAGCCTATTGTAATGGCGCTCTCACTTCCTGTATCAACATCCAAGTCACGGTGTATCGTTATTGTTATTGTTTTTATGTCAGTGTCATCATGTCTGCATGTCATTGTCACGTCTTGCTATTACAGGAATGCCTTCCGGCAACAGTGTGTCGCAACGCGCTGGAATTCGCTTATTTGCAACGCAGTGTTTTTTTGTGTATTTGTTTTGTGTCCTTGTGTACGGAAAGTCTTTAATGATATGTATGAAGGCTGACAAAACTTGACTTCCGCCACTGTCTGTATGTTGACATGTGTTTGCATTCTAGAAAGGCCAACGTGCTACCTTGTCACCTTTTTTTCACTCACAAGCTTGTTTGGGAATTTGTTTCCATGCTCACTTCCCCATTGTGTCTTGCTCTACTATTTTATGTCCGGGGTAATCTACATTGCCATGATTTTTGGCCGTAGAGATGTGGTGTTACCTACTTTGCGTGAGTGTTTGTCTGTGCCCGTGGCGTCCCCCGTATTCAGATGTTGGGCGCTATGGTCCAAAAAAAAGTATCTTGTGGTCTCCGTAGAGGCCTGGCGTTCCCAGTAAGTCCCCTTTTGGCAGTCCCGGGGTCGCTAATGCCCGAAGTAGGCTATTATAGCGAGTACCTTTAGAACGAGCCTACGTTCCTGTATGTAAAAGAACCTTCCTTTGTTCATGATTGTGTGGCTCAATCGTTTATGTGCTTGTGTGTGGCATTAGTGCAATTCATCTGCCATCCCTAGTGTATGTTTAAAGCGTGTACACAGTAATAATATGCCATTCATATAAGTATAATATAAACATTCTTATGCCTATCTTCACTCTTAGCTGTACTCTATGGGGCACAGTGTCTATATGGGACCCTACGGTTTTTCTTTATGGGATTGTGAATTCATACTGTCTGTGCGATGCCGCCCGTGTGATTGTCTGTCCCCGTGTCCATATTCCTGGTTTAATTTTAACGTACTTGCGAATTGCCTTAATTTTGGCCAGTTTCCGTCTAGGTGGGAGTGAATTTTCCCCTGTTAATGTGCCTATCCGGTGTCTAGTCGCGCTGGCTGAGTTTTCTGACTTTACAGGTTGAAAAACCTGTGTTTTGGATTTAACTGATCTTTCGTCGGTCGACAGTTTTGTTTTTCAAGGCGTCCGGTTTTATTGGGTATTCGGACCCGTGATCCCGTGTAACGCTCCGTGTTTTATGTCTGCGTTGTCTGTTGGGATTTTGTGCGTCCCAAGTGTGGCCTCTAGTTGTGTTGTCGCGCCCAAAATGCCGTTGGCTAGCTTCCTTTTTGGCACGTTTGTATCGTGTTTCTGTGCGTTGAATGTGTTAGGCCCGGATGCTTACCTTATACCTTTCGGTAGCCTAAGCTGCTGGAGGCTGTAGACTGTCTATTATGTATGTAACATGTTTGGTACAGGCTTGCGGGTTTGACGCAACCCACAAAGGTATGGTAACTGTTCTGTGCGTCCGCATATGCCTTGGGCTAATGCATCGGTACCACAATTTCTGTTTTTTTTGTACCATGGCGTGTATTGTATGTTTGAAATACGCGTGCGAAAATGTACATTAGTGTGAGTGTTTTGTGTAATTCGGAACGTCCCTCGTACTTTAATTTCGGGAGTTATCCGGCTTTGAAAATGGCGTGAATGATTGTGTATATTACTGCCAGAGCGAGAGTGTCCCTAGCCTGTCTGGTACTAGCGAATGCCGCATGTTCATTTACTTCTTATCGCTGACTGGCGATAGTGTCAAGTTTCAAAGGTGTGTGAAGTACCTGCTGCTAGCCTAGCCGTCTGTTTATCGCATGTGTTGAGCAAGTGTGCGTGGGTTTGCTGACACGCTTTTCTATTGTCTGCATGCATGGTGTGCCTTTGGTTCCTCGTCATGTAAAAAACCCTACCTCTCTTCATATATATTGTGTCCCCAATTTTTGTGTTACTGTAGGTCTGGTGCGAATATATTCCTGTTCGTGATATGTCTCTCTGAGTAGCTCATGTATTCATGTACGTGTATCTCCGGGCTTCTATTGTCCGTCCAGAGTTAAGAGTGTACTACGGGCTCTTATGGGCTATTACATTTAGCGGACTCCCCCAGAATTGATGACTTCGAAGTCTTTAAAACTGGATTTTCCCTATGTTATTTAATAGGTTAATGGTCATGGGTGGAGAGTACATGATCCTCAGCATTCATTTAATGATATGTAATTCTTACATTCTTGATATGCAACATGATTTTGCAATGTATCTGACAGCAGTGTCTGCGCGCTGGATGGATCAGCGCTCGCCCTGTTGTACGTGTCTTAGCTCTCTACTGCACGCACGAGTCCAGATCTCTCCAAGATATTTTAAACAGTGTTGGAGTGTAAGGATCGTTTTGTGTAATATAAAAATAATTGTGATTTAGATATAAGTGGCATTAAATATATGGCTGATGTTCCGTTTGCGAAACATAAACCCGGGGAAATTTTAAGGCGCAGAAAACGACAGAAAGTTTGTAACGTCTACAATTATATAAATACCAAGAACCAGGAGAAAAGTGCTGCTGTACGTTTCTGAAAAACCCGTGATGATATTATAGTATTATTATTATTGTTATTATTATTATTATTATTATTATTAACGACACACCTGCAATAATGTGCGTAACAGAACTTTCATGCAGTTAAATTACGCGATTTGTGCCGAATGAAAAGCTTGTAGTTTTGTGTAAAATAAATCGCTAAGGCTCATTATGAAATGGAAAATGATTGTTTTGAGAAATATTTTAAAGAACAGATTGTCGCAAATTTCCCACATCAGTCTGTAGTATTTGCCATTCATTGTCGAATGTACGTTGTGCCACTGAATTTTTTGTTTACTTTCTTTCATCTATCTATACGGAGTTCGATAGCTGCAGTCGCCAGTATCCAGTATTCGGGAGATAGTGGGTTCGAACCCCACTGTCGGCAGCCGTGAAGATAGTTTTCCGTGGTTTCCCAATTTCACACCAGGCAAATGCTGGGGCTGTACCTTAATTAAGGTCACGGCCACTTCCTTCTCACCCCTAGCCCTTTCCCATCGTCGCCATAAGACCTATCGGTGTCGGTGCGAAGTAAAGCAACTTGTAAAGAAAATCTTTCATCTACGCGTGTAATAATATGTTAAGTGTCATATGATAAGAACAAAATTACTTGCTATTTCCGGGTACTCTCTTGGCCTCTGCAGATGAAAGTGACTCACTGGGATCCGTGTAGGTTTCGTTGCGACAGATGATTTGTATCCTGTCACTGACCTAGGCTGACCTTGGAGAATATATTGCCATATTACGTATTAAACTTGATCCGAATCTAACGGATGACTCAGGTTAGCTTTCATGTCATTTCAATAGTATTGTCATTGTCATACCGTACGTAACTAAAATTCCAATGTAAATAAATAGTAAATTGTCGCAGTATTTATAATCCGTTCTAAGCATTGTTATGTAAATCAATTACTATCCTCGGCTCCCACACTCCTTAAGGGAATAACTCAGTCTTTATCTTTATTAAAAACTGTTCATCCAAATTCTGTTATTCTTACGGGAATTATAGTAAAAGGTTGCAGATTATAATGGCGTGAAGGATCGAAATTCCGTCGGGATGAGGAGCTTGCTGATACTCAGTCCTGCAGCGGCCTGTACTATTCGTGTGGAGTGCTGTACAATAGCTGCCCTTCTACACTCGCTAGGCGTGGCAACGCTTGTGCCATAAGAGCCCGTAGTACACTCTTAACTCTGGACCGACAATAGTTGCGTGTCTGGTCACTAGATGTCGGTGGCAGTTTTGTTATTTTGTGCATATTAATCTATGTTAGCGTGCCTGTCCCCTATTGCTGTGTCCTCCAATTGGATGGCTACTTGACCTTGCGTTCCTGGTATTCAGAAAGTCGTGGGTTTGCGACCGTCTTTGTTCAGGATGATCATTCCTGTTGCCTTTTGGGCCTGTGTCCCTGTGACAGTTTTGTCAGTCTTATTTACCCTTTTTATGGTAACTGTGTTTACTGTGTGACCTCAAAAATATATTACAGTATTTTCCCCTGAACTGTGAGTGTTATCTCATGGTATTTACGCTTAGTTTGAGCGCTATCATAGGGGACAAGAAAAATTCCTGCTATGGGCAGTGTAAGAAATAACATACACATATGGATCAAATATATATATACGAATGCAAATTGTACAGTTTTGGGCATGTGTTTTTGTGTGTGTTTACCCTTTCTAATTTAACTATTTCCTGCCAGTATATTTCAAGTGTTATTATGCTGTATGGAAGTGTAAGTCTGTGATGTTGTATTTCCAGACCGCGCCATTTGCTTGCCCCTGGAATGTCGTGTTTGTGTGAATGCATCCCGTTTGTGTGTCTAACCTCTACAGGGGTAGAACCCGTCTTTTGTGTTAATTGTAGTGTACGCGCCCCCGTGAGGGTTTTGGGAATGTTTCAGCATTTTATGTGGAAAATTCTGTGTGTTTTGTCCTGGGAATATTTATCCATGGGCTTGTGCGGTCAGTGAATTTCACTATTGTGCGCGCGTCCTCGCTCGCCGGGGTGAATTACTGCGCCCTGTTATGAAGGCATAGGCCTCAGGTTCCCATTGAGGTGCTTCTTTACTATCTTTCAGGGGAGTTTTGAGTAAAGCAGGCCTAAGCCTACGTTCCCCGTAGTGCCTGTTAATAGGCGTAGGTATGCTGGTGCCTGAAGGGCTGTGTTGGCTCCGCGCTCCCCTATTAGTGTCTGTGCGCGTGTATGCCCTCCTGTCTGCCTGGCCTCGTGGTGTGGGCGGTAAAATTTCCCTTAAACCCCGTGTACTTTGTTTCGGAGGCAGGATAGTGCGTGCAGGCATGTGTGTTACATGCTGATGAACTGTAAGCAATCCCCCTGTATGTCTTTGCACTGGGGGTGCACATGTTGGTGTCCGCTTCCATTCTGGCGATATCGCCCTCTGAACTGGTGGTAGGGGTCGTGTAATTGTCTGTGAGCGCCCTTGCAATGTATTGGAGGGTAGTCTGGCCGATTTCTGGCCTATGGCCACGGTAGACTCCTTCCCTTGTGTGGCGGTACGTGTCGAGAGGGACATCCTCGCGAATTGCTGAATTAGCGTATCTACGCCTATGTCCTCTCTTGGCTGGGCTGGTGGCCCTGCCGTGAACTCAAAGATGGCCTTGTTGGCTTGGAGTTCCAGATATTCTTCCCAAATTTGGGCGTACTGCCTATTGAGGCATATGGCCTGTTCGGCAACTTTGGTACCGCTCGTTCCTATCCGTTTGTGTTCTTTGATGAGTGCCTCCCATTGCTGGAACATGACCTCGTGTCGGCAGTGTAGTTTCCAGTGTGCTTTGGTGAGTTGTGTACGGAGGGTGGGGATTTTCGCTCTAATCTTTCGATTCTTAGCGCTGCGGAGTGGCCGGACAATTGCCCTTATAATTCTTATATACTGGGCGTGCAGGAGCTGCTGATACCTTCTGAGGTAGTCCGGCCTTGTCTCAAAGACCTTATGCCAGGCAATTAATTCCTGGTATTCCCAAATGCTCCTCAGCACAGCAAAACAGTATAGGGAGGGCCATTCTGGACTAAGTGTGTGCATAAAAAGAAATGTGTGTGGCTTCTAATGTATTAGATTTTTTTGATTCTTCCCAGGGGGGAGGGTGGGTGGTTTGACCAAAATTTCCCTTGTGTTCCCAGAGTGAAGGGGAAAAATATAATGCTTTCTCCCAGAGAAAAATTTGTAAATCTCGCTTTGCTGCTTGCGGTATGGATCGCTCTACCACGAGGGCTCGTTGTTTGAGTCCCTTACCCTTATTTTGCGTGGTAGTGGCGCCTCCACCAAATATGTTTTATCCCTTTGTTGGGGGTGGGATAAACAGGCTAGTGTAGATGTGTTAATTTCAAGGGCTGTTTCCGAATGAGGGTAGTTTCCCGTGATCGGGGAAGACTACCAGTGTAGTGTGTTGGTGTGAGTGCTTAATCTATTGGGGGCGTCCCTGCAGGATGCGTTTACCTGCTAGGGGATGAATGTCAAAGTGCAGGCTGCTAAGCTAGCCTGCCAATTAAGTAGAGTGAGCAATTCAGCGATCGTGCGGAGTCGGTGACGCGACACTCTGCAGTCGGGCCGCTTGCTCGAGTAGAACTCCTGACGATTCAGTTCCTGGTCGCCACGGTCAGGGGCAATTATGACTAAGGTCAGGTTGGGTATAAGGATGTAAAATGGAGTGTGATTAGTAATAAACGTGTGTGTTTAGTGACCAAGTGTTTATTGGCCAGTAGCTGTGATGTGATGTCCCTTTTTGGGAGTTATAAAATAAAGTACAAGTTGTAAAGTGCACAAATATTTAGGGTAGGTGTTTACAAAGATAAGGAATCTGAGCACACGGCTAGATATCACCTGGTGAAGAGCTGGAACGGACCTCGTTGGGGCAGAGCCGCTGGCCAAGAACAGATAATGGGGCTCCTCCGGGACTAGCCTTTAAGGCCTCCCTCCACTGCCTGGTCAGCGCTTCCTCATTGCTGTTGTTCCAGTTACCGTGTTTGTGTTAGTATTACGTAAGCGTGGCCGTCAGCAGTATGCCGGGCCTGCTTGTGTTTGAAGAAGTGCATGAGGCTTATGGTATGCCTATGAGGGTGGTTTTGATGAAAGATGGAGGGGTGGGTCTTAGTGGGTACTGCCCCCGGGCTGTACAATACCCATCAGTTGTTACGTACACCTTTTCAACATAATCTCCTCATAACTTTATGCACTTTTGCAATCGATCTGGACACAGCTGTAAAGGCATGGGTAAGCAGCACTCCGAAAGAGAGGTTTCAGGAAGGTCTGGAGATACTGAAACATCGATTACCAGACCTTCCTGAAACCATTCTTCCAGAGTGCTGCGTACCCATGCCTTGACAGCTGTGTCCACAGGTATCTTCATTTTCCTGAACTTGGAGCCAAGTTGGGAGAGTACGGTAAGTGTGCAGCACCGTGAATCCCTTTAGATCAAAGGCAGTGGTGGTCTGTTGGCTAGTGTGGGGGCTGGTATTTTCATGTTGCAGCCCTTTGCACCTTTAGCCCAATCTCCTAGCCACATAGTTCGAATGGCACAACGTAATCGATTAAGGCTTGCCACGTATGCTGCACTGTTAATCATGGCCCCAAATTCTAGCCAGTCAATGAGAATGATGCCCTTTGTGTCCCAGAACACTGTCGCCATTCGCTTGCCAACTGAAGGCACTGTTCGACATTTCTTTGGCTGTGGACTGACCTTATGCTTCCTTTGCATGGTCACCGTTTTGCGGAATTTGCAGAACTGGACACAGCTGTAAAGGCATGGGTACGCAGCACTCCGAAAGAGAGGTTTCAGGAAGGTCTGGAGATACTGAAACATCGATTACCAAAGTGCTTAAAGTTACAATGAGATTATGTTGAGAATGTGGACGTAACAACTGATGTGTAATGTACTTCATCTTGGTAGAAGAAAATAAAGTGCAAAACAACATAGAACGACCTTCGCATATAGTGTTGTGGACTATTGAAGAAGGAGAAATCTGAGGGATCACGCCAGCATTATCAGACCCAAATCTTTGAGATAAATAGCTCTACAAAACAAACTGTAGGTTTGATAGTGTCATCCCTTAGTTTTCTACTTCCTCAATGGTTCAGAACAATGTATATGCAGGATGTAACTATATACTGGGTGTATCTTAATTATACTGACAAAAAATCAGGGACGCTCTGCGCGTTATGTAAAAGACGATGCCGCAATCGGATTGGCAGAGAAATTTTTTCCCTTCGAGAAAATGAGGTTACTTTGTTACTTACGGGCGCGCGATTCAAATTGACGGGCTCACCGAATTTGCTGAGCCAGAGTGCAAGCCGAGGCGAACGAGAAAACTTGGTCATTCACGCTAGCATATCTCTGTCTCCTTCTATCACACTCCATTCCCTTGCCTGGAGCTTAGAAGTCACCAGTGACTTGCTCTCTGGCTCAGCAAATACGGCGAGTTTGTAGATTTGAATCGCGTGCCCGGAAGTAACAAAGTAACCTCATTATCTCGAAGGGAAAAATTTCTCCGCCAATCCGATTGCGGCATCGTCTTTTACATAACACGCAGAGCGTCCCTGTTTTTTTTGTTGTTGGTATAATTAAGATACACATTGTATAAGGAAAGGCTCCGGGAATTCGATAGAGGACCTGACAACAAAACATGTCCTGTAAACATGTGGTGTATTTGCTTTCGTTTCCATGTTTCAAGCATAGTTTACGGTGTACACAACACAGACCGCTTCACTATGCAGGTTGGTCATTTGTGTTGATAAAGTGTACGTTACTACTTACCGTTCTCTACAGAAGGTGCTGAATGTGGCTACCACGAGCTGTAGTACAGGCGTCTATGCGCCGCATCATTGACTGTCGCACACGCTCCCATATTCCCGGTGTCTTTCGTATCTGCTGACATCCATGCTCTATTCGCTGACGCAGCATGTCCACGTTATGAATAGGTGTGGCATACTTAATGGCTATTAAATTACCGCATAAGTAGAAGTCTAATGGGTTGTGATCGTGAGAACAAGCAGGTCATGGTGGTGGTCACTGACGCCCTATCCACCTGTTTGGACTTGAACAGCGACGAGACGTACAAGTGGCCTGTGTGCCCTCCACAAATGACGAACTAGCATCGTGCCGCCTTCTGTGTTATGCACACCACAAACATTACTTGTAACGCGGCAACGAACTGACATACACCATATGTTTACCAGACATGATTTGCTAGTTGTCAGGTCCTCTATCAAATCCCCGGAGCTTCCCAGATATTTAGTTACACCCTGTATATCTTAATCGCATGCCATTTATTTCAGGTTATTTTTTCACATATTCCCGTCATTGGAATTATATTGTTTTGGCTGACTGAAAGTCACAATATCATTTGTTTATAAGCCTACACTGAATAATGGCTTCAAAACTATCTTTACGTAATGCGATAATATTCAGAATCTGCTCATTACCGGGAGAATACATGCAGTAGATAATGTCATTGATATTTGCGATGACGCACTGAATTGGAACACTATCCAAACTTTTAAATCTGACGTGAGCATGACATGTATGGATTACACACAAGATTTAGAGCATCGAGTAATGCTGTGCAAATTACAGTAGTGCAGTTATTGGATGACGCAGTTAGCAATCGCTTGGAACGAAAATCCGGCAAACTCTGTAATCGATCTCCTTCATGTAATGCTGGCTTATATTTTGATAAACGGTTTGTTAATTACATTAGCGTGACCATTCCATTCTTCCGCACACAGGTGCGGGTGGTAGATTAATAAATAGACGTGCATTGTTGCTAATTGGAATTTATTTCTTCGCATGACACACAATTGTACTTGGTGACTCTTCAACTGAAGGTTACACTTAGCATTAGAAAGTACTGAATATGATATAAAACTAATTACACCTTTGAGGGAAACTTTGAGTTTCTAATCATGGTTACTCACATTTGAAGGAAGAATTCTACCGGATTTTAACCACAGTAATTAAAGCCCATTTAAAAAAAAGAACCAATTTAATGGTAAAGATCACATAGCCTACATTATTTGAAACTCATAATTTAATTTCTTTCTTCTGTTCATATTGTCCAGCAAGTTTGTGAATCAGCTGTATTACGGTAGTCGATTTTCTGCGTCAAATGCCATAATCACTTTGGCAAACATAATATTATACCGGTCAATGAGACCTCCATTTACATGAACCCAATCTCTTACGAATATTCGTACTTGTAGGTTTATTAGATGCTTAGCATTTCATTTTCATGTATTAAATATTTCCGCTATCTGCAACACTCAATTTAACAGTCTTGAGGCTGCAATAAGTGCTTTCTCCTATATTTGACTCCTCACTCCTCACTCGCCAAGTTGAATCAAAACTTCTCTCTTACATTTTGAGTTATGAATTTCAATGATTTAATAGTAAGCTTGGCTGTAGTCTTGTCTCTGTTAAATCAGTGAATCTGTTACTGCCACAGCTCCCTCAACATTCACAATTACTCCGCTTAGAGCATTCATGAGGTACGTGTGGCCGAGTTTATTGTTTGAGGGTCCGGTAACCAATATTATCACGAGCCCTCCATGGCAGTTTGATTTGTGTATATAGGCTATATCTATTTTTCTAATGTAATCGTGTAATTTAATATCAGAATTATTATTATTATTATTATTATTTAATTTAACTATAAGGCAGCCATATCATATTTTAATTTAATCTACAGTTTTGTTTGACGACGCTTTTCTGATAATTGACTTACCTCTATGTTTAATGGTATATTTTAATTCTATTTGTAAATACATTCCAAAGAGTTCGGTAAATTGTGTAAGGAGTCAAGAAAGACAGCATATTGGTGACCCGGAGCTTACGAGTGAGTTATAGGAACAACACACGACTCACCGTGAACAGAGATATAGCATCCCGGATGTCACGTGGGCTCTAGAAGGTAAACGTGTGATTTGGAATCACGACAAGCGAATTAAATGGTTCAGCCAAACTGAAATTGGTTAGGCTATAGCCGCGATTGGTAGGCCGCAGGACTATTTGGTTTATAGGGGAAATATGCCGAATATAGTTCCTCTAGTCAGAGAGATAATAAGGTGCTCTTTGTGGGTGCTCGAGCGTTAACTCAATTGTTACCAGTTGACGTCCGGCTCTTGAACATACTCAGGCAATTACCATTCAAATGTTTTTCGGTGGAGCAGAGCCTATAATGGACTTTATTCATTGAATAGTTCTAACTAACAATATTCTTCACGACGTCGTGTAGGTGGTTGGGGAAATAACCTGTGATCAAAATTCTGCACGAAGTCACAGCGGTGTTGTACAGGTGGAAGGGGATACTGTTACGGCTGTGAGTTCGTTTCATCGCTCGCCGCATGAGTCACAACTGCCCCAGGGCTGGGCTGCTCTGCCTCAGTGTATTGCGTGCGCCTTATGCAACAGGTCTGCTAGGACAAAGGGATGGTCCAGAATATTCGTGACTCAGCCAGTGAAGGAAGCCTCGAGAAGCCGTGAACCCTGGATGGGTCTAGAAGCATTTATTGAGTCACCAGCTTGCTATATAAGCGTGACCTCTCAACCAGTGTGTGTGTGTGTTTTTCGAGCTAGTGCGAGCGTTTATCCTGAGCGACAGAAGTGTGGTGACGTAACTTGCGAAACCCCTAGTGAAGCTGATTCTCTTGCCAGTGAAGGAGTGTGAATCATACGGAGAGGCTGGGTATTGAAGAGTGTGTGCTTACCTAGTGTGACAGAGGTCATTGTGGTGAGTTGCAAAACAGTGAGTGACAGACTTAGTGCAGCTATTTCCAGCCAGCGTAAGGGACCGGACTCATTAGGAGGGATTAACTTCTGTGGCTCATTGACAAGTGAAAGGGTGAGTCAAGCCCCATGCTGAGGGAGCTTCTGTAAGACAGCTACTTGTTTCTATCTGCTTATTGTACGGTGTATATTTCTGACCTGCAAGCAATAAAGCTAATTTCTCTTTAAAGCAGTAATTGGTGTTGGGCTTTCTACCCACCGCAATCCAGTTAACGGAATTGCCACTAGGGGGTGGCACGTAACAATACTATTCTCTGTGAGCTGCCTGAATAGGATTGACATTTGGCCGGAAATTCCACGTGTCATCACCCCTCTGCCTCTTGACCAATCCATGTTCGCATAGTTGATGTCATAATACTCTGCATTGCAATATTACAGCCCACCTGCTTCAGTGCCTGGTCAGCTGTATCTCTGGCTTGTACAGTTTGGCAACCTCGTTCTCAGACCACATGTCGAGGCAAGAACTGCCAATCCCATTCTGGCAGCTCACAGAGTATAGATGGAATTCATTGATCATCATGGATGGTCCGAACGAGAGATACCATCACGGGGTATTGTATGAAAACATGTATTACAGTAAAACTTGCTCAAAACGGAATTGCATGGGTACGAGTTTCTTTTTCCCGAATTATACAAGTTTCCAGAATGAACAAAATTATGCAAAAAGATACACACATTACTTACCCATGATCCATTGGTCTAGGTTTGGTGATACAATGTCTTGATGTCTTTTTATCCTAGTTTGTTTTTTTTTTGCAAAAAATTAAAGTAGACTTATGAGATCTACACAGGGCCAAAAATTGTGTGTCTGCCTGCCTGTGTGCGTGAGTGTGTATATGTGTGTGTGTGATTTGGTATGTCTGTTCCCCCCTATCAATTCAAACACGGCGAAACCGAATTGAACGAAATTTGGTACAATGGTAGCATTATCAAAGGGCACCTCAGTGTAATGTTTTGTATCGCCGCCACCCAAATGTTCAAAGATAAAATCAAATTGAAATTAACCTAAACATCTGATGTCTACCAAATTTTTCAACAACATACTTTCCTGTAGGAAACGTCTTTTGACAAAACTACAAGGTCATCAGCCCAATTGTTTGAATATGGCGGCCGTGTATGTGTGTAAATCGATCCCCACTATCAATTCAAACACAACGAAACTAAATCAAACCACCTTTGTTACAGAGGTAGTACTAGCAAGGGACAACTCAGTGTCATATTGTATAACGCCGCAAACATAACAGAATTGAAATGCCGCCCACCCAAATGTTCGGAGCCGAAATCGAATTACGACTAAACTGTTCATCGGATCTCTACCAAATTATGCAACATTATACCTAAATGTGGGAAGCGTCTGTTGGGAAAACTACAAGGTCATCAGCCAAATCGTTTCAAGATGGCGGTTTTATGAATCAAGCAAGTATTATAGCCTATTCGTAACTAACGCTTCAACAAGGGCTGACCTTATCCAAATACGCTCAACGTACAAAGGTAGGATTAAACTGTCCTCAAGGAGATGACCGGAAGGATATTGGCATTTTAAAATAGAATATGTAACCGCAGTAGTGACTATAATTTCAGACTGACCGTGCCATAGCGTGCTTGTCCATGCCATCCTGTTGGGTCACAATGGCCGCTATTGTTTGCTCGCAAATCCTTATATTTCCGTAACTTCGTAAGATTTTATCCTTTTAGGAATGTACTGAACAATGTAATACATATTTAATTTCAAGTGGTTTATAGAAAGGGCAGAAAACGCTAATGAAATCGTTGATTGCAAGAGAAGAATATCATGGAGTTATACTAAACCAGTTGTTAACAAAGTACTAGTGTACGGCATATGTGGCGTAATAGTAGCGGCCTGGACTCATAGTCCGGAGGTTCGTGGATCAAATCACTGAAGGTTCATCTTTTTCTTTTTTTTTATTAATTTATAACTACTCACACGTTATAATGTTAAACATATTATAGTGTGTATTTGTAATCGAAGACATTATATATATATACACACATCAAAAAAAGTTTTGCATCACCTCGGTTCCAAGAGTTCCGGAACCGTTAAATACAAAGGGAATAGAGATCAACACAAACAACATTTCAGCTCGTTTTATTGCTCATGAGACCCACACATTGCATGTTGTACCATCATACAGCTAGATTTTCAGCATTTGTGGTCCAGATTGCAGTACACACCACTACCTCTAATACCCAGTAGCACGTCCTCTTGCATTGATGCATGCCTGTATTCGCCGTGGCATACTATCCACAAGTTCATCAAGACACTGTTGGTCCAAATTGTCCCACTCCTCAACGACAATTCGGCGTAAATCTCTCAGAGTGGTTGGTGGGTCAAGACGTCCATAAACAGCCCTTTTCAACATATCCCAGGCATGTTCGATAGGGTTCATGTCTGGCGAACATGCTGGCCACTGTAGTCGAGCGATGTCGTTATCTTGAAGGAACGCATTCTCAAGATGTGCACGATGAGGTCGAGAATTGTCGTCCATGAAGACAAATGCCTCTCCAATATTCTGCCGATATGGTTGCACTATGGGTCGGAGGATGTCATTCAGGTATCGTAAAGCCGTTTCGGAGCCTTCCATGACCACCAGTGGCGTACGTCGGCCCCACATAATGCCACCCCAAAACATCAGGGAACCACCACCTTGCTGCACTCGCTGGACAGTGTGTCTAAGACGTTCAGCCTGACCAGGGTGCCTCCAAACACGTCTCCGACGATTGTCTGGTTGAAGGCATATGCGACACTCATCGGTGAAGAGAACGTGATGCCAATTCCGTGGGGTCCATTCAGCATGTTGTTGGGCCCATCTGTACCGCGCTGCATGGTGTCGGGGTTGCAAAGCTGGACCTCGCCATGGACGTCGGGAGTGAAGTTGCGCATCATGCAGCCTATTGCGCACAGTTTGAGTTGAAACACGACGTCCTGTGGCTGAACGAAACGCATTATTCAACATGGTGGCATTGCTGTCAGGGTTCCTCCGAGCGGCAATCCGTAAGTAGCGGTCATCCACTACAGTAGTAGCCCTTGGGCGGCCTGAGCGAGGCCTGTCATCGACAGTTCCTGTATCTCTGTACCTCCTCCATGTCCGAACAACATCGCTTTGGTTCACTCTGAGACGCCTGGAAACTTCCCTTGTTGAGAGCCCTTCTTGACACAAAGTAACAATGCGGACGCGATCGAACTGCGGTATTGACCTTCTAGGCATGGTAGAACTACAGACAACATGAGCAGCGTACCTTCGTCCTGGTGGAATGACTGGAACTGATCGGCTGTCGTACCCCCTCCGTCTAATAGGCCCTGCTCATGCATGGTTGTTTACATCTTTGAGCAGTTTTAGTGACATCTATGAACAGTCAAAGGGACTGTATCTTGGATACAATATACACAGTCAACGTCTATATGCCGGAGATCTGGGAACCGAGGTGATGCAAAACTTTTTTTGATGTGTGTATATATATATGCTACTTATAATACGACATATTTCAACACTCGACTACAGCGGTTGAAATGCGTTGCCCTTGATCTGCGGTAGAGTCTATTGTTGTTGATTCTTTAGGTTTTTTCGACATCATGTTCTTGTAGCCCCGCGTACTTGGGTGTGTGTAGAAGGTGCCTGATAACCTGTGTCACTGTGATGTCTGTGGGCTTACTAGTGTGTGTACTTTTATAGGAGGAAGGACGTGGGTTGGAAGATGTTGTTATTGTTGTTTTATCATTTGAGATGCATGGACATCATGGTCATTTTTCCCCGTGTACTTGGGTGAGTGTTGCATTTTGTCTGATAACCTGTGGTATTATGATGGCTGTATTAGTGTGTGCGAACTATATATAATTCAGGTGAGGATTCAATCAATCGACGTATAATATCCGTATAGCACGTTGTATGTCATCAAGCTACTACAACCAATATTCAATTATACTCCTTGAAAAGGACAATGATTTATAACTATACCCACGCATTTAGTAGACAGTAGGCTATATGTTCTTCACTGAACATCTTGTTTTTTATTACGCACGCATAGGCCTGGACTATAATACACTCAACATATTATGTATGAACTCAATGTACTTAGACACGTACACAAATTTCCTGACAGGACACGAACTTACAAAACTGTTTACATTAGAATTGGACTGAAGGTGTATATCGAGATAATGATCTCTACGAACCATGGCAAGAGTTAGGCAACTATTGGAGATTTAAATGCCATTCTTCGAGGAATTTGGGAAACCCGGACCTCATATGAGGAGCGTGATATGGAACGTAAACATCTGGCTCTCCCCCTGACGAAATAATTATATAGCAATTTTATTGCAGTACTGGAAATGCCTTAATAAATTACACAGCTAAAGCATAAGTTGCGCAGTATACAGTAACGTTTGTACAATTATATTTATAATTTCTTTCCGTTTCTGCGTTGAACAGATTCCGCTATATACAACATAAATGACATGCAAAGCCATACTCAGTGCCCTGGGACCATAACTTTTGTTCACATCAGACAAGTTTTCTCCTTATAGACGTTCCGCTTTGAGCAAGTTTTACTGCACCGGTACTTGAAGAAGTTTGTTCTTAAGTAAAAACCAATATTCGTTAGTCATACATATTCAGTCATTCATATTTATTTGCCAAGTAATCACATTATAAGCTCAATTTAAAATAGTATGACAGTTTTTGTTTAGTTACATAGCTGTATTTAGTATTTCTACACTTCTCGGTTTTGAGACTACTTTTCACATTCTGAAAAGGAATGATGAAAAAATAGATATGAGATCAATACGGGCAAATGTGTGTGTCTGTCTGTCCGTCTGTCTGTGTGTGTCCTTATCAACGCCTTGACAGCTGTAGCTATCGAAACCAAATTTGGTATTATTAAAGTTCTATACCAGGATATCTTGCGGCTGTATTTTAAAATGGCGTCAGTTCTACCAACTGCTCAAATATCATAATTTAAATTTGAGCTCTATGTTGGATATCTTAAATGGTATGTAAGGGAACTGTTCCAAAATTGCCAAATATAAAGATCGTATTTCAGATTAATTTTCAGTAGCCTATATCTGACAGTTGTTATATCTGTTCTTTTATATACATTACCATGTTTATGTATATAAATCTTGTAAGGAGAAAACGAAAATAAGTACATTGGATGAAGTGCGGGTGAATGAACTAAATGTGGATCAGTGTATGAAGGTTGATGATAGCATTACGGCTTTGGAAGTCAATATAAATATTATTCGGTAAGACGCGCTCACAAAAACATTTGGCGAACTTCTTCAATTGCCGAAAAAAGTGTACTTCCAAAGGTTGAACAAAGGACGTTGCAGCGTTAATGGAGTGAATGCATTTGAGTACTCCGTATTCACTTACAAAATAAAGGAATCCTGGTAGAAAGCTACATTCCCAATTGAACGTGATCCCTTTGAAGCACCTAACTATGTTATCTGGGATACGGCCGTTGCAGGGTGTTCAACCCCCATCGTATGTTCTTCTTGTCGTTTACATTATGCGTTCATCAGATTTCTGTGCCACGACCCCAAACATGGTTTGATACAAGTAAGGAGAGCTACAATTACAGGAATAAATACGTCTGTCTTTCCTGTCGTATTAATGTTATGCCCTTAGCTATATAGACAAATAACGTGTTTAATTACATGTATTCTGTATTACATGTGTAATTGTCTAAGAGTGGTGTAAAACGCATCCAATTGTCCGTCGTAGGTGCTTTTATAACATAATTAACCAGGCACCATGTGACTATCCCTTGTGGGAAGAAATTTAGCTGTTGATTTAGCAAAATATACCACATGTTTGATCCCTGAATTCTTCCAACCAAAAGCGTTCTTGTACCGAAAACTCAGTCTGCCTATAGTAAATTGGAATCATGTTTGAATGCCCTTTCAGGACAGGCAGTGAAAACAGGCCACAGAGAGTAGGGTGACCATAAGTGACGAGGTGATGTTGCCGCTTCAAAGTGACCGCACCACAAACACTGGCCTCTCACCGCGACATATGTATTATATCTGCCTACGAGGACGAATAAGAACCACAGAAAATAGAATTGCAGGAACAAACCCCTCCCCCCTCTGTTGTCACAACATACAACAGGTGTTAGTAATGATAATGAGACATGCCTCCTCAACTGGGCGTGTGTGCTCAGGTAGTGTGAGAGAACTTCCAGGGTTATGTTTATTGCTTCGAGTCCGGACAAGAGTGATTCTGAAATTCCGTTCTGAATATTATGTCTTTAACAGACTTAGGCGTAAGACAAATGAGCCAAATGCCTTCAGATCGCAAGTTGAGGGAAAGCAATCTCTACCTTCATCCCAGGATTAATGCAGTTCATTCACATCCCATATCATATATCACAATAACATAGACCCACTGCTGTAGCTCTCTGCATTACAACGTGGAGTATCGTGCGAAAGTTTGAACGTTATGGTAACAGTTTGGTTTTATAATTCAAAATTTGTCGTCGGTGATAGGGTTTTCCATAGTTTCTCGTTGCGATACTTGGCTAATATTGGAATTGCGTACTTTTCGAGTCAATGGCAATGTTATTCCCCATCCAAGAATCAGACACATATGTGACACTTAAGAACACAAAACGCAATCAGGTATTTACAGTGCTTGACTGGTTCCCATGCAAAATTTGAAATTGTAAAGGCTCAAACGCTGCTATGTATCTTGTTGTCATATGTGACATGTGATGGACAATTCCCACATATTTCAAGAAATGTAGGTACAGCACAAGATGTATCTGTGAGACTCAACACGATGTTCCGCAAAGTACAAATAGCGTACTTTAATTTTATTTTGGAAATCCATATCATGCAAGTATCTTTAAAAAACTATGTATTTTAAAACAGAAGAACTTGCAGGATAATATCATATATTTGCAATGCTCTGAGGAACGTAATGCGTACCTTAAGGCCATATTGATAAAGCAGAAACGAGAGAGTCCCTACTAAGCCACATAACCTTCATCCGAGGGTGCCCTGCTCCTATTATTTTACAGTTCGCTGTAAGGGCTCTAATAATATCAAAATACAGGTGTATATTTCAAACTTGTGATGTTTTCAAGCCAATGTTTTGGGTTGGCTGTGCAAACTATCAATTTATTCTTTTTCAGTAGGTGACCAAACCTTTGCCCAATTAAAAGTGAGGTAACTATATACCTTTAACACACAATTCTTGGACAAAAATGCATGTATTAATAGTATTTACTGATAAACGGGGAATTTAGGATTACGCATTTCGACCGTCACACGGTCTTCTTCAGATTCTGATGAATTATGGTCGCCAAGTAACCATGTGCTCGTGTGAATGATAGTTGGAAAATCGTAGAAAATTAGGAAAGTGTTCTAACATCGATAACAGTGAGTAGAAAATTAATTTTTAGTGTAAGAGTAATCATTGGAAAGTTTTACGCTAATTAAATGTAAGATTTGTTTCTAAAATTAATTGTGGATTCGTACAATCCAAGGCTTGACCTGGGAGCACAAGTCAGCACGAGGAGAGAGAGAAAGGGCGTAGTGAGTATTACATTATTATTGATTATACAGCAGGCAACTTATCAGTGATATTAGTGAAGGCAGCAGTGAAAGAGGTCATTTTTGAAAGACTCGCGCATTCAGGACAGGAATGGACACAAAGTACACCATTTTTATCCAATGTTAACTGAGCGATGGTGATGCTTAACTAAACAACAATGGCAGTGGATGAATGAATCAGATTGCCCTGATGAAGAGAATGTTTGACTCAGGAATGATGAGCGATGATCGAGCAGGCAATACTTAAGATGACGAGCAGCTGGCAAAAGGTAGGCCTACTTTCTATTTATTCATTGACGACCAGATATTTATTCATTTATTTTGTAACTAGCAACCCGACCCGGCTTCGCCCGGGAACAGTTATGAATGCAATTCGTGATAAGCGCTCTTTTCCCAATGTCAATTAACAACGACCAATATCCGTTTTACGTATCGGCATAATGGGTTAAAAGCACTGACTGGACTATTAATTATATTCTCATGGAGATACATGTGCATCGAATTCTTGTAAGACGTAATTTAAGAATGGCGAGATGCATGAAAAACAAATCCCCTTCCGTCCAATCTTGACTTCGCTGTGAATTTTGCGGAACAAAAAGTTCACAGGCGAAATGAAGAAAAGCCGAGTTGCACTTCCAGGAAAACTCCAAACACAACCACTCTTCTCTAATGTTTTTAACTCAACACGCTTCGACAGTTTGTTGCTGGCTATATCTGGGGCAAAAAGCTCGTCCGCTAGCTAAGCTGTAACTGGGGTGAAAGACTCGCCCCTAGCTACCTCGTAAACTGTCGCCTCATTAACCGAATGGAGATTGTTGGAAGAAATGAAAACGTAAATACACTTATAGTAGGCGAAGTATTGAAGATAGAGATATGCTCTCCCGGGCTTTTTGGTAGAACCTTTCATGCTGAACAATTCTTACACTCATATTATATAGATATTTTAACGGTTTGCCCATCGTAAGCTTAAAAAGCGCACTGACGCCAGTTTATTTTTTTTCGACCTTTTCACTGAAATCGTTAGTGCTTGACTTCCTTTGGTCATAAAAAAATTATTTTCTACAAAAAACTTCCCCGAGATATCCTTTACAGAATGCTGAAAACCGCATCAAAATCCATTCAGTGGTTCTCGAGATTACCCGTGACATCCAAGAATCGGGGACTTTGTTTTATACAATGTAGAGATTATACGCCAATCAGTAGGCTATAATTTAACATAATATAATCCCCCTTCCGTCCAATCTTAAATTGACTGTGTTTCACAGGCGAAATGAAGAAAACCCGAGTTGCACTTCCAGGGAAACTCCAAACACAAACACCCTTCTCAGAAGTCTTAACTCAACACGACTCGACGGTGTGCTGCTGGTTGTATCTGGGGCAATATGTTCGCCCACTAGCAAGGCTGTAACTGGGATGAGTGACTCGCCGTAAACTGTCGCCTCAGTAGTTGAATGAACACGGTTGGAGGAAATTGAAACGAAAAAACACTTATAGTGGGCGATGTATTGAAGATAGACATATGTTCTCCCGGACTTTTTGTAGAACTTTTCATGCCAAACAATTCTTACACTCATAGTATTAAGATATTTTTAACGGTTTGCCCAGCGTAAGCTTACAAAGCGCTCGGACGCCAGTTTTCTATTCGACTTTTCCACTGAAATCATTACTGCTCGGCTTCCTTTGATCATAAATAAATTATTTTTTCTACAGAAATCATCCTCGAGATATCCTTTACAGAATGGTGAATCATACATCAAAATCCATCCAGAGTGTCTCGAGTTTACCCGTAACATCCAAGAATCAGGGAATTTGTTTTATACTAAGTAGAGATAGGCTGAACTTTGTAACAACTGTACAGGAATTATTTAATGGTAGAATGCTTTATTTACATCATGTTAGGTGTATAAAATCTGTTCATAAGGAGTAGAATGAATGCTGCAGTTTATAGCATTTTAGTTTAGACAGGAGAGCAAGCACCGCCATGTGAGCGATCGTGTATTATTTTGACAATAAGAAAGCTACTATTAGCATGATGAACTACGTTAAAACTGTACAAAATTATAGGTAGGATTTAATATGAGATTCTTTTGTGTGCGACATGGATAAACCATGTAGATTTAATACAAGAATTATGTCATACGATGGAATGCTTTGAAACAAAGAACTTGACAATATTTGCGACAGAATGTGTGTGTGGCAGTGGAGAGCTAGCAGAATGAAGGAACAAATGAATGAATAACACGTGCAGACTACTCAGATATAATTGACTCGACTTGATGTTTGAGAAGCCAACGATGTAGGATACATTCAGGTTTATTCAGCAGGCTGAGAATTTAATACTAGAAAAAATGCTGGAAACAGATGATGTGATTTATAATGTAGGTTTTATGAGCTACTACAACGACATGTTTATTTGTATGCGAACAGAAGGAAATTATGTAATAATGCTTGATGAAATATGAGAGTAAAAGAGTAAGAGTTAACGGAACCTAGCGTCGTCAGCATTTAGCCATGATTGCTATGAAATAAGGTATGAGTAGGTAGCCACATCCATGATTATTATTGGTGAATATAATGTGGAAATGATACGGTGGTCTGACGAGTCCAGTGATCGACACAGGTTGAAGGTTTATTTGAGTTATGCACAGTAGGCTTATGAATAATGACTGACTAAGAGATGATTGACTATTTGGGGCGGCATCACGGTATTGTTTGTGATTGTTGGAAGGGAAAATTATAATCGAGTATAATAAAATATTATCTTAGGGAATAATACTACTTAAAATAACACATAAATAAGTCATAATGGTAAGATTGTTATAATATGTGATATAAAGAAAATCATGAATCGTGGATAAATAAAACCTTATGGAATTAATCATAATCAAATTAAAGGAACAGCCAGTCCAATAATATTAATTCCTAAAATAACATACGTTACAAGTAGACAGGAATATAAAAGTTAGACTAATCGAAAGTGAGACTATTGTGAACAGTGTGATTTGTGGAAACAATTGTTATCCAAAAGAATGACTCTTCGACAGAATGGTGAGGTGGTGTCGCGTGGAAATGTACACTTGTATGCTATATGCATTTAGTGAATATTGTACTGTATAATATAGGAGAGATTTGACCTGTTTATTAAATTATGAGTCCTAAAATAGGTTTAGCTAGACTGAAAAAAATAATGTTAAACCTTTGGAGATCGTCATAACATAGATTTATTTTATTGATGCGCATTTTAGAGTCATCGGTACTAAATTTATTTTAAAATTACCTTCGCATTGCTTTAATTCATACCAGCATCCTAATTGATCTCAGCTTCCTACTCCATGGTGTCACAGAGCAAACGGGATCAGTATATCTCTACCAACTTAAATTGTAGTCCTTTTACACCTGTTTGATAGCTGAAAAAGCTTGGGAGATATTGAGTAGTGGTAATATATTTCGTGCTGTTGACATGTTGAATTTGTGACACTTATCGAAGTTTGATAGGTACGGTCAGAAATGGACGGGATAGTAATAAGTCTTTACGAAGTTTTATTAAAATATCAAGCGGTTCTTGATGTTGTGGAAGAGGAGTTCCACCTGCAACCAGCGTCCTTCCTCACGGAGGTTACATGGAAATCAGGTTAGCGTTGGGTCAGGTATCTGAAGAGTGAAGATAAATATCTCCACGGTATAGGTTTTGTTGTTGTAGATTCTTTTAGGGACTTTGCAATATCGTTGTCGTTGTGTTATAGCGTATACTGTGCAATGCATATTGCGTAAGTTTCTAACATCAAACTATGTTTACTTTAAACAACCCTTATACATAAATGAATGCCTTAAAATATTTCTTCGTGTGTGTTTAACAAATCAGAAGACTTTGTACTCATGTGAATGTTGCAGTAACATTTCTGTACAATCCAGTTGGAGGAGCTGAGAGTCATTTGATTTCCTCTTGCCAGTCTACATATTAACAATGCAGTTATTAGCAGTATGCCTGTGGCCGCACGGCTCAGCCTAAGACACAAATCTGCCCGGAAATATATTTGGCCATAACATTGTTACATTCCACTCGGCATACCGAGAATTAATCATCTCCTAAGGAATTTCACGCTATTCTACTCAAGGGAGAGTGTGCCAAGCAGCTCTGCATATAACTGCAGGGTGACGAGAATTCTGAATCCATCCTATGCAATTCCAGCGTAGCACAAGCGAATGCCACAATAGACTAATCATCCCTTGAACATGCAGTTTCTGAGTCCAGAGCAGCCTGCCTGACCTGCTGTGTCTTCGGTGACGGAATACGGTTAGAAATGAATACAAAGTGCTTGTCCGAGTTAAGTCAATATTCCTCCGTTTGGCACATAAACCTTAATACAGGATATAATATATGGTATGGTAGGGTAAGGTTAAGTTAAATTATAGTATCCTGGAATACAAATTAGATATACATATAGACGCACTGTACTATATCGGAGGTGAGAGTGAAATACCACCTGTCTGACAATATTGTGTTTTACTTACTTTTACTAACGATTAGGCACATCCTTCAGATGTATTTACTCACATTGAGAGTCCATTTAACATTTTGGTGTGGAACATGTACATCAATATTAGCATGGTACGCTTAACAGATTTTTGTACCGAACACAATTTTATGTTTCGTTTGTTTTGATTGAATTTTATGTCTGCAAACACACCAAAACGTGTCTTCTGGCAATTTACATCTTCTGGACACGGACATTTTGCATCAAAAGACAATAATCAACTTAACATATAACGACAGAGTTTCAACTAAATTCAAAAACAACATGTAGTAATGTTGTGAAAGTTATATATACTGTATAGGCTATACATATATATATATACATACCAATATAATAAATTTGATTTGTTAATTAAGGTTATATATTGAAGCTTTCGAGCCTTATACTAATAAAATTGGAACTTTACATAACAGTCATCTACCGGTAAGAAATTTTAGCTACAAGGATTGCAAGAAAAATTGGTAAATGTATTGTTGTTGTTGCTATTGATTGAAGGGGACAGACCCGCGAGGTCATCTGTCCCTAGTGGTATATTTAAAATTGTTAAAAAATCGCTATAATATAAAATGTATCATCTTGAAAACACTAAAGACATATTCGAATTCATAACGTTGCGCTTATATAAAAAACATGAAGATTTTGTTGTTGTTAAGTATTCTTACAAGAAATGCCATGAAAGGAAGGCACACGAGG
This sequence comes from Meconema thalassinum, assembly GCA_946902985.2. NCBI lineage: Eukaryota > Metazoa > Arthropoda > Insecta > Orthoptera > Tettigoniidae > Meconema > Meconema thalassinum. The sequence continues at coordinate 1,161,151,679 of OX336389.2, read as the reverse complement.
GGAAAACTGGTTCCACAGCAAACTGCATGATAATGGGAATAGGTATAATTGCCATTAAAGAGAAGAGAGGCTACGTTCTAGACCACTCACTGAGATATGAATCCCATCTAACGGAAAACACCAAAGTTGATGATTTAAATACAAGGATATATTTCCCTACAGAGGCATATAATTACCAGCTAGAGTTCATTCATTGTTGTTGCTGTTGTTGTTGTTGTTGTTTTGTTGTTGTTGTTGTTATTGTTGTTGTTGTTGTTAGCGTCAAATTATTTGAGGGTTTGCAACATCTTAGTCATCAACCCCGTGTACTTGGGTGCGTGTTAAATTCGCCTGCTAACCTGTTTTTCTGTGGGGACACTGATTGTGTGTGTGTGTGTAATTGTGATTTTTAAGGTAGGGAATAAGGTCGGTTCCTCGGGATTTGCAACAAAGTACTAACCTGCCATTTTCCTGGATGTAGTGTGGAAAACCTGTGGGGAAACCGCACTCAGGATAGTCGCTGTCAGGACCAGGATTTGAACCAGACTCCCTGCAGATCTCTATCGCGATCGTGGTGACTGATTGAACATCCACTGCTACGCCACAAAATTTGAGGACATTCAGGTGAAGCTAGGGAAAAAATGCGGGAATACTTCAGGGTGGGGGCTCAAAGTACAGTGCTTTAGGGCTGTATACAAGTATACTCATTGGAATAATATCAACTGGCCATTAATTATTATTATTGTTCCTTTGCGTCCTGTTTTGTTTCCCATCATACTTATCGTGTGTCATGAAATTTGTAGAATTATCTCCCAAATTGTTTTTTAATTGTTTAAGTGGCATGGACGTTAATTATACAAACAGGTAAATTATTTTAATTTTTGAGGTATTTTTATGATTTTGTTTAGAGTTATAGTCCTAGTGTTAGTTTTCAAATCAATACATGCTAAATGTGCATTCTTGATCTTCGGACAGACTTAAGGTGTAGGAATATATTAAAATAGCATACACAGGCTGATTCATAATTCCTATTACAAAGTTCTGGGAGTTGTTGAGGGTACTAAGTAGATCACATTTTGATTAGGAACCCATGTCTGGACATGTATCATTTCGATACCAAATCAGTTTGACTCGATTGTGCATCTCCCACTTCATCACAGACTCGTATGCACTACAAGAATTGTTCCACTTGGCGACCCTGCCGTTCATTACACAACGTGTACCTGCGCACCATGTTGTCATACACACGTCCCACGGGACCTAGTGTGTGTTCAACAACACTAGACAACAAACTTTTACTTTTTGTTTTTTACAACGGCAAAAAATAGTTGATTTATATGTATTTCAGTGTGCTGAAGTTGAAAATGACAGTTAAAAGTCTAGATTAAATCAGGTTTGGAAGTTAATGAAACCTTAATGTCCTTCACATTTTATAATGGGACAAATCATGTTGGGGTTATTAGCACATCTGCGGGGCACTACAACTGAAGTTTTGATTCCACACAGCAACACAAAAACTCACGTAAAAGTCACAATACAAAAAGGAGCAGTTTTGATTCCATACAGTAATGCAGAAACTCGTGTCACAATACGCAATGGATCACTATGGAAGTCAATCAATCGTAGACTGTGTAAGCTAGAAACAAATCACAGCAATCATTGGCATTCCTGAAATCAGAAAAAATGAGTGCTAACACAGAAATAAGGACGCAACAAACTTCACATAGCACGACAATGAGAGCTAAAAAAAGGGAAAATTATTGTCATTTTCGAACTCAGCGTACCAAAATCTATGAAGATTGGGTATGTTTGTTTCTGTAAAAATTTCATTGTTTAACAGTGTAATTTGCGCTGGCGCCAGAACGCGTGAAGCAATATCTTCTTCGAACTCAAGAGGAGTCTCATAACCAAAGTTCTTCATGTGGCCCCACAGGAAAAAAAATCTCGAGGGGATTAATATCTGGTGATCGTGGTGGCCACGAAATAGGGCCACCTCGACCTATTCATCTTTACTCGAATGTCAAGATGATTGCTGACTGCACGTGCAAAGTGCGCTGGTGCGCCGTCATGTTGGTACCATATTTGCTGACGTAGTTCCAATGGCAAATCTTCACAGATCTCTACAAGTACCTCTTGCGGGGAGATCAAGTACCTGGAACCCGTTAGGCGGTACGGAAAGAGGTACGGCCCAATCAGTTTTTTTTTTTCGTGTAGCCTCCTGAGAGGCCGAGTGCAGGTCTTTCTAGTCGACGCCCGTGGGCGACCTGCGCGTCGGGATGAGAGATGGAAAGGATGAAGATGAATGAAACTGGGCAAGGATGTGGAAGGAAGCGGCCGTGGCCTGTCAGAAGGTATTGTCCCAGCATTTGCCTGGTGTTGAAAATGGGAAACCACGGAAAACCATTTCAAGGACAGCCGACGGAGGGGCTCGAACCCACGCGTCTACCGAGTCAGTAGAGAGCTTGGCCCCTTGACCTAACGCGGAGCTTTAGTCCGCGTAGCCACTACTGTCGGTGCCCAATCAGATGACCATCAAGGATACCAGCCCATACACTGATGCCGAACCGTTGCTGAAATCCACGTGGCTGTGTGGCATTCGGATTTTCTTCAGTACAAATGTGACTGGTTCGACAGTTAAAAACGGCTTCGCTTGTTAAATGAGCTTCATCGGTTAAAATAACGGGAGGCAGAAAGTGGGGTGTGTAGAAACCAAGCACAGAAGTTGGCACGTGGCGTGAAATCTGCCGGGCCCATTGCATGAACTTTTTGTGGGTGGAAAGAGTGCAGTTGCTGGTCGCGCAAGACACGCTAGACCCTCGATTGGGACCCATTCACGGCATCGGCAATGTTTCTCGTACTCATCAACGGGTCCTCTTCTACGTGATGAAGGACGTCCTCTTCAAAGTCGACAATGCGACGCGACGCGTCTCTGGAACTCCACAATGAGCCCTCCTCGGTTGGAATGTACCAGTTTATCGCAGCCTTTGTTGTAGACTCACAAAAATGGTATGTGAGGAAAACGTGCATGATACATGCGTTGTGCAGCTCGACCATTACGTCCAGCTTCGGCGTACTTTAGTAACATCTCGGTATACTCTTCAGAAATGTATACCGCCATCCTATACTGCTGAATGACTGGATCACAACTGCTGTCAAAGCGGACTCACTGTCACTACCGTTTGTAAACGAACAGACGACACGATATCATTGGACTGAGGTCTCGTCCTGTACTGTGCCCTGACTGGATCTCAACTGCTGTCAAAGCGGACTCACTGTCACTACGGTTTGTAAACAGAACACATATGTACTGTATGGCATCAGGGGACTGCAGATGTTGACCTTAGCCAATGTTATTTGCGATCCGTAAATCGGGCGACGTAAAATGAAAGTGATCTTCAAACCAATTAGGTATCCAAACGATAAATGTTCGGACAAGGGTTCCTATTGAAACTGTCATCTACTTAATCCCCTCTACAACCCCCCAGAAGTTTGTAATAGGAATTATTAATCACCCTGTATGAGCAACGATATCTAACCTTTTTAATTGGCCTTCTTCATGATATAGGAATAGTACTTTGTCTGGCCATGGTGTTATACTCATGGCAATAACCAACGAGATTCTGACTCTTTTAGTTTACCTTTGCCAGGCATCTTGTGTTATTATGATGTAAGTATTCGTATGCGTAACTTTAATAATTCATTACTTCAATTGGGAAGGATGCCATGTGACCCGATAACAGCGTTTGATATTGGGTTTAATTACGTGTGAGCCGAAAATTGCCTGCTCGAAAAGAGGGCAATGCCATCTGAAGTTCATCCCAACTTCTCTGTTAGAGAATAATCCTCCACAGTGCACACATGCAAGCAGTCTGGGCATCAACGGAGCTGCCTTCAGGGTATAAAACGAGATGAATGTCCATGCTGCTGCCTGCCTGCCTTGGAACATTGCTTCTTTCAGTCTTCGATCGCGTTAAACTCTTTGTCCATCTGGGGGAGGGTAATTCTCGCAACGTCTTCTAGTTAAAATTAAGTCAAATTCCAGGGAATGGTAACATCAAGTTGAGTTTTCCGCGTTGGAAATATTTTTATAGCCACAACACATATCAGGGTTGTTGAAGTGGCTTCAAACACCATAATTGTTAAATGTTGTTGTTTAAAAGATTCATAGCGGAGTATCTCACACCGTTGTCCATCACCTCATGTACTTACTGTCGACCAAAGTATTATGTGTACTCAAGTTTGAAGGTTGTTTGTTAAGTAGCCAATAGACCTACATAAAATCCAATACCATCAACATTTTCGTCGTTCTATTCTACGTTAGTTCATGTAGGTTTGGATTTTTAATTTAAATTTTAATGTTTTTTATCGCAGTTGGAACACAAAAAGTGCACGTTTTTAAGCGTGTTTCAACCATGCGTCACATTTAAGAATTATTATCTCAAAATCCCGTCATCAGATCGAATCCAATTTTTAACACAATATACATTGGAATGTTGTATAACTGGTTTATTAATTTCACAATTGTGTGTGTCCAAGAAACAAAGTTGTTATCATTGTTGTAAGGTAACATTTTCTCGGCTCGGGGTGGTTGGAAAATGTAGTTCTTGGTTGCGTTGTAATCGGCATACATCAAAACGTTATGCTGAATGACTGTGACATACGTAAATTAATTCACTTATTTTATATCGGTTTGTATTTCTACGGGGAAATAACACATGTTTCACCTGCTAGCCGCTCCGGCAAACACTGTACAGCGTTGCTGAGATGGAGCCCATCACTTCCGAGCGAGACGTGACATGATGCGTGTGGGCACCATTACGGCAACGCTGTACAGCTATTGCCGGAGCGGCTAGCAGGTGAAACATGTGTTATTTCCCCGTAGAAATACAAACCAATATAAAATAAGTGAATAAATTTACGTATTTCACAGTCATATAGCATAACTTTTCGATGTATAAGGATTACAATGCAACCAAGAACTACATTTTCCAACCACCCCGAGCCGAGAAAAAGTTACCTTACAAAAATGATAACAACTTTGTTTCTTGGACACACACAATTGTGAAATTAATAACCCAGTTATACAACATTCCAATGTATATTGTGTTAAGATATGGATTCGATCTGATGACGGGTTTTTGAGATAATAATTCGTAAATGTGACGCATGGTTGAAACACGCTTAAAAACGTGCACTTTTTGTGTTCCAACTGCGATAAAAATATTAAAATATAAATTAAAAATTCCAAACCTACATGACCTAACGTAAAATAGAACGACGAAAATGATGATGTTATTGGATTTCATGTACGTCTATTGGTTACTTCACAAACAACCTTCAAACTCGAGTGCACATAATACTTTGGTCGACAGTAAGTACATGAGGTGATGGACAACGGTGTGAGATACTCCGCTATGAATCTTTTAAACAACAACATTTAACAATTATGGTGTTTGAAGCCACTTCAACAACCCTCCCCCTCAACCGTATGACCAGAATTACTTGTACATTTCTCAGCAGGATCTTTGGAGACGGAATCTCAATACGTACCTCAAGACATCAGAAAGTGCCATGCTGTGAAATCACATTAAGATCAGTGACATTATACACTAAGGTGTCATGAGTCACCATGTTCAGAATCATACTCTTTTTGTAATTTTGTAGATATACATTTCCCAAATTGTTCTAATGATCAAGAGTAAGGTCATGAGAATTCTGTTAAATAGCTCAAAGCCAGTTATTTTTTTTCCGATGGGTACAGAGTTCTCTACTCTCGGTCACTTGTCGTGGCATTGGGTTGACTTGCAATCGGAGGATATCTGTGGTTTCCCTTGTTATATTGACACCTGACCTTAGCTTAAAATTGTTTATGCTGTATATAGGGTGAGAATGGCCCTTTTCCATCACGTTCTGCAAATATAGTTTCGTTTTATGCCAAGCAAACGTAGTATTTACACCACCCGTCCATTCTGTCCCAAGTGATCCATTCACTAATTATAGTCGTATTGGATCCTATGACATTGATCTGGAGCACCTCATCGTTTTGGGGCAAGTGAAGTCACTGGAAGACTGAAACGTATCACCAAGCTCAGAGACGTACTGCTTATTGGCTAAAAACCCATATTTAAAAGAAGTGAGGCCTTGTGTTCTGTGAAATAATCTACACCTACGAATATCTAGGATGTATTCTTCACAACTCATTTCAACGTAGATGGTTTATATTAGCCTAATTTCGATTATTATAAAACATTAAAGTAGTCTTATTAAATCAACACGGGATTGGACTAATGACCGTGTGTCTGTCAGTGTGTGTATGTGTGTCCCCTCACTATCAATTTGAACACGATGAGACGGAAGTTAACTAAATTTAGTATAAAGGTAGCACTAGCAAACGGCACCTGATTATCTTGTTTCGTATTGCAGCGGCTAACTGAGTGTTCAATGTGTAGGTCGAATTACGACTAAACTAACCACAAGATCTCCACCATTTTTTTCTTCGGAATAACAATCCCTGAAGAATAAAGCACCCGGGACCCAAACTTCAAGGACATCAGTGAAATAATTACAAGATAGCGGCAATGCGAATCATGAAAACATTATCATTCATAACTAATGATCCCATGAATCAAAGCTCACAGTATTTGGGGGCGTGGTGGCTCAGCGGTGTAGCTGTATGCCTCTCACCAAGGCGCTCCGGGTTCGATTCCCGGTCAATGCATGTGAGATTTTCGAAGTGAAATGTCATGTCCTGTGGTTCGTATTCCACGTAAAAAGGAGGTCCCGTGGCTCATGATCTCGAGATTAACGGTCACGTTAAACTACAAGCTTCCTTTTTTCACAGTATTTGGCATTCAGACAGTCCCAAATAAGGACCTTCGATTACCAACCTGATGGTTATATGAATGTATACATTACGTACAGCTGCCGTATTGAAAATATAAAATGTAAAAATAAATAACTCTCAACACTTGTGAGCTACAGTAAGAAACATTAATGACAAGATTGGGCCGTAGCCTATATGAGGCCCTGTATGGCCATGGCAAATGAACGGAGACTCCATACATTCAAGATGATGTGTTCGTGAAATATCGGAACAGTAAAATCGATAACTCAAAATGTAATTGAGTAATTCATGGAAAGAGATGAGTATTACCTGTGTTAGTCAAATAACTATCTCACTGATTATGGCACACATAAGCCATCTTATAATTTCAAAATATAATAATAACTCTCAGTATCTTATAAATCTTATCTTAGAAATTACGAAATTTAAAAATAAGGTAAGACGTAATATGTCTCTTCGCATGCCCCCAAAAAATAACGGCGACTCATGCGTTCTAGATGGCGGCTAGGCGTACTAATTAAGTATACAATTTAGTAACTCAGGGCATATTTGCACAACTAAGACGAACATTCGTAAGCGAGGAGTTTTATATAGGAGGGCTCAGTAGCGTTAGTGATTTCTTTAGAACACTGAATATAGCCCGCAACTGCCATTCTGGAATGTCAAGGGACCTTATTGAAATAAGCCATAAGAATGACACACTGAATACAACGTGTGGTGACTACCTAGAGAATATAGAATATGATAATGAATATCTCAAAATATATTTAAGGTACAACATCTACAATTAACAGTAATGTAGAACCATGAAAGTGGCTTCCTATAACCAAATAAAGAGAACAGCGTTCCTATACGTTCGCGATGGCGGTGGAGCGTATTCTTCAGACTTGAATAGATTTAACTCACTATGTAATAGCACAATTGACGCGAAATTTAGTGAAAGAGGAGTACCAAGCCGATGGCTTCCCTATTGTTATTCCTAGGAAAATCACACTGGATATAGAGTGCAATGGCCAGTTTAAGATTATAAAATGTACAAACAAATAACTCAATATGTATTAGAGATTCAATATCTCAAATTAGCATTAATAAAGAACAGTATATTCCAGTGTATGCCGAAGGAAAAGAACACCCCTGCTATATATTACATATGGTGGCTGAGCATAGCCTACTCTCCCAACTTTTAAATCAATAAGTCAAAAACTAATTGCTCAATTAACAAGGAATTTACTAGAGTTGAGAAGCAGATACGATACATCGCTTGCATTAGTCAAAAGTCTATTATTTTTCATAAGGCACGCATCCGCCATCTTGAATATATAAGACATTAATATCGACAATCCACTATTTATTACAGTTATAATGACGAAACGCAGCTAACATGTAGTAAAAAATGATAGGCGTTCTCTGCAGATGGTGCAACTCATTCATCACAAGAACATTCAACTATACGCCTTGATAAGGACAAAGAGTTATAACTATACCCATGCATTTAATTGAAATTACGCTACCTGTTCTCCACTGAACATCATGTTTATATACAGTCTTATTTCAATACAAATTTTTATGTCATTCACTCCAGTGGTTTTGATTCCTACACATAACAAACGACAAAACAACAAGAAATAATCTCAGGCTATATTTGGTCATTATCCACCTCATTTATGATAAACACAAAATGTTACACGAAAATTAAAGATGTTCACACACAAAGCTTGCTTTACTTATGGGGAGCAGTCACCCATTCGCGAGGAAAATGAATTCACTTGTTAATGGTCACGTCATAGCTTTTAAAACCATTAGTAGGGAGAAATAGCAGCCTGTACAATGCACTCATAATACTGCATTTTACAGCTCTACATACTCGAGTTTACTGTCGTTAAAGTTGTGACTTACACAGTTTATAACAAGGAAATCTACTGAGAAACCAGGATTTAGAATTCTAAAATCCTGAATATGCCACTATTATTAAAGAGTGCTTAAAATGTGTACCATATGCTTAATATGCCTATTATTTAAGATATAATTCTTAAATAACCGCAAATACTTTTAGCGGATTTAAGTGATCGATTCCAAATATGCATTTGCATAGAAATCTGGACTGTGTATTAGCTTATTTGAATAGCTTCTCAATGCTATGGGATTCATCCTTCACCAAACACTCTCAAATTATATGATTACGTGGCTTCATTAGTAAGTTTATATATTTAAATGAGTATGCCTTTCGGATGAGTGTATAATTTGATCTGTTCCAGTAACAAGTAAATTGCATGTAACAACAGAGGAGAAAAAAGTAATTTAAAAACTCATTGGTTTATATCGTAGCTAAATGGATCATGTTTAAAATTATGTTATTTTCATTTGATAACAGAAGCCAACAATGTAATTACTCAATGTATGGAATGGGACGAGAATTTAATCCGTTTGATGTAAAGTATCCGCGCTGCGTTAAAATGGAATGAATTAATGTGCTCTCAAAAGCACCGAGCATTTAAACAACGATTCTGAGATAACTGCTTCTCAGTGAAGACATGTGAAAATATACAACGGGTATAATGCGTTAGAATTGAGATCAGCAACATGTTAGTATTAGTCTGAAGAATTTTTCGTTAGTATGCATATTTGTACATAATATTAATAGTAAGGATAAAAATAAGGAGAACAATAAGAATAAAAGGAAGAAGATCGGCATGTAAAATCCAAATAAGCCTGGGGAAGTGCAATTCAGTTGACGGCCGTATGTGACCAGTGCATTGTGATGAGAATTGAATAATGAAAGCATTATCAACACCATGATCCTAACCCAGAAAAATTATCAATATGTGATTGTTGTTTCATGGACCAGCACAAATGTGATATAGTGGTCCTGCAAATTAGTAAAGAACCTGCCAACTACTTGGAGAGGAGCCCTACAAAAAGAGAGAGAAAAAAAAGAAAAATTACCTACGTTCTCAAGGAGTAAGTATCCACCTTCTGGCGCACTGGCTAGCATTCTTGGCTGTCACTGCAGAGATACGGGTTCGATTTCTGGCTCTGTCAAGAAATTAACTTCTGGTGTGAGGGTTGGAATGTGGCTAACTCAGCCTCGTGAGGCATAGTCGCGTGGAAGTGGGTACGGTCAACACTTCAGCCATCCCGGAAATGGTTTTCCCACACATCACATATTCTAATCCTAGCTTCAATTACAAATATACACACACTAATATAGCCTTTACAATAACATATTGTGGTCATGTAGCCCCATATACATGGGTGTGTGTAGATTTGTCTGATAACCAGTGCCACTGTAATGTCTTTACTAGTGTGTGTGATTGTAATTGAGGCATAATTTGGAAAGTAAGCGGCCGTGGTCTTACGTTAGGTGCACTCCCGGCATTTGCCTGGCGTAGAAAAGGTAAACCTCCAAAAACGACTTCTAGGATGGCTGAGGTAAGTTTTGAATCCTCCTCTTCTCAGTTTTGCCTCACAAGACTGAGTGAACCCCGCTCCAGCCCTCAAACCAGAATTAAATGTGTTAACCTCCGCGCAGCCAAGATTGCTAGCCTGATATTGAGACAAAATGGGACTTTCAGAATCAGTTTACAAGCTACTGATAATTAAATATTTTTACGAATATGTTGACCTGAAAGGTCGTATTACATTTAACTTTAATGGCAGAAAAATGACTTATTCAGTAAAATAAAACTACATCATGAGTTATTCAAGTGATGATCTTATGGCAGCTATGATAGATTTCTCTTAATGTTATACTGTAATGCTTACTCGTGTGTCCAGTTTGATTTGCATGAAATACTAGACATTTCTGAAGATGTTGGTATATGGGATAAGATTAAGACTTTCCTTCATGAGTGCGATCACATGCTTCAGCATCTCTAAGTGTCTAGTTATCTATCAGAATGATGAGGTCCCCAATAAGTAAGAGAAATATACTGGAACGTCTAATTAATATATACATGCATAACACAAAAAATATTCTTTGTTTTGCACTAAAATTACATACTAAATGAAAACCATCAGCTGTTATATCTGAAGTAAACCGGTTATTGCATTTTACTATTGTGACGAACATAGGTGCAATGATAGCTTTGTAGCCATTTTTCAATGTTGACTCATTAACAATTGATGTTGAATCTTTCAGTTGGTCAGCAAAAAAATTATTCCAATTACTGGAATATGTGGAAAAAAAAACTGAAATGAATTGCAAGTCTATAACAATATGTAAATATCATAATCACGTGTAATTTATTTCATTGTAGTGATACCAAGTAGGTATTTGTAGAAAAGCGTGTTAGTTTGAAGGATATGTAAATATTTGTTTCTCGCCTAATTGTATCAGGTGCGTTCAAAAAGTAACGAGCCGGAGGTATAATTACCGAAACCAGTACCTGTATGTTAGAAGTATTGGCCCTGGGTGTTGAGGCACTTGTCCCACTGCGACACGAGGCGGTGAATGGCTGTCTCATAAAATTCCCTGGGCTGCGATGCGAACCAGTTCCGCACGTACAGCTGGACGTCGGCGTCCGAGGTGAATCGTTGGCCCCACAGAGCCCTTTTCAGTGGACCAAACTTGGCGTAATCACAGGGAGAGAGGTCTGGACTGAATGGAGGGTGGCCGAGAACCTCTCATTTGAATTTCTGCAGGAGTGCCGCGACTGTGTTGGCCGTGTGAGGTCGTGCATTGTCGTGGAGCGACCACGGCGGCTATGGCGTTCACTGTCACTCGGCGGTCCTGGGTAATGTGTGCATCAACCAGCTGGACGTTGCCATCGGTAATGCAGGGGAGTACCCCAGACCGGGCTTAATCGGCTAACGACACCCGTCCTTCCCTGAAGCGCTTGTGCCACGCCTTGACCCTTGCAAGGGACATGCAGTGTTCGCCGTACACTTGTGACATTCGGCGATGAATGTCCGTTCCCCCTACTCCATCCGCTATCAGAAGCCGAACAACACCTCTTTGGTCTTCGGTTGACGCCTCCATGTCACTGTTTGCAATGCGACTGGCAGCGTTGGACGATTGATGCATGCTGCTGCTCGCTTTGTATCGTCACATGACGTGCACGCGTGCCCTCTAGCGACGGGCTGTTACCTCCCACGCTCTGGTCGGAACCACACCTCGTTACACACGCCACGATTAACCGATGTCGTCACCGGTTTGCGCATTCCAGCCCCCGGCTCGTTACTTTTTGAATGCACCTTGTAATTGGGCACAATTTGTGTTGACCGTCTGAAAAGCATTCTTTATTACTTTAATTTATTTGAGGTTATTTTTCACATATTCCAGTATGGACCCCTTACTATTCCCGTTTTTCTACGGGGTCAGGGATGAGATGATATGGTTTTTACGGCCGGATGTTTTCTCATATTCCAGTATGGACCCCTTACTATTCCCGTTTTTCTACGGGGTCAGGGATGAGATGATATGGTTTTTACGGCCGGATGTTTTCACATATTCCAGTATGGACCCCTTACTATTCCAGTTTTTCTACGGGGTCAGGGATGAGATGATATGGTTTTTACGGCCGGATGTTTTCACATATTCCAGTATGGACCCCTTACTATTCCCGTTTTTCTACGGGGTCAGGGATGAGATGATATGGTTTTTACGGCCGGATGTTTTCACATATTCCAGTTATTCGAATTATCTTGTGCTCACCTATTGAAAGGTACAATATCAATTGAACTTAGTTAATACAACATTAAGTTGTCGCCACGTTTAATCGTGCACCACGTCCACGATGGGAGCAGCAGCAATACTGGAGATCGTCGGTTCGAATCTCGATACTGACAGTGGCTATCCTGAGTGTAGTTTTCACCCGGATTTTTCTACACTCCATCCAGTTAAATATCGGGATAGTAGCTTACTTCAAGACCCAGGGCATCTAGCTCATTCCTGTCCCTAATACAGATACACTCACCCTACTACAGTCAGCACATACATACAGGTTATTAGGCAATTTCTACACACACACACACACACACCCAAGTACACGGGGTTGATTACCAAGAGGAATTAAAAACAACTACTGGTATAACAACATTAAGCAGTTATTGTTTCTTTCGTACTCCTGATAATAATGCCAATTATTGATTTCAGGAGCCTAACATCTAGGTTATCGGCCCTCTCGTTTTCTTATCGGGCTAAGTGGCGCAGTTGGTTGAGCGTTAGCCTTGATATTTAGGTGTTTTTAGTCCCAGATTAGTCAAGTGATAATTTAGTATGTTTATTGAGGAAACCATGTTTCAGTACATTTATCAGTACGTGAAAGAACCACTCAAGAGGGAAAGTCGAGTCCCCCGCCATCTCTTGGGTTTGAATAGTTGAGAAAGGATGTTGAACCCCCCAAAAAGATTAGGAATTTCTTTATCGTATATAGCAGGATACCAAAATATCTGTATTTGTGTATGAACTCTCCAAACCAAAAGTAAAGTGATGGCGGTCTGAAGGTTGATTTAGAGTGTCACATCATTGAGTTAACAATAAAACCCAGGGACGTCCAGACCTGTTCGGAATGTTTGTTTATGGGGTTTAGTTAGACTGATAACAGTCAATATTCGGATGTTTGTGTGTCGAATATTTATGTGTGTTATAAATGCCACTATTTCATCAGCAAAACGAATATTTGCCTAGAACGAATGTGACATACCCGTAGTAAATACCACACTAAGATTGACCACTATGATATCCATGATATGGACCTCAGATCTCAAGACCGTGAGGCTGCCCAGTGTTCAACATGGTGTATGCGTTAACACTCATGCCTAAGGGGGTTGATCTTAGCACTAGTAATTAAGCAAGTGGTGGTAAGAGCTTGCCGGCGAGGTGGTCGCGACGGAGTGCAGAGGGGTAATGGAGTAAGCCTCCTTGACCTGGTGTGCCCGAAGTATCGACCACGGCGTAGATGAAATGGGGAAATGAAGCAGCAATTACTACCATTTACCAGCCAATTGGGCTCTTAATCAGTAGAGGAAATTCTCATCTTGCGGTTCCCTTCCTCGAAGGAAGATCTAGTCGTCAACTAAGTGAGGGAAGTGCGCGGAAATGAAGTTATGAGACCTTCTTTGAACTTAACTCGAAACAGAGCATCACACGGACCTTCAACCAACATACCACCTAGAGCAATAGCCGTGCATCCAACTCTTCACGGCCTCAGTAAATAAATACGACGACTGAAGATTGAAATTTGGGAGGATAAATGAGTTCAAGCCCATCTTACAGTGATTTCCTGTGGGCTCATATATTCTAGGGTTTACCAGCACTGAAGGGATGTCAGTTATTTCAGATGTAGTTTATGTCACGTCCTTAGTATACCATCACAAACCATCTCCAATTAATTACACACGTTTTAATACAGACTCGAAATATCCCTTAAGACATTACACAATGATGATACTCACAATTTGCTTGGTTTCTAAAGAAGGTAATGTACACGAACGAATCAAAGAATCTCATATTAATTGATATTATACTGCAATAACTACATTGGTTGGATTAATTGGAGACTTCATCGAATGCTTGTGATATCGATATTTAGTGACTACTTTGGCAACTCTTAATATTTAAATGAAGTGGTATTGCTCCTCGGTATTCCCCTTAAACACTCACGGCAAATTCTGGGCTGGTAGCCTATTATGCGAAACGTCTTAGGGCACCTTCTTCAGTTATTGCCGCACAGGCCTTTGATTATTTATATATAAATATTGTATCCAATTCATGAAGGTTAGAGGTACAGTACTTCTCATCATTATTACATATCAATATTTAATCATTTCTCATTATTATTGTATAAACTAATGTCTTGACTCACCATAATTAATTATTTATCGCCTGTGCTATTTCATTACACAACTACTATATAGTATTTTAAGAATGTGTAGGCCTATGTGCATATTTTTAATGTTGATGATTATTACGCTGTGCCGGGAATTGTTCAGACAGTGGATGTATATGAAAGCAGCCAGTGAGGTAGGCAATATTTTAACAGGAAATTATTGAGCTACAGTATTTCAAAGTAATCCGAGTTCTATGAGGAAATATGGCAACCGTCTCCAGAAGTGAAAGGTGCTTGTAACGAACTATTAAATGGACTTTAACTTTAACTCAACTTGGACTCAAACCATTCTGTCATCAACGACGTGAATTCTTATCTGGCTTGGTCACCCGATGTGTGGTGCCTCAACATCATTCGGTATACGGTAGTTTGGCGTGAAAATCCCACTGTCTGGAGGTGGGGGGACCCACGTGATCAAGTACACTATATCATAGTTTCCTATGCTAGTAAAACTCCCACTTATCTACGTACATATTATGTACTTAATCATCTACGTATTTTGCACTTGGCATTCTGCATGATTCAATACAGATGGTAACTCTTGTGTTCTTAAGTATACACGACTTCGACTTATATCCTGCGTGATTTAATAAATATGATTATTACTCTGTACAAGTATCTTCGTGTAGTACTATATATTAATTTACTAAGTACGTATCAATATTGTAGGTCTACGTTATTATAGCAACTGCTACATAATCAAATATCATCGGCGAAATAGGCAACGTTCTAACGTGTTTTTCGAGGGGATTTTACGCCACTGACATAAGTCAGTTGGAAGCCATTCTATATTTATTTACGCGGCAAATTGTTCAGCCAAGAGATGTTTTCATGTTAACTTATTATTATTATTAACTTATTATTATTATTAGGGTATTTTTTGGAGCATTTTTTATAAAATTATAAATATACAGATAGGTTTTCAATGTTATAGAAAACACTATCAAGCAAATTATTACGAACAACATTATCGTAGAAAATTATATGATTACGGAATTTTACGGAGTTTTGTCAGTTAGGGTATTATGAGAGAGATGAGTCATTGGGAATTCGGCTACAGGCTTATTCTTGTCAAGAAGCATGACGCAAGCTGGGTTGCTGTTTCAAGAACAGGCGAAATGGCCTGGAACGGTAATCGACATCGTCCTCGCGCCGAGTGTAATGACCCTGAGGAGGGGAGTAGCGCGTGGTGGCTCAGCCAATCAGAGGAGAGCGGGCGAGAAGAAGCCGGGTCCAGAGAGGGGAGGCGACGAGTGCATATATGGTTTGCGCGCCGTGGAGGCAAGGCGACTATCTTCGTAAAACTTGACCAGTGTGGTTGTACGTGTGGTTGGTTCCGATGTTCGGACCATAAGTTATCATATCTACAAGTATCTCATCAACTAACGAAGAAGATGACGACGTCCAGGAGGCTGTGGGAAGCTCTCTTCAACATCCTGTACGAGGGAAATGCTACGGCAATTTCCAGTGGTAAGCGCGAATGACTCAGATCTACGTAATCTCTCGTCTCTTTTTTTTCATATTCAGTATTTCAGTAACTTCATAGCTTGGAAATAAGTGTAAAATCAGTTATTCATCCGACTCCGTTTTCACGTAATTTTCTAGCGGTAACATTCAAATCGCAACGCTCCAATTTAAATTCAAAATATATTATTATTATTATTAATTTTGCTATACTGGTTATATATAATAAATTCATTTCTTTTTACCATGCAATCTTTGCTTTCAGTAGGTAGCATTAAATATAGACCAAATTCCTTCTCCTGACACAATTGTTAGTTGGGTTAATGATCAAATCATACCACGATCTGAGTGAAAAGATTCTTGAAGGTGTTCTACCAGAGCTAGGTGTTGTTAAATATAAATTTAGATTTCAACATAGCGTTGAGGTCTTGGCGCCCATTAAAACAACATATCTTAGTCAGAGTAAATATTTCAAAGTGCAAGGCAGGGCTAATAGAAACCATTACAATTGTACGCTCAACTTGGAGCAAAGGATACCCAGTTACAACGTGTGAAGTTAGCTAATTGTTGTACGACGAAGTCAGCGAT
This sequence comes from Meconema thalassinum, assembly GCA_946902985.2. Taxonomy (NCBI): domain Eukaryota; kingdom Metazoa; phylum Arthropoda; class Insecta; order Orthoptera; family Tettigoniidae; genus Meconema; species Meconema thalassinum. Next base: position 1,161,134,975 of record OX336389.2, on the reverse strand, counting down.
TCATATCTGGACTTAAGATTAACATGAGAAGTCTCACGTTAATCAGGAAGTTGGTGAGAAATAGTTTCCCCAATCTACTAGGACAACAGATAGGGCTACTGACAGTGCATCAATGATGACCAAACTACCAACTTTAAGGAGCCAGAGCTGACTGCCACACCCGTGTTAAATGAGTCAGAGCATCTCTCTGCCATATCATCTAGATCTGCAAGGTATCGTTGAATCTTCGACTTAAGTGAAAAACACAGTCAGGATTACACACTCGCTAGGCTAGCTCATCTTATTTTTCATTATTACGGCACATTCCCTGTTGTAACACATTTTCTTACAATACAGTATAATTACACCTTTGAGAATTGCTTGTATATTTTTATAACGAGTGCAAACGTATATAGGCCTATATACATATGTACAGTAGCTTTCCAGATGTGTTTGTAAGACACAAATTGTGGTATATGGTCGAGCAAGCAACAAAATCTCACGACATGATTATTAGAAATTCACTGCCCTATCTTTTAAATGTATCATTCCTATAAATGATCAGTGCTTAGCAAATACTAAATTTCAGTAAATTGTGTATATTATATCTTTATTCACCAAGTCACACTGAAAGTTACAATATATGTGCATGTACAGTATTAATGAGTTCGTTCTCGGTTTCTGCACTTTACCGTAAGAGCAATGAAACGTGAGTAAAATCTCATTAAAAGAAAAGAGAGCAGGTTAGAATTCGAAACGTATTTACTTGAAATTGAGTGCAAAGCAAAACATATTATACAAATCAAACGAGTGTCAGATGTGTTTTAGAGAATTTCTGTGTATACCATGTTCGACATTATAATGGAATCTGATTGCAAACCAAGGTGGGTAGGCCTACATCTGCCGCTTTGGAAATATGTATTAGGCCATTCGATGGACATAGCGCAGTAGGTGGATGAAAGTTCATCTTCTACGGGTATGCATTGTCTTCGTCGGCAACCCAAATTGAACATGAAGTTTTTCTTATAAAATGATGTGAAGGTGACCTCCAAAGTAACACAGTGTGCTGATCTCTATACATGTAATCAATTTACTCGTTCGAAGCTGCAAACCAAGGTGGGTGTATACACTGCTTTGGAAATTAAAAAAAGGCCATTTGATAGACGGAGCTCAGTCGGCGGATGAAAGTGGAACTGTTGTGGGGCTGAAATGCCAATGTCCAGCTCCCTAACTCAAACAACACTTCACTATCGTAGACCCAGGATTTCGTGCACAGATGATTCCCAATACAGTATAACAAGTAGTGAATCTTTGATCGTAAGCTATGGAATCTTCGTTTCTACGTAGAAGCCGGACCGGACCGCAGGATGTGATATTTCACATTGAAAATCTCACTTGCATTGACCTGGAATCAAACTCAGTCCTTCTTGGTGAAAGACATACAGCCTGACCACTGCACCACCACGCCCCCACATAAAGTATGGTGACAGATGATAAATTAAATGAGCTTCCGTGTAAGGAGAAGCCCACTTCTCTACGTATCAAGTTCAATTTATTCTTTGGTGCTTGTTAAGATTGTCCTCAAAGTAGTGAGGCAGGACCAGATTCGTTCGTAATCTGCCTAGTTCATATTTCGCCACTACAAACCCAGTTCTTAGTGTTCTGCCGATTCATTCCCTTGTTATAAAGCTCTGATAGGAGTCTTGAACATGGACCCTGATGAACCAAAATTAAACTTTCCGGGACGTAAAGACCTACAATTTGTGGTTAACTCCCTAATGAGAGGATTCATCGCAAATACAGTACGTTTATAGAATGCCTTTCAGAGATATTCAGGATCTACAGGTGTATGACATGAAAACACCGAACTCCACACCCTTTGGGGAAGAAATGGTGAATTTAGTAGTCGCACATTTCCCTTCCATTCCTCAAATGCTACCTTTTATTACTTCATTTTAGAGGCTTGGAACATCATGGTCATCAGCATAGGGCAGTTAGGTGTCTGTTGAATTAACTGGTAACCTGTAGGTTATTTATACGATGACTGTAAAGACGATTCATATACATATGAATAATTCACCGGATTAAAATTACCCTTATCAAATATTGGGCCTAAACCATAAGGTAAACCCATCCCACCTAGTTAAGAATTCAACCCATTGTATTTAGAAATGACATATAATACCACCACCCTGGAATATTGAAAAATTCCTCACTTAGCAGAGTCTTCCGGCATATAAGATCCCCACCCTTCATCCTGGAATATTAAAAAAGGCCTCACCAAGCAGGGTATTCCGACTCATGAGACCTCCACCCATCATCCTGGAATATTACAAAAGGCATCACCTAGCAGGGTATTCCGGCTCATGAAACCTCCACCCATCATCCTGGAATATTACAAAAGGCCTCACCTAGTAGGGTATTCCGGCTCATGAGACATCCACCCATCATCCTGGAATATTACAAAAGGCATCACCTAGCAGAGTATTCCGACTCATGAGACCTCCACCCACTATCCTGGGATATTACAAAAGGCATCACCTAGCAGAGTATTCCGGCTCATGAGACCTCCATCCATCATCCTGGAATATTACAAAAGGCCTCAACTAGCAGAGTATTCCGGCTCATGAGACCTCCACCCATCATCCTGGATTATTAAAAAAGGCCTCACCTAGCAGGGTATTCCGGCTCATGAGACCTCCACCCATCATCCTGGAATATAACAAAAGGCCTCACCTAGCAGGGTATTCCGGCCTATGAGACCTCCACCCATCATCCTGGATTATTACAAAAGGCCTCACCTAGCAGGGTATTCCGGCTCATGAGACCTCCACCCATCATCCTGGAATATTACAAAAGGCCTCACCTAGCAGGGTATTCCAGCTCATGAGACCTCCACCCATCATCCTGGAATATTAAAAAAGGCCTCACCTAGCAGGGTATTCTGGCTCATGAGACCTCCACCCATCATCCTTGAATATAACAAAAGGCCTCACCTAGCAGGGTATTCCGGCTCATGAGACCTCCACCCATCATCCTGGATTATTAGAAAAGACCTCACCTCGCAGGGTATTCCGGCTCATGAGACCTCCACCCATCATCCTGGAATATTACAAAAGGCCTCACCTAGCAGGGTATTCCAGCTCATGAGACCTCCACCCATCATCCTGGAATATTAAAAAAGGCCTCACCTAGCAGGGTATTCTGGCTCATGAGACCTCCACCCATCATCCTGGAATATTATGAAAGGCCTCACCTAGCAGGGTATTCCGGCTCATGAGACCTCCACCCATCATCCTGGATTATTACAAAAGGCCTCACCTAGTATTTCGGCTCATGAGACCTCCACCCATCATCCTGGAATATTACAAAAGGCCTCACTTAGCAGGTTATTCCGGCTCATGAGACCTTCACCCATCATCCTGGAATATTACAAAAGGCCTCACCTAGCAGGGTATTCCGGCTCATGAGACCTCCACCCATCATCCTGGAATATTACAAAAGGCCTCACCTAGCAGGGTATTCCGGCTCATGAGACCTCCACCCATCATCCTGGAATATAACAAAAGGCCTCACCTAGCAGGGTATTCCGGCTCATGAGACCTCCACCCATCATCCTGGATTATTACAAAAGGCCTCACCTAGCAGGGTATTCCGGCTCATGAGACCTCCACCCATCATCCTGGAATATTTCAAAAGGCCTCACCTAGCAGGGTATTCCAGCTCATGAGACCTCCACCCATCATCCTGGAATATTAAAAAAGGCCTCACCTAGCAGGGTATTCTGGCTCATGAGACCTCCACCCATCATCCTGGAATATAACAAAAGGCCTCACCTAGCAGGGTATTCCGGCTCATGAGACCTCCACCCATCATCCTGGATTATTAGAAAAGGCCTCACCTCGCAGGGTATTCCGGCTCATGAGACCTCCACCCATCATCCTGGAATATTACAAAAGGCCTCACCTAGCAGGGTATTGCAGCTCATGAGACCTCCACCCATCATCCTGGAATATTAAAAAAGGCCTCACCTAGCAGGGTATTCTGGCTCATGAGACCTCCACCCATCATCCTGGAATATTATGAAAGGCCTCTAGCAGGGTATTCCGGCTCATGAGACCTCCACCCATCATCCTGGATTATTACAAAAGGCCTCACCTAGTATTTCGGCTCATGAGACCTCCACCCATCATCCTGGAATATTACAAAAGGCCTCACTTAGCAGGTTATTCCGGCTCATGAGACCTTCACCCATCATCCTGGAATATTACAAAAGGCCTCACCTAGCAGGGTATTCCGGCTCATGAGACCTCCACCCATCATCCTGGAATATTAAAAAAGGCCTCACCTAGCAGGGTATTCCGGCTCATGAGACCTCCACCCATCATCATGGAATATTACAAAAGGCCTCACCTAGCAGGGTATTCCGGTATATAAGAACTCCAGCCATCATCATGGGATATTACAAAAGGCCTCGCCTAGCAGGGTATTCCGGATCATGAGACCTCTCCCCATCATCCTGGATTATTATGAAAGGCCTCACCTAGCAGGGAATCCCGGCACATAAGACCTGCCCCCATCATCCTGGAATATTATGAAAGGCCTCACCTAGCAGGGAATCCCCGCTTATAAGACCTCCACCCGTCATCCTGGAATATTATGAAAGGGCTCACCTAGCAGGATATTCCGGCTCATGAGACCTCCCCCCATCATCTTTGGATATTATGAATGGCCTCACCTAGCAGGGAATCCCGGCACATAAGACCTCCCCCATCATCCTGGAATATTATGAAAGACCTCACCTAGCTGGTTATTCCGGCTCACGAGACCTCAACCCATCATCATGGAATATTATGAAATGGTATTCCTATTGCTTGACGCTAGATGAGAACTAACATCAGTGATTGGGACTAATTGGTTTAGCGGCTTTTGATATTCTGCTCATCAGCCTTGATTAACTTAATAGAATTGCTGTTGACCTGAAGGCCACATACTTCATCTGTGCAGTCTGACAAGGTTTCGTCACGCCTCCACATTCCCCTCCAACAATTCTGTCCCACAGGGAAGGGGGCGTGCTTAGCTTGTCAACATTTAAAATCGATCGCCTGTGTGGAATTGAAAGGGATGTTTAATGCAAAGGGCAGCCAGGAATTTTAGGCCTGTGAAAGAATCCTGATTTGTGCGTGATTCACGTAAATGCTCCACTACGCAACATAGCAAGTAACTGAACATTTTAACACACGAAGTGGAATCATGGAGATAACAGTACAATGTTTCTTTCATCAGAATGAGTTTTCACGTATGGATAAAAGCTGATAGTAACAGAATGTCACATGCAGTCCCAATCCTAGCATAAAAACTTCGAAATACATGTTCCTAAACTCTTTATGCTTTGATCTAAATGAGGTAAAAATGGATGTTTTTTTTACAAAATTGACATTCATGGCGTTAGGCCACATGCACCATGCAGGCAGCCTGATACAAAAATGGTGCGGGATTCAAGGGCCTGCAAAAGACAGAGAATAGCTGCAAAGAAGAATACACAAAGATGATGATGATAATTGTTGTTTTAAGGGGCCTAAAATCTAGGTTATCGGCCCAATCCTTAAAGACAAAAGACGACTGAATGTGAGTCTGGTATAATTGAGAACCATTGTCCAGAAGCACCGTGTGGCTGAGAATGTAAAACACACACACGCACACGATTTTACACTCAAATGGTGATTGCGGACGTCGTCAAGAACTCGGCGAGTCTGTTCGAGTTCTGTAGGAGGCAATATATGTTGGTTGGGAAGGAGATTTTAGTACAGTGTGTATATTACAGGTTGGTATTTGCTGCAGGCGAACATAATATGGTTACGGTCAGTGATGTCCTCTGGATCTGCATCACAATGCGGATCGTTGAGCACACCAATGTGGCCAAGATGAAAATGGATGTTCTACGTATATACAGTAGACTAATGTGCTGGTCAATCTCTACTTAGTATAAAACAAAGTCCCCGATTCTTGGATGTTACGGGTAAATTCAAGAACCACTGGATGGATTTTGATGCGCTTTTCACCATTCTGTAAAGCAGGGCCATCCAGTCATTGCACTCCGGGAGCGCGGCCGCGGGAACATATGACTATCTTCAATACATCGCCCACTATAAGTGTTTTTACGTTTTAATTTCTTCTAACCATGTCCATTCAACTACTGAGGCGACAGTTGACGAGCTAGTTAAGGGCGAGTCTATCATCTCTGTTACAGCCTAGCTAGCGGGCGAACCTATTGCCCCAGATACAGCCAGCAGCAAACCGTCGAGTCGTGTTGAGTTAAGACTTCTGAGAAGGGTGGTTGTGTTTGGAGATTCCCTGGAAGTGCAACTCGGGTTTTCTTCATTTCGCCTGTGAAACACAGTCAAGTTAAGATTGTACGGAAGAGGGATTTGAATTTCTTACACCTCGCCATTCCCTGGAAGTGCAACTCTCATTTCGCCTATGAACTTTTCGTTCCGCAAAATTCACAGTCAATTTAAGATTGGACGGAAGGGGGATTATATTACGAGTTATTACATTATACTGATTGGCGTATAATCTCTACTTAGTATAAAACGAAGTCCCCGATTCTTGGATGTCACGGGTAATCTCGAGAACCGCAGCATGGATTTTAATGCGGTTTTCACCATTCTATAAAGGATAAATCGAGGAATGTTCCTGTAGAAAATAGTTTATTTAAGAGCAAAGGAAGCCAAGCAGTAACGATTTCAGAGAAAAATTCTAAAAAAAAATCTTAGCATCCATGCGCTTTTTAAGCTTACGCTGGGCAAACCGTTAAAAATATCAATATACAATGAGTGTAAGAATTGTCAGCATGAAATGTTCTACAAAAACGTACGCTAGAGCACATCTCTATATTCAATATGTCGTCCAATATAAGTGTTTTTAGATTGGACAGAAGGGGGATTTGTGTTTCATGCACCTCGCCATTCTTAAATTACGTCTGACAAGAATTTATTGCACATGCATCCCCACGATAATATAGTTAATAGTCCAGTCAGTGATTTTAACCCATCATGCCAAGACGTAAAACGGAAATAGATCGTAGTTCATTGACATCGTAAAGAAGCGCGTATCACGTAATGCATTCACAACTTTCCCGGGCGAAGCCGGGAGGGGTTGCTGGTTATTAATACATATCTGTAAAAAGCTACCACTCCCCTCCTTGGGCATCCGATTGAGGCTAACCGGCACTACCACTTCTGCTTGTATAAGATGAAAAACGTGATTATGACAAAGTAATCTTATTTTACCGCACATATTATGTCAGGATATCCTCACATAGTGAGCACAGAGGGCCAATATTTAGTACCATGCACGTGCGGTTCGAAATGCAGCACTGTTGTGCTCTGTCAGTCACAACACTGTTCAGATTGGGAACGTGGGGCGGAATGATGATGATGATGATGATGATGATGATGATAATTGTTGATTTAAGGGGACTAACATCTAGGTTATCAGCCCCTAATTGTCTGGGTGATAGTGAAAATGTCAATGAAGTGGAAACCAGAATGAAAATTTAGTGACAAGGAAAATACTCACAAAAAGGAACTTAGATTGAAACTACTCACAAAATGGAGAGCGGTAATACTTACAAAAGGGAATTAAGAACGAAAATACTCACAAAAGGAACAGATTGAAAAATACGCACAAAATGTAGGTTAAGTTCAAAATACGTACAAAATGCAATGTACAGTCGAAATACTTACAAAATGCAAGTAAAATTCAAAACACTTACAAAATGCAAATGAGACGTATTGTCAATACGTACAAAATGCAATTGAGGTTAAAAATACTTACAAAATGCAATTGAAATTGAAAATACACAATGCAATTTATATTGAAAAATGGCATTTCAGATTCCAAATAAGTGTAATTGATATTCAAAATACTTACAAGATGCAATTGAAATTGAAAATGCTTACAAAATGTATGGTAGATTCAAACTACCCAATTGGATGGACAATACTTACAACATGCCATTTAGATTGAAAATAATTACAAAATGTAATTTAGATTCTAAATACCCACAAAATGCAATTGATAATCAAAATACTTGCAAAATGCGCACCTTACAAAATGCAATTTAGATTGAAAATTCTTGCAAAAAGCGGTTAAGGTTGAAGATACAAAATGCAATTGAAATTCAAAATACTCACAAAAGTTCCACCCCTATATTGAAAGACTTACTAAAAAGCAAATTAGATTGTCAATCCTTTCAAAATGCAATTGAGGTCGAAAACACTCTCAAAATGCAATTTAGATCGAATAAACTTACAAAATGCAACGTAGATGGAAAATACCCACAAAAAGGAGTGTAGATGCAAAAAAAAACGCTAATGGTAATTTAGATACACGGGGAGCCAATTTACAAAAACAGTGCGGGGAACTTAAAGAGAAAAGGATATATAATGAAACGAAAACAAGAGGTCTGACCCCACGAAGAAGGAGGGATCAGGAAAGATTGATTGATTGATTGATTGATTGATTTTATTTTCACGGCTACACTTAGAGCATAAGATGAGACAAGGGCAAATTAAGGCGGGAAAGTGAAAGACTCCCTAGGCCTCGGTTACTCTAATATCGTCGGGGTCGGAAAAGAACAAGAGTTGACCAAGGGAGGTCGACAGGAAAGAAGACAGAGAGGAGCCCGGCATAAGTAAGTGGAAGCAATGCTGGACTCAGCTGGGGTTCCTTGGTCGCCAATCCACGTCCCACTGGATGTGAGCCCCTCGGAGGGGGTGGGGGGCTGAATGGAACCAAGGTTCAGAACGGAATCCTGCCTTTAAATCCCCTAATTGTCACTGCACTCTTACAGAAGTTCTAGGAACTAGTCGCCTACATGCCAGAAAACAGTTGGCAAAAGTGGTTGCAATCATGATTTCAATCTTGGTGAAATTACAGTGCGCCTTGTTTGGCTATAAAATTTCTAACCTCAGGAATCCATTCTCCTAAAGATAAACATTCTAATTCTGGAGAAATTTGTTTATTCGTACTTTTTCTCCAAAATAATTGTTATTTACTCAAGCCTTCCATGAATTTTATTGTCCAATTAAAATACAGTTCTTGTGGATGGATTGTTGAACATAAGCTTGCATTCACGGGTCCATTGTACCCAAGTTCCATTCTGCCCCGTGGTTCCATAGTGCCCCATCCTCTTTGTCAAAGCCACTTCTGTTGCGCCATTTCTTGTGTTGAGTAACGTGTTTGCCTAATTAGTGCCATTAGAAACCTTCAAATACAATGTGGTTTGATATGTGTTTAAGTTTTATTGTAGATGGTCATAAATTACTCAGGAAAAACAGACCACCAAAAATGGTCTTCGGAGAGTATAGAACTGTCTTTGTTCAAGAATAAAATAGGGTTAAGAGATGGTAACAAACAGAACGTTGTTCTTCTGATTTTGGATGGTCATTCTAATCACACTAAGGAAGTACATGTTATGGACTATGCAAGAGAAAGTAGGATCGTTCTACTGTGGCTTACCTCTCATGTCTCACATTCTCTACAGACACTTGATGTGGTTTTCATGAGACTTTTCAGTCTCCACTATAAGCAGGGAAAATAAAAAGGTTGATGACCCATCAGATGATTTGCGGCCTCATTGTGGCTTCAGAAGAAATTTGTTTAAAGAGACCTACTTAAAAGTGAAAAAGGTGTGACATTTCCATCTATGGTTCCATTCTGCCCCAGCGCTTGGGGTAGATTAGTCCATTACGAATCGATGATTGTATACCATTTCTACTAGTTCATTTCTTATCTCTGTTATTATTATTATCCTCCTGTATTTAGTTGTATGGAAAGTAGTGAAGCAACAACAATACCTTAAAAATTGCTATTTACATTTTTCAACCAATTACACTGTGTTACAATTTTGAGGTTCCATTCTGCCCCACGTTCCCCTAGGTATATTTCCACACGGGCTGGTAAGCAGTTCCTTACGCACCTAATGCACGTTATCACCACGTGTAGTGTGGTGGTAGTCCGAAGTTTTGGCGGCATGGGTAATGGCCAAGTGTCAATGCGACACAATTGCAATATCGGCTAATTTATGTGAAGTGCATTTCATGTATATTCACACACATTCGATAAGCCCAAAAGTGCTTTTAGAAAGTTGTGATGTTTCGGTACTCTCTGCAAAGCCAACAATGTCAGTGAGCCTTAAGGGTTACGTTTTCAAAAATATTCTGTCGTGACTCATTGGACAATACTGGTACTTTTATTATTGTTAGTATTATTATTATTATTATTAGCTTTATTACTATTATAATTATTATTAAATATCAATGAATTCAATAAATAATTAATTAAATAAGGAAAATAATAATAGTTAGACAGTTAGTTATTGTTATTGTTGCTTAATGGGGGCGGAACAGCAAGTTTATTTGCCACATATAACATAATAACAATAATAATAGTATAATAATAATTATAACTAAAGTATACTTCATAAATGACCCTTCAATGTAGCTATGTGCGATAAGGTATGCACTACGACTGCAATTGGAAAATGTAGTCCGAATTTCGAATCACCACGCACACAGCTGCCATCCTGATTGTGGCCTTTCGTTAGAATTGTGTATACATACTGTACCCGTTCGTCCTGGGGATGCGATGACCCATCTGCTATTACATCGCATTCCTGGATTTCCAGGACAGAGCGGAGTTAAATGAACCTCTAGTCAAATAAGGAATGTGTCGTAAATGCAGTTGAAATATCTCAAAAGCAGAGGGTAACACGAGATAAAGTATCTCCAGGGTCGTTACGCGTTTAAATTTAATAAAAAAATACAAATATCAATGGGCGCCATCAACTGAATCCCTAGCAAACCACATCCTTCCTGGTTAAGCCTTAATTAAGACAAGGAAAGAAATAGGAAAATCACATCATCATCAGATCACAACTAAGATAAAAACAAATTTATTCAACTTTGATAGTCAGACAGACATATTAAACACTCATCCTACCTGAGAGCATGGTCGAATGCCAACGTTAAATTGTCATTGTCCAGAAAATCGAACCATCTCCATTCAACTCAAAGTGTATTTTATCCACATAAAATAGGAAAAATTTCTAAAGTTCTCTTGGGTTCTCAGGATCACCGTAGCACTATGTCTTTGCGTCACTGACATTCGTGATAACTGAGACCTAACTTCTCTTTAAATTAACATCATGAATGTGGATGTAAAAAATATTATTAATCTGTCTAAACACACATATTATAATCACATATTTTAAATATCACATAATTTATGGCTTGCTTGGCATTAATCAAATGCTGAATATGTTAGTAAAATGCTCCTAAACATCGAATAACTAATTTACACTGTTTACACTGTCATTAATCATTGCTTGTTTTGTGAATCACAGAAAATCCACTACTCATTGGTTATATTTATCATCATCATCAAAATTAATTGTTTAATTCATCAACACACGTTGCAATTCTTCAAATCATTTCTCAAATAAATTTATTTAAATTCATTTAAATTTATTAATCATCAGCTTCTTTAATTAATTATCACCTTCCAATTCAGTTATTCATCATCTATCTAATCATCTATTAATTTATTTAAATCAGCTTATTTATTTAATCTTTAATTCATCCATTTATTTAATTCATTGATCTATTCCAAAATTTAATTTATCAACTTATTTAAATTTTATTCATCTGGTTATTTAGATTTTTATTATTTCATCTAGTCATTCTGATTTTTATTTCATTAGGTCCGATCATTAATATGCTTAAATTTCAGATTATTATTTCATTAATTATTATTATCAGAAAATCTTGTATTATCAACATTATTTATTTGTTTAATTTCCTAACAAATTGTTTAATATGGTATATAGAACGTTGTCTTACAGTTTTATCACTTCCAAGTTATATCTCGTATTTAAATATCATGCCAAAAAATATTATTGCCTTCACAAATTCACGTTGGATCTCACTATCCACAATTACATTATATATTTTCACTTTATCAAATATCACATTTGAATACCACAATTATTCCACAAACTCCATAAATATTCAGCGCACAGCATGAATCTCAAAAATTATGCTAGACTGGGTTCGACAACCTCATGTCTGCTTCAAAATACATTAGCAATATTGCAACTTCCACTTGGCAACTTCCACAAAATGCCTATCACAAACTTCACTTAATCACGTTGCATGATCTACAAAAATACATAACTGGCTTCAAATTATCAACGCACACAATCTCCAATAACTGTAATTAATCTGATCACATCTAGACAACTTCTTAAACAATTAGGAAAAATATTACATTAGTAATCGTAATCAAATTCAAAATCTGTTTTCAAATAGCATAAATTCTCTTAAAATTCTCATAATTCACTTCACAGAAAAACACCAATGTGCTATAATCTCTCACATCGAAATATGCAATACTGATCTGCCTTAAAATAAATCTGACCATTAATGATTCATCTTATAAGATTCAATTACTTTAAATCCTTCTCAAATGTATCAAATTCAACCATAAAAATTATCAAAAGCATCAGCTGTATCAGCTGTTAAATGAAAGTACTCTCAAAAGAGTATAGCAACAAAATATTGGATTGGCAAACAAGAATTACAAAATGTAACCCTGCTGACATGTATTTTTAATTTATTTAACAAAATTCGACTGATATGTGACTAGTAGTTCCTTGTTTGATCCTCTTACAATCTCAAGTACACTCGGATGATAAAAATGAGTTCCTCAATGGCAAGTAAGATGAGTAACCACCACACGATCGTATAAATACGAAAGGCCTTGCCCCGTCGACTAACATGATAATGCCCTGAACGATGGGTAAAGATGTGTACCACCACGCAATCGTATAAATACGAAAGGCCCCATCTCGTCGTCTGATGAGTGAATGTACCAGATTGGAATTAACAAGTCTCTAGTTGTCACATAGAAGCGATATTCATTCACTTGAGTGAATAACATCTTAATATCTCCAAACAATCCAATGGAAAATATCCCTACTGATGAATAATACACACTCGCTAGTATGCAATGAACTGACGAAGTAATTTAAATAATCCAATTGCAGATCACGAGTTCGAAATACTCGCCCCAAAAAATTTAACTATCCAGGAAAACTATCCTTACTGGAAAATGTCTAAAAGACCAAACATCTGCTTAATAAAGCCAACCAATGGTGAGAATTTCGTATAATGGTGCCTGCCATATCATATGGTAACGCCATATTCTAGCAAAACTCGGAGCAAATAATGTTTAAGCCATGTCTAAATAATCGTATAACTCCTACTAGAAAAAGATATACATGTATGCCCAGTGTTCATGAAAAAGTCATATTAGAAAGTCATAACTCTTACAGTACATTCTCATATCAGCTGTTATTATATTTCAAAGATCGTCGATTATTCTTGTGTGTAATAAATTTCTCGAAAGATCGACGTGAATATCGTATCACCCACGCAATAACGATCGCCTTCATATCCCAAGTGAATCAGCTGTTAGACCTCCTCTTCCTCAGGAATCGAATCCATCGCTCCATGGTGCCATCGCGTCTGTGTCTTCGTTTACTCCGACATGATGAACTGTATGTTATCCATAATGGATACTGTCCAAATCCTTACGTAAAAGTTCATAAAAGCAGCGTACCCCATATTCCTCTTCTATGTTACGCCACTGTCCCATATAATGTTCGGTTTGCTTGTTAAAAGTTCAATCTCCACAGCGGTTAAGTCTCACTTGTAGAAAATAAATTTTATTTATGAGAGTGTATACGTTTTTGAAACACCCTGTAGCTGTGTTCGTACTCGATATTTTATGACAATTCATGAAAACGAATTCTATTAATGCACGTGCCAATGTTCATAAGTGCATTTAATTGTAACAGTTCGTTTGCTTAAAAGCGTTAATGTTGTTTGGACCCCATGGTCGCTCTACATATTCCGTTATGAAATGCATAGTCGTAATGTAATTTGAATGTCTAAGTTCATAATTGCAGTATGTTGTAATTATCTGCCTGCACAATTCTATTACTGAATACAAGTCCCAACTCAATGTTGTAACTGAATGTTGAAATGAAGTTCAGCTTCTTTAATGTTGCCTGCGTATAAAAGTCGGAACTAGCCCGCTCTGATCTACTGCATTGTTCCAGAATGAACTATGCTTAAAGCCGGCCTCGCCATGCCGCTTTGCTATACTGTTCTGCGTTATAAAATGCAGCTCGAAATAAAGTTCTCAAACTCGTATTACAATGCTGTTCTGAACCCCGGCTTATTCTCCTCCGTACACGGCCCGTACAGCCTGCCGCATAACCGGTCTTCTCACCGTCTGCCCTGCGTTGTTCGCCTTGGCTCACTGACCTACTTCCTGCTCTCTGCTTGGTTAAGTAATACTGTCGCCTTCGCTTTACGTAACAAGTGCCGTTCACCGCTCGACTTTACCGTACGCTCCGCGCATGTGTACCACTTCAGCTCGCTGGCTGAACTCGACTGATGTGTCTGGACTACGTTAAGGAGCTCGTACCTGGCGCAGTCACGTGATGCATCCTCCACCATCTACGGTCGTGCGTCACAAATATAATCTCGACTCCCATCATCTCGGCTATTAAGTCATACAATAACTTAAGGGATTATCTGTCTTTCTTCCAGTTATTATCATATATAATGCTTGTTATTTCTTCTCTTCTGAGATGATTAAATATACTGTTCCATAAAGATCTTAATAAAACTTTAATATTCCTCCCATAATTCCATCTACTTGACTGGCAGTGCCTTCTTGATCCTAGACCTTCTACGTCAATTCCTAGCATTCCTCTCGACTCGATGTGAGCGCTATCTTTACAACTTTTCCCATAAATCTCAACTACGGCTCAATGTCAGCTGGCGTAGCCGATAGCTTCAACTGGGTATCGGGTACATCTCTCCCGTACATCTCCTTTTTTATCTGGCTTGGGAAAAAAAACCACTCTCAGGCATTCTATACACAACATATGTACACGATAGCTCTACAATCCTCTTATTCAGCATAATGATACTTTCTAATGCTAGCTGCGTTAAAAGTCCCCACAACTTCATTAGTATCCATTCTGACAATCTTGTAGCTGTTATTTCGGTATGTTTCGTCAATTCGGAATGGACCCGCGTACAGTGGCGCAAATTTATGGTAGATCTTCAGTTGAAGATTCGATGTGACTGGCTTCCTAATCAGCACCTCGTCATTTTCTTGAAATGGCTCGTGGAACCTCCTTCCTGCGTGTCTCCTGGCTCTCTTCTCCGCCTGTCTTCTGAGTATCTCTTCTGCCATCTCGACTCTTCTTTCTTGTGTAGGTTGAGGATCTACTGGTGCCTTCACGATTCGGTCCCATGGTCTGTCAGGTTTCAATCCATGATGAAGCATGGACGGAATCTGTCCTGTGCTTTCATGTATGGTGGAATTCAAGCATTGACTAATGATGGGTATTACGTCCATCCATCTGTGTTGTTGTCTTGACACATATAAGCGACACATTTTACTAATTTCCGGCATAATTCTTTCGGCTGGATTTCCCTCTGGATACCGCACAGAATTAAATACATGCCTTATCCCCAAACGTTCCATCGCAGTAGAAAATTCCATACTGGTGAACTGTGATCCATGGTCACTCAACAAAATTTCAGGTTTCCCCATTCTTGGAATAAATGTTTTCTCTAATCTGTTGATCACGTACTCGGATGTAGCTTTCTGGATAGGACATAGAGATACGTATTTGGAAAATACGTCTACTGTCACCAAAACAAACTGGTTTCCTTTCGTCGAACGAGGAATCGGACCGAAAATGTCCGTAGCGAAAAGTTCTCTCGGCTTACTGGGTAATATTGATCTAGGAACTTCCTTCATTAGCTTAGATGAATATTTGCTTCACTGACAACTGTCACAGGTCTTTATGACGTCGCGGATCGTTTGTCCCATTTGTCTCCAAACGAAAGATTCTTGAGCAAGAGCCAAAGTCTTGTCTACACGAGCTGCGGTTCGGTGTATCATCCAAATAACTGGTTTGACAAGCTTGGGTGGGATCACTACTCTAAGTTTAGTATGATCCTGATCAATATATTGGCATATAACACCTCCCATAATATGATATTTTCTAGCTTCTATCTCAGTTCTTCGAAAATCTGGATCAGCGTTGACCATCCTGCGTGTCAAAAAACGGTAAATTCTTCGCAAAGGTGCATATCTCTTCTGAGTTTGCGCTAACATCTTCAACTTTTCTAGAGTACCATTATCCTTTGAATCAAATTTATATGGTTGACAATTACTTCCTCACAAGGGTTTCTGCTCAACACATCTGCTAACAGATTTAATTTCCCAGGTCTATGTACAACAGTTGGGTTAAATTGTTGTAAGAACAGAGCCCATCTGGTGATGCGGTCACTCGCTAAGTCTGTCTTCATAATAAATTGGAGAGCTTTATGATCTGTGATCACTGTTATGTCATGTCCAAACAACACCTTCTTCCACGTCTTAAGAGCATGGACCACTGCTAATGCCTCTAACTCAGTTGCATAGTAATTCTTCTCACAATTCCTGAGCTTGGGACTGGTGAAAGCTAAATACCTATGTTTCTTGTTATCGTCCAACTGATATAGGATCCCACTGATACCTATTTTGGATACGTCTGTCTCCACAAAAAATCTTCTTGCAAAATCTGGGTATTCAAGTTTGACATTCTGGATCACATGTTCTTAGCTGCTAAAAACGCTTGATTGCATCTATCGTCCCATTTCCATCGATTTCCCTTTCTTAGCAAATCCTGCAGAGGTGCCATCGTTTCAGTATATTCAGGACAATGTGTTGAAAAGAACTGACACATTCCTAAAAACTGCCGTACCTCTTTAAGCTTTCTTGGGGTTGGAAAGTCTGAAATAGCCATGATCTTCTTTGGATTGGGCCTATAACCATCTCCAACGATTCTATGTCCAAGAAATTCAATTTCTTCATGAAAGAACTGACATTTGTTGAAATTCACCTTGAAGTTCGTCTTCCGGAGATCCTCAAAAAGCATTCGAAGGTGCCTGATATGCTCTTCCGCTGTCTCAGACGCTATAATCAGGTCATCAATATAGCTCACTACATGCTCCTTAACTGCATCTGATAAATTCTCATCTAGTGCTCGGAACATCACCGGACCACTATTCTTTACTCCAAAAGGTAACCTATTGAACACATATGTTTTATGATCAAATAAGAACCCTGTATACTGTTTGCAGTCTTCTGCTAGCTCTATATGATAATAAGAACTAGTCAGATCAATGGTAGAAAAGAAACTCTTTCCTCTGAATCTGCGCAACAATTCACGAATAACAGGTGGCCTGTCGTGTTCAGGAAGAACTCTTTCATTAAGGGCTCTAGCATCTAGGCAAATCCTCAGCTTACCATTAGGTTTCTTGGCAACCTCTAAAGGATTCAAATAAGCAGTCGGCATCTTCTTGATAATTCCATCTTTCTCCATATCGCTTATCATGGTACTGACTTCTTCCTTCCATTTATCAGGAATGGGATATAAATTCTTATGGTATGGTTTGTCATCCATCAATTTGATGCTGTAGGTAAAATTTTCTATGAATCCTGGTTTATCATTGAACATGTCCTCATATTCTGAAATTTCTTGATCAAACTGTTCCTTAATTTCTGGATTTATCTTACTCTTCGTGTTAGTTTTATCCTCTATAGACCTTTCAATGCTGCATACAATCTCATCCAATATATTCTCTCTAAAGAATGTCATCTCGGATTCCTGTTTTTCTATGACCCCTTCTTGAAAGTACATGCGCCTACTCTGCATATCTATGATCAGGCCACTCTCACTTAAAAAATCCACTCCTAGGATCATATCGAAATGTAGTTGACCCACAACTAGGAACATCTGTTCAAAATATCTGGTTCCAATCCCAACATCTAAAAGTACCTGACTTTTACATTTCATACTTTTGTCTGGGATCACCCCTTGAATTTTGCTAACAACAGTTGGCAACATCGTAATTTCTCCTGACAATTTCAATTCATCCAGGCAGCCTATGGATATCAAGCTCACCATAGCCCCCGTGTCCACTAATGTCTTTATTTCCTTACCCATGACTATCACACTGATAACTGGCAATTCATGTCTATTCCTTCGATGTACTACGTCTTCCTCTTCAATTAAATCCTCGTCCTTGACCTGATACGTTTCAACAATGATGATTGATTCCCAATGATTAGTATTCTGCTCTGAAATTAATTTGTCGTTTTTTTTCCTTCACCACTCGTGCTTGCTCGATTAACATCTCTAGTTATCTCTTCGGGTGGTGCACTAGGCTGTATACTTTCTTGCCTTGATCTCCCATATTCTCGATTGTCTTGTCTTTCATTTGGATCATTTCTTCTGCTATCCTGCCTATCGTTCTGATTAGACTGCTGACCTTGGTTCCAGTTGTATCGACCTCGATATCTATTATTGTACCTATTCCTATTCTGGTATCTGGAATTCTGATCATAGTTCCTGTATCTACTGTTTCTTGCGTCCTGATCGTATGGCCTCTCGTATGGTCCTCGATATCGATCATTCCCGCGAACGTTGTGAATATTACCTCTATTCCCTTCGTTCCTTCTGTTTCCCCAGGAATCTCTTCTATCAGTCTGTGCTGCGTTATCGACAACTACCGCATTCACCTCTTGCGTGTTTCGATTATCGTTCCTTGCAGTTCTGGGTGTGATTTGAGCGCTTGTATAGTCTAATCGTCGTAAGATATCGTCATAGTGCTCAAGTGTGTTCGCTCCCGATGCTATGAGTGATCGTTGTACCTCAATTGGCAACTGTCTTGCTATAGCTTGCAAAAGCTCTTCTTCTGGCAATGGAGGAATCAAAAACTGCAACTTAGCCAATTACGAAGTAAAGTAATTAGCATAATGCGTTGGATGTGACGTAGAGTAACGCTTTGAATACATTTCTGCTCTTACGTTCAGCTGATCCTCTGCACTCCAAAATCTCCTTAAGAATGCTATGGCAAATTGTTCCATATTCGCAAAATTGCTCCTGAATGCGCGAAACCAAGTTAACGCAGGCCCGTCTAAGGCGCGTTCGACTATCCTTAGTTCCCTTTCCTTGGCTACTCTATGTTCCGCCATATAGTCGCGAATATCCCTCATAAATTCGACTGGTGTGACTCCTGTGTTTCCTGAAAACTTCCTTGGCTTATCATCCAGATTTCTGATGATGGTCACTGGACCTGAGTATCGTTCACTCGTACCAAACGTACTCCTATTCGAATTCGGATTATCTTGAGGAGTTGAACTAGCCCTTTCGAATGTTACATTCTGTTGCGTTTGACGGTCTTCTCCCACGCTAACCTCTTGACTGTTCATACTGCGGTCTATCGGTGTCTGATTCATCGATACCTCCCCCGTTGTAACATTTTGACTTGTGAAACTCTCTATTATAGATTCTATTTTAGTCATCCTATCTTCTGTTCTTTTTTCTACGGTCATGACCTGAGTCTTCAAATCATCTAACGACGTAACATTCTGTGTTCTGTTACTCTCTTCTAAATCGTTCTTTAATTTGTCTATCTTGTCTTAGCATGTAGTCTTTACTGATGCGACTTGTTCCTTTAACTGATCAACATCTGTCCTAAACTGAGTTGAATCTATCTTCATCGCTTCCTTATTCTCAGTAAATCTCGCTTCCAAGTTCGCCATACCTGCGATTAATTTCTCATCCAACCCTGCACGTTTTTCTTTTGCTTCGGCATCGACCTCACTATACCGTTCTTCCACTATTGCACCGACTCTATTTTTAAATAAAGCTAAGTTTTCATTAACTTTTTGCTCTATATCATCATCAATTTTCCTAATGTCTATCTGCAATTGGTTTTCTAAGGATTTCAAGTTAGAATTAACCTCTCCTAAGACTTCCTCTTTAACGGTCCCAATTACTGACTTTAAACCTTTAATTTCATTACCTAGATTCATTTCTAGACCTTTGATTTTAGTTTCGAAAGATACTTCGGTAGACCACTCTTGTATTTTGCCTACATCCGCCACTAAACCATCAATGTCGAATCTCAACTTCGATACATCTGATTTAATGTCTTTCTGAATAGACATAACATCCGTTCTTAAATTAAGAATGTTTTCTTCTTCTCTAATTTCTAAATCAATAATATTTTTTCTTAACATTTGCACATTTTCCTCTCCTTTCATTTCTACTGCTTTTATATCTAATTGTAAAGCCTTAAAGATTTCATCATTCTTTAATGTTAATCTATTCTCCAAACTAGTTAAATTGTTTTTCATCTCTGTATTATTCTCTTCACTACGAGCTTGTAATCTAGTTTCTAATAATTTAAAACTATCCTTTAAGTTAGCTTCATTAGCTTTCAAATTGCTTTCAGTACTGGTCTGTAACCTAGTCTCTAATGACTTTAAATTATCTTCATTACTAGTCTGTAATAATTTTAAGTTTTCTTCATTACTAGTCTGTAGTAATTTCAATTCATCCCTACCACTTCACTGTAATCTGGTCTCTAATGACTTTAAATTATCTTTCAGATTGTCTTCATTACTAGCCTGTAATGACTTTAAATTTTCTTCATTAATAGTCTGTAAAGCTTTTAAGTTTTCCCTACATCTAGCTTCTGAATCAGTTATCTGCTCTTTAACTTCTGTTTCCATTTTAGAAATAGTTACTGCAATACTAGACATGCCATTCTGTAACTCTCCTAACACCTTAGCTAAATCTTCCGGTAACATAATTATATCTTTCAATGAACGTTTTATTCAGAGATGTTAGACAACAAAACATCAGAATGTATCAATTCCTGCATTCACTTGGGTATAAGAAAAATGACTTATAACTAAACATGATATAACACTAATATGATTAACATGATCACTGGAATGGGCATACAAGTATATTGTCTGACTAAGTTTAATAAATTTTATAACACAATTAAATGAAATTGAGATCACTCTCTCCGTAATCTAAATCTGATGTGATTCCATAGAATAAACAAAATCGAAGCCCCACAGATGGGTAAAGCCAATTCTCCCTCTCTCTCTGTACCCGTTCGTCCTGGGGATGCGATGACCCATCTGCTATTACATCGCATTCCTGGATTTCCAGGACAGAGCGGAGTTGTTGTTGTTTTAAGGGGCCTAACATCTAGGTTAACGGCCCAGAGCGGAGTTAAATGAACCTCTAGTCAAATAAGGAATGTGTCGGAAATTCAGTTGAAATATCTCAAAAGCAGAGGGTAACACGAGATAAAGTATCTCCAGGGTCGTTACGGGTTTAAATTTAATAAAAAAAATACAAATATCAATGGGCGCCATCAACTGAATCCCTAGCAAACCACATCCTTCCTGGTTAAGCCTTAATTAAGGCAAGGAAAGAAATAGGAAAATCACATCATCATCAGATCACAACTAAGATAAAAACAAATTTATTCAACTTTGATAGTCAGACAGACATATTAAACACTCATCCTACCTGAGAGCATGGTCGAATGCCAACGTTAAATTGTCATTGTCCAGAAAATCGAACCATCTCCATTCTACTCAAAGTGTATTTTATCCACATAAAATAGGAAAAATTTCTAAAGTTCTCTTGGGTTCTCAGGATCACCGTAGCACTATGTATTTGCGTCACTGACATTCGTGATAACTGAGACCTAACTTCTCTTTAAATTAACATCATGAATGTGGATGTAAAAAAATATTATTAATCTGTCTAAACACACATATTATAATCACATATTTTAAATATCACATAATTTATGGCTTGCATGGCATTATTCAAATGCTGAATATGTTAGTAAAATGCTCCTAAACATCGAATAACTAATTTACACTATTTACACTGTCATTAATCATTGCTTGTTTTGTGAATCACAGAAAATCCACTACTCATTGGTTATATTTATCATCATCATCAAAATTAATTGTTTAATTCATCAACACAAGTTGCAATTCTTCAAATCATTTCTCAAATAAATTTATTTAAATTCATTTAAATTTATTAATCATCAGCTTCTTTAATTAATTATCACCTTCCAATTCAGTTATTCATCATCTATCTAATCATCTATTAATTTATTTAAATCAGCTTATTTATTCAATCTTTAATTCATCCATTTATTTAATTCATTGATCTATTCCAAAATTTAATTTATCAACTTATTTAAATTTTATTCATCTGGTTATTTAGATTTTTATTATTTCATCTAGTCATTCTGATTTTTATTTAATTAGGTCAGATCATTAATATGCTTAAATTTCAGATTATTATTTCATTAATTATTATTATCAGAAAATCTTGTATTATCAACATTATTTATTTGTTTAATTTCCTAACAAATTGTTTAATATGGTTTATAGAACGTTGTCTTACAGTTTTATCACTTCCAAGTTATATCTCGTATTTAATTATCATGCCAAAAAATATTATTGCCTTCACAAATTCACGTTGGATCTCACTATCCACAATTACATTATATATTTTCACTTTATCAAATATCACATTTGAATACCACAATTATTCCACAAACTCCATAAATATTCAGCGCACAGCATGAATCTCAAAAATTATGCTAGACTGGGTTCGACAACCTCATGTCTGCTTCAAAATACATTAGCAATATTGCAACTTCCACTTGGCAACTTCCACAAAATGCCTATCACAAACTTCACTTAATCACGTTGCATGATCTACAAAAATACATAACTGGCTTCAAATTATCAACGCACACAATCTCCAATAACTGTAATTAATCTGATCACATCTAGACAACTTCTTAAACAATTAGGAAAAATATTACATTAGTAATCGTAATCAAATTCAAAATCTGCTTTCAAATAGCATAAATTCTCTTAAAATTCTCATAATTCACTTCACAGAAAAACACCAATGTGCTATAATCTCTCACATCGAAATATGCAATACTGATCTGCCTTAAAATAAATCTGACCATTAATGATTCATCTTATAAGATTCAATTACTTTAAATCCTTCTCAAAGGTATCAAATTCAACCATAAAAATTATCAAAAACATCAGCTGTATCAGCTGTTAAATGAAAGTACTCTCAAAAGAGTATAGCAACAAAATATTGGGTTGGCAAACAAGAATTACAAAATGTAACCCTGCTGACATGTATTTTTGATTTATTTAACAAAATTCGACTGATGTGTGACTAGTAGTTCCTTGTTTGATCCTCTTACAATCTCAAGTACACTCGGATGATAAAAATGAGTTCCTCAATGGCAAGTAAGATGAGTAACCACCACACGATCGTATAAATACGAAAGGCCTTGCCCCGTCGACTAACATGATAATGCCCTGTGGGTAGATTATAGGCTAGGGAAAAACCCACCCACCAAGGGAAGATGATTAAGAGAAGGAAGTAGATTTGGGATTGGAAAAGAAGGATAGAAGAATAGGAGGAGAGTCCCACAAAAGTTATTAATTTGACTTTTAATCCATTTAGAAGCGGTTGCCACCGCGAATTCGTGCTCGGATACCTAAAGTAGGTACGAGCTTGGTCGAAGCTGACGGGAACCGCAGCTAAGGCTTGGGCAGTTTGCCAGAGAGAGGCTTTAGTGTGTTTCCTCCCAAGCACGAATGAAAGTACTATAGGGAAGGGTGATGGTTTGGCCAGACAGATAGTAAAAGCTTTATTAAGTGTTAACGAGGGCATAAACCTAGGAAGAGCTAGGAAAGCCAGGATCCTGCCTAACTGTAGTATCAGAGAAATGATGAATCCAAAAACAAATATTTAATTTATTAAACAATGCAAAGAAGTTTGAGGAGATTAACAATTGTGCAATATAATTTGGATAAACATAGTTCATTTGAACTTTTTAACAAATAGGGTCGCAGACCTCTCAACATTAAACGGTTGCTCCAGGCAATTGACAATTTACAAGGTTTCAAACCTTACATGTTTCTAAAATCTTTATAAGATTTAAACACATGAGAAAGGAAATAATTAAAGCTTGAACGTGAATTGGAGTACAAAAAGTGCACCTGAAGAAATTCAAGAGAGAATGTTCTAGAGAAAGTGACAACTTTGAAAATAACAATAATAACAACGTGAAAAATAAGATAGAAGTTCCTACAACTTCTTATATTTATACAGAATTAATATATGAGAATTATACAAAGAGGGCAGGTCACTTACTGTGAAACCTGAAGAAAGTGAAAGGGAAAGTTCTAGACTTCCCAAGGTTGAGCAGGAATCACTCGCCAAATGGGACAGTTTCCATTTCGTGAAACCTGAACATGACTCGCTCAAGAGTGTAGAGAATTGTTTTCCCTAATTTTGAAGGGAGGAACAATGTAAGTTTGAAACGTGTGCTAGACACGTATCACAAAGATTATACAGAGATACTTAATGATAAACCAACAAAAATGGAAGGGCACTTCTTGGAATGACACCTTATTGAAACAGACCTAGATTAAAAGTTTATTGCAGATTGTTAGTGAAAGGTTTAGGAAAGAGAAATGGGAATTAAGGAAAATGTTCATGGCCGTATTTAATATAACCGGACGATCGCGACGCGGTAGAAACGTGGAGAAAGCACTGTTTATCACTGTAGTCTATGAAGATGGATTCAAAGTTCACTATAGAAACACTAAAGTTCATGAAAAAGAAAGTTATTGCAATTATGGAAAGAACTGATTGCACTATATAGATGAGAGTCTATTTCTTGAAAAAGTTGTAATTTACAATTAAATGCGCCATAGAATTTTCCAGAGGTTCCAGCGGTGGAAGAAAGTTAGCTATTGCAAAAATTTATAAGGAAAATCCCTCATTTTAAATAGCATTTTCACAGTGCGTGAACAATACTTGACGACAAGACTCGCAGATAGAGAACAAGGTCTAGAAGGTTCCAGAACGACCTTAGCAGAAAATGGGGTTGAGAAAATCCAACGGAGGAAATAGTTTTATAATTATAGGCAGCGGGTATTAGATAATATCCCACGTAGCGAGAGGATTTCTCGTTTGAATCGCTTAAGAAAAGCTCTTTTTTAGTAAGGTTGGCTTATACAAGCAAAAAGCTCAACATTGCAAATCCCACGAAGAATGATCATTGCCCCAAAGTAAATCATTTCACACTGCCTATAAATTATAATTAAAAGCACTTGGAAGTTAAAACCATGAAGATGAGGTTAAAACTTTTTTAAAAATGGTACTTATCTTGATTTCATGTTGAAGTCGAAGTTTCTATTGATGATTACTTGGCCAACATGGCGTAAAAGAGGGTGAGCTTCTTGGTTTGAGGAGGCAAGCTCGAGCGGAGCTTTGACTGAACGAGTCAACTGCAGACGGAGAAGTGAGAGCAGCTCAACGGAGCACGGAGAGACCACGGAAGGGGAAAAGAGTGGGGGGTAGGAGACAAAAGGAGAACATATAAGCATTGCCAACTTAAATACAACAAAATAATCTTCTTTTGCTGAGCTGGTCTTCAAAGAGTTGACAACAGTATCTGGTAGCCAAATGGATATGGAATTCCTCTTGCGCGAGGAAGAGTTGAAGAGCTTCAGAGATTTGTTGTTATATGACGCTAGGTGGGTCACAGAATATATATCTGGAACAGACTCATACAAAATATAAGAGATTTGCACATAAAGGAGAAAACAAATGATCACTGTTGGTGTTTGACAAAAAGGAAGGAAAGAACGTGCAAAAGCATTCAAAATTATAATCTCAGGTACCGTGCATTCCAAGAATGCACCACCCTGAACGATGGGTGAATGTACCAGATTGGAATTAACAAGTCTCTAGTTGTCACATAGAAGCGATATTCATTCACTCGAGTGAATAACATCTTAATATCTCCATCTATCCAATGGAAAAAATCCCTACTGATGAATAATACACACTCGCTAGTATGCAATGAACTGACGAAGTAATTTAAATAATCCAATTGCAGATCACGAGTTCGAAATACTCGCCCCAAAAAATTTAACTATCCAGGAAAACTATCCTTACTGGAAAATGTCTAAAAGACCAAACATCTGCTTAATAAAGCCAACCAATGGTGAGAATTTCGTAAAATGGTGCCTGCCATATCATATGGTAACGCCATATTCTAGCAAATCTCGGAGCAAATAATGTTTAAGCCATGTCTAAATAATCGTATAACTCCTACTAGAAAAATATATACATGTATGCCCAGTGTTCATGAAAAAGTCATATTAGAAAGTCATAACTCTTACAGTACATTCTCATATCAGCTGTTATTATATTTCAAAGATCGTCGATTATTCTTGTGTGTAATAAATTTCTCGAAAGATCGACGTGAATATCGTATCACCCACGCAATAACGATCGCCTTCATATCCCAAGTGAATCAGCTGTTAGACCTCCTCTTCCTCAGGAATCGAATCCAACGCTCCGTGGTGCCATCGCGTCTGTGTCTTCGTTTACTCCGACATGATGAACTGTATGTTATCCATAATGGATACTGTCCAAATCCTTACGTAAAAGTTCATAAAAGCAGCGTACCCCATATTCCTCTTCTATGTTACGCCACTGTCCCATATAATGTTCGGTTTGCTTGTTAAAAGTTCAATCTCCACAGCGGTTAAGTCTCACTTGTAGAAAATAAATTTTATTTATGAGAGTGTATACGTTTTTGAAACACCCTGTAGCTGTGTTCGTACTCGATATTTTATGACAATTCAAGAAAACGAATTCTATTAATGCACGTGCCAATGTTCATAAGTGCATTTAATTGTAACAGTTCGTTTGCTTAAAAGCGTTAATGTTGTTTGGACCCCATGGTCGCTCTACATATTCCGTTATGAAATGCATAGTCGTAATGTAATTTGTATGTCTAAGTTCATAATTGCAGTATATTGTAATTATCTGCCTGCACAATTCTATTACTGAATACAAGTCCCAACTCAATGTTGTAACTGAATGTTGAAATGAAGTTCAGCTTCTTTAATGTTGCCTGCGTATAAAAGTCGGAACTAGCCCGCTCTGATCTACTGCATTGTTCCAGAATGAACTATGCTTAAAGCCGGCCTCGCCATGCCGCCTTGCTATACTGTTCTGCGTTATAAAATGCAGCTCGAAATAAAGTTCTCAAACTCGTATTACAATGCTGTTCTGAACCCCGGCTTTTTCTCCTCAGTACCAGAATAACACAGGTTCTTAGAAAATTATATAAATCTACACATGGTTATTCATTTCAGAGGTGCGTAACTTCATTCTGAGAATTATATTCTGTACAGCCTGCCGCATAACCGGTCTTCTCGCCGTCTGCCCTGCGTTGTTCGCCTTGGCTCACTGACCTACTTCCTGCTCTCTGCTTGGTTAAGTAATACTGTCGCCTTCGCTTTACGTAACAAGTGCCGTTCACCGCTCGACTTTACCGTCCGCTCCGCGCATGTGTACCACTTCAGCTCGCTGGCTGAACTCGACTGATGTGTCTGGACTACGTTAAGGAGCTCGTACCTGGCGCAGTCACGTGATGCATCCCCCACCATCTACGGTCGTGCGTCACAAATATAATCTCGACTCCCATAATCTCGGCTATTAAGTCATACAATAACTTAAGGGATTATCTGTCTTTCTTCCAGTTATTATCATATATAATGCTTGTTATTTCTTCTCTTCTGAGATGATTAAATATACTGTTCCATAAAGATCTTAATAAAACTTTAATATTCCTCCCATAATTCCATCTACTTGACTGACAGTGCCTTCTTGATCCTAGGCCTTCTACGTCAATTCCTAGCATTCCTCTCGACTCGATGTGAGCGCTATCTTTACAACTTTTCCCATAAAACTCAACTACGGCTCAATGTCAGCTGGCGTAGCCGATAGCCTCAACTGGGTATCGGGTACAATACTCCATACAAATATGGGGATAGTGCATTATTTCATCCCTGACACACATAACTACAATTATAAACACCTACACAGTACCAGAATAACACAGGTTCTTAGAAAATTATATAAATCTACACATGGTTATTCATTTCAGAGGTGCGTAACTTCATTCTGAGAATTATATTCTGTTTCTTATACTGTATGCGTTCTGGGAATTATTTCCTTTCGAAGAAAATGTATATTTACAACGAATTCTGCTCCACGCTACATGCTATCGCTTGTATAAACTTAAGAGTTTAGGTAGAAGTGGATGTTGTTGCTTCAACTAAGGACTTCGGTCATCTTTGCTTTTCACTCCGTGTACTTGTTTTTCTGTTTCATGTGTCTGATAAGGATGATTGTGTGGCACAGCGTTAACGTTCTCGCCTGCTGTGGCCAAGGTTGCAGGATAGAATCCTGGCACAACCAGTTGGCATTTGATGGTGCGCAGGGAGCTGTGTCAGTAGATTTCCTTGCACGTGAAAGATTCCCTTCGGGGCAAAACTCCGGCACCCCGGCGTCTCTAAAAGCCGCAGTTGTTAAACGGGGCGTAAAACCAATAACATTGTCATTATTTGTATGGTAAGCTCTGGTCTGAGGTTACGCAAATAGCGTACGGTGTCATACTATTACAGTATTATGGATAGATTTCGAAAGTTACTCCGGGAATTGAAAAAGGCTACTAATCCGAAGTGGACTTACGTAAGCATAAAAAAAGCTGGGGAAATACTCTACTCAGCATGACGCCTTTCATCAACGGTATCAAAGCTTCGAATCTATGAACTTGCTGCTCCCCATCGCAATCATACAGGTTGATTTAACGCAATCGGCTAAGCTCTGTCATGTACCTTTGCTCTGTGATAAAGAGTAGCCTACATGATATAAACCACTCAATAGCACGAGGCTTATCGGTGTCATCGGAGATCACAAAACATTTTAGCGTAAGTAGTTGTTTCCCAATAAAGCTATCATAGACAGCAGTTAACCGGACTATGCTTTAGAGGTCAGTCCGTGGTTGCTAGTGCCCCGTATGATATAACACCATTGGTTGCGCCATTCTATTGTTTGCATTATTTTTCACAGCCTTCATTTGTTTGGCCTCAATGTCTCTGTTTCAATTTTGTAGTGGTCAGACTGAGTTTAGGCACGACAACTAGTTTGTGGATTCCATCGTGCCAGCGTTAGTTCTCTCCTCTCATGTTACTTGTTTTATTTTTGTAGCTGGAAAATTTGGCGGTAACCACGTCATAAATTGTGGCAGCAGTAACTCCGATGGATCACCAATAGCGGGGTGGTGTGTGCATAAATAATTACAGCTGTTGACAGCTATAATTACAGGGCCCTAGTGGCTAGAGGGCCATGAAAGCGAACAGCCATTGCAGGCTCGCTCATCGCCGTTCATTTTGAGGTCGTCTGCACGTTGTCCTGTACCGTACTGTCTGTCACCATGTTAGTGTAATCTTAAAACGACACTCACTGCAAGTTTCTGTAAAGTATTTCACAACCCCCATTATGATCTTCCCCTATATATGTGTAGGGATTCTAAATAAACTATATTTTTGTTCTTATTTCATTTGAGATGCTTGGGATACTGTGGTTATGAGCCCTGTTCTGACTGTATCTTGAACTACCGTATTAATTGACAATCGATTGTTTTATAATATACATTGGAATAATACAGGTGCCAACATAAATGTTCATGACTGGTGAATTTCCTTAAACAAGCTCCATGTAATTGAGTGTGCGGGAAATGGTATGATATTATTTGTATTTGTTATTACCGTAGCGAAATATTTGAATGCAGTCAAAAGAAATCAGAAACCCTATGGACGTCGAAATGGTAGTTGGAAAGCTAAAGGAAGTAGGGGACTTCTTTTAATTAGGAAGCAAAATAACCAGTGATGGACGAAACAATGATGATATAAAATGTAGTTTAGCACAGGCAAGGAAAGAATTTCTACATAAGAAAGAAATCTGTTGACATCGAATATAGATTTAGGTATTAAGAAGTCATTTCTGAAAGCCTTTGTCTGGAGCGAGGCACTCTATGGACGTGGAATTTGGACTGTTGGAGCAGCAGAAAAGAGGAGAATTGAAGCGTTTGAAATGTGGTGTTACAGGAGATCAGATTGGTAGATAGGGTTACGAATGAAGAGGTATTAAGACTATTGGGAGAGGAGAGATGTTTGTGGCGACTGCTAATGAGGAGAATAGATAGGGTGGTAGGACACATACAGAGACACCCAGGAATAGCAAACATAGTTATGGAAGGAAGGGTCGAGGATAAGAAATGTAGGGGTAAACCAAGGTTAGAATATGTTAAACAGTTTGCCTCGGATGCAGGGTGTGGTAGCTATGTAGAGATGAAACAATTAGCTCAGGACAGAGCTGCATCAAACCAGTCAAAAGACTGACGGCTCAAACAACATTACTGAAGCAATGCCTTAAACTGAAGATATTACGGTCCAGGATTGATGCTGGTGCATGAAATAGCCTGATATGAGTAGAGAAAATCCTGAGCAAACCACACTCAATATGGACGCTATCAAAGATAAATTCATTGATACTTGGGCTAACTGGCACTGAAATATTCAACATCCAGGGACTTATATTAGCATAACTATCTTTAGTGTAGCTGTCTTGCTGTGAATTTGTTAAAGTCTAGTAACTTCGGTGATTCAATCGACTAAACACTGAGGGGTAAGAAAATGTTTCTTGAAGGTCATAAT
The DNA here is from genome assembly GCA_946902985.2 of Meconema thalassinum. NCBI lineage: Eukaryota > Metazoa > Arthropoda > Insecta > Orthoptera > Tettigoniidae > Meconema > Meconema thalassinum. The sequence continues at coordinate 1,161,104,333 of OX336389.2, read as the reverse complement.
ATGAACTTAATAGGCTATAATTTTATTCCTTCCCATTGCTCAAGTATGCCTGTCTCAAATTTTTTAATTTAACATTTATTCAGTGGTTATGAAGCAGACTGCGTGATCCCATATGCTGTAGACCTTCCAACAGACCCGATGTGTGTGAGATACTCTCCAGGTAGAGTCGCTTGACGTTAATGGAACTAAAACAAGAGACCCACGCCGTCAGATGTATTGACACTTCAAAAATTACTGCGTAACATTCTGGCATATCTGTGTCTTAAAAAAGGCGATGAAAACCGAATTTTTATTATTATTGCCCTCACTATTAATAATAGCCTAATAATAAAAATCTTGATAATAATAATAAGAATAAGAATAATAATAATAATAATAATAATACAGAGTGGCCCATAAGAAGCGCATGGGTTGCACTGCCTCATAATTTGTTTTGTAAGTTGTTTATTGATTTTTTTCTTTTTCAGGACTGTGTAGTACATCTGGGAGATCCATCATGGGGAGATTGAGTCCTGTACAGCAAACGAACGTGATGGAACATTATTTTGAAAATCAACGCTCCATTGCCCTCACTCAGAGAGCATACCGTCGGCACTTCAACGTGCACAATTGTCCCTATCAGATCACGATTCTCCGGCTGGTAGCACGCTTTCGGCAATATCATTCAGTCTTCGATCGCCCAAGATCTGGTAGACCACATTTAGTGCGAACTCCCGAAAACAAAATTTTCAAAATAATTTTCCACCAGTTTTGTGCGCTGTACAAGACTTAAACTCTCCATGATGGATTTCCCAGATGTACTACACAGTCCTCAAAAAGAAAAATTCAATAATCGAATTACAAAAGAAACGAAGAGCCAGCGAACCCATGCGCTTCTTCTACGCCACCCTGTAGTAATAATAATAATCTATACTAATATAATAAAGCTGAAGAGGTTGTGTGTTTGTGTGTTTAAACGCCATAATCTCTGGAACTACCAGTCGGATTCGAAAAATTATTTTTGTATATGATATCCAGATTCAAGAGGAATAGTATAGGCTATGTTAAATTTCGGACAGACCACTCCATTCCCTGCATTTAGGCCCTTTAGGACAAATCTACACCGTTTAACCGATCTGAACCAAAATGTGTATACATACCCTTTGGAACCCTGCGACTAACAATGTCTACATGAAATTTATGACAGACCAGTCCATTCCCTGCATTTAGGCCCTTTGGCACAAATCTACTCCGTTTCACTAATCTGAACCAAAATTTGTATACTTACCGGTACCCTTTGGAACCCTGCGAGCAACACTGTTTACATGAAATTTATGACAGGCCAGTCCATTCACTGCATTTAGGCCCTTTGGCACAAATTTACACCTTTTCACCGCTCTGAACCCAAATTTGTATACTTACCCTTTAGAACCCTGCGAGTAACACTGTTTACATGCAATTTCGGACAGACCACTCCATTCCCTGCATTTAGGCCCTTTATCACAAATCTACACCGTCCCTCCTAATTGCACCAAATTTTACTTACACTTTGAAACCCTGATGATAACACTGTCCACTTGATATTTTGGACAACGGTCTCCATTCCCTACATTTAGAATAACAAACTGAACTTGAAAACCACGTATTAGGGACCAAGAAGCATTCATGTCCTTAGTAGTGTAACTGTAAGAGTATTTTAATATGTCCATTGTTGAATGGCTATTCGGGCTGCATCACGTCGCCCCTACCAGTGTTCTGGTGCAGAATTGCGAAAAGGGTTAAATCTTGCGCTGCTTATAAATTGCAGTCACGGGGAGTAATTAGTGCAAAAAGATTTCTTAGGCCCCTTAAAACAGTTATCATCATGAACATATTATGCCTCTGTATAAGTGCAATAGTGTTGGTGCAGTACATTGAGGTTATCAGCTGCAATAAGCATTGGTGCTTTAAAATTTACCTTCATTTATTCCAAAACTTATCGTTGAGCACTATGTGGCGGTAAATGATACTATTCTACCTCAGGAGCTCGGGACAGCCGAAGTTTTCCAAAGAGATCTGATTATTTTCCTATGGCGCTATGCGACAAAAGACGACACTATTGGTCGTTACATTTCTATTTCACTTACTCCTCTTTCTAAACATAGTTTAAAATTTGTTTGTACATTACATGTGTCAGTGCTGTAGTGCTATTCAGTATTATCATAACGGGAAAATGGCCTGAATGTTACGTGCATTATACTGTACTACTTATCACCCCCACTACAACCACCACCACCACAAAAAGTTATATTTAAAAAATATTTATTTTCTGTTAGTTTAAGTATCATGTGCCAGTTCTGTAAGTGTATTAATTATGATCCATAAAACAAATAAATCCACCGGCCAAAGCCGCGCACTTCTGCTAGTAATAATAATAATAATAATAATAATAATAATAATAATAATAATAATAATAAACATAATAATAATAAAGGAGTGGCCTTCTAGGAGAGCAATCTGACGCATGTGTGTAAACTGTGCGTCGTATTCAGAATGATTATGTATTGCAGGAAAATTGGGACCTTTCCTATAGCCTATTTGTCTTTCATTAAATAGAAGATAATTCCGGAATATTTTGGCAATTTGCATTCAAATTGTCCAGAATTAGAAAACTTGTTTTTTCAAGAATATGCCCAAAGCCACTAAATGAAACATTAACTCTTCAAGCAGCTACCATGCTTGATTTGTACTACCCTCAACTACCCTCAACCCTCAATCTCAGAGTCGGTGACCCGATCAATAATTGTTAGAAACTTTGATCGCAACGTTGGACTACTTTCGCTATGCTATTGTAATTTCATGACATATACCAAAACAAAACAACAAGTCAGTGCAAGACCAAAGGATAGTAAGGAAAAACAAGGGAAACACTTAAACAACGTGTTGGCTCAAAAAGTTACGTGCCAACATGCCGATATGCAATAATAAAATAATAATAATAATAATAATACTAATATCAATAATAATGAAAATAATTATAATAATTATTATAATTATTATAAACCAGAAGTCGCCTCCGTAGCGTAGCGGTCAGCATGGTTAGCTGCCACCCCGGAGGTCCTGGGTTCGATTCCCGGCTCTGCCACGAAATTTGAAAAGTGGTACGAGGACTGGAACGGGGTCTACTCAGCCTCGGGTGGCCCAAATGAGTAGAGGGGGTTCGATTCCCCCTCAGCCATCCTCGAAGTGGTTTTCCGTGGTTTCCCACTTCGTTTTCGGGCAAATGCCGGGATGGTATCTTCTTCAAGGCCACGGCCGCCTCCTTCCCTCTTCCTTGCCTATCCATCCTCACCATCCCTTACCTTCCCTCATGAGGCCCCTGTTCGCTTTTCAGGTGAGGCCGCCTGGGCGAGGTGCCAATCCCACCTCACCAGTTGTATCCCTTCCGATTCGATGTTCCCAGCTCTAGGACACTGCCCGTAGAGGCGGTAGTGGTGAGTTCACTCGCTGAGTCCGTGGGTTCCACCAACCTGGAGGGTAAACGACTAAAAAAAACAGGCATGATAAAAAAATGTGTAGTCGATTGTGTGGCATACAGATATTTTACCTAAACATCACACAAGTAAACAATAATTACTTCAATAATGATGACACTTAATATATCCCTTTATGTACTGTACAGTATATGCCACTAGCGATCCTAAATTTGGTACAAGTTATCTGTTCTAAAAAATTACAGAGTTCTATAGCATAACACTTCCCCATCTCGCATTTTACGTATGATATTTAATTTCATCGTCATTTTATTACGCTTCCTCCATTCCCTTCATCCTAACTCCCTTACCGTACAACGTTCAGACATTGAAAGTCATTACCCTGATTGTTTCATCAGAGGGGACAAATTGTTGTCATCATCGGTTCAATGGGTGCTTACTGTGTGTGTGAATTCCACCGAGGAAGCTGTGACCTTATGGTGTCTGGTAACTGTGCTAGTGTGTATATCTCTGATGTATTGAGGTTCGGATGGGTAAATGTTTCCCGGGACGTAAATAAACTAATTACCTTCCAAGCACTTGCGTGGTCTGACGCTAGTCTGCCTACAGGGACAAATTAGGCATGAGCCACTAACGACGACTAAGCACGAACCAAACTTGAGGATAGCGGACTGATTACAGAATAAACCTAAACGGGGTGAAGTGAAGCCCTAGTAATGTGTAATGAAAATCCAAACAGCAAGCCTAAGAATAGTTAAAACCGTAAAGAAATTCAGCAACCAGAGCGTCACTCACTACGGCCATTAATGCAGGTTTACAGTCGATGGTATATCATCTGTTCATCCCTACAATGTAGCCTATACGTTATGTTTGCTCCCAAAGCTCTACACCATGCTTTCATGAACAGTAAATTCTGAGGGTATGCTTCATGTTTTTGCATACTGACAGGGTCACTTCGGAATACAATTGTCAACCCATTGTCAACATTTTGTCATAACATATGTTGTTAAGATTATAGTTAAGCAAATAACTCAATTTCATTAGTCATGTAAATACCGATATTATGTAAATACATTCATGTCAGAATCTTCCACTTGCAGGAAATTATGTTACTGGGATTTTTCTATATGACCCAATAAAAGGGGGAAAAAATTACAATTGGATGGACTAAATATAAATGTACATAACAATACTTATTTTGACCCGAGACCCACTTTACTTTAACTGTAACGAAATATTAAATATGTGATATGGTAATAAGGAGCGTTGTGTATGGTTAAGGCAGAAGGATGTACAACGATACAGAGTGTTTATGACGTTGACTATTGCGCGTGAATAGGGTGTTCAAAAACATGGATCTAATTCGCGATCTCAGGGGTACACAAGACATAAAATGATAATATTCATATGAAAATAATAAGGGTTCGCTGTGAGTAATACATGACTTAAATAAGAGCTTATAAATAAATAGTGTGGACGGCCAATATAAGTGAAAAATGTAATAAAAGATGGAATGAAATAATTTGGGATTTCTTTCGATAAAATGGACATACTGTAATTATTATTATTTATGAAACTATAACGTGGCACATTATCTCAACTATAGATCAATATTTTGACTAGAAAGCAGAGGGTTTGATTTGTAGTCGAGAATAGAACGAAGTGTACGTACATAAGACGCTGTATCATATGATACAACCGACAGCAGTGGCTACGCTGGCTAAAGAAAAGCGTTATGTCATGGGGACAAGCTCTCTGCTGTCTCGGTAGATGCGTGGGTCCTAGCTCCACCGTCGGCCGTCCTTGAAATGGTTTCCCGTGGTTTCCCATTTTCAATACCAGGCAAATGCTGGGACGGCACCTTCTGATAGGCCATGGCCGCTTCCTTCCACATCCTTGCCTAGTTTCATTCATCTTCATCCATTCCATTTGTCATCCCCACGCGCAGGTCGCCCACGGGCGTCGAAAAGAAAGACCTGCACTCGGCCTCTGAGGAAGCCACACGAAAAGAAAAAAAAAAGTACTGTACATATTGTGAGTTTTGGAACGTTTATGTTGTTATAGTGATATTATAGAGTTTAAGTTTTAGTTCGACTTAAAAATTAATGAAGGAGCGATGAAGAATCACGTCCATTTGGTGACAAGGCACTTATGGGAATGGATTACCACACCGCCATCCTGGGCAAACGGGCATGTATGTTTGTGGGTAATTTTGATACATTTAAAGGGCGAAACATACGGTTCTTCTGCCTCTTATGTATGTGCGATTGTTCATTTTTGTCACAGGCACGTAGGAATCGTTCAGAGCTGACTATAATGCTTCCTTCCTCTTAAGCCTGGTGGTCACGAAATACCTGTTGTTACAACTGCAAGTGTGAGAATATAGTAAACATGGTTGCGTATATCTCTAACAGCCGCGGCAAGTTGAAAACAGGCGAATGGCGTGCGATATGCTACCACAAAGTCCCCAGACACTAAAGTTTGAAGCTAGTGAGGCTACCCTGAGTGTTTTAGGGTTGCATGTTTCACTAAGTTTCTCCTCAAGGACTTAGTAGAAGAACTTTCGCCATTACCAGGTTGATCAATGAAGAAGTACAACACGAGACTAAAGTGAAAACTTTCGTGGTGGATCACTCTAATTCTAGCGTTTAATGCCACAGGTTACTATTTATGATGTCATAATTAGTTAGCGTCAATCAAATCAATACTACAGGTACGATATGACGTTCGGGCATCATAGCAGAGCTTACATTAATCAATTAGGAATTTCTTATGTGAGAAGTAGAAATGGGAGTACTTGTCTTGACATCTATAACGCTATGATCTCATCGTACCATACTTCTGGAGGCAGTATTGTAATACGAGGGAGGAAACCACATCGAGCATTGGTGCTGTCTGCACTGATCGAATTAATCGATACTTATTAGGGACACACACTTACACACACATGGGGAAAAAAGGGGATCTGGTAAGTATATATTCCATATGATGAAAATAGGCTAAAATGGTATGAGGCAATCAGATTATGTTGTAGATTGAAACGTTTATACACTGAATACTAGTGAATCGGAATGTAAACTTGGTTAATCAATACCTACTTGTGATATCACAGGAGAGTCGGTGTAGAAAGTCCGCATTGTGCCAGTTGTCGTGGCGAAGCTGACATCTATAGGCCTATATATAAAAATCAATGTTACGTGATAGTTTGTCTGTCTGTCTGTGGGTATGTCTCCTATGCGTTCATATACCATTCGTCCGATTGCGATGAAACTTGGGTGAGATGTTGAGTACACTCCAAGGAAGGGTTTTGACTTAGTAAATCCATTTTACAATAGGTAGCGCACGCGTAGATTCAACAAATTCGCGACGATGCGCGAAGCATTTCAACAAAGTCCCGTATGTGTTCATATACCATTCGTCCGATAGCGATGAAACTTGGGTGAGATGTTGTGTACACTTACGTGAAGGTTTCAAAATTAGTGAATACATTTTACAGTAGATAGCGCACGAGTAGATTCAACAAATGAGCGACGACACGCAAAGCGTTTCAACAAAGTCCCGTATGCATTCATATACCATTCGTCCGATAGCTATGAAACTTGCGTAAAATGTTGTGTACACTGCAGGGAAATTTTCTGGCTTAGTACATCCACTTTACAATAGGCCGCGCACGAGTAGATTCAACAAATGAGCTACGACGCGCGAAGCATTTCAACAAAGTCACGTTTGCGTTCATATACCATTCGTCCGATAGCGATGAAACTAGGTTGAGATTTTGTGTGCACTCCAGGGAAGGTTTCTAGCTTAGTAAATCTCTTTTAAAATAGGTAGAGCACGAGTAGAATCAACAAATGAGTGACGACGCGCGAAGCGTTTCAACAAAGTCCCATATAATTTCATATACCATTCATCCGATAGCGATGAAACTTGGGTGAGATGTTGTGTACACTCCAGGAAAGATTTCTGGCTTAGTACATACATTTTACAATAGGTATCGCACCAGTAGACTCAACAAATGAGCGATGACACGCGAAGCGTTTCAACAAAGTCCCGTATAAAGTCATATACCATTCGTCTGATAGTGATAAATGTTTGGTGAATTGTTGTGTACACTCCAGGAAAGGTTTCTGGCTAAGTAAATCCATTTTACAATACGAAGCGCACGTTTATATTCAACAAATGAGTGACTACGCGCGAAGCGTTTCGACAACGTCCCGTATACGTTCACATACCATTCATCCGATTGCGATGAAACTTGGGTGAGATGTTGTGTACACTCCAGGGAAGGTTTCTGGCTGAGTACATCCATATTACAATATGTAGTGCAAGAGTAGAATCAACAAATGAGCGACGACACGCGAAGCGTTTCAACCAAGTCCCGTATGCATTCATGTACCATTCGTCCGTAGCTATGAAACTTGGGTGAGATGTTGTGTACACGTCATGGAAAATTTCTGGCTTAGTAAATCCACTATACAATATGCAGCGCACAAGTTGATTCAACAAATGAGGGACGACGCGCGAAGCGTTTCAACAAAGTCCCGTATAAGGTCATATACCATTCTGACGTTAGCGGTGAAACTTGGGTGAAATATGGTGGACACTCCAAGGAAGGTTTCTGGCTTAGTAAATACATTTCACAGTAGGTAGCACACGAGTAGATTCGACAAATGAACGACGACACGCGGAGCGTTTCAATACAGTCCCCTATGTCTTCATATCCCATTAGTCCGATAGCGATGAAACTTGGGTGAGATGTTGTGGACACTTACGTGACGGTTTCTAACTTAGTAAATACATTTTACAGTAGGTAGCGCACGAGTAGATTCAATGAGTGACGGAGCGCGAATCGTTTAAACAAAATCAGGTATGCGTTCATATACTATTCATCCGATTGCGTTGAAACATTTATCAGTTATTGTGTACCCGCCAGGGAAGGGGACTTAGTAAATCCATTTCACAATAAGTAGAGCAAGAGTAGATGCAACAAATGGGTGACGACGCGCGAAGCGTTTCAACAAAATCCCCTATTGGGTTCATATAACATTCTTCGATTGCGATGAAACCTTGATGAGTTATTGTGTACCTGCCAGGGAAGGGCTTCGACTTAGTAATACATTTCTCAATAGGTAGCGCACGATAAGATTCAACAAATGAGTGACAGCGCACGAATCGTTTAAACAAAACCCCGTATACGTGCATATACCATTCATACGATTGCGATGAATCATTGATGAGTTATTGTGTACACGCCAGGGAAGGGTTTCGACTTAGTAAATCCATTTCACAATAGGTAGCGCACGAGTATATGCAACAAATGGGTGACGACGCGCGAAGCGTTTTAACAAAATCCCTTATGCGTTCAAATAACCTTCTTCGATTGTGATGAAACCTTGATGAGTTATTGTGTACACGCCAGGGTAGGGTTTCGACTTAGTAAATCAATTTCTCAATAGGTAGCGTACGAGTAGATTCAACTAATGTGTGACAGCGCACGAATCGTTCAAACAAAATCCCGTATACGTTCATATGCCATTCATCCGATTGCGATGAAACTTTTGAAAGTTGTTGTGCACGCTCCCACGAATGGTTCTAAATTAAAAAATCCATTTTACGATAGCTTAGAGGCAGTTAACGGAAATTGAAAACATGTTGTGTATCCAAAAGCACTTCAAGAAACAGAATTTCAACGCCAACACTTTCTTTGATTGGCATTGCAACGCATGCCGGGTACAGCTTGTGAGTTTATAAAATACAAGTAAACCAGACTCCCAGGTCGTGTGCTGTCCTCACCTCCCTTTAGCCACTTCACCCCATGACTGACCCCTGATTCATCAATGGTTTAAGTTCGTGTAGAACATAAAGTGTCGCACTTCTCTGCTCGTAAAGAAACAATAAACTTGAAATCAGACTTCAGTCCAATTACTCTTCGTTACTCTCAATAAACTTGACATTGGTGTCATTAGTTCCAAACTCTCGGATGATTCCCGCTACAAGGGAGCTATTACATCGTACACTGTCAATACACCAGCATTGTTTCATCTTCATGTGTTATTTTTCGCAAGTAGCAGTTGTGTTCATGTACAAGATATATTTTCAGGTAAGGGATTTAAGTTCACAACTCAGTGTATAAATTACGCAAACGATCTGCAATAATCTTTGATGTTGTCGAGCTTTTACTTGCAAAATAGTGTTCCTTTTCAGGATGTAATATGAGACATGAAGTAGCCTACAATTCAATTCAGTGTTACATGAAGGAGACAAGGAAAATATATTTACGAAGGCTGCTCAAGATCACCGTGACCTGCATTTCAACTTAACATTTTGGGTTCCCAATCATCAAACTTACACCCACGGCTGTAGAAGTAATTCACCTTTATTTTAATCCCCAATTTTACGAATGAAAGCCTATCGTTTCAAAAATGGAGACGAGGTTATATGTTTCACAACGTGTAGTCATATTATTTCTTTGTACATTTTTACCCGGGTCATTCAGCCTGCTGTCTGAAAGGTTGTGTGAATGCGTAATGAAGAAATGCCGGGACGTCTTGTTGCAAGTAGATGTTGCCTAATTACTCTTGGCAGCGGGAATAAAACTCTTCCAGGCGTGTTGCTGTTATTAAAGAAATAAATGAAAGCAGGTCTTACACATCAGGTTGGCACAGCTGAGAAAATTATTAATGCCAGAGAACGTTTAGCAAGGCCATGTTCTCCATCAGCTCGTGACTTCTCCTCGTTTCTTCAAGCAAAGAGCACACATGACTAAATTCCATGACATATCTTCAGAGTTAGGATTTCTTCTGAAGCACACATTATGGCTGTTTATTAACACAGTTACAATAAAAATGGCATTAATTGTACTGTTGTGACGTAATGTTTCATTGAATTTGCGGGAAAGACGATCGGGTTCTGGAGGTTATGGACTCGATGGAGACGTTAATGTGACAATGCATCTACCGACAGACACAAGGATAAAGCATGTAAGTAGGTTGACATTTTTGGGACTCAACTGGGATTCAACAATCTGCTACGAATGCAAACAATTAACCAACTTTGTAATCAGCCTGGTGAGATGTGTTCTAAGAGTTATCAGCTTAATGGAGCAAAACTGAGAAGAGGTGGGTACAACTCCCACCTCAACTCCGGACAAATACCGTGTAAGTACGGTACGTAACTTAAGAGCACTGAGCAGATACCAAAATAATACAACTAATCCGTCAGAATCAGCATACATCCTGATTCACAGTGTTGATAACCACAAGTAAACACGTTCCTAAAATAAAAATACAACAACAAGTCGTAAATTTTGCGAAAATATATCCTTCTGACTATTACAGAACTTCCAGTACTAAGCAGAATGAACAGTGGTTAATAATGCGTGCAATTACATGTTTTACGCTTACACTCACTCCGGTTACTTGTCACAAAACCTGATACGTCTTGAAGTCACCCTGAATCTATTTCTGTTCGGAAGAGACTAGCTGAGCTTGTCTGTCAGGGACCATGGCGTCAGCATCTCTTCGTTATTCTTGGGGCAGCCGAGCTGATCTACGTGGGAGTCGGCGGGCCAAAACAGTAACATTGACGAACTACTAACAATGACTATTTTATTTTATAGCAAACTAGCTGTACCCGGCATGCATTGCAATGCCAATCAAAGAAAGTGTTGGCGTTGTGATCTTATTTATTGAAGTGCTTTTGGAAACACAATATCTTTTTTTTTTCCCGACTGGTGCGCACATGATTAAATGAGAAGTCTTTCCGACGTGGGAGCAGGCCACAACAGCTGTCAATATGAGAAGCATGGATTTTCCAAATTGTATCCACACACTCGTACGAATTGCCCCCGTGCTTTGTTGACGGTCATCGCAAATGTGAGTCACACCGGAAACTGTAAGCGATTGGAAACCCATAAACTGCGCTAAGCTGCGTGAAATACACTCATTTTTTCCACGACTTATGAGCTTCCTATTGTGAAATGGATTTGCTATGTCTGAAATAATCACGAGCTCGCACAACAGCTGACCAAAGTGCATTTGTTGATGCAACTCGCGCACCACCTATTCTGAAATGGGTATACTAATTATGAAACTTCCTCGGGCTTGCAAACGATAACTAACCGAATTTCATTTGTTGAAACAATTCACGCGCCAACACTCATTGTTGAACCAACGCGCATGCCTCTATTTAAATTGGATTTACTGATCATAAACTTTCGCGGGAGTGTGCACAACAACTCACCACAGTTCATTTTTTAAAGCGATTAGCGATTGTTGAAACGACTCCCACGCCACCTATTGAGAAATGAATTTACTAATCGGGAAACTTTCGCGGGCATGCACATGATAAGACCCAATGTTCATTTGTTGAAACAATTCAGGCACCATCACACATTTGATGAAGCAACTCGCGTGCCATCTATTGCAAAATGGATTTACTCATTCGGAAACCTTCGCTGGATTCTGAACAACAACTCACCAAAATTTCAATCAATTCTTCAGGATGTAAAAGTGGACTTACAACAATATTTAGTAAACGGGGTGTCTCATATATGCACAACACTTAACGTTGATCTCAAGAGCATTCAATTACAGTCCTTTATTTGGACAAAGAAAGATACCACTATATTAGGAGAAGGTTGGCTGTATTGTGTTCTTTACGGAACATTTTGTTGCGCATTTATTTCATGTTTTTTGACATTTAATTTCATTAGGTTGTACTGATATTAAATATCCAAGATAATTCACATCCAATCGACATGCTCTAAGGCCGAAACTTTATCCTCACTCATATTCTAAGAAACGGAAACACCATCTACATTGTCTGTCCCATTCACTATCTTGTGATTGCGTTATCAATTTTACCGTGTGCTTAATTTCGAGAGACAATAGTATTATTGGCGAAAAAAAATATGAACGTTTGGCGTCCTAAAAAACAGAAACACGCCAAAAATACGTTAAGATCATAGCACAATTGAAAGTGAAATCGTGTCCAGAAAAATGTGTTTCAAATGGAATAGAGTACGCTGGTCCTAATATGTATTGGCCGCAAACAGTTTCATTACGTGATTGGCACTCTGTATTTTTTAACATGTCAACATTTTCAGAGCAGATCAGTGCAAAGTAAATCTGATATTTTTGTGTCTGTTAACCTGCCAATTACGCAGAGTTATCAAGTTAAACCCAAAGAGGTTTAAAAGAGCCCAGTTTCAATTTCGTTCTTTAAAGAGGCCATTCAGATTGTGTATTCAATCGTGAGAGACCAAATGTATAAAATTAATTTTATTTAACTTTAAGTATTCTGATATTTACATTATGGTTATCCAATTAAAACATTGAACCGAGGGCTTTGCAGAATGTGCTCGATATCGCCGCTAAAATTGGATATTATGGAATAAATATTAGTAAAAGGTAAACAGCAGAGCGTGGCTACAGCAACGTGGGATATTAGAATTGTATTAAATTACTGGATAACCAGGACTGGAATTACAAATTTCATTGTTTATCTAAGTAAGACAATCAAATTAATACTCTTGTTTCGTTACCTTCCCAGGAATCAAAGGACCTTTCTTTGTTGATACTGAAAGGAACAAGCTGTATTGTTGAGCCAATATCCACTTAGACTTACAGTAATTTATTCAACGCGATATTAATTTTAATTCAATTGTATTAATTAAAATGTTTTATTGTCCCCCAACCTCTATTCAAAACAGTGAAACCCCAATTCATAAGTCTACAATGACATTGCTTTTTCTTATAATTATCCCCAAATTATTCTTAGTTCGAGCCTTCTAAACTGTATACCTCTTGATAGAACGTTGAGCTGCTCCCGTCAATGCTCAAGATGCGATGACACATGGATGATTTTGTGTGGCTAGTTCAGGGCCATTGGTTTCATGTAATACAACAAGAATTAGGCTAATTTACATTTGAAATCTACAAATAAAACAAGAATACAATACTTATGTAAATGATTATTATTATTGTAACAAAATACGTAGTTGAGCATGATCACAATCGAATCACTTTTGTTTTGAGCCTATCTACTTCTATGAAAATAATTGGCTTATGAGATCAATTTTCTCCGTGTGTGTAGCCTATGTGTGTTTATGTGTGTGTGCCACCCTGCCCCTAATAAAATCTAAATTACCGAAGCGAGTTCAATGATACTTACTTTACTTTTCGTGTCCGGGAGACACACTAAATTCTTCCTTTCCAGAACTCAGCAGCTCTTATCCCTCGGTCTGTGGCCAACATAAGGTCTTCCTGGCTGCAGGTTTCATTAAGATCTTTGCACGTGAGAAGGTGTTGTGGAGTCTGGATTTCTCCACAGGCACATCGTGGATCTTCTGCATAACCCCACTTCACAAGGTTGCTACGACACTTAGGAACTCCTGTTCTCATCCGGTTTAAGGACCTCCAGGTGGTATAAGGCAAATGACTACCACTGCTCAGTTCTTCTTTAGGGGTAAACCCCTCTGGTACTATTTGTTTCCAGAGTGACACACGCCGGACGTCTGGCTTGGTATGGAGGGGTACTGTTCTCTTAATAAAACTCTTCCCGGATCTTAGGCGAGGAGTGGTCACCTTGTGGTTGAACATAGAATGTCTGGGATCTGTTTCAAGCTTTTGTCTCTCTTTCTCTGCAGCCACCTGCGTCGAATAACTGGAGGTGCAATGCCAGCGAGAGGGTAGATCTTCTGCACTGGAGTAGGTCTCAGACAGCCAGTGACAATACGTGTGGACTCGTTAAGAGCTATGTCCACTTGCTTGGTATGGGCAGATGCTCCCCACACTGATGATCCGTACTCTCCTGCTGCGAAGCAATGTCCCAATGCTGTTGAACGTAGAACCTGAGGGTTCGCTCCCCATGTTGAACCTATCACCTTCCACATTATGCTATTTCTTGAGCTGATCTTGCACTTCAATTCTCTACAATGTTTCCTGAAGCTGAGGGTACGATCAAGCTTGATTCCCAAATATCGAGGCGTTTCACAGCTTTCAAGTGTCACTCCTTTCAAGACAACATTCAACTTTCTCCGGGCCTCTTTGTTGCGAAGATGAAATGCGCATACTTGTGTCTTTCCAGGGTTAGGTTTCAGGTGATTCTGGGTGTAATAATTGTCTAATCTCTCAAGAGCATTGGACAGTTTTCCCTCCACCTCCTCGAAGCTCCTGCCCTGTACAGCAATAGCGGTGTCATCCGCATAAATAAATCGCCTGGCCTCTAAATATTCTGGCTGGTCATTTGTATAAATGTTGAATAGTAATGGGGATAACACTCTGCCTTGAGGTAACCCGTTTTTCTGGTTCCTCCATCGACTTTTATTCCCTTGAAGTGTAACATAAAACCTTCTGTTCTGGAGCATCCCACGTATGACATTTCTTAGATTCATGTCCTTAGTGATGTTGTACAGCCTGGCTATGAGCTTCTTATGGTTCACTGTATCATATGCAGCACTGAGATCTATAAAGGCGACACCAGTGATACGTTTATTCTCATAGCCATCCTCGATATGCTGTGTCAGGTTCAGAATTTGGCTGGAACATGATTTCCCTGGTCTAAATCCAGCTTGATCTTGAATTAGCCGGTTATCAATGAATGCTGCAATTCTCTCAAGTATCAACCTTTCAAATGCCTTGTATAGGTGGCAAAGAAGAGAGACAGGACGGAAGTTCTTTGCATCCGTTGGTTCCTTGCCTGGTTTTAGCAGTGCGACCACATGAGCTTTCCTCCACAGCTTTGGTAAGTGCAGGGTCTCGATACATCTATTCATCATAATTACCAGCCACTGGATTGTTCCTGGTCCAAAGTTCTTGATTTGTTCTGTCCTGATGTCATCCGGGCCCGCAGCTTTGTTGACTTTCATTAGCTTGATGGCATGTTCTAATTCTGCTGATGTGAAAGGACGACCGAGAAAATTATTCTCATCTTCACTAGGCTTCAGCTTCACAGGCTGAGTCTTCGTGATGGTTTTCCCGTTACGGAGCAGCTGATGAGCTATTTGATTTAGTGTAACCTTGGTGAGATCCACTGGTGGACTCTTAGGGTCGTTGCTCAAGTTTTTGACCAGCTTCCATGCTCTTCTACTGTTCTGGGCCATGTCAAGGTTTGCTAGTAAGTTCATCCATCTTTCCTTTCTTCCGTCAGCGATGCCCCTCATGAGTTCTTCACCCGTCTGAATGGTGTCATCTGCAAAAGGGTCTGTCTCGTACTTCTCCTGGTAATCTTTTAACAGATCCTTAGAATCAGCATTGAGGCCAGAAATGAACTGGGTACGGCAGCCTCGGGGAATATGTCTACGAGAGATCTTCTTCACAAGGTCAACAAAGTCTTCATAATGACTTGGCTCTGGTTGTAAATTGGACAGTTCCTCATCCAGCTCAATGGAAAACCCCTCCCAGTTTGCCTTTTTAAAATTGAAACGTCGTTTAAAAGGGACTTCCTCAGGGCTGACCACTCCCCGAACTGAACATGTGATAGGGCTATATTGTGTCCTAGGGATGGGTTCCTCCACCGCTTTAACTACATGTTTTGTCACTTGCTCGCTTATGAAAATGTTGCCAGGGTTACCTCTATGCCATCTACCGCTGTTGAAAGATGGTCTCAGTTTGGGGTTGTGAATCAATCTCAATCCTTCCCTCTCTGCCCATTGCTCGAGTTCCTCCCCATTCTTGTCTGTGATATTATATCCCCAACTGATGCTCTTACAATTAAAATCCCCCAGGACAATTTTGATATTCTGCTTGTCAAAGTTACTTGGCCTTTCAAAGAAGAAGAGTTCATTGGGTGGTTTGTAGATGGATGTTACAGAGCAGGATTCCAATTCTACAGTCAAGATTTCTATATTGCTCCTGAACGTCATTTGAGATGACTTGACATTAATCTCTGGTCTGACAAAAACAGCACTGCCGTATTGTTCATGGGGTCGTTCGACAACCAGTCGCATTCCTTCTATTTTGGGTCGGTTGTTGTTGATCCCTCTGTGAGTTTCTTGCATCACTAGGATGTCGATCTTTAGTCGGTTGCACATGTCAGCGAGTAAGAGTGCTTTAGTTCAATGATACTCGGTAAGTACATAGGCTACTAATACCCTGTCTGACCTCGATCGTGCCTTTCAAATTTTATAACGTTTCACTAATCCAACATGGCAGCCGCGCGAAACATATCATGGGCATTCTATAGGTATATCTCCGCAACAGTCACTGATATCACTTTGAAATTGTGTACGTTGATAAACGGTAGCCCTACTACCAAATGGTTACCTATGTGACATTTAACAACTTGTTAAGTACAAAACCAATATGGCGACCAAGCGTAGTTGAAACATTTAAATAAAACTTTCTCACGATTTATTCATCCAAGTGCAGGGAAACTTGTTACGGAAAGTGATTATACAAAGCTTAATATACTGGCATCCAATATAATTCAATTGTTTTTATAACCTCAAAATGGCGGCGTTTCGAAATTTAAAAATTAAGTTTTTATTACTGTGTCCTCATCATGCGATTGAAGTGAACGTTTGAATAATGATCCTATGCAATAAGCGTGATCTAATGGTACATAATTCTATGGCCTATAGGCTATATTGAACAATCCATCATGGCAACCATCCGAAATAGGTGGTTCTCAATGTTAACGAATCTACTACAGCAATCAAACTGAAATTTTGTATATTGATATAACCTATTAAGATAAGTTCATCTATAGAACCTTTAGTATCCTGGTGAGCATACAACTAACATGGCGGCGACGCGAAATTTAAATATTTAAATGGATACAGGTAGCATATACGTATCACGCGAAGTTTGGCTTGACTCCCAGCCCAAAACAAAGCCATGTTAAAAGTAATATTTACGGGGATTTGAAGTATTCCTAATATCATCTCACAGTTAGTGGAAAACTTGATTCTTTGTAGCCATGTAATTCACTCACTCACCTCGTACGTTTGTTAGTAAGGTGACAATGGCACTTGCTTGTCATTAACAATTATTCATATATATATATACTAGCAACCCGACCCGGCTTCGCCCGGGAACAGTTATGAATGCATTACGTGATAAGCGGTTTTTTTTCCAATGCCAATGAACAACGACCAATATCCGTTTTACGTCTCGGCATGATGGGTTAAAATTACTGACTGGACTATTAATTATATTATCATGGAGATGCATGTGCAACAAATTCTTGTCAGTCGTAGGCTAATTTAAGAATGGCGAGGTGCATGAAACACAAATCCCCCTCCCGTCCAATCTTAACTTGACTGTGAATTTTGCGGAACGAAAAGTTCACAGGCGAAATGAAGAAGAGCCGAGTTGCACTTCCAGGGAAACTCCAAACACATCATCATCATCGGCTTTAACTCGAATCCGAGTATAAATCTTCCTTCAGTCCAGTTTGTGGATGTGTTTACGGTGACTAAGGAGTCCAATCCTGGCGTGGATCAAGCGTCTACACAAGTCACATAGTATTGCTGGTGGAGGACGTGGTTGGGCTGCTCGAAGTTTCCTAGCTTGACGCTTGGCCTCTTCGTGTGTGCGTCGATCCATTTCAAACGTTTTTACAGTATCCGAGATGGTACGGCGCCAAGTTGAGCGGTCTTCAGCCAGCATGTCCCAGGTTTGTGAATCAAGACCTGTCAATTTCGGGGTCTGCTTAAATTGGTCAATGTAGCGCCACTTAGGACCACCATGCGGTCTGGTGCCATAGCATAACTCACCATATAGCATTTGACGATGCAATCTCACATCATCCATCCAATGGACATGACCAATCCATCTAAATTGGTGACCTATTATGGATGATTCTAAGCTGTTGAATTGAGCCTTTTCAAGAACAGCAATATTGGTAATGCGGTCTTCCCATTTAATCCTCAGGATTGATCGAAGTTTTTGTAGGTGGAAGCGCTGAAGTTTCCTAAGATCACGTCGGTAAAGGGTCCACGTTTCACAGTCATACAACAATGTAGAAATGACTACTGCTTTGTACACCATAAGCTTTGTACTCATGGGCAGATTTTTATTCATGAAGACCCGGTGCGCTAATCGTCCATATGCTGCATGGGCTGCGCCAATTCTCTTATCCACATCCTGCTCACAGGTACAGCTCACAGAAATGGTACTGCCCAGGTACGAGAAGTGGTCTACCTGTTCTAATGGCAAATTTGAGATGGAGATATTGAACTGAGGAAGAGGTGTGCCTGGTGAAGGTCGTGCCAAGACTTTAGTCTTATTGACATTTATGGTAAGACCAAAGCGATCACATGCTCTTTTGTAACAATTAACTGACTCTTGCAGCTCTTCTGGTGTGAGAGCTGGCGACGCAGCATCATCTGCATACAGCATGTTAGTAACATTAGTAACCTGAGTTTTCCTCAAGGAGCGAAGACGAGCTAGGTTGAAAAGCCCTCCACCAAAACGATACTTGACCTCCACACCTGGGATGTTTTTGGGTTCACAGGCGAAATGAAGAAAAGCCGAATTGCACTTCCAGGGAAACTCCAAACACAACCACTCTTCTCTAAAGTTTTTAACTTAACACGACTCGACAGCTTGCTGCTGGCTGTATCTGGGGCAATAAGCTCCTCCGCTAGCTAAGCTGTAACTGGGGTGATAGACTCGCCCCTAGCTAGCTAGTAAACTGACGCCTCAGTAACTGAATGGGGATTGTTGGAAGAAATGGAAACGTAAAAACACATACAAGGCGATGTGTTGAAGATAGAGATAAGCTTTCCCGGGCTTTTTTGTAGAACTTTTCATGCTGAACAATTCCCACACTCATAGTATTTAGATATGTTTAACGGTTTGCCCAGCGTAAGCTTAAAAAGCGCACGGATGCCAGTTTTTATGAACATTTCACTGAAATCGTAAGTGCTTGACTTCCTTTGGTCATAAATACATTATTTTCTACAGAAACCTTCCTCGAGATATCCTTTACAGAATGGTGAAAACTGCATCAAAATCGATTCAGTGGTTCTCGAGATTACCCGTGACATCAAAGAATCGGGGACTTTGTTTTATACCAAGTAGAGATTATACGCCAATCAGTATAATTTAATATAATATAATCCCCCTTCCGTTCAATCTTAAATTGACTGTGAATTTTGCGGAACAAAAAGTTCACAGGCGAAATGAGAGTTTCACTTCCAGGGAATGGCGAGGTGAATGATACTCAAATCCCCCTTCCGTCCAATCTTAAGATGACTGTTTTTCACAGGCGAACTGAAGAAAACCCGAGTTGCACTTCCAGGGAAATTCCAAACACAACCACCCTTCGCAGAAGTCTTAACTCAACACGACTCAACGGTTTGCTGCTGGCTGTATCTGGGGCAATGGTTCGCCCGCTAGCTAGGCTGTAACAGGGATGATAGACTCGCCCATAGCTACTCGTAGCTCGTAAACTGTCGCATCAGTAGTTGAATGGACATGGTTGGAAGAAATTAAAACGTAAAAACACTTACAGTGGGCGATGTATTGAAGATATACACATGATCTCACGGACTTTTTTGTCGAACTTTTCGTGCTGAACAATTCTTACACTCAGAGTATTTAGATATTTTTAACGTTTTGCCCAGCGTAAGCTTACAAAGCCCTCGGACGCCAGGCTTTTCCGACTTTTCCACTGAAATCGTTACTGCTCGGCTTCCTTTGACCATAAATAAATTATTTTTTTCGGAAATCATCCTCGAGATATCCTTTACAGAATGGTGAAAACCGCATCAAAATCCATCCAGTGGTTCTTGAGTTTACCCGTAACATCCAAGAATCGGGGACTTCGTTTTATACTAAGTAGAGATAGAGATAGATATATGCATATATGGGATACTCATGAGGTTATAATGTAAATCATTCGTTTGGATAACTCGATTTGAAGATAGCTTTGAAGCCATGTTTCTGTGTTACCTTATTTACAGTAAAAATTGTAACTTTCGGTCGGTCAACTCAAAATAATTCCAATTACTAGAATATGTGAAAAATAACCCGAAATAAATTACATTTGATTAAAATATATATTGTAAACCCTTATTGATCTACGATAAATAAGCATTCATAAGTTATTATTATTATTATTACTGCAGCCCAAACAGTACTTGAGGAAGTTGACGAGAATAAAGGCAAGGTAGCGTGTCGCAATGATTGCCACATAAGGAGAGCTTGTAGCTATTCTTGAAGAACGGCCTGGTAAACTTGAGTTCAAGGCCAAATTGTGTAACAACTTGGAATTGGAAACATAAAGGAATGGTCACGAGTTACTTACAACCGACCTACGATTGAATCAACCAATCGGGAGAGACCACGCCAATATCACGCGATGGAAGGCGTCAGTGGTAAAAAGCGCGCGGAATTGATTATCTAAAGAACCGCCGATCGGAATTATCTCCGCACGAGTGCGATGAGACGTTTGATTTATTTGATGAAGATTGATACTAGTCCCATCTGTGTGAGATGAAAACTCTGGAAATTTTTTCTAAATCCACCCCACTCTTCCGTACCCTGTCAGTTTCTAATAAATTGGTCGACGTGACGCTGTTCGATGTCTTTCTGTTCGTGAGCTCTGTGAGCTAACTTCACGCCCGTTTGCATAACGATTTTAACGCTCTGATATATTTGAAGTTATTTTATTTGTTAGCTCTGATGAGCTAAACTCAGGCTAGTTTGCGCAGCAAATTTTTAACGCTCTTAATTACTTGAAGTCAATTACTTTGTGAGCTTTGTGAGCTAAATTCACGCCAGCGTGCGTGGTGATTGAAAACTTGTAATATTATCTGAAAGACAACTATTACAGCTCTTAGGGGCAAGACTTGTAACATTCTAATTAGCGGTCACCCGAGCGAAGGTCATGCAGAGCAGAGTAGTAGATTACCGAGCGAGATAGCGACTGTAAGTCAGTCAGACTTTAAAACGTGTTTGTCGAGCCAGTGGCGTTGGACTCGAAGTGTGTATTTCATGTATATTTTTAAGTGTATTTTTCATGTGTGTATTGCGCGTGTGTGAGCGATATTTAGGGAAAGTCTTCGTAATTAATCGCATAGGACTAATTGTGGGCGAATTTAGTAACCCACAAGCGATTATAGCCAGGTCGAATAATAATCATTGAACTTTTCTTCCAAGGAGACTACATCAAGAAGTCCAACGTGTGGTCAGGAGTTGGGATGACGTCCGGCACTTCAACGAAGACGAATATGGAGTGCTAACTTTTCCATAGGGGAAATGGGCTGAGATGGATGTCATAATGTTCTGCAAGCTGAGACGGTGACGTACAACAATTGATTATTCAATTATGTAGTTAGATTGGCGTGGGAACTTTTGTAAATAGGTAATATTTGTCTTTTCTTGTTTTAGAGTGTTTTTCTTTGTACCGGCACTAAATGTTTTAAATGTACGTTGGCACGTGGCCAAAGTGTTTGTTGTATATTTATTTTTCTTGGAGTCATATTTAATGTGCACGGCGCGTGTACGTGATGTTTATCCATGGAAATGCGAAGCCCGTTACATTCGATAAGTGGTGCTTTATTAAAGTTCATATTTGTGATAGGAATGGGAGGTAATTACTGTAAGACGTTTGCTGAACAGGTTATTATTCATATTAGGGTTGCCAAGTGCAACGATTTAAGATGTAATTGTAGAACACCTTCGTTTTAATTTGATAGATTTTCTTTTGAGTCCTTTTCAGGTTAATTAGTCACGGCGTGGAACGGTGGCGCCAGCAAGTGGAAAATATTTATGTCTTTTTATTTCAGGGTCTGTCAAACCCATACGTGTGATTCTGTGTGTGTTACTGTGTCAGGTGTGTGTTGATTCTACGTGAAGAGGGGTAGAGGTCCTACCGCCCTCGTATGTTGTTGTTGTTGTTGTATTTTGATGGAAAGGCAGGGTGCTCTAGGGAGACCGCTGTTCCTTGTCCATAATGTTTTCTTGGATTTCCTAGAGGAAATGCCGGGATAGTTTGTTCTGACACACACGTATTATTGTGCTTTGGGGCACGCTTCTTCGACACACACGTGGGTTGACAGATATGCAGATTTCCACAAATCGCCGTTCTCGCCTGGTGACTTATTTTTGATAGGCAGTCCTGTTGTTCCGACTGGCCCCTTTAAGCTTTCAAGTAGCAAACCTGTTCATTGTGATGGTTATTTTGGAACCATAATTAATTGGGAGTTCGCCATGTGTGTGACGGATTGTTGCATGTTGTATGGATAGATTATTGTGTTAATAATGTAAATGTTGGCTTTGAGCCTAGTATCTTGTTTATGACTCAATTCATGTAATTTTGGATGTCACACCCGTGTGGTGTAGAGGTAGTGTACTTGTAAATTTGACGGCGGTCATATGTGTATTTCTTTTATTGGTCACGTGTTAACTTACTTGTGTTGATTTTTGTGAGAAGTCCTAAGTTTTTAGGCAGTAATGTTTTGGCTACGGCAGTTTGATTCCAATTTCACACGGAAATTATTGTGTTGTATATTTTCAGTATAGGAAGTGTCGGTTTAGTTTTAAGTGTTGTATAGTTGTTCCCCGCGTCTGTCTAGCTCTAAGCAATGTGGATTCGTTGTCTGAATGTTTATTCTGGATGATGACGAATCATGCATTCGATTGTACACATCGTGAAGCATGCAGAACGACACGCGCTCATACATTGTCACTTTTGTTGATTTTCTTAGGGACACTTTGTCCGTGTATTTAATCTCTCCAGAGATTTGGCCTAGTTTTGGCATATTTTATATTATTAAGTGGGAGTCACTATGGGAGTTTGTTTTGTTAATTCTTTTGTATAGTTAGGTTATTTGTTATTAAATTCATTTATTTTAACCCTGGCTTCACTTTTTCCTGCATGTTATTTTGTTATATGTTACCCTGCATGTTAATGAAGCGCTTTAACAACAACTTACGATATGGACTGTTACACCCCCGAAATAGAGTCTCATAAGCTTCTTTGCGAGGGTTCATAAAACAAAAATGGCTGCCCAAGTGGGACTGTTGTTGTTGTTGCTTCGCTGATCTCATATTTATTTCGTTGAGAAATAATGCCAGGTCAAGCGGGCAAAGTAAATTCAGTAAATTGAGGCGATGTTGTACCGCCAGGTGCATTAGTAAAATCACTGAGTTCCTAAAGTTAGAGATATTGAACAAGGTTAGAATTTGATATTGTATTTGTTATAAACCTGTTCTGGCGCCCGGCATTAAAATTAGAAAATTTGCATATTTTTGAACTCAGTCAAAGCAGGAAGGTGTTGCCTTATATTTGACATTTAATTAACTTCGGTTAATTGGTGTTCTTCGTAAATTCTGTTGGTTAGGAATTTGAAAGCAGATCACTAGGGGTTATTTTGTTGTTTGGGAATAAGAGTAATTTATTCAGTAAATTTTGTTACTGAAATTTTTGTTAAATTAGAGCCAGTAATATTTAAAGGTTATGACATGTATGCGTGTGGATGACTGAAATCTTAGTGCATGACCCTGTTTTCTCTGATTATATTTGTGTATTGTGCAATGGCGAGTGTTGAGGAGATCAAGGCATTGTTGGAACAAATGTCCGCGAAAACGGAAAAACAATTAGAACAGATGTCCGCGAAAACGGAAGAACAGTTGAAAAGTCAGAGCGAAGACAATGAGAAACAATTAAATAAACAGTTAGAACAGATGTCGATACAAATATCCGCGAAAACGGAAAAACAATTAAAAGAACAATTAGAAAATCAGAGCGAGAATTGTGAAAAACAGTTACACGATATGAGCGGTAATATTTCGGTCCAATTAGTGGTCCAGAAATTGGACACTGATAAACAATTAAATGAATTAAATCACAAACTATCGGAAACAGATAAACAATTTCATGAATTAAATCACAAATTTACAGAACAGGCGGTAACACAAACCGAACAATTAGAAAAGATCACTAATGACATCAATCAAAGTGTTAGGGAGGTAGAGAAACTGGCAGGTGAGGTCGCAGAAAATAACGTCTAACAATTGGGTGAAATTAAAAAGTTGGAGGCGAAGTTTGACAATAAACTCGTACAATTTGACGAAATGGTGGCCGGTAAACTACAGCAGATAGAGGCAGCATGTGTCAATAACACCGCGGGAATAAAGAAAACACAAGATAAATTGCAGCAACAAATTAATTCAGTCGACAGCAACGTACTTGAATTAATCAAAGAAATCGATAAAATTGAGATCAAGGCCGAAACCGAACGTATGCACTTGCGTGAAAACTTAGAGGGCCAATTAAGTAAAACACAGCAGCAGATACAAGAGGTCGGAGAACAATTGGTTAAAACACAACAGGTCATAAGAGAAGAAGTCGGAGAACAATTGGTTAAAACACAAGAGATCATAAGAGAAGAGGTAGGAGAACAACTCATTAAAAATCGAGATAATCTGGAAGAACAATTAGGCAAAACACACCAGCAGATACAAGAAATAGGGGAGCAGCTAGAGAAGAGTCAAGAAAGGAACGAAGAGAAAATTAACAGTTTGAAAAGTAGGATCCGAAGAGATTGGGAACAGCAGGCGAACGCAAATAAAGAAGACAGGCTGACAATTTTAATGCGCTTGGGTGAATACAACTCAAGAATGCAGGCTTTGGAGGAAGGCGTAAAATCTAAATTACAAGAGCACTCAGATGTAATAATTAAAAACGAAATGAGATCATTAGAGAATGCTACATTATTTTCGGCTGAAAATATACCAGAAAAGCAGGCAAGCATTGGAAGTCCGGTAGGCTTGAAGTTGGCTGAGGATAACATCCGGGGTCAAAGTCCCAAATTAACGAGCAACGCATTCCAAGAGTACAGGGGAGAGACTTCTACACCACAACCAAACTTGGCACCCGCCCAAGTAATCCAAGTCATTAGGGGAAATGATTTCAAGCCCGATAAATTCAAGGAACACTCAGGAACCACTCCCAAAGCTCTTCTACGACAGTTGACTGATTATTTCAATGATCAACATATCGGCCCCGAAAAACAGCTGAGACTCGTGGAGAAATTTTTAGATGGACCAAGCTTAACCTGGTTATTAAGCTTTAAATACACTTTCACTGACATGGCTCAATTCCGAGAAGCGTTTTTAAAGAAGTTCTGGAGCCCTTCTTTACAACAGGGGTTAAGAATGGACCTGTATACACGAAAATACCACAGCACGCATCCGACCAGATTTTCGGAATTCTTTAGCCAACAGCTGGTAAAATTCCGTGATTTTGACGACCCCCCTAGCAAGCAAAATATGGTTCTAACCATCGGGAAACAACTTCCCATGCACATTCAACAGCTGTTAGTAGCCGGAAATATTCAGACCGCTGTGCAGGCCGAAGAACTACTCCGACACCTAGACGAGACGAGTATGGTCAGTCCACAGACGGGAAGGAGAAATATGGAATGTGTCAACACGGCAGAGGTGGTTCAGGGACTCCAAAATAATCATAGCCAGGGGAACCAAACGAAAACTCAGTCCACAGGAACACAGTTCACACCGAGAAGGCAAGATTTCGAAGGCCGGAACCAGTTCAACCAAAACAATCGAAATTTTCAGAATAACCGCGATAGATATAACCAAAACAACCAAAACCAGCACAATCAATGGACGTACCAGCGGGAATACACCAATTGGAGGGGAAACCAAAGACAGGGTCGACCTTACCAAAGAAATGGAGATGGCAGGTGGAACAACGCGAGGAACTATCGCCAGGAAAATAGGGGAGACTACCGCAACAATTGGGACGAGCGGTATGTCGAGTCACAAAAGTACTTAGACCAATTAAATGCCGAAGAGACGGAAAAAGAGAAGTGGGGGCGTGCAATGGCAAATCGACAGAGCCCAGACAATCATCAAGGAGAGGGGGCAGAAAGTTTATTGAGGCAACAGGAGAGGCGCGATGACAACCGGCGGAATACAACAAATGGGCCCCGGGATAAAAAAAAAACTTCAATTGAACTAAAAAATGATAGTCTGAAAACGGAGGACGCCAGGGAGCGAGAAGAGATGATAGTGGCCAATATAGAAGAGTGGGTAGGATTCCCGGACGATTGCCTGGAGGAAGTGGTGAAAGACCGAGAAAACGTCATCAGACAATTGCCAATTATTTACGCATATGTTGGAGGTATGAGGGTGAGATGTTTAATTGACACAGGTAGCCAGGTGAGCTTAGTCACTGAAGTTTTGGTAAAAGAAATCGGAAGAAAACAAACTGTTCCAATTATGCCTGTACCGCTAATGAAAGTCAGAGGAGTCATTCCTGACAAAACCATCAATTGTAAACAGCAAGCATATTTAGACCTGGAAATATTGAACCACACTTTTTCGCAAACATTCATCGTCATACCGAAGATGAACTATAACATAATTTTGGGAGCCAACTTCATCTGTGATTTTCATGCTGTAATTGACTTACATAACAACACTGTAAGTTTCAAACAAGTTGAGGGGTTGAATCACGTTGGTTTAAACATGGAAGAGAGTCCACTAGAGAGAGAGGCGAATACCTGGGTCATTGAGGAATGCACTAATGAGGTGATCAGAGATAAGAACTTGACGGAGGAGCGAGTAAGCCAGACAGCAGTGGTGGAAATTGACAGCCGAGATATTTCGCAGGAACTTTGGGTACATTTGGCGGAAGAAGAAATTAGCGGAACCAAATTTGAAATTCTACTTCAGGAGCGACTTAAGGAGGCCATAGTAGGGGAACCTGATAGAAGGAAACTGGAAGAAATTTTGAGATTACATAAAGGAGCTTTTGACACCGTACCTGGAAAAGTTTTAAATTTTCAATATGCCATGCAAGTTACAGACTGGACCCCATTTAAAAGTAAATTGTACCCGATCCCAGAGAAACACTTTACTCAGGTGAAGGACATTATTACTAATTTATTAGAATCTGGCATGATAAGGAAAGCAGCAACCCCGTACCTGAACGCAATATTGGCTGTGGCCAAGCCAAATGGATCAATTAGGCTATGCCTAGACGCGCGAGTTTTGAACAGTAAACTGCTAGTTGAGCATGACCAAGCACCTAGGATCAAAGATGTTTTGAAAGGCTTCCGTGGGAAGAAGATATATTCGAGTGTCGATTTGACAAATAGTTTCCACCATCTTGAACTTGAAGAAAAATCTCAACAGTTGACGGGATTTTTATTCGATAACCAAAGTTATATCTGGTCTCGAATGCCCTTTGGCGTGAAAACTGCTGGGTGTGCACTGATAAGAGCACTAGATAGGAATCTGACTGAGGAGGTCAAGAGCTTCACTACGATATATGTTGACGACATATTAATTGCATCTAAAACGATGGAGGAACACCTGATAAACTTAAATAAACTTCTGGATAACTTGAGAACCATGAACTTCAAAATTAATCTAAAGAAATCACATTTTTGCCAGAGCGAGATTCTATATTTGGGGCATATAATTGATGTTGAGGGCGTGAGACCTAATCCAGCCAAGATTGATGCTATCAAGAAATTTCCCACACCAACTAAAGTCAAACATGTAAGAGCGTTTTTGGGAGTGACATGCTTCTTCAAAGAAAATTGCCCTGGATACACAGAAACAGTAGCACCTATGCAGGAGATGTTAAAGAAGGCAAATCGATGGTCATGGAATGAGGAGTGCGACAGGTCTTGTAGAGCAACGAAAGATTTATTGGAAAACTGTGTGAAGCTTGGATATCCGGACTTTGAGAAGCGATTTATTATTCAAGCAGATGCTTCATTGATTGGAATCGGTGCTATGCTGTACCAAGAGGACACTGAAGAACCCAAGAAGAGATCGTATTTGGCATTTACGCGTCGTAAATTGAGGAAGCATGAGAGGAACTACACCGTGACGGAGCTTGAGCTACTAGCAATTTTATATTCTCTTCAACAGTGGCGTAAGATGATTTACGGCTATTCCATTATTGTCAGAACCGACCACCATGCACTGACATTTTTATTCAAGACGACGATGGCAAGTGAGAGAGTTACGCGCTGGTCCATCTACATACAGCAGTTTGACATTACAATAGAGCATTGCCCTGGAAGGATGAACGTCATACCAGATGTCTTGAGCAGGAATCCTGAAGACGAGAACGAAGTAACAGCGGAAGTTCACACTATAACACTAACACCTAAGGCTCGTGAGTTTTTGGAGAAATTAAAGGAAATTCGGAAGGAGCAAGAAGCAGACCCATGGATGATGATGATGATCAAGTTCTATAGGAAGGAATTACAACCAGATTCACCTGAATACCGAGAGGCCCGTGCTAAAGAAGCGAGATTTCACTACTTAAATAACCTGTTGCATAAGTACGTGGATGAGCATCATACCAAACTGCGAATCCTCGTTCAGGCATCACTACAGAGAGGATTGACGTGGCATGTCCACGAGAGCCTAGCACATATCGGCACGGATAAGACTGAAGCTACGATAGGGGAGACTTTTACTTGGCCTAAGATGCGATTCACCATTGTGGAAGTGATAAGAACTTGTGACGCATGCCAGCGCACTAAACCGAACAACTTCATTATGAAACAACCTCCAAGACCACTATTACCTCAAAAACCATGCGAAATGCTCGCTATTGACTGTTTTGGCCCTCTAGTCAAAGGAAAGCGTGGATGCCGACACCTTCTGGTGTGTGTCGATGTATTTTCAAAGATGGTAGTGTTGTGTTCAATCCAGAAGACGACATCAAAACAAGTCCTCAGTCGAATTCAGAACAAAGTTATTCCGATGCTTGGGAAGCCGGAATCTATTTTATCAGACCATGGTACTTACTTCACGAGCAATGTTTTTAGGCAAGGTCTGGAGAGCCTAGGAATAAAACACATATTTTCAAGCATTCGCCATCCTTGTGGGAATCCGAGCGAGAGAACGATTCGCTGTGTTGCAAAATACTATAGAGTAATGATTCCTAACGATCATAATAAAAGGGTTGACAAAGTAGGAGATATTGAGATGTGCATGAACACCACTAAGCACGAGTCGACGGGTCAAGTCGCACTAATTGTACACCACAACAGGTTGCCAGAGAGGTCTTGGGACAAGATTATTCCATGTCCAAGGGATCCACTATTAGCGCATGAGTTGCGAATCCAGCGAACGAGGGAGCACATGAGGAACCAAGCGGACCGAAAACTCAGAAGATACAGAGGAAAGAAGTTTCACCGGGAACTACAAGAACAAGAGTTAGTGCTGGTTCGCAGACCACCGATATCTGACCCCAAAAACAAAGTCTTTGCCAAATTCTGTGCAAAATTTATTGGCCCGTTCCGTGTCATTAAGAATCTGGGTAACAATGCTTACAGGCTTGAAGAAGTGAGCACTGGTGCTAAATCTGTTTTTAATAGCGCCAACTTAAAACCGTATTACAGAAGGGAACCATTTGATGAATAAGCAAGATGATGTGTGCAAAATCATATTGCAAAATTTTATTTTGAGAGCCAACACTCAAATGTACGTGGACGTAGAGCGCCGGAGAGAGAGCGCTTTGTTTGTAAACAACGAGCAGCTGAGACGACAGGAGTGGCAATCATGAGAGGAGAAGGGGAGGTCTAGCGAAGAAGTATGAATGACATTCCGACGAGGGGGCGCCCACACTAATTGGGTCAGTGGACTGTTCACTCGAGCAGCTGAGCGAGGTACTAAAGAGATGTTGTTGTTACTACTGTGGATATTGTTTTTGAAATCCAAATCAATTACTTGCTTCGAATTTCAAAACCTTGCTGAGGATAAATGAACCCTTATTGATCTACGATAAATAAGCATTCATAAGTTATTATTATTATTACTGCAGCCCAAACAGTACTTGAGGAAGTTGACGAGAATAAAGGCAAGGTAGCGTGTCGCAATTATTGCCACATAAGGAGAGCTTGTAGCTATTCTTGAAGAACGGCCTGGTAAACTTGAGTTCAAGGCCAAATTGTGTAACAACTTACACCAGAATTGGAAACATAAAGGAATGGTCACGAGTTACTTACAACCGACCTACGATTGAATCAACCAATCGGGAGAGACCACGCCAATATCACGCGATGGAAGGCGTCAGTGGTAAAAAGCGCGCGGAATTGATTATCTAAAGAACCGCCGATCGGAATTATCTCCGCACGAGTGCGATGAGACGTTTGATTTATTTGATGAAGATTGATACTAGTCCCATCTGTGTGAGATGAAAACTCTGGAAATTTTTTCTAAATCCACCCCACTCTTCCGTACCCTGTCAGTTTCTAATAAATTGGTCGACGTGACGCTGTTCGATGTCTTTCTGTTCGTGAGCTCTGTGAGCTAACTTCACGCCCGTTTGCATAACGATTTTAACGCTCTGATATATTTGAAGTTATTTTATTTGTTAGCTCTGATGAGCTAAACTCAGGCTAGTTTGTGCAGCAAATTTTTAACGCTCTTAATTACTTGAAGTCAATTACTTTGTGAGCTTTGTGAGCTAAATTCACGCCAGCGTGCGTGGTGATTGAAAACTTGTAATATTATCTGAAAGACAACTATTACAGCTCTTAGGGGCAAGACTTGTAACATTCTAATTAGCGGTCACCCGAGCGAAGGTCATGCAGAGCAGAGTAGTAGATTACCGAGCGAGATAGCGACTGTAAGTCAGTCAGACTTTAAAACGTGTTTGTCGAGCCAGTGGCGTTGGACTCGAAGTGTGTATTTCATGTATATTTTTAAGTGTATTTTTCATGTGTGTATTGCGCGTGTGTGAGCGATATTTAGGGAAAGTCTTCGTAATTAATCGCATAGGACTAATTGTGGGCGAATTTAGTAACCCACAAGCGATTATAGCCAGGTCGAATAATAATCATTGAACTTTTCTTCCAAGGAGACTACATCAAGAAGTCCAACGTGTGGTCAGGAGTTGGGATGACGTCCGGCACTTCAACGAAGACGAATATGGAGTGCTAACTTTTCCATAGGGGAAATGGGCTGAGATGGATGTCATAATGTTCTGCAAGCTGAGACGGTGACGTACAACAATTGATTATTCAATTATGTAGTTAGATTGGCGTGGGAACTTTTGTAAATAGTTAATATTTGTCTTTTCTTGTTTTAGAGTGTTTTTCTTTGTACCGGCACTAAATGTTTTAAATGTACGTTGGCACGTGGCCAAAGTGTTTGTTGTATATTTATTTTTCTTGGAGTCATATTTAATGTGCACGGCGCGTGTACGTGATGTTTATCCATGCAAATGCGAAGCCCGTTACATTCGATAAGTGGTGCTTTATTAAAGTTCATATTTGTGATAGGAATGGGAGGTAATTACTGTAAGACGTTTGCTGAACAGGTTATTATTCATATTAGGGTTGCCAAGTGCAACGATTTAAGATGTAATTGTAGAACACCTTCGTTCTAATTTGATAGATTTTCTTTTGAGTCCTTTTCAGGTTAATTAGTCACGGCGTGGAACGGTGGCGCCAGCAAGTGGAAAATATTTATGTCTTTTTATTTCAGGGTCTGTCAAACCCATACGTGTGATTCTGTGTGTGTTACTGTGTCAGGTGTGTGTTGATTCTACGTGAAGAGGGGTAGAGGTCCTACCGCCCTCGTATGTTGTTGTTGTTGTTGTATTTTGATGGAAAGGCAGGGTGCTCTAGGGAGACCGCTGTTCCTTGTCCATAATGTTTTCTTGGATTTCCTAGAGGAAATGCCGGGATAGTTTGTTCTGACACACACGTATTATTGTGCTTTGGGGCACGCTTCTTCGATACACGCGTGGGTTGACAGATATGCAGATTTCCACAAATCGCCCGTCTCGCCTGGTGACTTATTTTTGATAGGCAGTCCTGTTGTTCCGACTGGCCCCTTTAAGCTTTCAAGTAGCAA
This sequence comes from Meconema thalassinum, assembly GCA_946902985.2. Taxonomy (NCBI): domain Eukaryota; kingdom Metazoa; phylum Arthropoda; class Insecta; order Orthoptera; family Tettigoniidae; genus Meconema; species Meconema thalassinum. Next base: position 1,161,072,070 of record OX336389.2, on the reverse strand, counting down.
ACCTGTTCATTGTGATGGTTATTTTGGAACCATAATTAATTGGGAGTTCGCCATGTGTGTGACGGATTGTTGCATGTTGTATGGATAGATTATTGTGTTAATAATGTAAATGTTGGCTTTGAGCCTAGTATCTTGTTTATGACTCAATTCATGTAATTTTGGATGTCACACCCGTGTGGTGTAGAGGTAGTGTACTTGTAAATTTGACGGCGGTCATATGAGTATTTCTTTTATTGGTCACGTGTTAGCTTACTTGTGTTGATTTGTGTGAGAAGTCCTAAGTTTTTAGGCAGTAATGTTTTGGCTACGGCAGTTTGATTCCAATTTCACACGGAAATTATTGTGTTGTATATTTTCAGTATAGGAAGTGTCGGTTTAGTTTTAAGTGTTGTATAGTTGTTCCCCGCGTCTGTCTAGCTCTAAGCAATGTGGATTCGTTGTCTGAATGTTTATACTGGATGATGATGAATCATGCATTCGATTGTACACATCGTGAAGCATGCAGAACGACACGCGCGCATACATTGTCACTTTTGTTGATTTTCTTAGGGACACTTTGTCCGTGTATTTAATCTCTCCAGAGATTTGGCCTAGTTTTGGCATATTTTATATTATTAAGTGGGAGTCACTATGGGAGTTTGTTTTGTTAATTCTTTTGTATAGTTAGGTGATTTGTTATTAAATTCATTTGTTTTAACCCTGGCTTCACTTTTTCCTGCATGTTATTTTGTTATATGTTACCCTGCATGTTAATGAAGCGCTTTAACAACAACTTACGATATGGACGGTTACACCCCCCGAAACTGAGTCTCATATGCTTCTTTGCAAGGGTTCAATTGTTACGGACTATTGAAGAAATGAACACAAAACCAGAAAAAAACTAAGGGATGCCATGTTTCACTCGGCAATTGGGATTAGTTTGTGCTGACTGACTGAAAGTTACAATAATAATAAGCTCTTTTTTGTTATTTTTTAATTTTTTTGATTATTCTATATGAATAATGGGTCGTCTGAATTGTGAGGGAGCAACATTTCGTCTGTTGGGTGTGGGGTAATGTGGTCAATGATGAGTTTTTTACGTTGGCTATAAAGCCTGGATCATCTGAATGTCAGGTACTTTAGTTGTAAAATTGCCCTTAGTTTGACGAGAGGTATATTTATGGGATGATTATTTCTTTTCCTGTGAATTCCAAATGTTCTTTGTTCCTTTCATGCCTAAGAAAAATTCTTGTATTGCGTCCTTACAAATTGTATGCATGTCGGGTTCGTGCGTTCCGTACAGTTTTGGCTGATCCCACCACCTGAGTCAATTCTTACGAACAGCTTCATCTCGCGTGTTTATTTATAACTTAGCATTTCTCTCTACGAGTACATTCCTGCCATTGCTTCCATCTATTTGTCCCAGCAATCATTCGTGCTACCCACTTATCAGTTACCTCTAACCTACAATCAGATATCCTGAATCTACCCAGTTCTCACTTTCATACAGAAAGGTCAGTCTGAATATTGGGCGATGCAGAGAGAGTATCGTCAATTCACTATCTTCTTTCTTGCAGATTACTGTAGATTGCAACCTTGAACTTACTACCGCTCGATTCCAAGCTCTGTGAACATATGGGGTGAGGTGACGTGGGAGGCGGTGGGAGTAGCCCACCTTGTTACCTGGAGTTCCTGTCTCCTCCAATATTGCTAACATAGGGCCGTTGCCTTCTCTGTGCGGTGTTGCAAATGAGCGAGTGAGTGTCCAACCAATGTATTTGGTTCTGTTACTACGCACGGACCGGGAACCACCCACGTCTCTCCTCATCGTCCGCAAACCACATTCCTCTCAGGTTCACAGAGCTTGGGCTCGAGCAGTTCATTGGCGTTTATGCTAGACTCACAAGAATGTGGTTGGCGAGGGTTGGGAGGGGGGAACTCCTCTTACTGCAGGTGAGGGTGTGCGTGCCAAAGTTGCTGTCAGAGGTAGCTGACCCATTAATTAGGCTTGCCAACTTAGGAACTGAAAACTAAAGCAACTGAGTAATACTAGACTAAACTTAAACTATTATTTCGTTACAAACACGAAAATAATAATTAGGAAACGAATAATAGTTAGTACTGAAACAGCGCACACTATCTACTGTCAGCTATAGGTATATGAAGTTCTCGTAACTAGCAGTTTCTCTCTTGAGGTAGGTCACATAATCTTAATCCTGCAAGTCCCCCAGGGGCCCACAGCTAGTGGGACGTGGATTGGCGACCAAAGGACCCCAGCTGAGTTCGGCATTGCTTCCACGTACTTTGTGCCGGACTCCTCTCGGTCATCTTTCCTATCGTTCACCCTTGGTCAACTCTTGTTCTCTTCCAACCTCGACGGTATTAGGGTGTCTGAGGCCTAGGGAGTCTCTTCCTTTCCCGCCGTAATTGGCCCTTATCTCATCTTTTCTGATACCCTCCTTCTGCAAGGGGTCAGCCTTCTTTCTCTTTTCATGTTATCTCCTGCCTTCTGCTCAAGGTCCTCAAGGAGGCTGGGTGTATGTAGCCCCACCACTTCTGGTGCACCCTGGATATTGCTACACCCTCAGGGACTCACGGCTGGTGAGTTCGGGAGTTGGCGCCCCCGAGGGATTCCTGAGCTGGGTCCGGTTTTCCCCCTTTTATCCATTACCTCTGGGGCGGACCCTCTCCTCTTTCACATTCCTATCTGCCTTTCATGGCTCACCTTCCTTCCAAGTCCCTCAATCCGCATTCTTCGAGGGTTGATTGCATTTCTTTTCCTCCTGTCCTTTATTTGCCTTATCCTTTGTTTACCATTTCTTCTTCTAGTCTGTAAGTTTGTAGTTAGTATTAGTTATAGTTCTCATTCTCATCTCATCTTTCACTATCACCCAAACTATTAGGGGCCAATAACCTAGATGTTAGGCCCCTTAAAACAACAATTATCATCATCATCTTAATCCTGCAACTTCCGGTTTCTTGATGAAATTATCATTGTGTGAACTCCAGGAATTACTCACGAAAAATCGGCTAATCGCAGTATTTAGAATAGCCAGCCTTGTGGAATGCAGTTGAATTGTGTTATGACGACATCGGCTTAAGTGAATAGCCTACTCGGCAATAACGTCCATGTTTCCGCCCTTCAGACGTATAGAAACGTGTCTCAGTCGTGCTTGTTAAGACAAACATTTACGCGTGTACCTCGCATATAACGTCATTTCCAGTTTCCGTTGCTCTAAGATTTTCTGATGAACCAACGTACAAGGATATCTCTTGTTGAAATGTGGCAACGTGGCAAATTCATTTCCCTTCCCTTCTGTCTTTACTGCATCTTGTTTCCTCCTGTGAACATAACCTGCACGGTGCCAGGCCTGTTACAAGGCAATCCAGGCAATCTGTGGAGTGCCAGCGTGAGTACACGTAGTCTGCGCACACGAGAGACTCGGATGACTGGTCCAAAGAGGTGCGATGCTCCTGAATTTTTAGCGCAGGAGGGTGGTGCGACCTTGACTTCAACCAACTCGCGCAATGGCTGGGCTGCTAAAATCCGCCCATCGTATTCTCTTTTCACTTCCTCCGTGTGGCGTCATGCACAAACCTACTTCACAGATTCCGTGGATGAGGTATATATTTCCCTATTGTAACCCTTATGCCTGCCCCAGAGTATACTACGAATACGTAGTGAAGTCATTTTCCATAGCATGGCAAAACATGGCTTCTTGGCAGGTGCATATAATTAGGACTAGCTGACCACCACAATTTCATGACATTATTCTGCTTGGCAAGGCGAAGAGATGGAATTGAGAACGCAACAGGTCGCACGAAGGCGAATTGCTCACGCTTAATATTTTCTGCACCTGCTAATTTGCTTTTGCAGTAAATGCTCTGACAAAATTACGTAATGTACCCTGTTTGACTACCTTCCAACTGTTATTAATAAAATAAGTGTGTAAAATTAATGTCTCAACGTAAAAAAAAGTACATATATTTTTATTTATTTATTTATTTAGGTACTGTTACAGTTAAACTTATTGCAAATTCACATGTAATCCGGGAGTTTTCACTGCGCGTAAGCAAACTGACTCAACGTGTGCATTTTAAAAGAAAGATTTGTTCAGAATTGAAGTAAATAATGTAAACCTGTAAGAAACAATGAATTTCACTTGAATCAAACTAGCCTATCTTGGAAATGCAGAATGTTGCAAATATGTGTTACATGAGAAGTCGCACGAAGGCAAGTTGCCATGGCAGTCATAAACCATTCGGGAACGGGACAGACGAGACTCTGACAATCGTCAAGGTCAAAAGCGAGAGAGTGCTGGTAGAGATTAAACGGGTGCCCAAAACTCGACCGCAAATAACAACATTAAGAACATTGAAAATGCGCGCCAAACTGCCACGGGCGTGACCTCTGGCGTGTTAAGAGAAAGTATGCTAATTCGTCTTCACTATATCCTTCCAATGTAATGGCGAATATAATGCAATTTTTATTTGTGACTAATGTTACCCATACAATGAACACGATTAAGGGAAGATTATGTTTCAGAAATAAATGTCTTATTTTCGCTAGTGCTTCGTTCACTATTTCCACTAAAAGTCTTTTGAAGTTCTACCACCTTGTGATGTAGCAGCTAGCAATCATGGCTGTCACCCCAGAGGTCCGGGTTTGATTCCCGGCTCTGCCAATAAATTTAATCCTGTTCTGAGCGCTGTACACTCAGCCTCGTGTGGTAGAACTGAGAACTGGTGGTTTCGATCCCCATCTCAGGCAACCTGGAAGTAGTTTCCCTTGGTTTCTCACTTCTACTTCAGGCGAATTATGGTACGGTTCGTCACTTAAGGCCTCGGCCATTTCCTTCCCAAGCCTCACCTAAATTACAAATACACACACTACTACAGACACCACATAACAAAGATTATCAGAGAAATTCTACACACTCCCATGTACACGGGGCTGAACGGCCACGATGTACATGCACCTCAAATTAAACAACAACAACAACAACAACAACAACATGTTTTGTAGCTCAACACTTATGCACTATGGGTAACTCACAAACAGCAAACTCCTCTCTAGGTCACCAATGCGCACCACCAATACTCACCTGGAACAAATACAAAAACGTACATTAACATAATTCACCCTCAAAAAATGTTCTTAATCGGAATACTATGAAACAAACTTTAGTACCATTTATGACTCGTCAGATTCAATGGAGATTACTAAATTTTCTGACTTGCATATTTATGCTAAAGCACTTTCGTATTTCAGTTTCACCACTGACTAACAGGCACATTCACACAAAGTCATGAGTGTATGGTAAATACGATAATTCATAGTTTTAGATCATTACAGTCAATTTCAGGTACGAAAGCCAATCTTACTTCAAAGTATGCATTCTCAGCCAACCATCCGTACGACAAGGTTACTGTACAATGCCATACAAAATGGAACATCTGTTGCAATTATTTCTCAGTAAAGAAAGTTATAATTTCTACGAGAACTCTTGAACTGCATTATAAAATCGGGTCCTGGAGAACCATCTGGTTATAGGCTACTTGTGGTCATCATTCAGAACTTCGAGGTAAGTCAAGAAATAATGAAGGAAATACTACTTTACAACACTCATGTTAAGAGTACTTTTATAAAAATGTAACTTTCAAATTATTTTTCAAAATGTGTATTTTATAATAATAATTATGTTATTGGTTTTACGTCCCTTTTAACTACTTTGGCTTTTAGATACGCTGGCATGCCGGAATTTTGCCTCAAACGGCTCCCTCGCATATGCGCACCCTAAACTGCCACTTAACAGCCCCAGGATTCAATCCTGCAAACTTGGTCACAGCAGGCGCCACGCAGCCAGTCATGTGTATTTTAGTAAATTACATTAGCTGAGAATTTTTCAATGGCCACAAGGATCTTGAATTCTGGAGAAATAATTGAAACTGTCATAAAATGCACAAGACATGTTCCTGGAAGCTTGAGTAACAAAAGTGGGAGTTTTAAATGCTGATAGTTCTTTGCATTTAGCCCATATCTATGTGGGAAAATTCTGTAAAACTTTACTTAAGGTATGTAGGCTATATTCGTCTGAAATGGCATTTTTGGCCAAAAATTCAATTTCCATTTTTACATTGTAAATGGAAGCCTTATTTTTATGCTTCAAGTTCACATACGCTTGATGTCGATATTCCACCTGTAAGTAGTTTAAATTTATTTTAAGTGTGCCTGTGTGCACATGTCTAGGGGGCGTGGCTCCACAATCTTATTGCATCTAAATATCCCGGAATATCAAATGTGGTAAGAACGTCATGGAAATTATATTGATTAGCTATGTGCAAGTGTAGGATCCAGGTTCGCCACTCCCGAATAATTACTGTTTTTAATATGTGTATGTTAGTTTATTTGGTCATAACGAAAATGTGTAACTTCATTTACGTAATTCTTAGAATAAACATCTTTAACATGTTATGCCTTTTAAATCAACAAATTCAGCATCAAAAATTGACATAGGAATATTATTGATACATCAAATTAAAATTATTGAATGTAGGAAAGCTGTGGACTAAGGATTCTAGAACTCTTTGAAAACTTAAGCCACATTGCTTATTTTAAGCAAAGATGAAATTGCATTATTATAATGAAAAATAACTCCTACACTCTGTCTGTTGCAGATAGCAGTACGATTCTAGTTCAAAACACTATATGCATTAAAGAGAAGAACCCTGTAAAATAAATTTCTTGATTGAGTGCTATTTAGTAATTTTAGGGCATTTCGAAAGAATGTCATTTCATTATTCTGTTTTTCAAAAATTCAGAGAACTGAAAACGGGAAAGAAAGTCTCTGATACAAAATATGATGGTTGGGTTTCATGTGTGATGTGGTAAAAGTCTCAGAAGAATCGGTTCAGAGACGTATATTTTTTTCCTAAACGTAGCCTATATACATAACTTAAACGCACAAACTAGACATCTCCATAATAAAAGCCAATCACAATATTTGTATTATGTTCGAGGATAAACATGACAATTTTACGTTAGGATAATGAGAATTGGAATTAATCACGTATTTATTAAAATTATGTTATACAATATTTAAGCATTATCCCCATGATGCAAGAGACTAGCCTGCTATGGCACGTACATAAACTGGTATTGTTTTGACGTTATATTTATTCATGATATCAGTGCGGTGAGTGGAAATGCTGGCTGGATAAACATCAATTATGTATTCCGTTCCATGTGGTGCTTATTGATTATTATTATATAATTATAATAAACTCTGTAATGTCCAATAACGGCCCTGAATTGACACTGCAACATGTAGCGCCAATACTAATGACATTGTTAGACTTGCTGGGAGTGTCTGCTATGAATATTCATGTAAGGCGTAAATCAGCCTCACTCATTTCCGTGACATCCCTTGAGGATACACACAACTAATTGAAGTGTGCATTAACCCTCAGCCCATAATACAGCTTCAAAATTATCTTCGTGCCATAATTAGTGGAACAAAGAGAAGAAATGAAAGATAAATCCACTTAAGTGAGCTATTTCCCGAAGGGAGAATGAAACAATGCACTGCTGCATTTCGATTTCTCGAATTCCAAGTTTGAATTTTAATTCGTCGTTGTTCCATTTTGAGTCTTACGATATCTTTGTCATCAGCTGCATGAGGTTCGTAGTATGTGGAGTTTGTCTGATATTGGCCTACTGTGATATAATGGAGTATGATGTATTAATGTTGTCGCTGTTGATTCATATAGGAGTTTCTGTGACATCGTGGTCGTGTAAACCAGTGTACTTGGGTGTAGTGTGAGGAATTTGTATCATAACCTGTGTTGTAGTGGTAGCTGTATTAGTTGTTGTAGCTTATTTTATGGGCTTTGCGATATCGTGGTCATGTAGCCCCGTGTACGTGGGTGAGAGTAGAATGTGTCTGATAACTAGTGTCACTGTGACGTCTGTACTGGAGGTTGTATTAATGTGTGTGTTTGTAAATGAGACTGGAATTGGGGAAGGAGGTCACCGTGGCCTTAACTTAGGTAACATCCCAACATTTATCTGGAGCAGAAGTGTTAATCAAATAATACTAAATACTAAATCTAGTAAAGGACCGGGATTACAGCAGCTGTAATTTTTGAGCACTAACAAAAGTACAGTCTGGCCTAGACCACCCTGTGGTCGCTCCGGAGGTCCGGGATAGATTCCCGGCCCTCCCAATATTTTATAATTCTGGTCTGAGTGCTGGATTGGGAAACACTCAGCCCCGTGAAGCAAAACTGTGAAGAGGAGTGTCCGATTCCCATCTCAGCCATCTTGCGTGTAGTTTTCCGTAGTTTCCCACTTGTGCTCTACGCAAATGCCATGAAGGGTTCTAACTTAATGCCACGGCCGCCCACTTTTCAATCCTCACCTGAATTACAAATACACATCACAAGAATACAGGTTATCATAAAAATTCCGCACGCAGCCAAGTACATGGGGATACATGACCACGATGTCGCAAAGCCCCTAAATCTATCAAAAACAACCAACATATAGCCTAAACCTATACAGAGTGTAATATCCGGCAGCCGGTATCTGCTATGTACCTTGTGTTTTTCAACGTATTTTCAATGGAAGTGTTTTATTCTGTAGGTAGAGTGATACCAACTAAACACTGTTTATTGGATACGTCTGGCCTCCGTAGGGAATAGGCCTACACAAAAAACGTCAGTATATAAACAATAGCCTTTGTTCTTGTTGGTCGGTCACCGTTGAACAAGTGCTTTAATTGATATCAAAATTGCTTTCGAAATTTTACTAAAATTCGTAGTTTTTAAAACTGTCAAATATAAAGAATGTTTTTCTATTAAAGCGGACGTAAAAAGACGTATGTGAAGAAGAATGTTTACTATGGTGGACTTGAACAACATATTCCGAAAACAGATTCAAAATATTTTCTGAATCTTCAGGAAAAGAACACCTGGTAATTCTCAAGTGGTACACCTAGTAAGCAGTTTCTCTTCTCAGAGATACAATTACAATCGAATATGCATATATTTTCACACAAAGATCTTTCCATTGCATAACACGTTGTATTGTCTTCCTTCAAATGAGCACAGTATGTATGAATCTATGGAGGCAAGCTCTATTCCTAAACAGAATACTAGCAGCAAAGAATTGACAAACACACAATGGAATTTAGTGATATTGCTGCTCGGACTAACCCAATCCATTAGAATTCGGGACTATTTACTTTCTCTGGTTGTTGCTATTTCATTTGCAGTTATACCGAGCATTGTAATAACATAGCATGTTTCTCTACAGATCATGATATTGCCCCTAGGAGACAACGAAGTGGAGTTGAGTTCACAAACGTGCCTTGAATGGCCGGAAGGGCTGCCAATCATTCTCGCAGAAGGCAGCATGAGCAGTTTGAGCAGTGCTCTCCTTGCAGCGCTCTGAATAGGACTAATTTAAGATCACAATCTAGTCAAAAGCCATCGACTCAGCAGCAGATTATTGGATTGTTGTTACTGGGAGTCAGACATTGCTGCCCAAAATTACAAGCGTCATCGCTTGAACACAAATGATGTGGGAACTAATACAAATGTAACATGACAACGTCGTCCAACACAATAGAATATCTCTTCCTTACTGTGTATGTTAAATGAATTGGTGAATTGTTTCGGTAAAATAATGCTAGAGACAATAATATACACATTAATTCGACCAAAGAGATTCCTACTCTATTAATCCTTGATAATCGTACATACTCTGCACTAAATAAAACTGGCACGGTACCTTCCCATGTCTCAATACTAAAATTAAAAAGTTGCTTATAGAACGATTACAATTGTTCTTGTCGGGAATCAAACACGGACCCCAGCGGCGACAACTAACTCCACACACCACGAGGAGATTCTATTACAATTTGAACTAGCAGCTGACAAATACATTTATCATGTATAATTCCATTCTTCTGACTGTTAGCTACATGCAAACTGAATCAGAAATTTCAAGGAAAGCATCAATTTTCGAACTCCAGGTAGGCTATTTCAGTTAAGTATTCTAAACTTTATTTATGTTCTAGGTAATAGGTTTCATCTTTTTAGGTGATAAAGAACGTCAAATATCGAAAATAAGTCTAAATAACTTCTATACAGGTAAACAGCCCAGAAATGCTCTTTACAGCTGAGCCCTTTTCATGGCAACGCAAATATACGATAGATAAGCATAATTAACATGGGAACATAACATTTATCCCAAGCCGGCTCGATAAACTAGGGCACCTGGTGATTGTTGGCATGCTCTTCTTCTCCTTCATTACGTTCTACGGTATGCAACATGTTATGACATTTTATTTGGTATTTTAGTGGGCCAAGTGCCTGATTTGAAAAAAGGGAAAAATGAATTGACATTTATTTGGTCTCCATTTTTATGTTATTTGACAACCACATCTGGAACATTCACGCACATGTGAGTGACTGAACATAAATAGTGTTACGGCTGTGAGTTTGTTTCATCGCTCGCCGCATGAGTCACAACTGCCCCACGGCTGGGCTGTGCTCTGCCTCAGTGTATTGCGTGCGCCTTATGCAACAGGTCTACTAGGACAAAGGGATGGTCCAGAATATTCGTGACCCAGCCAGCGATGGAAACCTTGAGAAGCCGCGAACCCTGGATGGGTCTAGAAGCATTTATTGAGTCACCGGCCTGCTATAACCGTAATCCAGTTAACAAAAGTGTCACTAGGGGGGTGGCACGTAACAATAGTGTAGGCCTACGTCCTGGTTTCCTACGTAGTTCTCAACAAACTTGTAAATGAGATTGAAAATAGTAACATGAAAATAAAAATCCACAGCCTGCTTCCAGTCGACCAACCGGGTCAGGGATGGAATAAATGAAGCCCTCATCTAGCGGCGAGGATATGAACTGTGCTGGCTGCCGAAGCCTGTCACACTCCTCTGAGGCAATGAGTAAATGAATCACAGATGAAATGAAATGATAGTGGAGAGTGTTGCTGGAATGAAATGTTGTCAGGGAAAACCGGAGTACCCGGAGAAAAACCTGTCTGCCTCCGTTTTGTCCAGTACAGATCTCACATGGAGTGACCAGGATTTTAATCACGAACCCAGCGGCGAGAGAACGGCGTGTGCCACCTAAGCCACGGAGGCTTATTGAAAATAGTAACATATCAGGCAAAATATCATCAGATTTTTTCAGTTGAGCTTATAGGCCTACTTAATTTTATATTTGCTAGATTTTCAATCTCTGAAGATACATAGGCTACCCAGGCAGGCCTACATACTGAAATTCAAATCCCAGCTCAGCCAAGAAATGTGTACTTTTAACAATTTTTTCGAACGCGGTAACGGAATGAATTTGAGTTTCATTCTCACCTGACCCAATCTAGTTTTCCCGTTTCTATCTTGGATTGTACGGAACGCAAAGTCACCTATTTCACATACCCACAACTACATGCATATATGCCAAGAGATATAATAGTCATCAAACAAATTCCACATATACAGTACATACATGAGTAGAGTTCATTATTAGCACGATTTAACTTACTAAGGCCGGTATTACACTATCAAAGACATTTGTTAAAAATCTTTGATAAAATACCTTTTATAAAAGATATGACAGTGTAATGGAGAAATCTTTTATAAAAGGTGGTTTTATAAAATTTCTTTTATAAAACGTATCTTTGATAAAAGATTCAAACCAAAATGGCGGATCATAACAGTTGGAATATTACCACAGCAAAGATGCTCATATCAGAGTGCGAAATGCATGAAATGTTACATAATATGGTATACAATGTAAAATATAAACAACAGATAGAAACTGTAGGGAAAAATAGCCAAGGATATATGCTTTGCAGATAAAGGACGCGCATTTCAGGATATAAAGAGGAATTAGTCAGCATAGTTAGCTGCCGTCCCGGAGGTCCTGGGTTCGATTCCCGGCTCTGCCACGAAATTTGAAAAGTGGTATGAGGACTGGAACGGGGTCTACTCAGCCTCGGGTGGCCCAAATGAGTAGAGGGGGTTCGATTCCCACCTCAGCCATCCTCGAAGTGGTTTTCCGTGGTTTCCCACTTCGTCTTCGGGTAAATGCCGGGATGGTTCCTACGCTAAGGCCACGTCCGCCTCCTTCCCACTTCCTTGCCTAACCGTCCCACTCTTCCCATCCCTTCATCAGGCCCCCTGTTCGCTTTGCAGGTGAGGCCGCCTGGAGTAGTGCTGGTCACACACCCCAGTTGTATCCCTGACTCAGAGTCTCAAGCTCCAGGACAATGCCCTCAGTGGTGGTAGAGGTGGGATCCCTCGCTTAGTCCGTGGGAAAAGCTAACCCTGGAGGGTAAAACGATAGCGAAAAAAAAAAAAGAGGAATTAAATAATTAAATAGGCTGAACTAAGCCGTGATTAATAGTGTATTTTATGTTATAATATTTGTATTATAATTCTTCAATTTCACTTAAGGTATTATAAACGAGTGTAAATAAGCACTTTATCCTTACCGGTAGGTAATGCATCTAACCAATCGTAACGAAGCAGTGTCTTATTGGCGGAATGAGTAGAGAGCTAGACTTCGGTCCGTGAAGTCCTGGGATCGATTGCCACCTAATGTGTATTTCTTTTACTTCGTATATTTCAATTTTCTTTTCTCGGGCAGTGGTTGTTTCAAACGCCACCGTCATGTATTCCATCATAATTATTAACAATGAAATATTAATGTAATTTTTCATGTGCTCGTACTGCAGCTCGTTCACCAAGATTTAACTCGTAATACACTTTAACGTAATGACCCATGGTTTAACCCATAGACGTTCACTTTATCTTTCCGTCTCTTTTATATACTGGTATTGCCACCACAGAATTTCAACTACCGTAATACAGTAAAGTGAACAATGAACTGGGCTTCATCCATTTTGGTGAACTATGATAAAATATTTGATGTAGTGTAATGGTGTGATTATTGCTTCGTATAACTTTTATAAAAGTTCAGTTTTATAAAATATTTCATCACATTTCTTTAACAATTTTTTTGATAGTGTAATACCGGCCTTATACAAAGAATTGTTCAAAAATAACCATTACGTTAGAGGGATACATGCCACACCGTGCTACGTTCATTCAGGTAATATCTACCCCTTACCGTAGTCATGCGCGTTATACCACGTAATTCAGATGATAGAATATTAGAATTTCATTTCTGCCAGCGACCATCCTAATTGTGCCTTTCACCCATTTTATTGCATTCCGACTCAACTCCGTCCAAGTAATCTGCGAAATGCCACTGTGAAAACACGTAGTCTGCGCATAAGAGTGACTCAGCTGACTGGCCAATGGGCACGATGCTACTGAATTATATGCGCAGGTGGGAGGCGCGACCTTGGCTTCAACCAAACCTCGCAACGTCTGGGCTGCCAAGCTCCACCCATAGCATTCTCTTTTCACTTCCTCTGTGTTACGTCATGCGCAAACCTACTTCATAGATTCCATGGGTGAGGTATAGGGTCAGAGGACTGGAAGGACTTGTACCTTGACACAGAGCCACGGTGCCAGGCTCATGGGACTGGGTAGGTGAATGGCAGGTCTCAAAACCATGGTGCCAGACTCACAGGACTGGGAAGACAAATGTCGGCCTCAGAGCCCCGGTTCTTGACTTACAGGACTGGGAAAACGAATGCCAGGTCTCAGAGCTCCACTGCTAGACTTACAGGACTGGGAAGGCGAATGTCGGTCTCAGAGCCCCGCTGCTAGACTTACAGGACTGGGAAGATGAATCCCAGGTCTCAGAGCTCCGCTGCTAGACATACAGGACTGGGAAGACGAATACCAGGTCTCAGAGCACCGATGCTAAACATACAGGACTGGAAAGACGTAGGGGTTCGAGCTTGACCTTCGGCCGCCGTCAAGTGGTTTCCATGGTTTCCTATTCGCCACGTCACGCAAATGGCGGGATGGTATATTCTAATAATCTACGGCCACTTCCCTACAATTTCTTGCCCAGTTTCAACCATCCTGTTTCATTTCATCTCCCAGTTACGTCTCTGATGAGGAAATCATTAGGAAGGACATCCGGTCATAAAAATGTCAACCAAATATAAACTTCATCTCACCACATATCCGATCGTGTGAAAATAGGAATACTTTGTAGTAGAAAGAGAACAGGTAATAATATTCCCATTTTAACACTTAACACTCTCATTGTATCGATATAAAGAACGTTTATATGGTCTAAGCTTCAGTTTGTAGAGACACAAGAGCTTCTGTAGCTCAGACACTTTGTATCCAAGCCCGTGTGGTCAATTTCCCTCCCGGCTCAGTCATTCCGCCGTTGCCTCGTCTATGTTACTTCACGCAAAGCGTAATTGAATAGGTGTAACACGTAAAGCCACATGATTCTCTGCTTGTAACTAATCAGTGATGACTGATTCACATTCAAAGCAGAATTTGTAATCAGTCCTGGATCGATATGCATTGCGGAGGGTTCACGTGCCTTCTTCTCTGATTGTTCCTAGACAATGAGGTCAGAGATGCGTTCAGTTTTTAAGGACAAGATTTATTTTTGAGAAATGTAGGGTTATTCCTCTATATAAAATGAAGTTTCTGTCTGTCGGTTTCTTTTCCAGTTTGTATACTTATACGTTCGTCCAGCATCAGCAACTAAATGCCCCAACAATCTTAAGGGGGGATGTAACCGATGAGGGGTCAAAATATCAAAATTTTGAAATAGGTGTTTTCTCTATGAATGGCCTCTTTTATGAAAAAATGAAATGAAAATCCACAGACTGCTTCCAGTCTCCGACCGGGTCAGGAATGGAATGAATGAAGCCCCCATCTAGTGGCGAGGATATGAACTGAGCCGGCTGCCGAGGCCTGACACACTCCTCTGGGGCAATGATTAAATGAATGACAGATGAAATGAAATGATAGTGGAGAGTGTTGCTGGAATGAAATTTTTGACAGGGAAAACCGGAGTACTCGGAGAAAAACCTGTCTGCCTCCGTTTTGTCCAGCACAGATCTCACATGGAGTGACCGGGATTTGAACCACGGACCCAGCGGTGAGAGGCCGGCGTGCTGCCGCCTAAGCCACGGAGGCTCGGCCTCATTTATACTTTGTGTAAAAATTTCAAGCTTATTACTGAACTGGAAGTATTTTAAAAATAAATTTATATCTGATGCTGCATGCCTATAGATAACGTTACTTAAATGTGAGTAAAGGAACTTAACTTATCCAACTTTCAAATGTTGTTTTCTCAACATCAATTTTTTCACCACATAGGTACCCTTTTTTTATTGAAACCCTATATGCTACATAACTGAAATTTTCAGGGATTGTATATTGAGTGAGTATACACATATTTATGTAGAATTATGCTTCCATTTAAACATTTGTAGAATTTGCATGCATTTACATTCATATTTTCACTGAGGTTTATATAATCCAAAATTCAAATGACCATAAAGAAAAAACTTTTCAAGGTATTTGGATAATTCTATATCAAGTTAAAGATAGTGACATATATTTCAACTAGTTAAAAGCTCTGGCCAGGAACCTTTACAGTTATGCTGTAAAGTGTGCCTAATAAGAGGATGTATCAAACTTTTTGCTGCGACTGTACTGGTGCCATTTTGGCCACCCAAGATAGCTGTTGATTGCCATGTAATAGATCAAACACCATTAGACATCTGTACAAAGTTTCAATGCTCTATGTTTCATATTGTGAACTCAGTGAACTATTAAAGCCAGCTGAACCGTTTTTATCAGGTTCATTATTTTTTGTCATATTATTATTATTATTATTATTATTATTATCATTTCCTTCATATCGCATTATTGTGACATACGTTTCTCTGTCTCACCTACTGTGTTCAAACTTTGTAATTCTGCGTAAATGTTTCACCAGATGGTGAAACTTTTCACCCCTGCTGACACAGTTTTACCATTGGTTGAAGCATAACTTGTTGCTAAGCTTTGCTTCTCCCATTGGCCCCCTTTATGTTCTGGAGAGCGGGTGTTCTACGACTTATTTTTCTCGAACGCGTTACTGCGTTCCTTTGAGAAGGTGGCTTCCTTCCATTTCTAACCGTCATGTCAAACGGTCACAGCCGTGTGTGTCGGGCTTTCGCCCGTGCCCAACGCAACTAAGCGTAAGTACGATTCGATCACTTGATTTATCTGGCATGCTATCATTTTTGAATTTCAGTTTATCCATTTTTTTAATTTATTTTTATGTCTCCTTTGATTCACTTACAATTTTCCTTCCTTATGATGATGTGAATTCGATCCATGAACCCAAGTCCCTTCGCCTTTGTTTACGTTAGTTTAGCGAAGCCTCTGTGTTTATTTGTCATCCCTACCTTTCATGTAATCGGTTTTATTTTTACTCAAATCTCTCAGGTCTGAAATATATGCTATTTTTCTGCGAGGCTTTCTAGCGCTCTGTATTACGTCACAAATTGATGTGCACTCTTTCGAGGCGTCTTTCATTTGATTGTCGTATCAGAGTTTTTTTTTGGGTCAAGGTATCATTGGAGTAACGGAGCCATGTCTCATTTCGCCTCCTATGTTGATCCTTCCCTCTGTTTTAGGAAAAGTGTGTGAGCGATGGTCTTGGTGTTAGTCACTGTCCATTCGCCATGCCTCAATTCCTTTGTTTCTTCGTATGTCGTTATATTTAGACATTACTACCTCTATGTAAGCCTATATTTTCCGACAAAGCATATTTCTTAGCTGATTGATTTTTCCTTTCATTTCCTGTCCCGGTAATGTCAATTAATTTAATGTAATGCTCATTTTCCTTTATTTTTATGTGTTAATTTTGTGTTGCTTCCTCTGGCTTCGTTATATTACGTAACTCCGTGTCATCCCTCACCCCCGTTTCCTACATACGCACTCCTCCCATCCCCACCACTTTCACCCCCTACCCCATGATTTCACAACATTATGAGCGTTTTAGTTCTGTTCTTGGCGCGGGGCATTCTAGTCCAGGTCATCCTCGTAAGTGGAGGTGTTCTCTTATTCGACCCGTCCATACTCTCTATCTTTTTTTTTGTATTTTAAATTTTGCTTATCGAGTCGCGCTTACGGTTTAGTTGCACATTGATTGTAAGTACATTTTAATTAATCTTGTTTCATCTTTGTTTGTGCTTAAGTTCATTTATACACTTTTCTCTTGATATTATTTTTGTGTACCCCTTTCTTGGGTACCATCTTTAGTCATTAGCCTAATTTTATTTGTTATTAAGTGATTTTAATACCTCTTCAAGTTTACCTTTCATTTTGTGTTTAGAATAATCCTTACTCTTATGCGCACCTGTTTTAGTTTGCTTTAAATACATTAGTAAGTAGTTCACTTTGGTTTCGTCCTCTTTCATTTGTAATTTTAAGTTCCCTCATCTCTCGTTCGATTTCGTCGGTCTTGGCTTCGTACTGTAACGCAGTCACGACCTACACGCTTCTGGGTTCTTCGATCAATTAGATAAATTTAATTCCGCTTTTGATTTGTTTTAAACAATTCATTCGTTTCCTTTTTTGGAAAGTATCTTTCTTTCGATCCGGAATCTTGGGCCCAGCACGCATCGAAAGAGACATCCTTTCCCCGCTCCTTAGCGATCCTGTTTAAGTTGTTATTTTCGCTTCCACTGTATTCCTCATGCCCCTGCTATTTTGTTTAACGTAAAAGCACAAGTCGGTGCAAATGGTATATCAGAGCATTGGTTACGCGTGAAATCGTCCCATTTAAATTACCAAACTTATATTATTTTTGCAATTATTACAATGTTGTCTTTCTGAGTTTAAGATACCTGTACTGAATTGTTCCCCCATCCCCGAAGAAAGTGTGGAGTGTGAAAGCATTTCTCGAGTGAACAAGACATCCACAGAATCTAGTTCCGAGGTGAAGAGTGCAACAAGTTAGTGAGTACTTCGCAACGCTGGAATAGGACACATTACGGTATTGTGACCTTTAATTTACTAAGTTAAAGTGTTTTACTTTTCTCCTTGTCTATTGTCATGTCTAAGTCAGAATTCCCACCCGTCAAAAAGGAGTTAGATTTTATGGGCTTTGAATCCTTAACAATGCCCGCGCCACTATTGCAAGATACGACACAGGATCTGCTAATGATAGACTCTCCCCTTTTAGATTGCTCCATCGCCCCTGTTGGTACTGTTAATAGTGCTCGCCACAACGAAAATGTTGCATCAGTAGTGAGTAGGTGGGGTTTGACTTTTTCCGGAAAAAACAATACCTCATCAGTTTTTTGTTTTATCCAACGTGTGGAGAAATTGTGTTATTGTCACGATATTAATCCCGACAGTATTGTACGTTGCTTACCTATTCTTTTGTCTGGAAAAGCGCTGATGTGGCATCGCACTTCTCCAAACTTTTATAAGTCATGGGACGAATTTGTTGGGTGCATTAAGGACCGTTTCACGCCACAAGATTTCGATTTCGCTCTCAAACAAGAAATATACTCCCGTACTCAGGCTCCTGGGGAGATGATCGACGATTATGTAACCTCAGTCCGTCTGTTAGCAGCGAACCTCCCCCAACCCTTTCATCCCAGGGATCTGTTGGAAATTATATACAGGAATTTAAATCCCACTTATAAATACTTCATTCGGCGTACATCCGTTTTTTCCATCGAGGACATCATATTACAAGGCCGTGAGTATGAATTAAATGCACGAGCCTGTTCGAACTATACTCCAACTCCAAGAGCCGATAATACGATTTTCCCCGAGTTAGCCTACTCCCCCCAGACAACACTGTCTAGCCAAGCTGTCGACCGAACAAAAGACGACACCTTACGGTTTAAGCCGTCTGCTCGCCGTGCTGAGTCCCTTTCTAGGAATTCTAATCCAAGCCCTTCTGTGGCTCGTAATTCTTCTGCTGTTTCCCGTGAAAGGACTACACACAACCCAACAACAATCACACGCAATGTTTCTTCTGGTCGCATAACTTGTTGGAACTGTAATGAACTTGGACATCATTTTAAAATGTGTTCTTTAAAACGCCGAAAATTCTGTTTTGGCTGTGGGATGAATGAGGTCACGACCCGTTCCTGTCCGAATTGTAATTCCAACCAGGAAAACTCATAGGGAGGTGTTCTGAGTTCGACTCCCGGAGCAGTCCTCCATCCAAACTTGACAATGCATCTAATTTTGATGTTGTGTTACAACCAGGAGTCTCAGTAAATTTCGATAATGTCTCGGCACCTGCTATTTTGGATACAGGTGCCACCAGAAGTTTCATCCACCGTTCAGTGGCAGATAGCACTCGATTTTCGCAAAAACACCCCATACAGAATAAATGTCAGTTCCTCTCTGCGGGATCGTCAATTATCGACGTTGCCGAAACTATTCTATGTCGCATTAAAATTCACGGATTTTCTTGGAAACATATTTTTCATGTGGTTAACAATCTCTCCACGCAATGTATTTTAGGAATTGACTTTATGCATAAAACTGGTATGCAGTTGGATTTTATTAACGATTCATTTTGTTTCAAATTTCGCTCAGATAAAATGATCCCCTTTGAAGAATGTACTTCTAACTATGTTGATGTGTCTCCTGTATTTTCCGTACATCTTCCATTAACTTTGATGTCCGAGCAACGTGATACTCTGAACGATTTAGTTGAGGAATTTTCTGATGTCCTCACAGAAGATTTAGGTTCTGCTGTAAATCACGAATGCCACATTGACTTGAGCGACAATGTACCTGTTCGAAGTCCTCCATTTCCTTGTAATCCGCCCAAGCTCTTGGCCATGAAAAAGTATATCAATGATTTGCAAGATCGGGGAGTAGTGGTTCCTTCCAAATCAGCTTATGGGTCTCCTGCTTTCTTAATTCCCAAGAAAGAAGAGGGCGAGTACCGGCTAGTCTAAGACTACCGAAAATTGAACAAGAAGGTAGTCTTTGATAATTTCCCACTGCCTACTATTGAGAGTGCTTTTCAGCATTTCCACGGGGCCAATGTGTATTCGATGATTGATCTAAATAGTGCATATTATCAGATTCCTTTGGATGCCGAGAGTCGCGACTTCACTGCTTTTAACACCCCTTTCGGATTATATAATTTCAAGCGTCTTCCGATGGGTATAGCTGTTGGTGCGCAAGTCCTCAGTCGCGTGCTAGATGACATCTTGGGAGACCTGAAGTTCAATTTTGTATTTAATTATCTTGACGATTTAGTCGTATACAGCAGATCTTTTGAGGAACATGTCGTTCATCTTAGGGAAGTCTTCTCCCGCCTCAGGAAGGCCGGTCTCACTATCAATCCAAAAAAGACCTCTTTGGGCTGCACTCAAATTAAATTTCTGGGTCACATTCTGTCAGCCGATGGTATCCGTGTCATACCCGAGCGCGCAGATTGCATTCAGCAGTTACCTGTACCCACCACAGTTAGGGCCTTGAGAAGAGTAATGGGTATGTTCACGTTCTATTCTCGTTTTATCAAAAACTTCTCTGACATTTCGGCACCTCTAAATGCTCTCAAAAAGAAGAATGTGAAATTTGTGTGGGGGCCAGAACAGGACAAACTTTCAATGTTTTGAAAGAAGCCCTTATGTCAGCACCAGTACTGCACACGCCTGATTTCGAATCAGCTTTCTTTTTACATTGTGACGCCAGTGATTTGACCATTTCTATTGTTTTGAGCCAGCGTGTGGATGGAAAATTTGCACCAGTGGCCTTTGCGAGTCGTATGTTAAATCAACATGAACGACGTTACTCAATTTTCGAGAAGGAAAGTCTTGCTGTGGTATTTGGATGTGAAAAATTCAGCACCTTTTTGGAACACCGTCACTTTACTGTTTTTACCGGCAATGAGGCTTTGAAATGGAGTCTTTCTCACGTGAAAAAGCTTGGACGCATCAACAGGTGGATTTTGAGGTTGTCATCTTTTAAGTTTGATATCATCCACGTAAAAGGGAGCGAGAACCCGGTAGCTGACTGCCTGTCACGCATGTTTGAAGAGACCTCTAGGACTCCAATCGAGAGCGTTTCTATCAGTACACCACTTCAAGAAAATCTTTTCCTATTGCAACATTGTCCTTGGTCTTTTGTGGATATCCGGAAATTCCAGTCTGAGGATCCATTTTGCACTGACCTCCGTGCAAAAATTGCAAACAAAGATCCGACAGTAAGCAACTTTTGTGTTCGAAATGATGTTATTGGCTATGTTCTTCCTAACTCTTCTAAATTTAGAATTTTTGCTCCATTAGCAGTACGTGATATGCTTTTGACATATTATCATGATTCTGCACTGGGAACTCATGCAGGGATGCAGCGCACATTCCGTAAGATATCCGGTGAATTTTATTGGCCCTCAATTAAAGTAGATGCTTTTGCTCATGTCAGAAGATGTTTAACCTGCCAGCGTTCTAAACCTGCCCAGAACACTCGTGTAGGCTTCCACCAAGCTGGTATCGTCACTCGTCCCGGCAAACGCCTTTTCATTGATTACTTTGGTCCAGTCGTGAAATCAAAATCTGGCAATCAAGCCATTTTAACTGTGATTGATGGTTTTTCGAAGTTTGTTTGGTTATTCCCAGTAAAGAATATCACTTCTCAGACTACTATCCATTTCTTGTCTAGATATATATTTGGAGTTTTTGGTCCTCCCAAGTACCTTGTGTCAGATAACGCCTCTGTATTCCGTTCCAAAGCTTTTGAAACTATGGTATTTAACTGGGGCATCCAACATATTTTCTTGTCACCGTATCGACCGCAGGGAAATCACGTAGAGCGTTTTCACAAAAACTTGAAGGCTTGTATGTCCGCTTTTCACAATGCCGATCAAACCTCCTGGGATACGAACCTACAGTATTTCAGTCTCGGGTTCAATACCTCTTTCCATTCGTCCGTTCAAACTACTCCAGCTGAATTATTCCTAGACCGAGCGCTTGTCGACCCCTTGCTGCTCAAATGGAATATTGAATATCTTTCCGAACCTTCTCGCACCACCTCTGTTGCTCAAAAATGGGCCATCGCTACCGGTCACCTCAAGAAAGCAAAAGCCAGAGTAGCGAAGCGCTACAACTTAGGCCGTCATGATGTTAAATTCCAAATTGGGGACAAAGTTTTGTGTCGTTTACATCCTTTGAGTGACGCTACCAAACAAATTTCCAGTAAGCTGTGCTTACGTTGGTCAACTCCCAAGACTATTTCACGCTTTTTAAATCCTGTCTCAGTTGAGTTAGTGGACGATCACGATAATGCAGTGACTTCGGCCCACGTCACGCAGTTGAAAAAATTTGTCAAATGATCTTGTGAATTTCGCCTCGCTATAATGTTGTATTTTTGTTTTCCTTTTATTCTAATTGGATGCTCGAGCTCCTTAATAGCCAACCTAGCATGTGAGCCTATTCTGATCTTAATTCGTGTGCTTCCTTTTCATTTATTCCTGTGACAAGACAGGAGACACCCGTGGCCTTTTCCTCGTACGCGAGTGTGTCGTGAATACTTGACATCTCTGTCGAGCTATATCTTTGCCTGAGGCCATCAGCATGTACCTGGTCGGTCACTATTTGCAAACCACTCCTACTCCTCTTTTGTACTCCCCCTCGGCTTAACTCCTATTGTTCGGCGACAGACAAGGACCCTTCGACACTTCCTGTTTGACCTTGTAGGAACTTTGTATTTATTTTAAATTTATTGATGTAATTGACTTTTTGTGTCATGGTTTTGAGATATCATGCACTTTTGTGTCATCTTGATTTTGATGTTTATTGTGAGGTCATGTATTTTGTTTGGTTTTAAATTGTCAAGTGTTCTTAGAATATCGTGTATTGTCTAGCAACCATCCAGACGGTTAGCGAGTAACAACAAGCAGCCTTTGTGTACCTGGGCTAACACAGCTGGGGGTCTTCTCGGAACTCGTTAACGGACCAGTCACCCTCCACTGGATCTATACATGGCTATATTTTCAGCAGCTGAAAAGGAGAGTACTTTCCCTTTCGAAGACATTATGACACTATTGCATATTCATCGTTGACGCAACGAACGGTCCTATATACAGGGTGTCCCAATTGTATTTTTTTAAATGTGATCACGATTTAACTTGGTCTGTCTTTTCTCATCAGAGGCTGGAGAGATTTGCAGTCTCGGGGTAACGTCCATCTTGAAGATTTCGACATCCGCATCATCATGAACTAGCAAGAACAATGATCACTATTTAATATATGAACTCACTGTATTTCTTTTTGAACGCAGTACTTTTGACGTTAGTGGCTAGTGTTGACGAGCAATGAAGGGGGTACCACCTTCATTTCACGGTCAGATTAGTCAACTGTTCATTTTTTTTGTATTCTCCTAGAGGTCTTTAGTACCCATTTTTTTTAGTATTCAATTTTTTCCCCCTTTACGATTTTTTTGCCTCTCCATTTGAACGAAAAAAAATCCATGGCCAGGAAAATTCCTTTTTTTTGGGAGAGCAGGGGAATTTTGAACCGTTTTTATCAAGTTCATTATTTTTTGTCATATTATTATTATTATTATTATTATTATCATCATTTCCTTCATGTCGCATTATTGTGACATACGTTTCTCTGTCTCACCTACTGCGTTCAAACTTTGTAATTCTGCGTAAATGTTTCGCCAGATGGTGAAACTTTTCACCCCTGCTGACACAGGTTTACCATTGGTTGAAGCATAACTTGTTGCTAAGCTTTGCTTCTCCCATTGGCCCCCTTTATGTTCTGGAGAGGGGGTGTTCTACGACTTATTTTTCTCGAACGCGTTACTGCGTTCCTTTGAGAAGGTGGCTTCCTTCCATTTCTGACCGTCATGTGAAACGGTCACAGCCGTGTGTGTCGGGCTTTCGCCCGTGCCCAACGCAACTAAGCGTAAGTACGATTCGATCACTTGATTTATCTGGCATGCTATCATTTTTGAATTTCAGTTTATCCATTTTTTATTTTATTTTTATGTCTCCTTTGATTCACTTACAATTTTCCTTCCTTATGATGATGTGAATTCGATCCATGAACCCAAGTCCCTTCGCCTTTGTTTACGTTAGTTTAGCGAAGCCTCTGTGTTTATTTGTCATCCCTACCTTTCATGTAATCGGTTTTATTTTTACTCAAATCTCTCAGGTCTGAAATATATGCTATTTTTCTGCGAGGCTTTCTAGCGCTCTGTATTACGTCACAAATTGATGTGCACTCTTTCGAGGCATCTTTCATTTGATTGTCGTATCAGAGTTTTTTTTTGGGGGGTCAAGGTATCATTGGAGTAACGGAGCCATGTCTCATTTCGCCTCCTATGTTGATCCTTCCCTCTGTTTTAGGAAAAGTGTGTGAGCGATGGTCTTGGTGTTAGTCACTGTCCATTCGCCATGCCTCAATTCCTTTGTTTCTTCGTATGTCGTTATATTTAGACATTACTACCTCTATGTAAGCCTATATTTTCCTACAAAGCATATTTCTTAGCTGATTGATTTTTCCTTTCATTTCCTGTCCCGGTAATGTCAATTAATTTAATGTAATGCTCATTTTCCTTTGTTTTTATGTGTTAATTTTGTGTTGCTTCCTCTGGCTTCGTTATATTACGTAACTCCGTGTCATTCCCCACCCCCGTTTCCTACATACGCACTCCTCCCATCTCCACCACTTTCACCCCCTACCCCATGATTTCACAACATTATGAGCGTTTTAGTTCTGTTCTTGGCGCGGAGCATTCTAGTCCAGGTCATCCTCGTAAGTAGAGGTGTTCTCTTATTCGACCCGTCCATACTCTCTATCTTTTTTTTTTTTTTTTTTTTTTAAATTTTGCTTATCGAGTCGCGCTTACGGTTTAGTTGCACATTGATTGTAAGTACATTTTAATTAATCTTGTTTCATCTTTGTTTGTGCTTAAGTTCATTTATACACTTTTCTCTTGATATTATTTTTGTGTACCCCTTTCTTGGGTACCATCTTTAGTCATTAATTTTATTTGTTATTAAGTGATTTTAATACCTCTTCAAGTTTACCTGTCATTTTGTGTTTAGATTAATCCTTACTCTTATGCGCACCTGTTTTAGTTTGCTTTAAATACATTAGTAAGTAGTTCACTTTGGTTTCGTCCTCTTTCATTTGTAATTTTAAGTTCCCTCATCTCTCGTTCGATTTCGTCGGTCTTGGCTTCGTACTGTAACGCAGTCACGACCTACACGCTTCTGGGTTCTTCGATCAATTAGATAAATTTAATTCCGCTTTTGATTTGTTTTAAACAATTCATTCGTTTCCTTTTTTGGAAAGTATCTTCCTTTCGATCCGGAATCTTGGGCCCAGCACGCATCGAAAGAGTCATCCTTTCCCCGCTCCTTAGCGATCCTGTTTAAGTTGTTATTTTCGCTTCCACTGTATTCCTCATGCCTCTGCTATTTTGTTTAACGTAAAAGCACAAGGCGGTGCACAGCTATGCATTTTCGGTTAAATCTCCCCTTTTAAATTTTTAAGATAATACTTATTACCTGACGACCAGGATGGACTAGCTATTATTATCCTCGAATCTGTTATGATGTCGGATGTACGGAGAAATATATAATGTCAATGAATTCGGATATGGGATAGACCTGATATTACGTTGTCCTGACAACGAAACTTCTGTGTTTACGTTTTATATTTCCCGCAGTAGGCTATGACGCTCTATATTATTTATAAACTCTGCTATAAAACCAGGCTTTACTGGAAGGACTCGTTTTCAATGGCTTGCTTCCAGGATAGAACGCAATGTAATTTTATACATACCACTGTAGATGGCCTTGTTGTCAAAATTTTGTGACTTTGAAATTTGGAGTTAAAATTTCGAGGTACTTATGGTGATTAGCTTCACATTTCCGTACTTATTTGAGCATAATAATTTTGAATAGCACCAAAGTGCTGCTTTCGCTAGTTATAAGGCTAAAAATGGGGTCTCTTTTCTACCTAATACTGGAATATTGGCTTGAAATCTGGTAACGGACGGATGTTTGGACTTAAACTCACACACGATCTCACTGACAGCATCGAGATTTCACTCATTGCGTTGATAATTGATATAGATATGCTATTTGTTATTATATGAAGATGAAAATGGCTTCGGTGCGCAAATTGCTGATATTAGTACGAAAGTTATTATAACGTCTTTGGAAGATATAATTATATTGTTCTCCCGGGTATGGAACCAACGCTGCCTAGGGAAATACAGTAATTGGGAACAAATAACATACAATACCAATACAGGATACTGGTTGGATTTAACATGGAAACTGTTGGCGACGGATATATGTAATAATACATATAGGGTTCGACTTGAAGACAACTAGATTCTTATTAGTTGGCCATGCTTCATATCGTTGAATATATACTACCTAGTTTGCTTCAGTAAATAGTTTCATTTGCAGCTTATAACCTGTTTGCTGTAATTCAATTTGTGGTTGTGGACATACTTTTTACAGACAAGGTGATCATCAAATACGAATACAGAAATGTCGGAGAAAAAGCTCTATCTTTGCTAATTGACCTACTTCCTATTAAGTGCAGTCCTGTACGTTGGTCTAGAAAAATATCAGGAGAGCGCTAGATAAGTAAAAATATAACCAACATGCAGTTCCGTGACGAAATAAGGAACCTACTTTACTTTACCAAATAGATCTGCTTAGGATGCTGATAGCTCTGGCGTTATGATGTGGTTGTTGTTGCTTATTTCAGAGGCTCTGGCGTCGTGGTCATATAGCCCCGTTTATTAGGGTGGGTGTGTAATTTGTGTGATAAACTATGTTATTGTATGGCTATATTAGTGTGATTATTTCCAAATTGGGGATAGGATTGGGAAGGAGGTGGCCGTGGCCTTAAAGAAGGAACCATCCCAGCATTTTGCTGAAGTGAGAAAACCACGGAATACCACTTCCAGGATGGCTGAGTTTGGAATCAAACCCAATTCTCAGTTGTGCCTCACGTGGTTGATTTCATTCCGTTCAAATCTTCACACGGGCAGTAAATTTACTTGGCAGAGCTGGGAGTCGAACACGGACCTCCGAGAATTGCAGGCAAGAACGCTAGTCGCTATACCACGAGGTCTTCTGTCATTATGATATTTACTCAATATTTGTATTATAAAATTTGCCTAATTGAACAATACAGAATTTTGGAAATTGTTTCCTCACATGGATATCGAGGAATTACTAGTCTACTGCTCAATTGCCCAGGGAGCAGGTACTTGGCATGACTGAGAATGTGCAAAAATATCTACGAGTATTATATCATCCAATGCATATACAAAATTTGGTAGAAATTCACAGAATGTTATACCAAGATTAACGGCCGAGGGGACCCGACGCGCTGATCACGCGTCACCCCAATATCTGCAGGCCGAATGGCTGGGCAGCGGTCGCTTGGTCGGCCTTAGCCCGTCATGGGCTGGATAGTGCCAGGGGTTGACTTGTTGACTATGGGAGTTACATGCAGTTGAACAGGGAACACCAAAACGTACAAGAAATTATTGTGGTAGCTCTAAATAAATAAATAGCCTACATTAATAAACCATAATTTAGATATACATACACGTGATGCTCAAAATGTATCTGCAATATAAACATATTATTTTGTATAGAGTTTCACACTGATTATATGAACAGATTCAACGATATTGAGTCTAAGGTTCAAATATTCTCAGTAAGTTAGGCCTACTAGGCAGTTGATAGTGCTGTGTACTATACCCGGATCGTTCACACGTCCGTGACATGTTGACGTCATTATTATAAAGCAGAGACGTTGATTTATCTGAGAGATGGAGTGGCTGATATTTTGAATAACGCGCTAGGAGACTCCGAGTGTTGAGGGAAGTATGCAACGTAGGAGCGAGTGACGTGGAACTGTGACGTGGGAGCTCGCCTACGTAATGAAAATAAGTTTTCTAGAATTTCCTCTAGGAGAAGGAATGGAACCTAGAAAAGTAATACAGTTTACTGGCAATTGAATGGGAAGAAATTAGAGCTATCAAGCATGAAAAGCCGTTCAGTAGAAGCCGAGATACGGAATGGAAGCTTCTAGAAGGAAGACCGATTGGACTATATAAGGAGCCAGAGAATCAAGACAGTATTGTATTCCATCAGAGCACATGCTCAGGTGCGCATCTACGATACATCAAGTACGAGTGTTTACGCCGTGATTCTGACCACCGAAGAACTTAGTCGCTGGACGAGCAGCCAGTGGACTTAGTTTATGTTCTGGTGAATGAATATATATAATATCAGCGAAGGACGTAGAATATCGACTGACTTTATGGTCAATTATTCTAACCAGTCAAGTGATGGTATTTTTGTAAAGCCATTCAAGGAAGTTAGCCTACAAAATGATGTGTATCTTGTGGTGAAACGGTACATCAGGCACTTCAAATAATATCAGGAATAATTTATTCTTACAGTTCGTTCTATGCAGCTAACAGGTGTTCCTGTAATAGCAGGCGAACGAAACCGCATTGTTCGGATATGGGACTTGTTCTCAATCTCTCAAGAGTACTATATTAGTATAAGACTGTACAACATTTTAACATGTTAGACTGTACCGAGAATAACGGGAATTTTTTTGAACGAGTGACATTATATAACAACATGCGCCGTTAAACTACTCGAGGATAGGTGTGATATGGAGGCGAACGAAGTGATATGGAACAGCAGATGACCATGGGAGGATACTATTGGGATAGTGAACACCGAAGGACACGCTCTACCTACACAGCAAAAATGAAGTAAGACATCTATTCATGTACTATCCACTAGCCTATAGTAGTATTTGAGAATTCCATTTTTATACTGTCACTATAAGAAATCAACATAATTATCATCGTAATGAGAACACCTATTATATTTGTCCAGGATGACAAATGTAGCTTGTAGCCCGACAATGTATTATTCTATTTTACGATTTTGTCAGGACAACATGAAATGTTTAAGTTATTTCCAAGGGATAGGAATATCTTTTTCTTTAACTCTTATTATGAGAAGAGGCTCGATTATAACTTGGATTATTTAAATAATTTGATTTATTTAATAATAATAAATGACTGTGAAATAAATAAGTTAATAATATTAAAAATATAACTACACCATTTAATGTTAGAAATAACTTGTTTGGGGAGATGATAGCACCAATTTATGAATTTAATTAAATTGTTAATTGTGATTAAATAGTTACTGCATTAATAATCAGAAAGTGAGATGTTATTAATAATCATTAACAAAGAGGATTTAAACATTTATTTATGGATGAAATAGGGCAATAATAATCATTCTGATGTTGACGATGCCTAATAATTTTTCCAGTAGTGATAATAATAATAATTTGTGGAATAATTTAAATAATTGGGAGACTTAGAATAAAATAACTTTCTTTATTTGTGGAATAGAAGTTTGGATTTATAAATAAATTTAAATGAGTTTATGAATGAAGTCAAATAGTAAGATTTTGAGCTCAGTAAAATTTTCCAAAAGCACTAAAAATATTTAGATGAAGAAAAGAAAGCGGCAGGTATTAAATGTATAAATTAGGGGAGATTATGTAAATGGGAGGCAAGGAGAAATTGACCAGAATTAAATACATCTTTTCATTGGAAAAATAAAATTGAAGAACACACAGTACAGTGATAAGACAGAATATTACAAACATAAATATATATATATATATATATATATATATATATATATATATATATACAATGTTTTGTGGAGAAGAATATTTGAAGTCAAATAATATGATGGTTTTAGTGTGCGAATTGTCGACACTTAAAGTTGTGTGGAGACCTAGGGGTCATCCAAGAGGGCATTTGCTCCCGTAGTTATGGGCACACATGGTTGTGCGTGTGTCATTAGAAGAGCATGTGGGCTCTCAGTTGTAAAAGAAGGGTTAGGCAAGTAGACCGCCCCATATTCCAGTCAAATTCCAATTAACTGTCAATTCAATTTGTTAATTTATTTTTTTCTGGATCAACTTGAATTTCCAATAGTATGCCTAAGTAATTGAAGAACATGAGTTTAGATTTCATGAACCTGACCGAGAAAAAAAATATCAAATGAATAGTTGCAAATGCAAAAATAAAATAAATAATTGAAGATATTTTTATTTTTTGCTTGGAATAATAATAATAATAAGAGTAACAGTGGAGATGAGCATTAAATATTCACAATATGAGAGGGTGAGAAAACTTATTGTAAATAAATTGATGAGAAATTTTGAAATTATTATTAATAATAATAATAATAATAAATTCTATGATTAACATTTATTTTCTGTGAGATAATATGTAAATTTTCTGAATGAGAAAAGTTTTGGTGAAAGAGATAATGATTTAATCCACTGATAGTGGATAACAACAATTTATATTGTTAACAACAATTTATGCTAATGTTTATAACAAATTTAGAAATTAGTAAATTTAAAATTTGTTTACATTGAAACAAATGATTATGAGAAAGGAAAAGATTTATTTTTCAAATTATTACGATAATGAAAAATGTATAAACAAGTTTTGTTTTTGGAAACAAAAATTTTACAACACAAATATTAACATTCGACTCTATGTTAGCCGAATATTGATATTATTATTATACTTGAATGAAACATTGAAATAATTTTTTCCAATAATGTTTTATGGAACATCATCGATTTAACCAAGTGACAATTTTTCGAAAAATCTTTACAACGTGTACTTGAACAATCATGATGATGATGATGATGATAATTGTTGTTTTAAGGGGCCTAACATCGAGGTTATCGGCCCCTTTGAACAATCAAAGCAATTCTTCGTGAAGTAAAACTACAAATCTGTAAATACAGGGATCACTCGAACTCTTCATTGAATAGTGATTACCCCAGTGTAAATAATTAGAAATTTTCGTTTTTGATATCAGAATGGACAATTTTTTTTCTGAATATCAATTTTGCGGAGTTCAAGGGTATTTTTAGGGACTGTTGATTTTTTATGTGTGATTGTTTTCTTTGTGTTTTGAGGTTATTGCCAGTCAGTTTAATATTTTAACTATAAATAAATTGAGATTTTTAAGAAATGTGCTATTTTCAAAATAATTTCTTTCCTTGCCTTATTTGTGAATTACCGAGATCAGGGATGCCAGATATAGACCTAATATTCACCTAGATAGACCCTGAGATAGATTTCTCGTGCTAATCTGATTTCGGTATTTTACAAAATGTGGTCTTTGGATCTCAGTCCAAACGGGCACAGTACTCATACATATAGTCATACCTATGTCTGCAAAATTAGGTATAAATCCATAAATTAGTATGGTAGATGGATGTTGTTGAATACAGTACGCATGCATGGAACTATGTTGGTAGCACTAACTTTGACGATGTACTCTAAATTTGTCCAAAATATCATGGACTTACGCTTAGCTAAGTGTAAAGATTGTTCCGTACTCATAATCCAAGATATAGGGCGTAAATATGGGGCAAACGGATACCCTAAGTGAATTATTCAACATGTTGTTGTTTGAGTCTTCAGTCTTTTGACTGGTTTGATGCAGCTCTCCATGCCTCCCTGTCCTGAGCTAATCGTTTCATCTCTACATAACTACCACACCCTACATCTGAGGCAATCTGTTTAACATATTCTAACCTTGGTCTACCCCTACAGTTCTTGTCCTCGACCCTTCCTTCCATAACTAAGCTTGCTATTCCTGGGTGTCTTAGTATGTGTCCTACCAACCTATCTCTTCTCTTCATTAGCAGTCGCCAGAAACATCTCTCCTCTCCCACTCGTCTTAATACCTCTATGTTTGTAACCCTATCTACCCATCTGATCTTCAACATTCTCCTGTAACACCACATTTCAAATGCTTCTATTCTCCTCTTTTCTGCTGCACCAATAGTCCAAGTTTCACTTCCATAGAGCGCCACGCTCCAGACAAAGGCTTTCAAAAATGACTTCCTAATACCTAAATCTATATTCGATGTCAGCAGATTCCTTTTTTGTAGAAAAGCTTTCTTTGCCTGAGCCAACCTACTTTTTATATCCTCTTTGCTTCGTCCATCACTGGTTATTCTACTTCCTAAGTAACAGAAGTTTTCTACTTCCTTCAGCTTTTCACCTGTCAATTTGATCTCCATAGAGGTTTCTGATTTATTTCGGCTGCATTCCAGTATTTTTGTTTTACATTTATTAATTTTCATCATGAATTCTTTCTGTAAGACGGAGTCCATACCATTCAAAAACTCATTCAAATCCTCAGGCTTGTCGGCCAAGATGACGATGTCATCAGCAAATCTCAGAGTTGAAATTATTTCTCCTTGAATCTTCACTCCCACTTTAAATTTTTCTCTAATTTCCTTCATTGCTTGTTCAATGTAAAGATTGAAAAGTATGGGTGATAAGTTGCAGCCTTGCCTTACACCTTTCTGAATACCAGCTTCTCTCTCATGTCCTTCAACTCGAATGACTGCTGTCTGGTTTCTGTATAGATTGTATATCACCCTCCTATCTCTGTACTTTATTCCAATCGATTTCAAAATGTCAAACAATTTAGTCCAATCAACGTTATCAAAAGCCTTTTCTAAGTCTACAAAAGCCATGAACGTTCTCTTATCTTTCCTTATTCTACCTTCCAAAATCAGCCTAAGACTTAGTACAGCTTCCCTTGTTCCTACATTTCTCCTGAAACCAAACTGGTCTTCACCCAACTCCGTTTCTATCTGGCTTTCAATCCTCTTGTAAATTATTCTAGACAGGATCTTTGAAGCATGAGTAATCAAGCTGATTGTACGGTAATCTTCACATATGACAGCTCCCACTTTCTTTGGTATAGGGATGATTACATTCTTCTTGAAATCAGGGGGTACCTCACCTGTCTCATAAATCCTACACACCAAGTGAAATAACCTGATCAGACCTTCATCTCCTATGCAGCGTAGCAACTCAATCGGTATATCATCTATGCCTGGTGCTTTGTTCCTGCTTAAGTCTTCCAAAGCTCTATCAAATTCTGATCTCAATATTAAATCTCCTTTCGCATCCTCATCAATTTCCTCCTCCCTTTCCATTACATGATTCTCAATCTCCTTTCCCTTATACAAACTCTCTATGTAAGCTTTCCATCTCTCAACCTTTTCTTCCCTATCTGTTAGAGGCTTTCCATTTGTGTCCTTAATATTACAGCACTTAGTCTTCTTTTCCCCAAAAGTATTCTTAATCCTTCGATAAGCTGTGTCTACTTTACCTAATTTCAGACAATTTTCTATACCTGCACATTTCTCTTTCAACCATTCTTCTTTCGCTTCCTTGCACTTCTTGTTAACCTCATTTCTCAGACGTCTGTATTCTGCTTTCCCCTTCTCATCTCTTACATTCTTGTGTTTCCGCCTTTCATCCATCAATTCTAGTATATCCTGAGTGATCCACGGTTTTCTACCTATTCTTTCTTTCCTACCAATGTTTTCTTCTGCGGATTTTGTTATTTCATTCTTCAAAAGTGCCCATTCGTCTGCAATTGAAGTTTGTTTAGGGTTTTTCATTAGTCCTTCCTTTATACTCTTCTTGAATCTTTCGTTTACATCCTTCTCTTTCAGTCTGTCTATTGCCCACCTTTTTGGCTTTTGACTTTTCTTCAGTTTCTTCAACTTTAATCTGCATTTCATTACGACCAGATTGTGGTCAGAGTTTATGTCAGCACCAGGATATGCTTTACAATCCAAAATCTGGTTTCGAAACCTCTGCTTGACCATAATGAAGTCAATTTGGTAACGTCCTGTATCTCCTGGTCTCATCCATGTGTATTTTCTTCTATTGTGGTTATTGAATAAGGTGTTAGCTATGACCAACTCATGCTCGGTGCAGAATTCTACCAGCCTGCTTCCTCGATCATTCCTTTCACCTAATCCGAAATCTCCTACTATTTTCCCTTCTCTCCCTTTTCCTACCACAGCATTCCAATCTCCCATTACTATAACATTTTCATCACCCTTGATATACCTCAAAATTTCGTCTATTTCTTCGTAGACCTTTTCAACATCCTCATCATCAGCTTGACTGGTAGGCATATAGACTTGTACCACTGTGGTGCAGGTAGGTTTAGTATTGATTTTTGCTACAATAATCCGTTCACTATATTGTTCATAATATTCCACCCGCTGTCCAAGTTTCCTACTCAATATGAGGCCAACCCCTGCTTGGCCATTGTTTGATTTAGTGCTAATGACCCTATAGTCTCCTGACCAAAAGTCCTGTTCTTCCTGCCAGCGCATTTCACTAATCCCAACCAAATCCAACCTCAACCTATCCATTTCCCTTTCTAAGTTTTCTAACTTTCCACTTCCTAGCAGACTTCTAACATTCCACGCTCCGATCCGTAGAATGTCAGATTTCCTCTTTGTCACTTCTGTGATGTTAACCCCCTCTCGAGTAGTCCCCACCCGGAGATCCGAACGGGGGACTAGTTTACCTCCGGATTGAAATTTTACAAGGGAGGAGGCCATCATCACATGTAATTATGCATAGAGAGGTGCATATCCTCGGGAATAGCATACGGCTGTAGTTTCCCGTTGCTTTCAGCCGTGCAGCAGGACGCAGTGTAGCCATTATTTGGCTTATATTATCAATATCTTAACCGTCTATAAGACTAGTAAAGAATTGATTTATTCTGAAAGGCTGCTACTCCCTTTCAGAATAAGTAAAGAGCAATTCTACTAAACAAAAATACTAACCTTCTACCGTACTAACAATTAAATACCAAAATTCTACTAACGAAAAAATACTAAAGTTCCACCAACAACAAATACTACCACTAAAACAGTCTGTCACCAGGCACACTCACATGCACCCTCACAGTCTACTGAAACAATGAACTAGAACTAATAAACAATGCAACTGATACCAGACACACTCACACACCACAGTCTAATAGAACAATGTTTGCCAATAACTCTAGAAATATCCGAATTTCAAAATTTAATTTTACTTTACTAATACATTTGCAGCTTTTGTCGAAATAATACAAGTTTCATTGTCGTTAAAATGTGACACTCTGCTCAGAAATAAAGAAATAAATATGTAGTGCACTCATGTCCGTTTGCTAGAATTATTGGGGCAAATGGACACTTCATATGAGGCAAACGGACACATGACTTTTTATTCCCTCTCGTCACAGGAGCAACCCTGGCAAACAAAGTACGGATAATTACACATACCAACATGCACAACAGGACACTAAGAAGAACAATCTAGACACTGCATACAATTTTCACCTCGTTTGTATAGCTTTTTACACATATTTCACACATCATTCTTATGGCTATCACATTTTGTTTTTTCGCTACCTTCTTGTTTCCTACCCGGGCCCTTTTCTCTATAACATAAGTAATAAATGTAGGATAAGTCAATATCTGTGATATTCCCATCTTGCGTTTGTTTTTGGTAGATCCTGAAGCCGATGGCTCAGAATTGAGGTCCTCTAAACTTCTTCTCCTATTCGCATTGTCTTTGGTCGATTCTAACACTGCCTCTGCCTGCAATTTCTCCACTTTATTATTTCCTGATTCAGTGAGCGATTGTGGGTCTGTTGTTTGATCCTCATGGTGATGAACTTTGGAACTTGTGGTGTCTTCATGTAAAATTCTTTGTAATACACAGCAACCATTTCCTCTGTCATTTCTTTGGCTCAAGCGTGCGAAAGACCCTCAGATATTTGTAAACTAATATTCTTAAGCCGGCTAAGAAAGCCTCGAATCCAATCATTACCTGCCATTTGTACTTAATTAATAAATCGCTGTTTTAACCCATTTGAAAACTCTTAACCATACGCCAAGCTACGTAGCTCTTTGTACTTTAACCCATACCCAATGGAGTCTAGCTTCAAAAATGTTATACAACTACAACTGTGCATTTTGACAAAAAGTAGTATGCTGCCCAAATTTTAGAATATACACACTACTAATCACCCGCCTTCTTAAATAATTGCTTGGAACCGAAAAGGTTGCAACCGCTGTAGCTTAGCGGCATGCCGTCGTCAAAGACTTCTTAGCTAGTTGCATATTCTCTTCCGTCTAAGAGCCTCGATCAGTGGTCCTTTTACGATCATGCACCATTTTGTATTGAAATGCAGCGCTCATTCACATTTTATTAAAAATAATAGCCTATTAAAGGCATTTCAAAGGGCACCATAGTTGTTTCATCAACAAAGTAGAATGTGTCCCGTCTGCCCCCACCAACGAGTATCCGTTTGCCCCCACGAGCACGGTTCGATGTGGTGTGCCTAAAAAGAACGCAGATAACAGTACTGTAGCATTCCGAGTCGTTGGGAGAGGCGTAGGCTACCGCCATGCCATGATAGAACTTCCGTGAATCCATTGAAATACAACAATCCTTACCTCCTAAACAAACTTTTGAACAAGAGCGATATCTGAACAGCATTTATTTCCTACCTGTATCAGTCTAGAAGCCAGATAGAGATTCTGAAGAGCAGATTTCAACGGATATTTATCATAATCACTCGTATACACCATAATACAGCAGTATGACTCGATGAAGCAGTATTGCCAACTTCAAGGCGATGATAAAATACAATTTCTTACGAAGTGTCCATCTGACCTATATTTACCCTATTGACTCCAGGATTCAAACCACGTGAGATAAATAATACATAGTTGGTTGGTATCGAATAATAAATAGTAAGTTCTGAATCATGCATTGGACATAAAAACCATTTGGTTAAAATCCATTCGTTGTTATGGAAGTTACATGCAGTTAAACATTGAACCTATCAGGACGCGTAGAATTATGTTGGCAGCACTGTCGCATACGGGTTACTCGAAATTAGTCTGACATTTTACAGTATGTTAAATAAGAGTGAATATTTTAGAACTGTTAGCCTGCACGCTTACTGATATATTG
The DNA here is from genome assembly GCA_946902985.2 of Meconema thalassinum. Classification (NCBI taxonomy): domain Eukaryota; kingdom Metazoa; phylum Arthropoda; class Insecta; order Orthoptera; family Tettigoniidae; genus Meconema; species Meconema thalassinum. The sequence goes on along the minus strand of OX336389.2, from coordinate 1,161,035,215 downwards.
AGACTGGGGTTCAAAATTATACAGGGCATTTATGAACAGTTTGCAGCCCTGGTGGCTCTAAATATATGACTGATTTCAGGTACAGAATTTTGTTGAATTCCAATAAATAGTATAGCCGTTATATTCAGTTAAACATTGAACCAATCAGCAAGCGTAGAAGAGTATTGACAACACTGTCGTATAAGGGTCGCTAAAATTAATTTGAAATGTTATGATCTATATTTGCACCAATTTGGGATTAAATCCATATGATAGTATGGAACTAATATGTAGTTAAACATTGCAGATACCAGGACGCGTAGAATTCAGTTTCTAGAACTGTCGTGAACGGGCACCTGAAAATTAATTTGAAATGGTATGTTATATATATATATGTGTGTGTGTGTGTGTGTGTGCCAATTTTGAAATGGTACCCATACATACTTTCTGAGCGTTCAAATTTCAATTATTATTTCTCAGCAGTTGGTGGCACTGATATTATTTTCAGATATGACCTTGATATATCATTTAGTAGTAATTTACTGGCTTCGATAACTACAGCCGTTTATAAATTGATAGGAATCGCACAGACAGACAGGAGGACAAACAGACACACACACATATTCCCGGGTGATTTCAAAAGTATACTTTTTCATAAGTTTTTCAAAATAGGCTGCAAATTGTATCGGGGTATGTAGGGTGCACATCCTTTTATCAAATCTCAACCAAGCATTTCTAACCATTAAGCTATCATGATACAGTAATATGTATTTTGTCAGTTGTGCATTTAATTAATAACCAGGTGAAAGCCTAATGTAAATGTCGTAGCTCTTCGCCCAAAAAGCCAAAGGTCAATCGAGCGACGTGTACTTTTGTAAGTCTAGAATTAGCTTATAACCTTTTTATGAATTGAGTGTAGCATTGAAAATGGTAATGGGGATTTGCTTGTACAGAAAAATGGGGAATACGATAGATATCATGTTTCTTTTCATGCCACAGAATGTTGCTCAAATTTAATTGTATTTTCTAATCGGCTGTGTTAATAAAAATGTATGTTTTCAAGTTTTACGCAAAATTACTTTTCTAAACACATAAATTGACTGCCTCACCATAATAAATTCTGGCTATACTTCACAAGCAAACGAAACTCAAGTGACTTGTGTTTTGCTTATTTCTTTTGAAAATTCTCCTTGCAGTGTATATGCTGACAATTAATTTATACCAGGTGGCTCTATTTACGCCGTAATTTGTACTTATAAGTGTTCCGCATTCACAGGTGATGAATGGGATGTCTAATAACTGATTTCCACAGGGGTATCACTGTACGGCTGCTGATTACGTCAGAATACGAAGAGATAACCAGCCTGACGCTTGCTGCTTGTTCCTCAGCGCAACTCATCTAATGTGCCCCATTTCGTTATGAAGCCTCTCTTTCGAGTGCATGGTAGTAGACCGGCACTCGGTACAGCAGCATTACAGTTGCTGTCATCATATCGGTAATGGCTGATGAGGTGTTCAGAAACGACGAACATAAACACATAATTTCAATCAATGGGGGATCTGCAGCTGAAGCTCGCACATTGTATATGCAGGAGTATCCAAATAGATGATGATGATGATGATGATGATAATTGTTGTTTTAAGGGGCCTAACATCTAGGTTATCGGCCCCTGATGGTTTGGGTGATCGTGAAGATGAAAATGAAATGCAAAGTTAGAACTTAAACTGACTACTAACCTACATACTAGAAGGAGAAATGGAAAACTAAATGAGAATAAGGCAAATAAAGGACAGGAGGAAAAGAAATGCCCTCAACCCTCGAAGAATGCGGATTGAGGGACCTGGAAGGAAGGAGAGCCATGAAAAGCAGATAGAAAATTGAAAGAGGAGAGGGTCCACCCCACAGGTAAGGAACAAAAGGGGGAAACCGGACCCAGCTCAGGAATCCCTCGGGGTCGCCATCTCCCGAACTCACCAGCCGTGAGCCCCTGAGGGTGTAGCATTATCTAGGGGGCACCAGAAGTGGTGGGTCTACATACACCCGGCCTCCTTGAGGGCCTTGAGCAGAAGGCAGGAGATAACAGTAAAAGAAAAAGAAGGCTGACCCCTCACAGAAGGAGGGTATCAGAAAAGATGAGACAAGGGCCAATTAAGGCGGGAAAGGAAGAGACTCCCTAGGCCTCGGATACCCTAATACCGTCGGGGTCGGAAGAGAACAAGAGTTGACCAAGTGAGGTCGACAGGAAAGAATACAGAGAGGAGCCCGGCACAAGTAAGTGGAAGCAACGCCGGACCCAGCTGGGGCCCCGTGGTCACCAACTCACGTCCCACTAAATGTGAGCCCTTGGGGGGTATCCAAATTGACGTCTGCCTTCTGCACATGTATATGACTGAACAGAGATGTAATTAAGAGCTGGTGGATTGTTCAAGGTACACGCTAAGTCACGCCTGCGGCAATACTGATGTTGTGCAGAATGCATTGCAGTACTCGGATAAAATCCTTCACACGGTAAGTTGAATGTTACTTTACATTCCGGATAAAATAATAATAATAATAATAGTTGCATGGGCATATTCTCAGAATGAGTTATCACAGGCTGACTAAAATAATTTTTAATCCTACTCTCTCAATGAAAGCTAAGAAAAACTGGCTGCTTGGATTTGAAAAACACCTTCAGGAAATAGACATCTCAAGTAATATGGTACTGGGCAGATCTAAATTTAGAGAACAAGTTGACAATCATGAATTTTCCGACCACCCAAACATTGCATCCAAATGAAGCTGGACAGAGGAGTGACGAAAGAGCCATAGCGAGACGATGAAGAGATTTTGGGAGGACGAGATAGCAAGATCAGCTAGATAGGTTCAATCCCACTCCTTACGCGGGTAGAACGGTGCAAAATAATAGTAACATTAATAATAATAATAACGATGTTACAGAAATAGCGTGGCGCTCCTTGGAAAACAGTTATTCGGTATCCCGTTCATTACTCGTGCATGTGGGACACTTATACCTAGAAGGTGTGGTTTAGTAGGAAAATAGGCCCACTGCACACAAAATAGAAGCAGTCCGCAAGCCTTCTCCTACAATAAATTCACTAAACTGGAGATACTCCAACATGCACAATATTCGGAATTAATCGACGAATGTTACATCTGGTTCTAAATTAAGAAAGGGTTGCTGATCGGACAAGGAAAACTTGAGAATTGTTTAGAAATGTGTCCCCACGTATTCTTGTTACAATGCACTCGTAAATTCTCCATCGCCGACAAAACTGCAAATGCCAACATCAAAGTGGCTATACATATGAAGTTGTAGTAATGAAAAATTTGTTAGTTAAGTGTATTAATTTCTCAAACAGAACAAATATAACTCGTAGGGCTTCTAAACCGTTTTTAACTATATGGCTGTTAGAAACTTGGCGCTTATAAATACGGTAAATGTAACTCGTATAACGTTTTAAACAGAACTTCTCAATCGTAAGTGGCTGTCATGAGGTAATTATATGAAGCCATAGCATTTTCATGCTATAAATTATATTATTTTACGTTATGCTGAATGGTGAAAGAACGAGAAATCCCTCAACTTCTGACTACATCGGCCCACAAATAATGAAATACGATTTTGAGGTTTTTGTTAAAATTCATTACAGGTTGTTGAAGGAAATATGACGTCTATAGTGCTATACCGAAATGCTTATTCCCGTAGTAAGCTGTGCTCATTGCTATGATAATGGATAAATCGTCTCGAGAGGCTTTTCAGGGGCCTGCACTTCACGGCATTTAGCTCAGTATATTATGGTGTTTGAAGCCATTTAGCAGTGCTGCCCAAGTAATCAAAATTTCATGTTTTTCAGTCGGTCAACAAGATTGTACCAAATTGTGATGGGTTATTCCCTATTCCTCAAAAGCAATTTACATGAGATTGATAAATACATTTGGATGACTAGTTTCGATCGTCGAGCGATCATCATCAGATCCATTACACTTAGGCAATTACATCTATGTCTAAAAGTATGGTTGATAGTATTTACAATATGTACACTTATTTAGTTGCAGTAGTAGTTAAAATATAGCAACTAGTCAATATTTGTTAGTTATAGTCTATGTGCATTCAAGTAAGTGCTCTCATCCGGATCGCGTGCTACTCAACTAGCTAAGTAGCCTAGACAATACGCTACAATCCGAACTGACTATTTAACTTTTACAACTCACACTAAGCAAGCAAATTTGGAGGTCAATCACTACTTTCAGTATCTTAACAAAATATCACATATACTATAACCTAACAAATATTGCTAGGTGGCAGGTTCGTATCCTGGCGCAGTCAGCTGGCATTTGAGGGTGGGCAAATGCAAGGAAGCCGTGTCAGTAGATTTACTGGCACGTTAAAGATCCCTTTCGGGGGAAAATTCCGGCACCCCGGCGTCTCTTAAAGCCACAGTAGTTAAAAGGGACGTAAAACCAATAACATTATTATTTATTGACAAATATTGATTAGTTGCATGTAAAATGGTTTTAGGATTAGAGAATAACCCAACACAATTGGGTACAATCGTGTTAATCGACTGAAAAAACATCAAATTTCGAAAGATTCGTATATTTGAATGTGTAGAATTTTTATGATAACCCATGTTATTTTGATGTCTGTAGAAATAGTGTGCGCATTGCAAATCAGGGCCCCTTGGAGTCCCTTCGTGTCTTTAGAAAATATTAAGCTTTAATTTTAGATTGACATAAACATTATAAACTCCCTAAGCTCAGTGGTGTATGGTGAAGTACCGGCACTCCATACCTCATACTTGTAGCCTACTGAGAAACAAATGGACCCTATAGAGAGCAAATTTACAACATCTCGGCTGCGAATTCACTGAATTAGTGCCACGTTTCATGAACCATTTTTACAAGACAAATTTAAACGAAGAGTATTTGCCTTCAATTTTTAATCAAAAGAGAATTGCATTTCTTCATTCAGCAAGCTCATAATAAAGAACAAACTCCAGGGACTTTTAATTATTGGGATGTCGACTGGCAATCACGAGGCTTCTCCTGAAGCTGGTATTGGTTCCACTTCTTTGTGCCACACTCCTCTTTATCATCTTTCTTACAAACTTCCCTTCATCAACTGTCGATCTCCTTAAACCCCAATTGTATCACGATAACTGAAGCTGGGGACATCTTGTTTTTTCCCGCCTTAGGAGAGTCCGTATTTTCTTTCCTGTTATCTTTATATTCCGAGTGCTCCGGCTTCTTAAATTTTCCATTACTTTCGTGTGGGTGGAGAAAGGAATATACAAACGATATTCCTTACCTCTGGTAAGTGTTGCCTAAAAGAACAGGTTGTGTGTAGCCCACCGCATAGGGTAACTCCAAGATAAAAACAACTCTCAGATGCTCACGGTTTGTAATTTTGAAATTACGAGGAACCTTTGACCCAGGTACGTTCTTCTCTTTCTCATGTGAATTTGAAATTGACAAGCTTGTCTTATTTAAATTTTCTGCCTTTCACGAACTTTCTTGTTTCTTCAAGGCCATGATTCATCACTTTTAGGGGAGGACAAAATTTCTTTTCTTCCTATATTCTTTATTCTTTACCCATTTATTACTTGATATTTATTCTGCTAGAAACGTTTAAGTTAGTATAGAGTTAGAATTCATTTCACAAACCATTACCATTTCATCATTAGGAGTCGATAAACTTGATACTTTTACACCTATAACTATTGTTGTTGTTGTTTCATTTGATGGGCTTGAACATCGATAATATTTAGCCCCATGTTGGCTACTAGGGTCTAAAGGTATACATAGAAAGAGAATGTGTCTGATAACCTGTGCTATTGTGATTTCTATAGTAGTGTGTGCATTTGTAATTCAGGTAAGGATTGGGAAGGATATTGCCGTAGCCTTAAGTTAGGAATCATCCCGGCATTTGCCTGGAGTAGAAGTGGGAATACATGGAAAACAATTTCGAGGATCACTGAGGTGGGAATCGAACCAATCAGTTTTGCCTCACGAGTCTGAGTACACCCCATTCCAGCCTTCAGACTAGGATTAATTATTTGGCGGAGCTCTGAATCGAAGCTGGACCTCAGGGATGACGACCAAGAATGCTAGCCACTTTGACACGAGGAGGATGTTAAAAATATCATCAACATCATAATCATCATTATCAACAACATCAACAACAACAACAGCATCACAAAGGACCACATTCGTTATATCTGTTCTACAAGAGTAATGATGCTGTAACAAGGAGAGACCAGGCACATAATGCAGTGTTTGTTAAACGTGCAACTAAAATGTCACCTGCATTGTGAGTAGTGTATTTGTAGCGGTTCACGGCCCTCCTCCTCCTCACCCAAATCACATGATGGTCTTGGCGCGATATCTCTCGAACGCATGGTCGGATTTTGATGAATGAGGTGTTATTGAACTCGGGCTGACACCCCCTTTCCAATGGATAACATATTTCAAACCCAAAATAAAACCTACCCCTACTAGGGGGTGAAATTGTAATTTTTTAGAGAATCTCGCTTTCCAAGTGCAACATGTGAGAGTTTGAATGCCAATATGGAATGAAACGTTGTTCTACATTAGAAACATGTATACGGTGGATAGCCACTATGAATTAACATGCTTGTTTTTTGTTTTTAAGCAAGCCCACTCATAGCTTTTGTAAGAGGGCGGGCTTTTAAAATAAACGTTGTTCTACACAAGAGACATGTATACGGTGGATAGCCACTATGAATTAACATGCTTGTTTTTTGTTTTTACGCATGCCCACTCATGGATTTAGTAAGAGGACGGGCTTTTTAAAAGATGGCGGCTGTAGTGTAACCAAACCTAACCCAACCTAAAGGGTCCTTGTGGACAAGTCATTGTTGACGAGTCCTTGTGGATGAGTCCCTTTGGACCGGTCCCTTTGGACCGGTCCCTTTGGACTGGTTCCTACGGACTAGCCCATGAATTTATTTAAATTATGTCAAAGGGCCTATCTACATTTTGCGTGTAAAGCAGTGTGTTGAACTGACGTTTTTCACCAGTCTCCCACTACTATAATGTGATAACGATATGAAAGGAAAGTGACGAAATACATGTGAACACGTGTGAGATGATCTTATTACCGTCCTCCTTGTGAAACAAGTCACATCCTGTTTTGGTTCATACGTGAGAAAATGCAAGTTCATGTGTAATATGACCTAACACACAAGTGTACACATGTGCAGCACGATAAGAGCTAACAAGTCACAACCTGTTTTGACAGTGGTGGGAATAAGGCTAGAGACATGTACGAGTAGTCAAATTACTCCGGCAGACAACCCCTTTCCTATGGATAACTTATTTACACTCCAAAATAAAATCTACCCCTACTAGAGGGTGAATTAAGAATTTTTAGGTAAAAGTCGCTTTTCATGTGCAACATGTGGGAGTTTGTATGCCAATATGAAATTAAACTCGTTCCACATAAAGTGCATGCATACAACTGAATGCCGCTATGATTTATCATTTTTGTTTTTTTGTTTTACGAATGCGCAATTGGGTTTTTTGTAAGAGGACGGGCTTTTTGAATAATGATTTATAGATACTTTTTTTTACAAATTAACCAAAGATCCAAAAACAAATAGGTCATCGGATTTTAATATCTTATGAACTAAGAAAGCTAGGGACTTGTATGAGGGGTCGTTGGACTTGGGGTGACGCCCTGTTTTTGAAAGTATTATTCATTTTTTGTCAAAAGGGCCTAACTGCACTTTCGTTAATATCTCGCTAACTAATAATCACGGAGGGTCAAGTGAGGTGTCATAGGACTTAAAATGGCCAACCCCTCCCCATGACCAATGAATTTACCCCCCAAAAAACAGCAAGGTCATTAACCTAAGATATTATCAACTAATAATCAGAGAGGGACAAGTGAGGTGTCACAAGACTCAGGATGGCCAACCCTTTTCCATGACCAACGAATTTACCTAAAATACCCAAAACAGCAAGGTCATTGACCTAAGATTTTATAAACTTATCAGTAGAGAGGGTCAAGTGAGGTGTCATAGGACTACGAATGGTTTACCCTTTCCCATGACCAATGAATTTACCCCAAAAATCCAAAACAGCAAGGTCATTGACCTGAGATTTTATAAACTAAAAATTGGATATCAACATGTGAGGTGTCATAGGACTTAGAATGGTCAACCCTTTCCCATGGCTAATGAATTTACCCAAAAATACCCAATACATCAAGGTCATCGACCTGAGATTTTATAAATTAATAATCGGATATGGACATGTGAAATGTTTACAGTGAGAGATGAAACATAGCTAGGTAGTGAAAGAATTATTGTAGGCTACATGTATGGTGACTGACAAATCTTTCACCATTGGAACTAGTTTTCAGATCAATCTGTGGTACAGGGAGAGTATAGGTTGTAGGTATGGGATAATAAATGACAAATGGTGTATACAAAATCTGATTTATCGATTCAAGAAATAAGAGTAGACAATCTTTAATTGATTGGTTAAAGAGGATAGCTAAAATCCAAAATGGTGACTGTATCGAACTAAACTGATCCAAGCTGAATCAAACCCAACTAAACCGAACTAAACCGAAGCAAACTTAATCAAAAACATGCTAATGGTTTAAGTGTAAAACTTGTGGGTGAATGTGGTCATTGGTAATGTCAGAAAGGAAAGGGATAACGCTCTACCTATAGAGGGTAAGGTAAAGCTAGTGCATGATGCTAATGCACACACACACAAGTACATGAACCACACACAACTAACCTATACTGTTTTTATGGGTTGACTGTTAAAACTTGCTCAGTGGTTACTGGGACAAGATGGTCGCTACACACAACAAGCGTTAAATACTTGAGGCTAATAATCTACACACACACACACACAGACAAACACACACTTGTTCTAAACTAAACTGTCTTGCTGACAGTGCTCACACTGTAGGCAGATGACAGGAATGCTTGGCTAACAGAAATACAATCATTTCCGGTTGTCTAATGTAACCAGCTAACCATTTTGTGCTGCAGTGGCGAGCACATGTGCCACTTACACTAGAGATTTTAACTCGATTTCAAGCTCTAAGTCCTAGAACGAATCAAACTAAGAAAGAAGGGCATGGTGGCACAGTGGTTAAGCTGATAGCCTTACACTAAAGTGGAATAGGGTTTGATTTCAGGTTAATACGCATGTCATAAACATATAAAAAAGCAGAGATAATGTTTTAAACCGATTACACTCGTCTCTTCTCAAATTATTACTTGGATTACAAATACAAAGGTTGACTGGGTGTGATATACAGTTAATGCTGCCTATCGCACACTAGCTGCAAGGAAGCCATATGTAGAGCTATATGTAGAGAACTACCTAGCGATTTCATGAACTGGTATAGCTATGTCGCATAAACGGTGCAGGATACAATCCAGCAACTATAATTCGTATCTTGTGGAACAGAGAAAATGCATTTTAGCCTTGATGGATAACAAATGTGTGCAGACGAATGACCTACGCATTAGCCTACCAAGGGGTTATAACCACGAGGAGGAGGTGTGATTTCTATATTTTATTGTTTAGAGACATGGCTTTTGTAACCAGTAGATTTAATTGATTTTGTATTTTGTAAATATTTATTTTTGTAATTGTAAATAGTTAATTTTTTGTAAATAGTGGAAACCATTTATTTTTGTAATGGTAAATGTTAAATGTATAATTAAAGTTTTTTGGTATGAGTGTGCATGTCAATGATGTTTTTAGGGATAAATAGAGTGGTTGTGTGTTTGTTCTCAAAGAGTGTCATGGTTGTGTGGATGTATGACTACACAGAAAGAGAGAGAGAGAGTGTGTGTGTAGAAACAGCCTTACCTGCAGTAGAAATAGTAGACCTCTATGTTTTGCATACACATAGACAGACTGTACGATCGCAATGGCCAAGCACTCACTTTAACACTATTTACAAAATATTAAAATGAAAAAATCATGTTTCGCAAATATGAACTTTTGGCATAAACAAAATAAAAATAAAATGTGTAAACAACAAATTGGAAAATCCATGTTTCCATATCATGAAATTCAAAAACCTTAAACTGACATTTAAAAGAAATGCAAATGGAAAATTGACAAATTGTAATGTGTGAAATGTGAAAATGAACAAATGGCTATCTTTATTTTTAAAAAAATTAAAAAATATGGTGCTGTATGGTTGAGGTGTGAATCAAACCCTACTTATTTTGGACCACCCGAGACTGAGTATACTTGTTTTAGTCCTCATACCACTTTTAAAATTTTGTGTTAAAGCTAGGAATTGAACCCAAGAGCTTGTAGGGGGAGACCCAAGGTTAGAATATGTTAAACAGATAGTCTTGAATGTAGGGTGTGGTAGCTATATATTGATGAAACGATTAGCTCGGGACAGGGGGGGGCATTGAGATCTGCAGCAAACCAGTCAAAAGACTAAAGACTCAAACAACAACATGTAAGCTCACCAAAATAATGTTGTGTAACGGTAAATGTTAGTCAACGAACAGTAATGCATTACTAAAACCCATGACACAATACCTAAGAGCTTTTCTACAATTATTTTAAAATGCCTTTAACCCTATATTAAACACCAAGTTCACAAGACTCATAACTGCAATGTTATGGTAAAACAAAACTAAATCTATATTTCAAAACAAGCAAGTGGTTTAATCAATGTATATTGGGAAAAGTTTTGTAAGCACTCAAGTCCACAAGACTAATTAAATTAGTAACTGTCAGGTTGGTCGAGTGGTTATGGTGTTTAACTTAAGATCAAATTTTCTGTACAAGAAAGCAAGGGTTCGAATCCCTTACCTGACATAACTATTGACTTAACATTGCTTGGCCACGCTGTATTATGATACTCGGTACACAAATAATAGACAGAGTGTATTGTTTAAGGCACTCTCTTTATGATCATAGTCAGAGACTGTTGATGGTTAACAATTGCATTAATAGTGGGACATGGGGATAGCAATTAAGAAAAAACAGCCAATACCCATAAAATATTTTTATTAATTTAGTTTTTTTACAATAGTTACACACTGAATACAACTTTTTATCTCTTTACCATTGTTTGATATAGATTTTAAACACAACGCTTGTTGTAGATCCTTTTATAACTTTCTCCAGGTACTCTTGTTCTTAAAAACTGGGGAAACCGCAATGGTTTAATAGACATTAAACCCTCATCCTCTTCTTTTTCATCATCATCATCACTATCATTATAAATATTATCTTTATAATTATTATAGTCATTGTCACCATCATTATCATCATCATCAGCATCCTCAACATCACTAGAACTATCCAATTCCTTTTTTTCCTTTTCAAAAGGGACCTCTTGAAGAGTCTGTGTTGCTTTTGATAGTGTTACGGTTTTATTGAACGTTGACAACTGTCTTACATGATTTTTTGAGGAGATAAATGTTTTTTCACAAGGAAGTCACTATGTTGAGTAACACTATGTTTTTGTTGGGCTTGCTTTTTCTTGTTCTTTTGATCATGTTTTGTTAATACTAACGGTGTTTCATTTGGTATACCACATTGATGAGTACCCACACTTAAGACCTCACCATGTTTACTTTTTAGATGACCTAGACATTTTGTTGTTCTTTGTTTTGAGCACTGCCAAAATATGATGCCATTCGCATTTTCTCGCTTATAGTTATAAGAGTATCCATGATACAGGTCACGTGGTTTACCTTTATTGGTTATAGTATATTCCACAGTAGCCACTGACTTGTATAGTCGATCCGCCTACTACAAATGTCTGAACACTTGTGGTGAAAGAATGATGTTGTGTTGACGTTTTATGCAGGATGATGTTGGTGGCATATGTGGGTGGCTTATGTGGGTGGCTTATGATGTTGACATATGTTGTTGGCTTATTTTGGTGGCTTATGTTGATGGTTTATGGTGGTGGCTTATGTTGATGACATATGTTGTTGGCTTATAGTGGTGGTGGCTTATGTTGATGGTTTATGTTGCTGGTTTATGTTGATGGTTTATGTTAATGGCTTAGGTTAATGTCTTAGGTTGATGGCTTATGTTGGTGGCTTATGGTGGTGGCTTATGCTGGTGGCTTATGTTAGTGGCTTATGGTGGTGGTTTATGGTGGTGGCTTACGTTGATGACATATGTTGGTGACTTATGTTGATAGCTTATGTTGGTGGCTTATGTTGGTGGCTTATGATGGTGGCTTGTGGTGATGGCTTATGGTGGCTTATGGTGGCTTATGGTGGTGACTTATAGTGGTGGCCTATGTTGGTGGCTTATTTTTGGTGGTTTACGTTAATACCTTATTTGTAATGGCTCATTTGACAAGTTATTTTTGTCACTGTATTTAGAGGATTTTTCTCTTGGTCTTGGAAAGTATCTCAACCCTTTTTTTTATGGTAGCATAATGCTTACCGCCATGTTTGTAAGCAACAACAACACACTAAAATTCCAAGAATCCAAAGTACTCTAAGGTTAATGATTGTCTCTCAACTCCATTCAACGCCTAGTCAAAAACATTATATATTTTTCACATTTTTCAAAAAAAGGTAAATTGGGGAAGTAGGCTATATGTTTAAACTAAAAATCATATCAAATCATATGCTAACTCCAACACCTACGTCTATCCCACTCTCAGTCAAAAAATATAATATTCTTCAAATTTTTCCAAAACAGTATTTGGAAAGTAGGCCATATTTTGAAAACTAATCATTCTATAAAGTCATATATAGACTCAAACCAATGGCTTTTATGTCCTTAATTGGTAGAACAAAACTTAACATTTTTTCAGTTTTTCCAAAAAAGTCCAATTCTCAAAATTGTCTATATTTTGGGAACTAAGAATTTTACAAATAAGTTTGTTTAACGAAAATGAAAGTTCTTTACCCCCCTCTACCCAAAACATAAATTTCAGATCCCTAGGACAAGAAATGTGCAGTAGGGTTTTTTTTTTGGGGGGGGGGGTTCTATATCCACCTCCACCTCCCCACCTCACAAGATGGCGGTCATAGCTTAACTTAACCTAGCCTAACCTAACAAAATGGCGGCCGTAGCTTAACTTAACCTAGCCTAACCTAACTAGATGGCGGCCGTAGCTTCACTTAACCTAACCTAACCTAACTTGACCTAAACCTACGAGGTGCGATCAATAAATTTTCAAGATGGTGGTCATAGCTTAACTGAACCTAGCCTAACCTAACCTAACCTAAACCTACGAGGTGTGATCATAAAGTTCCAAGATGGCGGTCGTAGCTTAACTGAACCTAACCTAACCCTACGAGGTGTGATTAAAAAGTTCCAAAATGGCTGCCGTAGCTTAACTTAACCTTTGATTGAATCCTGTTGATTGACCCCTTTTGATTGATCTCTGTTGATGTAACCCTTTGGACTGGGCCCTGTTGCCTAGCCCCCTTTGGACGGGTCCTTTTTGAAGGGAGTCATTTTTTTACGGGTCCCGGAAGACGGGTCCTTGTTGTCGGGTCCCTGTGGGCGGGTCCCTTTGACATCATTTGATATAATGCAGGGATCAGTTCTCTACATATAGCTCTACATATGTCTTCCTTACAGCTAGTGTGCTATAGGCAGCATTAACTGTATATCACACCCAGTCCACCTTTGTATTTGTAATCCAAGTAATAATTTGAAAAGAGACGAGTGTAATCGGTTTAAAACATTATCTCTGCTTTTTTATATGTTTATGACATGCGTATTAACCTGAAATCAAACCCTAGTCCACTTTAGTGAAAGGCTATCAGCTTAACCACTGCGCCACCATGCCCTTCTTTCTTAGTTTGATTCGTTCTAGGACTTAGAGCTTGAAATCGAGTTAAAATCTCTAGTGTAAGTGGCACATGTGCTCGCCACTGCAGCACAAAATGGTTAGCTGGTAACATTAGACAACCGGAAATGATTGTATTTCTGTTAGCCAAGCATTTCTGTCATCCGCCTACAGTGTGAGCACTGTCAGCAAGACAGTTTAGTTTAGAACAAGTGTGTGTTTGTCTGTGTGTGTGTGTGTGTGTGTAGATTATTAGCCTCAAGTATTTAACGCTTGTTGTGTGTAGCGACCATCTTGTCCCAGTAACCACTGAGCAAGTTTTAACAGTCAACCCATAAAAACAGTATAGGTTAGTTGTGTGTGGTTCATGTACTTGTGGGTGTGAGTGTGCATTAGCATCATGCACTAGCTTTACCTTACCCTCTATAGGTAGAGCGTTATCCCTTTCCTTTCTGACATTACCTGTTTTTTTTTGTGGGTAAATTCATTGTTCATGGGGAGGGGTTGGCCATTTTAAGTCCTATGACACCTCACTTGACCCTCTGTGATTATTAGTTAGCGAGATATTAACGAAAGTGCAGTTAGGCCCTTTTGACAAGAAATGAATAATACATTCAAAAACAGGGCGTCACCCCAAGTCCAACGACCCCTCATACAAGTCCCTAGCTTTCTTAGTTCATAAGATATTAAAAAGCCGATGACCTATTTGTTTTTGGATCTTTGGTTAATTTGTATAAAAAAGTATCTATAAATCATTATTCAAAAAGCCCGCCCTCTTACAAAAAAAAAACAATTGCGCATTCGTAAAACAAAAAACAAAAATGGTAAATCATAGCGGCATTCAGTTGTATGCATGCACTTCATGTGGAACGAGTTTAATTTCATATTGGCATACAAACTCCCACATGTTGCACATGGAAAGCGACTTTTACCTAAAAATTATTATTACACCCTCTAGTAGGGATAGATTTTATTTTGGAGTGTAAATAAGTTATCCATAGGAAAGGGGTTGTCTGCCGGAGTAATTTGACTACTCGTACATGTCTCTAGCCTTATTCCCACCACTGTCAGAACAGGTTGTGACTTGTTAGCTCTTATCGTGCACGTGCACATGTGTACACTTGTGTGTTAGGTCATACTACACATGAACTTGCATTTTCTCACGTATGAACCAAAACAGGATGTGACTTGTTTCACAAGGAGGACGGTAATACGGTCATCTCACACGTGTTCACATGTATTTCGTCACTTTCCTTTCATATCGTTATCACATTATAGTAGTGGGGGACTGGTGAACAACGTCAGTTCAACACACTGCTTTACACGCAAAATGTAGATAGGCCCTTTGACATAATTTAAATAAATTCATGGGCTAGTCCGTAGGAACCAGTCCAAAGGGACCGGTCAAAAGGGATCAGTCCAAAGGGACTCGTCCACAAGGGCTCGTCCACAAGGACTCGTCCACAAGGACCTGTCAACAAGGACTCGTCAACATTGACTTGTCCACAAGGACCCGTTAGGTTGGGTTAGGTTTGTTTACACTACAGCCGTCATCTTTTAAAAAGCCCGCCCTCTTACAAAATCCATGAGTGGGTATGCGTAAAAACAAAAAACAAGCATGTTAATTCATAGTGGCTATTCACCGTATACATGTCTCTTGTGTAGAACAACGTTTATTTTAAAAGCCCGCCCTCTTACAAAAGCTATGAGTGGGCTTGCTTAAAAACAAAAAACAAGCATGTTAATTCATAGTGGCTATCCACCGTATACATGTCTCTTGTGTAGAACAATGTTTCATTCCATATTGGCATTCAAACTCTCACATGTTGCACTTGGAAAGCGAGATTCTCTAAAAAATTACAATTTCACCCCCTAGTAGGGGTAGGTTTTATTTTGGGGTTGAAATATGTTATCCATTGGAAAGGGGGTGTCAGCCCGAGTTCAACAACACCTCATTCATCAAAATCCGACCATGCGTTCGAGAGATATCGCGCCAAAACCATCTCGTGAGGAGGGTGAGGAGGAGGAGGGCCGTGAACCGCTGCAAATACACTACTTTTGTGTCTTTAAATAAATGGTACCAAGCTTCGTAATTCAATTATATTCTGTCATATTTGGCTGATTGCATTACAACCCCTCCAGTGCATTGTGAATACACTACTCACCCCTCCCTCTCAATTAGCCCCGTGAATCATTCAATTCACGAAAGATTACGCACAGAATAGGGGAGAATGGCTTATAGGCTGCTGTAATGTAGCCAGCTTGGTTTCAAATCATACCCGAGCACGTGTTGTAGTAAGAACATTCAGTTGCTCCGTAACCACCTCCTAAGGTGCCGACCACGATACCTGAGTTCGTTGAAACATTTGCCGGTGTAGCCAGAGAATCCAAGTTTGGGAGTTAATTTAACTGGCGGATAAAATGATCCCAACATCAAGAAAGGGTTGTGCAAGATTAAGGAACGTTCGTAGGCTTGTTCATACATCTGAAAGAAGACGTTGATTCAAACATCCTGCAAATCGCATTAGCTTGGCCTTAGTTGTGGCCCCATGACCTTGCGCATCAGGTTTGCTTTCAATACGGGCTTATCTGTGCGAGAGCATTAGTTACCTGTGAGATTGAATGGAGTGACTGTGAGTGGGTCAAGAATGCCTTTACGACGACGAAGAGGCAAGTATCAACAGCCCAAGTCGTTTCAACGAGGCCGTGTAATAGGGCTACGTGAAGGTGGATTTTCCTTCCGCGCTATTGCAGAACGACTTGGCAGGAATTTCTCCATTGTGCATGCGTGCAGGCAGCAGTGGTCACCAGAAGGCATGGATGCAAGAAGACCGGGCTCCGGACGTCCCCGTGGCACCACCGAGAGGCAAAACTGCCGTATTCGGCGTATGGCTTTGGCGCATCGGACGGCGTCTGCAGCAGCAATTCAAGTGGCAGTTGGCACCACAGTGCTCAACGAACTGTTCAAAATCGGTTACTTGAAGACCAGCTGCAAGTCACACGCGCTGCAGCGTGCATCCCACTTACCCCAAACCACCACCGTCTGCGACTTCAGTGATGTCAAGCCAAAGGTCATTGGAGGATTGAGTGGAGGTCCGTTGTATTTTCCGATGAAAGCCGATTCTGCCTTGGTGCCAGTGATGGCCGTGTGTTGGTTAGGAGGCCAGGTGAGCGCCTGCATTCCACCAGTCTGCGTTGTCGACACACTGGACCTACACCGGGCGTTCTGGTCTGGGGAGGAATTTCCTATGACAGCAGGAGTACTCTCGTGGTTATCCCACGCACCCTGACTGCAGATGTGTACGTCGGTCTGGTGATTCGACCTGTTGTGCTGCCATTCATGAACAGAATTTCCGGGGGTGTTTTCCAACAGGATAACGCACACCCCCATGCCGCTGTTGCAACCCAACGTGCTGTACAGAGTGTCG
Organism: Meconema thalassinum; assembly: GCA_946902985.2. Lineage (NCBI taxonomy): Eukaryota > Metazoa > Arthropoda > Insecta > Orthoptera > Tettigoniidae > Meconema > Meconema thalassinum. The sequence goes on along the minus strand of OX336389.2, from coordinate 1,161,018,009 downwards.
ACATGCTGCTTGGGCCTGCTCAATCCTCCGAACTGTCCCGAATCGAGCACGCATGGTACATCATTGGACGAAAACTCCAGCGTCATCCACAACCGGCATTAACCGTACCTGCATTGACCGACCAAGTGCAACAGGCATGGAACTCCAACCCACAATCTGACTTCCGGCACCTGTAGGCTACGACACATTGCATGCACGTTTGCCTGTCTTCATTCAACAGTCTGGCGATTATACCGGTTATTAATGGACCAGCATGGCACATTTGTGATGGACTTTCTCGCATGGACATTAACCTGTTGTCTTGCACCTTAAATCAATTGAATGTGTTGCCTCGCCAAATATGTTTCCGAGATTTCCGTAATGTACGTTCCTTATTTCATGATGTTGGGATATTTCTTTTCGACAGTGTATTTTGTTCATTACCACAACAGTTTCGTTCAAAACTCTAAGTAATTGCCCATGTTCTAGCTCGAACTACAAATACAGTACATAAATCACACAGACGCCACAATAACGCATTGTATCGTAGGCTATCTGTTTTACATTCATCTTACGTGCCCTAGACTGATGACGTGGATGCTCCGCACCAATAAATGACGTGATATGAAGAATAAACTACAGCAACAATAATCAAATTTCATGACCTCCGCGGCGTAGCCGTACTCGTTAAATCGTGCACCATGGCCAAGCGGGTAGCTGCATAAAGTCCGGAGATAGCATGTTCGAATTCAGACGCAGTACAACGGTTGTCCTGAGTGTAGTTTTTCCTCGGGTGTCTCCACACTCTCTCCAGGAAAATGCTGGTAGAAAGCCTTATTTCAAATCACGGGGCACCTACCACATCCCTATCCCTCATTAGGTTACACATATTATTACAGCCCTCGCAGTTGTCACACACGTTCAACAAACACCCAATTACATGGGGCTGATGACCAATATTACCCAAGCCCTTTCAATGATTTAACATCAACTATTACAACAGCGACAACTGATTTCAGGACATTGAATTCCACAAACAATCATTCTGTAACCGACCGCCTCGTGATGCAGCGACTTGCATTCTTGGCTGAGGTCCAGGTTCGATTCACGACGTTGCCAAGAAATGTAATGCTGGTCTAAGGGCTAGTTCGGGGTACACTCATTCTCGTGAGACAAAACTGAGAATAGGTGGGTTTGGTTCCTACCTCAGCATTCCTGGAAATGATTTTACTGTTGTTTCCCCACTTCCACTCCGCGCAAATGCCGGGATGTACCTAATTTAAAGCCGCGGCCACCTCCTTCCCAATCCTCATCTAAATTACAAATTCATTCACTACTACAGTTGCCAAAATAACACAGTTTATCATTATAATAATATTGACTTCAATCCCTGAGTTCCTGGGTTCAATTGAGCTACATCCTATTTGGACTGCACTTGTCATGGATTCATTTTAGGAACTTTGCACAAATTGGTCATCAGTCCCATGTCGTTGAGTGTGTGTTGAACTTCTCTGATAACCTGTGTTTCTGTGCTGACTGTAGTAGTGTGTGTAGCTGTATTACGATTGGGGAGCAGATAGGAGCCCCGGGGCTTGGAATAAGCTACTATTCCGGCATTTGCCCGGAGGAGTGTGGAAAATACAGGAAGAAAACAACATGCAAGTTAACCTCTGTCAGCACCGGGATTTAAATCTTTGGTCTCCGGACTTTCTGCAGCTGTCCATCGTGCTTGTAGTGCGCGATTTAACGCGTACGGCTACGCTTCGGGGTCTTATTACAATATTATGACAGGTAATGAGAAGCTATTCGCAATATATTATGTTTAATATACGGAACAGGCGGAGCTTATAGTTCACGTGTTTGAACGTTTGAGCGTTTCTAATTTTGCTGAGTGTCATTTAGCCTATTACCCTTAAAGTATCGCTGTACTTACATAGTTGCACAAACACGTTTAGTAGGGGGATGATAGGAGTTCTACTTCACAGCCTACTTTCCTGGTGACGTCACATACTAACCCGCAATACATTCAGGGGCAAAGCCGATATCTCTCGAACGCATGGCCCGATTTTGACAAATGAGGTGTCGTTGGACTCGGGCTGACGCCCTCCTGTCAATGGACCACTCATTTCAACCCCTGAATAAAACCTACCCCTACTAGGGGGTGAAATTGTAATTTTTTAGTGAAAGTCGCCTATCAAATGCGACATGTATAAAGTGCGCTGCTAAAATGAACTTAAAGGTTGTTGCTCATATAGCGCAAGCGTTTTGTTGTATGCCGCTATGGATCAACATTTTTGTTTTTGTTTTTTACGCATGCGCACTTGGGATTTTTGTAAGAGGGCGAGCTCTTTGAAAAAAATGATTGATAAGAAGGGGTTTTGGTGGTGAGGAGAGAACCAGATAGTCGCCTACTTTCCTACGAAGTTTGCCGATAGCTCTCGAACGCAAGGTCGGATTTGGACGTGTGACGTGTCAAATCGCTTGTCTCGAAGTCCTATATATGTTATTAATAGGTTAAAGTTTTGTGAATGAGGGAAACAGGATTTTTGGGGGTAAAACCATGATTTTAGACTTTTCCGATATCTCACGAAAGCATGATCGGATTTGGTCCTATGACGTATCAAATGGCTTGTCTCGAAACCCTCTTTATTTAGGAAATAGGTTAAAGTATTTGAGAATGAGGGAAACAGAATGTTTTGGGGTAAAACCGTGATTTTAAACTTTTTGCTATACCTCGCGAACCAATCATGCTAGAGGCGTGTACGAGGGATCCAAGGACTCGGGCTGACGTCCTCTTTGCTATGGAACACTCGTTATATTTAAAAAAAATTGGAAACTCGATTTTGGGGTAAACAAGTGTTTTTGTGATTTTTGCTGATAACTCACGAACCAATTAGCCTAGAGACAAGTGCGAGGTGTCATTTTTTTCATCGCGTTGCCCTCTTGCTGAGGATGTTCGTGTTGAGCAGGAATAAAAAACCATGTTGAGGTAAAACCATGATTTTAGACTTTTTGCTTTATCTCGCAAACCCTTAACGCTAGAAACGTGTACGAAGTGTCCTAGGACTCGGGATCACGCCCCCTTTTAGAAACTATGTTTGACATTTTGACAAAGGGCCTAACGCCATACATGTTGAAAAAAAAATTTACCGATACCTGTTTATAATGTTCATGAAGCGTGGTGGTTGAGAGAGACGATACTGCTGGGTGTGTGTGTTTCAACGAACCTGTCGCTAACCACAAGGACCATGCTTAATAGAACAATCACTATTTCGGCGGGTCGGTGTATGACAGAGCGAGGGTTCGTTTTCTGATATTTTACCTTTAACGTGTAAACGGTGATGAGAACTTGGTTCTATGTTGGTCGAAGCGAGTAGAGAAAACAAACTTGCAGAGGAGCAGGAGGTGAATGTCATTTGAGCTTATTGGAATGCACTGATCTGACTTGACAACAGGTGCAATGGAAAAATGACAATGACGCTTGAAGGTTTAATAATCTGACCATCGTGGTGGTGGGGAAGAGCGAAATGCATGTGAACACATGTGAAACCACATGAGGGCTAAACCAGTGACATCCTGTTTGCTTCGTACGTGACAAAATGCAAGTTCATGTGAAATATGATACAACACAGGTGTTCACCTGGGACGTTAGCTGTCCACGTGCACGATAACTGTTAACAAGTCACATCCTGTTTGCTTCGTAAGTGACAAAATGCAAGTTCATGTGAAATTTGACCTGGCACATGTGTTCACGTTGGGTGTTGGCTGTCCACGTGACCGATAACAGAATGTTCAAAGCGTGGGAGAAAATGATTATACATGCAACGTAACATATATAAAGACATGTCGTTATCATTTCCACTCTCACTCAGGTGACTACCTTTGAATATATTGCGTTCGTGAAACCCCTGGTCTTGTTTAACAGTTTTGGTGTTGGTGGAAAGTACTTATCCTGGTTGTGAGGTAGGTATATATTTATTCATTTATACATTTATTGATTTATATATATTTACAAGCAATTATTTATTGTTTAGTTAATTATTGATTTTTTAATTTATTTGTTTTCAGATAACCGGTATACCTTACATGTCTGAGAGAGAAAAAACCATTGCACGTTTGAGCCCACTAGAAGGAAACAGCAATAAGCCACTGCAAGTGACGGTGGGATTATTTTTTAAACTAACTTATTTCATTTTTGATTCATATTTTACTTTATGAAATGCATGTACTAACCTGAATTTAGGTATTTATAACGGTTTATTTTATTTATTTTTAGAAACTTGGAAAGAAAAGCCTTACCGCCGTAGCAATCGCTGAAAACCCGAGACGCAGTAAAGTGCAACCATTGTTTCCAGGCAGTAAACTATTTAAAACTCAGGTAAGCCTAACATACAATGCTATTCCATTTTACCACTACTGAAAACTCGTAGACAAAAAAAATTCATTACCTGTACATGACTAGGACGATAATTGCTTTCTTGATTAATGACTATGTATTGGCAACCGGTACAAGACCATATTGGTTGTTTACCGGGAAAGTACAAGGCCATATTTGATTTTGTATAGAACAAAAATTTTAATTTAACTGACAGGTCGTTCCCTATAATAATAATAATAATAATAATAATAATAATAATAATAATAATAAGCATGTCGAATTTAGTTGTTCCTTGACTATGAAAGTCAAGGAGGATAGATGTTAGATATCTAATCTCCTTAAACTCTATACCGCTTTTTAGTAGAAAAATGAAGAACTTTGTACCCTATAAACTCAACGAATATATTGACAGGTTTAAACATGATAATCTGAACAAAATGACATGACATTATTATTTTTTGTTTATGTATTTGTTAAAGGGGAATGTAAATGACTGCAGCTTTATAAAAAGAAAATAAGTACACGGGTTACTGTTAGTGCCGACATACAGTTTATTATAATTTTTATGGTGTTTTTATATATTAATGCCTATTAACGTTAAAGTTTTATTTACAAGTATTGATTGAGTGATTGATTGATTGATTGAGTGAGTGATTGGTTATTTTGTTTGCTTTTAGGTGTCGTCATGCGCCATTAACGTAATGAGCAGACAGTGAACAAGGATACATTGTGCTTTAAAGTACTCTGTGCAACGTTAATAACTTACAATAAGAAAAAAGTTTTATTATAACACATGGCGTTAGTACCAAATACAACAAGTGAGCAGGTTGGTTTACCACGTGGGTTAAATTTAAAATCAGAACATGACCGTTGGTTAACATTTGAATCCTGGCCTGTAGGCTTTTTGTCGACACATGAACTTGCAAAAGCCGTTTTTTTACTTGAACCGAGAAGATGTGGTGCGCTGTGTGTTTTATCGTATTGAACTTTCACACTGGGAAGAAGGGGATGATCCCTTTAGAGACCATTTGCGATGGTCTCCTTGTTGTCCTTACATGCTTGGAAAACAAGTGTGTAACATACCTGTGTATTCATTTTACCGAACCACAAGACCATTGGCCGCTACTTACGTTGCTGAATCACAAATAAATAATAATTATGTATTACCAGCCAACAACGGTACTGTCGATATATGAGGTCCATATGCCATAGACAGTGATGAATTGGCATGTGCTTTTGAAAAATTGAGAGTTTGCAAGCATAAAGCACTAGCACACCCAGAGTACAGCTATGTTGAAAAACGTTTAGAATCTTATAAAAATATTTGGCCATTAATATTAAAACACCTTACCAAACAACTAAGTGAAGCTGGATTTTTTTATACTGGTGAAGGGGATAAAACAATATGTTTTTATTGTGGATTTGCTTTAAAGGATTGGCAAATGACTGATGACCCTTTTGAGCAACACGCTCGTTGGTTACCTAACTGCAAATACATGGTGTTGCTTAAAGGTCAGGAATTTGTGAACACTATTCGTAAAGAAAACATGATTGCAGCACAAGACTTTAAAGTGCCTTTAGAGTTAGAACACGCGGAGCAAATACACAAGGCTGTAAGAAAAGACTTGTCTCACGAGCAGATACAAAAGTGTGACCAACAATTATGTAAAATTTGTTATCAAGATGAACTAGGTGTTGTATTTTTGCCTTGTGGACACATGATAGCCTGTGTCAAGTGTGCATTAGAACTCAACACTTGTGCTATATGCAGAAAAGCAGTATCTGCTACAGTTAGGGCATTTCTTGCATAAATAGTAAAATTTATCAGCCATGCATAGTGCAAAATCCCTAATTGCACAATATTATTAAAGCTGTTTTAGAGTGTAATAGATATGCTTTTCTTTTGTTTGTAGACTACTACAATGAATGTTTTGAATGCTGTGGGTCAAGCATGTGGCTTAGAGACAAAGAAGCTCAGCGAATTGCCAACGCATATTCCATTCCGCATTATCAAGATTCGGAAATTGAAAACAGCATATGGTGATCGTGTACTTTGTGTATGTGAAAACTTTGAGACATTTCTGCCTACACGGTTAAATGATATGTCGGAGAGTGTTTTTGATGAAGTCAATAATGCTGTGCAACATGTACACTTAATTTTTGAAGTTTTTAAAAACAATCGGTGCATGGTTCGTTTTAATTAAATTTAAAAAATGTGAAATATAAATGAAAAATATAAGTGATGACAATATACTGAAAAAGAAAGAAAATATGTGTATAGAATAGTAATGTTTTAGTGTTTAGTGTTGTCTTGAAAAATATTATGATGAAACCAAAAAAAAACAAGAAATGTATATAAAGTTTGTAAATAAATGCAAAATGATGTTACAATGCTGTTTAATTTTATACAAAGTTAGTTTATTTAACATTGCAGAGTATGCATGATTATGACAGTAAATGCACACTGAATACAAGCGTTTCTCAATTTACAATAGTCTGTTATAGTTTTAAACACAAGGCTTGTTGTAGGTCACTTTATAGCAATGTCCATTCACTGTTGTTTTCGAAAAAGTGGGGAAGCCGCAATGGTTGTATAGGCATAAAAACCTTATTGTTATTACTATTTAGTCACTTTGATCCTCTTGCATATCAAGAGCAGATGACCTAGTAGTTCCACTCTTTAAAACGAAAGCAACAACAGTACCTCTTGCATAGTTTGTGATGTTGATGGCTCTTGCGACGTGGAAGATGGATTAAAAATAACTTTTAGAACAGGGGTTATACTTTGCTCAGTAAACAATGCACTATTTTGAGTAGCAATAAGGTTTTCTTGATTTTTTGTCGACGACAACTGTGTTTCATGCAGTACACTACATTGATGATCACTGACACTTAAAACCTCACTATTTTTACTTTTTAGGTCACCACGACAATGTTTGGAACGTTGCTTTGAACAACGCCAAATAACAGTTCCATTTTTATTGGTTTGTTTCACAATATATGAATATCCTTTATAGTAAGCGTAAGGCTTACCATACCTAGTCACTGATACTTCCATGTCAACTGTCAAGCATAGACTAATCTCTAGTAAAGTCAACTTGGTAATAAGAATAATAGTTTAATGTGAGAGCAAATATGGATCCAAAGAGTTCAGGTAAGAGTGGAAGCAAATATGCAAATATAAGAAACAAGAGTGGAGGTAAAAGTGGTCGCAAAGTGGTAGACCCATTACACAATAATTTCAGCATGACGAAGCTCTTGTTCAATTTGTTTGATTTCCCAATCGTGACCGGTATGCCCAGCTTGTTGTAAAGCATGCAATTGTCGTAGCCGTTGAATTAGCTTACTGGGTTTGTTCCAGTATACAAATTTAACAAATGGATTTTTAGGTGTAAACAAAGCACTACCATTATCATGATCATTATCATCATCATCATTATCATCATCATAATCACCATTATCATCATGACCATCATCACTGTTACTTTTTGATCCTCTTGCAATACCATTTTATTTATAGCCTGAGTTGATTTTGATAGTGTTGAAGGTTTCTTGGACGTTGACAATTGTCCTAACATGACGTTTTGAGGACATGATAAGTCCTTTTGAACAAACACTGCACTATCTTTAGCCGCAAAATCGTTTTCTTGAACTTGCTTTTTAGCATTTTGATAATTGTTTGTAAACAGTAAGCGTGGTTCGTTTCGAGCACTACATTGATGAACACTCACACTTAAAACCTTTCCATTTTTACTTTTCAGATTGCCTCGACATTTTGTTGACCTCTCTTTTGAGCATCGCCAGAATATTATTCCATTCACATTCTGGCGATTATAGTTATAGGAGTAGCCTTGATAGAGTGCACGTAGCCTACCTTTGTTGGTTGTAATAAGTTCCATAGTAGTAACTGACCTGTCAGTACGATGTTCACACTACAAAGATTACAATTGTTTTGCTGATGGAGTGACCTACCATAAGCTTATATATTGGCTTATGTGTTGGCTTTTTGTGTTGGCTTTTCGTGTTGGTTTTTGTGTTGGCTTTTCGTGTTGGCTTTTTGTGTTGGCTTTTCATGTTGGCATTTCGTGTTGGCTTTTGTGTTGGCTTTTCGTGTTGGCTTTTTGTGTTGGCTTTTCATGTTGGCATTTCGTGTTGGCTTTTGTGTTGGCTTTTCGTGTTGGTTTTTGTGTTGGCTTTTCGTGTTGGCATTTCGTGTTGGCTTTTCGTGTTGGCTTTTTTGTATTGGCCTTTCATGTTGGCTTTTTGTATTGGCTTTTCGTGTTGGCTTTTTGTGTGGGCTTTTTGTGTTGGCTTTAGTATTGGCTTTTGTATTGGCTTATTTGACAAGTTATTTGTGTCAATGTATTTAGTGGATTTTTTGTTGGTGTTGGAAAGTAGTTGAATGAGAGGGAATATTTAAAGACTTAACCTCAGCTCACTAACCTAACCTAACCTAACCTAACCTAACTTTACCTAACCTAACCTAACCTTTCAACTCTCAGATATTAATTAAATTCTGTGCATAGTCGAGTTGGAACCCAAGACCTCAGGGGTAAAAAAACGATTATTTTTGACGGCTTATTTTGGTAACTTATTTTAATGGCTAACCTAACTTTACCTAACCTAACCTAACCTCAGCTCACTTTGGATATTACTAGTAAGTGTTCATTTCCTCTGCTAGGTAGCATGCTAGTAGTACATCTAGTGCTCATATTTACCGCTAGGTAGCGGAAACATACTTTGCATGTTGCATGTGACACTTGTGGAGTTTAACCACATGCAAGACGTGCTTGTATAAGTTCTCTATTTAAACCCAATATACAATTAACCACTAAATGTTCAGAACTAAAAAGTATAGCCATGTTTAGGGTTTATAGGAGACCCTTAGCAAGAAAGGCTGTCTAACCCACGAGTGTACAGCCTTGTCATACGCAGTAAGCACCTGTTGGCAGAAAACAACAACAACTACAATTCGAGAAAGCCAACATCATATCCATTAATGTATTTAAAGGAAAAAGTTTTTTGTTGGCTTTCTCAAATTGTTGTTGTTGTTGTTGTTGTTGTTGTTGTTTTCTGCCAACAGGTGCTTACTGCGTATGACAAGGTTGTACACTCGTGGGTTAGACAGCCTTTCTTGCTAAGGGTCTCCTATATACCCTAAACATGGCTATACATATTAGTTCTGAACACTTAGTGGTTAATTGTATATTGAGTTTAAATAGAGAACTTATACAAGCACGTCTTGCGTGTGGTTAAACTTCACAAGTGTCACATGCAACATGCAAAGTATGTTTCCGCTACCTAGCGGTAAATATGAGCACTATCTGTACTACTATGATGCTACCTAGCAGAGGAAATGAACACTTACTAGTAATATCCAAAGTGAGCTGAGGTTAGGTTAGGTTAGGTAAAGTTAGGTTAGCCATTAAAATAAGTTACCAAAATAAACCATCAAAAATAATTGTTTTTTTTAACCCCTCAGGTCCTGGGTTCCAACTCGACTATGCACAGAATGTAATTAACATCTGAGATTTGAAAGGTTAGGTTAGGTTAGGTAAGGTTAGGTTAGTGAGCTGAGGTTAAGTCTTTAAATATTCCCTCTCTTTCAACTACTTTCCAACACCAAGAAAAGAATCCACTAAATACATTAACACAAATGACTTGTCAAATAAGCCAATACAAAAGCCAATACTAAAGCCAACACAAAAAGCCAACACGAAAAGCCAACACGAAAAGCCAACACGAAAAGCCAACACAAAACGCCAACATATAAGCCAACAGATAAGCTTATGGTAGGTCACTCCATCAGCAAAACAGTTGTAACGTTTGTAGTGTGAACATCGTACTGACAGGTCAGTTATTACTATGGAACTTATTACAACCAACAAAGGTAGGCTACGTGCACTCTATCAAGGCTAGTCATATAACTATAATCGCCAGAATGTGAATGGAATAATATTCTGGCTATGCTCAAAAGAGAGGTCAACTAAATGTCGAGGCAATCTGAAAAGTAAAAACGGAAAGGTTTTAAGTGTGAGTGTTCATCAATGTAGTGCTCTAAACGAACCACGCTTGCTGTTTACAAACAATTATCAAAATGCTAAAAAGCAAGTTCAAGAAAACGATATTGCGGCTAAAGATAGTGCAGTGTTTGTTCAAAATGACTTATCATGTCCTCAAAACGTCATGTTAAGGCAGATGTCAACGTCCAAGAAACCTTCAACACTATCAAAATCAACTCAGACTATAAATGAAGTGGTATTGCAAGAGGATCAGAAAGGACTATATAGTAATAGTGATGATGGTCATGATGATGATGATAATGATGATGATAATGATCATGATAATGGTAATGCTTTGTTTACATCTAAAAAGCCATTTGTTAAATTTGTATACTGGAACAAACCCAGTAAGCTAATTCAACGGCTTCGACAATTGCATGCTTTACAACAAGCTGGGCATACCGGTCACGATTGGGAAATCAAAGAAATTGAACAAGAGCTTCGTCATGCTGAAATTATTGTGTAATGGGTCTACCACTTTGCGACCACTTTTACCCCCACTCTTGTTTCTTATATTTGCATATTTGCTTCCACTCTTACCTGAACTCTTTGGATCCATATTTGCTCTCACATTAAACTATTATTCTTATTACCAAGTTGACTTTACTAGAGATTAGTCTATGCTTGACAGTTGACATGGAAGTATCAGTGACTAGGTATGGTAAGCCTTACGCATACTATAAAGGATATTCATATATTGTGAAACGAACCAATAAAAATGGAACTGTTATTTGGCGTTGTTCAAAGCAACGTTCCAAACATTGTCGTGGTGACCTAAAAAGTAAAAATAGTGAGGTTTTAAGTGTCAGTGATCATCAATGTAGTGTACTGCATGAAACACAGTTGTCGTCGACAAAAAAATCAAGAAAACCTTATTGCTACTCAAAATAGTGCATTGTTTACTGAGCAAAGTATAACCCCTGTTCTAAAAGTTATTTTTAATCCATCTTCCACGTCGCAAGAGCCATCAACATCACAAACTATGCAAGAGGTACTGTTGTTGCTTTCGTTTTAAAGAGTGGAACAACTAGGTCATCTGCTCTTGATATGCAAGAGGATCGAAGTGACTAAATATTAATAACAATAAGGTTTTTATGCCTATACAACCATTGCGGCTTCCCCACTTTTTCGAAAACAACAGTGAATGGACATTGCTATAAAGTGATCTACAACAAGCCTTGTGTTTAAAACTATAACAGACTATTGTAAAGTGAGAAAAGCTTGTATTCAGTGTGCATTTATTGTCATAATCATGTATACTCTGCAATGTTAAATAAACTAACTTTGTATAAAATAAAACAGCATTGTAACATCATTTTGCATTTATTTAAAAACTTTATATACATTTCTTGTTTTTTTTGGTTTCATCATAATATTTTTAGACAACATTAAACACTAAAACATTACTATTCTATACACATATTTTCTTTCTTTTTCAGTATATTGTCATCACTTATATTTTCCATTATTATTTCACATTTTTTTTATTTAATTAAAACGAACCATGCACCGATTGTTTTTAAAACCTTCATAAATTAAGTGTACAGGTTGCACAGCATTATTGACTTCATCAAAAACACTCTCCGACATATCATTAAACCGTGTAGGCAGAAATGTCTCAAAGTTTTCACATACACAAAGTACACGATCACCATATGCTGCTTTCAATTTCCGAATCTTGATAATGCAGAATGGAATATGCGTTGGCAATTCGCTGAGCTTCTTTGTCTCTAAGCCACATGCTTGACCCACAGCATTCAAAACATTCATTGTAGTAGTCTATAAACAAAAGAAAAGCATATCTATTACACTCTAAAACAGCTTTAATAATATTGTGCAATTAGGGATTTTGCACTATGCATGGCTGATAAATTTTACTATTTATGCAAGAAATGCCCTAACTGTAGCAGATACTGCTTTTCTGCATATAGCACAAGTGTTGAGTTCTAATGCACACTTGACACAGGCTATCATGTGTCCACAAGGCAAAAATACAACACCTAGTTCATCTTGATAACAAATTTTACAAAATTGTTGGTCACACTTTTGTATCTGTTCGTGAGACAAGTCTTTTCTTACAGCCTTGTGTATTTGCTCCGCGTGTTCTAACTCTAAAGGCACTTTTAAGTCTTGTGCTGCAATCATGTTTTCTTTACGAATAGTGTTCACAAATTCCTGACCTTTAAGCAACACCATGTATTTCCAGTTAGGTAACCAACGAGCGTGTTGCACAAAACAGTCATCAGTCATTTGCCAATCCTTTAAAGCAAATCCACAATAAAAACGTATTGTTTTATCCCCTTCACCAGTATAAAAAGATTCAGCTTCACTTAGTTGTTTGGTAAGGTGTTTTAATATTAATGGCCAAATATTTTTATAAGATTCTAAACGTTTTTCAACAGAGCTGTACTCTGGGTGTGCTAGTGCTTTAGGCTTGCAAACTCTCAAATTTTCAAAAGCACATTCCAATTCAACACTGTCTATGGCATATGGACCACATATATCGACACTACCGTTTTTGGCTGGTAATACATCATTATTATTTATTTGTGATTCAGCAACGTAAGTAGCGGCCAATGGTCTAGTGGTTCAGTAAAATGAATACACAGGTATGTTACCCACTTGTTTTCCAAGCATGTAAGGACAACAAGGAGACCATCGCAAATGGTCTCTAAAGGGATCATCCCCTTCTTCTCAGTGTGAAAGTTCAATACGACAAAACACACAGCGCACCACATCTTCTCGGTTCAAGTAAAAAAAAACGGCTTTTGCAAGTTCATGTGTCGACAAAAAGCCTACAGGCCAGGATTCAAATGTTAACCAACGGTCATGTTCTGATTTTAAATTTAACTCACGTGGTAAACCAACTTGCTCACTTGTTGTATTTGGTACTAACGCCATGTGTTATAATAAAACTTTTTTCTTATTGTAAGTTATTAACGTTGCACAGAGTACTTTAAAGCACAATGTATCCTTGTTCACTGTCTGCTCATTACGTTAATGGCGCATGACGACACCTAAAAGCAAACAAAATAACCAATCACTCACTCAATCAATCAATCAATCAATCAATCAATCACTCAATCAATACTTGTAAATAAAACTTTAACGTTAATTGGCATTAATATATAAAAACACCATAAAAATTATAATAAACTGTATGTCGGCACTAACAGTAACCCATGTACTTATTTTCTTTTTATAAAGCTGCAGTCATTTACATTCCCCTTTAACCAATACATGAACAAAAAATAATAATGTCATGTCATTTTGTTCAGATTATCATGTTCAAACCTGTCAATATATTCGTTGAGTTCATAGGGTACAAAGTTCCTCATTTTTCTACTAGAAAGCGCTATAGAGTTTAAGGAGATTAGATATCTAACATCTAACCTCCTTGACTTTCATAGTCAAGGAACAACTAAATTCGACATGCAAGCTACCCTCTGTGTGTCAAATAACAAATCTTGCACCCGGCACCCAAGGCCATACGATATTAATATTATTTTTATTTTTATTATTCTTATTATTAGTATTATTATTATAGGGAACGACCTGTCAGTTAAATTAAAATTTTTGTTCTATACAAAATCCAATATGGCCTTGTACTTTCCCGGTAAACAACCAATATGGTCTTGTACCGGTTGCCAATACATAGTCATTAATCAAGAAAGCAATCATCGTCCTAGTCATGTACAGGTAATGATTTTTTTTTGTCTACGAGTTTTCAGTAGTGGTAAAATGGAATAGCATTTTATGTTAGGCTTACCTGAGTTTTAAATAGTTCACTGCCTGGAAACAATGGTTGCACTTTACTGCGTCTCGGATTTTCAGCGATTGCTACGGCGGTAAGGCTTTTCTTTCCAAGTTTCTAAAAATAAATATAATAAACCGTTATAAATACCTAAATTCAGGTTAGTACATGCGTTTCATAAAGTAAAATATGAAACAAAAAATGAAACAAGTTAGTTTAAAAAAATAGTCCCACCGTCACTTGCAGTGGCTTATTGCTGTTTCTTTCTAGTGGGCTCAAAAGTGCAATGGTTTCTTCTCTCTCAGACATGTAAGGTATACCGGTTATCTGCAAACAAATAAATTAAAAATCAATAATTACCTAATCAATCAATAATTGCTTGTAAATATATATAAATCAATAAATGTATAAATGAATAAATATATACCTACCTCACAACAAGAATAAGTACTTTCCACCAACACCAAAACTGTTAAACAAGACCAGGGGTTTCACGAACGCAATATATTCAAAGGTAGTCACCTGAGTGAGAGTGGAAATGATAACGACATGTCTTTATGTATGTTACGTTGCATGTATAATCATTTTTCCCACGCTTTGAACATTCTGTTATCGGTCACGTGGACAGCTAACACCCAAGGTGAACACATGTGCCAGGTCAAATTTCATATGAACTTGCATTTTGTCACGTACGAAGCAAACAGGATGTGACTTGTTAGCAGTTATCGTGCACGTGGACAGCTAACGTCCCAGGTGAACACCTGTGTTGTATCATATTTCACATGAATTTGCATTTTGTCACGTACGAAGCAAACAGGATGTCACTGGTTTAGCCCTCATGTGGTTTCACATGTGTTCACATGCATTTCGCTCTTCCCCACCACCACGATGGTCAGATTATTTCACCTTCAAGCGTCATTGTCATTTTTGCATTGCACCTGTTGTCAAGTCAGATCAGCGCATTCCAATAAGCTCAAATGACATTCACCTCCTGCTCCTCTGCAAGTTTGTTTTCTCTACTCGCTTCGACCAACATAGAACCAAGTTCTCATCACCGTTTACACGTTAAAGGTAAAATATCAGAAAACGAACCCTCGCTCTGTCATACACCGACCCGCCGAAATAGTGATTGTTCTATTAAGCATGGTCCTTGTGGTTAGCGACAGGTTCGTTGAAACACACACACCCAGCAGTATCGTCTCTCTCAACCACCACGCTTCATGAACATTATAAACAGGTATCGGTAAAGAATTTTTTTTCAACATGTATGGCGTTAGGCCCTTTGTCAAAATGTCATACATAGTTTCTAAAAGGGGGCGTGATCCCAAGTCCTAGGACACCTCGTACATGTTTCTAGCGTTATGGGTTTGCGAGATAAAGCAAAAAGTCTAAAATCATGGTTTTAACTTAACATGGTTTTTCTTTCCTGCTCAACACGAACATCCTCGGCAAGAGGGCAACGCGATGAAAAAAATGACACCTCGCACTTGTCTCTAGGCTATTTGGTTCGTGAGTTATCAGCAAAAATCACAAAAAACACTTGTTTACCCCAAAATCGAGTTTCCAATTTTTTTTTTAATATAACGAGTGGACCATAGCAAAGCGGACGTCAGCCCGAGTCCTTGGACCTCTCGTACACGCCTCTAGCATGATTGGTTCGCGAGACATAGCAAAAAGTTTAAAATCACGGTTTTACCCCAAAACATTCTGTTTCCCTCATTCTCAAAAACTTGAACCTATTTCCTAATTAAAGAGGGTTTCGTGACAAGCCATTTGACAAGTCATAGGACCAAATCCGACCATGCATTCGTGAGATATCGGAAAAGTCTAAAATCATGGTTTTACCCCCAAAAATCCTGTTTCCCTCATTCTCAAAACTTTAACCTATTAATAACATATATAGGGCTTCGAGACAAGCGATTTGACACGTCACACGTCCAAATCCGACCTTGCGTTCGAGAGATATCGGCAAACTTCGTAGGAAAGTAGGCGACTATCTGGTTCCTCCTCACCACCAAAACCCCTTCTTATCAATCATTTTTTTTTCAAAGAGCTCGCCCTCTTACAAAAATCCCAAGTGCGCATGAGTAAAAAAAAATACAAAAATGTTGATCCATAGCGGCATCCAACAAAACGCATATGCTATATGAGCAACAACCTTTAAGTTCATTTTAGCAGCGCACCTTATACATGTCGCATTTGAAAGGTGATTTTCACTAAAAAATTACAATTTCACCCCCTAGTAGGGGTAGGTTTTATTTAGGGGTTGAAATGAGTGGTCCATTGAAAGGAGGGCGTCAGCCCGGGTCCAACGACACCTCATTTGTCAAAATCGGACCATGCGTTCGAGAGATATCGGCTTTGCCCCTGAATGTATTGCGGGTTAGTATGTGACGTCACCAGGAAAGTAGGCTGTGAAGTAGAACTCCTATCAACCCCCTACTACGTGTGAAAAGTTAGGTTACATTAATTATGGGTAAATTATGTATTATTATATAAAATGTAAAGGAAACTAATCCCACGATTGGCTGCAAAGGACTTTGCAAATTCACGGATGGATGTCACCAGATCACAAAGTTTGCATTGAGGAGAATGCGCGGTCAGCGCGACTCAACGTAAGTGGTATTACATTAATTCTTGACCATGGGGTACAATTTGAAATATTTTTTGTTAATAATTCAGCCAATATGAAGCAGTTACCCGATTGTCCTCTGTTTATACTCCTTGCCTGGAGGAATGTGGAAAATTCCGTGAAAAAATAGCATGCAGGATACCCACTGTCAACACCGGGATGTGTTTGAATATCCCATCTCCGGACTTTTTGCAACTGACCAACGTGCTCTTGATGCGCGATTCAACCCCTCCTATACAACTAAGTCAAAGCCGCGAACCGAGCCCACAGCCTCCTATCTACGTGAATCCCCCACACCATGGGAATAGCAGTATGTGAAAGGTATCCCAATGAAAACTAATCAGCAACAAATAAGTAGTCATTGAACATTTATGTTCGACCCTGACTATAATGTGTTAGAAAACTGTATCATAATGATGGTCATTATAACACTATTTTTCATTATGAAACAGTTTCTCCCACCAATCACAGCTCAAGAAACAGTTGTTTGACCAATTAGATAAGGTTAGCATCGCACCTGCGTGGAGTTCCAAGGCCTTCTGAACTGCGTTGCCTAGTGTCATAGTGGGGTAATCGAGAAGGCCATGGTCAAATACAAGGCATTCTCTGCGTCTCATGCGTTCTGTTCAGTACATAAAACTGCCGAAATCTCGACAGATATTTATGAATATTTATCTTCGAACATAAAATAGTTATAATAATTATCGTCGAACATTTATGTTCGACCCTCACTATTATGTGTCAGAAAACTGTATCATAATGATGGTCATTATAACACTGTTTTTCATTACGATGCAGTTTCTCCAGCCAATCAGAGCTCGTTCATTGACCAATTAGGTAACGATACTTTCGCGCATGCGCTCAAAATCCAACATGTCGGAAATAAACACAATATCGAACTATAATAAATTACCGACATGGAATACGCACCGTCCATATGTTCGCGTAAATAAACTGGCGAATATGAGACAAGAAACAGCACTGTACCTTAATATCCCCAACCCTAATTTCTACACAGCGCATTGCCTTCAATCGACTCCGGTGACAATATTACTGAGGGACGACAGATGTAAACATATTGCGCCCGTTGACGCATGTTTGCTCAGACAACAGAGACTAAAACTTATGCTTAAATGTAACTGAACATACCCTGCGAGCGGCGGGAAGAAGCTGAAGCAATATCGCTTATGATTATATTTTTACTTATTTTTCACATTCCAAAAATCAACTATAATTATAACTAAGTAATTCTGCATATTTGAAGTAGAGCATACTTCGTAAATCGAAGAAACTATCAATTTACGCGGTCAGCTCATGTACTGAGAGCACGCCATATTTGGTAACACCAGTTCTATTTGTCTGTGGAAGAGACAACATGTGCATGATGGAGCACAAGTGAAAGGAAACCATGTGGCAGGGAAAATCTACGAATATTTTTCTTATGAATAGCCATCATGGCATTGTGTAATAATTGAAGGATTGAAGACATTCATCACTACGAAAACTGTGAAGTATTTTTATTATTATCCGAGGCGAAATGAAGGACTTTTGTGAAGAAAACTTTGCGACCGCCTGGTCTCATTCTCACGCACACACACATATTTCAGTGTTCTATAAACTGTGTATTTAATTAACTGTGTAACTGTACCAAATCTACAAGTACAATCTTTATTTGCCGGATGGGCAGTATTCTTTTGATTTAATTTTGTTAATATTTTCTTGTGTAAATATCAGTGCAAGTCACGAGTGAGTGTCGCACAAGCGACAGAGGCTAGAGCCAGTGGCGGAGTGAAAATGGGCAAATTTTTACCGCATTTTAGCTGCAGTGCGCGACAGTTTTATTTAATTATGTGCTACATTTTTACCAACGCTAACATCGCAATAATGATAAACCAGCAGATCTTCAGATACAACTTCAACCGCGCGAGGGCATGTGATTGCTAAATCATGCGTGGGGAATTGGCGACGGAGGATGTCCAGACACAATGAAATGGTAACCTAAAGCCATTCACGAGACCGCATACAATATCTCATGGAGGGACTCGAACCAAGTGACGCTGAATCTGTAAGTCAGATCAAATATTTATAGCGTATTTTAAGAGTGGAAAACAGTAGACTTAGTTTATTTTGGTTTCATTTATTTATTGCACAATGCAGGTAGCTAATTATAAGACGCGTGTGGAAATTAATAGTTTATTAAACATTTATAGACGCCAGGAAGGCTGGATTTTCAAAGCTCATTCGTATCATTTAAAAACAGGTATTATCAACTTTTATTTTGTCAGGCTGATGACAAATAAACTAGTTTGACAATGTTAAATCAAGGCCAAGGTTACGAGCCAAGTTCACTACACAGCACACTCGATTCTAGGCAGTGGATTAATATTTTGTTTTAGAAGGCTGTGAGATTCTTGACATTATTACAAGTGGAATGCAGAGTTTCGTTATTCACATTTATTGGCCAGATCAATACTTAAAAACTGGTTTATTTCGTTAAAAGAAGCCATGCAGGCAATGCATGCAATTGTATTTTGTAACCAAATGAACGCAGGTTCGATTTATTCAGGGAAGAGGCAATTTTATAAACGCACACACACAGTTAGCTTGTATCAGTAACCTTTATGTTTATTTAAAGCGTTGTCAGGATGTGTTTTCTGTACACATAATCTTTATTACCAGCAATTCAAACGTGTATGAATTAGGATTCCACACTTTTGTAAATTAAGAGTATTATATGAGTCGTGACGGTGGATGAATACCTCCGACATTGTTATTGTGGTTATATCGGTGGTAATGAACTAACTACAGTCGTACCAAAACCGAAGGCGCCTGGATCAATGGATCCGAAATAAGAGTAAAGTAATTGATGAAGACATAGGATGTCTAATAAGTGTGATGAAATATTGATGAAGACACAGGGTGTCTCGTAAACTATTGAACTATTGAGTTATTTGCTTAAGTCGGATACAAACGTTACCTGAATATACTGAACGCTTTTAAAGGTCCATAAACTGAACAACAATACTGTCAGGAATAAATAATTGTGTGGAATTTTAATAATCAAAAATAGGGTTTTGAAAACTAACAAATCTTATAATTCCCCCCTGAACCTAAATAAAATTTATAAACATTAAAAATAAACTATTTTGATGGACCAAATGTTAACACTTAGATATTGTTAAGCTATTGTAGATACATTTTGATACATTTTCACATGATTAGTCGACCACTAATTGGTGATGTGATACAGAAGCACACACATCAGATTAGTAGCAATATGAGTCGATGTAATTGTTTAATTACTATCGCATTTGCAGGCTTTCCTATATTTTCTATTTTCTTAACACTTTGACACTATGACCGTTTGTTACAAACAGTAACAAATCGTGTACGCAGGCAGTGCCAATTGCACAACCATAGGAGTGCTGAATTATTGTATGCATTTGTGTTGTATTAGCATAGTTTTTTTTATTCAGCAACATTGTGCACATAGCTTGATTTTGTTAGTAATAAACGCATCTCGTTTATTAATTAATGATATTTAGGACTAGCTAAAACTTAACTCTAAATATAAATGTTAAAGATGGCACCATCATAGCATAGGACAAATTTTCCCCTTGCTACTAAATGTAAATGTTCTAGTATTTGTAAACATGTAAATGTATTGCTTTGCTGTAGATTCTTTTGATGTTTGATCCACCCGTAAGTTATTTCGATGTAATTGCTTAGGGCCGATCTTACGTGCCATTCTCTTAGCTTGTTCATTTTGTAGAATTTTGTATTAGGACCATGAGAGTAATTTAGATCTTGTTTAGGATTATTTTTTTATATTTCTTTTCAGGGCAGAATAGTATCGGACTAGCCGTTTGCAACTCTCATGCTAGGCTAGGGATCTATTCTGAATAAAATTTATTTGTGATTTTAACCTAAGGCTGACCTCTCTTTTCTTGTTTAGTTTTGTTATCGATGCATTCCTCTGAGCTGGTTAAAGATCGACCCTCACTAATTCCTGACACCCCCGAGTGCAGACTTTTGTGCTACACCAGCCTATGAATGTATCGTCCCCCATACTTGTGTGTTAACTGGAAGAGGGTCTCGGAAGGGTCATTTGAAACCGGTGGCTC
This sequence comes from Meconema thalassinum, assembly GCA_946902985.2. Taxonomy (NCBI): domain Eukaryota; kingdom Metazoa; phylum Arthropoda; class Insecta; order Orthoptera; family Tettigoniidae; genus Meconema; species Meconema thalassinum. The sequence continues at coordinate 1,160,997,080 of OX336389.2, read as the reverse complement.
CCCGAAACCCTCGGCCAGCGGGCACAATATGGCCTGCATAATATGGCATTGCAACTTGCAAGCACACAGAGCGCATGCGTCGGTCGTTCAGAGATCTTGAAAGACAGAGATATCATACCCAGCGCTCGCTCTCCGATCACAAAATTCAAGTGGCTGACTCTCAACATATATTTATGAATATTTATGTTAAAACATATAATAAAGCTATAATTATCGTCGAACATAAACAGTCGTATGCAACTCGCCTATAATGGTAATTAAGACACTCGTATGGAAATTATAAAACTCGTATACGCTCGTTTTATAAAAATACTCGTGTCTTAATTATAGCCATTATAAGCTCGTTGCCTAATGTACTATTATTACATCAAGGACAATTTCTAAAAATGTTAAATTGTTTACCATTTTGGGACACTGGATTGTAAACATACTTCTTCAACAATATTGTTTAGACTGTTGACGGATCCATAAACGTACCCAGTTACAATCTTCCCCCTCTGCTACAGAGCGACGACTGTTGGTGTGCTGAGTTTCTTCAGGTCACCAATAATATCCCAAACAGTATGGGATTTATGTGAAGAGCATTCATTGAGATGATTAGCTGTTGGATCCCCGAACAATGGCCTTCACCTATAAGAGAGTGTGGGGTCAAGCGATGTCATGCTTGCTCGATAACATTCCGGAGCCTTCTCCCTTAATGGCTAGCTTCAGATTCAGCAAAGTGTTGAAATAGTCAACAAAGGAACAACATTTCTCTTTTCTCCGTTACTTAATGCCAGCTGTCAGACCAATAAATGTATCACTAAACTTAGTTCCAATGCCAAAAAAAACATACAAATAACAGCTAAGCAATGCCGAGTAATTTCTGTGCTACCCTCCTTCATGCAGGTTCGCATCGGTAGTAAAGTACAGTTTTGCGTTCTATAATTTGTATCAGCGGTGATTGCCCCCCATATGGTAAGTCAATAAGTTCTTCCCCCGCGAATATTTCATGAACCGCTTAAGATATCAATATTCTGTTTTCATTCTGATTAATGGAAATATGGGAATAAAGTAGGCCTAGCACATAGTACTGTATTATCGTATGCTATTGAAACCAGAGATACTGATGCCCATTTAGATTTTTCGGGAAGAAATATACAAATTTCTGTCTCCATCGTAGTGTTTTCCTGGAGACAAACATCTCAGTAAATATTTTGAAAATAAAGACAAGTATTTGAGGGAAATATTACGTGCATAGAGTCACCGTGACTTAGGCAGCAAATCCCGGTCACTTTATGTAAGATCTGACCTGAAAAAAATGGAGGCAGACAGGTATTTCTCCTGGTACTCCGGTTTTCCCTGTCAAAATTTAATTCCAGCAACACTCTCCACTAACATTTCATTTCATCTGTCATTCATTTAATCATTGCCTCAGAGGAGTGCAACACGCTTCGTCAGATGGCCCATTTCATATCCTCGCCGTTCGATGGGGGCTTCATTCATTCCATCCCTGAGCCGGTCGGTCGACTGGAAGCAGGCTGTGCATTTTCATTTTCATTACGTGTATAGATTTGCAATCTTTCACGAGGGAGCTCATGTGATTCAAGGGACTGTAAGGTCAAGAAAGTTGCAAGGGGGTACAGCCACAACCTCGCGTAATAATTATAGTAAATTTGTACGATCATTTCCTTCCGAACCTCGCAACTGATGCTGTAACATTTCTTCCCCACTTTGGGCGACCAATTGTAATTATCCAGACCTACAGTAGGTTGGGCGACCAATTGAAACTGTACTCTCTCACAAATGGGCGATACTTGTAACCTTCCACTGTTGGGTGCCAATTAAAATAACTCAAATTAATACAATACAAATCAATCTTACTGAACTCGACATTAAATTTGGGGTGGCGGGGGTAAAAGACAGCAATGAAGTTAATACCAATGATAAGCATTCACAACTAACTATACGTGGAACTTCTTGAAATGAAAAACTATGAACTCTAATATAAACATAACATATTCTATGGTAAAGGCAACTAGCAAGGATCCTCGTCGCGTACACACTACCTAAACACACTCACTACCATATGTACATGGCAAATACAGTATAGTGATACACTCCTATGGAACTGGGCGATGAAGGAGATGTGGTACTCACGGTATGACAATCTGCGGAACTGATAACTAAACTACTAGTTCTGGGGTAGATCTCCCAAGAGTCCTATTTACTTTTCACTGAAAATTTCACTTGCTTCCTACTTTTATTAGCCTATTTTCATTTATGAAAAAAGGGCTAACGAAATCAACTTTTGACCGCGTGTGTGTATGTGTGTGTGAGTGTCCCTTATAAAATCTGAACGGCTGAAGCGATTTCAAGGTCATAGTACAATTTCTTCCGGCTACGACCGTATCTTTCGAATTTTATTACGTCTTTACAATCCAACATGGCGGCTGTGCGAAATATTTCACCGGCATTCTATATCTTCAAAACTATTACCGATATAACCCTGAAATTTAGTATGGTGATAAAAGGCAGAATTGAAAGTACACCTATGTGACTTTCAAACATGTTAATTACAAAACGAACATGGTGGCCAAGCGAAGTTGAAACATTTAAAAAAAATTCTTGCGATTTAACCATCCGAGTGCAATGAAACATAGCACAGCAAATATTTAAACATGTCTATGCACTGATATCCAATTTAGTTCAATAGTTTACATAACCTTAAGATGGCGGCTGTGAGAAATTTCAAAACTAAGTTTTATTTCTTGTGTCCAACTCATGCGATTGAAGTCAACGTTTAAATAATGAACCTACGCAATATCCATCATCTAACAGTACATAGGCCTAATTCTAAGGCCTACCTATTTAACAATCTAATATGGTAACCGTCCAACATAATTATTTAGACGGTTCTCAATATCTACTAATATATGACAGCTATCAATCTGAATTTTTGTAAGTTGATAACGGACATGAACGTAAGGTAATCTATGGGACTTTTAATTACCTAGTGAGCACAAATCCAACATGGCGGCGACGTGAAAATTAAGTATGTAAATGGACGTTTCTCGCGATTTAACCATCCAAGCGCAGTGAAACTTGGTACGGTAAATGATTATACAAATTTTAATCCACCGACATCTAATTTATTTGAATTGTTTTTATAACCACAAGATGACGACTGTGCGAAATTTTAAAATGTCGTTTTTATTTCTTGTGTCCTAAACATGCGATTGAAGTTTGAACCTGTAATTTATGTGATTGTACATAACCCTATGGCCTACATACTGTATATAAAAGTTCAGCATGGCGACCATCCGATATATTTTGACGATTCTTAATATCTACGAATCTATTGCAGCAATCCAACTAAGATTTTGCAGCCTATGTTCATAGAGGCAATTAAAATAAGTAGGGTATATGAAAATAGGCCATTTAGTTCTTCGCGGAACTACTAGTATTTACTGAGTTGGCTCTCACTAGCCGTTTCAAGATATCGTTCGAGTAAAACATACCGTACTCGCTCACTTTGAGATACTTGAATTCTCTTACGGGCTTGGTATCCATTATATAGAATTCAATACGCACCTCACTGAACTATACTTTGATGCATAGACTATAACGAACTTAAATAATGCTTTCTAGAAACGCATGTTCTCCTGAATCTCGTGAATACATGAGCATAAACTCCGAATAAACACTCAGAAATCAAAGAGTGGTTCGTCTTCGAAATCTGGACTTCATATACCCCATATTAGAATGTCAGTCGGCTACCAAGTTATTAGTAGCCTACTTTCGATTTTTGCAAAAAAAATGAAAGTAGACTTATGAGATCTACACAGGGCCGAAAAATTGTGTGTGTCTGTGTGTCTGTGAGTGTGTGTAGACTATGCGTGTGTGTACAATTTGGTATGTCTGTGTGCCCCCCCCCCCTATCAATTCAAATACGGTGAAACCGAATTGAACGAAATTTGGTATACAGGTAGCACTAGCAAAGGGCACCTCAGTGTCATGTTTAATATCGCCGCCACCTTGACGGAAATGTAATGGCGGCCACCCAAATGTCCAATGCTTAAATCAAATTATGACTAACCTAATCATATGATCTCTACCAAATTTTTCAACAACATACCTTCAAGTGGGAAGCGTCTTTTGACTACTAGGTCATCAGACATATTGTTTGAAGATGGCGGCCGTGTATGTGTGCAAAACGATGGCGGCCGTGTATGTGTGCAAATCGATCCCCCCCATCAATTCAAACTCAACGAAACCAAAACGAACCACCCCTGGTACAGAGCTAGCACTAGCAGGGGACAACTCAGAATCATGTTGTATATCGCTGCCATCATAACAAAAAGAAATGGCGGCCACCCAACTTTTCTGAGCTTAAATCAAATTACGACTAACCTAAACATCCAATCCCTACCAAATTTTGCAACAATATACCTTAATGTGGGAAGCGTCGTTTGCCTAAACTACAGGGACATCAGCCAAATAGTTTCAATATGGCGGATGTATGAATCATGCAAGTATTATAGCCTAATTGTTACTTACGATTCAACAAGGCCTGGTCTTACCAAATACGCTTATTGTACATAGGGAGGTTTAAACTGTCCTCAAGGATGCAACCGGTAGGATATTAGCATTTTAAAATAAAATATGTAACCGCAGTAGTAATTTACATTTCAGGCTGGCCGTGCCATATCGTGCTTGTCCGTGCCGTCCCGTTGGGTTAAATGGCCGGCCGCTATTGTTTGCTCGTAAATCCATATTTCCGTAACTTCCCAAGTTTATATCCTTTCAGGAAGGTACTGAAGAAATAATACAAATGTAATTTCAAATGGTTTACAATAACGGCAGAAAACGCGAATGAAATCGTTAATTGCAAGGCAATTATACTAAGGCTGTTACGGAATGTTGGTATTGCGAGCGTATAGCGTAATGGTAGCGTCTCTGGTTCATAGCTTGGAAGTTCGTGGTTCAAATCCTAGCAGGTTCAAATATTTTTACTTCATTTTTGTGTATTTATTGATTTACAACTACTCACGCGTTATAATGTTAAGCATATATGCAGTAGTGTATATTTGCAATCGAAAATATTATATATATATAGGCCTAATTATAACACCACATATTTCAACACTCGACTACGGCGTTTAAACTTTGTTGTCTTTGAGCCGCGGTAGAGTCTATTGTTGTTGTTGATTCTTTAGGGGTTTTGCGGCATCATCATCGTCTTGTAGCTTCAAGTACTTGGGTGTGTATAGAAAATGTCTGATAACCTGTGTCACTGTGATGTATGAAGGCTTACTAGTATGTGAACTTTTATGCGATGAAGGATTTAAGTAGGAAGTTGTTATTTCAAGTGAGATGCATGGACATCATGGCCATTTAGCCGGGTGTACTTGGGTGAGTGTTCAATTTCGTCTGACAACCTGTGTTATTGTGATGACTGTATTAGTGTGTGTGTATATAGTTCAGGTGAGGAATCAATCAATCAACGTATACTATCCGTATTGCACGTTGTATTTCAACAAGCTACAACACCCTACATTCAATTAAACTCCTTGAAAAGGACAAAAAGTTATAACTATACCCATGCATTTAGGAGAAAGTGGACTATTTGTTCTTTAATAATAATAATGTTATTGGTTTTACGTCCCTTTTAACTACACTGGCTTTTAGAGACGCCGGGGTGCCGGAATTTTGCCCCGAAGGGGATCATTAACGTGCCAGTAAATCTACGGACACGGCTCCCTCGCATTTGCGCACCCTCAAATGCCAGCTGACTGCGCCAGGATACGAACCTGCAACCTTGGGCCCAGCAAGCGAGAACGTTACCCCTGAGCCACGCAGCCAGCCTATTTGTTCTTTACTGAACATCTTGTTTATTATTGGTATTCTGCCCGAAGGCAGGTCCGTGTTTCTAAAGAGGCTAACCTCAGCCGGAGTTTCCGTGCGGTAGGGGGTCAGGGCCTTTCCGCTCCTCCCTTACCTGCCATCAGCAAGTGGTCCCACTGAACTGGCATTCAATCCAAGGTCCAACCACGCCGAATGCTGCTTAACTGCGGAGTTCTTATGGTGTTTCAACATGGCCAGGCCGCTGGCGTCCCAAGTTATACAATTGACTATGTAGACGAGCTAGTACAAGTCCCATAAATACAAGATCCCATCCAAAGCACAAACTCAAATGGTCTTTACCAAACTCTGAACGGAACTTGTCAGCTCAAAACTAACACAAGTAGTCAACTCGAAAGTTGAAACAGAATAGACCCAGATCTCAGTCATCCGTCCGTAATCATATCTCTGTCCCCTTCACAAGCCAGCACTACGTCATAAGAGAGCTCCATCCTGTACTGACAGAAGCCAATGCTATCTGGGTAGCAACCCCGAAGACACTCCCTGATACACAATGATGTCAGATAACCTCTGCCTTGCACTGACGAGGCCAAGAACGGTCAATTCTTGCCAGAGCACGGGAATATCCCAAGCTCTTAACATATCTGGGTTTCTCGTGTCACGTACAGACACAGGCTCTGCCTTGCATCAAAAAGCCTTACTATACACAATAAGTTATTCAATCTCTAACCCAGACTTCGGATCCTTGTACAAATATTTTGTATTATTCAATACTTTAATTAAATTAAAAGGTACTGGATTGTATTATGTCAAAAACTCAAATAAATTATAACATAGGCCTACTATGTAATTACATTGTACAGTATAAATAATAAAAATATACACTTGATAAAATAAAATCTCACAAGTCCTAAAAAAGAGGGTTTGATCCATGTGACATTGGAATGTCACAATGTGTAGCCTATTTTCAGAAAATAATATATGCTTTTCAATCAGGAACCACTGTAGGTGAGTGTCCATCTGTGGTGTGTGTTATAACCAAAATTATTTTGAGCCCCCATGACAGTCTGATTTAGGCTATTAATATTCACTCATTTAATAATATATTTTTAGATCAGTAGTTCTATTGCATTGGAAACGTGTCCAATTGAATTGGCCCGTTCAAAGTAAATGCAGTGTCATTATTTTATGAAATTATTATTAATATTATTACTATCATTAATATTATTATTATTATTATTAGTCTATTTTGTTTAATATAGGTGGTATTAATTCACGATTACGTACCGTTTGTATGAGGACCGCTTGGTTTATTCTACCTTTTATTCAGTAGTAACTTATGTTCTATATTCAACTTATACTGTATGTAATTCAAATGCAAGGGACTTTGAGTCTGGCAAGCTGAAATCTAGGTTTAAAGAATGGTGTAACAGCCGTCAACAAGACAGTATTTAGGTAGCTTGAGTTTCTCTCATGACAAATGAGAGCTCCTCAGGACTCTCCGGCATTAGCAACTGGGCAACGGTGATGTCATCTGCTTTCAGTGAATAGTAGAGTAGGCCTACATCAGTGAATTGAATTTGATGGGGAAAACAGGGTGGCGAGCAGGGTGGTGGTTCATGGACTCAAACCCGAGGCCAGATGGCTATTTTCCGCTCAAGTGGAGGTGGCCTTAACTAGTGCCGGGAGTTTATTAGGTGGTTTTGTGTGTGCCGAAGACTTTTTATCGTCAGTGTGAGAGAACATTGGTAGCCTACCGACTATACTAGCGCATTGCTATATGGCGAGTACGTCCATTTAACCCAAACCTTTTACCTTATATGGTGTACAGTTCTGTATTCGGAAACGTGTACCTTACTTGAAGTGTGGCTCTGTCGTCAGCAGTCTGTAACTTGTACCTTACGTGAAGTGTGGCTCTGTAGTCGGCAACTTATAGCCTGTCTTACGTGAAGTGTGGTTCTGTAGTCAGTAACTTATACCTTATGTGAAGTGCAGCTCATTAGTCGGAGGCTTATACCTTAAGTGAAGTGTGGCTCAGTAGGCTGTAACTTATACCTTATGTGAAGTGCAGCTCATTAGTCGGAGACTTATACCTTAAGTGAAGTGTGGCTCAGTAGTCTGCAAGTTATACCTTATGTGAAGTGCAGCTCATTAGTCGGAGACTTATACCTTAAGTGAAGTGTGGCTCAGTAGTCTGCAACTTATACCTTATGTGAAGTGCAGCTCATTAGTCGGAAACTTATACCTTAAGTGAAGTGTGGCTCAGTAGTCTGCAACTTATACCTTATGTGAAGTGCAGCTCATTAGTCGGAGACATATACCTTAAGTGAAGTGTGGCTCAGTAGTCTGCAACTTATACGTTATGTGAAGTGCAGCTCATTAGTCGGAAACGTATACCTTAAGTGAAGTTCGGCTCTGTAGTCGGCAACTTATACGTTATGTGAAGTGCAGCTCATTAGTCTGTAACTTATACGTCATACGAAGTACGGCTCTCCAGTTGGTACCTAAACATTATTTTCAGTGCTGGTGAAACTTTGGATCCATTGACCATATCTTGAGTGTGAGAGGCATTATCTGTAGTCTACTTTTCGGTTGCGTGTACTGTTCGCGAAATATACTTTTGAACCTGTGACTAAGATTTCGCACAACATTATAGAGCAGCACCGTCCAAGGTCGAACTGCTTGGTGCTAGCAGGGTGAGTCTCAGAGTAACAGGTGTGCATCCCCTCCCTTACCGTACGTCCTTACTTCCTCTCCACTCCACACAGTGGGGGAGCGTCATCGTTCAAGAAACGTGTAGCGGTCAATTAGCAGGTGACGAATGTATTTTGCAGGTAACGTAGCAAGAACACCGAACGTATTGTTCATGAAATATTATTTTGCATTAATCAAATTGCTTGTTATATGAAGGGAGGGGCTAGGAGAGAGCGTCAAAACGTTTCCTTTCAAAATTATGTTCACCTTAACTCTGGACTGTTTCACGCACAAAATTTGTAGTCATTCATGAACATGTCTCCTTTCCTATGCAAAAGGGAAAAAGACAACATATTTCCGCTGTGTCAAATATCACACAAAGACAGCTTTACTGAAAGAAAAAATACATAATGTTTCTAGAATGGCAAACGTACAACTAATTTTACACACCAATTAAACACATGTACTGTACATGTTGGCTGATAAACATAATGTTTATTGCTGTTCTCATTTACAGCACGCTTTGTTTGTGTGCGTTAACAATCTTGTTACAATTAGGCGCAGAACTTCGAGCTATTCTGACAGCGCAGTTGTTTTCTCCATGTCTTGTTTGTAATGGATCCGATGTGGACGCTTTCTCGAAGTGTTGCCAAATGAAACTTACCGAGGGACGAAATTATCAATTTTGCCGCCAAAATTACCGGGAAAGCAAGTTTCTATGAAAGGCGACCAAAGGAGTAGTAATTTTTTCCCAGGTTGTATTTTCAATTTTATGATTGATATGTTGTAGGATTTTGATTTTGTTTTTTTAGTGTATGGCTTTTAGTGCCGGGAGTGTCCGAGGACATGTTCGGCTCGCCAGTTTTGTAGCTGCTTCGAGACGGACACTCAATGGGTGAGCTACAAGTACCGTTGGGGAGGAAAGTTGGAATGGAAGGTCGAGGAGTTGGAAGGTAGCGGCTGTGGCCTATAGTTAGGGACCGACCCCGGCATTTGCCTGGAAGGAAGATGGGAAACCACAGAAGACCATCTTCAAGGTTGCCGGCAGGGGGATTCGAACCTCCTCGCCTCCCGGATGTGAGCGACTGCCAGCAGTCATGCCGTAAAGACCACGGCTAACTCACCCGGGTATGTTGTAGTAAGACTGCAGTAAATATTTCATAGCTGTAGGAGTAGCAATTCGTAAAAAAAAAAAAAAACATTTTAGTAGGAAAAACAGGGATTTTCTTTAGCCCTGATAAAGGAATGTAAAACATTCCATCTTCAAATGCAGACCTATTAGAGCTAGAGCAGCGAACTTTTAAATAAAAACTCCTCACATAGATGTCTAGTAACATTATGTAAAAAATGAATGAAATGCTGTTACTTAGGGACAAACGTGCATCAAACGAAATTTAGACCCGTCGCTAATTTTTCAGCAAGCACTGTATTCTTTAAATATTGAGACTGACGAATTGCGATGTAATAGAACAACTATACCTCATCCACGGAAGACTACGTGTTTTCACACTGGCACTTCACAGATTGCTTGGACGGAGTATAGGCTAAGACGAAAAGTAGTTAAAGAGGACTATCATACGACAGAGCTCATTTTCTTAAATCGCAAGCCTATCACACTGAATATTACTGTATGCCCATCTCTGGAGTGATATAGGTATACGATGCAGACATTTGATCATCCCAATGTTGGTGAATCTTAATGCACAAGAAGTTCAACATATTTTTAAAAAAATCATGAATTTCAAAGAAATTTATCGAGTAAAATATTTACAGCTTTGCGTTTGTCCAACTAAGAACATCTGTCCTAGCAAGAGATTCTAATATACAGTAAATGCATTGAGAAAAAAGTATTGCTGTCAATATCTATAAATCGCTTACGAGCCCCTCATTACCATTCATAAAACTGAAAATACAATATAGCTATCATCACCGGTTCAGAATATATTTTCGATGGACGTTCTTGTTGACACGTCCTGCATATTGCCTGGGACCCTGGGATAAAATCTTTTGTTCCCGCAAACGAAAGGAAATCATTCCCATAATTTAGTTCCTATTTGAGACAACATTTCCATGAAGATTCCAGTCGTATACGTCAACCCACAGCAAGTGGAGGAGATCCACGTTCTATAGAAAAGTTCCCATTGTTCAGCACCCTTGTGTTCTTTTCAATGGCTCATGTTCATTTCTATAGGTGCAATACCCTCCCTTTCCTTCCTCGCCTACATTGTCCTCTCGCCACAGAATCTAGAGCGCCAATTTAAACAAAGAAGTCTCCTGTGGTTACACAGTTTAATCAATTGATGAAGGAAGCGTGGAAATGACATTATGTGAGATGTTACGCACATCCCTTGAAATGTGGCAATTACTTACGCTCATAGGCACCAATTATACAATCCAGTAAGATATTCTTCAGTGATATTCATCAATGGTACAGCACACATCCAAAGGGCACCTAACCCTATTTATTTCTCCATTTTCATGAACAGGTAAATCACAGAAAATCTAACAAATAGGCCTACTGAAAAAATAAAATTCTTGGTTGAACAAATTATATTCCATTAGTAAAATATAGACGAACATGTTTAATTCGAACATTTTTATCTCGAACAATTTGAACTTTTCGTGTGGGCCCTTGACAATCGTATTAGACGAAATGAGATTTGTCTTATTCTAAAACTTGAACCATTTGTGGGAATTAGCCAAATTCGACTGTATAATGCTTAATTGATAGATAATGGCAAACAGCACGGTCGTGTTGGATAATAGCAAATAATATCGGGTGAGTTATCCGTGGTCGTTACGGCATGGCTGCTGGCAGTCACTCACATCCGGGAGGCGAGGAGGTTCGAATCCCCCCTCCGTCAACCTTGAAGATGGTCATCTGTGGCTTCCCATCTTCCCTCCAGGCAAATGCCGGGGTTGGTCCCTAGCTATAGGCCACATCTGCTACCTTCCAACTCCTCGTCCTTACATTCAAACTTTCCTCCCCGGACAACACTGAATATGCGACGGTACTTGTAGCTCACCCATTGGGTGTCCGCCTCGAAGCAGCTAGAAAAACTGGCGAGCCGAACATGTCCTCAGACACTCCCGGCAATAAAAGCCATACGCTAAAAATAAAAAACGGCAAATAGTTAGCAGTAAGAAGCAGCAGCCTATTCCATGATTTAATGTTGCCTAAGTGACTTCCTAGCTACAGGTGATTAAAAGTGTGTGCATGGCCAGACTGAGTGGCTCTGCGATAAGCCGTAGGTACTAATAATGAGATAAATCTTAGCTGCCAGTTTAAATATGTGTGTGTGTTGTCTAATGTTCAGCCTATTTTCATTTAATGAAAGAAATAGGCATATGAGATCACCTTTTGTCCGTGTTGTAACGTTCTGATGGTAGCCTCACAGTTGTGGCTGCCCAATGTAACGTTCCTGGCGGGGTTACAATATAACGTTCTCCTGAAGTAATGTGGAAGAACCACAACAACACGTCTCGCTTTACACACACCATAAATATAATACTTACCTCTAACCTGCTTATTTATAATGATAATAATATGCTTGTTTGGGTGCCAGGACATCTAATAAGTAAGATGTGACAAAATAATTAATTAATATAGTAATAGAGTACTTGAGGCCTCTCTTTCTCATGTCGTGACATAGCATAGCCATTAACCAATTGTTTCTCGTGTTAGATAGATAGATAGATAGATAATGCCTTTATTGGTGGCGAAGTTAGGGCTCAAGGCCCTCTCTTACACTGATTACAGACACAATCATATTCACGTCAGTAATATGAATTTAATACTTGTTGAGACTGAACATGTATGTATGGCAAGATCTACCAGCGTGGTAAGTCGCGAAGAAATCTACCAGTAATTTGTGACGAAGTTGCGATCTCGTAGCGATAATGTCACGATGATGTCTGATAGTTGTGAAGATACAGATAATAGTCTGACAGTAATGTGACAATAGTGGTTGCCGAGAATCCCTCTGCAGGAGTTTTTATGTATGTCCAGCTTCCCCACTTCCAATTCTTCTTCGACCAATCAATAAGGTGTGGCGATGACGATAACCCCTTCTCCAGATCCATTAGTTTCAAATTATGCCTCTTCATTTGTCGAGTCTACCACGTTGTGTAGCTTCTCAAATAATTTTAAATTTGTTTCCTGATGCTTTGATGTTCCAAGAAATCCGTGACGTCAGAGCCAACCGCCCTAGCTCCCTTCGTTTCTGAGTGCTGCGTCACCAGGAATGTCAGTTCATAATTTTCGGAATCCAGGTCTAAATGCGGTGGACCATCCGTTGATAGATTGTCGCCCCCCCAAACGAAATATTTCACAATAACGCCCCCTGTTCCTGACTAACTTGAATTTACAACTAAAAGTTTCCATTTTCTACCTTTCTAAATGACGATAAATACGGTAAATATCCTGTTGAAAATCCACAGCCTGCTTCCTGTCTCCGACTGGGTCAGGAATAGAATGAATGAAGCCCCCATCTAGCGGCGAGGATATGAACTGTGCCGGCTGCCGAGGCCTGACGCACTCCTCTGGGGCAATGATTAAATGAATGACAGATGAAATGAAATGATAGTGGAGAGTGTTGCAGGAATGAAATGTTGACAGGGAAAACCGGAGTACCCAGAGAAAAACCTGTCTGCCTCCGTTTTGTCCAGCACAGATCTCACATGGAGTGACCGGGATTTGAACCACGGACCCAGCGGTGAGAGGCCAGCGTGCTGCCGCCTAAGCCACGGAGGCTTCACGGTAAATATCCTGTTACTACATATATATATACATAATGATAATATAGAATCAATCCAGAATGTACTGTGACCGTTTGACGGACATCCCACGACCACACAATTGCGCATCCGAACAATAGCCGAGCACAAGACTCAAAAATATCTCGGGGTTAACTGTGAGCAAACAGCAAAGTTGTAGAATGAAAAATAAAAGCTCTGCTGTTCCCCAGATGCACACTACAGCAAGGATAGAAGGCATATTTTAAGAATCATGAATGACCACAGTATCAGTTAAGATAAAAATTTGCATCAATTTAATTGATCCATTCAACTATCCTAATCTTTACAAGGGGCATCCTCATGGAGAAAACTAAACACCAATCTGAAAAAATAACATCCTGCGCTCCCTCTGGGATCCTATACTATTTAATCGTAGGCGTTGAATAACGTTCCAAAAAATATGCAAAGAAATCAACGATTTTTAAACATTCACTTTGGTTAGAATACCATGAAATTAATAGTCCATCATGGTATTCCATTATAATTTAAACGTTATTTACAGTATTCAAGATGTGTAGATCACTGATCGTCCTATTAATCCCTCGAATAAAATTTTATTTTCAAAGTTCTACACTTTTCCATATTTCCAAAAATCATGGATAATCCTATCGGATATTCTCTTCCATGAAACGAGAAGAAATTCCAAAACATTACTAGTATTGTTAACTACGCAACTTAATGCAAGTCAGATCAAGTCAAACAATGATTGCTCCATTAGAAATATAATACAGTTTAAATTTCATTAATTCCACAAAGGAGTATTCATATCAGAATTTATAAATTGTGGATCTGTGATTTTTTCTCAATAATAAATAAATTATGGGATTAATTATTCTGTGATGCTGATTGCAACTCAACCTTATTATTCCAATTAATTTCAAACACTTATGGATGATTCGTATCTATTTCAAAATTTTCATCGGAACATAAGGCCGCATTTTAAATGCCCCATTTCTCTATGCACTTTATCAATTTGATTTATTCCATAATATCACAATATGGCAAGATTATTAAGCATTTTAATCTATCTGCAGGTTTATATCATACAACAAGAAAACATTTAATTATGGTAGAGCAAATTAAAGCAGAATCTAGAATTCCGCTGATGACAAGATACGGATAGTGGCGTGGGGTTGCAACTGTGGTACTACTCTTCTTTTGAGTAATATGAGGCAATATCCTCCAAATTCCAACATTTCATTACATTCAACAACTCTATTTCTTTTATACCTTATTTTCACACATCGAATTTCCATCCGGTCATATTTACTGTATTTAATGGATTATCATAATTATTAATGGGAAAAAATGCTCGCACGCATTCCCAATTCAACTCATCGCCCTACCATATTTATCATATGGATGTTATAAGTAACTGTTTCCAATTAACCTGTTCAATTATCTGCTTGTCACCATAACAAAAATCCTCCTAATTGATACACCTTGCTCTAATAACAAAACTACGTTACGATTGTTTTATCATTCCAATGTGCATTAATTCAGTATTTATTTCTCCTTTCTCCTTTCTCATTAACTCATATTTGTTTAATTAAACATCACATAAATTATTCAAACTCATCCATTAATATATTATTATTATTTATTATTATTAAATATGAAATTCTCATGGATAATTACCATGTTCTATTTTTCATAAGATCCATTAAATTGTTATAAATATTCTTCCTTAATCCCACATGTAATTTCCAATACATGAACATTCTAAATTATCCTGAACCACAAGAAAAATCGAATCATTTCACGATAAATGATAATCAGAACTCATCTAAGACGAATCGAATCAAAACGATAAAGAATTTACATTTAAATAATCAAAGTTACCAATAAACTATCCCAACACGGTAGCTTATAATAACAATGTGGCATAAAAATATGCACAGAACTGTACAGCAAAAATCAGGATGAAACTCCTGTCTAACTAGAACAGCTGAATGCCTTCGAATAAAAATACTCATTCTACGATATGCCTATCGTGGATATGCTGTCTCAAAAATTCAACGAGTGGACAACATCATAAGGCTCCATGCCTATGTTCCAGCATAATATATAAAATAAAGATTCATGGCGTGTAAAACGATTTCTATATGGTTGAATGGTGTAGTCTATAGTCTGATATTCACCGGTACTAGCTATTAAAAATAGAATATGGGGCTCACCTCCATTTCAGATGTTCTTGAAGAAGGCTCGTGCTCCAGTGGAATGCCCTTGGTCTGAGCATAAAGTCCCATGCGTTCTTCTGTGCACGGAATGTGTACAGGTCACCTTCCCGGCTCCATTGGTCCAAGTGTCAAGTCTCCACACATCGGTATCCATCGTACACTCAATTCAAATTGAGTGCACCATAGTAATGGCTCGACTCATGGTAGGTTCCAAAAGTTCATAACGGCGTATCGCTACCATGACCTCCTGATCGAATTTTCTTAACACCATAGCTTCTGCTATGTAAAACACGTGTTTTAAATTTTCACTGATTTCACGACAATCACCCGGTGTTTTACCGTTCCGAAATATCTCCGATACTCACAATAATGTTCACGGTTACTTGCTCATAATTTTTCAGTAGTTATCGCAGTACACTTACACACCTGTTCAGCCTTATTTTCCGTGTTATTTGCTATCCAGTAATCTACCCTGGTAATAGATATTATCTTCACATAACTCGGGTCAGGAGTTAGTTCCAGCTCGTCGGCTAAAATATGCTGTGAGCTCGGGTATTACCCAACAAAACTTTGCACTCACAAAAGTTGGTCCCACCTAGCAAACACTATCATGAGCGCATAGCGAACAGTGTCTCATCCGTAGGCTACTTTTGGCTTTCAGGTCCGGTACTCGTAACTAAGATTGACTGAGCCGTCCATTCATGCACGAATTACTGCACGACAACGAATGTCACTCTCCTCACAGCTGCTTGCTTGACCCCCTGCAGATCGCCAGGTGTTAGCATGCGTTCGCGCATCGTCGTCCGCTCATCTGCTCCAACATGCACTCTGCAGCGGTGAATCTCAACTCAGTCAGGCGCTCGCTTCAAATTCAAATACAGCCGCGACAAAAACAACACCTCCATAACTGGCAACAGACACTCCTTCAAGTGGTCACAGTACAACACAAATAATATTCCTAATAATAATTATAATAATAATAATAAATTGCTGCTTTAAAATGACATATCGAAGAATTAAACCTTGACCTCTGTACAATAAAGGGGGAGTATTTCAAGCATTACAGTGTGGCTGTGTGTGTAAGTGTGTGTGTGCGTATGTGTGTGTCCCCCTAATTAAATATAAAGAGCCGAAGCGATTTCAATGAAACTCGGTAAATGCATTCTACTATCTCTCTGACCTCGACCGTATCTTTCAAATTAAATACGTTTCACCAATAAATCATGGTGGCCGCGCGAAATATTTCACTGGCATTCTAAATCTCCGCAACAGTATCAGATATCACCGTGAAATTGTGTACGGTAATAATGGGTACTACTTGATGTTCATCGATATGACTTTCTTAAATCTGTAAAGTACAGAACGAACTTGGCGGCCAAGTGAAATTGAAACATATAAATAGACTTTTCTCAAAATTTTAATATTCTAGCCTAATGAAATTTGGTGCAGCAAATGATTATACACAATGTAATGCACTAACATGTAATCTAGTTCAATTGTTTATATAACCTTAGGATGGCAGCTGTGCGAATGTTTAAACTGAAGTATTTATTTCTTGTGTCTTTATCATGCGATCGAAGTGGAAGAATGTGTAATGAACCTAAGCAATAATCTTCATCTAATGGTACATAACTACATATTATGTAACAATGCAACATAACCACCATCCGAAATATATAGATGGCTCTCAATATCTACGAATCTATTATGGCAATCAGACGGACATTTTGTATGTTGGTAGAGGTTATTAATCTTGGTTCTCCTACGGGACTTTAATAACGTGGTGATCAAAAACGAACATGGTGGGCAAGCGAAATTGAAACATTTAAATTGAATTTACTAGCAATTTAATCAACCGAGCGCAGTGAAACTTTGTAGACTACGTTAAATGTTCATATAGAATTTAATCTACTAAAATCGAATTAAACTCAATTGTTCTGATAACCCCAAGTTGGGCGCTATGCGAAATGTGTAATGAACCAAAGCAATAATCTGCATCTAATGGTACTGTACCCGTAAATCCGGAAAGTAGCCTGTTGGAATATCCATTGCCCCAGCTGGATTGCCTATTTCTAACAGCACCGGCCAATTACTATATTAGAAATCGCTCCAACATGGTCTTTATGGATTTACGTACAGCAGTTACAAGAATATTGTGGATCAACTACAAACTACACGGGGCACACTTACCTTTACTTACGTTCTCGGGGACTGGGAACTCAGCTTTGCCTACAATACATCCACAATACTCTAATCCTTATATTTAAAATGAATCACACGTCAACACCGACAGATAACGAACTGAATAAATTTATTAACAATGGTAAACTAACCTAATATAAACAAAATAACAATAAACTAACCTAACAACAAAAAGAAATAAAACCATACAATCATTCAAACTTCTTTTCTACAACACATCTTACTGCAATGCTGTGTTAAAATATGAGCATAAAAACCTTGGCAGGTTTAGGCCAACACTACGTAAAAAAGAAAAACGTTTAAGGATGGCTCTTACATTCATGGCATTCCTGGGAACAGGTTATCTTCAATGGCACGCGTCTGAAAACGCACGTGCATTGGCTTGCTCCATGAATGAGCTCTAGCACAGCGTTGAGCTCGGAATTATATACATTTTATAGAAGGCTGGGAATCGCCAACTGTTCCCATTATGTCACACCAAGTCCTCCACTCCTAACGGTGAATCATTCTATCTGGCCTGCATTGAGACTGCCTTGTGTGCGTTTAAAATACACGTATAAAATAACATTCAGCTCTTACATAAATGCTCAAAACTTCTATGTTTCTTTTAACAATCATTCTTAAATCTTCACACACTCTTTCATTCGCACCCCGAAATTCGTCTAGACCAATTCGGTTCAACAATTACTCTTAACAGTGGGCAATCATTCATACAATTCATCCGCTCACAAAACACACGCTACTCCAAAACATTCGATTAATAAATCTTATCAAAATTATTTAACTAATTAAATCATTTCCAAAAAATATTTAGATGCAATTTGTTCTTAATAATACACACTATTTAACGTTGCTAACACGTTACTTTCGAGATTCTGGATTATCGGTTACAATACAACTCTCAATTAATTATTTACACTGTTTTTCCACACTAACATTTTCTAACACTCCGTAGTTTCCATACACTGCTCACACATTGTCTTATATAGGTTTCCTTACATCGTCGGTCTAATACAGTCGACTGATAAAGGTTAACTGTACGTAATTACATAACTTCAGGTTAAATAAAATTTAATAATGGTATCATTGACATGAGTAGACAATCGTTCTCTAATTGTATTTCCGCTAAAAGCCTTCTGTCAACACAGCAAAAACGTTACTTCACATGAACTGGACTACTTGTATACAATGACTCTGATCATGATCCAATGCCTTTTCTTATCAAAGAACAATAATACTTCGACTTCCCTTAAAATGCGGAACTTCCTTCGCATGAACGCTCCATAGCTCTACAAATCCTCATATAACAGTACATATGGCATAAACAATTACCATCCACTATGTTAATCAATAACCAAAACGGATTAATTGTTATTAACATTTCTTCCTCAAATAAAGGCATGGCCCTCAGTATCGTTTCACATGACTACTTATCTACAATTATACATACTTAAGTTCTTCAATCGAAACATCCAATCGTAATGAACGATATTAGACTGTCGTGATTGACCTCCTAAAGTTTACTCCACAAAAGGATAATTAATTGTTAACTCGTATGTCGCAAATACAGGTAATAAAATAATACTCCTGTCTCATCTCACTTATCAAGCTTTAAATTGTATATCGTTGTAATATCAGGTCTACATAGTGACGTGATATTACACAAATAGTGTAAAATAACACACATGTTATTCATAGTGTCAAATAGAATTCAAACTTGACCGGGGTAAACTAGCTTTGAATTCCTAGCCAAGGATTTGAATAATCTTCTAACAAAATACATTTCCTCTAACATATTAAATGAACAAAGCTCTCAGCTTTACAAATAATAAATAGGTTTGTCAATGTCGTAATGTTTTTCCACTCTACACAAATAATGTATATAGGGATTAAGATTTCGGTCTTATCAAACGACTAGTATTTCCTAGATCGTCGAAAGTTTATGTACAATAATGATATAACAATATCATTCGATGTTTCTTCTGTTCTTGAAGTTTGATGTTGTTACATTAAAGTGCTCAAATTAAATTTAAAAAGAATTTAATTTGAAGCTATGACACAATGTCAGAATACTTGGTTTAAATAAAATTATTAAAATTCGAGAGTCGAAACGACTAGTCTACTATAAGGCATTATGATTCCTCAAACAAAAATTTAATGTCAGTTCCACAACTGATCCGTAGAATAAAATTGAAAAATAGATGAAAGGCAATCATCTCCTAAATAATCTTGAAGCATAAATATCTTAGCACACATCTGAAAACACTGAAATACATGAGATGTGAAAATATGGAGTAAGATCGTTGGCTCAGGATGTCACTAATCAAGCTCTATACTAAAAATAAGAGACACAGCTACCTTATTTGGACGAAAACTTGAAGATCTATGTAAGTATTCACACAATACTTTAGATGTTTCCTCAGTTCAAGATACTGACATGGATCTGCATTCGAACCTCGGATCTGCGACCTCGGAGATAGGAAAAACGTTCCCTCTCCGGAATTCACCAACATTCGCCTGGGCTCGAACGACATCCTTCTGGCAAATTCGTCTGTGGTTGCTGGGCTACCCCTAGCATCTTGACAAATATTTTCTGTAGAATCTTCATTCTCCGTCACAAATATGTATCAGCCTCATCATTGGAAAATAATTTATAGAAATATTCATATGGGTGGTGAATGAAATATTTCTATTGCTAAATGATGTTACGTTAGTGTTCGTAGACTGACGAAAATGTACAAGATGGACCGTACACTACGTCTGTATGTCTGTATTCAAGAAGACGTCGTCTAACGAAGTTCCATCGTTGTATCTTAACTTCTGTTATCGAATATGTCTCTGGCGCATGACTATTTAGTTCATCATATCAACAATGTTAATTATGTTGAATGAAACCATATGAAGAATAATGATAGTCATTATGTTAATGTTTATTTGCTGCGCCAATGTTAAAAGTTCTCCGCTACTGATCACTTGAACTGCGTTCGCCAACTTCACGTTGCAATCCAAAATGATATTCAGCTTTATTCCCAACACATTTGAAAATCTGTCTTAACAGGCTTATATTGTCGAAACGGTAAATTTTAGAACGCTCGACTTTCAGCAGAATGTAGTATTCGACCTGTTCTTTATATACTGTATATTCACTTATTTGAACTCAAATCTCAATTATATAAGAGATATACTAATTTCAATGTTCCTCACAACTTCACTTAAAATGGAAGTGCGGTAATCTCCAACGTTCTACCCTATTAACCTAGCGTCTCCACAAGTCGACAGTCGTCGCACTCGGACAAAGCTTTGGGATATCCGTTAACCCAATAAAAACACTTCCTCACTCTTCAAAGACTGCTGGAATAAGAACCTCGATCCTTGGATCTCTCCCCTCCAAGTCGAAATTTTGGCGGCCATATCAATCTCCCACCATAATTTTAGCGCGTAGATTACTAATGCTTATTACTGCGTCGATTAACCGATTGCGGTTTTTAAAGTATCAGACATAACTTCTTTTAATATTTTCTTCATTACCAAATAAGAAAATCTTCTTCTAATGGCCTAAATGCATAATTTCACCAAATTATGTAGTTGAAGTTGATCCCGTCTTCAATAAGACCTCTTCTCATTGGCTCTGGGCTGGGATCCAATATTATAATTTATAACAATATTTATAATATTAATTTCCAAACTCACTGTTGCTATGCCAATTTCAGCCTTCTAGAAGCGTCTATTGTGCAATATGTCACGAGATCGGGCTCTCCCACGGCCTCGAGCTTGTAACACTACCCTCCTGTATCACACTTCCAGAATCTATATTTGCTGGTTAAATTTTATCATGGGGACGGAAAATACTCTCATTTTGTCCCAGAATAATTCAATTTTCGGGGGCAGTACATAACTACATATGTACATATGTAACAATGCAACATGACCACCATCCGAAATATATAGACGGCTCTCAATATCTACGAATCTATTATGGCAAAAAACCAACATGTTGACGACTCGAAATTAAAACACTGAAATGGATTTCTCTCGCGACTTTTCATCCCAGTGCTGTGCAATTTGACACTGTATATCTTCATACAAGTCCTAATATAAAAAAGAATAAAGAACTGCCTCGAATGGCTCTTAAAGGGCAAATGCCTCCTATAAAAGGGTAGCTCTTTTTCACTAATGTCGTGAGTTAAAGCTAGAGCAGGATTGTGCATGGTAATTGTATGGTTTGTTTTGTCTTATTTTGTACTGTTACACTTTGACTTTCTCTCCCAGTTTTCCTAATATAATGGAAATTTATGGGAACTTAAATACGGTGGCTGTGCATTTCTTTAAAAATCTCGTTTACATTTCTCGTGTCCTAAGTGAAACCAGTAGGATATATGAAAATAGGCTGTTTAGTTCTTCACGGAACTACTTGTTTGTCAATATAGTTGCTAAGACTAGAATACCGAAGAAGTATAAAATATCTGTTCATGATTACAAGTCATCTGATATAAATGAAATTAGGCTGAAATTTGCTGGGAAAGTAAATATTAATATAGAAAAACAAATATAGGGAACGTTTATTAGATCCGTACCAATGCTCGCGTTAAGGACCTAATACCAGGAAACTTTTAGTAGGCCTACCTGAACTAGAATTATGGATGTTGATTCATTAGGGTCTTGACACAACATAGTCATAAGCTGTATGCGCTTGAGTATGTATGAATATGTTTAATAACTGTTTTTGTTTTACCAATGGGCAAATCTGTGTATTTATTTGTAAAGGAGACCAGGGGTTTGAGGGAGAAACGTGTGGAGTTTATGCGGGGAAATACTCTTAACCACTTCCGGAATTGCTTACGTGACGACCTATTCACACCTTCTCAGTCGCACTTAGAAGCCTGAATGCACTTCAGTAGTTCATGTCTACTCACATAACATGAAATTACAAGCAAAACCGAATTCAATGGACAAAATCAGCATTACAGTGACTATAATTACCTCCCTCGAGAACTACAGTTCTCATAAGATACCCTATATCCAGTCCTACAGGGAAAAATAATATATTGTTCTCTACATCATTTCTCGAGCCATATTTCTCAGCTCTGATTTAAAATATCTACAGTCTAGTGCATACAGAAGATTAAACATGATTACGATCGGATATTTCCGCCGTTAATTCAATTTAGGGGACTATGCTATATCCATCATCAGCCCTATAAACTTGGGCAGTTGTTAGTTCTGTCTGATAAACTGTGTACCTGTAATGACTGTAATAATGTGTGTTCTGCAACTACGCATATCATGGAGAGAGTATAGAAAAGCCCGGTTAAGAACTCAATCAAATAGGCCGCTGTCAGCACTGTGATTTGACCTCTGACTTTCCAGTTCCCGCTTACAGTCTTGGTACACGACTTACCACGCACAGCTTCGTTGAGGAATATAAGAAATAATGTACACTCAGTGTAACCACTTGGGATAGCACCATGTTATTCCGAGCCTCTATAATAAAGTGGCAATGACAACTACTAAATATAGGATCATGTTTCTCTATCATCAAAGCAATGGCGTGACATATTAAGACTCAACATTCCTGAGTGTAATTCACAGAAATGTGGTTATGAGGATATGAACCGCCGACCCCCGTATGGAAAACTATGGAAGGGAAATGATATTACTCTATTCCCCTAAAATAGGCACAAGAAGAAGATACCTAGGGATATCAGCCCTGTGCAGAGGCGGAGTACGTGAGGTAGGACACTCACCTTGAGCCAAATAGCAAATTGGTATTGTAAATCTAAAGGTATAAAGTGAATGTTACTGCACAAGCCTACCTGAATCTGTAGAACTCTGCTAAGCTAAGCTAGGATGATTTCGCAGGAAGTCCAAACCACGAGTTAGTCTGGTGCCATGAAGGGATTTGTAAATACGTAGGGACTTGCGTGACAGATCCCAGCTACTGAATTGCGCCGAAAATGCAGGCTATGAGCCAAATATCGACGTTTCTCCAATTTTCTAGCAACAGTACGGGAATAAAAGGGCAAGCGAAGCCCTTTTTAGGGAGTTGTTACACTCGTCTAGAGCATAAAAACGCTCAGATCCCAGAATAGGACTCAGGGTTTGGTATCTGCAGAATAATCTGGCCTTGGAATTAAAATATTCACAGGCGTGAGTAGGCAATGCAGAAGGTGTTGGTGCTATGAGAGTGCACCACATAACCAGCCGGACTCTGGAGCAGAAATCCCTACAGTTGTGAATATCGCTGTATAGAATGGTCACAGTAGACCAAGGAATAAGATGCTATTCAATGGGATATTCTTTGGACTTATTCTTCTGAATTAGTGTGGAGGCCATATCCAACGTGTCTTCTCCGCAGAGCGCATCCAGAAGCGTTGGAGCCAAGGGCGTTGGGATCCTACCCAAAAATGTCTGGAATACTTTCTAAAACAGCAATAATATATATGAAATCATATACAGGAAATATAAACATTCCGTAGGGCCTATATGGAATTATAACAATAATGATAATGATAATAAATCTAGCTGGTGCCATGAGTAAGTAAACGTTTCATCATCGGCTTTAAACGCACATATTTTGTTTTTGTAGTTGATTGATTTAGGGGCTTTGCGAAATCGTCATTTCTAGTTTATTCGAGCATAGGAAATACGTATATGGCATTTAAAATGCAGAGTAATCTCTGTGTTCTGAGACATAACGATATTTCATTAAATTATAGAAAGTTTGAGGGACTTTCGAAAAATACTAGGGATTTATTTAAATAAATTGTAGGTTGGCAATCCTTAGTGCAGTTACCCTGAGTCATAGTCAGACATATTTTGTTTATTGTTTGTGAATGACCTTTGTTTTCTTCTTCTTATGGCACAGCCGGGACAGGTCTTCACATTACAACAGAATGGTCAGGCTTTCTATGGATACTTTGTGCCCTGGAGAAGAAAACGTACATCACTGTCCGCTGGCTGACAGAAACAAAATTATGTTTCCCCCTTTACACATCAAACTTGGGCTTATGAAAAACATTGTAAAAGGGACGGATAGAAATGGAGAAGCTGAGAGCAAAATTCCCACTTCTCAGTGAAGCTAAAATGAAAGAACGGATCTTTGTTGGTCCGCAAATCCGTGACCTTCTTAGGAATGAAAAGTTTGATCGAGCCCTCCAAGGTAATGAAAATGTTGCTTGGGAAGCCTTTAGAGGTGTTGTACAAGGTTTTCTTGGGAAACAGACGTGATGTAAACTATGATACTTACTTACTCCTTGGCGCTACAGCCCTTGTAGGGCCTTGGCCTCCCGGACAATCTCCACCCATTCTTCCCTGTTGACTGCGTTGGTTCTCCATCGTCTGACTCCCATCCTTCTCAGAACCTCCTCCACGTTGTCCAGCCATCTGGTCCTACCCTGTTCTGTCATTCTTACTACATGTCCCAACCAACGCAGTCTACTACTCTTAATTTCCACTACTATATCTGGCATACCATACAACTCTCTTATCTCCATATTATTTCTGATTCACCAGAATTCACCCTCTTTTACTGGTCCATATACTTTCCTAGGTATCTTCCTTTCCCATCTCCTTAGCAATTCCTCATCACCTTGCGTCATGGTCCAAGTCTCTGCACCATACATAACCGTACGATATACAGTCAGCTTCAGAGTTCTACTAAGACTTCTTGATTTAAAAACTTTGCTTAAAGCATAGTACCTCCTATTTCCAGCTGCTATCCTTGCATGTATTTCTTCTCTCATATCATTGTTTTCAGCTATCATTGACCCTAAGTATTTAAAATTTTTACAGCGTTCATATTCTTCCTCACTCAGTTTCACATTTTTCTCTAATTCATTATATTTTCTCCTAGATGTTAGCATATACTTCGTTTTTGACTGATTAATCGTCAATCCAATCTCTGTCCCGTATTCCTCTAATTTATTTAGCTTCTCTTCCAAATCCTGTTTCCTCCTAGATAATAAATCAATATCATCTGCATAAGCATGGTCTTGCGTCACTCGGTTAAGCGATGTTCCTCCTGCGTTGCCCTCTTGTATCCTTCGCATTATATTCTCCAAGGCAATGTTAAACAGTAAGGTGGAGAGAACATCACCCTGTCGTAATCCTTGATTAAATTCAAAGGTATTTGATAGAATACCTTCAACCTTTACTTTACATGTTGTTCTTTCCAAAGTCATTTGTACCATTCTTGTTAATTTATTAGGTATTCCTGCCTCTTCCATTACCTTCCATAGCTCATTCCTTTTAATGCTATCATATGCTTGTTTAAAATCTTTAAACAGCTGGAGTACATCAATGTTAAACTCGTAACATTTTTCAAGGGTCTGTCTGATGGTAAAAATCTGGTCCGTAGTAGATCTATTAACTCTGAAGCCACACTGGTAATCTCCTCGATTTTCCTCCACATATATTCTCAACCTTCCAGCTCTAATTTTTGCTAAAACTTTATACACAATACACAACAATGTTATCCCTCTATAATTTCCACAGTCTGCTTTGTCTTGTTTCTTATGTATAGGGCAGAGTATTGCTATGTTCCACTGCTCTGGCATTTGCTCCTTTTGCCATATCTCTACCATGATCTTATGCAACCGTCTTGTTAGTTTTTCACCTCCATATTTTATCATTTCTGCTGTGATGTTATCTTCTCACGGCGTCTTATTATTGTAGGGCCTTAATACCACCTTCAACTTCGTCCAATGTGGGTTCCTTGACTGATTCCAGGTCCGTCTCTACTCCATTCTGTTCCTGTCTCATCTCCTCCCTCTGTCCAACTTCTACCTCACCTTCATATCCAATTACCGCATTCAGCAATTCACTAAAATACTCCACCCATCTATTTAACATATCATCTTTACCTCCTATCAAGTTGCCCTCCTTATCTTTACAGAAAGCTGCTCTGGGTTGAAATCCTTTCTTTATATCTTTAACCCTTGAACAGAACTCTCTGGTTTCCTGAGACGTCTCTCTCTCTTTTAACTCCTCAATCCACTGCTTCTCAAAATCTCTCTTCTTCTTTCTACATTCCTTGTCCGCTTCCTTTCTCTTCTCCCTATATTCCTCTACAGTAGTTCTTGTTCTTCTTTGTAACATTCTTCTTCTTGCCTCATTCCTTTCTTCAATCTTCTTTCTACACTGTTCATCAAACCAATCCTGCATTCTCAGTTTCTTCTTTCTGCCCAGCACAGTTTCCGCCGTGTTTTGTATTATATCTTTGACCGTCTGCCACTGTTTTTCTATACTTTCTCCTTGCTTCTCTTCCACTTCATTAAGCTTATTTGTCAAAACCATTGTGTATTGCTGAGCTATTTTTTCATTCTTTCTTAATTTAGCATCATCAAACCTATGTATAACGGCTCTCTTAATCACTCTGTACTTGGCTATCCTTTGTCTATATTTTATTCTTACCAGATAATGAATACTATCTCCGTCTGCTCCTCGACAGCTATCTACTTCCAACAGATCTGAGGCATGTCGTCTATCTATAAGAACATGATCAATTTGGTTTTCTGTGATCCCATCAGGGGAGCACCATGTCACTTTCCTTATATCCTTTGCATCCATGTGCATCTGATAAGCATGTTACTGCCTATAGCAAAACCAATCAGTCTAATACCATTATCATTGGCCACCTCATGCAAACTCTCCTTTCCCGGTTTACTCCTGTAGGCAATTTCTCTTTCCACTTGTGCATTAAAGTCTCCCATAACAACCTTAACATCATGCTTTGCCACTCGTGCTAGTTCCTGTTCCAGCTGCTCATAGAAAATATCATTTTCTTCCTCCTCAGCATCTTCACTTGGTGCGTATGTACATATGAAGGGTATATTGAAGAAACGGACTTTCACTCCTAATACACACATCCCCTCGTTAACAGGCTTAAAAGTCAGTATAACATTTGTATACTCATTATCAACAAGAACACCTGTCCCTCCATATCCTCTGTTCCCACAACTATAGAACAGGGTGTGTGTCCCCGTGGCAAGTATTCCACTTCCACTCCATTTTACCTCATGTATTGCTGCCAGCTTTACATTATATATATTCATTTCCATCTTCAAGTTCCGTAATCCTCCAGGTTTACTCAGTGTTCTTACATTTCTCTTGCCACTTGTGCATTAAAGTCTCCCATAACAACCTTAACATCATGCTTTGCCACTCGTGCTAGTTCCTGTTCCAGCTGCTCATAGAAAAGATCATTTTCTTCCTCCTCGGCATCTTCGGTTGGTGCGTATGTACATATGAAGGGCATATTGAAGAAACGGGCTTTCACTCCTAATACACACATCCCCTCGTTAACAGGCTTAAAAGTCAGTATAACATTTGTATACTCATTATCAACAAGAACACCTGTCCCTCCATATCCTCTGTTCCCACAACTATAGAACAGGGTGTGTGTCCCCGTGGCAAGTATTCCACTTCCACTCCATTTTACCTCATGTATTGCTGCCAGCTTTACATTATATTTCTTCATTTCCATCTTCAAGTTCCGTAATCCTCCAGGTTTACTCAGTGTTCTTACATTCCATGTCCCAAAATACCAATTCATGTACCGTTTCCGTAGCCAAGGTCGTTTATCCATTTCATCCGTCCGGTTTCGTTTGTCCTTTGGTTCCGTAACAAGTGGTTTTTCCGGGGTAGGGTTGTTAGCCCCACGCCCAACCCCCAACCTGGAGGACCAGGGTACCGATCTTAATCTGGCCCATCACCTTAGGCCTGTCCAGCTTGGGTGGCCCTACGAGGAGCCGAAACTCCCGCTGGCATACCCCAAGGATCATTTGGGCTCGCAAGCCTCCAAACACCCGGCAATACCTGATTGCCTTCTGCAAGATGGCGGTACCGGCGGGAGGTGTAAACTACGATGCAATTGTAAATAACCTCCCAGAGAAGTATCTATAATATACTATATTAGGGTGTAATATGTCACTCAAAATTCATCTTCTCGATTCTCATCTGGACTTCTTTCCTCCGAATTGCGGTACAGTTTTTACTACAGAAGTGCATGTATCACAAGTAGTGTATGTAAACAACTTAAGCTAGTAAACAAATTCTAAGGTCATATTCGGTTTTCCTAACACAAATTTAGTAAAAGACTAGTATTTTTGTAAAAGAAGCAAATAAAAAGGTTTTCTTTGTCGGCTAGTGTAATATGTGTTATTGTAATGGCTGTATTAATGCGTGTATTTGTAATTCAGATGAGAAATGGGAAGAAGGCGGCCGTGGTCTTAAGTTAGGAGCCATCCTGGCATTTGATTGCTGTAGAAATGAGAAAGCACGGAAAACCACTTCCGTGATGGCTGAGATGGAAATCGAACCCTCCTCATCTCAGTTTTGCCTCACGAGGCCGAGTGATCCCCGTTACACCACTCAGACCAAAATTAGAACTTCTTCTCATAGCCGGGAATGGATCCCGGACCTCCGGGGTCGCAGCCAAGAATGCTAGCCGCTTCACCACGAAGTGGTTAACACGTTCTCTGACTCTGGTGATGGGAACTGAACCATCAACTCGTAGGCTAACTGAACCATAAAATTGACTCGAAAGGATCGTATTTTGTAGCGTAGGATCGCACACGCAGAGTCAAAATTTATCATGTCCCCCCTCCTCTATTAGGTTTGAATATGTTTTAAACTACAAAACCTTAGGTATAGTACAATCGCAATGTGATCTTGCATTAACCCCCTCCCCCCAGCTACGTCACTGACTAAGTATCACCACCTTAAACGTCGTGATTAGAACCTAAGTTCTCCAACTTTTCAGCCCCGTATTGAAGGCATGGAGAATGGAGGAACGCAGCAAGCTGGACGGTTTACATACCGTATCTAAGAATTCAGAAACTCTGTTTGTGTTTAGGCCGATGATGTGTCTAACACCAGAGCAGAACTAATTTTAGTGAGAGGAAGCACAGCTAATTGTTTGACGTAATCCAGAAGCCATACCCAAATGGAGACATGCACTGTAGAATGTATACCTTGAGCTTCAGTGCTAGCTGGCTCGTTCTAACGTCACGGGCCCACCCAGGGAACATGCCAGCCCAGCTGAGGTGCGAAGTGATAAAGGTCGTAATGCAGATTATCTGAGCTGCGCGTCCTCAGCCACCCCATGCCAATCTCCCCACACCCCTTCCCAAATCTCCCCCTATCCGCCCTTATCTCCCACACTCGTGTGGCAAGGAGCGCAGGGTCTAGCGTTCCGAGCCTAGCATATTGCCTTCCATCACAGTCATTAACTCTATGTTCACCTACTAGTGTATGGCCAAATATTTTATGTTGAGGGGCATGGACATCGTAGTCATTTAGCCCCGTATATTTGTATGTGTGAAACTTTGTCTGATAAATGTGTGTTGGCTGTTATAGTAGTAAGCGTGCAAGTTCACGTAGCTTTCAATCTCATGACCATATGCCTCGAGACCTTCTAACGTACAATCTGAACCACCAAGTGTGATATTTTGCCTCAAAATGCATTAATCATGAGTGGATATTGTGTGACAGTTTGAGTAGACTTGTGTCTGTATTTAAGTGTTCAAATGTGTTTATTTGCCGGCGGGAAATTAAAACACGGCCAAGAATTTTAAACGAAGAAGTAAACTTGAACTTATCCTAAGTGCATTTGTGTAAGGCAAACGGGCCGGAAATCACACTGAAGGCGATGGCTAACAGTTCTCAGATTCGACCTTGAATATTTGAAGTAAGCATCCCACAATCAACTGCAATCCCAACTAAACAATTGCAGTGGGAGGGACATGGAATCCAACCACTTATCATCTCAGACTAGGCACTACCGAAACTTTCTCTCCAAGGAAATGTCCTATTATTACAGAACATTGAAGCCTCCGTGGCTTAGGCGGCAGCAAGCCGGCCTCTCACCGCTGGGTCCGTGGTTCAAATCCTGGTCACCCCATGTGAGATCTGTGTTGGACAAAACGGAGGCAGACAGGTTTTTCTCCGGGTCCTCCGGTTTTCCTTGTCAAAAATTTCATTCCAGCAACACTCTCCACTATCATTTCATTTCATCTGTCATTCATTTAATCATTGCCCCAGAGGAGTGCGTCAGGCCTCGGCAGCCGGCACAGTTCATATCCTCGCCGCTAGTTGGGGGCTTCATTCATTCCATCCCTGACCCGGTCGGAGACAAGAAGCAGGCTGTGGATTTTCGTTTCATTACAGAACATTAGCATGAAACACCAATTTTCTCATTATATTCACTACAATTATATTTTATATGCCTAGATCGAAATTGAAAGTAAACAAATGCATGATAATGTTATTATTGGT
Source organism: Meconema thalassinum (assembly GCA_946902985.2). NCBI lineage: Eukaryota > Metazoa > Arthropoda > Insecta > Orthoptera > Tettigoniidae > Meconema > Meconema thalassinum. Next base: position 1,160,966,088 of record OX336389.2, on the reverse strand, counting down.
TTTACATCCCTTTAAACTACGGTACCGTAGCGTTTACAGACACTGGGGTCCCGTTAGTTTGCACCCTCAAATGCCAACTGACTGCGCTACAACTCGAACCAGCAACCTTGAGCACAGCGGGTGTGAACGTTACTGCAGTGTCGTGCAGCTAGTCTAAACAAATTCATTTAAAATATGTATTTTATAACTGAGTTAATCACTAATTCATGACTGTGGGGTGGGATTATTAACACCGTCTAATATGGAAATTCTATTACTGTAGCGAGTGTGGTTACTACTGTAGACGTACGTTTATTTTTAGCCTATTTTAATCATATGAAATACACGCTTTTGAGATAACTTTGTGCACGTCTGAGTGCGCATGAGTGTGACCTGTGTGTGTCCCCCTAATAAAATTTAAACGGTTGAAGCTATTTCAATAAAACTCGGTAGGCATATACCACTACATCGTTCGACCTGGACGGTGCTTTTCAACGTGTACTACGTTTCACCAATCTAACATGACTACCACGCAAATTATTTTACCGGCATTCTGCATCTCCGAAATTGTTACTGATATCACCGTGAAATTCTGTATGGTGATATAAAATATTATAAGATGTGTCCACTTATATTAGTTTCAAAAACCTGTTATGTAGAAAACTAACATGGAGGACAAGCAAAATTAAACTATTATAATGATATCCTTTCACGATTTTATCATCCGAGCCCAGTCAAATTTGGTACGGTAAATGTTTATACAAGATGTAATATATTGCCATTTAATTTTAATTCAATTGGTTTAATAAACTCAAGAAAGCAGCTGTACGAACCTTTAAATTAACGTTCTTATTTTTTCTATCCTAATCATGCGATCGAAGTGGATGTGTGTATAATCAAATAACGCAATAATGGTACATATGCCTGTGGTCTACATATAGAATAACCCAACATGGCGATCATCTGAAATAATTCACCGATGCTTAATATCTGCGACTCTGCATAGCTTACCTAAAGAATATGAACCCTACGTATGCAGTACTGTAGGAGTGCATAACCACACGGAAACATACATTTTTTTGCGGTACAATGAATCTAAAACTCATTTTCCTTTGCCCTTCTATACTGGAAAATGAACCTAACGTAAATGGTTATGTTGGACACCACATCCACATGCGGCTGGGAGGCGTGACCAAACATAAGGAAAATAATGGAAAAGAAGAGCATTGTCAGATACGCGGTATTCCAAGTTCAGCGGTGATATGCATCGTGTAGAATAACTATGTAATGTTTTGTGCCCTCCATACTGTATTGGGTGCAGCAGAAGTTATAGTTTCCACCTTACTATTCCATATCATCCAAAAAATTGTTTCGGGCTCCCTTGAAAGTATATTGAAACAATCTACACGGTTGAAGTCGTTTCACTGAAATGCTCTTTATGAACGAATTGGAGGACTATTTTACAGACGGCATCTCTGTCTAATACTGTATACACAGTCGCGAAGCTTGGCTCATCTTTTTTCTACCAGACAAAAAGGGGTTTCTACCGCGGCCAACAAGCAGGTACCATCATTGGGCGGCATTGTCCACTGTGTTGTAATGCTGTATATTATTGTTGCTTGGTGTATGAAGTTATGCATTAATTTAATTTAACATGGGTTTTACAAGAAAGTTTTCAATCAGTCAATTCGTGTTGACCGACTGAAAAGCTTTCTTTATTAGAATAAGGCAACACTGAAAAATGGCTTCTATCACTTCAAGTTTTAAAAGAGGAAATCTGTGCAGTGCAATAAATTGTTGAAATACAAAATGACACCCGAGTTATTATTCTTTAGGATTCCAAGGACCCCGAAAGGTTTTTTTTGCGTATGGCTTTTAGTGCCGGGAGTGTCCGAGGACATGTTCGGCTCGCCAGTTTTGTAGCTGCTTCGAGACGGACACCCAATGGTTGAGCTACAAGTACCGTTGGGGAGGGAAGGAGGGAAGTTGGAATGTAAGGACGAGGAGTTGGAAGGTAGCGGCTGTGGCCTATAGTTAGGGACCAACCCCGGCATTTGCCTGGAAGGAAGATGGGAAACCACAGAAGACCATCTTCAAGGTTGCCGGCGGGGGGATTCGAACCTCCTCGCCTCCCGGATGTGAGCGACTGCCATCAGTCATGCCGTAACCACCACGGCTAACTCACCTGGTACCCCGAAAGGTAAAACATGAGCCTTTGATTTTAGGCAAGGGTTATAAGGCTCTTCAAACAAACGATGGAACTAGGTCTTTAACTGGTTATAAATCCAGAAGCGTAACTCAGTAGCATATCTATGCATTTTGAAAATTAAGACAAGCAAGCGTCGCGACTCTGTATAGGACCTATCAGAATATGGATGGCATGACATTGACCTCACCCCAATAACACAAGTATCTTAAAGCGCCTACACATTGTTGATTAGTGCATTCTAAAGCAAAGAACAAAACTTCCAGATGATAAACAATTATAGACATCAGAATTATGATGTACAAAAAGACAAATTTCATTCCATGAGGCTTATGAATCAAATCCGGATGTGACTCTAACGACCGTCTTTGTAGAGTGCTGATGAAGCGCAAACAGCAGCAGTTACAACCACAGCGAAAAATGAGAGCATGTCAAGTAGGGGGAATGTTAATTATCTGGGATGGGGTGCAGGGAGTGGATCCACAATATCAGGTGAAGACAAAGGGTTAGGGGAGAACTCATTACCGCGCTGATGGACGACACTCAAGTGAGTCGGTTCGCACAACTAGTAGCTAAAATAACATAATGACTAAAGGTTACTCAAGAGCAGCATCATTAGCGCCTGATTCTTCAATATAAACCAGATATAACTCACGAGCACAACTGCACTTACTTGTTAGTGTTAGCTTCAGTACCAATGATATTGTTCGTCAAAATAGACCATAGGAGACTTAAGTCAACATGATGACCTCTTACAACACTAGAGCACTTAGTGTTTACTTCAGTACCAATGACATTGTTCTTCAACATTGTCCATAGGTGACTGGCAATAATATCATCCCTACAGGCATCACAAGTGGTACAAATAAGTGATAAGTATTGGCCACAGTACAAATAATATTGCTCTTCAATATAGACCAAAGATGACTTACAACAACATGATGGCTACAGGCAACACACGAGTTCTTAGTATTAACCACGGTACCAATAAAATGGACCAGAGGTGACCCACAAGAGCATATGCTTATTATTAGCTATAATATGGGTACCCAAATGCGGTGAAGCGAGCTATATGGTTGAATCTGAAGCACCACTCTCATCCCCCACGAATTGGTGTGTTTAGCACTGCCTTCTGTCTGTTCACTTCCCCTGTTCTTAACACGTCATAGGTTTCTCCACTGGGAGCTTGTCGACTCTCGCAGCATATGCTTAGTCTTGAATACTGTTCTTCGCGATGTGTTACTCGAATACTTTTACGAAAATTATGAGTGATGTTGATTTAACAGAAGAATGTAAAACGTCAGATGAAGTCCGGTTGAATGAAGTATGGAAGTCGAGTTAGGCCTATCGGATCGGCCCAAAATATTTGACGTGCAACTTTGCAATGTCTGTGCCATAAAAAAAATTAACATTGCATCTTTTGAACCGGAGTATGCAAACCTAACCGTTCGCGACTGAGAACATAACATTCAACAACTGAAAGGTGCTATATCGCATATTCGCATGTATGTATACATTGTACCCGTTAACTACCAGTACGCCATGGCAAGCCACTTTGCACCAATAAGCCACCATATGTGAAATTTGAGAACAATGCGAGAAAGAGATGGAGCTCGGGTCGTCCTGGGTGTAAATGCGACATTGTCCTCAATTTTCATGTGAGGGAAGGGAAGAAAAATAATAAAAAATCAGAACAGAGCGTAAGTTTAAAATATTGTAGCCAATTAATTTACTTCGAAAATTAAAGTCATTGCTTATTAAGTAACCCTTCTACGGCTCGTAGGGATTCGAAAAAATCGAAACAAAATAAACACTCCCGTGGAGAAAAACACCCTAGGCGTTGCTCCATACTGTTCACCTATGCTAGTCGATGTTGTGTTTCAAAACGAAAAGTCAAAAATTAAATTAAATTAATGTTTCGGAAACCGACAAGTCACGTTGAACGCGGACAAAGCAGAGTTAAAATCAATTTGCTATTCACTTCCTGTAGCTATACCAAAAGCTACTGGACCTCGTGAGATAGCCTCACATAAAAGTGACGTGTTCCTATTCAAAATGAATTGGAGGGCTCTGATTCAACTTTACAGATATATGCTTACTTGCCACAATATACTATTCGTCTTAAATACAATTTCTATGGACAAGACGACTTTTATACAATTTTCATAAATTAAAATAATTATGAAATCAAGCTCAGCTAAAATGGCATCTCTTCTAGACAGTTAAACAATCATGTGTGTGATAATTATTCTGCTCAATAGCTTGGACTGAATTGTGCTTGTGGATACGATAGTCATGGTATATTATTATTATTAATATTAATTATTTAGTAAAATTCATCTAGCTAAATGGAATAATGTTGCACATATTGAGAAACAATCTTGGAATAACTGCAACACTTCAGGGATAATAGACTTCAACTCATCCCAAGATTTAAGACAATATCATTCTTTAAATCTTTACAATAATCTACAAGAATAAGTAATTCCATTCCAAGCTCTAAACCTCCTACTTTCCTCAACAAATTATTATAATTATATTTTATTTTCAGTGCTAATGAATTACTTCACGATCCTAGCAACAATTACCTCCTTCCTTCACTGACCACTGAATTTGTTATAAACAAATTCCAACAACAATCTTACTCATGTCGATGAAAATAACAGAACAAAGATGCTTGTTTCGACTATCATAAAATACAAGTTGATTGTCTAGAATATCTCAATTGAAAATGTAGTCTATTTTGACACTAGGCGAAAAGCCTAAACAAAAGCAAGTTTTTTACTTCTCTCAGACAATGATGACATAGCGTAAAACTTAATGTCTTGTGTATTTTAATGAAAGCAGTACACTTGCATTTAAAATGTGTTCCATTTTTCTACTCATGGCGCAAGCCTACTTCCTCATTGCGAAGTGCATAACGCGTTCACTGTTCCTAACATGGAGTGAACAGCTGTTATAAAAATTATACTACTCGCTGAATCTACGTACATTGACTGTTCCAATATTGCAAGTTTTTGTCAGACCTTGTTGAATTCAGCTGTGACAGGAGTATTCCATGGCCTACGGTTGGGTTCTTGGTAAACCAAGCCATAGCTCCATCATCCATTCCAGTATTCTCCTGAAAAATTTTGCTGCCTGGAAATCGTCATCAACCTCCGGGATAATGATTCAGCGGTAGGAGTCGTCCGTGGTTTTCCCAAAAACTGCTGGGCTATAGATCCCCTCTAACTGCATGTTAGGGTTGTCATAAGGTTTTTACAGCTACTATATTTATTCTCTCGTCCGCCTATCCCCACCTTTTTACTCGGTCATGGCGAAGCACACGTTAAGCGATGTTGAATTATTCAATGTTTGTAAATGCGTCGTAAGCGTCTTCAGATAGTTGCTTAGCATCTGTCTTAATGACTAATAAGTTCAGTGGAATAATTGTCGTTTATTGAAAGCTTACTTCTCCAATTACAATGTGGAACACTTCACGATTTTACGAACTTTCAGTACAAAACTTTCATTGTCCAAAATAAAATACCGTCACATGAAGAAGTTTAAAGTATAAACTTTGTCAAAACTCGTAGACTTAATCTCACGATGACTCTCACGTAGCAAATATACTACGAATGATATAACGAAGTCACTTGTCTCACTCGGAGACTGGTGTGTAAGTGAGTAACTCGCCTCTGCTAGCTGCCGCATATATTCTCTTTTGCAGCGTTGACGTCACGGGGCCTGCAGGTGTTCACCCACGGAACTCCGGCTCGTCAAGTCTTGTCGTAATATGAACTCCCATTGGTCGAATCTAATATTTCGAATATCTCCTCACGGATTTGTCGAATAAATCTGAAATTTATAATAGGCCTTCCTATTATAATTGCGCAATTTTCTCAGATATCATAAAACAACATTTTCTTCCAGCTGTTATTCAAATATCTGTCGCTTGTCATCAAAGTGATTTCTTGACATATTTTACACTATGTCAATGATTAATATCCAATATTCCAAAATAGATTACCATGATACATGGCTCTAGGGTACAATATAAACTGTATATAGGGCCTATATATACTGTATATATATGTCTATATATACTGTATATATATATATATATATATATATATATATATATATTGTGCCCGCTGGCCGAAGGTTTCGGGGAGCCACCGGTTTCAAATGACCCTTCCGAGATCCTCTTCCAGTTAACACACAATTATGGGGGACGATACATTCAGAGGCTGGTGTAGCACAAATGTCTGCACTCGGGGGTGTTGGGAATTAGTGAGGTTCGATCTTTAACCAGCTCAGAGGAATGCATCGATAACAAAACTAAACAAGAAAAGAGAGGTCAGTCTTAGGTTAAAATCACAAATAAATTTTATTCAGAATAGATCCCTAGCCTAGCATGAGAGTTGCAAACGGCTAGTCCGATACTATTCTGCCCTGAAAAGAAATATAACAAAATAATCCTAAACAAGATCTAAATTACTCTCATGGTCCTAATACAAAATTCTACAAAATGAACAAGCTAAGAAAATGGCACGTAAGATCGGCCCTAAGCAATTATATCGAAATAACGTACGGGTGGATCAAACATCAAAAGAATCTACAGCAAAGCAAGACATTTACATGTTTACAAATACTAGAACATTTACATTTAGTAGCAAGGGGAAAATTTGTCCTATGCTATGATTGTGCCATCTCTAACATTTATCTTAAGATTTAAGTGTTTAGCTAGTCCTAAATATCATTAATTAATAAACGAGACGCGTTTATTACAAAGAAAATCAAGCTATGTGCAAAATGTTGCTGAATAAAAAAAAGAGCTATGCTAATTCAACACAAATGCATTCAATAATTCAGCACTCCTATGGTTGTGCAATTGGCACTGCCTGCGTACTCGATTTGTTACTGTTTGTAACAAATGGTCATAGTTTCAAAGTGTTATGAAAGTAGATAAATAGGAAAGCCTGCAAATGCGATGGTAATTAAACAATTACATCGACTCATATTGCTACCCATCTGATTTGTGTGCTACAGTTATCACATCACCAATTGGTTGTCGACTATTCATGTGAAAATGTATCAAAATGTATCTAAAGTAACTTAACAATAACTAAGTGTCAACATTTGGTCCAGAAAATATTTTATTCTTAATATTTATTATCTTTATTTAGGCTCAGGGGGAATTATGAGATTTGTTTAGTTTTACAAAATCCTATCTTTGATTATTAAAGCTTCACACAATTATTTATTCCTCACAGTATAGTTGTTCAGTTTATGGACCTTTAAAAAGCGTTCAGTGTACTTAGGGAACGTGTGTATCCAATTAATGCATAATAACTTAATAACTTAATAGACACCCTGTGTCTCCACCAATACTTCATCATTATTAGACACCTTGTGTCTCACTCTTACTATTACGGATTCATCAATCCTGGCGCCCTTCGGTTAGGTACGACTGCAGTACTTCGTTACCACCGGTATAACCACAATAACATGTCGGAGGTTTTTAATACCGGTCATAAAGATTATGCGTGTGTAAAACACATTCAAACAACGCTATGAATTAACATGAAGGCTTCTGATACAAACTAAAGTCTGAGATTGTGCATTTATTAAATTGCCTCTTCCCTGAATGAGGTCGAACCTATGTTCTTTAGTTACAAAATACTGTTGCATGCACTGCCTGTCTGGCTTCTCGTAAAGAAATATACCTGTTTTCAAGTATTGATCTGCCAACAAATGTGACTAACGGAACTCTGCATTCCGTTTATAATAATGCTAAGAATTTCACAGCCTTCTAAATAAATAAAGATGCACTGCCTAAAATCGAGTGTGCTGTGTAGTGGTTTGGCTTATACATGTAGCCTAACCTTGGCCTTGTTCTAACACCTGCCAAAAACTAGTTTCTTTTTCATCAGCTTGACAAAATAAAAGTTGATAATAACTGTTTTGAAACGATACGAAATGGACATTGAAAATACTGCCTTCCTGGCATTTATAAATTTTTAACTAAACTGTAACTTTCCACACGTGTTCTTATAATAGCTACCTGCATTGTGCACCGAAAATGAAATCAAACTAAAATTAAATCTACTGTTTCCAACTCATTACAATAACGCTACTGATACAAGATCTGACTTACAGATGCAGCGACCGTTGGTTCGAGACCCGCCATGAGATGTTGTAAGCGGTCTCCTCTATGGTTCTAAATCATTTCCTCATTGTTTTGCAGTCACCTTCCGCTGCCAATTCACCACGCATGATTTAGCTATCCATCTGCATTGCGTGGTAGGGGTTATATTCCAAGATTTGACGTTTCAGTAGGATCATAATGTTGTCGTTGGTGATAATATTACACATGTTTAAAGGAAACTTGCACTCACTGATGCTAAGGTGCGGTAATAAATTGCCCATTTTCACTCCGCCACTGGCGTTAAGTTATCGCTTGTGCGACGCTCACTCGTTACTTTCGCGAATTATTTACACAAAATAAAATCATAACCACTGCCCTTCCCGCAAAACATAAACATATTCCTGTAGAATTACACAGTTTATCAATTTACAGTTTATAATACACTTTGATGCGACCATGTGGTCTTAGAGTTTGCGAAGCACGCTTCCATAATTTTCACTTCGTGAATCAAAATATTTCTGTAATTAAATGTTATTAATTGTACACAATTATTCGATTATCAGTTAATGCCCTGATGGCTGTCCATTTGACAAATATACTCGGATTTATCCATAGCACATGGATTCCCTTCCCGGAACGTGTCCTTATTTGTGCTTCACATTCACATAGATGTTGCTTCATCAGTCAACGAGTAAGTACTGGTTTCACAAAATATGGCTTTCCCTCTGGACATGAGTTAGCCGCGTGAATTGACAGTTTCGCTCGTAAGCGTTGTATACAGTATTTTAAATAAGCAGAATTACGTTGATTAAATAATTGTGGATTTATGGAATGTCTAAAGTGCATAAAAATGGAATTATAAGCGATATTGCTTCACCTTCTTCCCGCCGCTCGCAGGGTATGTTCAGTTACTTTTCAGCATGGATCTTGGTCTTTGTTAGCTGTGCAAACATGCGTCAACCATGCGTCAACATGCGTCAACGGGCGCAATATACATGTAGTTCTGTTCAGATCGAGTGGAATTATTTATTTGGAGACTCCATTATTTTCTGTCCCTTTAAACAACAATCTCCACCATCATCAGATTCCAGAAAGGCTAGCCGTTTTTTATATTATTATTATTAATATTATTATTATTATTCGCGTATCTACCTGACGTGGTTAGAGTTCCATGGAAAGTAAGCTTAGATATTCCATCTTTTCTTAATTCAACTTTTGGGTACAATCTCGTATATATAGTCTAATGACGAATGTATAACAGAAAATTCTCACGCAGTAGGTTGACAAGTTCACAGTCCACAGTTTGATGGTGTTCCACCGCAAGGATTCTGCCAGAGCTCCGCTTTGTAAGTCCCGTGTCTTAACAAGCACCGTGTAAACCCAGAGCCTTCATTGCTGTTTCACTGCTGCCCCCAAACAACGCTCCGTTGGCATCAGCACTGGTCCACAGTGCATACACCGTCAAAACCATTGGGCTGGAATACTCATCACTGTGCTTCCAGTGAGTGCGTATTTGAAGATAAGTCGGTGTTAGTCCTGGGGTACTGATTAGTCTACGATCAATATATATATATATATATATATATATATATATATTAGCGTATGGCTCTTTTAGTGCCAGGAGTGTCTGAGGATATATTCGGCTCGCCAGAGTTTGTAGCTGCTTCTATGCGGACACCCATGGGGTGAGCTACAAATACCGTCGCGTGTTGAGTGTTGTCTAGGAAGGAAAGTGTTAATGTAGGGAAGAGGAATTGGAAAGTAGCGGCTGTGGCCTATAGTTAGGGACCAACCCCGGCATTTGCCTGGAAGGAAGATGGGAAACCAGAGAAAACCATCTTCAAGTTTGCCGGCAGGGGGATTTGAACCTCCTCGCCTTCCGGATGTGAGCGATTGCCTGCAGCCACGCCGTAACTACCACGGCTAACTCACCCGGTACGATCATCATATAAAATCTACGACTGAGTTCCGCTACGTCGCAGTGGCGGAGAAAATTGGCGACGCTCTACCAACAGCACGAGTGTGGTGGGAAGGACATCATCGTCGGGTAATGTGGAAATCTGTACTGCGACCTTAATGCCTTGGCTAGCATGTAATTCACATGATAATTCTATTGTGGCAGAATTATCTACATTTAAATTCATACATTGTGGTACGAGACGTGCACGCAGTGGAAAGTTCCAAAGCCTTTCAGATATAAGTGTTGCGAAACGGTTGTTGTTTTAAGATTGTGGCCACTGGAGACAAGGGATATTGAGACGTCGCACAAAGAGGAGATGCACCTTCTAACAGGGGTTCCCGAAGGTAATTCCCCATCCCTGTCCTTATCGCTTGATAAAACGAAGACAGGAGTAGCAAATCTAGGGACAGGAGATTTGATCACGCCCCTTTGTGATGTAAAAGAACTTGAGTTCTGTTCCGTTAAAGATGTTTAATTCGGGAAAGAAGCAGATCGAAGAATGAAAATACCTGGACATTTTAATATGAAATTATGCCCTAACTAATTAAAAGCTTAGATTTTGGTCTTTGGTTTTGATCAAATATACCCATCCGCGCGCAAGCCAATGGAGAAACATAGTCATGTCACATGGGCATGGGATTTCCCCGACTCATGGTTGTACTATTGGTACGCCGAGCTCCTGAGAGTCAAAGCTACGATCGATCTGGATCTGGATCAGTGACAATATATTCTTAACCTTCGATTTGGTGGGATCATTTTAAGCTATTGAGTATTGTCCTACGTGGGCTTTTAGCCAAGTTTGAAAAATTCTGTCTGCGCTGGGTGAGGAGGCCTAAGAAAAAGTAAAGAGAGATCCCTCCGCGTAACATTAGATACTGTATCCGTTCGACCAGGGAGAGCGATAGCCCGCGTTGCCTTGCACTTTGTATTTTGATTTTTTTTTACAAGTGTCTACTTGAGGTTGATTGACCAAAATTTCCGTATCTAGGGAAATTTTCATTTAATGAAAGTGAGATTTTTGCAAGTCAGCGTTTGAGCTAATGTATTAATTTAGAGCGAGAAGGTCTATAGTCTATTGTTCATAGCTTTTGTTCGAGAACTGCTAGTAGACGAGGCGTATGTAAGACGGGAAGTCACCCACAGCATTAAATTTATAACTTGTGCAAAACTACATTTGAGAGGGACACGAACTGGGTGAATCGAGTATCCTGGATAATAGGGAACAATGAATTCCCAACCAACTATGCATAAGTTAGCTTGTGATAGTCTCTCGCTAGTGGTTTGGGAGCTCGATACGCACAGTGATAGAACAGTCATGTAAATCTCTCCAGCGTAGAGTAGTGTGTCAAAGACACTGGTGTCATGTGTGGTACAGTGTTGACGCAATAGGCGCACCAATAAGTAGTGGTCCTGTTTGATAATTATACTCTTAATATAATCGACAGTTCTCCTATATCATCAAGAAGAAGGAGCATTGCGGGGACAAGACGATCAACGTCTTGAAGATGATGCAGCGGGCCAAGACGGATAAGGGCTCGGACATGAAGTGATGCCATTCCACAGGGGTATGCCTATGTGACGATTTATGCCGAGCTGAGGATGAGTACGCTATTTTCATCGTTAGATTTTTGGTTGGGGTTGTGTTGGTGACAAGAACGAGTGTATTGTAAATCTTTTGATATTTGTTTGATTTAAGTTACTTTCAACTTTTATTGTTGTAATGAGGTTAACTGCTGACGTGCCGTAAGATGTAGTCCATGATGACGCGAGTTCACCTATGCATATTTGAGTCCAGTGTAAGAGTAACCTAAAATTTCAGAATGGACGGTGGTCATCAGCACCCATCAGTTGTTTGTAAGGGATGTTATAAGTTATGAGAAGTGGTTTATTTACAGTGCAAATCTGTCATGTAAATCTCTCCAGCGAAGAGTAATGTGTCAAAGACACGGGTGTCGTGTGTGGTACAGTGTTGACGCAATAGGCACACCAATAAGTAGTGGTCCTGTTTGATAATTATACTCTTAATAAATAAACCATAAAAGTTAAGTTTTAACGGACCAGTGTTGATTTTACTTAAGTCATTTTAGCACTGAGAGATATGGAGGTCATCAGCACCCATTACTTAGCGTGAAGTTTAAGTTATATTTTGAGAGATAATATCCACAAGTTGGTGAACTGTTTAAGGCTGACAGTGATTTCAAGTGTATTATTAGATTTCGTGAGCTGAGGTAAGAAATTGATTCCCGGTCGTGAAAACCAATATTAACGGCCGAGGGGACCCGATGCGCTGACCACGCGTCATCCCACAATCTGCAGGCCAACTGGCTGGGCAGTGGTCGCTTGGTAGGCCTGCAAGGGCTGTAGTGCCAGGGGTTATTTTATTATATAAGAAGTTGATTGCCGATTTTATGAGGAAACCCAGGTGGATGTTTGATCTAATCCACTCCTGCACATGATAGGTATGTAATGTGGAGGCCTTGATTCCCACAGTTCTCGACGGAGGGTATTTGGTAAACTCCAGTGTAATTTGGAGGCTTTGATTCACACACTTGTCGTCTGAGGGTAAACACCCTTGTGTTATTTGTGTGATTTTCGTTTGTGTTTGTCAGCCGGAATAAATTTGTAAAGGCGATTCCGAGCGTGACGTGTGTACAGGATGTACCATAGGATCCCAGTTTATTTCTATATTGAATCTGCTGTGGTACGTGCAGGGTTAATTATTCACAGTTTTATATGTGGCTGTCTGCGTAATGAGATCACTCTGTTGGCCGAGTATTCTTGAAGGATTTAATATTAACGTAAATAATCGCTGATATTGATCAGCTGGATTTTATTTAATTATTGTTGTTTACACATTGAAGTTTTCTCCTTACCCTGGTCTGTTGAAAGTTCATAACAAAGTAGGATAAGTTCAGGGGTGTGATTTTGGGAGTGCAGATGTAGTAGAGGTTACTCAGTTTTTGGAGTATTTTGACTCAAGCACTAGATTTAGTGGTGGGTCATGATTTGACGAATGTTGATGTTTTTATGTGTTTCTTTATTATTATGTTGATTATATTATGTAGAGTAACTTCGGGACTGCGTTCAGCCGATTGTGTGCTTTATTGAGTAGATGTGACTCATCGTCTTAGTATTTCTTAGAGTGTTGGTATAGGAACCCAGGAAATATATGGTTTAGTCACTGTTGACGACATGCACGTAGCGCTTTTGTGTATTGTGTCCGTAGTGTATGTCAGTGAGACATCCCACGTGTTTTCAGGGACATTACATGTACATATAGATTCACTCAGATAAAGGTAGGGAACGTCAGGACTTTATTGTGATTTGTTGTGTATTTTCTTGTGTGTTGCTTGTGGTCACCAACACCCGACACACGATAATGACCTGGCAATTGCATTGGCAGGAGATAATCTTGAACAAATATGTGATCATCCCTCACTCAGGTTTACCACGCACCGATGACCTACAAACCGACGATCGATAAATGGACGATCGTGTATTAAATGTCTCTTGCGCGTGTTTCAGCATGGGTTGAATTTTATATTTATTTTCTATATTTGAAGAAATCAGAACCGTGCTTTTCACTTTTAGAATAAGACATAGATTAATTTTTAAATTCGTGTACTTAATGGCATGTTTTTAGCCATGGACCCATGGTTGCGTCCTTATGGGGCGTCGGGCCTTTTTTTTGTTTTAATCAAATTCAGGGCATGTTTCAGTTTTGTTTTTATTTAATTTAGGGGGTGGAGGTAGTGTAAGTACTTTAATTCATTTCATTGTAGTAGTTATTTTTAGTTAATGAATTCATTCTTTTGTTAAGATACCCTGACGTGTGATTGTAGTAACGTCCCTGTGAGTTCATCTCCAAAGTCCTAGGTTGGTAATATAAGGTAAGCAAATGTACTCAGCGTGGCCCCAAAAGATAGTCTCATCCTAGAAGGCCCAGGTTTGAAGGGTGCAGTACATATTAGAGAATTAATTTGTCATTACCAGGCTTAATTTTAAGGTCAGGTTGTATATTTTGTGATTTAGATTAGAGTCATTTGTGGGAAGTTTAAGAAAATAGAAATAGGCTAACTTAAATTAGGTAGCGCAGTATTTTTAGTTAGGTGCCTGTGGTTAGTTTTCCCACCATTCATACGATTTTAGGAGGTTTGAATAAGATCTATGCACGAGGCAAATCTTTCATGATTTCTGTTCTCATCCGAGTATTGAGAAGAGTTTCTGTCATGTTGTTAGGTATTTCATTTACTGTATATTAGTTATTCTTGTAATGTACTTAAAACGGCAGATGACGGCATTAATGGGGCAACTAGTATCTTTTTTTTTGTGATTTTAAAGATACAATCTTCGCATACAATAAAAGCTTCACATCTTGTAAAGTGATTTCGAAAAAACTGATTGAAGTTTATGGACACTGAGGGAACGTACAGTGCTCCTAGTTTCAATTTTTAATTCTTCTGCAGTTGGAGGATTATTGTGTGAACATTTCCTTTAAGATATACAAGCAATTAAATTCGTAAAACGAGATGGCCATAAGCCTTTGATGATCATCATTGAACACTTGATGTAACCGTCGAATAGATCTGCGCACCGTATGGGCTATCACACTCTCTTGATGGAAACCTTTTTTGTTTTCCGTCAGATAAACAAGAAATGGTTCAAGGATGTTGTGAAAATGTACTGGTCAGAAGTAATCGTGTCCTCAAAAAATATCAGACTGGTACGTCTTCGGGCATTAATAGTGCACCATACAACCATCCTCGCATCACGTGTAGGTGTCGGGTGTCGGGTGTAAAGCATGCGGGTTTTCTTATTTCTGAACCAATTGTTTTCTGAATTTAAATATGTATTTAAAACAAACCATACTTCATCGCTCATGAAAAGAAAGATAGAACTCATTATACCATCATGGACAATAATCATTAGCCAATTTCGAAATCGTATTCTTACATTGAAATCTTCAGACTGTGTGCTATGGACTGAATGAGATCAGTAAGATCATATTTTGTTGCATTAGGCCTACAAGCTAACGAGTGAGTAATACCAGCTTCCTGAGCCACAATTCGAAGTGACGTATGTGGACTGACTTACAATCTTGCCTGTATATCGTCTAATCTCACCCGTGTGAGAGCTGTTCTCCTTTGCTGCATTTCCTTATTATGTACGGAACCACTGTTTCGCCACTTAAGAGTGAGTTCTTGCATATAGCGTTGTGTTGGTACGGTTGACCTGGGATACTCTCTACGGAATATTTGAGCGCAACTTTTAACTGGTTTCTTCTTATGCTAATAACACTCGACCAAAAATTTCTTTTGTGCAGTGGTGTACTTAAACATTGCGACAATAAACCTTTCAACGCAGATTAAATGCCGGATAGCGGCTACAACCCTGAACAAGAGGGCTTAATCTTCTAATTAATTGAAGTTTGACACAAGCCATATGGTATTAACTCGGGCATTCCTATGGTATTCGACCAGAATTGCTTAGGAATTCCCATGGTATTCATCCAAAAGAGTGAAATCTTCAATTATAATGTGAAATAAGCACGTGTATCTACAACCATTCAAACTGTAAATATATAATGAGCTGTCGGTATACTGTATACTTACAGGGCCAACTGTATACTGCCCCTTAATTTTCGTTATCGCGCATCGCTTCACTCATATATTAATATATTGAGTGAACCAGGTGAAGAAGTCATGGCAGTACTTGGGGAAGATTTTCGTCAAATATTACATTTGTTTTAATCCCTTCGTTGAAATGACTGTCAAAATCGTAGATCGTGTGTTGATTGAACGATTCTTGTATATTTTGTGTTCCTTATAGTGTGTTTTAATCATAACTAATTTACCAAGATATTCAATGAACTGCACTACTAACTAGAACAACTTCCCCATTATTATAGAATAATACATATTTTATGTATAATTTATGAGTGGCACGTTTGTTTCCTTTACTTCCTCGTACCCAATCTCCATTCCATTTATATTTATACATATATTAAGTCTTATCTGTGCTAAATCGGTCTGTATGCATCGGTGACAAATGGCGGTGCAGCTACCAGTCAACCTCCTGTTCAAACATTATAGGAAAGTGGGTAAATGTGCTCATATTAGGCTATATCCAGAAAACCTTCAGTTGCAACAGTCAATTATACCTTGGTTTGTGTGTTAACTACAGTAATTATATAGAATTGTTTATTGCACAATTATTTGTAGTCTCTTTGTTATGTGCATGTGTGTCTGAGTGTGTACTCTTTATTACGATGTCAATATTGCAAATTATTTCAGGAAATGTATGTAAGCAGAAATGCGGATGTTATTGTATTTGCCAGTAAACATTTCCCCTTTAATTTCATGGGGGAAATGTAGAAAGGAATTTAATTACCGTAATTGTTAATTAAAATCGTGCGCAATTGAAAGCTCACAAAGGGAAGTCATATTTTATAGCAATATGAATGTCCTTCTGTACAAATTGAAGAGAATGGGGCAGCAGAAAGTGATAACAGTTATAGGATGGAAGGATTACTTTATATACACCAATCTATACACAGAACATAAGAACATACGTTGTAGCATACACGTGAAATGAACTGTTAATAATAACGTAACATATTTAAGTCCTGTTAAACCGCTTGTTCTTTAAAGACGCTGGGGTGCCAATAGTTCACCCTAGAAGTGATAATTAACGTGCCAGTAGCCTATATCCAATAACACGAGGCTCACATTGTAACACCCTGAAAACTATTGGTCTGAGCAGTGATCGAATTCACTGTCTTGGATTTTGAAAGCCAATGCTAAACTAATGGCGCCATTCAGCAGATAAATTTACAGTCTACTATATGTATTTCATTTTGCACAGAATATCCATACATCACCATGCTGTTGGTAACGCTGAGTATTTAAAAGGGGAAGAAAATCGTTGAAATTGATCAACATTTGTATTATTTATAAATACATTAAGTTTTATACCACAATGTCACGTGGTTGAGGTGGAAAATATTTTACATAAAATGGTAAATAAAATTTTGTTGAGATGATTAGTAATAATATTGATAGTATTAATATGGCCAACACTATTTAGTATTTTGAAAGACTAAAACTATTTCGGAGCGCAAAGAGTACCTCCATTCACACTTTGGGAGAAACAACACATTTCACGCCAATATATTATTTACTAGAGTTAACATTTCCACCCCCTTTGTCTACTACATACAACATTATGCCCATTTTCTAAGTGGTTAGCACACTATGATTCTGGCCGAAGGGTCCTGGGTTCGGTACTGGCCTGGGTTTGTAACTTTAACCTCTCGAGGCTGTATTCCCTAGGTTGAAGAGAAGGTGTAAATGACGGATTCATCATAACTTTATCCTCATCACGACGAGGATCAACTTTGATGACTTGCACTAGAAATCTCCATAATATGCTGTAAGTACTAGTTGCTATAACCTCACCGTGTGGCATGATAATGGGTTGGATTTACGTATCGCTTGTAACCACGACTGGGATCGATTGGCGGTCAATGTATAAGCATTTTAAAGTGGGAAATTACGTCCGGAGGATCAGATACTGCGTAGAAAAAAATGAGGTTCGGAAGATTATTATTGCACGGTTCAAAGTCACATAATATCTGCATGATTAATTTTATGTGACCACATTATCTCTTTGAGTTTCTTAATGTTAGTTTAATGAACCATAAAATTCATTTGATATCATCGTATGAATCGCTCTAATACACTCATAGACAGGAGGCATATTTGACCGTATAATATCTGACACGTGAATTAGAAAGGCACTCAGGCCAACACTTCTGTGGTCACGGGGTGCATATTGAGAATCCGGATCAAAAAATTCTGGGTTCCATTCCTGGCTCTGCTAAAAGATATAATTCTGTTCTGAAAGATGGATCGGGGTACAATCACCTTCATGAGCCAAAACTGAGAAGATTTGAGTTTAATTCGCACCTCAATTGTCCTAGAAGTGTTATTGCTAGGTTTGCCACTTTTAATATCGACATCTTCCGGGATATCTGTATATTGAATTACAACATATTGCATCATATTTTTGTAGCTATAAGATTAATGCTTTTCCCGCAGAGACCTTAATATTATTAGCCTATTCTCCTTTATGAAATAAAAACAACCTCGACCGTGCCTTTTAAATTTTAATACGTTTCTCCAATCCAATATGACGGATGCGCGACATTTTTCATTGGATTTCCATATCCCCAAAACAGTTACAGATATCACCCTGAAATGTTGTATGGTGATAAAGGGTACTACTAAAACTTCATCTATGTGACTTCTTTAAACCTGTTAAGTACAAACCAATGTGGAGGCCAAATGAATAAAAATATTTAATTGGATTTTCTCGAGACTTAATCATCCGAGCGCAGTGAAGTTTGGTATGGTAAATATTTTTGCAACACTAAATCTACTGGCATCTAATATAGTTAAATATTTTTCATACTCTTAAGAAAACGGCGGTGAGAAATTTTAAATTTAAGTTTTTATTTCTCGTGTCCTGATCATGCAAACGAAGTGAACGCATGAATTTCAAACCTAGGAAATAATGTTCATTTAATGGTTCATACTGTAACACTATGGCCAACATATCCAGTATGGCGACTATCCGAAACATTTAGACGGTTCTCAACATCTACGAATCTACTACAGCACTGAAATGAAATTTTGAATGTTGATAGAGGCTATTGACATAAGTTTACCTATGGAACTCTCAATATCCAGGTGAGCATGAAACCATCACAGCGGTGAAGCGAAATTTAAATATTTAACTGGATTTTTCTCGCGAATTTTCATCCGAGCGCTGTGAAACTTGGCACGGTATATCTTCATACAAGCCTTATTATACTGACGTCTAATTTAATGGAATTTTATGAGAACTTAATAATAGCGGCTGTGAAAAGGTTTTAAAATCTCGTTTTTATTTCTCGTAGAAATAATGAACTATCATGAGAATGTTTATCTACTGGCATATAGCCTACTGTAATTCTATAGCCTAAACATGAAATAGTGAAACATGGCGTCCGTACAATATATTCCACTGGTTCACAATATCTCCGAAATTATTTAAGCAAACAAACTATATTTTAGCCTATTTTCATTTATGAAAAATTAGTTCACGATTTGTCCGCGTGTGTGTATGTGTGTGCGTCCGTGTGTGGGTCACCCCCTAATGACTTCTAAACGGCTGGAGCTATTTCAATGAAACTCGGGGTAATATCATAGTGATATTTAGGTCGACCCCGTCTATGCCCTTCAAATTGTATTACGACTCATCAATCTTACATGGCGGCTGTGCGAAATATTTGACCGGCATTCTATATCTCCGAAAATATTACTCATATCACCCTGATATTTTGTACGCTGATAGATGGCACTACCAGACGTTCACCTATGTAATTTTCAAATACCTCGAAACTGCAAAACGACCATGGCGGCCAAGCAAATTTGAAATATTTAAATAGACTTTTCTCGCGATTTAACAATTTGAACGCAGTTTAACTTGGTACAGCAAATGACCAAACAAATTGCAATGCACTAACATCTAATTTAGTTCAATTGTTTACTTAACCTCAATATGGCGGCTGTGCGAAATTTTTAAATTAAGTTTTTAGTTCTAGTGTTCTAATCATGCGATCAATATAAACGTTTGAATAATGAACGTACACAATTATCCTCATCTAATATTACATAACTCTATGGGCTACATATATTAAAATCCAACATGGCAACTATCGGAAATATTTAGACGGTTCTCAATATCTATTAATCTTTTACAGCAACCAGTATTTGTATAGAGGCTATAAACATAAGATCACCTATGGAACGTCCAATTACCTGGTGAGCACAAGTCCAACATGGCGGTGACGCGAAATTCAAATATTCATATGAACGTTTCTCGCGATTTAACCATCCGAGCTCAGTGAAACTTGCTACGGTATTTGCATATATAAATTATAATCCACTGGCATCTAATTGATTTAAATTATTTTCATAACCACAAGATGGCGGCTGAGCGAAACTTTAAAATCTCGTTGTTTTTTTTTGTCCTAATCATGCAATTGAAGTTGGAATAAAACACCTACACAATAATCTTCATGTAATACTCTAAGGCCTATATATCTTAAAGTACCCAAAGACGGTATAAAAATCCAACATGGTGGCCATCCGAAATATTTAGACGGTTCTCAATATCGAAGAATCGATTACAGCAATCAAACTGAAAATGTGTATGTTGATAGAGGCAACTAATATAAGTAGGATATATGAAAATAGGCTATATAGTTCTTCACGGAACTACTTGTTGTATGCTGATATAAGACTATTAACTGAGTGCATATATGTGACTTTCCAATCCTGAGAAACACAAAAACAACAAGGCGGCCAAGTGATTATCAAATATCTCAAATGATTTTTCTAGTGATTACATCACCCGAGAGCAGTGATGTTAGGAACATCGAATCATTATTCAAAGCTTTAATCAATTGTTTTTGAAAATTCAAGATGACGTCAGTTCTAATTTTTTTAAATCGTATTATTTAATTTTATGTACGCTACCCAATTCAAGAGATAGATGAGAGGATTCGTAACTTCGGTTATTATAATAATCATAATATAATGACACTAAATTCTGTAGCTTAATTTTCGTACAAGATAGAAACCGTGCATTTGACTTTTCTTAAATTAAACTTGCGATGAGTTACAGATAGATGTCATCTCACGGAAGGAGTCCTATTCACTAATACTGAAATGTATATAATCTAGCACGTGCTTTCTCAATGCATTGGTGTTACTGGAGACAGAGGTAGTGTATCTAAAGCTATTTAGCACACATCACAGGGAAAATACATTTAATAACCGGAGGAGTTTATAATGGTAAAGACCAGTAGGGTATATGAAAATAGGCTGTTTAGTTCTTCACGGAACTACTTGTTTTTGTTGTAGTTTTGTTTTAAATTCTTCAC
Organism: Meconema thalassinum; assembly: GCA_946902985.2. NCBI lineage: Eukaryota > Metazoa > Arthropoda > Insecta > Orthoptera > Tettigoniidae > Meconema > Meconema thalassinum. The sequence continues at coordinate 1,160,944,823 of OX336389.2, read as the reverse complement.
GTGTAATCTTTGATATCCAACGATTCCAAAGTTAAGGTTTTTACCTCTTGTGGTAGAAGAAAAATCTGCGATATGTAGGCCTATGTGAGTAAGAACCTTTTTATTTACGTGTAGATAGAAATGTTTTAACTCTCCTAATATACATCAGAGTATGGTTAAACGTAGAAAGTTACGAACCCAAAGTTGACCAAAATTAATAATCCTTAAAAGTTATGAACCAATTAAACCCTAATAATAAAATATCGATGAGGAAAATAAAACAGAGAGAATATAAAGTACAAGATCAAAGTTTAATACAATACTTATCTGGATAATAGAAGAGCTGATTGATATTGGAGTTGTGGAAACTTATCACCTATGTCATAAGACCCAAAATACAACCTTGTGATTGATGGTCAGCGTTTCAGTGAAGCAACTTGATAGCTATGCCATTGCCCGTTTACTAATCAAGAAGAAAAGTAAAACGGTGGGAAGTTTCAACCCCTTGATGAATACGAGCTTAGGAAAAGAGAAAACAGTACTGGTATCAAAGGATGATAGGTTTCACCCCTTGACGCATTAGTACCGGATAAAAGACAAAGAAGAGCTCCAGAGGGGGATGAAATATAAATCATCCTTGGCTTCAGATTGTCAGAAATGAAATATTTTAACTCGCAGTACTTCTAATTATTAGGAGTCAAGATTTGAAGAGAAGATTAATAGTAGACTACTATGATAAAAGACAGTAATTGATAACAGGGATATACATAATTATTGTAGGAATAATCGACCAGAAAAATGAAAATCAAACATGCTAATTTCAAGACTGTTGGTACTGCACGTCAGCCCAATATTGATGCTTTTATGCCAAAGATGTCCAATCAAACTTAGTGAAATAAGCGGTATGAACCTGTCTGACAGAACACTGAAGCCCGTCTGATCGTATTGCTGGAAAAGGGACAATGCCTGATTCTCTATAAAGGCAACAACATACGATAACGCTCACATATACCGTGTGAGTCTTCTGCCCCACTTCCAACGTCTGATGGCAGCATGGTCAACGGTTTCCCGTCTGTAGCCTAGCCACAATGACCCTAAAGGACTTAACATGATTTATGACGTCAGTTAGTTAGTTAGTAAGTTAGTAATTGTTGTTTTAAGGGGTGGAACTACGAGGTCATCTGCCCCTCATGATGACATGGAAGCAAGTCCTTTACAAAAACATGTGATTATACAATGCATCAAACTGCCATACGGGCTGCCAATTATACGGTTTCAGTTGGATACGAAATTAACGCTGGGTACGGTGGCTTACTGATAAAACATGGGAAGGAACCTCCGAAGTGTAAAGCAGTATCACATCTCATACGCTTTCAAACAAGGTAAAAGGTCGAGTAGCCGTGGAACAATGGTACAAGTGCGTAGAATGTATGTGCGCTGTGTTTGGGTGGTGTGTTCTAATTCTACCGACGGCAAATAATTTTGAACACATTTTTAAGCTTTGTGGATCAAATACAAAGGTATTCGTGCCACATTTGACCAATATCATGCGGTGTTTAATTAGGGTTCAATGTTTACTTATTGTTTAGTTAGCTAGTTATTCTTTTAGTCGACTCCATGGTGTAGTGGTCAGCATCTTAGCTGCCACCCCGGAGGTCCGCGGCTCGAGTCCCGGCTCTGCCACGCAATTTAAAAAGTGGTATGAGGTCTGGAACGGGGTCTACGCAGCCTTGGGTGGTCCAAATGAGTAGAGGGGGTGTGATTCCCTCCTCAGTTATCCTCGAAGTGGTTTTTCGTGGTTTCCCACTTCGTCTTCGGGGAAATGCCGGGATGGTACCTAACGTAAGGCTACGGCGGCCTCCTTCCCTCCTCCTTGTCTATCCCTTCCACTCTTCCCATCCCCCCTCATAAGGACCATGTTCGCTTTGCAGCTGAGGCCGCCTGGGCGATGTGCTAGTCACACTCCCTAGTTGTATTCCCCGTGGTATATTCTGTGAATGTACGTTCTATGTAATTTTGCACCCACATAGGATCTTCTTTAAATTTTTTCGCGTTTTTTATTTTTTATTTCTTGGAAACCACCAACAGAGATTTCTTTGTATTTAGCTCTCTTGTTGTGCATTTTCATATGTTCTCTTAAGTTTGTTCCAAATATCGACATGTCGCCCCCTCCTGTTTAGCAATAGCTCCGGGCTTCACTCTGCAGCGCTTCATACGGTTAATTGCTCAAATCAATGGTTCCCGGCGGCCAGCGTGTGAACCACTTGCCAGCGGCCGCTGAAGAATGTTTATTACATCAGCTCACCTGTTACAGATGGCAATCTACACCTTTTCTTCACTTCTTGGACTCTGCTTCAAGAAAGAAAATTTGTGTAGCCAGGTGCTTTATTGTTTTATATGTTGGTATCCCCTCTGTTGCACATCACCTCCTTCCCCTTACCCCTCGCATCGTGCGCTTCTCTGCTGTGAACTCTCTTGCTTGCCAGACTTCTTACTGACACCAGCAACTTGATTAGACCGCTCGCCGAGGGTCAGTAGTCTCGTCCGACATTGTGATTATGTAGTGAATACTACATCTGCCACCCGCTACCTGCTCATCATGTGAAAGATAAGTAAAACGCTATTTTAATCCTGCTATGAAGCTGTTTTATCATTTTTATCACACAGCTACTAAATTTTTAACTATTCGCCAAGTGCTAGATCCTACTAGTAATGTCAAAGCATCAACTTTTCGTTTTAATTGTCAATTTTCTCTGAAGGCGTTCATGTCAATTAGATATTGCAATTTGTGTCTGGCGCATCGTGAGAATTCTCATGTACTTTGTTAAATGGCAATAAATTGGGCCCCCGTTGGATTTACAATGAACTACATAAAAACCAAGAAACGTTGTCTAGAAAGTTCTCGAAGCACTCTCTTCAAATTCAAAGTCTGTGACGTCACAGTGAAATTCACCTGTTTTAACTTCTAACGGTTTAATGGACAAGACGTTCCAAGAACTGCATCGGTGCTTAATGCTGAAATGATTCACAATAGTAAACTGTGACTGTTCTCAACTTCGAAATTATGCTCCTATGCTAAAATCATTTAAGTGCTTCGTGCCTGAAAAGATTTTGGTTCACAAATAACCGGTTACCGTGTTGCGAAAACATACATACATGAACTATCAGTGAAAAATCCTTGCTCTCCTTATCTCCCTATTCCATCTACTAACAATCAACTTTTAAACTTAAGAAATCTTTAAAAAGATGGCGCCTTGGCTTTCACGGCCAGTGAATTAGGACTCAGCAATTGTTCTAGGTTTGTGCCGTGTCTTGTGTGGGGTTTTGGCTACGACACCAAGCTGGCTCATCAGCGAGATAGTGGTATTCACGCCCAGACCCCCACAGGAGTAGTGAACTGCGCGCAACCTCCCTTTTTAAGAAGCGAAAATGCGCCTCCTTACTGCGAGAACTAAACACTCAACAGCCATAACCTTACATTCTTTTTGTAATTCTGAGGTTCTAGCCAAATGCTGTCCTCCCCTAACATTGAATTTATAATCATCGTAATTCTGTAAAAACTCAGTGGTACTGCCCACAATCTTTCTTTGTTCAACTTATATAGGCCTAAGTTGGAATGTTCTCGAAGCTGAAGCTGCATGCTGCTGCTCGCTTTGTATCGTCACGTGACGTGCGCGCGTACCCTCTAGCGACGGGCTGTGACCTTCCACGCTAGGTCAGAACCACACCTCGTTACACACGCCACGAATAGCCGATGTCGTCACCGGTTTGCGCATTACAGCCTCTGGCTTGTTTCTTTTTGAACGCACCTTATAAAATCACTGGTCGCACACATGTTTTTGTAAAGGACTTGCTTCCATGTCGTCATAATTCTCATTAAGTAGTTTAGGGTCATTGTGGCTTGGCTACTAACGGGGAACTGTCGACCTGGCTGCCATCAGACGTTGGAAGTGTGGCCTAAGACTAGAAAAATAAGGGGCAGAAGACTCCGCGGTATATGCTATACCTAGGTATATACAGTAATGGGTATTACTTTCAGAAATTTTTTAAAATCCAGAATTATTTTTATTATTATTTAAGAGGAAAAATAAATAAACTTACAGTGTTATAAAATGTTAGCCTGTGCCTTTAATGTGTCCTGAAATTCTACTGACCCATAAAATAGGGGAAAACTTCCTATTTCATTTATTCTATGAAAGACGTAAATAGCGAAATATGAGGATCCATCACACCTTCGAGTTTAAATAAAAACTCAAGTAAGCGATGATGACGACACACCGAACTACTCTTCGACGTACGAAAATAATGAAAAATTACGGATTTAGGAAATTCATGACTGGTATTTCAAACTACTTAAGAATGTCCTTTACAAGGCTATGCCATCTCGATGGTTGGTGATCTCGATGTCCATGAATGTTGTATGTGGTTAGGAGCCACGACTCTTCTTGGAACTCCATCCTCAGAACGGTTTTTTCCAAGCATTCCCTTGGCACTAGGGCCACAGGCATAGGGGTGCGCCTGGGATGGCATCGTTACCATGATTCAATCAACATCTGGCAGGTCGTTCGTCTTCACCTCCGGCTTTAGCCCATCATCTTCTTCCCAATGTTGGTTAACTTCATAGTGTTCCTTTTTGGGGGTCGCGTTATGGTCCAATATTATTTTGTCCACTCAGCAATTATTATGTTCAGTGTGTGAATAGTTAGTAGAATATAGATTTCTAAGTCCACAATGGCTGGCAATTATTACGTTACAGTAATCACTCGTAATCGCGATCGTTCATAAAGTCCACTGGCGTTTGTCTGAGTTTACAAGCATTCAATTCAGTCAGTCTAAAATGTGCCTGATTGTTTTCAAGTCCATAATATTCAAGTGTTGTCAAATCTAAAGCACTAACCTATTCTCAAGTCCACAACATTGAAAATGGTCAGATTAAATTTCTCCGATTTAATTTCGAGTCCACGATCTCTGAGTCTAATCAGAGTACACTTCACAATGTACACACCATTGGTTACAAGTCTCACAAATAACTAGTTTATGCGCCCTTTGACGACTTTTGAAAAATTACCAAGGTGATCTTATACCGTACCTTTTCACTACGAAGAAACTTGCTGTCCCGCTTAGCAAAGTCGGAATACAACCCATAATTATGTTTGGCGTATAATCACTCTGTGCACCATAGTATCATGGACTATCACAGTTTAAATATAGTGGCACTTTCATCGACTATAATCACGTGGCACAGTCGAGTCTAGCCCGGTCTTCGTACGAGCTCCACAAGCCCAAGTTCCGCGAGGGCATGTCCGTTCGCTTTTTCAGTTTATATGGTCCCTGAAGGTCGATACTCGGCATAACGTAAAGACATTGCAACATCGCAGGCTGGACATATCATTGGCTTCCACCTTCTAAAATTAATAGCTACGTACTTTCTCGTATTCTCAATTTTCTCCAAAAGTTCTGTAGAGCTGCTCGATTATGTTGACTTCCTCAATTTTCCATAAATTTCAATACTTAATGTCTCAATTCCCAGATATCATATTTTTATAATGTGCGTGTCGGCATTGGCTCTGCATCCGCGCACTCAGTTCAGTTCACACGGTAAGCAGTGTTCGGCAGACGTCATGCCTACTCACGCTGAGTTCAAAATTAACTCGCCTTTACTCTGTTCTTAGGTCTCATAAGGGCACAGTATATAGTACCGTAATTATATATTTTAGTGAATGCCATACAGCTTAATATAATCTGGGATAAGTAAATACCATGTAAGAAAGGTTTCACACATGACTAACATTTCCTAGGCTACTCATAACTGATAAATATTCCCACAGATGACAGCAAATCTTGTATTCAAATTACTTGCAAGACAATCGGGGTCAGAAGTACGAAAATAAATCAAAACTGAGGGGTTATTGTTCAAGGAAGTGGGCGTTGCCTATTTCAATAAGTACGCACGTTTTCTTTAAAAGCCGCCGTAAGGTATTTAAAAATGGCCGTACATGAAAACCAAATATATACTTAAGTGCCCCAAGGGATGAGGTAACTTCGAGGGCAAAAAGGTAGATTTTTTAAAATTAATTTGTGGACTACTCTAATACTCAGTAAATATACAGGGTGTAATTGATATAATAGAAGTCCGTTACACTGGTGATAGAAGACACTATTCTAAGCAAATATATTCATGAAATTTATTCGTATCTTAATTAGTGTAGGTGGAATTAAATCACAAAAATCATCGGTCAATGTCTTGGAAAAGGGCTTATACTGCATTCCCCTCAGCAGCACAGCTGACTTCTCCCCGTCGCCTTCCCCTCCAACGCTGAGGAATGTTGACAAGAGTCTGAAGTTGAGTGACCTCCTCGTCTTGTCTGCCAATGGCATTGAAATACACAAACCGAGCCTATGAACAGCTGATTCACACCTTCATGGGGAGTGGCTACATGACTAGTGATGATGGATCCGTTTAGGATTTTGCCAGTCTCATGGCCTATGCATAGAAAATGGAAATCATAAAGATTTCGTAAATTAATTTAAGGAACTGTTGGTCTATTTTTGTGTGAAGACAGTGCAACAACTGTAATAAAAATATTAATAATATTTTTACTATAGTAGGCTACTACTACTGATAATACTAATAATATACTTTTAGACACACTAACTTCTTTTGCGCTTTTTTTGGTAGGTCGAGTTGTCAGACTTTTATGTACGATGGATTTCTTATATGTGCCATGAAATCCATGGACATGATCGTATTAAATCACATTCATTTAATACATGACTGAACGTAGATTGCACCCTCGGGAAGGTTAGGGCTCTACCACCAGAGCTACACATGCTGACTCTTCTTCTTCTTATTATTATTATTATTATTAATATTATAAACATCTACATGTGGTGTTAGTGTTGAGACGGCTTACCATTACCGGCCCATATGCAAGTCGGGGCGTGATGGCGCATTGGTCCAGCTGTTGGCCTCTCACCAGGGCGGACCGGGTTTGATTTCCAGTCAATGCATGTGAGATTTTCGAAGTGAAACGCCATGTCCTTTGGTTCGGATTACACATTAAAGGGAGGTCCAGTAGTTCATAATCACGAAATTTATGGTCAATTAAAACTATAAGCTTCCTTACATCCCACCATCGGCAGCCACAAGATGATTTCCCACGAGGTCGAAGTTGGGATGTCCCTTCATAAGACCACGTCTGCTTTCTTTCCTACCCCCATGGTGTAGGCATGCACATTTAATCGTGCACCACGATCGAAGCAAGTCCACTCATTGGAGGTCCAAACTAAGCACCGACAGTGGCTATCCTGAGTATGGATATCCCCGGATTCTTCCACGCGCTTTCCAAGCACATGCCGGGATGATATGGTACTAGGAGTCCCGGGGCACCAACCTCATTCCCGACCCTAATAACTACAGCTACACATAATACTACAGTCACCACAGAAATACAGTTTATCACACAAATCCGACACTCATCCCACTACACGGGGATGATAAACAAATATCCCAAGCCCCTTAAATGAATTAACAACTACCATCACGCCAAGCTTGCAAGTCTCTCCCATCATCAATTGTACCAAAAATATTTGTTTACTGAACGTCCAAAACAATTGGAACCCTACTTAAAAATAAATAGCACTCAGTATAGATATAATCTCTTATAATTTGTTTAATAGTCTATTATTATTATTATTAATAATAATAATAATAATAATAATATGTTGTTAGACACACTTTTTTATGTCGAGATTCCGGAATGTTGTGTTCACAGAATTTCGTGTACGTGCCATTACATCCATCGGCATAAGGCTGTCGTATTTGATCACCTTCATTTATTACATGACTGAATCTAGATCGAACCCTCGAGAAGGACAGCACTCTACTACCTGAGCTGTAGCTCAGCCTCGCTATCATTTAATAATAGTAATAATAATAATAATTAATATTATTATTATTATTATTATTATTATTATTGTTTTATACAGTACATATAACACATTGCTGGTACATCACAACATAACTATACGAGCTTCAGGGAACTAAAGTATTGTTATTGAAACAGCCACTTCTAAGCTGGAAAGTCGAAATTGCTGCCCATGAACTTCCGGACGATTCGGGTTGTTGAGGTAACTGCTCACTTCTGCATTAGTTTGTACAGTCGAGTATCCATATCCAGTTCTTTAATGCCTTGAAGCAAGGTACTTGGGATCACGCCTGTACTTGAGACAATGACAGGTATGGTCTTTACCCGTTCTAAATGCCATTCCCTTTTGATAGGGCCGACCAACTCGCTATATTTGCTTTATTATTATTATTATTATTATTATTATTATTATTATTATTATTATTATTATTATTATTATTATTATTATTATTATTATGTACATGTGGTACCGTACTAGTATTAAATCTTGGAAGTAGTTTTCCATGGTGTCCCACTTCTACCCCAGGCAAATGCCAGGATGGTTTCTAACTGAACTGGCTGCACGGCTCAGCGGACACGTTCTCGCTTGCTGGACCCTAGGCGGCAGGTTCGTATCCTGGCGCAGTCAGCTGGCATTTGAGGGTGCGCAAATGCGAGGGAGCCGTGTCAGTAGATTTACTGGCACGTTATAGATCCCCTTAGGGGCAAAATTCCGGCATCCCGCCGTCTCTAAAAGCCACATTAGTTAACCCCTTCAGACCTGAATTTTTTCTACTATAGACAAAAATTATTTTTTATTAAAAACACATTGTATGGATCATAAATAACACACTGATATAAAAATTTGTGATTTTCTAAAATATTTTATTCAAATTTCAGCATGTACATTATAATGTACAAATGGTCCCGGGTATCAGTAAATAGTGAAATTTTAGATATGTGTGAATATGAACATTCATATTTATATATATTGAAATGCGCAGTAATTAAGACACTTTTACTTGAAAAAATGCACAGGACGAATAAACTAATCAGTTAAGCTTCGCTTTTTTACTCGAATTCCTGTGAAATGGTACAAAGCAGTTCCTCTTACTGGTAAAGCAGAGATGTACATTGCATTTGTCACAGTAAACGTGTGTTCTCCCTTTACAGTCCGGTTTCTTGCATCTTGTTGCTTCTTTCTTTTCATCAAAATGGGGCTTATGGTCTGTGTAGTCATGCTGGACATCTTCTCCTGGTCTCTTCTCTGCACCCGACCGTGACTGTGTAGGTGGTGGTGATTTCGGTGAAGAGATTGGACTCCCTCGACGCTCCAATTGTACATTTCTTCCTAATTTTAAGAGACCGTCAGCTACTCTCATTCTAAAATGTAACACGTTAAGCACCTTATTCCGTGGTATGCCGAGCGTCTCACAGTCCTTTCTATTCTCAAGCCAGCTATTGGTCAGTGCAAAATCAATGAAGTGAACAATTTTCTTCGAGTCCATTTTACAGACCTGATGAAAATTCTGTATAGACTTTTTAATTGATTTGAGACTTATCCGTCAGAAAATCTATGTAATTATTTATTGCATTGCCTTGTGGTTCCTCACCATCTTCATCTTCAACATTTTCCTACACTTCGTCATGCACATCTTCCTCTTCTTCCTCTCCTTCGAGCTGGGCTTCAGTCTTGGTTATTCTATCTTTGCCTATTGCCCTCTGATTCTTCTTTGGTAGTATTGGAGTATCTATGATGTCCTCATCATCACTATTGAAGTCTTCAATATCAGAAGCCTCCCCATTCTCCAGCAAGTCTGAAATTGTTGCTGCATAATTGGGATCACCGGGATCAAGTCGTTCACGAGCCGCATTCCTCTTCGGTTGTGACCTTGAAGGGCCTAAAAAATTTAAATACGAATAATATTATTATGCAAGTACTAGTGATTGTTATAAGGTCACTGTATAAGTAAAAAGACAGCTACTGTGACTGTTATATTACGAGACAAACAGATAGTAACAATTTGAGGTAACAGCAGCTAGACATAGCTTGGAATCAGATGTACATTACAACGTACATTGAACTTCTGTCACATGAAATACAAGTATTATGAAATGTAAAATGGGCAGCATTTCAGTGTTTCATTTGTTAAAGCTATTTGATCATTTAGCAAAATAAACCAAGATCAATATTGTGGTTAAAATCCTATTTGTATGAAAAATATGTGATGTTTACCTGCAACATGTTTCCATGGTTCCTCCATCTTCTTTGTTGTCATGCGAAATACACATTTCTGCCCACAGAGGACAGCACCAACTGTTGTGTACCTCATATAGGATGTCAATTGCAATATTCAAAGAGTAACTAAGCATCAAAAATCCTTCTGGGGTCTAAGAATAAAGCCTGAAAAGTGATATACATTGAAATGTGCACCAGGTCTGAAGGGGTTAAAAGGGACGTAAAACCAATAACATTATTATTATTATTATTATTATTATTATTATTATTATTATTATTATTACTATCTAACTTAAGGCCACAGCCGCCTTCTTCCCAATCCTTACCTGAATTACTAATAGGCCTGTCCACAAAACTACAGAAACCCCACAAACACAGGTTATTAGACAAATTCTACCCACACCCAACTACATGGGGCTAAATGACCAAAATCGCCAAGCCTCTCAAACAAAACATGAAGTATTTTACTTCCGTTTTAAATGCTAGTTCTGAACAGACTACGGGATGTCGGAATTTTGTCCCACTGTATTTCATTAACGTGCCGGACGCCAATGACACAACAGGGCTTATTATCGAAATTATTTTCTACTTACACTTACAAAGTAGGCTACACAATACTACTTGTCCTAACGTCCCAAGCCATTGCGTGCAATTTCAACAACAACAACAACAACAACAATACATTTTTCTTACGAGACGGGTATCGTTAACGTCATAACAGCTGACACCTCCCCTCAACCGGTAAGGTCAATGCTCCGATTACGTAAGAACCAACCTCCGCGCGTCGTCCCACCTCGCCCCGCCTCGTTTCCCCCAGACCTTCTGCTTGAAGAGTTTCTGAAAAACCTAAAAACATTGACTTTGTAATGATTAATTTTCAATTTGAATATTGGTGACAAATTTTTTGCCTAGGAAGCTTAGAATAGTCTCTTCTATCACCAGTGAAATGGACTTGCCTTATATCAATCACACCCTGTATATAGTGTGTATTATGTACATAATTATATAAATATCCTACATGTGTTAACCTGGAATCAAACCTGATTCACCTTGATAAGGACGAGCAGTTCAACCACTGCACTATCACGCTCTCTATTTGGGAACCATTGAGTTAACGAATCCACACAATTAAGTGTGCGGACCTGTTTGAAATGCGTGGTGTGTTTTCACTAATCAGTAAACCAAAACAGTGTCACTTACAGGGCGCTGTGTGTGGTTTGAGGTCCTACAAAGGACCTTTAAGCGTCTGCATAGCCTCATTGCTTTGAAATTAATATGAGGTACGCAAACAGAGTGACCTGCTATGAGTGAACGAGCCACTAAATGCCTGTGTATAGACGGGGCATATACAACTTTGACCACAAAGGGATTCAGATAATAATTTAGCGATGAGAAGCCGTTTCCAAACGACGGACGACAAGCACGTGGGCTAAATCTTGAAATGAAAAAAATAAGTCATCAAAGCTCTTACAGCATGGTACTTGGAGACAAATCAGTAGGCTTGCGTAAGTAAATTCGTTCCAGTTGCTTGCCAAGAATAGTAACAACGTTACCGTTACAGTTACTAGCCAGAATAGTAACGGAGTTACCTTTACAGTTACAACTGTCAAAGTAACGAATCATTACTTTTTCGTTACATTCGTACATAAGTATATACATGCTTTTAACATTTCCCCGCTGCTATATTGTAGTTGATTTCAACGGAATAATGGATTGCACTAATATTGGAAAACAAAATGAACTACCACTAAGCTGAAATAAACTGGCGCTCGTTGTGTGGTAGCACACCTCATCCCATGGAACGTAAATAGTCTGCAGATAAACTATAGAATAACTTTAACCAGAATAATAGGAATAAAAAAACAAAAAAGATACGAGACTTACAGTAGTCGCATATGATGTGTAACATCTGACATGTTATCCTACTCGTATACTACACAGTTGGACATTCTTAAAATGTTAATTTACACTCCATTTTCATACTGGTACTATTATGAATGTATCGATTGAATTGGAGATATGCTACTGTCACATTTGTGGCGCAGCGGTCAAGCTGTTAGTCTCTCACCAAGGTAAACCGGGTTTGATTCCCGGTCAATACATGTGAGATTTTCGAATTGAAATGTCATGCCCTGTGGTTCGCATTCCACGTAAAAGGGAGGTACCGTGGATCATGATCGTGAGATTAACGGTCACGCAAAACCACAAGCTTCCTTCCTTCCTTTTACATTAATAATTCATAATTACAAAGTGACACACAACGTCGACAGGACTCTCAAATACTGTGAGCACATTCCTCAGTAACTATAACATTCATTATTCTCAAGGCTCTCATACATTTCGTCGTAAAAAATCAAAACATGGCTTCCTACAATCATGAAATGACCTAGTCTCAGCTCTTATTCCACTCATATAACTACATTCTGTTATGCATTTAATATTTGACTAGCCTACTCAACCACAGCTTGACAATAATGCCGCTTACTTAAATGTCATTTGTCGTCATTGTCCTACCCCATGTGATATTCAACCTTGAACGTGAAGCTTCATAAACTGCTCAATGACAAATGAAAGTCGGTGAAACATTTGCCACTGTGCTCGTCAAACCAGTGCCTGCTAAATGCACTGTCTACTGTATTGCCATAACATTCTCGCGCTACAGAGCACACACTGCCTTGTTTCCAATACACACATTTTCAATTGTACATCCTGCTGGCAGTGCGTCTTCACATCCGTCCGATTCACTTCCGTTCGATCCACTTCCGCCCGATTCACTTCCGTCCCATTTTTCTGGCAGTGCATCTCCACTTCCGTCTGATCCACTTCCGCCCGATTCACTTCCGTCCCCAATTTTCAAAATCACTCCCACAAAACTATCCAGCAACCGAATGGAAAGATGTTACACATCAATAATTTTAATAATAATAACTAGAAGACGCATGTGAGGACTCACGCATGTGTATAAACCTCCCTACGGATTTAATTGGTATGCGGGCTCAACGCGACAAAGTTCTGGCAGGGGCTATTGTCTTGTTTATTTGCTTAATCGCAGTTATTAAACAAATTGTAGTTATTTATGAAATCAGAGTGCAATTCGTCACTGCTGCGGGTAATTCTATTTCATTTCAATCCTCATTTCTTCCGATCAATTACTTGTGCGACTGGCTTCCTGGTGCAGTGGTAACGATCTTGCCTGCTGTGACCAAGGTTGCAGGATCGAATCCTGGCAGCGTCAGTTGGCGTTTGAGGGTGCGCAAATGCGAGTGAGCTGTTTCAATTGATTTACTGGTACGTTATAGATCCCTTTCGAGGCAAACTTCCGGCACCTTGGCGTCTCTAAAAGCTTCTGTAATTAAAAGCGACGTAAAAGCAACAACATTTCTATAGGTTACTTGTGAGTGCCCCATGTGTAGCCACCACCAACCCGACATTACTGTTATGCGGGCTAGACGCGATAGAGTTTTGACACGGCCTATCGTCTTGTTTATTTGTTTCAACGCACTTTATAAGCAAATAAATTTGTTTCCGTTCATTTTACAGGGAATGCAAAAATGTTCCTGCACCATTGAGACTATCTGGAAGATTTGATACAAACCGCAACTTCTAACTCTTTGTTTAAGAGCTTGTGATTTGTGCGTTTCATAAATATGATAATAAAAAGGAATTTATTTTACTCAGTATAGTGACAAAATATGTTGCGAAATTAATAAGGAATATAGTGAAAAATTAGGAAGGGGTCCCAGTCGCAGAAACAACTAAAAATTGGAAGGTCCTGGACAGTAGAAGAACGGAAGCAGCCAGCGAACGCATGGAGAACTGGGCACGGACAAAACTCTGCACGAGGAAAAAGAAATGAAGTTGTAGCGTGATAATAAGTGGTATATACCCTTGCAAATAATAATATTGATCATGATAATAATAATATCAAGCTTTAGAATTACGTATATCTGACTTACACATATTTCTGAAGGTTTGCTGCGCAACTGCGACTGCTCTGTATTATTAGCCTATATTCAATTTTTGTCAGAAATATAGTAGACTTATGAGATCTACCTGAGCCTAAATTGCCTGTCTGTGTGTGTGCGTGTATGTATACCTGTCACCCCTATCAATTCAAATATGACGAAACAGAATTGAACCAAATTTGGCACAGAGACACCTCAGTGTCATGTTTTTTATCGCTGCCATCTTAACCAAAACAAAATGGTGGCCATTCAAATGTTCAAAGCCTACATAAAATTATGACTCAACAAACTATTTGATCTCTAAGAAATGTTTTAAAAATATACCTTGTGTAGGAAGCGTCTGTCGCCCTAACTACAAGGTGATCAGCTAAATAGTTTGAAGATGGCGGCCGTGTATGTGTACAAATCGATCCCCCCTATCAATTCAAACATTTCGATATCAAATTGAACCAGATTTGATACAGAGGTAGCACTACCAAAGGACATTTCAAATTCATGCCTGATATTGCCACCATCTTAACAAAAACAAAATCTGGGCCACTCAATATTGTTCAAAGCTTTAATAAGATAATGACTAACCTAATCATCCGATTTCTACCAAATTTTGCAACAATATACCTACATGTGGTAGACATCTTGTGCTAAATCTATAATATCATCAGCTAAATAGTTTAAAAATGGCGGCCGCATGAATCATACAAGCATATTGGCTAATCCGTAAATTATATTCCAACAAGGACCGATTTCACCAGTTCCGCTTATCGTACAGAGTATGATTTAAACTGTCCTCAAGGAAGTGACCCTTTGGATATTATCATTTAATATTGGAATATTATATCGTAGTAGTGACTAGAGCTTAGACTCACAATGCCGTATCGTGCTATTCTGTGCTGTGGCGTGCCGTGTCGTCAAAATGGATGCTATTGATAGTTTTCTGGTCATTTGAGTAGCTTGAAATTTGTTTATGGAATGTACTGAACAAGTTGGTTAGTTAGATATTGTTGTTTTAAGGGGCGGAACTACAAGATCATCTTCCCCTGTACTGAAAAAAATAATACAAATTTAGTATGAATTGATTTATAATAACGGCAGAATACGGTCAAGAAATCGTTCATTCCAAGACAATAAATGCTAGGCAGTTATACTAAAGCCACTAACAATCTCTCAGCAAAGGATATGTTTAGCCGATGGGTAGCGTCACAGACTTCCAGCTGCAAGACCTGGGGTTCAAATCCAAGCTGAGTTAATTTCTTTTCTTGATTCTTTTTTTATATTTATTGTTTTATAATTACTCGAACGTTATAATTTTGTTTTCGTTATCGTTTTACTCTCCAGGGTTGACTTTTCCCACGGACTAAGCGAGGGATCCAACCTATACAGCCACTGAAGGCAGTGTCCTGGAGCTTGAGACTCTGTGACAGGGGATACAGCTGGGGAGTGTGACTAGCACTTCGTCCAGGCGACCTCACCTGCACAGCGAACAGGGACCTGATGAGGGGATGGGAAAAGTGGGAGGGACATACGTTTTAATGGTGAACATACATAGTGCGTATTTGCAATGTAAAATATTATTTATACTTATAATACCACATATTTCATCACGCTACCACAGCGATCTACATTCTTTATCCTTGATTCGCAGTAGAGTCAGTTGTTTGTATGTTTGTTTGTTTGTTTGTTTGTTTGTTAGTTTGTTTGTTTGTTAATTGTTGTTGTTGTTGTTGTTGATTCATTAGAGGCTTTGCGGCATCGTGGTCATGTAACCCCTTCTAATTTGGTGTGTGTAGAAGTTGTCTGATAACCTGTGTCGCTGTGATGTTTGTACTAGAGGGTGTAGGCCTACTTACAAACGAGGAAATATTTGGCTAGGAAGCTGTTGTTGTTGTTTCATTTTAGAGGCTTGGATATCGTAGTCATTTAGCCCCGTGTACTTAGGTGAGCGTAAATTTTGTCTGCATTATTATGATGACTGTATTAGTGTGTGTAGGCTATATATAATTCAGGGGAGGAATGGGAAGGAAGTGGTTGTGGCCTCAAGTTAAGAGATCATCCCGGCATTCACCATGGAAATCCACTTCCAGGGTGACGGAGGTGTGAATCGAACCCACGTCCCTATTCCAGCACTCAAACCAGAATTAAATATCTTGGTAGAGCCAGGAATAAAACCAGGGGCTCCTCGGTGACAACCAAGCATGTTTATCCACCTCGCAACGAGTCTATTACAGCCGAAATATATTCTGACATGTAAACCAAATAGTGTCCTTGATATTACTGTATCAGTGGGCAATTGTCGTTTGCAGCTTTCCAGTAGTTCTACACGATTGTGCTCAATGAACTGGGCGGGGTAAAAGTTATAAATATTTAAACACACTCCTGGAAAAAATACATGTATTAGATAATTATCACACTTAAATGGGAAAATTTAGGATAACGCGTTTGGAACGTCAAGTGGCCATCATCTGATCCAGATCACTGTGTTATGGTTATATTTTTGTTTTTACTACCGTAAATTCACTACTGTGGTTCAATACCACGTCGTTAGAAGATTTTATTGTGATTCGCAATTTGTATCCCGTTATACGTTAGGTTTGTTTTGTGTTACAGGGTGTTGTGAATTACCTGAGTTTTGTGTGTATGCACGTGTATACAATTTAGAATATCACACTGTAATAATAATAAGAATAAATTAATTAAGAAATTTTAACATGCACTAGAATAAGCTAATTATTATCTACCCTTAATTTGGTATTGTTCTCCTTGCAGTGATATTCACTTATGGACCTCCGCGCCGCTAAGGATGGCAACTTGATGGTCGAAACGCGTATTCCTAAATTTGCCTATTTAAGTGTGACAAATTACTAATACATGTACTTTTTTCAGGAGTGTGTTCACATATTATTTATAACTTCTACCCCGCCCAGTTCATTGGGTACAATCGTGTTGACCGACTGAAAAGCTGCGAAAGACAATGTGTATAGGCAACACTAAAAAGAATGGGTTCAAATCTCTGCACTAGTCGGAAATGTATTTTTTCGGCCAAGCAACGGGTACAGGAATTCTTAGTCAAATAACTAGCCTCCTTGTTGTGAAAGTTTGCGAAAAATCGTACAGTGTAATTCATATTTATTTCCCATTAGAAAATACGCACTATAAGTAATTATAGGGTAATTCTAAAACAACAAATTAATTAAAACACAAATAATATTCAAAAAGACAAGTTTTACATATTCGTAACCTGTCTGCACGGGTGAGAACCAAGCATCTAGACCACTCTACCAAAGTACAGCATTGAATTATAAGTCGACAATATGCTCAGGAAGTACTGTAATGATTGGAAATAAGGAAAATCGTTAACAAATTATAACATATCGTCATAGCACTGGGGCAGATGACCTCACTGTTTCGCCCCGAGTAACAACAAACAATCAGTCAATCAAACAATCAACATATAATACTCCACGTTGTATTTCAACAGGCTACTAAAACCATCATTCAATTATACTCCTTGTAAAGACAATGAGTTATAACTACTGTATTCCCATGCATTCATGAGAAAGTAGGCTATATGATCTTTATTGGACATATTGTCTTTCCACATGTGCACCCTTCACATCTGATTTCAAGGAATTAAATATACCAGAGTCCATCTTGAACAAGTAACAGGCATTTTTGTTACTTCGTTTCTCTTTAATGTAACGGCGTTACAGTTAAATATTTTAAAAAGTAAATTAATTACCCTCTCGAAGCCGTAAAAAGTGACTGTTAGCGTTAAGCAGCCTGTTGGGACTCTACCCCCACATGTTTGCCTGTGTATAAGCAGGCTGGTGAAGTAAATGTCACATTGGTTTGAATACCGCAACTGGTGTGCCTTCACAAGGTCCAAGGTGTGCAGCGGAAGACTAGTGTGCCATCACAAGGTCCATGGTGTGTCGCGGAACAATGGCGTAACTTCAAAAGGTCCAGGATGTGCCGTGGAACACTGGTGTGCCGTGATAAGGTCCAAGGTGTGCCGCGGAACAATGGTGTGCCTTCACAAGGTCCAAGATGTGCCGCGGAACACTGGTGTGCCGTGATAAGGTCCGAGGTGTGTCGCGGAACACTGGTGTGCCGTCACAAGTTCCAAGGTGTGCCGCGGAACACTGGTGTGCCTTCACAAGGTCCAAGGAGTGCCGCGGAACACTGGTGTGCCTTCACAAGGTCCAAGATGTGCCGCGGAACACTGGTGTGCCGTGATAAGGTCCAAGGTGTGCCGGGGAACACAGGTGTGCCTTCACAAGGTCCAAGGTGAGCCGCGGAACACTGGTGTGCCGTGATAAGGTCCAAGGTGTGCCGGGGAACACTGGTGTGCCTTCACAAGTTCCAAGGTGTGCCGCGGAACACTGGTGTGCCTTCACAAGTTCCAAGGTGTGACGCGGAACACTGGTGTGCCTTCACAAGTTCCAAGGTGTGCCGCGGAACACTGGTGAGCCTTCACAAGTTAAAAGGTGTGCCGGGGAACAATGGTGTGGCTTCAGAAGGTCCAAGGCGTGTCGCGGAACACTGGTGTGCCTTCACAATGTCCAAGGTGTGCCTCGGAACACTGGTGTGCCTTCACAATGTCCACGGTGTGCCGCGAAACAATGGTGTGCCTCCACAAGTCCCAAGGTGTGTCGCGGAACACTGGTGTGCCTTCACAGGGTTCAAGATATGTCGCGGAACACTGGTGTGCCTTCACAAGTTCCAAGGTGTGTCGCGGAACACTGGTGTGCCTTCACAAGGTCCAAGGTGTGTCGCAGAACACTGGTGTGTCGTCACTTGGTCCAAGGTGTGTCGCGGAACACTGGTGTGCCATCACAAGGTCCAAGGTGTGTCGCGGAACACTGGTGTGTCGTCACATGGTCCAAGGTATGTCGCGGAACACTGGTGTGCCTTCACAAGGTCCAAGGTGTGTCGCGGAACACTGGTGTGCCTTCACAAAGTCCAAAGTGTGTCGCGGAACACTGATGTGCCGTCACAAGGTCCAAGGTGTGTCGCGGAACACTGGTGTGCCTTCACAAGGTCCAAGGTGTGTCGCAGAACACTGGTGTGTCGTCACTTGGTCCAAGGTGTGTCGCGGAACACTGGTGTGCCATCACAAGGTCCAAGGTGTGTCGCGGAACACTGGTGTGTCGTCACATGGTCCAAGGTATGTCGCGGAACACTGGTGTGCTCTCACAAGTTCGACGGTGTGTGCCTTCACAAGTTCCAAGGTGTGCCGCGGAACACTGGTGTGCCTTCACAAGGTCCAAGGTGTGTCGCAGAACACTGGTGTGTCGTCACTTGGTCCAAGGTGTATCGCGGAACACTGGTGTGCCATCACAAGGTCCAAGGTGTGTCGCGGAACACTGGTGTGTCGTCACATGGTCCAAGGTATGTCGCGGAACACTGGTGTGCTGTCACAAGTTCGACGGTGTGTGCCTTCACAAGTTCCAAGGTGTGCCGCGGAACACTGGTGTGCCTTCACAAGTTCCAAGGTGTAGCCGCGGAACACTGGTGTGCCTTCACAAGTTCCAAGGTGTGCCGCGGAGCAATGGTTTGCCTTCACAAGGTCCAAGGTGTGCCGCGGAACACTGGTGCGCCTTCACAAGTTCCAAGGTGTGCCGAAAAACACTGGTGTGCCTTCACAAGGTCCAAGGTGAGCCGCGGAACACTGGTGCGCCTTCACAAGGTCCAAGGTGTGCCGCGGAACACTGGTGTGCCGTCACAAGGTCCAAGGTGTGCCGCGGAACACTGGTGTGCCGTCACAAGGTCCAAGGTGTGCCGAGAAACACTGGTGTGCCTTCACATGATCCAGGGTGTGCCGCGGAACACTGGTGAGCCGTCACAAGGTCCAAGGTGTGCCGCGGAACACTGGTGTGCCGTCACAAGGGCCAAGGTGTGTCGCGGAACACTGGTGTGCCTTCACAAAGTCCAAGGTGTGTCGCGGAACACTGATGTGCCGTCACAAGGTCCAAGGTGTGTCGCGGAACACTGGTGTGCCTTCACAAGGTCCAAGGTGTGTCGCGGAACACTGGTGTGCCTTCACAAAGTCCAAGGTGTGTCGCGGAACACTGATGTGCCGTCACAAGGTCCAAGGTGTGTCGCGGAACACTGGTGTGCCTTCACAAGGTCCAAGGTGTGTCGCGGAAAACTGGTGTGTCGTCACTTGGTCCAAGGTGCGTCGCGGAACACTGGTGTGCCTTCACAAGGTCCAAGGTGTGTCGCGGAACACTGGTGTGTCGTCACATGGTCTAAGGTATGTCGCGGAACACTGGTGTGCTGTCACAAGTTCGACGGTGTGTGCCTTCACAAGTTCCAAGGTGTGCCGCGGAACACTGGTGTGCCTTCACAAGTTCCAAGGTGTAGCCGCGGAACACTGGTGTGCCTTCACAAGTTCCAAGGTGTGCCGCGGAACACTGGTGTGCCTTCACAAAGTCCAAGGTGTGTCGCGGAACACTGATGTGCCGTCACAAGGTCCAAGGTGTGTCGCGGAACACTGGTGTGCCTTCACAAAGTCCAAGGTGTGTCGCGGAACACTGATGTGCCGTCACAAGGTCCAAGGTGTGTCGCGGAACACTGGTGTGCCTTCACAAGGTCCAAGGTGTGTCGCGGAAAACTGGTGTGTCGTCACTTGGACCAAGGTGTGTCGCGGAACACTGGTGTGCCTTCACAAGGTCCAAGGTGTGTCGCGGAACACTGGTGTGTCGTCACATGGTCCAAGGTATGTCGCGGAACACTGGTGTGCTGTCACAAGTTCGACGGTGTGTGCCTTCACAAGTTCCAAGGTGTGCCGCGGAACACTGGTGTGCCTTCACAAGTTCCAAGGTGTAGCCGCGGAACACTGGTGTGCCTTCACAAGTTCCAAGGTGTGCCGCGGAACAATGGTTTGCCTTCACAAGGTCCAAGGTGTGCCGCGGAACACTGGTGTGCCTTCACAAGGTCCAAGGTGTGCTGAGAAACACTGGTGTGCCTTCACAAGGTCCAAGGTGTGCCGCGGAACACTGGTGTGCCGTCACAAGATCCAAGGTGTGCCGCGGAACACTGGTGTGCCGTCACAAGGTCCAAGGTGTGCCGAGAAACACTGGTGTGCCTTCACAAGGTCCAAGGTGTAGCCGCGGAACACTGGTGTGCCTTCACAAGGTCCAAGGTGTGCCGCGGAACAATGGTTTGCCTTCACAAGGTCCAAGGTGTGCCGCGGAACACTGGTGTGCCTTCACACGGTCCAAGGTGTGCCTAGAAACACTGGTGTGCCTTCACAAGGTCCAAGGTGTAGCCGCGGAACACTGGTGTGCCTTCACAAGGTCCAAGGTGTGCCTCGGAACACTGGTGTGCCTTCACAAGGTCCAAGGTGTAGCCTGGAAACACTGGTGTGCCTTCACAAGGTCCAAGGTGTGCCGAGAAACACTGGTGTGCCTTCACAAGGTCCAAGGTGTAGCCGCGGAACACTGGTGTGCCTTCACAAGGTCCAAGGTGTGTCGCGGAACACTGGTGTGCCGTCACAACCTCCAAGGTGTGTCGCGGAACACTGGTGTGCTGTCACAAGATCAAAGGGTTGTCGCGGAACACTGGTGTGCCGTCACAAGGTCCAAGGTGTGTCGCGGAACACTGGTGTGCCTTCACATGGTCCAAGGCGTGTCGCGGTACACTGGTGTGCCTTCACAAGGTCCAAGGTGTGCCGCGGAACACTGGTGTGCCGTCACAAGGTCCAAGGTGTGCCGCGGAACACTGGTGTGCCGTCACAAGGTCCAAGGTGTGCCGCGGAACACTGGTGTGCCGTCACAAGGTCCAAGGTGTGCCGAGAAACACTGGTGTGTCTTCACAAGGTCCAAGGTGTGCCGCGGAACACTGGTGTGCCTTCACAAGGTCCAAGGTGTGCCGCGGAACACTGGTGTGCCTTCACAAGGTCCAAGGTGTACCGAGAAACAATGGTGTGCCTTCACAAGGTCCAAGGTGTAGCCGCGGATCACTGGTGTGCCTTCACAAGGTCCAAGGTGTAGCCTGGGAACACTGGTGTGCCTTCACAAGGTCCAAGGTGTGCCGCGGAACACTGGTGTGCCGTCACAACCTCCAAGGTGTGTCGCGGAACACTGGTGTGCTGTCACAAGATCAAAGGGTTGTCGCGGAACACTGGTGTGCCGTCACAAGGTCCAAGGTGTGTCGCGGAACACTGGTGTGCCTTCACATGGTCCAAGGCGTGTCGCGGTACACTGGTGTGCCTTCCCAAGGTCCAAGGTGTGTCGCGGAACACTGGTGTGCCTTCACATGGTCCAAGGCGTGTCGCGGTACACTGGTGTGCCTTCCCAAGGTCCAAGGTGTGTCGCGGAACACTGGTGTGCCTTCCCAAGGTCCAATGTGTGTCGCGGAACACTGGTGTGCCCTCACAAGGTCCAAGGTGTAGCCGCGGAACACTGGTGTGCCTTCACAAGGTCCAAGGTGTAGCCACGGAACACTGGTGTGCCTTCACAAGGTCCAAGGTGTGTCTCGAAACAATGGTGTGCCGCCACAAGGTCCGACGTGTGTCGCGAACGTTTACCTATTATAGTAATACATTAATTGTCGATTTTATGTAAGAAGGTGCTTGTTTATTATTTAATAAAAGTTGAAAATTGTGCAATTAAGTGCAATTTATTTAGTGAACATTTTTATATAGTAGTTTTCTCCAATTTCGGAATAGGGTATTTGTATTCTCGCATGTAATATTGGGCCGGTTTGATGGGTTGCAGGGAGCATGTTGTGTGGTCGCAGCAGAGAGAACCCCTGAAGAATTTTAGCAAGTATTTTAGCGGCCTGCACCATTCATACATTAATGGACTTTACGTTCAACCCTCGATAACATGAGAGTTCTTTGTAACGCCACATATTTTGTGTGCGGCTGCCTGTATCTGGGTCCAACTAAACTTGCGGGGATTACCAAACGTGTCCCCCTCTTCTATTATTTTATTGCCTTGTTCTAATATTACAGAAGTTCAGTGCAGATCTATCAAAGCTATGCTCTGCAGAGGTGCGAATATTGTGTTTGCTATGCTATACTAATCTTACTATCCACTACTTCAAGAGTGTTATTAAACTATCTTTTGTTTCCATTTTCGATATGAATACGTTCCTTGTGCGTAGTAGTCCGTCGTCGAGTGCAAGTAGTGAAACTATCGAGCCCGAAAACAAGAATCAGAAAGTAGTTCATCGGCAATATAATGATGATTATTTATCTTACGTTTTTTTTTGGTGTAGTGACAAAACATGCCCAATCCCCGAGAGTGTTGTGTGTGGTGAAAATCTCAGTAATGCTGCTATGGTTCCCAGTAAATCGAAACGACACTTGTCAACAAAGCATTCCTCTGTGTTATGTGAAAATCCACAGCCTGCTTCCAGTCGACCGATCGGGTCAGGGAATGGAATGAATGAAGCCCCCATCTAGCGGCGAGGATATGAACTGTGCTGGCTGCCGATGCCTGTCGCACTCCCCTGTGGCAATGATTAAGTGAATGACAGATGAAATGAAATGATAGTGGAGAGTGTTGCTGGGATGAAATTTGTGACAGGGAAAACCGGAGTACCCGGAGAAAAATCTGTCTGCCTCCTCTTTGTCCAGCACACCTCTCACATGGAGTGACCGGGATTTGAACCACGGACCCAGTGCTGAGAGGCCGGCGTGCTGCCACCTAAGCCACGGAGGCTCTTCTGTGTTAAGTAAGGATGTGAATTATTTTCGTCGTTCGTTGGAACATAGCAAAAACAAAAACAAGTGACGCTCATGACTATGTCGGTACGTGTTTCGCAAAAGGTACAGGAAGCTAGCTATAAGGTAGCCGAACTTATCGCAAAGGCCAAGAAACCACATACAGTACAATAGCAGAAACGTTGTTTATGCCCGCATGTCAGGAAATGGGGAAAATAGTCATGGGGTTAGAAGCGTCAACTGAAATTTCAAACATTATTCTCTCTGCTGACACAATCAGCCGGTGAGTTAGTAACATGTCCAGTGACATCAAAGACATTATGAAGAATGAAATAAAGAGCATTTGAAAGTTCTCACTACAGATCGACGAGTCCACCGATATTGGTGGTCACGCACAACGTCTTTCCAACATGTGGTATGTTGATGCGGATGTAATTGCAACTAATGTGTTTATGCAAGTAACTACCCGAGCGAGCAACTGATGAATAAATATTTCGTACAACTAATGAATATTATGTGGTCCGTAATGAATTAAAATGGGAGGAATGCATTAGTGTTTGTACAGACGGAGCCGCTTCTATGACAGGCCGAGTGAAAAGATCCGTGGATAAAGTACGCGAAGTAAATCCTAACTTGCGAACTGACCATTGTCTCTTTCACCGCGAAGCCATTGTTGCTAAGTCTTTGCCATCTCCTATGAAAATTGTGATGGTCGAAGTAGTAAAGGTCGTGAACTTCATCAAATCACTCCCCCTAACTATGCGGCTTTTTAACGGTTTTTGTCAAGAAATGGGATCAGAGTATACTACACTTCTGCTCCGTACAGAAGTACGATGGTTATCTCAAAGTAAAGTGTTAACGGGAATGTTTGAACTTAAAGAGGAGGTACTTGCATTTGTGATTATTGAGGGACATGAGTATGCGCATTTATTTGCAAATGATGAATGGGTATCTAAGTTGGCATATCTTTCTGATATTTTCGTACACTTGAATGAACTAAACAGAAAAATGCCAGGTAGGTCTAGAAACGAAAATATGCTCTCTAGTATGGATGAGTCAAATTTGTGGATACAGACAATTGAAAATGGATCGTGTGAGATGTTCCCCATTATATGGTCACGTGCTCACGATAATAATGTGTTAATGGACTTAAATAAAGAACATTTAGTGCACCTGCAGCAGAATTTCAAAATATAGTTTGGAGAGAGTATTGAAGATTTTGACTGGGTTAGTGATCCATTCATTATGGATTCGAAACATCTCCCGAATATATGCTTACGAGAGGAAGCAGACAGAAGATTAAAATTAAAACTTTTAGAAATGCCTTTGGACACATTTTGGTTGTCAATAAGCAGTCAACAGCCGGGAATCTCCGAGATGGCAGTCGATGTGTCGTTACCATTTCCAACTACATATTTGTGTGAACTGGGCTTCTCGACGTTGACTCAAATCGAAACATAAAAGAGAGAGACTTAAATTCGTTGACGAAGAACTGAAACTTGCTTTGTCAACGACTCCGCCACGAATCAGCTGTCTGTGTTGCAGCTAGGCAGGCTCAAGTATCACATCGAAGGTATGAGTAGAGTTATTTACTTTAAATTTCGTATTAGAAGTGTGAATTTTCTACAGTAAATTGAAGTCAATAAAGTTAATAATTTGTTAGTAAATACAGGAGTCTATAATAATAATAATAATAATAATAATAATAATTGGAGAACGATGTAATATTTCTTAATTATATTCAGATTCCTATGATTTTGAGGGACCAGACATTTTGGTTTGCCTGTCTAGGGTGTGCCGTGAGTAAAAAAAAAGGTTGCGGAACACTGGACTAGGGCATTCAGTTATATTCTACATTACCTTATAATTAAAACACAACCTCCTTTCAGCGATCAAATGGTGCAGCTATACAGAATGAAATGATGTAGTGGGATCACTCGCGCTGCTAACAAGGGGACTCTGGAAGCTTCTACCACCTGATCGGATTGTAATTGACAGAGGATACTCTTGGAAGGTCACTCTATACGATAGTGGTAAAATACCGGTACAAATTAACAATAAGCCTCTATTTAAAACAATTGAAAAGATGCGGAAAATAGAGTCAGCGCGTGGAAGTGGAAGGCTGACGGCTACCTGGTCGCTCCGACTTGGCAGTATGCGGAAGGCTACTTTTCATTTCCATCGATTGGACAGAGTTTGTTAGTAGGTGAGCTGTACGTGCAATGGTCTATTCATTCAGGCTGTTTGACTCTTGAACTTACGTTTGGTACAACAAACTTAACTAACCATTAACTACAGTTCATTGAGTTCCGTCCCATTGACGTCACGCATGAAGTTATGATAGTAGGAGCCCCGAAAATTATACATTGCGATATTTATTTTTAGTTGCCGATTAATATTCGTTGATTGGTGGTCTCCATCAGATGAGTGCCACTGCTGGTTTAAAGTCAGTCTATTAACGTAATACTGTAATAATGATGTTTCTATCATCCGACCACCTCGCGATGTGGTGATTAGTATTAATGGCTAACATCACTGAGGTCTGGGTTCGACTCCCGGCTTTGTCTAAAAATCAAATTGTAATCGAAGGGATCAAGCAGCACTCAGAGGAAAAATTGAGATGATGACGGTTTGACTCCCACCCCAGCCATTCTATGAGTGGTTCTCCGAGGTTTCTTACTTCAACTTCCGGGAAGTGATGAAGTGTTTTCTAACTCATGACTAAGGCTTCCTCTTCCCTAGTCCAAGTCTCAATTATGAATGCACAAGTTACTATACCTTGGTAGGCAGCAAAATAGCAAAGGTCAAGTGACAAATAAAATACACACCCAATTACCTGGGGCTAATTACTATGGCGACCAAACCCCTAAATGTGATGGCAAATTTCATTGGTCCCTTGTATATGTGCAGCTTTAGAGATGCAGGGTTGACAGAATTGTGCCCTAAACGATAGGGCTTAAGGGTGCCTTTCAAGTGTCAGAAAATCTAATGAAATGGACCCTTTTCGGTTCAGCACCCAGAAATGTGAACCTGACTGGCTGCGTGTTGCAGCAGTAACGTTCTCGCCTGCTGTAGCCAAGGTTGCAGGATCGAATACTGTCGCAGTCACTTGGCATTTGACTGTGCGCAAATGAGAGGGAGCCGTGTAGGTGGATTCATTGGCACGCTAAATATCTCCTGCGGGGCAAAATTGTGGCAGCCCAGCGTCAATAAAAGCCAAAGTAGTTAAAAGGGACGTAAAACCAATAACATTATTATTTAGGTTCCAGGCAGTATAACACCTGTTGCAAACACAGTTCACCATCATAGTTTAATTGGAGACAGCTAGCGACTGGACTCAAGTCTATTACCCGGTGAAGAGGATGCCATAAAGCAATCAGTTACAGACGTTTTGAGGAACAGGTCCCAGTGACGGTGTTCCCAAAAAGCTTTTATAGCCTATATGGTAGTAGGGGAGGGGGAATGTCCAATCTTCCCAATTGTACATTCTCGACATTTGACGTACCTTTTCTCAGGTTCCACTTCACGCAGAACCATCACAATTACACACTGTGTCCTTTATGCATTTATGATGAATTTCCTATGCCCGCGTTTCTAAAAAAAATGTTTTGTTTTTGTATGAATGTTTGACCTTATTATTAAAATCAGTGTACTTCATTCATTTTCATCTATAAAATATGATCTTAAGAGGATTTTCAAAAAATATGTGTTAAAGTGTCGTATGCTCATGGAGCAACACATTCTGAAAATTTCAACTTTTTACGTTGAATAGTTCTTCGGGAATAGGATGTTACAAATTACTGAATTGTAGAAAATTGCGATTAAAGTTATAGCCAGGTTCTTAAAACATACCGGCACCATGGGATTCTTTTTCTTCCATTTAAACTACAATCTTTCTCTTTGCTATTTGTCCTCACTCTGCTGTTATTTCATATAAACGTGGTAAGCACTTATTACTACCCCGTCCAACCCCGATCGTGCTTTTCAATTTATAAGCGTTACCAATCCAACATGGTGGCTGCTCGAATTATTTCTCTTGTATTCAGCATCTCCGAAACCATTTGATTGCTGCAAACAACCTGAACTTTTTACGGCGATAGAGGCAACAAACGTAGATTTACGTGTGTGACTTAAAATAACCTGATAATACCAAAACTAATATGGCTGCCAAGCGAATGCGAAATATTATAATTGGCTTTCCTCCTGAATGAATTATCAAAGTGCAGTGAAAATGTTCAAGGAAATTCCCTATTTAGAGATTAATATACAGTAGGCTATTGGAGGCTAATGTAATTTCGAGTGTTAAGAAAAACTTAAAATGGAGGTAGTGGTTTCTTTAAATCATCTCTTTTATCTCATGGGTCCTAATCAAACCTTCCTTCGCGTGACAAATTTTGTAATTATTCCCTCTTGAGATTACGAAACTCTTACATACTAATAGATTTCTCCAAGAGGTTCCTTTTTTTGAAAACTTTCGGAATATTTCTGGGCATGATGTGCGTAAAACCAGACACAATACATGGAGAAAATTACGCCTGTATTTGAACGATATGACAACATAATCAAGCTAGACACAAATTCGCGTGAGAATTCAATTTTTCCACGAAAACCAAACAAAGTGACTGATAACAATCAAATGACAGTCTCAATCGTATAACATGTACGGTGCAGCCAACTTAACCATAGAATCGCGCGCTATTCAAATGTGAAAGAAATAGAGCCTTTTTTTTCTTCCGGGCCATACCATTGAACTGTAATCCATCATTGTTTATTAACATTTAGTACAGTTAGGAAGTGTACTAAGTGAACTAGGCTAAGCGAAAGTGAAGATAACAGTCGCAACCAGTGTTTGAGAAATACAACAAAAGGAACGTCGTAGCATGGTCAAGGGCAACTGCAGTAATGGAATCAAGTGTTGATATAGAACTGTAAACAATATATCACAGATATAACATGTAGTTTAATTTAGCATACTGGAGATATAGACCTACATGTAGGAGTTTGGAATAACTTCTTTGTCCTAGTTTCTGAAAGAAGAATATCTTTATGTCTCATTCAGTTTCATTTGCGTACGATATATTCTTTGACATATCCACCTTTCAAATTAAAGAAGTGATAGGCCTAAAGTCATGGATAAAAATATCCAGCCACTATGTTCCACACATATATCCAGAATTAACTTCACTTTAACATTCCTTTTGGGTTAACTTCTGGGAAATGTAGATTTCTGTTGCTGTTTAATATATCCAGAATTAACTTCACTTTAACATTCCTTTTGGGTTAACTTCTGGGAAATGTAGATTTCTGTTGCTGTTTAATTATGCTGTCTTACATGATAAGTTGACATTTAACATACTGTAGGCTAAAGCAATAATTAATAGCGTACATCTTTTATCCAGTCCATAATATCACACATACAAACGTTACAAAGCGGTAATGTATCAAATGATTTAAATAAAAAATATCCTTCAATAGCTAAGAAGTTAACTGAATACAATTTACTCAATGCAAGAGACCCTACGTCATAAGGCATTCAGCAGGTGTAACACATAATATGATGGCAAATGCTTGGTAGTAATTTACAAGGATATTATGGTATGCTACTTATACCATGTAATGATTGAAGTGAAAGAGCTGAAAATGAGCTGAGCTTCGTGACGTGAATACAAACTTCCTACAATCCAGGCACTGAAACTATGTAGCACTCTATTGACAATTTAATGGCACTGTTCAGTAGCATGATGAATACAGTAGAATTGACTTGAGGGGATAACCCATCGTCTGAAGATTGTACTATCAACTTGCGTAACTTGATAATGATCCCACACCTGGAACTTCATTCCACGCTCACTAATTGAACCTCATTGGTTTACGCCCGAAGAGATTTTAACACACAACTCACGAAGCTTGGGTGAACGATAAGGAGCCCTCCGGATCTCCATGACTCCAGTAGATGGTGATCGGCTACCTTACTACTGCAGTGGGCATCCTAACAAAAACTAAATGTAGATATGTGAGTAAGGCCAAACGATTGCTGAAATATTTGACGAGGTAGCCTGTTGGTAACTGCGAATGCAATCCACGCTTTATTTCAGTTGCAAAAATTCAACCACATATTACATTAGTGTACCATTACCATACACTTGTTCATTGATTAACGGTCAGAGAGTAACTGCTAAACTACTTATTCATAATTGAAGAATGATTTATATTACCAGCACAGCCCGATAATTACTGATCCTTCATACAAGACTAGAAGCCGTAACCGTCGTTCACTGGTATTATACTGGTATTATACTTTGGTCGTTACGGCATGACTGCTGGCAGTCGCTCACATCAGGGAGGCGAGGAGGTTCGAATCCCCCCCGCCGGCAACCTTGAAGATGGTCTTCTCTGGTTTCCCATCTTCCTTCCAGGCAAATGCCGGGGTTGGTCCCTAACTATAGGCCACAGCCACTACCTTCCAACTCCTCGTCCTTACATGCAAACTTTCCTCCGCAGACAGCACTCCACACGCGACGGTACTTGTAGCTCACCCATTGGGTGTCCGCCTCGAAGCAGCTACAAACCTGGTGAACCGAACATGTCCTCGGACACTCCCGGCACTAAAAAAGCCATACGCCAAAAAAATAAAATAAAAAATAAAAAATGGTATTATGAGCTTGTTATAGACCGGTATCTGCCACCTGATGGTCATGGAGAAAGGGAGGGATAATTAGCCCTTCCCAAAGTTTGACTTTGTATCATATGCCAGGAATGAAGAGTCTGATTCAGAAAAAGATAATCAGGCTACTGTATGTGAACTATCAGCGCTACATCATTGAACAAAATAATGCAAGAAATAGGAGTTTAGAGAAAGAATGGTCAATATATCCAGTACTGTAATATTAGTTGGTCATGAAAAAGCCCTGCATTGATTTAAGGTTTTATTAGTCCAGTATCTGCCACCAGTCTACACTTACTGTAAAAGTCACACTGCAACTGGGAATTTATCTACTTTTCCTCGCTCATAGCCTTCTGGAATAGCATTGCACTAATGTCATGTTTCATGCTTGTTAATAATAATAATAATAATAATAATAATGTAATTGGTTTTCTTTTAACTACTGTGCCTTTTGAGGTGCCGGGGCGCTGGAATTTTGCCACGATGGGGAACATCCACGTGCCAGTGAATCTACTGACACGGTTCCCTCTCATTTGTGTAACCTCAAATGCAAACTGACTGCGCCTGGGTTCAATCCTGAAATTTTGGGGAGAGAAGGCACGAAAGTTACTGCTGCGCCACGCAATCAGTCTTTCATGTTGTAGTTCATATACGAAGCAAATACGTAATGTTCTAAAATATATTTATGAATATATGAAATTTTCGTATTTTACTATAAACACAACGTAAAAGGTAGTCCTGTTAGAAATAAACTTTTACGTTCAAGAAGATTGCCAGCAGTTTAATGTGCAGGCTTTACACTCGTTCCAGGCTTCTTCTTTGCAGCACTTGTGTATTTCCTCTGAATATTCCAGACAAATATTGGTCTACTGCTACAAGCACAGGTCTACTGTGTTTCTATCTTCTTTCTTTCTTTCTTTCTTTCTTTCTTTCTTTCTTTCTTTCTTGAATCACAAGTAGTTCAGTAGTGCGCATCATATCAGCAATGCCTGAACAATTGTAGGAATCACTGTTCTCTGAAGAATTGTTCACTTCCTCCCAACCGTTCCGAGCCGGCCAAGTGGTGTAGGGTTAGCGCATCTGCCTCTCACTAGGAGACCCCAATTTCGATTCCGTCTGGAATTTTAGAGACTGGCGTGAGAGCTTGAACGGGGTGGGCACAGCCTCGTGAAGACAGTTGAGTACACGTCTGAAAGTAACTCAGCACCTGGGCACGGAAACCAAGATTAATTGCCGAGGGGATCAGACACGCTGACGACACGTCCCCCCGCAATCATTAGGCCGCTCAGCGGTCGCTTGTTAGGCTAGAGCCCTTCATGAACTGAAGTGTCACGGGGTTTGTTTGTTTTCTTATAACTAACCCAATGTCCTATCATGATCTGATGTCAAGAAACACCTTCCATCATTCAAACGTTCACTACAAAAGTCTTCATCCATATACAGTAATTCGATTGGAATTAGTCACCTATCCGTGGTAGGCTGCATGGCGGCAAAGCCTTTCTGCTTAGCTTCACTGCTTGCTTCACCAGATAAACAAAGCACGCCTTAAGTTTTATGTGGCTCTTAATCTCGCCTTGCGACCTCCTTTTTCTGTGATACCCTATCCACTGGGCGTGTCATAGCAGGTTTAAAATCTCGAATGCATTTTCCATGTACAGTACCACGCTCGTGCTGGAGAGAGAAAAACAATTTTCTTGTTTAATTTAGTGGCTTTATTGCATCGCGGTCATATATCCCCGTGTACTTGTGTGCGTGGAATTAGTAAGTATCATAACCCGTGTTGGTGTGGTGGCTGTATTAGAGTGTGTATTTGTAGTTGGGACTAGAATTGGGGAAGGAGCTGGCCGTGGCCCTAGGAACCATCCCGGCATTTGCCTAAAGTGGAAGTGGGGAAACCAAGGAAAATCACTTCGAGGTTGTTTGAGGAACGAGTGAACTCTGGTAGCGTATACTCCTGATCGGATTTTACTTTGCAGAGGATACTCTTGGAAGGTCACTCCATACGATTATGGTCAAAACAATGAGCTAAAATTAACATAAAGCACCTATTTAAAGCGATTGAAAAGACACGGAACAGAGTGTCTACAGTTGAAAGTGGATGGCTGGTAGTTGACTGGTTGCTTGGACAAGGCAGCATGCAGATGGCTGTCTTTCATTTCCATGCGCCAGCTCCCTGTTCCGCGTCTTTTTAAATCGCTTTAAATAAAAACTTAACGTAAATTTTACCCGAGTCATTTACCACTAGCGCATATAGCGACCATCCAGGAGTATCATCTGTCAATTACGATTCGATCGTGGGTGGGGAATGACGTTACTGGAGATCCCTTGTGAGATGAGATGGGTTTTATTCCCACCTCAGCCAACCTGGAAGTGGTTTTCCTTTGTTTCCCACTTCTACACCACACACATACTGGGGTGGTTCGTAAGTTAAGGTCACGGTTGTCTGCTTCCCAATCCTCACCTCCATTACAAATACACACTATCCATTATTGGATAGCCCAGTTAAGGCTGAAGGGAGCTAGTTTCTCATAGTACATTGGCACTGTTCGTGGCACCATTTGAGTCGTGCAGTAGCCTTCACAGTATGTACTGCTCTAACCAAGCATCTTGGTGATGTGTACCATACCAACTGACGAGCCCAATGGTAGGCTACACCGGCGTGAAGCGCTGTTAAAAATTGAACTAACCGGATCAATTTTTCGAATTTCTTTGAAATTTGATAATGTGTACACACACTAATACAGCCATCACAATAACACAGGTTATCCCACAAATTCTACAAACACCTAAGTACACGGGGCTAAATGACCATGATGTCCGAACCCCTGAAATGAAACAACAACTACAACGACTATTTTAAAATGCGAAAAGGCTACACTCAACCTTTGTAGTGTTAATTAGACCTTCAACACTCTACTGCCGATGCCTAATATACCGGTCAACCCCCTGGCACTACACAGCCCATGACGGGCTAAGGCCGACCAAGCGACCGCTGCCCAGCCATTCGGCCTGCAGATATTTGGGTGACGCGTGATCAGCACGTCGGGTCCCCTCGGCCGTTAATCTTGGTTTTCGTGATCGGAGCGCTGTCTCACTGTCAGGCAGCTACTCAATTGTCCTCACGAGGCTGAGTGCACCCCGTTCCAACCCTCACGGCAGCATTAAAATCCCTGACGGAGCCGGGTATCGAACCCGGGGCCTCCGGGTGAGAGGAAGGCGCGCTACCCCAACACCACGGGGCCGGCCTAATATACCGGTACCTAAAGAAAAAAAAAATATTAATCTGAATGTGCTCGTGGGTTTGGTTGTACAATTTTGGTGAGTTTGGGGAGTTTTATTCCTCTCTGTCCATAACTGGATTATCGACTTAAAATCCTGGGCCCGATGATTAACACTGATGCCTTTGACATCACAGACGCAATTTGCGGTGCATGTGCTAGTGCTTGCCACCTGAGCCCAAGGGTATAATATGGAATCTCGGCATAACCGTTAGGAGTTCTTAAATGATTAATTACGAGTGACACTTGTTCCGTCTGCTTATCTGGTCAAAAATTCGGGTAATACGTTATCAGTTTAATTACCTTAAGTTATAGCGCGAACCTAGCTACAAGCGTAATACAGGTTGCATGCAGGAAAGTAGAAGAAATATATGACCAAAATGACCCCAGTTATGGAAGAAAAAGCAAGAACTACTGTAATTGTTTGAGAAACGTTTAGTAACGATGGATTATAATGGACTTTGATATTCTGTAGAATACTATGTCTCCATAGATTATACCTAGAAATGGTACAGAATGTCTCGAATGGAGAGCCTCCCTAAGTGCCGTCCAAAAATGTTATCTGGCCAGCTTTTAAACTGAACTTGGACTGATGTAGTAAATACTCGCCATTCACCACCTCTTCTTACCCAAGAGGATATATTTCGCTGCCCAGTGCTGGTTTACCCGTCTTCTAGAATAGTTTCCCTTCCCTGTGGCACGAATGAGAGCTCATGGCTCCCTTAAGACTAGTGTCACAACTTGGAAACTCGCAAGCACTGGATATTATTCTCGTGTTCTTAACTCTCTAACAGCCAACTGAGTAGATCACTAAAACTTATATGTATCTTTAAGAATACACTTTATTGAAACTTTTCCAAAGCCCTCAATGAAAGGGGGGTCTTTTCGCATTATAGGAGTCGATACGGTCTACAGCCTGCACACGTGTAGACAAATGGAGAAATGGTCGAGTCGGAGCGTTCCATTTCAGTTTGGTGTATGATTAACCTTTATTATTTGGAATTCATTACATATTCATGTAAAGGTAGTTGTTGTTGCTAATTCGGTTTTGGACTTTGGATATCATAGTCAATAGCACGGTGTACTTAGGTGTTAGCTATTTCTTATAACCTGCAATTCTCTGATAGTCTATTAGTGTGTGAGGGAGTTTGCCCAAAAGTACAAATTATATACAGCCGTCGTCAGTGACAGGATTAAAACGTTGGATCTACAAACCTACAGCTCCTTGTGCAGTCGTAGTTTGTGACTCATGTGCTCAGCTACGGTGCTGGATACTGAATATCCGTAGTGCAGATAAAAGGCCTTATGATGACACTGAAGATAGTGTTACACAAAGGAACAGAGAGAATTGTTTGATGACATATTGTAGGAATCACTAGAGAGTGAGTTCATCAGACCGCGTGCTTTATCTAATGTACTGTGCTTGTTAAAATGGTTGCAGAATACAACCTTCAATTTGTGCATTGCATGGGCTAAAATATTTATTGTAACGAGTTTACTCCTTTTAATTAAACGTCGATTATAAAATACGGTGAATAACTAAACAGGCGGTATAATTTATAGTTACCTTCAGCAAATATGTGCAATTGCAGTTTACGTACCCCAGGTAATACAGTGGGTTACTTAACCTGAAGGACACTACTAAGTGCTATAATTATCAGCCCCGTCCTTACTAAACTTCTGGCAGATTATACCAGGTATGTTTCTAATCAAGCATATACAGGTTTTGATTTGCGTCCTTAAAACAATTCTGAATCTTTTTTGTTCTGCTTTACGGCAGATTTTTAGTAAGATGTGTGTACCAATTGAATTCTGTAAAAAGAAAAAAAAAACGCTCTCCTTGAGCGTACGGTACAAGAAGTAGATGAAATTATTAAATTAATGAGTGGATCCATCTGTGAGTATTTAGTGGTTGCATACTATTTAAGATTCAGATGAACAATCTTGCTCCACTTAACATTAATCGAGAGAAAGAGAATATTAACCTCCCAAATAGTTCGTCAAAACAACCAAACCCCATAGCGCTACAGCCCTACAGCCCTACAGGCCTACCAAGCGACCGCTACCCATCCATTAGACCTGCAGATTATGGGGTGACGCTTGGTCAGCGCGGCGTGTCCTCTCTGCCATTAATCTTGTTCTCCGTGTCAGGAGCGCTGTCTCACTGTCCGACAGCCACCCAATTGTCCGCATAAGGCTGAGTGCATCCCTTTCCAGCCCTCACGTCGGTTTCTAAGATCCCTGACGGAGCCTAGAATCAAACCTGCGGCTTCCAGGTGCGAGGCAGGCGCATTACTCTAAAAAAGGCTAGGTTTCTCAGAACCGACGCATGCGAGGTGCGAGGTGCGAGGCCCACCTCGCACACATCCAGACTACACGAGCTTATGGCAGTGGTTTCTCACGCTGGGCGGTGCGCAGTCTGCGCAACTTCGCAGTGAGAACTCGCAACGTCACCCCGCACTGATTCATCCCGCCAGATTTGTGCGAGGCGAGAGCAATGCTAGGCGACATTGTTTCTGTCCTTATTTCCACTGTTAATAAGCAACAAGGTGAGTTTCACGGACGAAATGGACGAGTTATTGATCGAAGAAGTGAGAATGCACCCAGTGTTTTATAATTTACAACACAAAAGCGAAGATAGGATGGCTATTATGAAACAACTATCAGCCGTTAAATCTGAAGGACAATAAGACGACCATCCTGTGGTAGACTTTTTCAAAAGTATCTGCATCAACAACGAACCACTTCATCCACGACGTTTTCAACATCTGTTATCTGTTATCACCGAATTTCCACCTGGTCCATCGTCAGTGTCGTCTGCCCTGTCCCAATACATCACTTTATTACCCTGACTGCATCCATATTACAAATAATCTTGTTTTGTAAAAACACATTTTTCATACTTTTACCGTGTAGAAAATATTTGGCTACAATGATCTGTTCGGAATTCCAAATTTTAAATATACTCGTACTTTTGAAGAAGACAAATTCATTTTCTTTGTGGAATAATTACCTTAAGATTTACTAAATGATTACACTCGCCTTAGTGTGACACAGAGTTTCTTCTCAGGTGATATGGTTTTGTGATACCTGTTATTACTCGGTGACTTCGTAATATCTTCTTTGATAAATTGAAAATCCTAGGAAAAAGGTCCCTTGAGACCCGAAAATAACTTCTGAATTTAGTTTCACTGTCAATCAAATGGCGTTTCACAAGAATATTGTAGGCCCCCTCGTTTTTCCTACAGTAACTTTAAAGACATCGCTTCCTTCTCCGCCGAAACAACGCAGAATAATTTCTTTCTCATCAACCGCTTCCTATTCCAAGACTAGCACACTGGCTGCGAGATCCATTGGACACAAAGCTTTTCTTACGTAGGGGTTACCACCTGAAAATGTTCATTGCTGTGAAAAGGAACTGTAATTCTGTAGACATGTGCTCGGCAACTGATCCGCTTTGCTGCGTGGGAAACCACAAGCCTCGCAGCGTCATTGCAACGAAAGTACGCAACGTCGGCCTCGCACCTCGCACCTCGCATGCGTCGGTTCTGAGAAACCAAGCCTTTAACACCACGGGATCGGCATTTCTTCAAAACAGCCGATGAAAAATTAGGGATGAGACAATACCAACAATAATACGTTATCCCTTGTTTCCATTTTGCTCGGGAAAATTAGTTGTAGTTGATTCTTTTAGGGGCTTCACGGCATCTTGGTTATGTAGCCCCGTGTACTTGAGTGTGAGTAGAATTTGTCTGATGACCTGTGTCACTGTGATGTCTGTGCATGCTGGACGTGTGTTTTAGATGAGTGAAAAATGTTAATGTAAGCCTGGAGGCGAGTTACTGCAGTACCTGTTTTGTTGTCACCTGCCCCATGCGGTCAGATGATTGACAAAGTTATCTCACACTACTGCTGAAGTACAGTCATTGGCAAATATAATGGCGTTCTGTTCGTAACTATGAAACGTGAACTTCCGCGTCACAAAATACTGACTGGCTGAGGTAGGCATAGAAGCCACTTCTTCTCAGTTTTGCCTCATGAGGCTGAGTGTAACCCGTTCCATCCCTCAAACCAGAATTAAATTTCTCAGCAGAGCCGGGAATCGAACCTGGACCTCCGTGGTGACAGCCAAGAATGCTAGCCTGTACGCAACGAGGTGGACTTCAGGGCTGACATAATATGTGCTTTTGGGCAAACTCCCTCACACACTAATAAGACTATCACAGAATCACAGATTATAAAAAATAATAAACACCTAAGTACACCGTGCTATTGACTATGATATCCAAATTCCAAAACTGAATTAGCAACAACAACTACCTTTACATGAATATTTAATGAATTCCAAATAATGAAGGTTAATCATACCCCAAACTGAAATGGAACGCTCCGACTCGACCATTTCTCCATTTGTCTACACGTGTGCAGGCTGTAGGCCGTATCGACTCCTATAATGCGATAAGACCCCCCTTTTATTGAGGGCTTTGGGAAAGTTTCAATGAAGTGTATTCTTAAAGATACATATACGTTTTAGTGATCTACAGCAGAGAATGCAAGCCGTTACACTACGAGATGGTTGGGAGTATTGCAGCCGTTACTTGATACATGTGATTATTATTTCCAGTTATGTCGTAATATCATAGACAAATATTATGCCGAGTAAGTTTTGAAAATATATTTCTCTTTATTTGAAAATCACAATAATTTAAAAAGATGAGTCAAAAAATAATTTAACTGCTCTAAAAATCCATAATATTTGAAAAATATTGTCTATAAATTGTCGCCTTTGACGTCCGGGTTCGATTCCCGGTTCTGCTAAGAAATGTTATCCTAGCCTGAGAGCTGGAACGGGGTTCACACTGCCTCGTGAGGCAGAACTGAGAGGTGGGTTTGATTCTGACCTCAGACTTCTTGAAAGTGGTATTCCGTGGTTTCCCACTTCCATTCCAGGCAAATGCCGGGGTCGTTACTAACTTCAGGCCATGGCCGCATCCTTCCCAATGCTCACCTAAATTAGAAATACACACAATAAAGTAGCTATCATGCTCACACAAGTTTTCTGACAAACATTCCACATGCACCCAACTACACGGGGCTGAATGACCACGATTTCCAAGCACCAGGAATGAAAATAACAACAATAACTAATACTATTGCGTTGCGGGGGACAAAGAGGCGTGGGGAGTTTCTACAAACTAGTCTAAAGACTGAAGGCGCAAATCAAATCATCACTTGTTTGAAAAGTAACGCATTGTTCTTGTCTGTTCGAATTGATGCCGAAGAGGTAGGCTATGTAGACTTTGAAAGATAACTAGTGGTCTATACTCTACCTTATGAAATCAAAACCTAAACTGACACCAGCTGCGCGACTCATGCAACTTTCAACTCTACAGTATATGAAGACTCCACTAGCCACTAGTAACAGTAAATGGAAATAAAACATGTTGTTGTTAATTCATTTAAGCGATTGGGACATCTTGGTCATCAGCCCCGTGTAGTTGGATGTGAGTTGAACTTGTCTGATGACGTGTCTTGGTGTGATGACTGTAGTGGTGTGTGTAACTCTAATAGGGATAGGGATGGCATAGGTGCCCCGCGACTTGAAATAAGGTCCTATCCCGGCATTTGCCTGGAAGGAGTGTGGGGCAAAAACGGAGGAAAACCACACTCGTATAGCTGCTGTGAGTGCCGGGATTGAAACTTACAAACTCCGGACTTACTGCAGCTACCCTGGTAGCCGTGGTGCACGATTTAACGAGCACTTAAATAAGACAATATGGGACACATGATGGAAATAGCAAATGTTGGCATATAAATATACCGGCAAGTCTTTGTTGGTGGTAGGCGCTGGTTGTGGAAATGTGCAACTAATGTAGTGGGAGGCGTAACCTGCTCTGCGGATGTGGATACGGGATGTTGACTGAGGGAACACGTCAAAAGGTTAGAGGGAATTAGAGTTAACGAACTGAGACATTCCCCATCTCCAATCCATCTAGTGCTACAGGTCTCTATGCTATAGTAAAGGAAGAACATATTAAATCATGCACCACGGCTGCGAGGGCCGCTTCACCAAGTCTGGAGGTCAGAAGTTTGAATCCCGGCGCTGACAGCGGCTATCCCGAGTGTGGTTCACTGCTGGATTTTTCCTACACTCCTTCCAGGCAAACGCTGGGACAGTACTGTGATTAATAATAAGATCATTGCAAGATTTAAATACTGTACCCGATACCTATTTGAGGCTATCGGCTACGCCAGCAGACATTAAGCCGTAGTTGAGGTTTTGGGAAGAGTTAAAGAAAGATAGCGCTCAGATCGAGTCAAGAGGAATGTCAGGATGACGTAGTAGGTCTAGGATTTAGAAGGCGCTGACCGCAGTTAAGCAGATGGAATTATGGATGGATTTATGAAGCTTTATTAAGATCTATACGGAACATGGTATTTAAACATCTTAGGAGATATAACATGCATTGTATGTGGTAATAATTTGAAGGAAGTCAGATAACCCTTAAGTTATTTTATAACTTAATAGCCGAGATGATGGGGGTTCGAGATTATATTTGTGACGCAAGACCACGGTGGTGGGGAGGACGCCACGTGACCGCACCAAGCAGGTAAGGGTCGAGACAGTGCAGGAACTGTCAGTCTAGCTCTGTGAGCCAAGCACGAAAGTCAAGCTGAGTAACACACGCCAGGCGCATGGTATAGATCGTGCAGCGAACAGAAACTGTCACGGAAAGTGCAGGCGACAGTTTCAGCTTCTCCGAGCGGCGAGCGACAAGTAGGTCAGTGGGCCGGGCGAACAGCCGCAGCAAACAAGCATATGAGGCCGGGGTTTCTAAAACAGCATTGCGAGTAGTTGGAGAACTTTATTCCAAGCTGCATTTCAACGTAGAACGACATGGCGAGGCTAGCTTTATGCGGAGATTATTATGGCATAGCAGTAGGGCCGTGCGGGTTAATTCCCATTATTATACGCAAGCATTATAACAGAAGCTGAACTTCATTACTACGTTGAGTTGGAACGTTTATTCAGCACTTGAATTATAAAGACAAATAATTACGTGATACTGCAACTGTGAACTGCGAAAGAACATAGTTTTTCTCAATGACATTACGACTATGCATTTCATAGCGCATTCCAAGTAACAGTAACCATTTTAAGCAAACGGAATGTTGTAAGCATATGCACTTAGGAACATTAGCTCGTGCATTAATGCAAGTCAGTCTTAAGAAGTGTTATGAATTACCGAGTACGAACACAGATACAGGGTGTTTCATAAACTTAGACACTCTGATAAAACAATTTTATTTTCTACAAGTAAAACTAAACCGCTGTGGAAATTGAACTTTCAACACTCAAGCGAACATTGTATAGAACAGTGGCGTAACGTAGAAGAGGAATAGGGGGTCCACTGTTTCTATGAACTTTTTCGTGAGGATTTGGACAATATCCGCTATGGATAACCAGAAGTTTATCATGTCGGAGAAAACGCAGACAGAGACGCGATGGCACCACGGAGCGATGGATTCGATTCCTGACGAGAAGGAGGTCCACCAGCTGATTCACTTGGAATTCGAAGGCAATCGTCATTGCATGGATGGAATGATATTCACGCCGATCTTTCGAGAAATTCATTACATAGGGAAAATCGACGATCTTTGAAATTTAATAACAGCTGATTATGAGAAGGTACTGTAAGAGTTATAACTACCTGATACGATTATTTTCATGAATACTGGGCACACATGTATATTTTTCTAATAGGAGTGATACGATTGTTTAAGACATGGCTTTGACTTTATATGCTTCGAAGTTTTGCTAGAATATGGCGTGACCATATGATATGGCAGGCATCATTATACGAAATTCTCACCATTGGTTGGCTTTATTAAGCAGATGTTTGGTCTTTTAGACATTTTTTCCAGCAAGGATATTTTTCATGAATCGTTTTTTTTGTGTAACGAGTATTTCGAACTCGTGATCTGCAATTGATTATCTAAAATTACTTCGTCAGTTCATTGCATACTAGCGAGTGTGTATTATTCATCAGTAGGGATTTTTTCCATTGGATTGTTTGGAGATATTAAGATGTTATTCACTTTAGTGAATGAATATCGCTGTTATATGACAACTAGAGACTTGTTGATTCCTATCTGGTACATTCACTCATATAGTCTTCGAGATGGGGTCTTTCGTATTTATACGATTGTATGGTGGTTACTCATCTTACCCATCGCTTAGGGCACTATCATTATTAGTCGACGGGTCGAGGTCTTTCGTATTTATACGATTGTACGGTGGTTACTCATCTTACTTGCCATTGAGGGACTCATTTTTATCATCCGAGTGTACATGAGATTGTAAGTGAATCAAACAAGGAACTACTAGTCACATATCAGTCGAAATTTTGTTAAATAAAGTAACGATAAATGTCATCAGGGTTACATTTGTAATTCTTGTTTGCCAATCCAATATTTTGTTGCTATACTCTTTTGAGAGTACTTTCAGTTTAACAGCTGTTACAGCTGATGCTTTTGATGATTTTTATAATTGTGTTTGATACCTTTGAGAAGGATTTAAAGTAATTGAATCTTGTAAGATGAATCATTAATGGTCAGATTTATTTTAAGGCAGATCAGTATTGCAGATTTTGATATGAGAGATTATAGCAC
The DNA here is from genome assembly GCA_946902985.2 of Meconema thalassinum. Lineage (NCBI taxonomy): Eukaryota > Metazoa > Arthropoda > Insecta > Orthoptera > Tettigoniidae > Meconema > Meconema thalassinum. The sequence goes on along the minus strand of OX336389.2, from coordinate 1,160,902,445 downwards.
ATTGGTGTTTTTCTGTGATGTGAATTATGAGAATTGTAAGAGAATTTATGCTAATTGAAAGCAAATCTTGAATAACTAAGGTAATGTTTTTCCAATTGTTTAAGAAGTTGTCTAGATGTGATCAGATTAATTACAGTTATTGGAGATTGTGTGCGTTGATAATTTGAAGCCAGTTATATATTTTTTGTAGATCATGCAACATGGTTAAGTGAAGTTTGTGATAGGCATTTTGTGGAAGTTGCCAAGTGGAAGTTGCAATGTTGCTAATGCATTTTGAAGCAGACATGAGGTTGTTGAACCCAGTCTAGCGTAATTGTTGAGATTCATGCTGTATGTGCTGAATATTTATGAAGTTTTGTGGAATAATTGTTGTATTCAAATGTGATATTTGAAGAATTGAGGATATATAATGTAGTTGTGGATAGTCAGATCCAACGTGATGTCGTGAAGGCAATAATATTTTTGGCATGAAAATTTAAATACGAGATATAACTTGGAAGTGATAAAACTGTAAGACAACGTTCTATAACCCATATTAAACAATTTGTTAGGAAATTAAACAAATAAATAAAGTTGATAATACAAGATTTTCTGAGAATAATAATTAATGAAATAATAATCTGAAAATTAAGCATATTAATGATCTGACCTAATGAAATAAAAATCAGAATGACTAGATGAAATAATGAAAATCTAAATAACCAGAAGAGTAAAATTTAAATAAATTCATAAATTAAATTTTGGAATAAATCAATGAATTAAATAAATGGATGAATTAAAGATTGGATGAATAAACTTATTTAAATAAGTTAATAGATGATTGGATAGATGAAGAATAACTGAATTAGAAAGTGATAATTAATTAAAGAAGCTGATGATTAATGAATTTATATGGAATTAAAATAAATTTAATCGAGATATAATTTGAGGAATTGCAACTTGAGTTGAGGAATTAAACAATTTGTATTGATGATTTAAGATGATTTAATCTGAAGTATATGATGAAATAAGAGTGTGTGAATAATTAGAAAGCATAATGAAGTGATGATAATAATTTTCATTTAAATGATTTAATGGTGATGAGTTGATGATTCTGACAGGAATATGTTGAATTTTGAGATGAGAATTAATGTGAGAAATATGTAATTTTGATGATGATGATAATGATGACCAATGAGAAGTGAATTTTCTGTAATTCACAAACAAGTAATTATGAATGACAATGTAAATAGTGTAAATTAATTATTCGATGTTTAGGAGCATTTGACTAACATGTTCAACATTTAAATTATGCCATGCAAGCCATAAAATACGTGATATTTAAAATATGTGATTATAATATGTGTATGTTTAGACAGATTAATAACTTTTTCAAATCCACATTTATGATGTTAAATTAAAGAGAAATTAGGTCTCAGGTTTCACAAATGTCAGTGACGAAAGACATATTGCTACAGTGATCCTGAGAACCCAAGAGAACTTTAGAGATTTTTCTGTTTTATGTGGATGAAATATTTTTGATTAGAAAAGAGATGGTTCGATTTTTGGACAATGCAATTTAACGTTGGCATTCGACTATACTCTCAGGTAGGATGATATTTAAAATGTCTGTCTGACTATCAAAGTGAAATAAATTTGTTTTTATCTTAGTTGTGATCTGATGATGGTGTGATTTTCCTTTTTCTTTCCTTGTCTTGAGTAAGGCTTAACCGGAAAGGAGGTGGTTTGCTAGGAATTCAGTTGATGGCGCCCATTTATATTTGCATTTTTTTATTAAACGTAAGCCCGTAACGACCCTAGAGATACTTTGTCTCGTGTTACCCACTGCTTTTTCGATAACTCAGCTGAATTTCCGACACATTCCTTATTTGACTAGAGGTTCATTTAACTCCGCTCTGTCCTGGAACTCCAGGAATGCGATGTAATAGCAGATGGGTCATCGCATCCCCAGGACGAACGGGTGCAATACGAAGAAAAATAAATGTGTTGGTCATCTGCAGAAAAATAGTTTGTTCCAATTAGCTAGGCATAATATAAAATTCAAAATGTGGCTTACATTTCTTGATGGTCTTGAAGCGTAGCGAACCTGGTCTGTACCAGATTTATCCATAAACATGCCCTGTCGGACAAGCACGTATAATCCTTGTATCGGCCGCCATTATATACCCACAATCCGTCTAGCAAGACATAGTGGTAATATCTCTTGACGTTTGAAGTAACTGTTGATCCATTTTAATATTGGCTTCTGTTAAAGCCATAACAGTTTGCTTAAATGGGGTCAGATCTAAGTGATCTATTCTTAAATATGTCAGTTGTAACATAACTCACGGTAATCTTTTCAGTACAAGAAAACACTGACAGTCTAAACAATCAACGGCTGTTCTGAAGATCGTTCCCTGGGCATGGCTTCACACCATCTACCATGCGCGAAGCAACATGTAGTTTCCCTGCGTTGGCTAATGAACAACACCGTGATAGACTGGCCTTCAATATACTGAAAGATCGGAGTGGTTATTAAGTTACAAATATGAAACTGACTGAATTGGACTAAAATATCCAAGTATTAGGTTATTACTGGTCTGTGACAAAGTACTATTCTAGACAAAGTCTAGCATATGTCCATGTAGAAATAAAAATATTTCTCCAGTGTCTGTCGAAAAATAACTATCACCTTAGTGATTCTCCCTGCCGGAAACTTACTAAGTTCCACTCGTAGCGCAGCACTTTTGTGACTATCACAATTTGAAATATCTTCTGCGTAGATCCGGCAACCATGTGCCTTGGCTCAGCGTAGCGGCACCTTGCTAGGCAAGTGCTTGTTTCGAAGTGAGCTGAAGATGCTTGAGCCAGCCGGCTTTTATTCAAAACGGTCAGGGTCACGCCGCATCAGCTGAAATCTGGAAATCCTCATATCTCTGGTATCCCTGGTCCGATTTACTTGATACTAATTGCATTCTCTTTCATTTGGCCGTGCCAGTAATCTGATCCAAGTCTCAAGTCTCTACTCCATGGTTAACTATTTAATCAATAAATAGCCTCGACCTCTGCTATTACTCGCTACGTCACTTGACATGCTCTTAGCGGTATATTCTTTCCAATTGCTTCTAGAAGCAATGTAGCGCGATATTCAAATATCTCAACTTTCAAAAGCGGCTGTAGCCTTTCCCTTGATATCTAGGTGTCTGAATCTTGGAATACCCATTCCTAGAGTTGGGCACATCCACCCCACACCTAGCAAAAAATAAAAATTGAAAAATTTTTATTTTTCCTATTTACACATTAAATCATCTGGTTCTTGAATAGTAAATCTTCAAATTTGATGCATTATAAGTTCCCACGATGTTACCAGTTCGTGTATCGGCGATCTCGTAGCTTCCATTGTTGTTTACTTCCACAATATTCAAAATCTTTAATTTCACCAGGCTTAATATCAAAAATATCGTGATACTCTTCCAAAATTTTTCCTAGTTCTGGGGACTCCTTCTCAGTGTAGACTTCTCTTCCTTCAGCTTCATGAAAAATCAGAGACCATTGAGCATCTCCCTCGATGTCTTCCTCTTCTTTTCCCTCGAAGTCTATCTCCTCGGTATTCTTGAATCTGATCGTCTCTGTCTTCATGTCTATCACTGCTTGATATTTCTGAATGAAATCCGCTCCCAATATCATGTCAAAAGCCATGTCCTTCATTACTACAAACACATGTCGGAAATCATGTCCTCCAATCGTAATACATAAGTATAATTGTGTTTTACACAGAGATATTTTGTTGGGTATTATTCCTTGGATCTTAATTCCTGATACTGGAATCTCCTCTAAATTCTCTTTGAGCTTCCACAGAATATAAAGCTTCTGGCTTACAAGACAAAGCATAGCCCCAGTATCATTCAAAGTATCGACAGGCATACCGAATACTTCGCATGATATGATTGGCATTCTAATTCTTGTACCCATTTCTTTCCGTTCGTCATTCTGTTGAATTAAGTCATCATCCTCTGCTTGCCATTTAATAATTCTGGAAGTGAAAGTGTTCAAAATTCTATCTTCTACTGTGAATTCGAAGTTGTTTTTTTTCGTTTCCATTCCCCCGGGATTGTTGTGTTCCCGATGGACCTGGTTCATTGGGCCTCTGCTCCAAAAACTGCAAGTTTTCTTGGTGTCTTTCTTCTAAGTTCTTTCTCGTCTCCTTGTTGAACTCTTCATTGGACTGACGAGTATCCACATTCCCTCTGTTATTGTAGTTGTTTCTAGCATAGTATCTTCTTTCCTGGTACCTTCCTTGATTATCCCTTGGCCTTCTCCATCGAGTATTATATCGATTTCCACCATCCGGTCTTGCATAAGGCTTGTAACTGTATCTGTTACTGTACTGATTCCATCCTCTTTTATCGGGCTCTTCCCTCGGCGTTTTCTCTTCTCGCCCCTCTCGAATCTCTCGAGGTGTTTGGGAATAACTGTCGGCCATAACAGCGTACACAGCGTTGTTATTCTTTCCTCCCTTCTGATGGAAGAATTGAGCGTTCGTATGATCCAGCTTCTGCAATACCTCGTCAAATTGCTCCATATTATAGATGTCAGCAGCGATCAAAGTTCTCTGGACGTCTGCTGGAAACTGACGTATTAATGCAGTAATTAATTCGTTATCTGGCATCGGCGGATCTAAATGTTGCAGTTTAGAAAGCTGTCCAGAAAAGTAAGTAGAGTATCGAGTAGGTTATGACGTCGAGAATCTCTTCGAATATAATTCTGCTCTGACTTGCTGTTGGGTTTCCGGGGACCAAAACTTTTTTAATAACCCACGGGAAAACTCCTCAAAAGTGGTTAGAGTGGATCTAAAAGCTCTAAACCAAAGAAGTGCAGGACCTTCCAAAAACTTCCCTATCACTCGGATCTGTCTTTCCTTAGGGATCTTGGAATCTTTCAGGTAATCACCTGCTTCTCTCAAAAATTCCACGGGTGTCACAGAATCTCGCCCTTAAAATTTAGAAGGCTTATCCTCTACATTCTTGAATACAGTTATGGGGTAGGATTGAAATACTGTCCTGACCTCATCCTGTCTTTGACTATCAGTTTCTCTAGCTGCTCCTAGATTTATCTGTATCGGTTCTTTTCCCCTTACACTTGGCATTTTTAACAGATGGTCAGACTGTTTCTCGTCCTTGATTTGGGTTTTCATATAGCCTCAAGTTCCTTATGGGTTTATTCTGCCTTTTTCTTAATTGCTTCGGTTTCCTTACAATTCTCCTTGACATCAGTGGATATCTGGTTCATAACAGCCTCATGAGTTTTCAATGACCCTGTCATATCTGATATGTCCTTCTGAGTTGCTTGGATATCTTTGGAAATTACTTGAATATGGGATGACAAAGATTCCCTAATCTCCTTGATTCCCTCTTGATTCTCCAGCTTGAGTGTGTCTTTAATTTCATTGACAACTGTGGTTTTAATTTCAGTTTGTAACTCATTAATCACACCTTCTCTTATTTCTCCCATTACAAGTTCTTTGAATTGTTCTGTCAACCGTTGATCAACTAGAATTCCCATCTCATTACTCTCTTTCTTCACTCTGACTTCTAGGTTGACCATGTCTTCACCAACTTTCCTAAGACCATGTTCTATCCTATGAGCTAAGCTTTGGGATCTAAGATCGGCATCGCGAAATATATCGTCCATTAAACTTGCGTTAGTAGCTAATGACGTTTCGAGCTCATGTGTTTTTTCGCATAATTTATTCATTTTACTCTCAAGTTACCTTTTAACCTGCTTTCTAAAGAATCAGAATTTTCTTTAAGTTTATTTTCCAAAGAATCAGAATTTTCTTTAAGTTTACCATTTAAACTTTCTTTAAGTTTATCAGAATTTTCTTTAAGTTTCTTTTCCAAGGCCTCTGTATTTTCTTTCATAATGGCTGCTACACGCAGTCCAGCCTCTTTTGAACTCTCCTCCAAACTCCTCATCATCCTCATCATCTCTTCCATAATTTTCAATTATTATTCAAAACTTAGGGGTATACAATATTGGCAAACACAAGCTTATAACTAGAACAAGAACTATGAATAGCTAATTGGAACACTCTAATAAAATGAGATTTGTCCTAATGTCGACGTGATGGAAAAACAAAATTCTCTACTTTTACGAATTACATTTACCACAATATCACAAGAAAAATATGCAAGTTCTCAAATATCCTCCACCTGGATTCTAATAATGCGTATGTCCAGTCATCGAACGTTTACTACTGAATTTACTTGACGCCCTAATGGTTAACCCATTATCAAAAATAATCAAACCCATTCTAATTATTAACCAAGTTAAATTTTTAATTTTCTCCACTAATTGGGTTTCCTACTAATTTATTCATCCAAACCAGACATCTCTCAAGTCCCAAAATATTTCTATAAAAAATCATCATAATTTAAATCGGCATGCGATTGACCATGTCTAAATCGGAACCCACGTTCGAAGCCATTTCTCTCTCTATCTTATTTTATGTGCCCGTTTAGACCGGAGTCCGTACGACCACATATGCATTTTACCAATAATCAGTCAGCACGAGAGTCAAAATATCCCGGAGCGCCAGATGGGTTAAAGCTAATCGCAAAAACGTCATCAAATAAAAAAATGCTTTACTGATTTTTGGCTCAATGCAACAATAAGGATAGAAGGAGATTCAATTGGGCGTAACACATCAAGTAAAATTATCTCATTTTATTTTGAATTTAAAATTGACTGCAAAAATGCTCAAAACAGCATCACTCACGTGTGGCGACCCACATCCTATTTACACAATGTACAGAAATTTTCCAAACACATTGGACAATTATTTTTTGGAAACACAAGTCTGATTATCAGTCCTGTAGACTGTGTTCCAAAATTATTTATTATTTATGATTAAATCCAGTTCAAATTTAATTGTCTCTACTGGAAATATCGTAGTTCACTGTTTGAATTTTTACATAATATTAACACTCGTAGAATAAATGTTCATAGAATTTTTAACTTTCACTTATTTTTCCAGTTTCAAAAAATATATTGTCAAAAAATATTATTATTTCTGAATCAACACAAATTATTTACACATATTAATAACATCTGAAAAGTATTTGACCTTGAGCATAGCATCGAAGAACTGTGCGAAGCACAACAAAATTAATTGTTCTTCTGATATTAAACTTTTCGAGAAGTGACTCGATTATGAACTTCAAGTTCCTAACAAAATATATGATTTCTGAATCATCAACTTGATCAATAAATTGTTGAACCATTCAACTATTTGATTTTCCACTTGGAATCATTATTAAGAAAAAAAATTATATTCATGGCCATTTCAGTAATTTTCACAACTTGCAATTCTTCGACAGAATGCGGAAATAATAATTGTAGCTTCATAATAAATTCATTTAGTTCATGGCACTAGGATTGAAAACATCCTTCAAATTATTCGTGGTTATAGAATTATTTTTAATTGGCAGTGGCCCATTCTATTATTTTTATAAGAATACAATATTCCAACAACAACGGCAAAGGTCTTCCTCTGAAGAAGAATAAAATACTATCGTGACAAATCCGGGTTCTAGCAAAATCAAAGTCTAAATGGAATCCGTAAACAAGGTTGAAATAAGAACTGATGGTTTTTAAGAAATAACCTTCGGGTCATTCATACGACGAAATGTGTAGTTCCAATACTCCTATAAACCTGAGCCATCGAACCTGCTATTTGATTGATGCTCGAAAAAACCTCCTCATTCCTGCGACTTAAACATGCGCACCTGGGAATGGCATTTCAACTACTCCACACACATAAATTTTCTTCCCAAAATTTATACAATAAATCAAGCCTCTGCTTGTTATCAACACTGGAAGATTAATAAACTTACAAGTTTATTTTATTTTACCATTCAGTTCAACCCGTGAATTTACCATACTTATGAAAATCTTTATTTCACTTTCGAGTGTATTTACGTCATGATTTTATATAAATACAAAAATATGCTATTTGATACCAATATCATTTGCTTCCCGTTTCATGCCTCTCCGTGTTATCTGAAAAATGTACTTTGCTCATTGCAAATATCAACTGTTCAACCAGAACTGAAATGTTGGTTGAATGCGGGCTTGCGCTAACCACTCTCCTTCGGAAAATCACCTGTTCCAAACTAGAAATGATTAAACTACTTCATAAGCTCTCTCTCAATACATATGATTATTAGAATATATAAGATCCAAAAATTATTTAGAAAAGTTATGAAAATCATTATTATTATTATTAGTGGATTATTATTATTAGTTATATTATTTTAAATATATTTAATTATCATCTCATTATGTGAGAATCCACATGTTCGAACCTTCGAATATGGAAAAAAAATATCCATTCCTCAACAAAAAAAAAAAAAAAAACTTTTACAGTTACATCGACGGTTTTCCGTGACTTCCCAAAAATATGAAATATTCAAATAAATGCTCGATATGCTCGGTCATCGATCCTAAACTGTTCTGAGTGCTGAAAATACTCAGAATAACTCTAATATGTCTTGCGTAAATCATTGCAAGATTTAAATACGAAGAAAAATAAATGTGTTGGTCATCTGCAGAAAAATAGTTTGTTCCAATTAGCTAGGCATAATATAAAATTCAAAATGTGGCTTACATTTCTTGATGGTCTTGAAGCGTAGCGAACCTGGTCTGTACCAGATTTATCCATAAACATGCCCTGTCGGACAAGCACGTATAATCCTTGTATCGGCCGCCATTATATACCCACAATCCGTCTAGCAAGACATAGTGGTAATATCTCTTGACGTTTGAAGTAACTGTTGATCCATTTTAATATTGGCTTCTGTTAAAGCCATAACAGTTTGCTTAAATGGGGTCAGATCTAAGTGATCTATTCTTAAATATGTCAGTTGTAACATAACTCACGGTAATCTTTTCAGTACAAGAAAACACTGACAGTCTAAACAATCAACGGCTGTTCTGAAGATCGTTCCCTGGGCATGGCTTCACACCATCTACCATGCGCGAAGCAACATGTAGTTTCCCTGCGTTGGCTAATGAACAACACCGTGATAGACTGGCCTTCAATATACTGAAAGATCGGAGTGGTTATTAAGTTACAAATATGAAACTGACTGAATTGGACTAAAATATCCAAGTATTAGGTTATTACTGGTCTGTGACAAAGTACTATTCTAGACAAAGTCTAGCATATGTCCATGTAGAAATAAAAATATTTCTCCAGTGTCTGTCGAAAAATAACTATCACCTTAGTGATTCTCCCTGCCGGAAACTTACTAAGTTCCACTCGTAGCGCAGCACTTTTGTGACTATCACAATTTGAAATATCTTCTGCGTAGATCCGGCAACCATGTGCCTTGGCTCAGCGTAGCGGCACCTTGCTAGGCAAGTGCTTGTTTCGAAGTGAGCTGAAGATGCTTGAGCCAGCCGGCTTTTATTCAAAACGGTCAGGGTCACGCCGCATCAGCTGAAATCTGGAAATCCTCATATCTCTGGTATCCCTGGTCCGATTTACTTGATACTAATTGCATTCTCTTTCATTTGGCCGTGCCAGTAATCTGATCCAAGTCTCAAGTCTCTACTCCATGGTTAACTATTTAATCAATAAATAGCCTCGACCTCTGCTATTACTCGCTACGTCACTTGACATGCTCTTAGCGGTATATTCTTTCCAATTGCTTCTAGAAGCAATGTAGCGCGATATTCAAATATCTCAACTTTCAAAAGCGGCTGTAGCCTTTCCCTTGATATCTAGGTGTCTGAATCTTGGAATACCCATTCCTAGAGTTGGGCACAGTACCTTATTTAATGTAGCAGGGCACCTACACCATTCCTGTCCCTAAGTTGATTCTACGAAAATATTCACAGCAATACAGTGCCATAGCATTGTGTGCTTCAATTACGCTTAATTTAGCGTGGAGGTGTGCTACTCAGCACTATAATACACTCAAAGAATTGATTAACACGGCACTCGGCCGAGAACACATCATGCGGTACATACATCCTACATAGCATAAACGTTGCAATATGAGAAGTGTTTTGTGGCTAAATTTCTTAGGTTAATATTAATAATTATGAAGAGAAAAGGATTATTCAATGACATATGTTTTCGTATACATTTTGAAAGTCCTTGTTAGATGAAGAGCGTTTGGAGATTCTACGAGTAATGCGTGCCATCATTTGAAACATACCTGCCAACACGTCTTTACCCCACATTCAAATAGCCAATGATACCCTAAAGCTAGAAAGGAAAACTGCCAACTTTCCTAGTAGCATTGCATTGATGAATTTCCATCGAAACAGTCAGTTCAATACGCCTTCACAATACACTATAGAGTTGGCTTATCTAACAGGATGTTGAAATTAATTTGATATTTCTTGAAGTGTTGTTGTTGATGCTGTTGCTGCTGTTGTATCTTCAACCAAGGATCTGGGACATCTTTGGTCTTTCGACACCTTCATGGAATGTTGTATAATCGTTTTCGTAAGAGTTTTCACCACGTTAAAAAAATAATGATTTCTCAATTTCAGTAGGCAACATATGGTCTATATCCCCATCACTGAAAAAGAGAAGAGTTTCTGGTCATTGAGGAATGTAGAAATGTGGAAACAAGATATTCAGTAAAGAACACACTGCTCGAATCCAAACTCTATGAACTTGCGGGGTGAGGAGAAAGAGCAGGGAAGGGTCGGGCGTGAAGAGATGGATCTGTCAACAGCCCAGCGTGATATATGGTATTCCTTTCTATTCCAATACTGCTAACATTCGGCCGTTGCTCAAACCACTGAGCTGTTAGGAATGACTGAGTGAGTCACCGACCAATGTATTTGGTTCTGTACTATGCACGGACCAAGAAACCACACCACTTGTCAACACCACTACTAATAGTCCGCGATGCACATTCCTCGCAGCTTCACGCAGCTTAGACTCGAGCAGTATAGCCTACTTTCTCCTAAATGCATGGGTATACGGTATAACTCTTTGTCCTTTTCAAGGAGTATAATTGAATGTTGGTTATAGTAGCTTGTTGAAATACATCGTGATATTCGGATATTATACGTTGATTGATTGAATCCTTACCTGAATTATATAAACACACACTAATACAGCCATCATAATAACACAAGTTATCAGAAAAATTTCAACACTCACCCAAGTACAGGAGGCTAAATGACCATGATGTGCATGCATCTCAAATGAAACAACAACTTCAACATTCTACCCAAATCCTTTCTCGTATAAAAGTACACACACTAGCAAGCCTACAGACATCACAGCGACGCAGGTTAGCAGACAACGTATACACACACCCAAGTACACGGGGCTACAATACCATGATACCGCAAAACCCCTAAGATTCAACAACAAAAACAACAACAACAATAGATTCTACCGCGGATCAAGGACAACGAATTTTAATCGCTGTAGTCGAGTGTTGAAATATGTGGTGTTATAAGTATTTATTATATAACATTTTCGATTGCAAATACACACTATATATGCTTAAGATTTTAACGTGCGAGTAGTTATAAATCAATAAATACAAAAAAACGAGGTAAAATTTTGAACCTGCTGGTATTTTATCCATAAACCTCCAGACTATGAGTGCAAATCGCTACCACTACGCCACGGATGCCGTACACTAATACTTGGTTATCAAATGGTTTAGGATAAATCCATGATATTTTGTTTGGCGATCAACGATATCAATAGCGTTTTCTGCCGTTTCTATAAACCATTTGATACTAAATATGTATTATTTTGTTCAGTACATTCCTAAAAGGATAAACTTACGATGATACGGAAATATATGGATTTACGAGCAAACAATAGCCCCACTTTGACCCAACGGGACGGCACGGACAAGCACGATATGGCACGCTCATTCTGAACTTTTAGTGACTACTGCAGTTACAAATTCTATTATTTTATTTTAAAATACTAATATCCAACCGATCACCTCCTTGAGGACAGTTTATACCTCCTTATGTACGATGGGCGTATTTGGTAAGGCCAGACCTTGTTGAATCCTAAGTTACGGGTAGGCTATAATACTTGCATGATTCAATCATCCGCCATCTTGAGACTGTTTGACTGATGACCTTGCAGTTTGGGTAAAATACTTTCCTCACATTATGGTATATTGTTGTAAAATTTGGTAGAGATCGGATGATTTGGTTAGTCGTAATGTGATTTAAGCTCAGGACATTTGGGTGAGCGCCATTTCTCTTTTTTTACGATGGCGACAATATACGACATGACACTGAGTTGTTCCTTGCTAGTGCTACCTCTGTTACAAAGGCGGTTCGATTTGATTTCGGTTTGTTTGAATTGTTAGGGGGGATCGATTTGCACACATACACGGCCCCCATCTTCAAACTATGTGGCTGATGACCTTGTAGTTTGCTCAAAAGACGTTTCCCATACGAAGGAATGTTGTTGCAAAATTTGGTAGAGATCATATGATTAGGTAAGTCGTAATTTGATTTAAGCTTTGAACATTTTGGTGGCCGCCATTACGTTTCCCTCAAGATGGCGGCGATAAAAACATGATATTGAGGTGCCCTTTGCTAGTGCTGCCTATGTATTGAATTTCGTTCAATTCAGTTTCACCGTGTTTGAATTGATAGGGGGGGGGGACTGACATAACAAAGCACACTCACACACACATACACAAACACTCACACACTCATTTTTTGCAAAAATCGAAAGTAGGCTAAAATATCTAGAGAGAGGGCATCCTAAACGGACATAAAAAGTGATTATATGGCTCAAGGATATTAATCCAGAACCCGTTTGTCAGAAAAATACAAAGATAATGCTTGATTACCTATTATGTGAATGTAGTATATTGTATGGTGCAGGGAAAATCAGTTGATTGGATACCTCATTACTTTGACTTATATCCATTATAGCAGGGGTTGCGTTCCTTGATTTAATCTACGTAGAATTGAGTCATTGTCCATGAGACAAGTTAAAATGAAATTGTGGTTTGGTATATCACTTTCCAATGGAAGAATACACTTAGAGATGACAAATAAATGCTGCTCTTTGCATTAATCTGTGTCTTGTCGTAGATACATAAAGGGTTTGCATATTTTGTGGAGTCGGGTATTTTTGGTTGGGTACAGGCATCATAGCAATATGTTGTCGTTACGTTATGTACTGTACCCTTCAAAAGGGGACAAGAATCGAACCCATGATATTTTAAATAAAAAAATAAAAAATATTCATCGGACTTTTCTTACACGTACAAGCCAGAGAGATGGTCAGATGAACCAATCTATGCGAGACTCATTAGCGATAATGCTCATAATCTGAGTTATAGCACGCAACCCGTGTGTGAGTCACTGGGCGTACGTGATGCAGAGCGGATTTAGACTGATGGTGAAACCAACAGAGAAAATTTCCACTCATGCAAGAAGGAGAGGGATTCACCGAAGGTTGACTATTCAGCACTTTATTGGCAACGCTGTGGAGGGCGAGGCCCGGAATTGTTACGAAATAACCCTCTTTTTTAGAAACCAAGAAAAATTATTGGATTTTGGTAACGCCAATAATTATAACTCTGGAAATTAGAAGTTTTCGAAGTGTAAAAAGCTTTAATCACTGTACAGATTAAAAGTGATCATTGTGCATAACGTCATTATAGGAGCGGCCAGCTAGCCTCTCGGAGAGTGGGATAAAAAGAAATTACACCCACGCAGTACAGGAGCACTTATTAATTTTTATAAATATTTGTCACGATCGATTTTCGAAAATTAAAGTAAGTTTGAGACGTATAGATCATGAGGAATAAGTACATAATTTTTCTACAAGCATACGACGCTTAGTTTAAACGTTAGTTTTGAGAAGAAGCGGAAGTGAACTATTTTTAGCTGAAACGAATAAATAGGCAGCCAGTCCAGAGGCAATTATTCAGTCTACCAAGGGTACGGGAGCGCACGGTACTGTTTCGCCAATATTATTCAGTCTTTGTCAGTCCGGGAAGGACGTGACGCTGTTTCACAACATTCAGTCTACAACGGACCTCGGAAGGAGGCCGTGCTGGATCACAACATATTCAGATGCAATCTTCGAATGACCGTGAAGGGGTCTTGTTTTATCACCAAGCCGTCAACTGAAAACCTCTGGTGGGAGGAACGTATCGTCAGAAATCCGTCGGGCTACGGCACATAAGTAACCAGTCTTTGGGACTTGACAAAGTATTCTACTTTGACCACAAACATATTCAGCCGACAAGGATTTAGTAAAAGCCTTAGAAGACGATTATAAATAGACACAGTGAACGTAGAAAAGTATCGAAATATCTCGCCAGTAAACGAGACATCCGTGTAGCATCAAAGGTGCTAAGTGTATCCAAGTGCGTTAAAGAACCGCATAAGGGTTAGAACGTCGGATAACAAGCCTAACTTTCCTGTGCTTAGGAGGTTAGTGCTCAAAGTGACGATAGGTCAGAAAGTACGAAGTAAACGCAGTAAGTGTGAATCAAAGAAGTGAAAAGACTTCAGAAGTCGTCCAGCAATAGAATACCATAGTATTGCAGTAAGAAAGTAAAACGCGGACGGAAGTAAAAACATTAAAATAGAGCGTTAGTAACAGTTGACTGCGACCCTAGGACTTATGTCTAGCAGAGACATTTTGCAAAACAGTAAACTTTTAACCGAACCAGAATACTGTTGTATCGTGCCAATACTCTAACGTAGTGCCGATCACTAAAGAAGCCAGGACAAGGATATAAGTATCCAGTACCAGCAAAGGGAAGCAGCGAACGAGACTTTCAATTAATCCAACTAGGAGCTAGGTCTACGAGCAGGCAGCGCTAGAATCTACACTCTAAGAGGAGGTGAAAGAAGTAAATTCAGTGTAAAAAGTGTTAAAAGCAAGCAGTATATTAAGCTTGATAATTCTTGTGTGTTAGAATTAGAAATATTTAGTGTTTAAAGTGAATTTAATCATGATTTTGATCCCTCAAGGAGAGGTGATAAGTGTAATGAAAATGTATAAAATTCATGGATAATCAGTGTATGTATCGAGTGCCACGATGAGGGTAATGGAAGGTTAAAACCCAGAATGTGGATGAAAAAATCAAATCATTGGGGGTCCGGGAGGAAGTTTCGAGGTCATGTAAGTACCAAATTTTGATTGTGTGTTGTTTTGGGGGGAATTCGTGCAATGGGAATAATGAGAAAATAATACTCATTTAAAAACAGGGATTCATGAAACGAAGTGTGTGTAATGAAACATGCGGTTTTGAACGATAACTTAATTGTGAAATTAACATGTTAATAAGTGTGAATTAAAACTCAGTGGAGTTGTATTCTTTTGGAATAACATTATATGTAATGTAATGGTATGTTAAACACTATAGAAGCAAGAAATAGAAGGTAAAACTTCAGTAATGAAATAATTGTTGAACTGCAATATTCAAAATAAATGAGAAGGTGGAAGCCGTTAGGTTTCAGAGATAATAAATAAATGTTGTTGAACTATTATGTTCCAGTTAAGAAATGTCAAGGTTTAAATTAACGATCAGTGCAGGACAAATAATGTTAAAGAACGGAGATTTAAAAGACGGTTAGGAGATAATATCCGACTCGAAAAGCGTCACGTAAATACTATATGTAAAAACGCTTGTGTAGCGAATATAATATTCAAGCTAGGATTGCTGTGAAATAAAGCCAGGCCAAACTGATTGCAAGGTGAAGTTGAGCGCGGAGAAGTAGATTAGAATGTATTTGCTTAAGGCAAAATTTGGAAAGGGTGCTATATTTGCATTCGTGTTAAGCGCAGGAGACCGCATCGTGTACCGCCCAAAAGTCGCTAAAATGAGGAGGACTTGGTGTTAAATGTTCCCACTCCGTCACAAAGTGACTCTAATTCCTCCGAAGGTGGATAAATGCCTAGGAGGTGGACCAGATATGAACCAGTGTTCATATTATTCGAAAGCCCCTTTAGTTATTTTTGTATCAATCGCTTACACCAGCCAACGTGGATAATTCGCAATTAGTGATATCACCTGAGCCAATATGAGCGAATAATATGGCCGCATTAATTTAATGTGAAAGAAACAATTGTGTGTGCTTTTCGAGTTTTAAAGGAACAATGATAACTTACAGCCAGCCGGTCTAATGAAGAAAATCCCGTCTAGCCAGAAGAGACCGCACGTCTCAGCTCGTAAATTACCCAGAGTGCCTTGACAGTTATGAGGGCCGCCACTAATGTATTAGGGTAGGTCAAGTACTAGCCCGTGTCTTCACGAGGTCTAAGGAAGTTTATAAACATTGAAATGATCCGGTAATTATCACCGAGATCCAATTATTAGAAGTATTCTTGCTAAATATCGTTCAGATCCGTATAAACAAAGATTAATTGTTATCAGATTGTAGTAACATCCCTGTGTATGATAAAGCCAAGAATGACTATTCCCGAGTAAATGGAAATGTTAAACCGTCTGGGGAGTCTGTTTTAATTTGAAAATTTTCAGTAGTTTCCAAAACTCGGGGGAGGCACGAATTCTTTCCAGCAATACAGTATTGTACAAGTTGTATAGAGAGAGATGAGAACTTGAATTTATGTGGAACCCAAGGAAATGATAATTATTATTATCATTATAAAGAATAATTTTTGCACATTAAGTTAATACTCAAATAAGTGAGTAAAGACTGTGTTTAATTATGTTTAGAGTTGTAAAAGTGAACACGGAGCTATAGAGAGGTCGTATGTGCTAATTGAAGAAAGAACTTTATGGAAGTGAGAGCTTATATGAACTTTGTGTCAGGTTTGATGGAACCTTAACCAATGATTTAAATACATTTTATAGTGATTCCTTGTTCATTTGAGAGCAAGTATGAAGTAGACATTATATTTTTTTATATTTATATGTATTTTATGTTTTGTAGCGCCTATATTTTGAATTATTTTAATAGTTTTGTAATATGATTCTGATGATTATTTCAAGTGTTAACCTAATGCTTTTGATCCAACATACGTGTATCGTAGAGTGGGAGAATGCAGTACGCCCCGGAAAACCACTGAGCTGACGGAACTATGATCACGTATTAATAGTTCGCAAGGGCACAGTAATTGGTATTCATTATAATTCAATATCTTCTAAATGGCCTCCATCTTAAGTACTCCGATTTTGAAGCGTGAATGAATTGTATACGGTGCATATATCCGCATTGAGTGGGAAAAATGAGAACCCCATCCAGTGTGTCTAACAGTACACACTATCCCAGTTTTGAATACCGCGTCAGTCTCTGAAATAAAGGTCATATAAGTTTGCAGATAACACGTTCCGATGTAGAGCTGTGGAAGATTTCGATCGTTCTGCTTAACTTGATTGAAACGTTGTAGATTGGAGTAATCGTTGTTCAACATAATTTTGTATAGGCTAACACATTAACCTTCAATTAGTCGCGTGAAAAATATTACGTAATTAGTCGCACACGGAAGAAACTCCCAGGTTTGAGAAATGGGTAGAAATTGTGTTTAAAACATTTTTTATTTGTACAACTGACTATTTTAAACATGTTAAAATTCTATGATTATTATTTGGAAGTTAAAAAATGTTTTATTTGTTTTGGTTAAGTAATTTTTTTAATAACTTAAAAAATGTTTCAATTGTTTTGGTTAAGTAATTTTTTTAAAAACTAAGTCAAAAACAAACTATTAAAAGTTTTTAACTACAAAACTTTAAACATGAAATATAAAGTGTAATTCTACAATTATAAACCTACAGGTACTGGTACTAATATTTACAAAAAATAAACCATGAAGTAAAAAGAACAGAACAAAACACCTGAAATCAGTCTCTACACTTCCTCATCACTGCTGCCTTGGTTGCCATTTTCTCCACAGTTCGTACAGAGGGAAGTTGCATGCCGCTTACAAATGTATCTTGAGCATGTCACAACAGTTTTTCTGTTTTCCCTCCAAGTACAATATGCACAGCGCCCGGCTGCTCTAGCCGCATGTGGTCTTTTCGTATCTTCATCTTCAATACCAGCGATTTTTCTTGCTTGTCGCTTCACTTGGCGAGGTAGATTTTCCTGTAGAGCTCTTCGTCTGATATGATCCATTGGCAGTTCTTTTGCGAGTGTTTTTAAAAAGTTTCTGCGGACAATATTTGCCTGCGTGTTGGCTACATATATTATGGTAGCATTCTCTGCACCAATGTTCATAAGAGCGAAAAACAGAGCCAAGGGCCATCTGTTTGTTTTTCTTCCCACATTGTAGGCTGCCTTTAACTTGTCCAGGGTGTCAACTCCCCGTTTTGTTTTGTTATAATAAGTCAGCATTTCTGGCTTCATTGCGTCACCACTTTCAACGTCAATGTCATCAGAATCGTGCAATGATGAAAGCAGCAAGACAAGTTTATTTTTCTTTGCTTTGTAAGAAAGTAGAGTTTTGTCATACCCGTAAAAAAAAAATCTGTTTACTGGTCGATTAGTATGCTCTTGTACTATTGATGGTAATTCAACCTTATTTTTACGCAAGGTTCCGACAAGAGAGAGCTGATGGTCACTTGCCAATTCATCACAGAGTGGTATAGAGCAGAAGTAATTGTCTAGTCACATTCCTACCCGACTGGTAAATAGGCCGTGTTAATCTAAGCACAACATCCTTTTCTCTATTGTTTACATTGAATGGTCCTTGTTGCTGCTTCCCACAGTAAACTTCCATTTTACTGGCATAAAATGTCTTAGAATCAGTCAGGGCGTACACTTTTATGCAGTATTTAGCAGGTTTTCAAATACTGCCTAAACGGGCAGCGGCCTCTAAAGGGCTCTAACATTTCGTCTATAGTGACGTTTTCTCCAAGGGTGTACTTGTTGACGCAGTTTTCATTGAAGACTTCAAATATTTCTCGCAGCGGAGCAAGTTTGTCAAGCTGTCGCCTTTCTTGTCTTGTAGTAGCATCGTCGAATCTTAGACTACTCAATAGAAACCTCCATCTTTTCAAAGACAATGTAGATCGGAAAAATTCTACTCCAGTAAAATCATTTGCATATAAGTCATTCAGATTTAGGTGTGACGATTTCAGGGTCCCCGCCTTATACAGTAGCCCTAACATAGATTTCATTTCAATAATGTCTGTATCCTGTATCTCTATCTCTTCCGTACTGTTGTCGGTTTACTGTAATTCGGTAATTTGTGTAGGGGACAATTGTATCTATCATGGGGACTGTAAAAAACAAACTACAACAATCCAAGACTGTACGAGCTTCTCGAGCATCTCTTCGTGGGCCAGGTAGATGTACTCTCAGAATGTTGTGGGGTCTACGTCTAGCATTCCTAGAAATAGGTGGGCTACACTAATACCAGCGAGTTAGTTTGTCTTTACCCAAAATAAAGTTTGTGTTTCCATTCACATAAAAAATGGGGATTGGCTGTTGAACTGGATGTACATCTGGCATTGGATCTGGCTGTTCTTCATCTTCAGATTGTTCCGTGCTCGTATTGTGGTCAGAAACTTCAAAATTGTCTTCAACCTCATTACCGTCAGAAAAGATGTCATCATCGTCTAACATTGGCTCCAATAACAGAGCATTAATTCTTCTTTCTTCTCTAGGATTCATTATGAAGTAAAACACACCCAAAATTACATATAACTAAACGATATTATCTAAAAAAGTATACACGCACTTAGTCGCACACGGGACTTTCTACCGTTCACTTTGGCAGCACAAATAGTCACGCACGGAAGATCAGACCAGGTCATTTAGCAAATCGTTGTTGACAAGCACGCCTCGTGCCGAACACTGACAACAATATAAGTGAAATATGCGGAAGGGAAGGGGGAAGAGCTGTTGGGTCAGCCAACCCGCCACCACCTCAAAGCGGTACAGTCTGCGCAAAACAAATAGGACCCGGGAGAAAATCCCGTGACGCGACTAATTGAAGGTTAAGTAAATGAAAGTCCATAGCCTGAAAGATAAAAATTAAATAAAGGATTAAGGTAGCTGAAAAGGCCAAAAAATGGAAGCTGAAATAATTATCATTCCGATGGTTGCATACAATAGTCATTCAATGTATAAAAGAGATGCCAGTCAATCAATGATAGAATGGACCAGAATGCCAGGTGACGACAGGCACAATAACCAATCTACGCCAAGTCTATACCTTGCTCATGAGTAATATAAGACCATGTCGTATACTACAACAAGTAGTTCCACGAAGAACTATATAGCCAATTTTCGTATATCCTACTTATGTTAATTGTCTCTATCAATATACAAAATTTCAGTTTGATTGCTGCAATAGATTCGTAGATATTGACAACCGTCTAAATCTTTCGGATGGTCACCATGTTGGATTTTTATTTATAAAAGTCCATAGACTTATGTACTATTAAATGACAATTATTGCGTAGGTGTATTATTCAAATATCAATCGCATGATAAGGACACATGAAATAAAAACGAGAGTTTAAAATTTCGCACAGCCGCCATGTTGTGGTTATGAGAGCAATTTAAATAAATTAGACGTCAGTGGTTAAACATTTGTATAAGCCTAACCGTACCAAGTTTCACTCTGCTCGGGTTGTTAAATCGCGAGAAACGTCCATATACATATATAATTTCTCGTCGCCACCATGCTGGTTTTGTAGTCACCGGGTTATTGAAAGTCCCATATGTGAAATTATGTTCATAGTCTTAAATAACATACAAAATTTCAGTTTGATTGCTGTTAGAGATTAGTATATATTGAGAGCCTTTTAATACAGTATCTTGGATGGTCGCCATGTTGGATTCTTATAAATGTGGTCCTTAATTATGCAGTAATAGATGGCGTTCCTTGCTTGGTTTATTATTCAAACGTTGACGTCGATCGCATGATTAGGACACAAGAAAAAAACATACTTTGAAAATTTTGCACGGCCGCCATCTTAAAATCATGCAAACAATTGAACTAAATTAGATGTGAGTGCATTACAATGTGAATAAACATTTATTGATCTATGCTTCTCTGCGCTCGGATGGTCGAATCGCGAGAAACATCTACTTAAATGTTTCAACTTTGCTTGGCTGCCATGTTCGTTTTGTACTTAACAGGTTTTTGAAAGTCACATCGGTAAACCCAATATCAAAGTACAAATGTTCATGGTGATCTCTAAAAAAGTTTCGGAGTTCGAGAATGCCGGTGAAATATTTCGCATAGCCGCCATGTTGGATTGGTGAGACGTCATAATATTTGAAGAGCACGGTCGGGGTCGAATAAAATAGTACTATGACCTCACCGAGTTTTAAATCGCTCCAGCCATTTAGATTCGTATTTGGCGGACTTACACACACATACACACGAACACACGGACAAATGGTGATCTCATAAGAATATTTTTAGCCTTCTTTCGATTTTTGCCAAAAATGAAAGTAGACTCATGAGATCTACACAGGGCCAAAAATTGTGTGCCTGTGTGTGTGTGTGTGTGTGTGTGTGTGTGTGTGTGTGGTAGGGGGGAGGATTTTGTATGTCAGTCACCCACTATCAATTCAAACACGGTGGCACCGAATTGAACGAAGTGTGGTACAGAGGTAGTGTGCCCGTTTAGACCGGAGTCCGCACGACCACATATGCATTTTACCAATAATCAGTCAGCACGAGAGTCAAAATATCCCGGAGCGCCAGATGGGTTAAAGCTAATCGCAAAAACGACATCAAATAAAAAAATGCTTTACTGATTTTTGGCTCAATGCAACAATAAGGATACAAGGAGATTCAATTGGGCGTAACACATCAAGTAAAATTATCTCATTTTATTTTGAATTTAAAATTGACTGCAAAAATGCTCAAAACAGCATCACTCACGTGTGGCGACCCACACTCCTATTTACACAATATACAGAAATTTTCCAAATACATTTGACAATTATTTTTTGGAAACACAAGTCTGATTGTTAGTCCTGTAGACTGTGTTCCAAAATTATTTATGATTAAATCCAGTTCAAATTTAATTGTCTCTACTGGAAATATCGTAGTTCACTGTTTGAATTTTTACATAATATTAACACTCGTAGAATAAATGTTCATAGAATTTTAACTTTCACTTATTTTTCCAGTTTCAAAAATATATATTGTCGAAAAATATTATTATCATTGAATCAACACAAATTATTTACACATATTAATAACATCTGAAAAGTATTTGACCTTGAGCATAGCATCGAAGAACTGTGCGAAGCACAACAAAATTAATCGTTCTTCTGACATTAAACATTCGAGAAGTGACTTATGAACTTCCAAGTTCCTAACAAAATATATGATTTCTGAATCATCAACTTGATCAATAAATTGTTGAACCATTCAACTATTCAATTTTCCACTTGGAATCATTATTATAAAAAAATATTTATATTCATGGCCATTTTTAGCAACTTTCACAACTTGCAATTCTTCGACAGAATGCGGAAATAATAATTGTAGCTTCATAATAAATTCATTTAGTTCATGGCACTAGGATTGAAAATATCCTTCAAATTATTCGTGGTTAAAGAATTATTTTTTAATTGGCAGTGGCCCATTCTATTATTTGTGTAAGAACACAATATTACAACAACAACGGCAAAGGTCTTCCTCTGAAGAAGAATAAACTACTATCATGACAAATCCGGGTTCTAGCAAAATCAAAGTCTAAATGGAATCCGTAAACAAGGTTGAAATAAGAACTGATGGTTTCTAAGAAATAACCTTCGGGTTATTCATACGACGAAATGTGTGGTTCCAATACTCCTATAAACCTGAGCCATCGAACCTGCTATTTGATTGATGCTCAAAAAAACCTCCTCATTCCTGCGACTTAAACATGCGCACCTGGGAATGGCATTTCAACTACTCCACACATATAAATTTTCTTCCCAAAATTTATACAATAAATCAAGCTTCTGCTTGTTATCAACACTGGAAGATTAATAAACTTACAAGTTTATTTTATTTTACCATTCAGTTCAACCCGTGAATTTACCATACTTATGAAAATCTTTATTTCACTTTCGAGTGTATTTACGTCATGATTTTATATAAATACAAAAATATCCTATTTGATACAAATATCAATTGCTTCCCGTTTCATGCCTCTCCGTGTTACCTGAAAAATATACTTTGCTCATTGCAAATATCAACTGTTCAACCAGAACTGAAATGTTGGTTGAATGCGGGCTTGCGCTAACCACTCTCCCTCGGAAAATCTCATGTTCCAAACTAGAAATGATTAAACTACTTCATAGGCTCTCTCTCAATACATGTGATTATTATAATATATAATATCCAAGAATTATTTAGAAAAGTTATAAAAATCATTATTATTATTATTAGTTATATTATTTTAAATGTGTTTAATTATTAACTCATTATGTGAGAATCCACATGTTCGAACCTTCGAATATGGAAAAAATATCCATTCCTCAACAAAAATAATTTAACTCAACCATTACATCGACGGTTTTCCGTGATATCCCTAAAATATGAAATATTCAAATAAATGCTCGAAATGCTCGGTCATTGATCCTAAACTGTTCTGAGTGCTGAAAATACTCAGAATAACTCTAACAAGTCTTGCGTAAATCATTGCAAGATTTAAATACGAAGAAAAATAAATGTGTTGGTCATCTGCCGAAAAAAAGTTTGTTCCAATTAGCTAGGCATAATATAATTCAAATGTGGCTTACATTTCTTGATGGTCTTGAAGCGTAGTAAACCTGGTCTGTACCAGATTTATCCATAGACATGCCCTATCGGACAAGCATGTATAATCCTTGTATCGGCCGCCATTATATACCCACAATCCGTCTAACAAGACATAGTGGTAGTATCTATTGACGTTTGAATTAACTGTTGTTCCATTTTAATATGGGCTTCTATCAAAGCCATAACAGTTTGTTTAAATGGGGTCAGATCTATGTGATCTATTCTTAGATATGTCAGTTGTAACATAACTCACGGTAATCTTATCAATACAAGAAGACACTGACAGTCTAACCAATCAACGGCTGTTCTGAAGATCGTTCCCTGGGCATGGCTTCACACCATCTACCATGCGCTAAGCAACCTGTAGTTTCCCTTGCGTAGACTAACGAACACCACCGTGATCGACTGGTCTTCAGTGTACTGATAGATCGAAGTGGTTAACAAGTTACAAATATGAAAACTGACTGAAATGGATTTAAATATCCAAGTATTTGGTTATTACTGGACTGTGACAAAGTACTAATTCTAGACAAAGTCTAGCATATGTCCATGTAGAAATAAAAATATTTCTACCAGTGTCTGTAGAAAATAATCAATCACCTTAGTGATCCTCCTCGCCGGAAACTTACTAAGTTCCACCTCGTAGCGCAGCACTTTTGTGACTATCACAACTTTGAAAATAACTTCTGCGTAGATCCGGCAACCATGTGCCTTGGCTCAGCGTAGCAGCAACTTGCTCGGCAAGTGCTTGTGTTGGAATGAGCTATTGATGCCTCGGCCGGCCGGCTTTTATTCAAAACAGCCAGGGTCACGCGTCATCACGCTGAAATCTGGAAATCCTCATATCTCTGGTATCCCTGGTCCGATTTACTTGATACTAATTGCATTCTCTTTCATTTGGCCGTGCCAGTAATCTGATCCAAGTCTCAAGTCTCTACTCCATGGCTAACTATTTAATCAATAAATAGCCTCGACCTCTGCTATTACTCGCTACGTCACTTGACATGCTGTTAGCGGTATATTCTTTCCAATTCCTTCTCGAAGCAATGTAGCGCGATATTCAAATATCTCAACTTTCAAAAGAGGCTGTAGCCTTTCCCTTGATATCTAGGTGTCTGAATCTTGGAATACCGATTCCTAGAGTTGGGCACATCCACCCCACAACTAGCAAAAAATAAAAATTGAAAAATTTTTATTTTTCCTCTCTACACATTAAATCATCTGGTTCTTGAATAATAAATCTTCAAATTCGATGCATTATAAGTTCCCACGATGTTACCAGTTCGTGTATTGGCGACTTCATAGCTTCCATTGTTGTTTACTTCCACAATGTTCAAAATCTTCAATTTCACCAGGCTTAATATCAAAAATATCGTGATACTCTTCCAAAATCTTCCCTAGCTCTGGGGACTCCTCCTCAGTGTAGACTTCTCTTCCTTCAGCTTCATGAAAAATCAGAGACCATTGAGCATCTCCCTCGATGTCTTCCTCTTCTTTTCCCTCGAAGTTAATCTCTTCGGTATTCTTGAATCTGATCGTCTCTGTCTTCATGTCTATCACTGCTTGATATTTCTGAATGAAATCCGCTCCCAATATCATGTCAAAAGCCATGTCCTTCATTACTACAAACACATGTCGGAAATCATGTCCTCCAATCGTAATACATAAGTATAATTGTGTTTTACACAGAGATATTTTGTTGGGTATGATTCCTTGGATCTTAATTCCTGATACTGGAATCTCCTCTAAATTCTCTTTGAGCTTCCACAGAATATAAAGCTTCTGGCTTACAAGACAAAGCATAGCTCCAGTATCAATCAAAGTATCGACAGGCATACCGAATACTTCGCATGATATGATTGGCATTCAAATTCTTGTACCCATTACTTTCCGTTCATCATTCTGTTGAATTAAGTCATCATCCTCTGCTTGCCATTTAATAATTCTGGAAGTGAAAGTGTTCAAAATTCTATCTTCTACTGTGAATTCGAAGTTGTTTTTTTTTTCGTTTCCATTCCCCCGGGATTGTTGTGTTCCCGATGGACCTGGTTCATTGGGCCTCTGCTCCAAAAACTGCAAGTTATCTTGGTGTCTTGCTTCCAAGTTCTTCCTCGTCTCCTTGTTGAACTCTTCATTGGACTGACGAGTATCCACATTCCCTCTGTTATTGTAGTTGTTTCTACCATAGTATCTTCTTTCCTGGTACCTTCCTTGATTATCCCGTGGCCTTCTCCATCGACTATTATATCGATTACCACCATCCGGTCTCGCATAAGGCTTGTAACTGTATCTGTTACTGTACTGATTCCATACTCTCTTATTTGGATCTTCCCTAGGCGTTTTCTCTTCTCGCCCCTCTCGAATCTCTCGAGGTGTTTGAGAATAAGTATCAGCCATAACAGCGTACACAGCGTTGTTATTCTTTCCTCCCTTCTGATGGAAGAATTGAGCATTCGTATGATCCAGCTTCTGTAATACCTCATCAAATTGCTCCATATTATAGATGTCAGCAGCGATCAAAGTCCTTTGGACGTCTGCTGGAAACTGACGTATCAATGCAGTAATTAATTCGTTATCTGGCATCGGCGGATCTAAATGTTGAAGTTTAGAAAGCTGTCCAGAAAAGTACGTAGAGTATCGAGTAGGTTGTGACGTCGAGAATCTCTTCGAATATAATTCTGTTCTGACTTGCTGTTGGGTTTCCGGGGACCAAAACTTTTTCAATAACCCACGAGAAAACTCCTCAAAAGTGGTAAGAGTGGATCTAAAAGCTCTAAACCAAAGAAGTACAGGACCTTCCAAAAACTTCCCTATCACTCGGATCTGTCTTTCTTTAGGGATCTTGGAATCTTTCAGGTAATCCCCTGCTTCTCTCAAAAATTCCACAGGTGTCACAGAATCTCGCCCTGAAAATTTAGAAGGCTTATCCTCTACATTCTTGAATACAGTTATGGGGTTGGATTGAAATACTGTCCTGACCTCATCCTGTCTTTGACTGTCAGTTTCTCTAGCTCCTCCTAGATTTATCTGTATCTGTTCTTT
The DNA here is from genome assembly GCA_946902985.2 of Meconema thalassinum. Classification (NCBI taxonomy): domain Eukaryota; kingdom Metazoa; phylum Arthropoda; class Insecta; order Orthoptera; family Tettigoniidae; genus Meconema; species Meconema thalassinum. Next base: position 1,160,875,699 of record OX336389.2, on the reverse strand, counting down.
TCCCCTTACACTTGGCATTTTCAACAGATGGTCAGACTGTTTCTCGTCCTTGATTTGCGTTTTCATAGCCTCAAGTTCCTTTTGGTTTTCTTCTGCCATTTTCTTAATTGCTTCGGTTTCCCTACAATTCTCCTTGACATCAGTGGATATCTGGTTCATAACAGCCTCATGACTTTTCAATGACCCTGTCATATCTGATATGTCCTTCTGAGTTGATTGGATATCTTTGGAAATTACTTGAATATGGGATGACAAAGATTCCCTAATCTCCTTGATTTCCTCTTGATTCTCCAGCTTGAGTGTGTCTTTAATTTCATTGACAACTGTGGTTTTAATTTCAGTTTCTAACTCATTAATCACACATTCTCTTATTTCTCCCATTACAAGTTCTTTGAATTGTTCTGTCAACCGTTGAACAACTAGAATTCCCATCTCATTACTCTCCTTCTTCACTCTGACTTCTAGGTTGATCATGTCTTCACCAACTTTCCTAAGACCATGTTCTATCCTATCAGCTAAGCTTTGGGATCGAAGATCGGCATCGCGAAATTTATCGTCCCTTAAACTTGCGTTAGTAGCTAATGAAGTTTCGAGCTCATGTGTTTTTTCGCATAATTTAGTCATTTTACTCTCAAGTGACATTTTCAAAATTTCGGAATTCTCTTTAAATTTACTTTCCATAGAATTAAATTTACTATTTAAATTTTCTTTCAAGTTATCTTTTAACCTGCTTTCCAACAAATCGGAATTTTCCTTGAGTTTATCCTCTAAACTTTCTTTCAAGTTACCTTTTAAAGAATCAGAATTTTCTTTAAGTTTATCGTTTAAACTTTCTTTAAGTTTATCAGAATTTTCTTTAAGTTTCCTTTCCAAAGCCTCAGTATTTTCTTTCATAATGGCTGCTACACGCAGTCCAGCTTCTTTTGAACTCTCCTCCAAACTCCTCATCATCATCATCATCTCTTCAATTATTATTCAAAACTTAGGGGTATACAATATTGGCAAACACAAGCTTATAACTAGAACAAGAAATATGAATAGCTAATTGGAACACTCTAATAAAATGAGATTTGTCCCAATGTCGACGTGATGGAAAAACAAAATTCTCTACTTTTACGAATTACATTTACCACAATATCACAAGAAAAATACGCAAGTTCTCAAATATCCTCCACCTGGATTCTAATAATGCGTATGTCCAGTCATCGAACGTTTACTACTGAATTTACTTGACGCCCTAATGGTTAATCCATTATCAAAAATATTCAAACCCATTCTAACTATTAACCAAGTTAAATTTTTAATTTTCCCCACTAATTGGGTTTCCTACTAATTTATTCATCCAAACCAGACATCTCTCAACTCCCAAAATATTTCTATAAAAAATCATCATAATTTAAATCGGCATGCGATTGACCATGTCTAAATCGGGACCCACGTTCGAGGCCATTTCTCCCTCTATCTTATTTTATGTGCCCGTTTAGACCGGAGTCCGCACGACCACATATGCATTTTACCAATAATCAGTCAACACGAGAGTCAAAATATCCCGGAGCGCCAGATGGGTTAAAGCTAATCGCAAAAACGACATCAAATAAAAAAAATGCTTTACTGATTTTTGGCTCAATGCAACAATAAGGATAGAAGGAGATTCAATTGGGCGTAACACATCAAGTAAAATTATCTCATTTTATTTTGAATTTAAAATTGACTGCAAAAATGCTCAAAACAGCATCACTCACGTGTGGCGACCCACACTCCTATTTACACAATATACAGAAATTTTCCAAACACATTTGACAATTATTTTTTGGAAACACAAGTCTGATGGTTAGTCCTGTAGACTGTGTTCCAAAATTATTTATGATTATCCAGTTCAAATTTAATTGTCTCTACTGGAAATATCGTAGTTCACTGTTTGAATTTTTACATAATATTAACACTCGTAGAATAAATGTTCATAGAATTTTAACTTTCACTTATTTTTCCAGTTTCAAAAATATATATTGTCGAAAAATATTATTATCATTGAATCAACACAAATTATTTACACATATTAATAACATCTGAAAAGTATTTGACCTTGAGCATAGCATCGAAGAACTGTGCGAAGCACAACAAAATTAATCGTTCTTCTGACATTAAACATTCGAGAAGTGACTTATGAACTTCCAAGTTCCTAACAAAATATATGATTTCTGAATCATCAACTTGATCAATAAATTGTTGAACCATTCAACTATTCAATTTTCCACTTGGAATCATTATTATAAAAAATATTTATATTCATGGCCATTTTTAGCTACTTTTACAACTTGCAATTCTTCGACAGAATGCGGAAATAATAATTGTAGCTTCATAATAAATTCATTTAGTTCATGGCACTAGGATTGAAAATATCCTTCAAATTATTCGTGGTTAAAGAATTATTTTTTAATTGGCAGTGGCCCATTCTATTATTTGTGTAAGAACACAATATTACAACAACAACGGCAAAGGTCTTCCTCTGAAGAAGAATAAACTACTATCATGACAAATCCGGGTTCTAGCAAAATCAAAGTCTAAATGGAATCCGTAAACAAGGTTGAAATAAGAACTGATGGTTTCTAAGAAATAACCTTCGGGTTATTCATACGACGAAATGTGTGGTTCCAATACTCCTATAAACCTGAGCCATCGAACCTGCTATTTGATTGATGCTCAAAAAAACCTCCTCATTCCTGCGACTTAAACATGCGCACCTGGGAATGGCATTTCAACTACTCCACACATATAAATTTTCTTCCCAAAATTTATACAATAAATCAAGCCTCTGCTTGTTATCAACACTGGAAGATTAATAAACTTACAAGTTTATTTTATTTTACCATTCAGTTCAACCCGTGAATTTACCATACTTATGAAAATCTTTATTTCACTTTCGAGTGTATTTACGTCATGATTTTATATAAATACAAAAATATCCTATTTGATACAAATATCAATTGCTTCCCGTTTCATGCCTCTCCGTGTTATCTGAAAAATATACTTTGCTCATTGCAAATATCAACTGTTCAACCAGAACTGAAATGTTGGTTGAATGCGGGCTTGCGCTAACCACTCTCCTTCGGAAAATCTCCTGTTCCAAACTAGAAATGATTAAACTACTTCATAGGCTCTCTCTAAATACATGTGATTATTATAAAATATAATATCCAAGAATTATTTAGAAAAGTTATAAAAATCATTATTATTATTATTAGTTATATTATTTTAAATGTGTTTAATTATTATCTCATTATGTGAGAATCCACATGTTCGAACCTTCGAATATGGAAAAAATATCCATTCCTCAATAAAAATAATTTAACTCAACCATTACATCGACGGTTTTCCGTGATATCCCTAAAATATGAAATATTCAAATAAATGCTCGAAATGCTCGGTCATCGATCCTAAACTGTTCTGAGTGCTGAAAATACTCAGAATAACTCTAACAAGTCTTGCGTAAATCATTGCAAGATTTAAATACGAAGAAAAATAAATGTGTTGGTCATCTGCCGGAAAATAGTTTGTTCCAATTAGCTAGGCATAATATAATTCAAATGTGGCTTACATTTCTTGATGGTCTTGAAGCCTAGTAAACCTGGTCTGTACCAGATTTATCCATAGACATGCCCTATCGGACAAGCATGTATAATCCTTGTATCGGCCGCCATTATATACCCACAATCCGTCTAACAAGACATAGTGGTAGTATCTATTGACGTTTGAATTAACTGTTGTTCCATTTTAATATGGGCTTCTATCAAAGCCATAACAGTTTGTTTAAATGGGGTCAGATCTAAGTGATCTGTTCTTAGATATGTCAGTTGTAACATAACTCACGGTTATCTTATCAATACAAGAAGACACTGACAGTCTAACCAATCAACGGCTGTTCTGAAGATCGTTCCCTGGGCATGGCTTCACACCATCTACCATGCGCTAACCAACCTGTAGTTTCCCTTGCGTAGACTAACGAACACCACCGTGATCGACTGGTCTTCAGTGTACTGATAGATCGAAGTGGTTAACAAGTTACAAATATGAAAACTGACTGAAATGGATTTAAATATCCAAGTATTTGGTTATTACTGGACTGTGACAAAGTACTAATTCTAGACAAAGTCTAGCATATGTCCATGTAGAAATAAAAATATTTCTACCAGTGTCTGTAGAAAATAATCAATCACCTTAGTGATCCTCCTCGCCGGAAACTTACTAAGTTCCACCTCGTAGCGCAGCACTTTTGTGACTATCACAACTTTGAAAATACCTTCTGCGTAGATCCGGCAACCATGAGCCTTGGCTCAGCGTAGCAGCAACTTGCTCGGCAAGTGCTTGAGTTGGAATGAGCTATTGATGCCTCGGCTGGCCGGCTTTTATTCAAAACAGCCAGGGTCACGCGTCATCACGCTGAAATCTGGAAATCCTCATATCTCTGGTATCCCTGGTCCGATTTACTTGATACTAATTGCATTATCTTTCATTTGGCCGTGCCAGTAATCTGATCCAAGTCTCATGTCTCTACTCCATGGTTAACTATTTAATCAATAAATAGCCTCGACCTCTGCTATTACTCGCTACGTCACTTGACATGCTGTTAGCGTTATATTCTTTCCAATTCCTTCTCGAAGCAATGTAGCGCGATATTCAAATATCTCAACTTTCAAAAGCGGCTGTAGCCTTTCCCTTGATATCTAGGTGTCTGAATCTTGGAATACCCATTCCTAGAGTTGGGCACATCCACCCCACACCTAGCAAAAAATAAAAATTGAAAAATTTTTATTTTTCCTCTCTACACATTAAATCATCTGGTTCTTGAATAATAAATCTTCAAATTCGATGCATTATAAGTTCCCACGATGTTACCAGTTCGTGTATTGGCGACTTCATAGCTTCCATTGTTGTTTACTTCCACAATGTTCAAAATCTTCAATTTCACCAGGCTTAATATCAAAAATATCGTGATACTCTTCCAAAATCTTCCCTAGCTCTGGGGACTCCTCCTCAGTGTAGACTTCTCTTCCTTCAGCTTCATGAAAAATCAGAGACCATTGAGCATCTCCCTCGATGTCTTCCTCTTCTTTTCCCTCGAAGTTAATCTCTTCGGTATTCTTGAATCTGATCGTCTCTGTCTTCATGTCTATCACTGCTTGATATTTCTGAATGAAATCCGCTCCCAATATCATGTCAAAAGCCATGTCCTTCATTACTACAAACACATGTCGGAAATCATGTCCTCCAATCGTAATACATAAGTATAATTGTGTTTTACACAGAGATATTTTGTTGGGTATGATTCCTTGGATCTTAATTCCTGATACTGGAATCTCCTCTAAATTCTCTTTGAGCTTCCACAGAATATAAAGCTCCTCACTCACAAGACAAAGCATAGCCCCAGTATCAATCAAAGTATCGACAGGCATACCGAATACTTCGCATGATATGATTGGCATTCTAATTCTTGTACCCATTACTTTCCGTTCATCATTCTGTTGAATTAAGTCATCATCCTCTGCTTGCCATTTAATAATTCTGGAAGTGAAAGTGTTCAAAATTCTATCTTCTACTGTGAATTCGAAGTCTTTTTTTTTCGTTTCCATTCCCCCGGGATTGTTGTGTTCCCGATGGACCTGGTTCATTGGGCCTCTGCTCCAAAAACTGCAAGTTATCTTGGTGTCTTGCTTCCAAGTTCTTCCTCGTCTCCTTGTTGAACTCTTCATTGGACTGACGAGTATCCACATTCCCTCTGTTATTGTAGTTGTTTCTACCATAGTATCGTCTTCCCTGGTACCTTCCTTGATTATCCCGTGGCCTTCTCCATCGAGTATTATATCGATTACCACCATCCGGTCTCGCATAAGGCTTGTAACTGTATCTGTTACTGTACTGATTCCATCCTCTCTTATTTGGATCTTCCCTCGGCGTTTTCTCTTCTCGCCCCTCTCGAATCTCTCGAGGTGTTAGAGAATAACTATCAGCCATAACAGCCTACACAGCGTTGTTATTCTTTCCTCCCTTCTGATGGAAGAATTGAGCATTCGTATGATCCAGCTTCTGTAATACCTCATCAAATTGCTCCATATTATAGATGTCAGCAGCGATCAAAGTCCTTTGGACGTCTGCTGGAAACTGACGTATCAATGCAGTAATTAATTCGTTATCTGGCATCGGCGGATCTAAATGTTGAAGTTTAGAAAGCTGTCCAGAAAAGTAAGTAGAGTATCGAGTAGGTTGTGACGTCGAGAATCTCTTCGAATATAATTCTGCTCTGACTTGCTGTTGGGTTTTCGGGGACCAAAACTTTTTCAATAACCCACGAGAAAACTCCTCAAAAGTGGTAAGAGTGGATCTAAAAGCTCTAAACCAAAGAAGTGCAGGACCTTCCAAAAACTTCCCTATCACTCGGATCTGTCTTTCTTTAGGGATCTTGGAATCTTTCAGGTAATCCCCTGCTTCTCTCAAAAATTCCACAGGTGTCACAGAATCTCGCCCTGAAAATTTAGAAGGCTTATCCTCTACATTCTTGAATACAGTTATGGGGTTGGATTGAAATACTGTCCTGACCTCATCCTGTCTTTGACTGTCAGTTTCTCTAGCTCCTCCTAGATTTATCTGTATCTGTTCTTTTCCCCTTACACTTGGCATTTTCAACAGATGGTCAGACTGTTTCTCGTCCTTGATTTGCGTTTTCATAGCCTCAAGTTCCTTTTGGTTTTCTTCTGCCATTTTCTTAATTGCTTCGGTTTCCCTACAATTCTCCTTGACATCAGTGGATATCTGGTTCATAACAGCCTCATGACTTTTCAATGACCCTGTCATATCTGATATGTCCTTCTGAGTTGCTTGGATATCTTTGGAAATTACTTGAATATGGGATGACAAAGATTCCCTAATCTCCTTGATTCCCTCTTGATTCTCCAGCTTGAGTGTGTCTTAATTTCATTGACAACTGTGGTTTTAATTTCAGTTTGTAACTCATTAATCACACCTTCTCTTATTTCTCCCATTACAAGTTCTTTGAATTGTTCTGTCAACCGTTGAACAACTAGAATTCCCATCTCATTACTCTCCTTCTTCACTCTGACTTCTAGGTTGATCATGTCTTCACCAACTTTCCTAAGACCATGTTCTACCCTATCAGCTAAGCTTTGGGATCGAAGATCGGCATCGCGAAATTTATCGTCCCTTAAACTTGCGTTAGTAGCTAATGAAGTTTCGAGCTCATGTGTTTTTTCGCATAATTTAGTCATTTTACTCTCAAGTGACATTTTCAAAATTTCGGAATTCTCTTTAAATTTACTTTCCATAGAATTAAATTTACTATTTAAATTTTCTTTCAAGTTATCTTTTAACCTGCTTTCCAACAAATCGGAATTTTCCTTGAGTTTATCCTCTAAACTTTCTTTCAAGTTACCTTTTAAAGAATCAGAATTTTCTTTAAGTTTATCGTTTAAACTTTCTTTAAGTTTATCAGAATTTTCTTTAAGTTTCCTTTCCAAAGCCTCAGTATTTTCTTTCATAATGGCTGCTACACGCAGTCCAGCTTCTTTTGAACTCTCCTCCAAACTCCTCATCATCATCATCATCTCTTCAATTATTATTCAAAACTTAGGGGTATACAATATTGGCAAACACAAGCTTATAACTAGAACAAGAAATATGAATAGCTAATTGGAACACTCTAATAAAATGAGATTTGTCCCAATGTCGACGTGATGGAAAAACAAAATTCTCTACTTTTACGAATTACATTTACCACAATATCACAAGAAAAATACGCAAGTTCTCAAATATCCTCCACCTGGATTCTAATAATGCGTATGTCCAGTCATCGAACGTTTACTACTGAATTTACTTGACGCCCTAATGGTTAATCCATTATCAAAAATATTCAAACCCATTCTAATTATTAACCAAGTTAAATTTTTAATTTTCCCCACTAATTGGGTTTCCTACTAATTTATTCATCCAAACCAGACATCTCTCAACTCCCAAAATATTTCTATAAAAAATCATCATAATTTAAATCGGCATGCGATTGACCATGTCTAAATCGGGACCCACGTTCGAAGCCATTTCTCCCTCTATCTTATTTTATGTGCCCGTTTAGACCGGAGTCCGCACGACCACATATGCATTTTACCAATAATCAGTCAACACGAGAGTCAAAATATCCCGGAGCGCCAGATGGGTTAAAGCTAATCGCAAAAACGACATCAAATAAAAAAAATGCTTTACTGATTTTTGGCTCAATGCAACAATAAGGATAGAAGGAGATTCAATTGGGCGTAACACATCAAGTAAAATTATCTCATTTTATTTTGAATTTAAAATTGACTGCAAAAATGCTCAAAACAGCATCACTCACGTGTGGCGACCCACACTCCTATTTACACAATATACAGAAATTTTCCAAACACATTTGACAATTATTTTTTGGAAACACAAGTCTGATGGTTAGTCCTGTAGACTGTGTTCCAAAATTATTTATGATTATCCAGTTCAAATTTAATTGTCTCTACTGGAAATATCGTAGTTCACTGTTTGAATTTTTACATAATATTAACACTCGTAGAATAAATGTTCATAGAATTTTAACTTTCACTTATTTTTCCAGTTTCAAAAATATATATTGTCGAAAAATATTATTATCATTGAATCAACACAAATTATTTACACATATTAATAACATCTGAAAAGTATTTGACCTTGAGCATAGCATCGAAGAACTGTGCGAAGCACAACAAAATTAATCGTTCTTCTGACATTAAACATTCGAGAAGTGACTTATGAACTTCCAAGTTCCTAACAAAATATATGATTTCTGAATCATCAACTTGATCAATAAATTGTTGAACCATTCAACTATTCAATTTTCCACTTGGAATCATTATTATAAAAAATATTTATATTCATGGCCATTTTTAGCAACTTTTACAACTTGCAATTCTTCGACAGAATGCGGAAATAATAATTGTAGCTTCATAATAAATTCATTTAGTTCATGGCACTAGGATTGAAAATATCCTTCAAATTATTCGTGGTTAAAGAATTATTTTTTAATTGGCAGTGGCCCATTCTATTATTTGTGTAAGAACACAATATTACAACAACAACGGCAAAGGTCTTCCTCTGAAGAAGAATAAACTACTATCATGACAAATCCGGGTTCTAGCAAAATCAAAGTCTAAATGGAATCCGTAAACAAGGTTGAAATAAGAACTGATGGTTTCTAAGAAATAACCTTCGGGTTATTCATACGACGAAATGTGTGGTTCCAATACTCCTATAAACCTGAGCCATCGAACCTGCTATTTGATTGATGCTCAAAAAAACCTCCTCATTCCTGCGACTTAAACATGCGCACCTGGGAATGGCATTTCAACTACTCCACACATATAAATTTTCTTCCCAAAATTTATACAATAAATCAAGCCTCTGCTTGTTATCAACACTGGAAGATTAATAAACTTACAAGTTTATTTTATTTTACCATTCAGTTCAACCCGTGAATTTACCATACTTATGAAAATCTTTATTTCACTTTCGAGTGTATTTACGTCATGATTTTATATAAATACAAAAATATCCTATTTGATACAAATATCAATTGCTTCCCGTTTCATGCCTCTCCGTGTTATCTGAAAAATATACTTTGCTCATTGCAAATATCAACTGTTCAACCAGAACTGAAATGTTGGTTGAATGCGGGCTTGCGCTAACCACTCTCCTTCGGAAAATCTCCTGTTCCAAACTAGAAATGATTAAACTACTTCATAGGCTCTCTCTCAATACATGTGATTATTATAAAATATAATATCCAAGAATTATTTAGAAAAGTTATAAAAATCATTATTATTATTATTAGTTATATTATTTTAAATGTGTTTAATTATTATCTCATTATGTGAGAATCCACATGTTCGAACCTTCGAATATGGAAAAAATATCCATTCCTCAATAAAAATAATTTAACTCAACCATTACATCGACGGTTTTCCGTGATATCCCTAAAATATGAAATATTCAAATAAATGCTCGAAATGCTCGGTCATCGATCCTAAACTGTTCTGAGTGCTGAAAATACTCAGAATAACTCTAACAAGTCTTGCGTAAATCATTGCAAGATTTAAATACGAAGAAAAATAAATGTGTTGGTCATCTGCCGGAAAATAGTTTGTTCCAATTAGCTAGGCATAATATAATTCAAATGTGGCTTACATTTCTTGATGGTCTTGAAGCCTAGTAAACCTGGTCTGTACCAGATTTATCCATAGACATGCCCTATCGGACAAGCATGTATAATCCTTGTATCGGCCGCCATTATATACCCACAATCCGTCTAACAAGACATAGTGGTAGTATCTATTGACGTTTGAATTAACTGTTGTTCCATTTTAATATGGGCTTCTATCAAAGCCATAACAGTTTGTTTAAATGGGGTCAGATCTAAGTGATCTGTTCTTAGATATGTCAGTTGTAACATAACTCACGGTTATCTTATCAATACAAGAAGACACTGACAGTCTAACCAATCAACGGCTGTTCTGAAGATCGTTCCCTGGGCATGGCTTCACACCATCTACCATGCGCTAACCAACCTGTAGTTTCCCTTGCGTAGACTAACGAACACCACCGTGATCGACTGGTCTTCAGTGTACTGATAGATCGAAGTGGTTAACAAGTTACAAATATGAAAACTGACTGAAATGGATTTAAATATCCAAGTATTTGGTTATTACTGGACTGTGACAAAGTACTAATTCTAGACAAAGTCTAGCATATGTCCATGTAGAAATAAAAATATTTCTACCAGTGTCTGTAGAAAATAATCAATCACCTTAGTGATCCTCCTCGCCGGAAACTTACTAAGTTCCACCTCGTAGCGCAGCACTTTTGTGACTATCACAACTTTGAAAATAACTTCTGCGTAGATCCGGCAACCATGAGCCTTGGCTCAGCGTAGCAGCAACTTGCTCGGCAAGTGCTTGAGTTGGAATGAGCTATTGATGCCTCGGCTGGCCGGCTTTTATTCAAAACAGCCAGGGTCACGCGTCATCACGCTGAAATCTGGAAATCCTCATATCTCTGGTATCCCTGGTCCGATTTACTTGATACTAATTGCATTCTCTTTCATTTGGCCGTGCCAGTAATCTGATCCAAGTCTCATGTCTCTACTCCATGGTTAACTATTTAATCAATAAATAGCCTCGACCTCTGCTATTACTCGCTACGTCACTTGACATGCTGTTAGCGTTATATTCTTTCCAATTCCTTCTCGAAGCAATGTAGCGCGATATTCAAATATCTCAACTTTCAAAAGCGGCTGTAGCCTTTCCCTTGATATCTAGGTGTCTGAATCTTGGAATACCCATTCCTAGAGTTGGGCACATCCACCCCACACCTAGCAAAAAATAAAAATTGAAAAATTTTTATTTTTCCTCTCTACACATTAAATCATCTGGTTCTTGAATAATAAATCTTCAAATTCGATGCATTATAAGTTCCCACGATGTTACCAGTTCGTGTATTGGCGACTTCATAGCTTCCATTGTTGTTTACTTCCACAATGTTCAAAATCTTCAATTTCACCAGGCTTAATATCAAAAATATCGTGATACTCTTCCAAAATCTTCCCTAGCTCTGGGGACTCCTCCTCAGTGTAGACTTCTCTTCCTTCAGCTTCTTGAAAAATCAGAGACCATTGAGCATCTCCCTCGATGTCTTCCTCTTCTTTTCCCTCGAAGTTAATCTCTTCGGTATTCTTGAATCTGATCGTCTCTGTCTTCATGTCTATCACTGCTTGATATTTCTGAATGAAATCCGCTCCCAATATCATGTCAAAAGCCATGTCCTTCATTACTACAAACACATGTCGGAAATCATGTCCTCCAATCGTAATACATAAGTATAATTGTGTTTTACACAGAGATATTTTGTTGGGTATGATTCCTTGGATCTTAATTCCTGATACTGGAATCTCCTCTAAATTCTCTTTGAGCTTCCACAGAATATAAAGCTCCTCACTCACAAGACAAAGCATAGCCCCAGTATCAATCAAAGTATCGACAGGCATACCGAATACTTCGCATGATATGATTGGCATTCTAATTCTTGTACCCATTACTTTCCGTTCATCATTCTGTTGAATTAAGTCATCATCCTCTGCTTGCCATTTAATAATTCTGGAAGTGAAAGTGTTCAAAATTCTATCTTCTACTGTGAATTCAAAGTTTTTTTTTTCGTTTCCATTCCCCCGGGATTGTTGTGTTCCCGATGGACCTGGTTCATTGGGCCTCTGCTCCAAAAACTGCAAGTTATCTTGGTGTCTTGCTTCCAAGTTCTTCCTCGTCTCCTTGTTGAACTCTTCATTGGACTGACGAGTATCCACATTCCCTCTGTTATTGTAGTTGTTTCTACCATAGTATCGTCTTCCCTGGTACCTTCCTTGATTATCCCGTGGCCTTCTCCATCGAGTATTATATCGATTACCACCATCCGGTCTCGCATAAGGCTTGTAACTGTATCTGTTACTGTACTGATTCCATCCTCTCTTATTTGGATCTTCCCTCGGCGTTTTCTCTTCTCGCCCCTCTCGAATCTCTCGAGGTGTTAGAGAATAACTATCAGCCATAACAGCCTACACAGCGTTGTTATTCTTTCCTCCCTTCTGATGGAAGAATTGAGCATTCGTATGATCCAGCTTCTGTAATACCTCATCAAATTGCTCCATATTATAGATGTCAGCAGCGATCAAAGTCCTTTGGACGTCTGCTGGAAACTGACGTATCAATGCAGTAATTAATTCGTTATCTGGCATCGGCGGATCTAAATGTTGAAGTTTAGAAAGCTGTCCAGAAAAGTAAGTAGAGTATTTGTGACGTCGAGAATCTCTTCGAATATAATTCTGCTCTGACTTGCTGTTGGGTTTCCGGGGACCAAAACTTTTTCAATAACCCACGAGAAAACTCCTCAAAAGTGGTAAGAGTGGATCTAAAAGCTCTAAACCAAAGAAGTGCAGGACCTACCAAAAACTTCCCTATCACTCGGATCTGTCTTTCTTTAGGGATCTTGGAATCTTTCAGGTAATCCCCTGCTTCTCTCAAAAATTCCACAGGTGTCACAGAATCTCGCCCTGAAAATTTAGAAGGCTTATCCTCTACATTCTTGAATACAGTTATGGGGTTGGATTGAAATACTGTCCTGACCTCATCCTGTCTTTGACTGTCAGTTTCTCTAGCTCCTCCTAGATTTATCTGTATCTGTTCTTTTCCCCTTACACTTGGCATTTTCAACAGATGGTCAGACTGTTTCTCGTCCTTGATTTGCGTTTTCATAGCCTCAAGTTCCTTTTGTTTTTTTTCTGCCATTTTCTTAATTGCTTCGGTTTCCCTACAATTCTCCTTGACATCAGTGGATATCTGGTTCATAACAGCCTCATGACTTTTCAATGACCCTGTCATATCTGATATGTCCTTCTGAGTTGCTTGGATATCTTTGGAAATTACTTGAATATGGGATGACAAAGATTCCCTAATCTCCTTGATTCCCTCTTGATTCTCCAGCTTGAGTGTGTCTTAATTTCATTGACAACTGTGGTTTTAATTTCAGTTTGTAACTCATTAATCACACCTTCTCTTATTTCTCCCATTACAAGTTCTTTGAATTGTTCTGTCAATCGTTGAACAACTAGAATTCCCATCTCATTACTCTCCTTCTTCACTATGACTTCTAGGTTGATCATGTCTTCACCAACTTTCATAAGACCATGTTCTATCCTATCAGCTAAGCTTTGGGATCGAAGATCGGCATCGCGAAATTTATCGTCCCTTAAACTTGCGTTAGTAGCTAATGAAGTTTCGAGCTCATGTGTTTTTTCGCATAATTTAGTCATTTTACTCTCAAGTGACATTTTCAAAATTTCGGAATTCTCTTTAAATTTACTTTCCATAGAATTAAATTTACTATTTAAATTTTCTTTCAAGTTATCTTTTAACCTGCTTTCCAACAAATCGGAATTTTCCTTGAGTTTATCCTCTAAACTTTCTTTCAAGTTACCTTCTAAAGAATCAGAATTTTCTTTAAGTTTATCGTTTAAACTTTCTTTAAGTTTATCAGAATTTTCTTTAAGTTTCCTTTCCAAAGCCTCAGTATTTTCTTTCATAATGGCTGCTACACGCAGTCCAGCTTCTTTTGAACTCTCCTCCAAACTCCTCATCATCATCATCATCTCTTCCATAATTTTCAATTATTATTCAAAACTTAGGGGTATACAATATTGGCAAACACAAGCTTATAACTAGAACAAGAAATATGAATAGCTAATTGGAACACTCTAATAAAATGAGATTTGTCCCAATGTCGACGTGATGGAAAAACAAAATTCTCTACTTTTACGAATTATATTTACCACAATATCACAAGAAAAATATGCAAGTTCTCAAATATCCTCCACCTGGATTCTAATAATGCGTATGTCCAGTCATCGAACGTTTACTACTGAATTTACTTGACGCCCTAATGGTTAAGCCATTATCAAAAATAATCAAACCCATTCTAATTATTAACCAAGTTAAATTTTTAATTTTCCCCACTAATTGGGTTTCTTACTAATTTATTCATCCAAACCAGACATCTCGCAACTCCCAAAATATTTCTATAAAAAATCATCATAATTTAAATCGGCATGCGATTGACCATGTCTAAATTGGGACCCACGTTCGAAGCCATTTCTCTCTCTATCTTATTTTATGTGCCCGTTTAGACCGGAGTCCGCACGACCACATATGCATTTTACCAATAATCAGTCAGCACGAGAGTCAAAATATCCCGGAGCGCCAGATGGGTTAAAGCTAATCGCAAAAACGACATCAAATAAAAAAAATGCTTTAATGATTTTTGGCTCAATGCAACAATAAGGATAGAAGGAGATTCAATTGGGCGTAACACATCAAGTAAAATTATCTCATTTTATTTTGAATTTAAAATTGACTGCAAAAATGCTCAAAACAGCATCACTCACGTGTGGCGACCCACACTCCTATTTACACAATATACAGAAATTTTCCAAACACATTTGACAATTATTTTTTGGAAACACAAGTCTGATTGTTAGTCCTGTAGACTGTGTTCCAAAATTATTTATGTTTATCCAGTTCAAATTTAATTGTCTCTACTGGAAATATCGTAGTTCACTGTTTGAATTTTTACATTATATTAACACTCGTAGAATAAATGTTCATAGAATTTTAACTTTCACTTATTTTTCCAGTTTCAAAAATATATATTGTCGAAAAATATTATTATCATTGAATCAACACAAATTATTTACACATATTAATAACATCTGAAAAGTATTTGACCTTGAGCATAGCATCGAAGAACTGTGCGAAGCACAACAAAAATTAATCGTTCTTCTGACATTAAACATTCGAGAAGTGACTTATGAACTTCCAAGTTCCTAACAAAATATATGATTTCTGATTCATCAACTTGATCAATAAATTGTTGAACCATTCAACTATTCAATTTTCCACTTGGAATCATTATTATAAAATATATTTATTCATGGCCATTTTTAGCAACTTTCACAACTTGCAATTCTTCGACAGAATGCGGAAATAATAATTGTAGCTTCATAATAAATTCATTTAGTTCATGGCACTAGGATTGAAAATATCCTTCAAATTATTCGTGGTTAAAGAATTATTTTTTAATTGGCAGTGGCCCATTCTATTGTTTGTGTAAGAACACAATATTACAACAACAACGGCAAAGGTCTTCCTCTGAAGAAGAATAAACTACTATCATGACAAATCCGGGTTCTAGCAAAATCAAAGTCTAAATGGAATCCGTAAACAAGGTTGAAATAAGAACTGATGGTTTCTAAGAAATAACCTTCGGGTTATTCATACGACGAAATGTGTGGTTCCAATACTCCTATAAACCTGAGCCATCGAACCTGCTATTTGATTGATGCTCAAAAAAACCTCCTCATTCCTGCGACTTAAACATGCGCACCTGGGAATGGCATTTCAACTACTCCACACATATAAATTTTCTTCCCAAAATTTATACAATAAATCAAGCCTCTGCTTGTTATCAACACTGGAAGATTAATAAACTTACAAGTTTATTTTATTTTACCATTCAGTTCAACCCGTGAATTTACCATACTTATGAAAATCTTTATTTCACTTTCGAGTGTATTTACGTCATGATTTTATATAAATACAAAAATATCCTATTTGATACAAATATCAATTGCTTCCCGTTTCATGCCTCTCCATGTTATCTGAAAAATATACTTTGCTCATTGCAAATATCAACTGTTCAACCAGAACTGAAATGTTGGTTGAATGCGGGCTTGCGCTAACCACTCTCCTTGGGAAAATCTCCTGTTCCAAACTAGAAATGATTAAACTACTTCATAGGCTCTCTCTCAATACATGTGATTATTATAAAATATAATATCCAAGAATTATTTAGAAAAGTTATATAAATCATTATTATTATTATTAGTTATATTATTTTAAATGTGTTTAATTATTATCTCATTATGTGAGAATCCACATGTTCGAACCTTCGAATATGGAAAAAATATCCATTCCTCAACAAAAATAATTTAACTCAACCATTACATCGACGGTTTTCCGTGATATCCCTAAAATATGAAATATTCAAATAAATGCTCGAAATGCTCGGTCATCGATCCTAAACTGTTCTGAGTGCTGAAAATACT
The DNA here is from genome assembly GCA_946902985.2 of Meconema thalassinum. Taxonomy (NCBI): domain Eukaryota; kingdom Metazoa; phylum Arthropoda; class Insecta; order Orthoptera; family Tettigoniidae; genus Meconema; species Meconema thalassinum. The sequence goes on along the minus strand of OX336389.2, from coordinate 1,160,858,931 downwards.
CAGAATAACTCTAACAAGTCTTGTGTAAATCATTGCAAGATTTAAATACGAAGAAAAATAAATGTGTTGGTCATCTGCCGGAAAATAGTTTGTTCCAATTAGCTAGGCATAATATAATTCAAATGTGGCTTACATTTCTTGATGGTCTTGAAGCGTAGTAAACCTGGTCTGTACCAGATTTATCCATAGACATGCCCTATCGGACAAGCATGTATAATCCTTGTATCGGCCGCCATTATATACCCACAATCCGTCTAACAAGACATAGTGGTAGTATCGATTGACGTTTGAATTAACTGTTGTTCCATTTTAATATGGGCTTCTATCAAAGCCATAAAAGTTTGTTTAAATGGGGTCAGATCTAAGTGATCTGTTCTTAGATATGTCAGTTGTAACATAACTCACGGTAATCTTATCAATACAAGAAGACACTGACAGTCTAACCAATCAACGGCTGTTCTGAAGATCGTTCCCTGGGCATGGCTTCACACCATCTACCATGCGCCAAGCAACCTGTAGTTTCTTTTGCGTAGACTAACGAACACCACCGTGATCGACTGGTCTTCAGTGTACTGATAGATCGAAGTGGTTAACAAATTACAAATATGAAAACTGACTGAAATGGATTTAAATATCCAAGTATTTGGTTATTACTGGACTGTGACAAAGTACTAATTCTAGACAAAGTCTAGCATATGTCCATGTAGAAATAAAAATATTTCTACCAGTGTCTGTAGAAAATAATCAATCACCTTAGTGATCCTCCTCGCCGGAAACTTACTAAGTTCCACCTCGTAGCGCAGCACTTTTGTGACTATCACAACTTTGAAAATAACTTCTGCGTAGATCCGGCAACCATGTGCCTTGGCTCAGCGTAGCAGCAACTTGCTCGGCAAGTGCTTGAGTTGGAATGAGCTATTGATGCCTCGGCCGGCCGGCTTTTATTCAAAACAGCCAGGGTCACGCGTCATCACGCTGAAATTTGGAAATCCTCATATCTCTGGTATCCCTGGTCCGATTTACTTGATACTAATTGCATTCTCTTTCATTTGGCCGTGCCAGTAATCTGATCCAAGTCTCAAGTCTCTACTCCATGGTTAACTATTTAATCAATAAATAGCCTCGACCTCTGCTATTACTCGCTACGTCACTTGACATCCTGTTATCGGTATATTCTTTCCAATTCCTTCTCGAAGCAATGTAGCGCGATATTCAAATATCTCAACTTTCAAAAGCGGCTGTAGCCTTTCCCTAGATATCTAGGTGTCTGAATCTTGGAATACCCATTCCTAGAGTTGGGCACATCCACCCCACACCTAGCAAAAAATAAAAATTGAAAAAATTTTATTTTTCCTCTCTACACATTAAATCATCTGGTTCTTGAATAATAAATCTTCAAATTCGATGCATTATAAGTTCCCACGATGTTACCAGTTCGTGTATTGGCGACTTCATAGCTTCCATTGTTGTTTACTTCCACAATGTTCAAAATCTTCAATTTCACCAGGCTTAATATCAAAAATATCGTGATACTCTTCCAAAATCTTCCCTAGCTCTGGGGACTCCTCCTCAGTGTAGACTTCTCTTCCTTCAGCTTCATGAAAAATCAGAGACCATTGAGCATCTCCCTCGATGTCTTCCTCTTCTTTTCCCTCGAAGTTAATCTCTTCGGTATTCTTGAATCTGATCGTCTCTGTCTTCATGTCTATCACTGCTTGATATTTCTGAATGAAATCCGCTCCCAATATCATGTCAAAAGCCATGTCCTTCATTACTACAAACACATGTCGGAAATCATGTCCTCCAATCGTAATACATAAGTATAATTGTGTTTTACACAGAGATATTTTGTTGGATATGATTCCTTGGATCTTAATTCCTGATACTGGAATCTCCTGTAAATTCTCTTTGAGCTTCCACAGAATATAAAGCTTCTCACTCACAAGACAAAGCATAGCCCCAGTATCAATCAAAGTATCGACAGGCATACCGAATACTTCGCATGATATGATTGGCATTCTAATTCTTGTACCCATTACTTTCCGTTCATCATTCTGTTGAATTAAGTCATCATCCTCTGCTTGCCATTTAATAATTCTGGAAGTGAAAGTGTTCAAAATTCTATCTTCTACTGTGAATTCGAAGTTTTTTTTTTTCGTTTCCATTCCCCCGGGATTGTTGTGTTCCCGATGGACCTGGTTCATTGGGCCTCTGCTCCAAAAACTGCAAGTTATCTTGGTGTCTTGCTTCCAAGTTCTTCCTCGTCTCCTTGTTGAACTCTTCATTGGACTGACGAGTATCCACATTCCCTCTGTTATTGTAGTTGTTTCTACCATAGTATCTTCTTCCCTGGTACCTTCCTTGATTATCCCGTGGCCTTCTCCATCGAGTATTATATCGATTACCACCATCCGGTCTCGCATAAGGCTTGTAACTGTATCTGTTACTGTACTGATTCCATCCTCTCTTATTTGGATCTTCCCTCGGCGTTTTCTCTTCTCGCCCCTCTCGAATCTCTCGAGGTGTTTGAGAATAACTGTCAGCCATAACAGCGTACACAGCGTTGTTATTCTATCCTCCCTTCTGATGGAAGAATTGAGCATTCGTATGATCCAGCTTCTGTAATACCTCATCAAATTGCTCCATATTATAGATGTCAGCAGCGATCAAAGTCCTTTGGACGTCTGCTGGAAACTGACGTATCAATGCAGTAATTAATTCGTTATCTGGCATCGGCGGATCTAAATGTTGAAGTTTAGAAAGCTGTCCAGAAAAGTACGTAGAGTATCGAGTGGGTTGTGACGTCGAGAATCTCTTCGAATATAATTCTGCTCTGACTTGCTGTTGGGTTTCCGGGGACCAAAACTTTTTCAATAACCCACGAGAAAACTCCTCAAAAGTGGTAAGAGTGGATCTAAAAGCTCTAAACCAAAGAAGTGCAGGACCTACCAAAAACTTCCCTATCACTCGGATCTGTCTTTCTTTAGGGATCTTGGAATCTTTCAGGTAATCCCCTGCTTCTCTCAAAAATTCCACAGGTGTCACAGAATCTCGCCCTGAAAATTTAGAAGGCTTATCCTCTACATTCTTGAATACAGTTATGGGGTTGGATTGAAATACTGTCCTGACCTCATCCTGTCTTTGACTGTCAGTTTCTCTAGCTCCTCCTAGATTTATCTGTATCTGTTCTTTTCCCCTTACACTTGGCATTTTCAACAGATGGTCAGACTGTTTCTCGTCCTTGATTTGCGTTTTCATAGCCTCAAGTTCCTTTTGTTTTTTTTCTGCCATTTTCTTAATTGCTTCGGTTTCCCTACAATTCTCCTTGACATCAGTGGATATCTGGTTCATAACAGCCTCATGACTTTTCAATGACCCTGTCATATCTGATATGTCCTTCTGAGTTGCTTGGATATCTTTGGAAATTACTTGAATATGGGATGACAAAGATTCCCTAATCTCCTTGATTCCCTCTTGATTCTCCAGCTTGAGTGTGTCTTAATTTCATTGACAACTGTGGTTTTAATTTCAGTTTGTAACTCATTAATCACACCTTCTCTTATTTCTCCCATTACAAGTTCTTTGAATTGTTCTGTCAATCGTTGAACAACTAGAATTCCCATCTCATTACTCTCCTTCTTCACTATGACTTCTAGGTTGATCATGTCTTCACCAACTTTCATAAGACCATGTTCTATCCTATCAGCTAAGCTTTGGGATCGAAGATCGGCATCGCGAAATTTATCGTCCCTTAAACTTGCGTTAGTAGCTAATGAAGTTTCGAGCTCATGTGTTTTTTCGCATAATTTAGTCATTTTACTCTCAAGTGACATTTTCAAAATTTCGGAATTCTCTTTAAATTTACTTTCCATAGAATTAAATTTACTATTTAAATTTTCTTTCAAGTTATCTTTTAACCTGCTTTCCAACAAATCGGAATTTTCCTTGAGTTTATCCTCTAAACTTTCTTTCAAGTTACCTTCTAAAGAATCAGAATTTTCTTTAAGTTTATCGTTTAAACTTTCTTTAAGTTTATCAGAATTTTCTTTAAGTTTCCTTTCCAAAGCCTCAGTATTTTCTTTCATAATGGCTGCTACACGCAGTCCAGCTTCTTTTGAACTCTCCTCCAAACTCCTCATCATCATCATCATCTCTTCCATAATTTTCAATTATTATTCAAAACTTAGGGGTATACAATATTGGCAAACACAAGCTTATAACTAGAACAAGAAATATGAATAGCTAATTGGAACACTCTAATAAAATGAGATTTGTCCCAATGTCGACGTGATGGAAAAACAAAATTCTCTACTTTTACGAATTATATTTACCACAATATCACAAGAAAAATATGCAAGTTCTCAAATATCCTCCACCTGGATTCTAATAATGCGTATGTCCAGTCATCGAACGTTTACTACTGAATTTACTTGACGCCCTAATGGTTAAGCCATTATCAAAAATAATCAAACCCATTCTAATTATTAACCAAGTTAAATTTTTAATTTTCCCCACTAATTGGGTTTCCTACTAATTTATTCATCCAAACCAGACATCTCGCAACTCCCAAAATATTTCTATAAAAAATCATCATAATTTAAATCGGCATGCGATTGACCATGTCTAAATTGGGACCCACGTTCGAAGCCATTTCTCTCTCTATCTTATTTTATGTGCCCGTTTAGACCGGAGTCCGCACGACCACATATGCATTTTACCAATAATCAGTCAGCACGAGAGTCAAAATATCCCGGAGCGCCAGATGGGTTAAAGCTAATCGCAAAAACGACATCAAATAAAAAAAATGCTTTAATGATTTTTGGCTCAATGCAACAATAAGGATAGAAGGATATTCAATTGGGCGTAACACATCAAGTAAAATTATCTCATTTTATTTTGAATTTAAAATTGACTGCAAAAATGCTCAAAACAGCATCACTCACGTGTGGCGACCCACACTCCTATTTACACAATATACAGAAATTTTCCAAACACATTTGACAATTATTTTTTGGAAACACAAGTCTGATTGTTAGTCCTGTAGACTGTGTTCCAAAATTATTTATGTTTATCCAGTTCAAATTTAATTGTCTCTACTGGAAATATCGTAGTTCACTGTTTGAATTTTTACATTATATTAACACTCGTAGAATAAATGTTCATAGAATTTTAACTTTCACTTATTTTTCCAGTTTCAAAAATATATATTGTCGAAAAATATTATTATCATTGAATCAACACAAATTATTTACACATATTAATAACATCTGAAAAGTATTTGACCTTGAGCATAGCATCGAAGAACTGTGCGAAGCACAACAAAAATTAATCGTTCTTCTGACATTAAACATTCGAGAAGTGACTTATGAACTTCCAAGTTCCTAACAAAATATATGATTTCTGATTCATCAACTTGATCAATAAATTGTTGAACCATTCAACTATTCAATTTTCCACTTGGAATCATTATTTTAAAATATATTTATTCATGGCCATTTTTAGCAACTTTCACAACTTGCAATTCTTCGACAGAATGCGGAAATAATAATTGTAGCTTCATAATAAATTCATTTAGTTCATGGCACTAGGATTGAAAATATCCTTCAAATTATTCGTGGTTAAAGAATTATTTTTTAATTGGCAGTGGCCCATTCTATTGTTTGTGTAAGAACACAATATTACAACAACAACGGCAAAGGTCTTCCTCTGAAGAAGAATAAACTACTATCATGACAAATCCGGGTTCTAGCAAAATCAAAGTCTAAATGGAATCCGTAAACAAGGTTGAAATAAGAACTGATGGTTTCTAAGAAATAACCTTCGGGTTATTCATACGACGAAATGTGTGGTTCCAATACTCCTATAAACCTGAGCCATCGAACCTGCTATTTGATTGATGCTCAAAAAAACCTCCTCATTCCTGCGACTTAAACATGCGCACCTGGGAATGGCATTTCAACTACTCCACACATATAAATTTTCTTCCCAAAATTTATACAATAAATCAAGCCTCTGCTTGTTATCAACACTGGAAGATTAATAAACTTACAAGTTTATTTTATTTTACCATTCAGTTCAACCCGTGAATTTACCATACTTATGAAAATCTTTATTTCACTTTCGAGTGTATTTACGTCATGATTTTATATAAATACAAAAATATCCTATTTGATACAAATATCAATTGCTTCCCGTTTCATGTCTCTCCATGTTATCTGAAAAATATACTTTGCTCATTGCAAATATCAACTGTTCAACCAGAACTGAAATGTTGGTTGAATGCGGGCTTGCGCTAACCACTCTCCTTGGGAAAATCTCCTGTTCCAAACTAGAAATGATTAAACTACTTCATAGGCTCTCTCTCAATACATGTGATTATTATAAAATATAATATCCAAGAATTATTTAGAAAAGTTATATAAATCATTATTATTATTATTAGTTATATTATTTTAAATGTGTTTAATTATTATCTCATTATGTGAGAATCCACATGTTCGAACCTTCGAATATGGAAAAAATATCCATTCCTCAACAAAAATAATTTAACTCAACCATTACATCGACGGTTTTCCGTGATATCCCTAAAATATGAAATATTCAAATAAATGCTCGAAATGCTCGGTCATCGATCCTAAACTGTTCTGAGTGCTGAAAATACTCAGAATAACTCTAAAAAGTCTTGTGTAAATCATTGCAAGATTTAAATACGAAGAAAAATAAATGTGTTGGTCATCTGCCGGAAAATAGTTTGTTCCAATTAGCTAGGCATAATATAATTCAAATGTGGCTTACATTTCTTGATGGTCTTGAAGCGTAGTAAACCTGGTCTGTACCAGATTTATCCATAGACATGCCCTATCGGACAAGCATGTATAATCCTTGTATCGGCCGCCATTATATACCCACAATCCGTCTAACAAGACATAGTGGTAGTATCGATTGACGTTTGAATTAACTGTTGTTCCATTTTAATATGGGCTTCTATCAAAGCCATAAAAGTTTGTTTAAATGGGGTCAGATCTAAGTGATCTGTTCTTAGATATGTCAGTTGTAACATAACTCACGGTAAACTTATCAATACAAGAAGACACTGACAGTCTAACCAATCAACGGCTGTTCTGAAGATCGTTCCCTGGGCATGGCTTCACACCATCTACCATGCGCCAAGCAACCTGTAGTTTCCCTTGCGTAGACTAACGAACACCACCGTGATCGACTGGTCTTCAGTGCACTGATAGATCGAAGTGGTTAACAAATTACAAATATGAAAACTGACTAAAATGGATTTAAATATCCAAGTATTTGGTTATTACTGGACTGTGACAAAGTACTAATTCTAGACAAAGTCTAGCATATGTCCATGTAGAAATAAAAATATTTCTACCAGTGTCTGTAGAAAATAATCAATCACCTTAGTGATCCTCCTCGCCGGAAACTTACTAAGTTCCACCTCGTAGCGCAGCACTTTTGTGACTATCACAACTTTGAAAATAACTTCTGCGTAGTTCCGGCAACCATGTGCCTTGGCTCAGCGTAGCAGCAACTTGCTCGGCAAGTGCTTGAGTTGGAATGAGCTATTGATGCCTCGGCCGGCCGGCTTTTATTCAAAACAGCCAGGGTCACGCGTCATCACGCTGAAATTTGGAAATCCTCATATCTCTGGTATCCCTGGTCCGATTTACTTGATACTAATTGCATTCTCTTTCATTTGGCCGTGCCAGTAATCTGATCCAAGTCTCAAGTCTCTACTCCATGGTTAACTATTTAATCAATAAATAGCCTCGACCTCTGCTATTACTCGCTACGTCACTTGACATCCTGTTAGCGGTATATTCTTTCCAATTCCTTCTCGAAGCAATGTAGCGCGATATTCAAATATCTCAACTTTCAAAAGCGGCTGTAGCCTTTCCCTAGATATCTAGGTGTCTGAATCTTGGAATACCCATTCCTAGAGTTGGGCACATCCACCCCACACCTAGCAAAAAATAAAAATTGAAAAATTTTTATTTTTCCTCTCTACACATTAAATCATCTGGTTCTTGAATAATAAATCTTCAAATTCGATGCATTATAAGTTCCCACGATGTTACCAGTTCGTGTATTGGCGACTTCATAGCTTCCATTGTTGTTTACTTCCACAATGTTCAAAATCTTCAATTTCACCAGGCTTAATATCAAAAATATCGTGATACTCTTCCAAAATCTTCCCTAGCTCTGGGGACTCCTCCTCAGTGTAGACTTCTCTTCCTTCAGCTTCATGAAAAATCAGAGACCATTGAGCATCACCCTCGATGTCTTCCTCTTCTTTTCCCTCGAAGTTAATCTCTTCGGTATTCTTGAATCTGATCGTCTCTGTCTTCATGTCTATCACTGCTTGATATTTCTGAATGAAATCCGCTCCCAATATCATGTCAAAAGCCATGTCCTTCATTACTACAAACACATGTCGGAAATCATGTCCTCCAATCGTAATACATAAGTATAATTGTGTTTTACACAGAGATATTTTGTTGGATATGATTCCTTGGATCTTAATTCCTGATACTGGAATCTCCTCTAAATTCTCTTTGAGCTTCCACAGAATATAAAGCTTCTCACTCACAAGACAAAGCATAGCCCCAGTATCAATCAAAGTATCGACAGGCATACCGAATACTTCGCATGATATGATTGGCATTCTAATTCTTGTACCCATTACTTTCCGTTCATCATTCTGTTGAATTAAGTCATCATCCTCTGCTTGCCATTTAATAATTCTGGAAGTGAAAGTGTTCAAAATTCTATCTTCTACTGTGAATTCGAAGTTTTTTTTTTCGTTTCCATTCCCCCGGGATTGTTGTGTTCCCGATGGACCTGGTTCATTGGGCCCCTGCTCCAAAAACTGCAAGTTATCTTGGTGTCTTGCTTCCAAGTTCTTCCTGGTCTCCTTGTTGAACTCTTCATTGGACTGACGAGTATCCACATACCCTCTGTTATTGTAGTTGTTTCTACCATAGTATCTTCTTCCCTGGTACCTTCCTTGATTATCCCGTGGCCTTCTCCATCGAGTATTATATCGATTACCACCATCCGGTCTCGCATAAGGCTTGTAACTGTATCTGTTACTGTACTGATTCCATCCTCTCTTATTTGGATCTTCCCTCGGCGTTTTCTCTTCTCGCCCCTCTCGAATCTCTCGAGGTGTTTGAGAATAACTATCAGCCATAACAGCGTACACAGCGTTGTTATTCTTTCTTCCCTTCTGATGGAAGAATTGAGCATTCGTATGATCCAGCTTCTGTAATACCTCGTCAAATTGCTCCATATTATAGATGTCAGCAGCGATCAAAGTCCTTTGGACGTCTGCTGGAAACTGACGTATCAATGCAGTAATTAATTCGTTATCTGGCATCGGCGGATCTAAATGTTGAAGTTTAGAAAGCTGTCCAGAAAAGTACGTAGAGTATCGAGTAGGTTGTGACGTCGAGAATCTCTTCGAATATAATTCTGCTCTGACTTGCTGTTGGGTTTCCGGGGACCAAAACTTTTTCAATAACCCACGAGAAAACTCCTCAAAAGTGGTAAGAGTGGATCTAAAAGCTCTAAACCAAAGAAGTGCAGGACCTTCCAAAAACTTCCCTATCACTCGGATCTGTCTTTCTTTAGGGATCTTGGAATCTTTCAGGTAATCCCCTGCTTCTCTCAAAAATTCCACAGGTGTCACAGAATCTCGCCCTGGAAATTTAGAAGGCTTATCCTCTACATTCTTGAATACAGTTATGGGGTTGGATTGAAATACTGTCCTGACCTCATCCTGTCTTTGACTGTCAGTTTCTCTAGCTCCTCCTAGATTTATCTGTATCTGTTCTTTTCCCCTTACACTTGGCATTTTCAACAGATGGTCAGACTGTTTCTCGTCCTTGATATGCGTTTTCATAGCCTCAAGTTCCTTTTGGTTTTCTTCTGCCGTTTTCTTAATTGCTTCGGTTTCCCTACAATTCTCCTTGACATCAGTGGATATCTGGTTCATAACAGCCTCATGACTTTTCAATGACCCTGTCATATCTGATATGTCCTTCTGAGTTGCTTGGATATCTTTGGAAATTACTTGAATATGGGATGACAAAGATTCCCTAATCTCCTTGATTCCCTCTTGATTCTCCAGCTTGAGTGTGTCTTAATTTCATTGACAACTGTGGTTTTAATTTCAGTTTGTAACTCATTAATCACACCTTCTCTTATTTCTCCCATTACAAGTTCTTTGAATTGTTCTGTCAACCGTTGAACAACTAGAATTCCCATCTCATTACTCTCCTTCTTCACTCTGACTTCTAGGTTGATCATGTCTTCACCAACTTTCCTAAAACCATGTTCTATCCTATCAGCTAAGCTTTGGGATCGATGATCGGCATCGCGAAATTTATCGTCCCTTAAACTTGCGTTAGTAGCTAAAGAAGTTTCGAGCTCATGTGTTTTTTCGCATAATTTAGTCATTTTACACTCAAGTGACATTTTCAAAATTTCGGAATTCTCTTTAAATTTACTTTCCATAGAATTAAATTTACTATTTAAATTTTCTTTCAAGTTATCTTTTAACCTGCTTTCCAACAAATCGGAATTTTCCTTGAGTTTATCCTCTAAACTTTCTTTCAAGTTACCTTTTAAAGAATCAGAATTTTCTTTAAGTTTATCGTTTAAACTTTCTTTAAGTTTATCAGAATTTTCTTTAAGTTTCCTTTCCAAAGCCTCAGTATTTTCTTTCATAATGGCTGCTACACGCAGTCCAGCTTCTTTTGAACTCTCCTCCAAACTCCTCATCATCCTCATCATCTCTTCAATTATTAATCAAAACTTAGGGGTATACAATATTGGCAAACACAAGCTTATAACTAGAACAAGAAATATGAATAGCTAATTGGAACACTCTAATAAAATGAGATTTGTCCCAATGTCGACGTGATGGAAAAACAAAATTCTCTACTTTTACGAATTACATTTACCACAATATCACAAGAAAAATACGCAAGTTCTCAAATATCCTCCACCTGGATTCTAATAATGCGTATGTCCAGTCATCGAACGTTTACTACTGAATTTACTTGTCGCCCTAATGGTTAAGCCATTATCAAAAATAATCAAACCCATTCTAATTATTAACCAAGTTAAATTTTTAATTTTCTCCACTAATTGGGTTTCCTACTAATTTATTCATCCAAACCAGACATCTCTCAACTCCCAAAATATTTCTATAAAAATCATCATAATTTAAATCGGCATGCGATTGACCATGTCTAAATCGGGACCCACGTTCGAAGCCATTTCTCTCTCTATCTTATTTTATGTGCCCGTTTAGACCGGAGTCCGCACGACCACATATGCATTTTACCAATAATCAGTCAGCACGAGAGTCAAAATATCCCGGAGCGCCAGATGGGTTAAAGCTAATCGCAAAAACGACATCAAATAAAAAAATGCTTTACTGATTTTTGGCTCAATGCAACAATAAGGATAGAAGGAGATTCAATTGGGCGTAACACATCAAGTAAAATTATCTCATTTTATTTTGAATTTAAAATTGACTGCAAAAATGCTCAAAACAGCATCACTCACGTGTGGCGACCCACACTCCTATTTACACAATATACAGAAATTTTCCAAACACATTTGACAATTATTTTTTGGAAACACAAGTCTGATTGTTAGTCCTGTAGACTGTGTTCCAAAATTATTTATGATTATCCAGTTCAAATTTAATTGTCTCTACTGGAAATATCGTAGTTCACTGTTTGAATTTTTACATAATATTAACACTCGTAGAATAAATGTTCATAGAATTTTAACTTTCACTTATTTTTCCAGTTTCAAAAATATATATTGTCGAAAAATATTATTATCATTGAATCAACACAAATTATTTACACTTATTAATAACATCTGAAAAGTATTTGACCTTGAGCATAGCATCGAAGAACTGTGCGAAGCACAACAAAAATTAATCGTTCTTCTGACATTAAACATTCGAGAAGTGACTTATGAACTTCCAAGTTCCTAACAAAATATATGATTTCTGAATCATCAACTTGATCAATAAATTGTTGAACCATTCAACTATTCAATTTTCCACTTGGAATCATTATTATAAAAAATATTTATATTCATGGCCATTTTTAGCAACTTTCACAACTTGCAATTCTTTGACAGAATGCGGAAATAATAATTGTAGCTTCATAATAAATTCATTTATTTCATGGCACAAGGATTGAAAATATCCTTCAAATTATTCGTGGTTAAAGAATTATTTTTTAATTGGCAGTGGCCCATTCTATTATTTGTGTAAGAACACAATATTACAACAACAACGGCAAAGGTCTTCCTCTGAAGAAGAATAAACTACTATCATGACAAATCCGGGTTCTAGCAAAATCAAAGTCTAAATGGAATCCGTAAACAAGGTTGAAATAAGAACTGATGGTTTCTAAGAAATAACCTTCGGGTTATTCATACGACGAAATGTGTGGTTCCAATACTCCTATAAACCTGAGCCATCGAACCTGCTATTTGATTGATGCTCAAAAAAACCTCCTCATTCCTGCGACTTAAACATGCGCACCTGGGAATGGCATTTCAACTACTCCACACATATAAATTTTCTTCCCAAAATTTATACAATAAATCAAGCCTCTGCTTGTTATCAACACTGGAAGATTAATAAACTTACAAGTTTATTTTATTTTACCATTCAGTTCAACCCGTGAATTTACCATACTTATGAAAATCTTTATTTCACTTTCGAGTGTATTTACGTCATGATTTTATATAAATACAAAAATATCCTATTTGATACAAATATCAATTGCTTCCCGTTTCATGCCTCTCCGTGTTATCTGAAAAATATACTTTGCTCATTGCAAATATCAACTGTTCAACCAGAACTGAAATGTTGGTTGAATGCGGGCTTGCGCTAACCACTCTCCTTCGGAAAATCTCATGTTCCAAACTAGAAATGATTAAACTACTTCATAGGCTCTCTCTCAATACATGTGATTATTATAAAATATAATATCCAAGAATTATTTAGAAAAGTTATAAAAATCATTATTATTATTATTAGTTATATTATTTTAAATGTGTTTAATTATTATCTCATTATGTGAGAATCCACATGTTCGAACCTTCAAATATGGAAAAAATATCCATTCCTCAACAAAAATAATTTAACTCAACCATTACATCGACGGTTTTCCGTGATATCCCTAAAATATGAAATATTCAAATAAATGCTCGAAATGCTCGGTCATCGATCCTAAACTGTTCTGAGTGCTGAAAATACTCAGAATAACTCTAACAAGTCTTGCGTAAATCATTGCAAGATTTAAATACGAAGAAAAATAAATGTGTTGGTCATCTGCACGAAAAATAGTTTGTTCCAATTAGCTAGGCATAATATAATTCAAATGTGGCTTACATTTCTTGATGGTCTTGATTCGTAGTAAACCTGGTCTGTACCAGATTTATCCATAGACATGCCCTATCGGACAAGCATGTATAATCCTTGTATCGGCCGCCATTATATACCCACAATCCGTCTAACAAGACATAGTGGTAGTATCTATTGACGTTTGAATTAACTGTTGTTCCATTTTAATATGGGCTTCTATCAAAGCCATAACAGTTTGTTTAAATGGGGTCAGATCTAAGTGATCTATTCTTAGATATGTCAGTTGTAACATAACTCACGGTAATCTTATCAATACAAGAAGACACTGACAGTCTAACCAATCAACGGCTGTTCTGAAGATCGTTCCCTGGGCATGGCTTCACACCATCTACCATGCGCCAAGCAACCTGTAGTTTCCCTTGCGTAGACTAACGAACACCACCGTGATCGACTGGTCTTCAGTGTACTGATAGATCGAAGTGGTTAACAAGTTACAAATATGAAAACTGACTGAAATGGATTTAAATATCCAAGTATTTGGTTATTACTGGACTGTGACAAAGTACTAATTCTAGACAAGTCTAGCATATGTCCATGTAGAAATAAAAATATTTCTACCAGTGTCTGTAGAAAATAATCAATCACCTTAGTGATCCTCCTCGCCGGAAACTTACTAAGTTCCACCTCGTAGCGCAGCACTTTTGTGACTATCACAACTTTGAAAATAACTTCTGCGTTGATCCGGCAACCATGTGCCTTGGCTCAGCGTAGCAGCAACTTGCTCGGCAAGTGCTTGTGTTGGAATGAGCTATTGATGCCTCGGCCGGCCGGCTTTTATTCAAGACAGCCAGGGTCACGCGTCATCAAGCTGAAATCTGGAAATCCTCATATCTCTGGTATCCCTGGTCCGATTTACTTGATACTAATTGCATTCTCATTCATTTGGCCGTGCCAGTAATCTGATCCAAATCTCAAGTCTCTACTCCATGGTTAACTATTTAATCAATAAATAGCCTCAACCTCTGCTATTACTCGCTACGTCACTTGACATGCTGTTAGCGGTATATTCTTTCCAATTCCTTCTCGAAGCAATGTAGCGCTATATTCAAATATCTCAACTTTCAAAAGCGGCTGTAGCCTTTCCCTTGATATCTAGGTGTCTGAATCTTGGAATACCCATTCCTAGAGTTGGGCACAGTAGTACTAGCTACGGGCACCTCAATGTCATGTTTTATATCGCAGCCATCTTGAAGGAAACTCAATGGCGGCCATCAAATTGTTCAAAGCTTAAATCAAATTACAACTACCTTATCATCTGATCTCAACCAAAATTTTGCAAAAACATACCTTCATGTGGGAAGCGTCTTATGACCAAACTGTAAGGTCATCAACCCAATAATTTGAAGATGGCGGCCGTGTATGTGTGGAAATCGATCCCCCCTATCAATTGAAACACAACGAAACCAAATCCAAACACCTTTGGTACAGAGGTAGTACTAGCAAGGGACAACTCAGTGTATATCACCGCCCTCATAACAAAAAAGAAATGGCGCCCACCCAAATGTTCTGAGCTTAAATCAAATTACGACTAACCTAATCATCCGATCTCTACCAAAATGTGCAACAATATACCTTATGTGGGAAGTCTCTTTTGCCCAAACCTGGCCATAAATACGCTCATCGTACATAGGGAGGTTTAAACTGTCCTCAAGGAGGTGACCAGTAGGATAGTAACATTCTAAAATAGAATATGTAACCGGAAGTAGTGACTAACGCTTCAGGCTGCCCGTGCCTTATCGTGCTTATCCATACCGTCCCGTTGACTCAATGGCGGCTATTTTTGCTCGTAAATTCATATATTTCCGTAACTTTGTATGTTTATATCCTTTTAGGAATGTACTGAATAAAATAATGCACATTTAGTATCAAATGGTTTATATAAACGGCAGAAAACGCTAATGAAATCGTTCATTGTAAGAAAATATACTCTAGGCAGTTTTACTAAAGCTTTCATTTACACTGCATTCTTACTGCTCAGTGTAGCGCAAGTGGTAGCGTCTCTGACTCTTACGCCTAGGGTTCGTGGTTCAAAACCCTGCAGGTTCGAATCTTTTACTTCGTTCTTTTAGTATTTATTGATTCATAACTACTCACACGTTGCCATTGATCCGCGGTAGAGTCTATTGTTGTTGTTGTTTTGGTTGTTGATTCTTTAGGGGTTTTGCGGCATCATGGTCTTGTAACCCTGTGTACTAGGGTGTGTGTAGAAGTTGACTGATAACCTGTGTCACTGTGAGGTCTGTAGGCTTACTAGTGTGTGTACTTTTATACGAGAAAGGATTTGGATTGGAAGCTGTTGTTGTTGTTGTTTCATTTTTAGATGCATGGACATCGTGGTCATTTAGCCCCGTTTACTAGGGTGATTCTTGAACTTTGTCTCATAACCCGTGTAATTTTGATGGCTGTATTAGTGTGCGCATATATAATTCAGGTGAGGATTTATTCAATCAACGTATAATATCCGTATAGCACGTTGTATTTTAATAAGTTACTGCATCCAACATTCAATTATACTCCTTCAAAAGGACAAAGAATTATAACTAAACCCATGCATTTAGAAGAAAGTAGGCTATTGGTTCTTTACTGAACATCTTGTTTCATAAATTAAAATTGGCTAAATACGTTGAACACTTACAGAGGAGATACAACTGCCATGTCGTTGGGTAGTGGCTAGCATTCTTGGCTGTCAACGCGAAGGTTCGGGTTCGACTTCCGTCTCTTCCAAGAAATTTAAATCTGTTCTGAGGGCTCGAACGGGGTCCGCCCAGCCTTGTGAGGTAAAACTGAAGAGAGGTGGGTTCGATACTCATCTCATACATTCTGGAAGTGTATTTCCGTGGTTTCCCATGTCTACTCCGGGCAAATGCCAGGATAGTACTGCCCCCGAAAATTGAATTATTCTGGGACAAAATGAGAGTATTTTCCGTCCCCATGAAAAAATTTAACTAGCAAATATAAATTCTGGAAGTGTGACACAGGAGGGTAGTGTTACAAGCTCGAGGCCGTGGGAGAGCCCGATCACGTGATATATTGCATAATAGACGCTTCTAGAAGGCTAATATTGGCATAGAACAGTGAGTTTGGAAATTAATATTATAAATATTGTTATAAATTATGCTATTGGATCCCAGCCCAGAGCCAATGAGATGAGGTCTTATTGAAGACGGGATCAACTTCAACTATATAATTTGGTGAAATCATGCATTTAGGCCCTTAGAAGAAGATTTTCTTATTTGGTAATGAAAAGAATATTAAATGAAATTATGTCTGATATTTTAAAAACCGCAGATCGGTTAATCTACGCAGTAATAAGCATTAGTAATCTACGCGCTAAAATTATGGTGGGAGATTGATATGGCCGCCAAAATTTCGACTTGGAGGGGGAGATCCAAGGATCGATGGTCTTATTCCAGCAGTCATTGAAGAGTGAGGAAGTGTTTTTACTGGGTTAACGGAGATCCCAAAGCTTTGTCCGAGTGCGACGACTGTCGACTTGTGGAGACGCGAGGATAGCTAGGTAGATCGTAGGAGATTACCGCACTTCCATTTTATGTGAAGTTGTGAGGAACATTGAAATTAGTATATCTCTTATATAATTGAGATTTGAGTTCAACGAAGTGAATATATATAAAGAACAGGTCGAAGACTACATTCTGCTGAAAGTCGAGCGTTCTAAAATTTACCGTTTCGACAATATAAGAATGTTAAGACAGATTTTCAAATGTGTTGGAAATAAAGCTGAATATCATTTTAGATTGCAACGTGAAGTTGGCGAACGCAGTTCAAGTGAACAGCAGCGGAATACTTTTAACATTGGCGCAGCACATAAACATTATCATAATGACTATAATTATTCTTCAAGTGGATTCATACAACATAATTAACATTGTTGATATGATGAACTAAATAGTCATGCGCCAGAGACATATTCGATAACAGAAGTTAAGATACAACGATGGAACTTCGTTTGACGACGTATTCTTGAATACAGACGTAGTGTTCGGTCCATCTTGTACATTTTCGTCAGTCTACGAACACCAATGTAACATCAATTAGCATTAGAAATATTTCATTCACCATCTATATAAAAATTTCTATAAGTTATATTCCAATGATGAGGCTGATACATATTTGCGACGGAGAATGAAGATTCTACAGAAGAGATTTGTCAAGATGCTAGGGGTAGCCCAGCAACCACAGAAGAATTTGCCAGAAGGATGTCGTTCGAACCCAGGCGAATGTTGGTGAATTCCGGAGAAGGAACGTTTTTCCTATCTCTGAGGTCGCAGATCCGAGGTTCGAATGCAGATCCATGTCAGTATCTTGAACTGAGGAAACATCGAAAGTATTGTGTGAATACTTACATAGATCTTCAAGTTTTCGTCCATATAAGGTAGCTGTGTCTCTTATTTTTAGTATAGAGCTTGATTAGTGACATCCTGAGCCAACGATCTTACTCCATATTTTCACATCTCATGTATTTCTGTGTTTTCAGATGTGTGCTAAGATTTTTATGCTTCAAGAATATTTAGGAGATGATTGCCTTTCATCTATTTTTCAATTTTATTCTACAGATCAGTTGTGGAACTGACATTAAATTTTTGTTTGAGGAACCATAATGCCTTATAGTAGACTAGTCGTTTCGACACTCGAATTTTAATAATTTTATTTAAACCAAGTATTCTGACATTGTGTCATCGCTTCAAATTAAATTATTTTTAAATTTAATTTGAGCACTTTAATGTAACAACATCTAACTTCAAGAACAGAAGAAACATCGAATGATATTGTTATATCATTATTGTACATAAACTGTCGACGATCTAGGAAATACTAGTCGTTTGATAAGACCGAAGTCTTAACCCCTATAAACATTCTTTTTGTAGAGTGGAAAAACATTACGACGTTGACAATCCTTTTTTTTATTATTTGTAAAGCTGAGAGCTTTGTTCATTTAATATGTTAGGGGAAATACCTTTTGATAGAAGATTATTCAAATCTTTGGCTAGGAATTCTAAGCTAGTTTATCCCGGTCAAGATTGAATTCTATTTGACACTATAAATAATATGTGTGTTATTTTACACTATTTGTGTAACATCACGTCATTATGTCGATATTACAACGATAAACAATTTAAAGCTTGATCAGTGAAGTGAGACAGGAGTATTATTTTTATTACATGTATTTGCGACAGACGAGTTAACAGTTAATTATCTTCTTGTGGAGTAAACTTTAGGAGGTCAATCACGACAGTATAATATCGTTCATTACGATTGGAAGTTTCGTTTGAAGAACTTAAGTATGTATAATTGTAGATCAGTAGTCATGTGAAATTATACTGAGTGTCATGCCTTTATTTGAGAAAAGTTCCTGCAGAAGAAATGCTAATAACAAATAATCCTTTTTGGTTATTTTTTAACATAGTGGATGATAATTGTTTTGCCATATATATTATTATATGAGGATTTGTAGAGCTAAGAAGAGTGCTCATGCGAAGGAAGTTCCACATTTTAAAGGAAGTCAAAGTATTATTGTTCTTTGGTAACATGGATCATGATAAGAGTCGTTGTATACAAGTAGTCCAGTTCATGTGAAGTAACGTTTTAGCTGTGTTGACAGAAGGGTTTTAGCGGAACTACAACTAGAGAATGATTGTCTACTCATGTCAATGATACAATTTTTATATTTTATTAAACCCCAAGTTATGTAATTACGTACAGTTAACCTTAGTCGGCCGACTGTATTAGACCGACAATGTAAGAAAACCTATATGAGACGATGTGTAAGCAGTATATCAAAACTACGGAGTGTTGGGAAATGATTATGTGGAAAACCAGTGTATATAATTAATTGAGAATTGTATTGTAACCGAGAAGCCAGAATCTCGAAAGTAACGTGTTAGCAACACTAAATAATGAATATTATTATGAACAAATTACATGTAAATATTTTTTTCGGAAATGATTTAATTGGATAAATAATTTTGGTAGGATTTATTAATCGATTGTTTTGGAATACCGTTTGTTTTGTGAGCAGATGTTTTGTATGAATGATTGTCCACTGTTAAGAGTAATTTTTGAACCGGATTGTTCTAGAACAATTTCGGGGTGCGAATGAAAGAGTGTATAAAAATTTTCAGAATGATTGTTAAAGGAACATAGAAGTTGTGAGCATTTTTTAAGATCTGAATGTTAATTTTACGTGTATTTTAAACGCACACAAAGCAGTCTCAATGTAGACTAGCCAGAATGATTCACCGTTAGGATTGGAGAGCGGTGTGACATAATATGAACAGGTGAAGATTCACAGCCTTCTATAAAATGTAAAAGGTTCTGAATTCAGCGTGGTGCTAGCATTTCATTGATGAAACAGGCCAGTGCACGTGCGTTTTCCAGACGCGGGCTAGTGAATGTAACCAGTTGTCATGAATGCCATGAATGTAAGAGCCTTCCTTAAACGTTTTAGTTACGTAGTGAAAGCCTAAACAAACCAAGACTTTTATGCTTATATTTTTGCACGGCATTGTAGTAAGATGTGTAGTAGAAGGGAAGTGTGTATAATTGTGTGGTTTTATTTTTCTTTTGTTATTAGATTAGTTTATTGTTATTTTGCTTATTTAGGTTAGTTTACCATTGTTAATAAATTTATTCAGTTCGTTATCTGTCGTTGTTCACGTGTGATTCATTTTAAATATAAGGAGTAGAGTATTGTGGATGTATTGTCGGCGAAGCTGAATTCCCAGCCCCAAGAACGTAAGTAAAGATAGGTGTGCCCCGTGTAGTTTGTTGTTGATCCACAATATTCTTGTAACTGCTGTATGTAAATCCCTAAAAGCCATGTTGGGAGCGAATTCTAATGTAGTAATTAGCCAGTGCTGTTAGAAATAGGCGATCCAGCTGGGGCAATGGATATTCCAACAGACTACTTTCCGGATTTACGGGTACAGTACCTAACTTAAGACCACGGCCACCTCCTTCCCAATCCTCACCATAATTACTTTTTCACTCACTGTTACAGACATCACATTAACAAAGGTTATCAGAAAAAATATATAATACGTATATAGACAATATATACACAGATAAGTACACGGGGCTATATTGTCTCGATGGCGCAAAGCCCCTAAATGAATTAACAACAACAACTAAAGCTGTCATAAGTGTTTAAAAACTGTGGTTAAATCTCAGTAAAATTTTACCGTCGATTCCGGATTGCAAACAGCATATTTCCGCTTTACAAGCTAACACGCAACAAATAACCTTTCTATGGTACCTGGATGGCAGGCACGTTGCACAACATATGGTTTTCCCCGTTCACATCGCGTACTTCCACCTCATTTTACCCTCTCTATTTCATTTCAATGTATATTTTGATACTAATACGCATTGTTGTTCATGGCACCTAACCCTGTAATGATATATTGAATATACCGGTTCGTCCGCCAGCCCCTTGCGATCCAGTTTTATGCATCCCGTCACATGTACTACAATTCCGAAAGACATCGGTCCCTCTCCTTAAACTGGGGTAATAGAACGAGATATTTATTTACGGGCTAGAAGACAGAAGGAATCGTGAACGCCACTATAAATTCAGTATGGGTAGCTCGAATGAACCAGTAAAACGAGAACAGATACGCAGATCTCGTACATGAAACAGGAGGTGCGCGCACAGACCGAGAGCAGGTATTGTATAGACTGGGAAGTACGCGTTACAGGTCAAGTGTCGCGGTAGCTCACATGGCAAGCGCGCGGTAGGATGTGCTATAGTTGACAATGCTCAAGGGTTCGAACATTCAAGTTCCATGCATTCTTTTTGCAGTTGCATGGGATGTGGCAAGGTTGTATACTTAATAGTACTGTATTTCAGAGACTGATTCGTTTATTTGGCCTTGAAAAAGGCCTTTGGTGTGGAGCTGGGTTGATAGAGGCTAGGAAACATGTGACAGTATTTCAGTTATCCACGTCGTTTAACTTAGCACCTGCTCCAAGTGACGATCTCTGTGGTCAATACAACGCTGCGCGTGATGTTGAAAGGACCTTCTGGCTCGTTGCAACATCTCTGGCAAAATGGATCGGCATGCCTCGGTGATGAACTGTCTAAGGTGAGCAGGACCGGCGGCACCTGTGAAAACACCTGTTGCTTTACATAGCCCCACAGAAGAAATCCAGGGGCGTAAGATCTGGCGATCTGGTGGTCCTGGGGAGAGGTCCTCCCCGTTGGATCCATTTATCAGGATATGTCGCATGGAGATGGTTTCGGACGACCACCGCCGCGTGCAGTGGAGCACTCTCATGTAGAAACCACATCCTGCAGCGGTCAATGAGTGGCACGTGTTCCGAAAACGGTGGCAGTTCATCTCGAAGAAACCGCAGAGTGCGTTGTCCCGTCAGATCGACCTCAAATAAGTGGGGACCGATGAGGTGATCACCGATAATGCCATACCATACACTCACGGTCCACTGTACCTGAAAAGATGTCGCACCCAATTCGGATGATCCAAACTCCAGAATGCATATTATAGCGATGAACGGTTACATTGTTGTGGAATCGTGCTCCGTCCGTAAATAAGATGGTCGCTAGAAGAGCAAGATCAGTGTCCACATTCTGTAGGGATTCATTGACAGAACGCCACCCGGGCATCGAAATCATGACCATGGAGCTCCTGGTGTAAGTGCAGATGGTACGGGTGAAACCGGTAGGTATGCAATATACGCATAACAGACGCTCGGCTGATCTTCGTCTCCTGTGCAATGGCCCGTGCGCTAGTATGAGGGTTACGCCGGATAGAGTCAAACACAACCTCTTCATTGTGAGAAGACGTCACGCAATGATCTCGAAGAGGCCGTGTCCTTCCCAGGGATCCAGTATCTCGCAGGCGTCTTTCCACACTCCGAAATACCATGCCTGTCGATTGTCGTCTATCCGGATAGCGTACTTGGTACTGGCGTTGTGCCTGTTATGCATTCTGTCGAGCTTCCCCATAGATAAGTAACATAATCACATATTCGTCGCTGGAATACATCTCGAGTCGGTGAATAAGGTTTGTGTTGTGAATTGCTTCGAAGGAGGGGAGTTCGCGCAGCTATATAGCCTACTAACTTGCCATCGCATGTTGTTATCGTTCCAATGGGGCACACTTTGCCCTACCTGTGGTCTACGAAGCTTGGAATATGTACGACATAGATACTTGGTTGCCTGTGCCCTAGCCACAGACAATCACCTCCTCATCCTCGTCCAACCCAGCACCATACCTTATGCAACGATACATACGGTACTATTTTTCTTTTTATTTGATCGCTTACCCTCCAAGCTCGGCTGCACCCGCGGAGTCTGCGAGGTATCAGTTCTCTACCGTCGAATTCCAGGCCGGTGTCTCGGATCGGAACACACGTGGTCAGGATGGTGGCAAGCCAATTGCCAAGGCAACCACAATCTTGGGTCTAATGAAGGAAAGGGCAGCAAAGGGAGTGGGAATAAAGACGGCCGTGGCCCTGTCAAATGGAACCATCCCAGCAATCGCCTGGAGGAGAATTGGGAATTGCCTGAGGCAGGAAGCGAACTTGCCTCTACTAAGGTTGTGTGCCCCACGAGGCTAAGTGAACCCCGTTCCAGCCCCCAGACCAGAATTAAATTTCGTGGTAGAGCCGGGAATTGAACCCGGGCCTCCGTAGTTACATGGTCTTTTACAGAGCCAAATAAACAAATCGTGTCGCCTCCGTGATGTAGTGGTCAGCGGAGATCCGAGGTTCGATTCCCGGCTGTGCCAAGAAATTTGACAAGTGGTATGAGGACTGGAACGGGGTCTACTCAGCCTCGGGGAGAAGAGTAGAGGGGGTTCGATTCCCACCTCAGCCATCCTCGAAGTGGTTTTCCGTGGTTACCCATTTCGTCTTCGGGAAAATGCCTGGATGGTACTGTACCCGTAAAAATCGAGAAGGTGCTCGTTGGTCATCCAAAGCACAGCTGGATTATATGATAGTGAATGTCCTGGCTAAATGAATTATCGCAATCATGCCAACGAGCTATTCAAGATTATACACAGTAGGTTAGGAACATGTTATGGATTAAAACAAACTAGCTTTATACGGTAGAGTGCAAAACTTACCTTCATCTCTTGGGGCCTTGTTGGAATGAAATATACATCCTATCTATTTTTGGCTGTTCCATAACACGTCTCCATTTATAGAGTAATAAGGTGCACGAAACAAGACGTATAACATATTTTTTAAATAGAAACTAAATAACAATTAATAACAAAATAACACCATAATATAGTTATTCATTCACGCCACTGAAGCTGGCAAAACGTCTTACACACACGCTTACATAACTGGTTAAAATGAAAAGATTCTGCCATCTAAAAATTATAAAACATTCAAAACATTTTACTGGCACTTCATTGAGGCAGGCATTCCGTTGAAAGTGTTTACATTTTCTCTGGTGCGTGCCTCCTGCATATCTTAACTGGTTATTAAATTATAGCTGTGACTTGGTCGTCAGACGCTTCTACACACACACAGCTGCAACAATTCTGCACATTTATCCATCGACCTTGCTTATAACGGGACATGCTCGCTTGCCACCTGCCGTGGTCTCCACTGTTAGCACACAAAATTCGTAAAATGAAACGCGATGAAGCATCTCGTATTTCAAACAATGACATTTACAAAACTGTCCCTATTAAAGCCATTTCTCATTTAAACACATCCATAAAACATTCTTACTAACATTCGCTTCCGTCGTTCATGACCGACGAAGCCTCCATACACACAACAATCATAGCTCACATTAAAAACATTCGCTCTTCCTAACTATTATCAATATCAAAAACATTTAGAATTATTAATTATTATAAATAATGAAAATCTTAAATTTAAACAAATGGAAATATTTATATACACTATTTACACGTGTCTATCGTTTCAAAAGTATCATTCTTTAACGATATGACTTCGTTAATATAATTATCAACTCTTTCTTCAGGGTAGTTCTCTTCTTTCCACTTACAAATGCTATACCAATTAAAGTCAAAATCATGTTAATAGCCATCATCGGTTTAAATATGACCGATCAGCAAAGATTATTTCATATTGTTGTTACAATTCCAGGTTTAATATAAATTAATAAGAGTATAGTGGACAAGGATAATGTAACTTTTCCCAACGAAATTCTGCCTTCCCACGACTTTCATCTAATCACATTTACGAGTCTTCCATAACTCTACTATTTTACAACAATGCTTTCACCACTCATACTGCTGTACTTGTAATTGTTCCATAGAATTTGCATAACTTCCTTCTACCATTGACTTTATCGTTGTTACAATCCATTGCTTACAAATGAACAGCAATATCTGTTTTACTAAAACAACTTATCGTTCTCAAACGATTATATTGAAAGATCTTTGAGGTTTACAAATCGAGGTTACTCCGATATAAATACCATGTCTATACATTTAATATAATAAATTCAATGTTTCTTCATACCGGTTATTTCTACAAATATACACGGCTGCAATACTACATTGACAAATAACGTACTGTTACATTTGTGTATTAATAACAACTCGTGTTATTTCAGCAATCAATAAGGATCAATCACGACTGGATGAGATTTTATCTAACTATCCTACTGTCAGATGAATTATCTTTCATAAGATATGTCTCAAATAATTTACATTTAATGAAGAACAAAGCCTTCTTTCAACTCAAAATAGGTTTGTCGTCGACTGAATATAACTTCATTCTACAAAAAGAATGTTCATAAATGTTTGATTTCACGTCGTAATCATAGCGAATATAACTTGCCAGATCGACGAAATTTTTATAGTATTTGGTGATATTTCACAAAATATCATGCGTAGATCTCTTCACCTAACTATGAATTCTTCTTTCAAAAAGAGTGCCCAAGTCATTTTAATCAAAATAAATTTACTAAAAATAATATCAAAGACAAGATGTCTGAAATCTTGAATTAAAAATCGCAAATCGTCGAAAAATAACTTCCTTAAAGATTTTCCCAGTGAAAATAATTTTCTCAAACAACTGACTTCAGTTCACAAACTGAATCATTGATATTTCCAAGTGTAGATGATTGATGACTATCATCCTATACGATCTTGAAGAATAAAACTTAATAAATATCGAAGTGAAAATACATGAATTAAATAAGGAGAATTGTTGTTCACAAATGCCGTTATAAATACTCAAACTACTAAATGATGTAAAATATTTCTACCTTTGTATTGTAGACAATTGAAGTTCATTATCAGGTATTCGAAAATACCTAGCTGGATCATCTCACAGGTATGAATTGCTGAAACCATATCCGCTCAACGCCAGTGGACAAGAACAGCGACTTCGAGAACAGAAATATTTCCTTCCCGGCATACTCGTCTCCTCCGGACGTCGAACCTCGTTCCTCGAACATGCATTCCATCTCGAACAATCATCGGGCTTAGTATCTTCTATCTTCTGTCTCCCCGTTGATGATTCTTCAATCGCCGACATCTCTCGAAAGTTCTCCATCATTATCGAGCAATATATTCGTAATAGTTTCATAGTTAGAAATAAATTTGTAAGTTGTACTTCGAAATCGTAGATGTTAATGTTCATTTGGTTGGTCAATGAATGATTATATCTGCTAATAGTCGAGAATTAATGTACACGAATGTGCATTAAATGTACTGGATGGAAGTGTACATAATGTATCATGTTGTCTCGGCATTATATAATTCTAGATGTTACACATATTCTCGTTGTTAATTAACGTTGTTCCATGTTGCTATTCACAACTCTGAATCGACATATCCCATTCGCGTAATAGTCTTAATCCATCATCTCACTCATAATCAAAGTGTTATAAACCAATTCCACTTTATAAATGTTTGTAGCCATCATAGTGTTCCAATAAAACAAAGTCTCAATGTTCATACAATATCACTTCACTTACTTATTTCTGCAAGGTGGACTTGACTATGCTGTCGTCTCGCTGCACTAAAATGATTCTCTCTGCGTTGAGAAGCAACTTTCTCTGACATCACAAATTGTCCTATAATTGTCTAATTTCTCAATTAATCCACTCAAAATTTTCTTATACTGTAGCCTTGTAACTAAATGTATATAATGTATACAGTTTGCTTTCATTAAAGTCGAACACTTGTTCGCTATTGACTTGCATTCCTTCGCTAAACTTCGCCTAGTTTCAGCGAGGCTCTCATTAAATATTGGCCGCGTTCGGCGCTGTCTCTCGAGTAGCGTAGGACCGCACTCGGTATAGTGTCTACGGGAATGAACTACCCCGGGTAACACGTCTTGTGCCTTCAAAGTCAGTCGAGATAAGAACGCTTCTTCAAGCCGTCCCCACTCTATCTCGCCTGAAATTCGACGCCATTGTGGGTTGCGCGCAGTTATTGGCGCGCACTTGTAATAAAGCTTATTACAGTGAATTTCTTCCCTTTTGCGACATTTAAAGTAGTACTAATATCTTCTCTAAATGTTCTTGATAATTTCAATGATATAAAATTGTTACATAGGGCTTAAATGGAATAATTAATCACATTAACTAGGTAAAAATCCATATCTGCTTCCATAAACCCTCCTCTCATTGGCTGTGGGCATATATCCAATGACATATTTTATAACAATTAACTGGTAATATTTCTCGGTAATGCCTTGTTGCTAGGCACTTTCTAAAAGTCTAGAATATTCTGGAGCGTCTCTGATCACGTGACTGGTTTCTCCCATTGCCTGCGTTCGCAAACAAAGCTCGCTTGAGCCAATTTCCAGGATTTATATTGCCTAGTTAAAACTGTATCATGGGGCTCGAAAAATATCATCATTTTTATCACGAAGCTTTCAAATTTCGGGTGCAGTACCTAACGTAAGGCCACGACCGCCTCCTTCCCGCTTCCTTGTCTGTCCCTCCCACTCATCTCAACCCCTCATCGGCCCCCTGTTCGCTTTGCAGGTGAGGCCGCCAGGGCAAAGTGCTAGTCAAATTCCTCAAATGTATCCTGCGACTCAGAGTCTCATGCTCCAGGACACTGCCACTCAGTGGCGGTAGAGGTAGGATCCTTCGCTTAGTTCGTGGGAAAAACCCACCCTGAAGGGTAAAACGATAACGAAAGAAAATTATTAACAAATCAGTCTGTGAAAACTATTAAGTATACAACCTTGCCACATACCAGGCAACTGCCTGTAAAGAAAAGATATGCATGGGAGTTGAACCTTCAAACCATGGAGCACTGTCAACTATCGCACACACTACCGCACGCTTGCCATGTGAGCTACTGTGACACTTGACTTGCAGCGCGCACTTACCAGTCTATACAATACCTGCTCTTGGTCTGTGCGTGCACCTCCTGTTTCCAAGGAGGTTACGTGTTCTGCGTATCTGTGATCGTTTTACGGGTTCATTCGAGGTACCCGTACTGAATTCATTGTGGCGCTCACGATTCCTGCTGTTTTCTAGCCCGTATACATGCTTCTCGTTATATTACCCTAGTTTAGGGATAGGGATCCATGTCTTTCAGAATTGTAGTACATGTGACAGGATGCATAAAAGTGGATCGCAAGCGGCTGGTGGACCACCCGGTATATCCTGTATTGGTAACTGTAGGTATTTTAGCTGGAAGTACCTTAGCCAACAGTACACGACACGGGCCTTGAATTTTTGCCGTGCGACATTTATGATTTTTCGGCAGTACACCCAAATATTTCATCAATACGGTACCCATGTGCTCCTCGCTTGCAAAGTTCTCTGACGACGAAATACATTGACGTGTCATTAGCGAGGCAGTTTGGCTCACATTCCTATGAGATAGCAGCGAAGTCTTGACTTTTCTGTACCTCCAAAGCTGCTGATAATGTTCTTATTCTCACAGTTTAATATATGACTTGACATTAAACAGTGAACCTTAGGCTCCAATTATACGATTTACAACACATATCCAAATAAGGTTCCATTTTATGAATATCTCCCAGTACCATGAAATTCAAAATTTAATTCACATATCGACTTTTCAGCCTGCATTTACAGTACATCTAGTGATGAAACTGTGAGTGACGTAACAAATGTTCAAACGAGATCAATATTCCATTTCTCCTTTTGTTATTGTTTCTTTTATATCATCGTAGTCATGTGGGCTCATGTAGGCTTACCTGAGTCCGTCTGATAGCCTGTGTCATTGTGATGGCTGTGCTATTGCTAGTGTGTGCAATTGTAATTGAGGCAAGGGATTTGGTAGAAGGCGGCCATGGCTATAATTTATGCACCATGAAGTAGGGGTGCAGTAAGGTGATAGAAGACTATTAGGTAAATGCTGAACATATGCGTGACTTTCAAAAATCCGGATTTCAAAATCCGATAAACAAAGAAAAAACAACATGGCGGCCACACGAATTTCAAATATTTGAAATCACTCCTTCGTAATATACACTGGTAGAAAAAATATCCCAACACTAAGATTAACAAACGTTGATAGGTGTGTTGGCACATCTGAAAGGTGACGTTGATTCAAATTTCCCGCAAATTGCATTAGCCTGGCGCTAGTAGTGACCACATGACGTTCCACATCAGGTTTGCTTTAAATACGGGCTGTACAGTGCGAGAGCTTTAGTTACCTGTGAGATTGGACGGAGTCACTGTGAGTGGGTCAAGAATGCATTAACGATGACAAAGAGGCCAGTATCAACAGCTCACTGCGTTTCAACGAGACCGTGTAATAGGTCAACGTGAAGGTGGATTGTCCTTCCACGCTATTGCAGAACGACTTGGCAGGAATGTCGCCACTGTGCATGCGTGCTGGCAGCAGTGGTCACGAGAAGGTACGGTCGCAAGAAGACCAGGCTCCGGATGTCCCCGTGGCACCACTGAGAGGGAGGACTGCCTTATTCGGCGTATGGCTTTGGCGCATTGGACGGCGTCTGCAGCAGCAATATGATCGGAAGTTGGCACCACAGTGACGCAGCCAACGGTTCAAACCTGATTACTTGAAGGACAGCTCCTTGCCAGACGCCCTGCGGCATACATTCTACTTATCCCTAACCGCCGCCGTCTGCGACATCAGTGGTGTCAAGCGAGAGCTCATTGGAGGATGGAGTGGAGGACCGTTGTGTTTTCCGATGAAAGCCGGTTCTGCCTTGATGCCAGTGATAGCCGTGTGTTGGTTAGAAGGAGGCCAGGTGAGTGCCTGCATTCCACCTGTCTGCGATGACGAAACGCTGAACCTACACCGGTCGTTCTGGTCTGGGGAGCTATTTCCTATGATAGCAGGAGTACTCTCGTGGTTAACCCACGTCCCTTGACTGCAGATTTGTACGTCCGTCTGGTGATTTGACCTGTTGTGATATCATTCATTCCCGGAGGGTGTTAACCAACAGGATAACGTATGCCACTGTTGTAACCCGACGTGCTCTACAGACTGTCGACATACTGCTTTGGTCTGCTCGATCCCACGATCTGTCCCCAATCGAGTACGTATGGGACATCATTGGACGACTAATCCAGCGTCATCCACAACCAGCATTAACCGTCCCTGTATTGACCGACCAAGTGCAACAGGCATGGAACTCCATCCCACAAGCTGACATCCGGCACCTGTACGTCACAATGCATGCATGTTTGTATGCCTGCATTCAACGGTCTTGCGATTATGCCGGTTATTAATGGACTAGCAAGGAACATTTGCGAAGGTATTTCTCGCGCAGACCTGTTGTTTTGTACCTTTGATCAATTAAATATGTTACCTTGCCAAATATATTGCCGAAATTTCCATACTCTAAGTTCCTCATTTCATGGTATTGGGATTTTTTCCCTTCAGTGTAATTATCCAACCGCAGTGACACTTGACACAGCGAATCTTTATTATTGAGCCATATTGGCATTAAGATTGTTCAATTGCTTTCAAACTTCAATATGGCAGGCGATCGAAAGTTTTAAAGCATTTTAGTCAACTTTCGATTTTTGTGAAAAATGAAAGTAGACTTATGAGTTCTACATGGGCATTGTGTTCGTGTGCCTATCTCTGAGTATGTATGTCCGTTCCCACCATTACCTCCAACACGACGAAACCTAGTTGAACCAAATTTGGTATAGAGGTAGCACAAGCCTCTATCATAATGAAAACAAAATTGTGCCCACCCATATGTTCTATGCTTAAATCAAATTACGACTAAACGTATCATCAGATCTCTACCAATTTTTTGAAAAAATAATCCGATATGTTGGAAATGTCTTGCACCCAAGCCACAAGCCAAACAATTTTAAGATGACGGCCATGCATATCGTGCAAACATTAGAATCCATAACCTATGATCCAATGAATCAATGCTGACAGTATTTAGCATCTATGTAGTTTAATGTAACGTCCCTCTGTTTCCAACGTGAAGACTATATAAGAGTGAACATAACACACAACCGTTATCTTGAAACTTTAAAAAATCTGATACTTGAGAGCTACAGTAACGAAAATTAGTGACAAGGTAGGATGTTATACATTCAGGATGGGGACTGTGCGCCACATTAGAGTATTAAATATTAAAATCGACAACTCAAGATAAAATTGGGTAATTAAGACGAATCTTGCCAATCTTCAAATTATCACAGCACCCATCTCGGAATTTCAAAATAAATTCATACCGGTAAATCACAAAATCATAGAACTACAATAAGGAAATCAAGAAATACAATACACATTTTTGTGGCTTACATTAAAACCAATCCTACTTGATAGCCACAGCTAATATTGAATCAGTACTCATTTTCGCCACAATTATCACAGCAATCCAACTGAAATTGTGTGTGGTGGAAATTTAGTAAGTACACATATTTTAGGGTACTTTCAAAAATCTGATATTCACAAACGCATGAGTCGACAACGCAATCTTCAAATATCCTAAAGGACTATTATGGCTATCTATCATCCACGCGTAGTAAATCTGAAGTTATATTTTATTGTATGTGCCTAAATTGTTCAATTGTTTTTCAAGACCAGGATGGCACCAGATCAAAATATTTCTATTTGTCACTTGCAATTATGGACGTGAAGCTGTATGTAATGGACCAATATAATATTCTTTGTACAGGGTGTAACTAAATACGAATGTTTATAGCAACCCTTAAACCGTAATTCTGAGGACATTGGGATAATTTTCATTTGAAAGAGCGACCTTTGAACATGCGCGCGCAACCCCTCCCAGCGGTGATTCTCCCACAGCGCTGGAAGAAAGCACAGGCAGTGCTGCAATTTTCGTGGAATGATTTTCTATGATTATAAAAAGAATTTAAGTGCTGAATAGTGCCACTCTTCTTTGCTGCGTGTTTTTGGTGAGGCGTTTCTTTCTAGGGCCACAGTTGGAAACTGGTTTCGCGAGTTTTCACGTGGTCGGCTGTTAATTGAAGATGAACCTCGTCCCTGTCGCCCAGCAACAGCTGTGACTCAGGAAAACATTGATGCTGTGAGGAATCTGATCAAAGAAAATCGATATCTAATATTTTGTGATATTGAAGGGACCATAAATATTGGGTCACCAGCAGCGCAGACAATCGTTCACAATCATTTAGGCCTTGCAAAGAGATGTGCCCGTTGGGTGCCACATTCCCTGACAGAAAGCCAAAAGGAGGCAAGAGTGGACTGGTGTCATTTTTTCTAGTAGAATTCAATAGAGGGCAGTCCCAAGACACCTACAATATCGTCACAGACGATGAAACATGGGTCTACCATTATGACCCTGAAACGAAGAGACAGTCTTCTGTGTGGTGCTTTCCAGGGGAGAAACCACCCACAAAAGGTCGACGAATTCGGAGTTCAGGAAAGGAGATGGTGACAACTTTTCTCAAAGTATGGGGCTTGTCACCTCTGTGACCTTGGACACACGTCGTAAAGTCAATGCTGAATGGTACGTGAATGTTTGTCTTCCCAAAGTCCTCGCCACTTCGAGGTCACAGCACCCAAAGTCCAAAAGTGGGCACCTTCTGCTGCATCACGACAATGCATCTGTGTACATGGCTGCCAGATGAATGGACTTTCTGGAAAAGGAAAAAGTACGAGTGTTTCCTAATCTCCACTATTCACCTGACCTGACCCATGCGACTTCTTTCTGTTTCCTACGACCAACGATAAAATTCGCGGGCAGCAGTTTTCGTCAGATGAAAAGGCCATTGCAGCGTACCATAATGCACTAATTGACATCCCGAAAGAAGCTTGGACTGATACATTTTCTAAGTGGTTTCAGAGAATGGAAAAATGCATACGTGCTAATGAAGAGTATTCTGAAAAGTTGTAATTGTTGTTTTGCAAATATATTTTTTTTCTCACCCTCTACTAAAAACTTTCGGCATAGCCTTCGTGTGTGGGAAAGCTCCTGGGATTCGATAGAGGACCTGAAAATAACCAAAACATGTGCGGTAAGCATATGGTGTATGTGCGTTTGTAGCCGTGTTATAAGCATTGTTTGTGGTGTGCATAACACAGAGGGCAGCACGATGCTAGATGGTGATTTGTGGAGGGCAAACAGAGCACTTGTACGTTTCGTCACAATTCTAGTCTGTGTGCATTTGTTTTGTATTCAAAGCAAGGATGTCAGCAGATACGACAGATGCCAGGAATATGGGATGTTGTGAGACAGTCAATGATGCGGCGCATAGACGCCTGCATTACAGTTCGTGGTAGCAATTTTGAGCACCTTCTGTAGAGAACTGTAAGTAGTAATGTACAATTTATCAACACAAATGATCAACCTACATAGTGAAGCGGTCTGTGTTATGCACACAACAAACAATGCTTTTAACACGGAAATGAAAGCAAAGACACCATATGTTTACCGAACATGTTTTAGCTTGTTGTCAGGTCCTCTACAGAATCCCCGGAGCTTTCCCGCACATTTAGTTACATCTGTATACTGCCATTGAACTCTCTAAAGAACATTTCGCTAATTTTAGTAGCGGTGCACTTGGTTTTTTTCAAATATGAACTCTTGTGATGCGTTACAGAAAGATGGCATTTCTAAGGAAGAGTCATCCGATTCTGAAAATTATGTATTCTAGCACGTAATATTTTATTGTAGGGGCAGTGTGAGTTAGCCGAGGTCGTTGCGGCATGACTGTTGGCAGTCGCTCACATCCGGGAGGCGAGGAGGTTCGAATCCCCCCGCCGGCAACCTTGAAGATGGTCTTCTGTGGTTTCCCATCTTCCTTCCAGGCAAATGCCGGGGTTGGTCCCTAACTATAGGCCACAGCCGCTACCTGCCAACTCCTCGACCCTCCCATCCAACATTCCTCCCCAACGGTACTTGTAGCTCACCCATTGGGTGTCCGTCTCGAAGCAGCTACAAAACTGGCGAGCCGAACATGTCCTCGGACACTCCCGGCACTAAAAGCCATACGCTAAAAAAAAAAAAAAAAAAAAAAAGTAGGGGCAGTAGTGGTTGTGTAAGCGGTGGATCATTTAAGTAATCTGCCCAAATGTTCTAGTTATGTTGCAAGTTATGTTTATCTGATCCGGACTTTCGGTAAGTTGATAATACATTGCCATGGACTAGATATTCTGCTTTTCGAGAAGTGTTCACCTCGCCAACTCTGTGAAGAGGTGCTTGTAAGGGCATGGAATTCACAGGATGACCTGGGTATCATCATTTCTCAGTATCAATTGCGTAGAATATGGATAGATTTTGCTCAAATAGTCAAGGCTACTCGTTTCAGAACACCCCGAACACCATGGGATCTCATACTGGATGACCTGTTGCTGAACAAACTCCGCTGCATCGAAGCGTGCCTCAGATATCGCGGAGGTCACACCCATTGCTGAATGCTCTGAATGTTAAATTCATTGAGCTATCAGGAATCAATGAGCTATTGACATTTTTCTAATCAAGAAATTAGTTTCTCCGTTTAATCGTGTACCATGTCTATGATTTCAGTGTTTATTTGTGTGTGATACTGATAAAGGATGTAGATCATTATATATCCCTCCGTTAGGCTCAACAGTACAAAATAATAAAAGCCCGCCCTTTTCCGGTGCCATTGTTGGCCATTCTTGAAACCATTCCCCTCCACCCCGGTAGCTGCCAAACTCCCCTCTATCACTGAGTTGAGAGCAAGCCACTACGCAGTGCGTGAGTTAAGTTTGTCGCTTAACAGTCTTCTTTAGTGATGAACTAAGAAGTTGTTGCTACTGCTAAGTCAGTAGGTCTCGTGGTTCTTACTTCTGATGAGTAGTATCTGCTTTCTATGAATGAGAACTCGTTGGTTGGTTTGTATGTATTTATTAACTTGTCGACAATTCAATATATACAAGTGAACACCAGACAGTCAACCTGTTTAGGTGCTGCTGTAACTGGAAGAGGCCTTTGCTTCTGCGCCCAGGTCTTTTATACAAAATCCCTTCATAACAAAGTGCGTCACAGTAGAGGCTCGCACTCGATAACAAGTATGTGGAAATATATATCTTACAGGATATGGACTCATGTTTTTGATAACAGTTCCGTGAATTTGATCACTCACAGCTGTTGTAGTCAATACATCTGAAATAACATATTGAATAATCATATGAGGAAATGCACAGGGTCATTTCCTTAGTCCTTCTAGGAAGTATTTGATAAATAATAATCTACAGATAGTAAAGTAAATGTGTTGAAGATAACATGTTTGTGAAGGAAGCATTTCCTTGTTTCCAAGAATGAGCATTGTTCCAGTTAACACATTGATAATAGCATATTGAGGAATACATTGGGCAATGGTGTTCCTTCTATAGGAAGAATGACCATAACCTTTAGTTTAGAATGGAGTCTGGGGTTCGACCCTGGACGGGATACATAACTCCTCCACCCTTTGTTGCTCGTTATCGTCCTCGATAACAATTTTCTAAAATCTATATTTTGCAGATTTAATACCTTGATAAATTCTTGTTCTAAATATTAACATAATAACACAGGAAATAAGTATTATAATACTTCTGTTCACAGACACAAAAGTTTTCATTTTAGTATTGTATTCTGGAATGGGTTTTAAAACTAACTTCATTCCTTTCACATCGAGGTGGGATGAATGGAAATTTATTTCGGTTTTAACGTATGGATCATTTGGAGTTGACAGGAGTGGAAACCGGTGCACATAATTTGTAGGTTGCTGTTGCAAAGTTATGCCCATACTTGTAATAGGGCAAGACTCATTTGAGTAGATAACATATGATCCTGCTAATTTTATAGTTCTCTGAGATTCTGGGCAGGTTTGGAAGATTATTTGAGTATTTTTACTAGAGAAAAGGCTATGCTTCTTATTTAGTGGTTGAAATAGTTGTACCTCGTTTTTGACAGTGGCAAATTGATATCTGGTAGTGTCCGTTAAATTACATGAAGTTATTCTAGTATTGAAGAGTATACATGCGTAATATTGAGTAATTTTTATACAAGGTGCGTTAGACCATCTTAAGGTAGGTCCTTGCAAGTAATATTTTTCCGGAGGGATTAATATTAGATTATTGCTAGGTACAGGATAAATTTTATACAATGTATAAGTTTTAGCAACAGTGATTGGCATATATAATATTACAACCATTTCTTCGTTCATCATGATAACTTGCGTTTTTGACAGTTTAAATTTCTCAAATTGATGATACTGGTCAGTATGAATTAGAGTTTTTGTTGGGTAGATTAGTTGTAAATGTTTTACAACATTTGTTAAATCTTTTTCGGAGAACATCTTAATATTTGTCATTTCATTAAATGACAAGCTAATAGTATCTTGCATCACTTGTATGATTTTATCTAATTTGTTCGTACACAAGAGCACATATTGTTGATGTTCCAGAAGGTTAATATTGAAGTCTTCTTCTTGTAAAATACCTTTAATTACCTTCATATTATAGTTTACCTGGTTCATTTCATTATAGAACTTCTGAGCAATGGAGTTAGTGAATGATACTAATTTATTAATGTGTTTAATTTCTTTGGTGTTACGTTGTTTTAATGCTTTTAATTGTTCTTGTAGATTGTCTAGATCATCTTGGTCTAGATTACCTGATATGAATTTAATTATACTACCTAAACCATTTATAAGACCTCTCTTACTTCTAGGTGTAGCAGGTAGCAACTTATTTAATTCCTTTTTTGTTTCTTTAATTGATTCTCTTAATTCTGATATTAGATAAGGAAAGTATTATTGCTTCGTGATACGAGACTTGAGATAGTGTCTTGAATATTATTATAAGATTCTTTTAAACTCGTTAAATTGAAATGAAACATGAACCGGTGATAATCGTTAATTTTAAGGCTGGTCCTAATGAGTCAGCATAGAATCCTTGTGTCTGGATGGGCTGTGTGATGATGGTGCCTTATCCAGGAAGGAATCTGGAATAAGAAATTTTATTTTTGGTTTAATGTCCCGAAAATTCCTTACATGAGTTTTACCGTTTCTCATTTTACAGTATACCCTGTTTTCTTCAATTTTGGTAATGATACCTTCGTTGTACAGGTTTTTTGATTTCTTGTTTCTGGCGAGGGGATCTAATACGTAGACAGTTTCATTAATTTGGTAATTATGATTGAAAGTGTCGGTGTTTGGTTTAGTATGACTCTCTTTTATAATTTTCAACTGATTTCCTTGTCTTTCAATGTATTCATTGATTTTGGGGCATGGCGAGAAGACGTGGTCTAAAGCCTTATAGTATGGTCCATATAGAACGTTGAAAGGAGGTTGTTTAGTAGTGGAATGGATTGAAGAATTGTAATTCGTGATTATGGTGGTCACGAGCTCTGAGAGCGGAGTGAACTTATCGTGATCTGTGGAGATACGAAGTTTCTCTAGAAGGGTCGAATTCAGTCTTTCTACTGGAGAATTAGATGAAGAATTCAAAGGGGTAGTAGCGTGATATTCGATGTTCGTGGCTTTACAATATTCTTTTATGACAATGTTTTCGAACTCTCCTCCTTGGTCATGTGTGATTTTCCTTGGGAATCCATAGTGGGAAAAGTAAACTTGTAATTGGCTTAGTGTGGCCAGACCTGTACCATTTGGTAAAATGTAGGCTTGTCCATACTTTGAGAAAATGTCAATTATAGTTAATATGCGACTTTGCTCGAAGTGAAACGTTTCGATGTGAATTTGAGAGAAAGGGTGATCGGCGGTGATGGGACCTTGGTTCGATACCTCGTTAGGGTGTCTCTCGTATTTATTTCTTTGACAGAGGTTACATTGATTGATGATTGTCCTAATTTGTTCTCTTAAATGAGACCAGTAGTATTTGGTCTTAAGATGTTCGTAAGTTTCTACTATACCATTGTGGTTTTCAGAATGATAGTGTGAAATCAGCTGTCTGAGTTTCGGGGCTTTCAATGTCTTCCAAGAATTTGGATGACCTGATAATGATTAGTTCAGAAGTAAATTGCTTCTGGCAAGCCCTGATGAATGGGATCTCGAGAGTGATATCGTCAAAATAAGTAGCGTACTTGTTTGAGGTTACTATTATTTTGAGGAGGTGATTTGCTAAATCTTCCTGAAGATTCTTCTTTGTGACAATCAATAAGTGTCTGGTACATTTATTAAACAGGTTTTGTTTTAAGTACCTTGGAATAATTACCATATTTTACAATAATCTGATTGGGGAGTGCGTCAGGCCTCGGCAGCCGGCACAGTCCATATCCTCGCCGCTAGATAGGGGCTTCATTCATTCCATTCCTGACCCGGTCGGAGACTGGAAGCAGGCTGTGGATTTTCATTTACAATAATCTGATTGCGGTTTTGGTTTAAGTTCCGTTCAGATATTTTCAATGTGAATATGGGGTCTGCTTGGTTTGAGTGGACAGTTTCATTATCCTTATCATTTTGGTAGGTGTCATCTCCGGGGATGGCAACAATTGAAGCTGTTCCATCAGCCATGTTAATTTCTATTCTAGAGAGTGCGTCTGCGACATAGTTGGTTTTGCCTTTGACGTATTTGATGTCAAAGTCAAACTCTCCAAGCTTTATCTTCCAACGGAAAAGTCTCGAACTAGGATGCTTTAGCGTGAAAAGCCACTGTAACGGGCGGTGATCACATTCTACTTGAAAGTGTCGTCCCCATAAGTAAGGCTTGAAATGTTTGCAGATTTCTATAATTCCTAATAACTCTCTCTCCATTGTGAAGTAGTTTTTTTCTGCTGGGTTTAGAGTCCTGGAGTAGTATGCGATGGGGTGTCCCTTCTGTGATAGGACGCTTCCCAGAGCAAAATCTGAACTGTCCGTGGTTAACGTGAATGTTTCTTCGAAGTTTGGATAAACTAGCACAGGAGCATTTATTAAAAGGGTCTTCAGGTTCGTAAAAGAGGACTTGTATTCAGTATTCTCTACATCGGCTTTGGATCCTTTCTTTAAGCAGCGAACCATGGGTTGTGCTACTTTTGCGAAATCTTTGATGAATTTTCTGTAAAATTCAGCAAGGCCAAGAAATTGTTTGATTTCTTTGGTAGACTTCGGAATAGGATAGTCCTTGACTACTCTGATCCTTTCGGGATTTGGTTTGACTCCGTCTTGTGATACAATGTGACCAAGAAAAGCAACTTCTTTGTGAAGAAACTCTGTCTTGTCTAGTTGTATTTTGAGATTTACTTCTCTCAATTTCTGTAGCACAAGAGTTAAATGTTTTACATGTTTGCTTAGCGACTTGCTGAAGATCATTATGTCGTCAATGTTCACAAAGCAGAACTTGTACAGATAAGGACGCAAGACATTGTCCATTACACGTTGAAAAGTGGCTGGTGCATTTTTTAGGCCGAAGGGCTTTCTTTTAAACATTAGGTGTCTATTGTCGATTGTAAAGCCTGTTTTCTCGATAGACCTGGGGTCCATCTCAATTTTGTGAAATCCTTGAGCCAGATCTAAAGTACTGAAGTACTGACATCGACCGAGATTATCTAAGATCTCTATTATTCTAGGCGGGGATATTTATCCTCGATAGTTTTCTTGTTCAACTGTCTGAAATCTATGACTAGTCTCCATTTCTTTTCTCCTGAAGCGTCAAGCTTCTTAGGGACAATCCAGACTGGATTGCAGTATGGAGATTCGCTATGCGTGACTATTCCCTGGTCCAAAAGTTTCTCTACTTCGTTATTTAATATTTGCTTTAGAGGTGGTGGGTACCGATAATTCCTTTGGTGTACTGGGTCTTCATCTGTAGTGCGAATAAAATGCTTTTCTGCGCTTGAAAATGTCAGATCACATCCTGGGTAATAGAAAACATCTGAGAATTCCGAGCATATGTCTTGAATAGCACTGTTTTCTAGATGGTTCAAGTGTTGTGTTCGGAGGTGTTCATGAATGTTTCTTTCAGAAATGGAATTTATTTCCAGTGGTTGGATTGTTACATTCTCTAAAGGTTCAACTAGTATGGGCTCGGTGAATTCTTGTTTCAACTGAGTGTTTGTGGGATATAGGACCTGGTAGTTCTCTGCATGAAGAATAGCATCTGGAAAACATATTCCTTCGTATTCAAATTTGGAAATATACACGTCTCCGTGTTGTATGTTGAAAGGTATAGCTAGATGATATGCATTTAATGCAGGTTGAAAGCTTTCTTGCTTATGTGGGGAATGAAAGTGAAACGGTATGTCCGTATTGTTGAGAGTGACTAGGTTCGAGGCGTAGTCAATCTTTGCACCTAGCTGAGCAAAAGCTGCACTACCAATTAATGCGTCGAAGTAATTATGCATTGCATAATTCTGAATGTTATAGGTGAATCTATGTTGTATTCTGAAAAGATAGGGAATTGAATATTATCTTCTCCTATCGTTTGTGAGTGGATTGATTGAATACAAAATGGTTCTTTAAACATATACTCGGCGAACAATGAGTGTGCGAATTCAGGGATCATAATTGAATTGCAAGCACCGCTATCAATTAAGATCTTTAGTCCAAACAGTGTGATGAATGGTAGTTTGGGAGCATTACCCAAGTTATTTAAGTCTTCGATTTTGATGGCTGGGCCAAGCGAAAATCCTGAGACTGTTCCTCCGTATCGCACTCGTATTCATAGTACTGAGTGTCGTACTCATGTGGGTAGTTCTGTATGTTGTACTCATCTACATACTCTTGTGTTTGCTGTATGGGACCTAAAGCTTCCTGATCGATGTCTTCTGAAGGTTCTAAGTGAGCATTCAGATTACCTCTAAAGGTTGAAACACCTGGCATCGGCTGTGGAAAACTTTGCTGGTTAGTGGGTGTGAAACGTCGGCCAAAATTATTGGGAGTTGGGTAAGGACGATTCATGGGGTTTGGTGGCTTGAAAGGCTGAGTGTTCGGAGCTTGAGCGTGTCCGAAAATTTGTTGTGGTTTATCTTTATAGAAGGGTCTGTGGGTCTGATTTAGCATGAAAGGTTGGTTAAATGGGTTCCTTGGTGGAGCTGGGTTAAAATTCGAGAATGGATTGTGTGCTGAGTAGCCTAGTGGTCGAGCTGTTGGTGGAAACTTGCTAGGAGGTAGTTTTCCTCTTAGTTGGTCCATGTAATCTTCATGGGCGCGATCGTTATCGTAAGACCTGAATAACCTGAGGCAATGATTCAGGTCTGTAATCTGTGCATATCTTAAGTATGAACGATAGGGTTCCAAAACTCCTGCTTTAAACGTGTTTAGGCTTAACTCTTCAAGTTCTCTTAATTTCAATTCCAAAATTTGATTTTGGTAATTGAGTTTGTATAAGCTTTTGCATTGCAAAGTCAATCCTTCTAATTTATCATGGTATTCATTGTATGATTCGTTTCTTTTCTGGAAGCAATTAGAGATCTCCTGGATGAGAAGTCTCTCGTCTTTGACGTTACCGTATTTTCTTATGAGTTTATCTTTAAATTTTTCATAAGTACTGTTGGCTTCTAAGTCAAGAATGCTACATGCTTCACATTTTAGTTTTGACTTTATGACGTTAAAGAGGAAATCATTTATTAATACTGAGTTTGAAGCTGACGCTCTTCTCTTATGTGTGTTAAGAAACGATTCTGTTCTTGCTAAAAAATAGACAAGACTGCAAGAATTAGTGCCGTTAAATTCAGGCAAAAGCTGTATCTGAGCATATTCGAACTTTGAAAGGAGCTCGGTTTCAGGCATTTTGTTTGAATTTATAAAGACGGTTTCAAAATGTTATTTATAATAAATATTTAATTATTTGATTAATTCCTTCAATAGTGACAAGCGAAAGACCAGTATGGGCTGCACTAACTCACATTTGTTAAGAAATGATGTTATATTATTATTATTATTGTTATTATTATTGCTCTTCCCAGTTTGCTACTTGAAATATTGATCCATGCATCACTAATAATACTCTAGTTCACAAATAAGGTATTATTTGGAGTTTGACTTACAGACAAGAAAAGATGATCAGTGCTGGCTGCATCCTCTTGGAACTACGGAGTCGGTTGGTTCTCTTGTGTCGTCGTGTGGTCAGAAAGCGCTCCTGGAGCGTTGTCGGCACGTACGGCGATGGCGGTCGGTTGTTGCGAAAGGCGTTACTTGGAGCGTGGGCTTCTTTGAACGTTTGTCGGTGAACTTCCTTCCTTCAAGCTGGCGAAGTTAGTCGTGGATGAAAGGCCTCCCTGAGGTTGTCAGTTCCACTCTTGGCTTGCTGGCTGGTTCATAGAATCGATGACTGCATCTAGTGTTGAAGATAGGTACCTTGGTGTCGCTAGTATAGTGACGAAAGGCCTCCTTGTGAGGTTTGTCAGAACACTGTACCAACTTACTCGTAGATTATCTGGCAAGGATAATCGTTACCTATCCCGGACGGACCCCAGTTAAGTTTGTCGCGTAACAGTCTTCTTTAGTGATGTACTAAGAAGTTGTTGCTACTGCTAAGTCAGTAGGTCTCGTGGTTCTTACTTCTGATGAGTAGTATCTGCTTTCTATTAATGAGAACTCGTTGGTTAGTTTGTATGTATTTATTAACTTGTCGACAATTCAATATATACATGTGAACACCAGACAGTCAACCTGTTTAGTTGCTGCTGTAACTGGAAGAGGCCTTTGCTTCTGCGCCCAGGTCTTTTATACAAAATCCCTTCATAACAAAGTGCGTCACAGTAGAGGGGCGCACTCGATAACAAGTATGTGGAAATATATATCTTACAGGATATGGACTCATTTTTTTGATAACAGTTCCGTGAATTTGATCACTCACAGCTGTTGTAGTCAATACATCTGAAATAACATATTGAATAATCATATGAGGAAATGTACAGGGTCATTTCCTTAGTCCTTCTAGGAAGTATTTGATAAATAATAATCTACAGATAGTAAAGTAAATGTGTTGAAGATAACATGTTTGTGAAGGAAGCATTTCCTTGTTTCCAAGAATGAGCATTGTTCCAGTAAACACGTTGATAATAGCATATTGAGGAATACATTGGGCAATGGTGTTCCTTCTATAGGAAGAATGACCATAACCTCTAGTTTAGAATGGAGTCTGGGGTTCGACCCTGGACGGGATACATAACTCGTGTGTCAGTCTCTACTAGCCTTGTGTAACAAATTGATACATTGCACCTGCCGCAGTTATATACATTTTCATGTTAGTGTTAAGCGTTGGATATTTATATTTCACATTTGTGCGTGCAGCTTCGTTAGTGTTACTGTTATGAAATGACTGATCAGCATAGACGTTTGGACTTGAAGGATCCCAATGATGTGCTATTGGTTCATAATTTACTGTTTGAGGATGATGAAAATGTAGTTGACAATGAGGATTTAGCCGAAGAATCTGACTCAGATTTTGATTACTTAGAGCAACAGGATGAGAATTTTGAAACGGATCAATTTGGTGAAGACGAAGCAATTGAACCAAATGCCGGGCTTACCTATCTGGGAAAACATAAAACAACCAAATGGCTGACGGTCCCACGAAAAGTACACCGTAATGTCTCTGCAGTAAATCTGGTAACGCGAATTCTTTTCTGAATTGTAATTTTTTGCTTGTATTCGTGAATGTAAATAAATAAATAAGTAAATCACAAAATATACCCAAAAACAACAAAAGTGGAAACAAAAGGAAACGAAATTTAAATTAGCCTACGCTGTAACAAAATTATACAATGCGCCCGATCTCGTTACATATTTCACGTGATTCTACAATATTTTTCTCTTTAATTTTCTAATTTCTTGAACACTTTATTCAAATACTATGAATATCAAATAAAGAGGATAAATAACCCACAGATTTATATTTTCAGCTTAAATTGCAAATAAAATTTATATTAAAGCTGAAAATAAGAGTTAAGGTGAAATGTATCAATTTGATACAATGCGCCACATTTGGCAGGCAAATTAATTGCGCCCGATGGAGGGATATTTGATCCATAGCCTACATGAT
The DNA here is from genome assembly GCA_946902985.2 of Meconema thalassinum. Lineage (NCBI taxonomy): Eukaryota > Metazoa > Arthropoda > Insecta > Orthoptera > Tettigoniidae > Meconema > Meconema thalassinum. The sequence continues at coordinate 1,160,815,125 of OX336389.2, read as the reverse complement.
ACACGCTCTCACTTCCGAAAGTTTTTGTCGAGTGTATACCAAGACATTGCTCATAGAACGTCATGCCATTCATATACATCCACCATCGCATTAAAGTGATCTATATATTTCAATCGTAGTAAGGATTTTGGCCATTATTACAACGGTAGTATATGTTGAACAAAGAAGAGATAACCTTTAAGACAATTGTTTCACGCCATTGGCAAGAACAAACTTTAAGACGAGATTTATCGAACGTCTTCTTTTAGATGATGACTTATGCTATAACTTTGTTATCACATATCCGGAAAATTAAATCATATTTGCATCCAAGTTTTCTTTCTGCAGAAGATGCAATTCTATTTTTACTCCGACAAAAATATTGTTCTAAAGTTAATAAGGTGAAGGGTGTTGGCCAGACGAACGAGGAGAGGCAATATAATTGTGAATGACGACAAAGCTTTTCTCAGCACGAGATGTAATGAACTGGGCCCCTTTCGCTCCAGTTCTGGAATGAGGGTAAGGGGAGGGGGATAAAAGAAAATAATTTAATTAACATGACTTATAGATCCCATGCCTGGTTAAGAAAGTTACATTTAATTAAGAGCGAACCAACGGTGCATAATTGATATTTACTGAGGGAAGTAGTTTAATCGATAATTTTAGAGATAACGACTGAGAGTCTTGGATGAACAGGATTCTCTCATTTCATAGATACAGTGTGATGAAATGCGTGGCCTTTAAATTAATGATGCCTTACATTGCGTTCAAGATTATCTGCTTTTATACATAACAACAGAAATAAAAGTATAACGTTTCTTAATCATCTAACTAGTGAAGACGAAAGTTACTCAATCGTAGCCTACTCTTGCAGGAAAGTTTTAACGAAGGAGGTTGCATTATTATCTTACCTCATTATAGTAGTGTTCCAGACAAAATTAGGAAGTCCGAGATAAAGCACATTATAGGAGATTGCAGAATTATCTGGCTCGAATCTTACCTCCGTATAGGAGAGAAATGTAAATACAGCAATGCGGGAACAAACATTACAGGAGAAGTGTTGTCAGGTATCAAGGAATTCTAAATGAGTGTTCATCGTCTAGCTGGATTTTTCACTTGAAAGGGACTACCAACCCTTCTGGTTATTTCCAGGAAAGAAACACGCGCTAGGGAAACTCAAGCACCTTATATTATCAACTTATGGAGATCATCAAATCCGTAGCCAATGTAAAAGAAAGTCAGATCACTGTCGTCACTGTGACATGCTTTGAGCTTGTGCCAAAAAGAGTGAGTCATCAGTAAGAGCACAGTGCGTGTTTTATGACAACACAACTCTACATGTTTGCAACTTAAACAGTTAGAATGATCCTTAATATACATATAAATACTAAGCTCACAGGATTTAAACAATGTATTTGCCTCAAATTGTCATAGATTGAAAATATTTGAACAATTCTAAGACTACGTACCGAAGTATTTCACTAGGTCGCGATGTGGAAGTCTGGTAATTATAAATGTAAACGACAAATGGCACATTGAATGATTGATACGTTTGAGCAGTTGGGGGTTGAGTAAGTTGCATTGTCCGTGACGTAGATAACATTGCCAGATACATCCACTACGTTACTTGTACATTCCTGAATGATGCTACGTCTTTCCTTCCCCCAGGCGTCTCAGCAGTCATTCTTTTTTTTTGTCCAGTAACAGCCTTCAAATGTCTCACTTTTTCCAGGTGTTTAGCAATCTATTCTATAGTTGCAGATGTTTTCGTAGTTGTAGACTCTTCTCTCCCACTTTAAAATTCCACCCGATCTCTTGAATAATGTATTCACCAAGTCCCCACTCCATGTTTTACTCGTACAATATTTAAAGTTCACCTATGAAATGCTTAATTCGCACTTCTGTGATTGCTCTTCCGGCCTGAAATGTTATCGCGCTCTCTAGCACGAAGCCTGCATCACAATACCATGATATGTTATAGTAAGTTCCATTTTACTAATATCACAGGTGGGTTTAATATCAAATACACATTACAACAAAAATGCCAAAAACTTGAAACGATGCAATATTTATGTTGTGCGCGCCGAATTCGAAAATACATTCTATTTTCTCATATCACGTAAGGTTTTGTTCAGTGATGCAATCCCGATTTTTTCTATTACACGTTGGGTGGATAATCCAATGCGGTCTGATTGTAAACATAGGAATAGATTTCAGGCAGACGCTAATGGAATTTGATGGCTATGCGATCTATTTCCTGTTTACATTCTTTCTGAAAGATACATCGTTCCTTAAACACTAAATATGTATTAGAAACAACAAAATTCGGACAGTATAGTGACTTTCTGTCGTTCAGAAAGTTTTGGCGTAAATTTTCGTTTTCGTATTATTTCTGAGTTCAAATGCTAATTGTTTGGTTGTGAATAACAGTGCTTTTATCAATTAGAAGTGAAACAGACTTTTAGTTTGTCCTATTATCATTGATCCTTTAATTCAGAAAAGTCCATCAGGATCCTATGCTCGAAGAAGATCCAGCAGGATCCTATGCTCGAGGAAATTCCAGAAGGATCCTATCCTCCAGGATGTTTCACCAAAAAACCGACAAGTGTCGTGGTGTGCGTTCAAAGACGTATGCTCGAAATTCCTGGGATATTACAGAGCAGATAACCACATCGAAGTTGTGGAAAATCTGCTAGCGGCAAATCAGGTATGGTCTGCAATATGTCCCTCAAACTTCATTTACTGCAAACCACCGGACCAGGGAATGGTCACTGACAAGCATGGAAAAGGGTTTCACCACCAAATATCCCAAATCGAAAGGTGATATCCAGGAAAATTGCCTCCAAACATGTTTGCGGACTGCTGTTGGTTTCCTGTCTCTCAGTCCTCCAGAAATTATTCTAAACATTGTATGTAAAAAAGTTAATTGCATGTAATAATTATTATTAATTTAATTTAAACTGACATATTCTCAGTGATCAGCACAACCATTTTTATTCAAATGAGAACTTTTGAACGCTAAATGGAGTAAACGTTTGATTCTGGAACTACGACTATAAAAATATTCATTTTTTAAAACAATATGGAATATGGTTGCCAAATAAAACGGTGCGTGATAGGGAATTTACGACTTTAAATTCGAATTTACAGTAGGAGACCCGAATTAGTAAAATTTACATATTTTCATTTTATTGCACAAAAATATTTTACATTTCGTTGTAGAATGTTATCTTAGTATGAACGAAACCTTCCTGGACACAGCTAAAACATGGCTGAGATCTACACGGGTCAAGAGCACCGCTCATTTGATATCTAGTGTTTCACTAACCTGCAAGCGGATTCGGTAGATATGTATAGTAGTAGATTCATTTTTGAAATATGTCCATGCCATTCTAGAAAGCCACTCTTGTCAAGTCTCAAACGCGCATTTTATGTCACAGCGGGGAACGGGAATGACTGAACGTCATGAATATAACATAAGAACCACCTTATGCGAACTGTACTGACCTAGATAACAATTGTTGACACATTAATGTGAGTGGGAATCGCCATGTTGACCTTGCGGCACCTAGCATTGATATGTGTACCTTTGTCTCACAGAAGGAAAAGGAAGATTGTAGTTTTACGTGACCGTGAATCTCGGGACTCTCGCAGAAGGCCGAATGCACCTAGCATCTTAATGCATTGAATTATAATTAAGATATTCTTCAGATTAATTATTATCCTTTTATGACTGGATCTTATGGACATAAATGGATCGGTAGACAGCCCTTACTTGTAGTGGAATCACGGCACGCATATATTTTGAAGTACAGTGAGGAAGATGAAAGGGCTTTGATGGTCGTTAGTCGCTCTCCCAGCTGCCGCCCACATCTCGACACGTCTTTGTCATTAGCTTGTGACATTATTTTCGTTGCGCGATACTCGAGAGCCACTCGCCACATTTTAGCCCTGTTCTGACACTCATTTCCGCCAGTAAACATGGAAGTTCGATATCAAGCCACCACTTGAAGCCGTCCATTCGATCTTGTGCGACAGAGTGGTGAACAATAAACAAGTTGCAGCTTGCCCTCAGATGCTTGGTGGTTCTCTGCATGCTTGTTCTGAACAACATCAGCTTTTATCAACTTCTAACTAGTGATTGAGATTTCAAGTTCAATGATAAACCATTCGACTTTTAATTTCGATATCACAAAAAGCATTCTGTGCTCTGAAATTAACTTCACGTGGTAATGAAATAGACTATCCTAAGGCCGGTATTACTCTATCAAAGACATTTGTCAGAGATTCTTGATAAAAAAATCCTTTATAAAAGATATGAAAGTGTGATGGAGAAATCTTTTGTAAAAGGTGATAAAAGGTATGAGCATCATGCAATCTTTGATAGAAGATTCAAAACAAAATGGCAGATCATAACACCTGGAATATTACCACAACAAATATGCTCTTATTAGAGTGTGAAAAGCATGAATAAATGAAAAAAAATGGTATGAAATATATTAAAACATAATTAAAAGATAGAAAGTGTAAGTAGAAATAGCAGAGGCTATAACCGCTGTACAAGAAGGACGCACATTTCAGGATATAAAGATGAACTAAATAGCAAAATAGGCTGAAAATAAACCTGAATGATAGCGTAGGCCTAATTTATATTATAACTAGCAACCGGACCCGGCTTCGCCCGGGAACAATTATGAATGCATGTGCAACAAATTCTTGTTAGACGTAATTTAAGAATGGCGATGTGCATGAAACACAAATCCCCCTTCCGTCCAATCTTAACTTGACTGTGAATGTTTCGGAACGAAGAGTTCACAGGCGAAGTGTAGAAAAGTCGAGTTGCACTTCCAGGGAAACTCCAAACACAACCACTCTTCTCTAAAATGTTTAACTCAACACGACTCGACAGTTTGCTGCTGGCTGTACCTGGGGCAATAAGATCGTCCGCTAGCTAAGCTGTAGCTGGGGTGATAGACTCGCCCCTAGCTAGCTCGTAAACTGTCGCCTCAGTAAGTGAATGGAGATTGTTGGAAGAAATGAAAACGTAAAACACTTATAGTAGGCGATGTATTAAAGATAGAGATATGCTCTCCCGGGCTTTTTGTAGAACTTTTCATGATGAACAATTCATACACTCATAGTATACAGATATTTTTAACGGTTTGCCCAGCGTAAGCTTACAAAGCGCTCGGACGCCAGGTTTTTTCGACTTTTCCACTGAAATCGTTATTGCTCGGCTTCCTTTGATCATAAATAAAATATTGTCTACAGAAATCATCCTCGAGATATCCTTTACAGAAAGGTGAAAACCGCATCAAAATCCATGCAGTGGTTCTCGAGTTTACCCGTAACATCCAAGAATCGGGGATTTTGTTTTATACTAAGTAGAGCTATTCGTATTAAAATTCGTCAATTTCACATATGGTTTTACAAGCGAGTGTAAATAAGCACTTTATCTTTACCGGCATGTAATACATGTAACCAAGTACTTGAATAAAGTGTTTAGTTGGCGGAATGACAAGAGCGCTCGACTCTCGTCTGACGTGACCAGGGATCGAATCCCACCTAATGCTAATTTCTTATTTCGTATGATTGAATCTTCTTTGCTCAGGCAGTGGTTGATTAAGTCGTCATCATCATTCATTTCTTCATAATTATTAATAACTAGCAAGTACCGAAGGCTTCGCACGTGATGAGGACAATGAGGATGATGATTATACTGATAATTGGTCTATTCTGTTACAGCAATCGCGACTGGGTGGGTCTATTTCAATTCGAAAAATTCTGATGCCCACAGTATATTGGTATGAGCCGCAAAATGGGAGTTCCATAGAGTTGAGAATGTTCAGTTGTTACCTTATGTGAACACATTTTAAAATTACGTTTTTGTTTTCGGCATGATATGCTGAGACATAACGATATTGCTGTGTGGATTCTCTTTAGCACGCCACATAGCCTACAGTTGCCCATGGGAAAAAAAGATTTTGTCTAAATGTACATCTGCTGCTGTTAAGTTTGTGTCATTGCACTTTGATAATAGTAATTGCGAATATTGCTTGAAGAGGCGCCTGCATTCTTGCACACTGGAATTGCAAACCTATCGGATTACGGGGAATTAAAAGTATTTTTCGTTAAGCTATTCAAGGTGAATATTCCCACAATTATTGATGATTTGAACGTCAACATGTCACTAGTAATAGCCATGTAGTAAAATATCTCTCACCTTTCACCTTGGCCGCTGATGTACATTATGCGGCCTCTTTCAATGTTACATCCCAGGGACTGAAATTTTCAACAACCTTTTTGCCTCACATGCCTCTCTAAATATTGAAAATTTCTGATTATTGTCTTCTTAGAGATCTTTGAAAGAGCCTCACACATGGAAAACATTCAATGTTACGAACAGAGACCGCGTAACCTATACCGAATGCTTATGCAGATTAAATACCAGGCCAATTCTGAACGACAGTTCTATGAACTTAGATCTGACAATATTGTATTGTATCGTTCCATGTGTAATATCTCTACAGGGCAAGCAGGCTACGAGAAATTTGGTTCAGATCGCTGAAATGATGTAGATTTATGCCAAAAAGCCTAAATGTAGGGAATGCAGCGGCTGTCCGAAATTTCACGTGGATAGTGCTACTCGACGTGGTTCCAATGTGCCAGTACGTAAATTTTGATTCAGGTCGGTAAAACGGTGTAGATTTGTGCCAAAGGGCCTAAATGCAGGGAATGGAGAAGACTGCTTGAAATCTGATGTGGACAGTGTTACACGTCGGATTTCAGAGGGTAAATACGTAAAATTTGGTTCAGATCGGTGAAACGATGTAGATTTGTGGCAAAGGGCCTAAGTATTGGGAATGCTGCGGGCTGTCCGAAAATTCAAGTGCACAGTGTTATTCGTCGGGTTCCAAAGTGTAAGTACGTAAATATTGCTTCAGATCGGTGAAACGGTGTAGATTTATGCCAAAGGGCCTACATGCAGGAAATGGAGAAGGCTGCTTGAAATTTGAAGTAGACAGTGTAACTTGTCGGGTTTCAGTGGGTAAGTATGTAAATTTTGGTCCAGATCTGTGAAACGGTGTAGATTTGTGCCAAAGTGTCTAACTACGTAGATTTAGCTTTATATATATATATATACATACATGTGGATGAAAGGCAGCCTATATGTTAATCTAGGGTATAAGCACTCTCCATTTCAAATTTCATCCAAATCCGTCCAGCCGTTTTAGTGTGGAGAGGTAACAAACACACTCGCTCACTCACTCACAAACTTTCACAATTATAATATATATAGGGAATATAGGGATATAGGGATTAAATATTAATGCCATTTTTCAAGTCCTCGTACTACAGCTTGTTCGCCAAGATTTTAATCGTATAAATAATTATCTTCCTTGTCACGTGAGCAACCTATGGTTTAACCTACCCATAGTCGTCCACTTTATCTTTCCGCTTCTTTTATATATCGGTATTGCTACTACAGAATTTCAACTACCGTAATACAGTTGAGTGAACAACGAACTGTCCGTCAGCCATTTTGCTCTACTATGATAAAATATTTGATGTAGTGTAATGGTGTGATGATTGCTTGGTATAACTGCAACAAAAGGTCAGTTTTATATAATATTTTATAAAATTTCTTTGACAAATTTGTTTCGTAGTGTAATACCGGCCAAAGAGTGGCTTAAGGGGGCGGCTATACCTCTTATACCCAGCTGCGTAGCCATGCTCGTTAATCGTGCACAACTGCCACGTGGGCAACTGCAGCAAGTCTCGAGATCAGAGGCTCCAATCCCGGCGCTAACAGCGGTTTTCCTGACTGTGTTTATTTCAGGGATTTTCCAAACTCCATGGAGGTAATTTCCTGGATAGTTCAAGTTCAGGGTCACCTACCCCTTCCCTGTCCCTAATACATTTACACACATTACTACAGTCTTCACAAGCAGCCTCCGTGGCTTAGGCGGCAGCACGCCGGCCTCTCACCGCTGGGTCCGTGGTTCAAATCCCGGTCACTCCATGTGAGATCTGTGCTGGACAAACGGAGGCAGACAGGTTTTTCTCCGGGTACTCCGGTTTTCCCTGTCACAAATTTCATTCCAGCAACACTCTCCACTATCATTTCATTTCATCTGTCATTCATTTAATCATTGCCCCAGAGGAGTGCGTCAGGCCTCGGCAGCCGGCACAGTTCATATCCTCGCCGCTAGATGGGGGCATCATTCATTGCATTCCTGACCCGGTCGGAGACTGGAAGCAGGTTGTGGATTTTCCTTTTTCACTACAGTCTTCACAGAAACACTGGTTATAAGACACTTTAAACACACCCAACTAAACGGGGCTGATTACCAAGATAACCCATGCCCCTCAAAATTGAAGTAAAAACGATAACGACGTATCTGTTAAGTAAGTTTTGAAAATCCAACTACAGTACGTATTCGAACCCAGAATTTCTGCTGTCCATGAGAGTGCGTTTAGCCACAAAAACCAATGCGGCCATCCATTACAACGATACGTTTTTAATTCAAGCGCCTGTCCATCTAAGCGAGATATTGTGTTCGAATGCTAGCGGCAATCACATTTTAAAGTTATTCTCAAGTGAATTAATATATCGTTGCGTCGGTAGGTATAATGCTGTTAATTTTCATTATTTTTCTTATGGCTGATCGCCATGAGTGGCTAACCAAAGAAATTGTTTTCCATTCAATTTTTATAGATGAATGAAAAGGCGAAAATAACTAAAATATTTGTAGTCATGATCTGCGTACCCTCAACCTACACCTTAATAAGTATCATTACAAACACTACAGTTAATACAATAACAAGGGTTATCAGACAAGTACTATAATCACGCAAGTACACGGGGTTGATGACCAATGATGAGTACAAGCCACTCAATGGCGACTTGTACGTTCGAGGCACTAAGGATATGCCTTTACTTATATTTTCATGTCAATGAGATTAATGAATATTTTCAGTATACTTTCGATTTTTGTAAAAAGAATAATCCAATTTCGACTCATCATCGAATCTCTACCAAGTTATAGAAAAACATACATTCGTTTGCGAAACATCTTGTTCCCAAACTAAAATGTCATCAGTCGAATAATATCAAGATTGCGGCCGTGGGTATTATGCAGCATTATTATCCATTGAATCAGTGATCACAGCAGATAGTTTTATATCAGTTACCAATATAATGAGTATATAAGAGAGCATTTTACGCGCAGCCACCATGTTGAAATTTAAAAAATATAAATATAAATAACTCTCAACTACAGTAACGAAAATTAGTGGCAATGGAGGACCGCAGGCTATATGTGGCTTTGTATGACCGAGGTAAAAGAACAGACTCTTCATACATCCAAGATGGCGGCTGCTCAAATTATTAGAACATTAAAATCGGCAACTCAGACTGAAATTGGGTAATTAAGAAGAACTTTGCCCAGAGGTGAATAGAATATATAATATTCTCCATTGCGTTAGGCAGAAGATTCTCACACTGAATGTCGCGCACTGTGGCCATTTTGAAATGTAAACATAAATTTATAACGTTCGGTATCCTAGAGGTTTAGCAACAAAATTTAGTAATACAATAGAAGTCATTTTGTGTGATCAATGCTAAACAACAGAGCCCACATAGATACAGGATGGCGGGTTAGCGTACTATTAACGTATACAAATCAGTAATTGAGGTTGCTAATGCACAATTAAGGTAAAACTTGGTAGAAATTTCATAATTTAAAAATAAGTAACTTTTTATGTTTAAAATCTATAAAAACGAAAATAAGTGATAAGAGTTTCCTTTGCTCAAAGTAAAACAATAGCGACATGAAAAATTTCAACATAGTTGTGAATCATTCCGTGTGTAATTGCGCAAATTAAAAGAAACATAAAAAGGAAGGAAGGAAGCTTGTAGTTTAATGTGACCGTTAATCAACATAAAAGGAAAGAAGTACCATATATGAGACGTTATTGAAATAAGCCATAAGTATAACACACTGTATACAACGCGCGGTGGTCATCTTGCAAATATAGAAAATTAATAAATCAATGGAAACTATTTTTACGATACAACTACGAAGTTTAGCAGTAATGTAGAATCTTGTAAGTGGCTTCCAAAGACCAAGTAAAAAAAAACGGCGAATTCATACTTTTACGGTGGTGGTTGCACGTATTCTTAAGACCTGAATATATTAACCTCAAGATATAATAGCACAATTAACGCGAAATTTAGTGAGAAAGTAGAACCATACAAAAAGACTTCACTACCAATATTCATATTAGGTAGCTGAATACAGTGCGCAATGGCCATCTTTACAAAATATAGGCCTACTAACAAATAATTCTATATATTATAGAGCTAAAAAAATAATAAACATACTTGCGGAAGGAGGACTAGGAGTTGATTTAAAGTCAAGGTAGGTACGCATAAGATTCTCAAACCAGACCCCTCTCCCACTTCATTAATTCCTCGACATCCTGCTGTACAAAACACCGAAGTCACTAATAAAAACAATAACTAGATATATCATAGGTAGTAACTCTTAACTTCAATTCTGTTGACCGTTCCAATAATATGACAATGAAGCACTCGTTACAGTGCCGATGTGTGTGAGGTTTTATATGACGTCAAATTTCAATTTAATAAAACATTCACTTTAGTCTTCTACTTGTATTGTTATGCTATTTGTAACGATTATACCTGACGATGTGAGAAGTTTACCGATACATTACAAATAACGGTGTATTTGTGTCATGTCCTTCGAGTTGTTTGATGTAGCACCTGTTTTAAGCTAATCGTTTCATCTCTACACAGCTACCATACCTTACATTCGAGGCAATCTGTTTAATATATTCTAATCTTGGCCTTCCTCTACAAATCTTAGCCTCCACTCTTCCATCCATAACTAAAGCTTGAGCATGCCCTACCAACCTATCTCTTCATTTTATTAACACTCACCAGAAAAATCACTGCTCCACCAATAGTCTAGTATTTGCTCTAACAATGCTCCAACAGTTTGTATAATAGAGAAGCATTATGAATTCGCACACATTTTTAACAGACTTCGTGTATATCTGTGATCGCGTGATAATATGGTAATCCGGTTTTCTCAACACTCCCGTTTATATCGGCAATATTATCAAAGAATAGCTTTGTGATAGCTAATCCCTGATTTCAGAAATCCATTATAATATATACTATTCTGATTTGCTTCCAGCATAAGCCTGCTCTGCATTCTCAATATCACATACCCCCTCCCCTAGTTATAGTAATGGTGCCCTATAATTACTAGTGTCCCAAATTAAAGAGCAAATACGTGAAACATGAGATTTCACTAAAGAGAAAATTGGGAATACAGTATATTTTCGTAACACGAAAACCAGTAAAATATTTTGCGGGGATGATAGATGATAAATTGAAGAAATTCATGATAAGGAAACACAGGCCAACCTAAAACAAGAATAATTATGACATATTTGCAAAAGGAACAAAATTCGAAAAAGTAGGTCTACTGTAGTGCATTCACTGTGTCAGTATTATCATATCTCATTTACCACTTCCAATATGACCGAATATTCCCGCCACACATATCCTCACTATGTTGGTGTTGTCCATTCTAACCCTCATCCCAGAATTTGAATACGCAATGGCCAAACCAAGATCCATATATGGCTTTTCTATATAACGGGCTGCTATGTTACCTTCTAGAACACGATGACGGAAACGACAAGCAACACCTAATAACAGTATAAAGGGGTGAACTAGGTGAAATAGATGAGACAAAGTTATGATATGTTCTAGCAGTAAAATGTGTTTCCCTTTGGTCGAGTACGGTCACTTTCTCTTTACGATGCAGAATTTCGCGATCACCAGTAGAATAAAATTATGAAGTGCATATTGTACCATACTGGTATTGACATTTTCCAAGTGTTGGCACTCAAAGATAGTATTCCAGCACGAATGCTTATTCCCTACTGGTCGATGAAAGAGAAGGACGTGCTTGCGGATCTATTGGGCCCAAGTGGATTTGGATATTGATTACAAGAGCATTACTGTCAACCTCTTCTCTTACACATCATTCCGCGTGAGAGAGTGCCGAGATGCAGCTCTTCGACATTTATCAGTCTGCTCCATAAACCCGCCTGCAAGAGGAAGTTGTTTGTCAATGCTCTCCGCCGCTTCTCGCCTTGCCCTCCACCCACATAAACAGGCCACAGGCCATTCCCTCAAGTCTGTATTCTCGTGATCGTTGGAGGGTGAGATATCCCAGAGCGTGAACATCCCACTTGAAATTGGCGTATGGCAATCCTTTACTCGTTTCAACGTCTAGCACTGAACTTAATTTACGGAGAGCACTTTACATATAACTAAATTATGTAGTCTGTTTGAATGTTGGTTTACTGGAAATCATTTTTTCAAAGCACATTGGGTCATTCTGTGAAGGTTAGGAACAATGTCTATGTTTAAGTTGTTCTCTTCCATTGATACCTCATCGCACATATATCATGTATAAACCTTGACTCTATCGCTTCAACTTAAAATCAAATACTAACCCAGAAATAAGCCCCAGGGGACCACGCAAATCGAAGTAATATTGCCACATGTCTTATAACCTGCAGATTGTTAGACACTTTGGCCAGCCCGATGATACCCTCAGCAATATTGCCCTGGTTTTAGGCCGTCTACTGTTCATATCAACCAACTACTCAATTGTTCTTACGACACATAGTGCAACTCGCTCCTCTGATCGAAAATCAGGTGGAGCTGGAAATTGAACCCGAGAACTCCTTGGTAAGAGAGAAATGAGCTACCCCTTCATTTTAGGGCTGACAACTTATATCGGTTGCGTTTTGTTTGATATAACGACTTTAAAGAGGAACCTAAGGTGGGTTTCTTCCAGCCTACAATCTACACCAGTAGCGACAATTTGCTACCTGAACGTGAAACTCTGCCTTACCAGGAGGGAGGGGGGGTGGGGGGGGGCGGGGCATGCAGGGCTAGTGCCCCAGGGCATGACCCTCCAAGGAGTCCGGCGTCCTAGGAAGATGGGCCCGATCGGGCATTGATTTATTATTGTCTTTATGTGACATGGATTTGCTTCTGGCAATCATTTAGTGAATGCAATGAGCTGTCTGTGAACAATGTTACACGGATTGAAAAACGTTTTGTGGCACATGGACCATATTTTCCTTTAGAAAGCGCTTGTGGAAAGAACAACTGTCTCAAAGCAGTCAACTTAGGCGATGGGGCTTCGCTATGTATTGTTCTCAGTATATACCTGAAGAATTTAGCTTATTCGGCTTATGCACCAATCCTTCAAATAACTTTCTCATCCCTTTCCGTATTTCGCCAAGGCCACGAGAGCCTGGGGTGCCCTGGTGTGTTTGGTCAGCTAGCTCAGGTGTTTAAATTTTGGTACGTCACGTTGAGCGTAGATATTTAGGGGTGTTAGTGTCTGATATGAATATATTGTCTAGCTAGACGTATCCTATGCCGTGCAGGCAGGTAAGTAAAATAAATTTTAAAGTACCGTCCACACAGTCATTCACTTTATAGTTATTGTTGATTTAAGGGGCGGAACAGCGTGGTCATCTTCCCCTAGTAATTCACTTTCGAACTATGTGAAAAATTATCATTGCTGGCTAAATATCTTGCGAAAGGGTGGGATGATTCTGTTGTCAAACGTAGATAGAAGAAATGCATGCGAAATTGTTCATCTTCTCGCATACTGAATTGATAAAATAATGCTAACATTTGAATAATCTGTATGCTTAGGTGCAGTATAATAATAATAATAATTATTATTATTATAACTCGTTCATTCAATACGATCAACAATCCTAGGTACTTGGGTTCGTGCCCAAAACATTTCTGATTAAGGGATTTATTGAAAACCTATATTACTATTGGTACTAGAGTTGGGAAATGTATCCAGAGACTGAAACTAAGGTAACATTCCAGTATTTTTCTGGACTGAGTGTGTAATTAACCAGGAGAAAATTACAATTAAGCTAGGGCACTGAACAACTCAACTTTATTTTCCAATTCCTCCCATGGAAAGTCAGTGGTAAGGGCAGATGAGCTAGATGTTGCGCCCCTTATTACAACAATAACGTCAGTGGTAGGGGCAGATGACCTAGCTGCTCCGCCCCTTAATACAACAATAAGTAACGTCAGTGGTGTGCATGGCGATGGAGAAATTAATATAACTTATTGCATGTAGGCAACCGCGCAGATTATCCTAAGACCAAATATCTGACCTCTGCTTAATTTAGGAGAACATTAAGATGAAGTATTGTTGAATCTCTACTTTGTATAAACCAAAGTTCCCGATTCTTGGATTTTACGGGTAAACTCGAGAACCACTGGATGGATTTTGATGCGGTTTTCACCATTCTGTAAAGGATATCTCGAGGATGATTTCTATAAAATATAATTTATTTATGATTAAAGGAAGCCGAGCAGTAACGATTTCAGTGGAAAAGTCGAAAAAAAACCTGGCGTCCGAGCGCTTTGTAAGCTTACGCTGGGCAAACCGTTAAAATATCTAAATACTATGAGTGTAAGAATTGTTCAGAATGAAAAGTTCTACAAAAAAGTGCCGGAGAGCATATGTCTATCATCAAAGCATCGCCCACTATAAGTGCTTTTACGTTTTAATTTCTTCCAACCGTGTCCATTCAACTACTCGGGCGACAGTTTACGAGCTAGCTGAGGGTGCGACTATCATCCCTGTTACAGCCTAGCTAGCGGGCGAAATTATTTCCCCAGATACAACCAGCAGCAAACCGTTGAGTCGTGTTGAGTTAAGACTTCTGAGAAGGGTGGTTGTGTTTGGAGTTTCCCTGGAAGTGCAACTCGGGTTTTCTTCATTTTGCCTGTGTAACACAGTCAAGTTAAGATTAGACGGAAGGGGGATTTGAGTTTCATTTACCTCGCCATTCCCTGGAAGTACAACTCTCATTTCGCCTGTGAACTTTTCGTTCCGCGAAATTCACAGTCAATTTAAGATTGGACGGCAGGGGGATTATATTATATTAAATTATACTGATTGGCGTATAATCTCTACTTAGTATAAAACAAAGTCCCCGATTCTTGGATGTCACGGGTAATCTGGAAAACCACTGAATGGATTTTGATGTGGTTTTAACCATTCTGTAAAGGATATCTCGAGGAAGGTTTCTGTAGAAAATAATTTATTTATGACCAAAGGAAATCAAGCACTATTGATTTCAGTGAAAAGATCGAAAAAAAACTGGCGTCCATGCGCATTTTAAGCTTACGCTGGGCAAACCGTTAAAAATATCTATATAGGCTACTATGAGTGTAAGAATTTTTCAGCATGAAAAGTTCTACAAAAAAGCCCGGGAGAGCATATCTCTATCTTCAATACATCGCCTACTATGAAAGTTTTACGTTTTCATTTCTTCCAACTATCTCCATTCAGTTACTGAGGCGACAGCTAGCTAGGGGCTAGTCTATCGCCCCAGTTACAGCTTAGCTAGCGAACGAGCTTATAGCCCCAGATACAGCCAGCAGCAAACTGTTGAGTCGTGTTGAGTTAAAAACCTTAGAGAAGAGTGGTTGTGTTTGGAGTTTCCCTGGAAGTGCAACTCGGCTTTTCTTAATTTCGCCTGTGACCTTTTCGTTCCGCAAAATTCACAGTCAAGTTAAAATTGGACGAAAGGGGGATTTGTGTTTCATGCACCTCGCCATTCTTAAATTACGTCTGACAAGAATTTGTGCACATGCATCTCCATGATAATATAATTAATAGTCCAGTCAGTGATTTTAACCCATCATGCCGAGACGTAAAACGGTTATTGGTCGTTGTTCATTGACAATGGAAAAAAAGCACTTATCACGGAATGCATTCATAACTGTTCCAGGCGAAGCCGGGACGAGTTTTTAATATTAATGTAAATACAACATTGTTTTGAGCTGGTGCAGTGGCTGTTATTATTATTGGATATTTCTACGCCGTTTATTCCAAAGAGCAGCATCGACCTGCAAACCACTTATTTTTCAAGACGCGAAGAGATATTTTCCCCTGCGAATCAAGCCCTTTCATGATACGCTTTACTGTCTCAAAACCTCTAAACATAAAATGAGTTGCTCTCTTTGTCTACGACTTGGAAATGACTCCAGGTCCTGACGAAGCCGCGGCAGGAATGCCGGATTCGGATTCCCGACTGCGGTGTCATTCGTAGTCTTACTCAACAGTTAATAATAGGCCTAATTGTCGTTACAGTTAATTCATTTAGGGGCTTGTGACATTGAACCCGTGTACTTGTTAGTTAGTAGGTCCAGTACAACTGGCGGGCAATGAACCATTGGCGCTCGGTTGGGGATCGTTTGCATCAACTAGTAGTAGATGTAGTAGTATTTTTCTGACGCGTTAATTTTCCGTATTTTTTCTGAAGGACACCACATTATTTAATGAAGTTGACTGAAAAGCAGTAGTTTTAACAAATATAAATGAAGTAAATTTTAAGATTCTCATACAGCGAACAAAATAGAAAACCAAAACCGTGCGTATTTTGTAGACTGAAGAGGAGGCTAGTGGTTGTTGTATAATAAGAGAGGTGTATTGGCAACATTGTGGTAACTATTTGTCTTGGAGAGTAGATACTTAGACCCTCTTTAAACCACCCACTGCTGGACGAAAAGCAGGGTATACACTGTGATGTGCTATGGCATCTCCGGCATGATCAATCGCATGCCGTATTCTTATTTGGCGACTCGGAATGCGTTGCCCGTTGCGATTATTACTGTAGTAATTAGGGTTAAGATTAGGGTAAGTGCCCTGGATTTGAAATAAGGAACTATCCCGGCATTTGTCTGCAGGGAGTGTGAGAGAACACACTCAGGATAGCCGCTGTCAGCACCGGGATTCGAACCTCCGATCTGCAGACTTGCTGTAGACCCCCATCACGGTCATTCGTTAGCTACACCGCGGGGTCTTACTTGAAGGTGCGAGAGCTTTTACTTCAATATCGGAGAGTCTTTTCTATAGCCACTAAATGATAATGGTCACCAAATTTATACTCCAAAATATCACAAAAATAGCCACCCATATGGCCTATAACTCAATAATTTGGACCTAATTTTTGCAAAATGTTCTGGAGGAGGACCCCCGGACCCCACTCTGAGCTTGGTGATATTCCATACTCACAGATCTCTGGTGTGTCCACTCACCCATAATCTTGGCTTAAATCCGCCCCTGATGGTCACTAGTCACAGATAGGATTGGGGATTTTTAGGAGAACCTGGCTCTAGTTTTGCTTATTGCAAAGCAATATTAAATTATAAGAAAGCCTGCAAATTACAAAATATAGTTAAAATTCACATTTTCATCTTTTATGAAAACAATCACTGATCAGCTGCAATCTACTGATAGCACATAATAACTAGACTTACGTATGAGTATAAATAACCCCTGGCACTATAGCCCATGAAGGGCCTAGGCTTACCAAGCGACCGCTGCCCAGCCTTTTGGCCAGCAGATATTGGGGTGACACGTGATCAGCGCATCGGGTCCCCTCGGCCGTTAATCTTGGTTTTCATGATCGGGGCGTTGCCTCACTGTCAGACAGCTACTCAATTGTCCTCACGAGGCTGAGTGCACCCCGTTCCAGCCCTCACGTCAGTTTCTAAAGTCCCTGACGGAGCCGGGAATCGAACCCGGGGCCTCCGGGCGAAAGGCAGGCTCGCTACCCCAACACCACGGGGCTGGCAGACGTATGAGTATACCTGTGGTTAATTATGAAAATATATTTTGCTTTGTTTAATGTACAAAGATGTGTGATCGCCGTTCAACCAAAACACTTATCAATGTTTAGGCTTATAAAGTTATACCCAAGGGCGTGACTCTTCAAGGGCAGCAAGTATTAAGCGTGTCATCATAATAACACTATGTAAAACGTATTTTGAAATACGTCTTGACTTTGTGTAAAAATCATGTTTTCATTATGGAAATAGATTACGCCATGTGTCACAGAGGCCGTAGTACTGCGCAGTGTACCATTTCCAGCTCTTTTAACATGCAGTTCAGTGAGCTGAACTTCCCGTTGATTAATTTTTGGATCTTAGGACGTCGTGTTCATCAGTCCTTTCTACTTACTGTGCGTGTAGAACTCTGTCCGACAATCTATATCTGAAGTTAATCATATATTTTTAAATAATTTTGGATAGAATTGAGGAGGAAATGAATGTACGATGGTGCAACTACAGCCTTTGGATATAGGGTTAAAACATCGAATCATGGAAAATAAGCTTAAATCACCGACGGTGGAATTCGAACCCACCTGTTTCCGAGTTCATGGACAACAGCTTTTTTCAATGTGAATTTCTTTCCCAAGTTAAATACTGTAAAAGCGATGAAATTATGGCCCGGTAAATGCATATATATTTTTTCATATTTGTGTACGACAAATGAACATATTGCTTTAATGAGTATCACTGAAGTTTTAAAATTATTGATATCAAAGAGGATCTGCAGAATATTTATTTTTGTTAATTGAAAATAATGCATTGGTACGCGCTTTGTCAGGTATACACATTGAATTTGCAAATAATTTTGCATGCATTCCTTCAGTTTCACTGTTGTAAATTTTGCATACCAGCATTAACGCTCTGCTTATAATAATACATATAGCCTGGATTTAGTGAAATATATAATTGGAATATTATTAGTACAGTATATTAGTATATTATACATTATTTATTGCAGCCAATGATCATATCAGGACATATCAATTGAACGCCCGTAGGCTCCTGTAGTTCGTAATTTGGCTACCAATCGCCACTGTCACTGACACCCAGCGGTGAACGTTGAAGCTTGATAGAGCGTTTCTAACCAAATGACCTTCAAATTGTGGCTATACACTACCAATTGTAGTGGTAGATTCTTTTACATGTCATAAATCTATGTCATGGGCCCGCCGGATTTACTTCCCCTCCGAATAAAGGCATACAGAAGGATCTTAACGCTCTTAAAAATCCGACGACTTCGGCCGGACTTAAACCCGTGATCTTGGGCAAAGCAGTTCAGCATGCTACAATTATTATTATTATTATTATTATTATTATTATTATTATTATTATTATTATTATTATTATTATTATTGCTTGCTGGTTTTCATGTTCTTGTAATTGATTTCGTGATGAACATTTTGAGGGGGAAAATCCGCAAAATCAGTTTGTGCAAATTTACGGGGATTATAAATTATTTTTTACAGAGGTTGGTGCAGATCTTAGAAGACCTAATCAAGAACATCTGTTTGATTGAGGAGATCCCAGCGGAGTGGAGAACAGCTATCATTTGCCCATTCTTTAAGAAAGGTGTTCCTACACAAGTAACTAATTACCGTGGTATCTCACTACTGGAAATAGTGTTACGTGCCACCCCTAGTGGCAAGTTCGTTAACTGGATTACGGTGGGCGAAAGCAGAAACACAATTGTTCCTTTAACGAAATATAAATTTATTACACGTCTACAAACATACACAGTGCACACACACACACACTGAGTCTAACTTCAGAAACACTACTAGTCAATATAAGTTTCCACATTTACCCTTACACCACTGTCCTCGCTATTTATGTTCTCTCTGTCCGTGAGTCGTTACAGTGTTCCAGCTTACACTCACACGTACAGTCTACACAGGTTCTCTACAGCCTTGCCCCTGCCACTTCACTTACTTCCAGAGTCCTCTTGCTGCTCTTTGTGCGCTGTTGCTCGTCCCGTGTCGATTGGGTAGTTTATTGGCTGAGGAATAACCCACCCACCAAGGGAAGATGATTAAGAAAAGGAAGTAGATTTTGGATTGGAGAAAAAGGATAGAAAAATAGGAGGAGAGTCCCACAAAATTAATAAGTTTAACTTTAAACACACTTAAAGGTGGTTGCCACTGAAAATTAACCTTCTGATACCTAAAGTGGGTACGAGCTTGGTCGAAGCTGACGGGAACCGCAGCTAAGACTTTGGCGGTTTGCCAGAGAAAGGCTTTAGTGTATTTCCTCCCAAGCATGCATAAAAGTACTATAGGGAAGGGTGATGGTCTGGCAAGGCAGATAGCAAAAGCTTTATTCTGTATTAAAGATGGCATGAGCTGAAGAAGAGTTAGGAAAGCCAGGATCTTGCCTAACTGTAGTATCAGAGAAATGATGAATCCAAAAACAAATATTTAATTTATTAAACAATGCAAAGAAGTTTGAGGAAATTAACAAGCATGTAATATAATTTTGACAAACATAGTTCATTTAAATTGTTTAACAAATGGGGTCGCAGACCTCCTAACATTAAATGGTTGCTCCAGGCAATTGACAATTTATGAGGTTTAAAACCTTACAGGTTTCTAAAATCTTTATAAGATTTAAACAAATAAACAATGAAGTAATTAAAGTTTGAACGTGAATTGGTGTACAAAGAGTGTACCTTAAGAAATTCTTGAGATAATGTTCTAGAGAAAGTGACAACTTCGAAAATAACAATAATAAAAACATGAAAAATAAGATAGAAGTTCCTACAACTTCTTATATTTATACAGAATTACTATATGAGAATTATACAAAAGAGGGCAGGTCACTTACTGTGAAACCTGAAGAAAGTTAAAAGGAAGGTTCTAGACTTCCCAAGTTTGAGCAGGAATCACTAGCCAAATGGGACAGTTTCCATTTCGTGAAACCTGAACATGACTCGCTCAAGAGTTTAAAGAATTGTTTTCCCTGATTATAGGAAAGGAACAATGTGAATTTGAAACTTGTATCACACAAGCAATAATGCAGAATTTAATTAATTTTAAACTAGCAAAGTTGGAAGGGCACTTCGTGAGTGACACCTTATAGAAAAGTTACAATTTTATTAATATTGGTTGTTAGTAGAAGGTTGAGGAAAGATCATTGGGATATAGGATCTATGTTCATGGCCGTATTTAATGTAAACGGACGATCGCGACGCGGTAGAAACTTGGAGCAAGCACTGGTTATCACTGTAGTCTATAAAATTGGATGCAAAGTTCACTATAGAAACACTAAAGTTTATGAGAAAGAAAGTTATTGCAATTATGGAAATAACTGATTGCACTATATAGGTAAGAGTCTATTTCTTGAAAAAGTTGTGATTTACAATTAAATGTACCATAAACCATTCCAGTGGTTCCAGCGGTGGAAGAAAGTTAGCTATTGCAACAATTTGTAAGGAAGATTCCTCATTTTAAATATTATTGTCACAAGTGAGTGAAAAATACCTGACGGCAAGACTCGCAGATAGAGTACAAGATCTCGAAGGTTCCAGAACGACCTTGGTAGAAAATGGGGTTGAGAAAATCCAACGGAGGAACTAGCTTGATGAATTATAGACAGCGGGTATTAGGTAATATCCCACGTAGTGAGAGGATTTCTCATTTGAATAGCTTAAGAAAAGCTCTTTTTTAGTAAGGTTGGCTTATACAAGCGAAAGCTCAACATGGCAAATCCCACGAAGAATGATTTTTGCCCCAAAATAAATAATTTCACACTGTCTATAAAAGTATCATTAAAAGCACGTGGAAGTTAAAACCATGAAGATGAGGTTAAAACTTTTAAAATGGTACTTATCTTGATTTCATGTTGAAGGCGAAGTTTCCCTGGATGACAACTACCTTGCCAACATGGCGTAGAAGAGTGTGTGCCTCTTGGTTTGAGGAGGCTAGCTCGAGAGGAGCTTTAACTGATCGAGTCAACTGCCGACTGAGAAGTGAGACCTGCTCAACGGAGCACGGAGGGTCCAAGGAAGGGGAAAAGAGTGGGGGGTAGGAGACAAAAGGAGAACATATAAACATTGCCAATGTTACAACAAAAAAATGATCTTCTCTTGCTGAGCTGGTCTTCAAAGAGTTGATAACAGGCGATACTAGCGCAGCATGGTGAGTTAAACAGTGGACGTAGTCCTCTTGCTCAAGGAAAAAATAGCTGGCGATGGTAACAAGATCTGGTGGCCAGATGGATATGTAAGTCCTCTCGCACCAGGAGGAATTGAGTAGCTTCAGAGATTCGCTGCTAGATGACGCTAGGTGGGTCACAGAAGTTATATATCTAGAACAGACTTATGAAGACATAAGAGATTTGCCCATCAAGGAGAAAACAGATGATCACTGTTGGTGTTTGACAAAGAGGAAGGAAGAAATGAACATGCAAAGAGCAATAAAAATTATATCTCAGGTACCGTGTATTCAAAGAATACACCATCGATCCCACGACCACGTCTTCCACGAAGCACCGCGACACCTCCAAGCACTAACTATCCTGACTCAAAGTTGCACCCTGGCAGACAGGCTTCCAATCTCTTACCGTAGACGTCCAGTAATAATCGCTGTACTGCTGCGCACTCACTCACTCAGCCACACTTCAATACACATTAGCACTGACCAATAATGTCCAATACACTGTCCAATACACTGCCTCCTTGCCGCGGCTCTCTGGTTTATATGGGATCAGTCCCTGGCCTGGAAAGTTGCGACGCTGGAGAAGCATCGTGAGGACTACCAGCTACCTGCCATGTACCACCTACGGCTAGAAGGGAGGAACGGGCGCGCGAGTAAGTCAATTGAAGAGCACGTGCACCGAGAGGCGGCGTACATCTTCGTGGATGGGTATCGCGACGCCATGGTACGTGAGTATTCGATGCTCAGTAGAAGGCGCTACCCGCGGCAGGTAAAGACCATCGCGTTGGGAATGGTGGCGCATTGAGTCTGTTCTCGATGGCTCCACATCCAGACTTGTCACGTATTCTCTGCCCAGCCTGCGATGACTCGCAGATGTTCCGCTATTGTGTCTGCCGGTGAGAGGGGTCGGGAGGGTGTGGGAACCCTCTCTCTCCGGCCGATGGCCCCGTCCAAGGCCAACGAGGCAGCCACTCTGGCCCGTCACACTGTCACCCACCCGAAAGTCTCCCGCCGGTTCGCGGCGGTACGTAACACTGCTCCCCTCTTTAAAGCAACTCGCCTCGAGTTGTTCGTCGTAAAGGCCGTCCAAGGTCCGAAGGGGTGGCATCGACGGCGCTGACAAGCCCCTGTTTTGGCTGGCCCTGGCCCTCACCCGCTTTTCTAACCGTGAGGCTGTTCCTCGCCGACAGCTGCCCTTTAGATGGCCCCTTTCACACCGTAGCCAACAAGTGGCTTTCCTACTGCAACGGCGTCCCGGTGATGGTTTACGCCGCTTTGGTGGAGGGTAGCCAACCTCCAGTGCCTCTTCGTCTCCGGCGGCGTCACTCCTCCTCGGTGGCGTTACCCATGTTGTCCTCCTCGTCGCCACCATTCCCAACGCGATGGTCTTTACCTGCCGAGGGTAGCGCCTTCTACTGAGCATCGAATACTCACGTACCATGGCGTCACGATACCCATCCACGAAGATGTACGCCGCCTCTCGGTGCACGTGCTCTTCAATTGACTTACTCGCGCGCCCGTTCCTCCCTTCTAGCCGTAGGTGGTACATGGCAGGTAGCTGGTAGTCCCCACGATGCTTCTCCAGCGTCGCGACGATCCCGTTGTATCCAGTCCCCGTCCGGACGTTGTGTAGCACCTCTGCCATGCGAAGTCCTGTGGTGAGCTGAACGGCTACGTCCTCCAACGTACACCTGGCATGGTCCACCACAGTGTCGAACCCGGTCCCGCAGATCTGCCATGATGTAGTCTCATCGACGAGCGGCGTCCTCAACCTCGTAACACTGTTTCTGCCATCAGAGCTGCTAAGCCTTGGCCCGATTTCCATGCCCGTGACGCTTCCCAGTGGCTCGTCCCTGACTCGCTGAGCATCCCGAATTCCGGACTCCATGAACTGTTTGTCTTGGCCATCAGCGTCCTCTGCCGCGCCACTTTCCATATCACCTCCAAGCTTGTTATACTCCGGTCTTGATTTCAGGTCTGATTTCAGCTCGTCCTGACTAGTTCCATGCTCCATTTTCTTTTCAGAAATTTCGGAACTTTCCCCAATTTTCTTTTCCAAATTTTCCGAATATATCACCATTTTCTTTCCCAGATTTTCAAAACGTTCCGTCATTTTCTTTCCAAAGTTTTCAAAATGCTCAGTTATTTTCTTTTCCAATTTTCTTTGGTTTTCCAGAATTTTGGTAGTCAGGTCCTCTGCTAACTTCTTATGGCCGTCTCCCATCTTCTTCTGGACATCGTCTATCTTGGAAGTTAACTTTTCTAACAGGAGTTGTATTTGCGCATCCATTTTAATTCTCTGACTTGTGAAAGGCATGCACTCTCAGGAAAATGAGTGAACTAATGACCTGCACGAGTTATGAAACCAGGACCTTCAGGTGTTGTGTTTGGGCTTGGGTTCGTAATCCCACTTCTGACACCAGTTGTTACGTGCCACCCCTAGTGGCAAGTTCGTTAACTGGATTACGGTGGGCGAAAGCACAAACACAATTGTTCCTTTAACGAAATATAAATGTATTACATGTCTACAAACATACACAGTGCAAACACTCACACACTGAGTCTAACTTCAGAAACACTACTAGTCAATATAAGTTTCCACATTTACCCTCACACCACTATCCTCGCTATTTATGTTCTCTCTGTCCGTGAGTCGTTACAGTGTTCCAGCTTACACTCACACGTACAGTCTACACAGGTTCTCTACAGCCTTGCCCCTGCCACTTCACTTACTTCCAGAGTCCTCTTGCTGCTCCTTGTGCGCAGTTGCTCGTCCCGTGTCGATCCCACGACCACTACTTCCACGAAGCACCGCGACACTTCCAAGCACTAACAGTCCTGACTCAAAGTTGCACCCTGGCAGACAGGTTTCCAATCTCTTACCGTAGACGTCCAGTAATAATCGCTGTACTGCTGCGCACTCACTCACTCGGCCACACTTCAATACACATTAGCACTGACCAATACTGTCCAATACACTGCCTCCTCGCCGAGGCTCGCTGGTTTATATGGGATCAGTCCCTGGCCTGGAAAGTTCAGAATGTCACAACCTATTGCCGCATTGAGTCTGTTCTCGATGGTTCAACATCCAGACTTTTCACGTATTCTCTGCCCAGCCTGCGATGACTCACAGATGTTCCGCTATTGTGTCTGCCGGTGAGAGGGGCCGGGAGGGTGAGGGAACCCTCTCTCTCCGGCCGATTGCCCCGTCCAAGGCCAACGAGACAGCCGCTCTTGCCAGTCACACTGTCACCCACCCGAAAGTCTCCCGCCGGTTCGCGGCGGTACGTAACAATCTATATATATATAAAATCAATGTTACGTGATAGTATGTATGTGGGTGTGTGGGTGTGTATGTCTCCTATGCGTTCTACACCACCCATCCGATTGCGCTGAAACTTGGGAGAGATATTGATTACTCTCCAAGGAAGGTTAGTAAATCCATTTAACAATAGGCAGCGCACGAGTAGATTCAACAAATGAGCGACGACGTGCGAAGCGTTTCGACACAGTCTCGTATTTGTTCGTAAGCCTTTCATCCGATTGCGATGAAACTCGGGGGAGAAGTTGTTTCCACTCCAGGGAAGGTTTCTAACTTAGTAAATACATTTCACAGTAGATAGCGAACGAGTAGATTCATCAAATGAGTGACGACACGCAAAGCGTTTCAACAAAGTCCCGTATGCATTCATATACCATTCGTCCGATAGCTATGAAACTTGGGTTAGATGTTGTGTAAATTTCAGGGAAGGTTTCTGTCTTAGTAAATCCACTTTACAATAGGCAGCGCGCGAGTAGATTCAACAAATGAGCTACGACGCACGAAGCGTTTCAACAAAGTCCCGTATGCTTTCATGTACCATTCGTCCGATTGCGATTAAACATGGGTGATATGTTGTGCACACTCGAGGAAAGGTGTCTGGCTTAGTAAATATACTTTACAATAGGCAGCGCACAATTAGATTCAACAAACGAGCTACGACGCACGAAGCGTTTCAACAAAGTTCCGTATGCGTTCATATACCATTCGTCCCATAGCGATGAAACTTTGGTGAGATGTTGTGTACACTTAGTAAATCCATTTAACAATTGATAGCGCACGAGTAGATTCAACAAATGAGCGACGACGCGCGAAGCGTTTCAACAAAGTCCCGTATGTGTTCATATACCATTCGTAATTCGTACGATAGCAATGAAATTTGGGTGAGATATTGTGTACACTTACATGAAGGTTTCTAACTTAGTAAATACATTTCACAGTAGATAGCGCGCGAGTAGATTCAACAAATGAGCTACGACGCGCGAAGCGTTTCAACAAAGTACCGTACGCGTCCATTTAGGCCTACCATTCGTCCGATAGCGATGAAACTTGGCTGAGGTGTGGTGTATAGTCCAGGGAAGGTTTTTGACTTAGAAAATCCATTGCACAATTGGTAGCGCACGAGTAGATTCAACTAATGAGCGAAGGCACGCGAATCGCCTCAACAAAGTCCCGTATGCGTTCATATAGGCCTACTATTCATCCAATTGCGATGAAACTTGGGTGCGTTGTTGTGCACACTGCAGGGAACGTTTGTAATTTAGTAAGTCCATTGTATAATGGGTTGCGAACGAGTAGTTTCAACAAATGAGTGACGGCGCACAAACCGTTTCAACAAAGTTCCATCTGCGTTCATATACCATTCATCCGATTGTGATGAAACTAGGGTGAGTTGTTGTGCACACTGCAGGAAGGGTTTCTGACTTAGTAAATCTATTGTACAATAGGTAGCGCGCGAGTTGATTCACCAAATAAGTGACGGCGCGCGAATCGTTTAAACAAAATCCTGTATGCGTTCATATGCCTTTCATGCGATTGCGATGAAACATTGATGATTTGTTGTGTATACGCCAGGAAAGGTTTTCGACTTAGTAAATCCATTTTACAATAGGTAGCGCACGAGTAGATGCAACAAATGAGTGACGACACGTGAAGTGTTTCAGCAAAGTTCCATCTGCGTTCATATACCATTCATCTGATTGCGATGAAACTTTGGTGAGTTGTTACGCATGCTCCCACAAATGTTTCAAAATTAGTAAATCCATTTTACGATAGCTTAGAGGCAGTTAACGGAAATTGAAGAAAACATTGTGTATCCAAGAGCACTTCAAGAAACCAAATTACAATGCCAACACTTTCTTTGATTGGCATTGCAACGCATGCCGGGTACAGCTTGTAGGGTATAAAATCCTAACATCCCTGTTATTGAGTCGGCTGAAACCCTTTCTTAGAGAAATTGTGGGTCCTTATAAGTGTGGATTCACGCCTGGCGCTCCACCAGGGATCACATTTTCACATTAAGGCAATTAGTGGAAAATACTACGAATTCGATCGTAAATTGCATCTTGTATGTATTGCTTTTCGTCAAGCATAATAGCATTAACCTAGCTGCTATGTGGAAAATAATGTAAGATATATCCATTCCACAGAAGTATAACAGGTTAATATAGGCATGTTATACGGACTCTAGCTGTTAAGTTCGATTTGCCAATCAGTAGTCAGCACTCTTCAACATACGTAATGGACTACGACAAGGTGAACCCCTGGCACCAGTTCTCTTCAACATCGCCTTGGAGAGTGTGTGGCGTGAATTCGGGCGTCGCAGGGAAATTGAGTTGATTGTCTTTGACACGATTCTTGCATTTGCGGATGATATCGTGATTATGAGAGAAACCCTGGATGAGCTGTGGAGGACACAACTAGATTTCCCACAGATGAAGGGAAGGTGTGTATGGTAGTTAACGACTCAAAAACAAAATATCTGAGGGTGTCTCATCGGCCGAACAATCTTAATTGCATCAGTATCGATGGGCACAATTTTGAGATGGTGGAGGATTTCCAGATATTTAGGATTGGGCTTTTCGAACAGGAATGAGATAGCAAAGGAAGTACAACAAAGGATAGCTACAGCGAATCGCGTTTTATATACCTTGAACAATCTTTTCAAACCACGTTTGATTTCACAGGAAAATAAAGTACATATCTACATGACCTTGGTGAAACCCATGGTCCAATATGGCTGTGAGACCTGGGCCACGTCTCAAACACTTGAGGAACGTCTCTGCGTTTATGAAAGGAAGGTCTAGCGCAAAATACATGGTCCACTATATAATGCATAAACAGAAAGGTGGGAAAGAAGATCTCACCAAGATCTTTATCAACGCTTTGGTAAGACGAGCATCAACCGGTTTCTGGAGAGGAGGAAGTTGCAATGGTTGGGATATGTCATTCGAGCTGAAGATTCCATATCCAATCGTGTTTTCAGCTCGACACCAACTGGCAGACACCCGAGAGGCCACCCTAGAACAAGATGAAGGATCGAGCGATAATGTCACTGGTAAAGGTGGCAATAACAGCAACTGTGGAGGATGCAAGGGGCGATCATCTGCGACCGATACTTGTGAAATGTCTCAGTCTCTCCTGTCATGTGGCCTCCTGAGAGGCCAAGTGCAGTTCTTTCTAGTAGACACCCGTGGGCGACCTGCGCGTCGGGATGAGAGATGTATTGAATGAGGATGAATTAAACTGGGCAATGATGTGGAAGGAAGCGGCCGTTGCCTGTCAGACGGTACCGTCCCAGCATTTGCCTGGTGTTGAATATGGTAAACCATGGAAAACCATTCAAAGGACGGCCAACTGTGGGGCTCAAACCCACGCATCTACCGAGTCAGCAGACCTAACGCTGCACTTTAGCGAGCGTAGCGTCTGCTGTCGGTATCGTAAGTAATGAATGCAGTGGATTTGTTTGGGCAATAGTTAAAATTGGTGTGTCGCAAGGTTCAAATCTTTACCCTTTATTAAGATTATGATATAACTTTGATGAGGTCCAGAGTTCAATTCCAAACTTCATCAGGGAATTTAGAAACTGAAATGTGGGCTACATCTGTGTGCTCTCTGCCCAGTGAGGACAATCGAGTAGGTGGCTGATCAATAAGGCAGCGACCCGGCGAAAAATACACGATTCATGGCCAAGGTGACATGTAGTGCTGACCACGTGTCGCCCCGCAACCTGAAGTCTAAATGGATGAGCAACGATCGCTGTGTAGGGCAAGACCATTCATAGGTTTTAGTGCCAGGAGGTACGTACTCGGTGACCGTATGTGATATGAGCCAAAGAGGAACCTGGACCTTGAGGCAGCGCCAGTTCAAAACCAACGATTGGAATGTCAGAGCTGACTAACATTTTTGACTCGTAGCGCATGTTACATTTCTGCAAGTTAACCGTGAACGATCATGGAGCTACGCCTGTGCCACTCGCCGCCACACTACTTGAAAATCTGCATAATTTCTGACACAAGGAAACTCCCGTTTCATGAAGTATTTAACATGTATTCTAGAAAGTTCCAGAACAAATCTCCATAGAAGCGGAAGTGAAACTGAACAGGTATAAGCAAAACGTAATGGCAGACATTAATACATAATACATGGTAAATGAGTAGTGTTTGCTATGAATAAACTTTGATATTAATAAGACCCTTGAATATCTTTACGGACATTAAAAAGAAATCTCTGTAAGTTAATAATGATCGTTTGGCCTCCGGAGAGGCCGAGTGCAGGTCTTTCTAGTTGACGCCCGAGGACGACCTGCGCGTCGTAATGAGGATGAAGTGATGATGAAGACGTCACATACACCTATTCCCCGAGCCACGGGAATTAACCCCAGGAGATTAAAATCCCTGATAGCTTGGCCGGAAATTGAAGCTGGGGCACTCCGGGCCAAAGCCTAGCGCGCTAACCATTTAACCACGGAGCCGGACATCACTATAAATTCATAGAACCTAATACAAATGGAAATAGCAATTATTTCCAAATGATTTCCATAAAATGAGACATAAAATAAATTGATTTTGATATGATAGGGCACATGCTCTCTTGGTAAAAAATTTAATGACAGTATGACGCAGGGCACATCTGTAGCAGCAGATGAAACTTTATAAATAATGTGTTATTATTGTTTTATGTTTTCATAGGCTCCGTACGTACAGTAAAATGATGCGCTGTTTAATGCGCATGTTCCAAGACGCTGTTGCATGAAGTGGTCAGCTGAGTTTTGATGCACATCGAAAACCTGAAGTATTTACTCATTATATTTTACAGCGAATTTTTCAAAACTTTGTATAGTATTGTGTAATTGGATGCAATGTATTGTAAACTTTGGTTCTCGACAAATGTTGAATATCTCCGAAATTACTTGAGCTATATTTTCTACATTTTAAAGGATCGCTAGAATGACTTGTGGGTATACACCAGTTGACTTTAACAGAGATTTATTGATCCAGTGAGCAGTGATAGAAGGTTACGTTCTATGAATATTAAAGCACTGCTTTCTTTGAGTGACTTTCTCTTGTGGTCAATATGATAGGGAATCTTGAATATTGGATTATATACATAGTAGCATGTATCAGATTTACACTGATGAGAGTTATAAATGACTTAACCAAATTAATTGAGCAAACGATTTGAGACTTTTGAATAGATTTTGTTTTAATATTTCATAACTTATAACAATAACTACTAATGAATTTAAAGACATTATGCTACAGGTTATGTGTTGGTACTTGGATAGTACGATATAGAGATTTCATGATTTTGCACTTTGCAGTTCTCGAGATAGAGGATAACCGAACCAGAATTGGGTGTTGAGATAAATTCGGTTGAATTTTGAGTACTTACTTACCGAAGATTTTTAAACATTCCAGGGCAATAAACGTCTTCTCTTCCTCCGTGATTCTCTTTCCTTGTCTTCACCTCATTCTGCCTTCTTTCGATATTCCGCTGCTCTGTCGGCATAATATATGCATTCTTGTTCGGTTCAAAGTTGCCGCTTGTAGTGTTGCCCATTTCCATTAAAACCTGCATCCTTGCCACTGCTCCATCATTCTAACTAATAACTGCATCCAGTACCCCAATATTCAGCTTGCAGATTTATATGAGGGTTTATTATATTTATATTTAATGTCTTGGCTCAATCAATTGAAGTTCTCGTTTAGATGCATTGGACAATGTCTGTGCTTCATATACTCCGGACGCATGTGAAGTAGTATCTTGTTAAGTAATTTCAGCCTAACTAACTTCTTCACTCGCCTGTTTAGTCCTAGATGATGCACGTCGGTCGTATAACGATTCCCACGGAATTTCCGTTTAGGAGGTACCGTAGTTTCTGACGCCATATTACCCAGAAATAAATCTGATATATTAACTGAGCATGACATCAGGTAAACGTAAACATTTGAAAGGCGGTAAGACAAATGAAGATCGAATGCAGACACGGGCTAGCCAATTCCTCCAACTTGGTGCCCTCAAACCATTTAGAATATTTTAGAGTCTTATGGCGATCTTTTGAACATGAGCTTCACTAGTACCTAGTGTAATGTTTCTAGGATGTCTGGAAATCCCTCATTGATATATTTTTAGAATTTACCTATACATCGACCCACCTCGACCATGGAAACACTCACTAGCTTATATGTTTGGTCACTTGTAGCGCGGCGGTGCATTTCTCCCTCCAATACACGGAACCAATAGTGGGATAGGTTAGCAGTGGGATTTAGTTTGATTTAACGAGAAATGTTGGTAGTGGTGGCCGTCGTAATTTGGATGCAGTTAATTGTTATTTTTATATTTAATTGCGCCCCTTTGTGCTAAAGCCAGCATTTATGGACCAGGCTCTTAACCGACATAGGATCAATGTCACTATCGCGTATTATGTTAACATTGTATGCAAAATATGAATTAGTTTTCTTTCGCCACCAACCTAGTATTACTTATTTTTGTTTGATACAACTTCTCAGATGGATTTTATAGGTATTACAAAATATGCTTTTCTTTTCAGGAGGGTTCATTTTAGCTAGACATTCTTGTACCGGAACGATTAAATTTAGTTGTTCAACATCAGAGTAGGTTATGGACAAATTTCGATAGGAGAAAGTTTCAAAACCTGGATTTTGGTTAATTAGATAATTTAATTGTTGACTTTTGATTTATAAATCCTGACACTTTTCAGTTAGTCTATATTATCTCAAAATGGAGTTCTTATTTGCATTTTTCTTGTTTATAGTTGAACGTATTTTGAACTGGGACTCTCCTTCCTTACCTAATTTATAATCGAGACTGGAATATCGGCGTAAGGGCCCAGTCCAGATGCATGGGGTATCTGAGTACGGTTGTTCCGGGACTCTGATGCAAATAAGAATGGATACCCTTCCGCCATCCAGGGCAAATGAGGAGAATACATACATACAGGGTGTATCTTAATTATACCGACAAAAAAATCAGGGACACTCTGCGTGTTATGTAGAAGTCAATGCCGCAATCGGATTGGTTGAGAACATTTTTCCCTTTGAGAAAATGAGGTTGCTTTGTTACTTCCGGGCGCGCGATTCAAATTGACAAGCTCGCCGTATACGCTGAGCGAGAGTGGAAGCCGCTGGCCACTGGTGTGCTTCAGGCAAAGGAAGGGAGTGTGATAGAAGGGGACAGAGATGTGCTGCCTGGAATGCGCAAGTGTACTCGTTCACCTCGTGCAGAATTGTCCATGTCCCTCTGAGGCAATACAAATTTGTTTACTAAGCCCCGCCAGGGGCTCACATCTGAGACGTGGGTTGGCGTTCACGGGACCCCAGCTGAGTCCGGCATTACTTCCACTCACTTGTGCTGGGCTCCTCTCTGTTATCTTCCCTGTCGGCCTCCCTTGGTCAACTCTTGTTCTCTTCCAATCCCGACGGTACTAGGCTGTCCGAGGCCTATGGAGTCTCTTTCTTCCCCGCCTTTATTGGCCCTTCCCTCATCTTTCCGGATCCCTCATTCTTTGAGGGTTCCGCCTTCCTTTTCTTCTACTTTTTGTACGTCTTTTCTTTATCAATTACGTTTTGTACGTCTTTTCAATCTAAATTTCGCTTGTTTTTTTATCTAAATTGTATTTTGCACGTACTTTCAATGTACAGTAAATTGTATTTCGTAAGCTTTTTGATTTTCACTTGCATTTTGTGATTATGTAAGTATTATCAACCTCAATTGCATTTTGTAAGTATGGTCAATCTACATTGCATTTTGTAAGTCTTTTGAATCTACATTGCATTTTGTGGGTATTTCGAATCTAAGTTAACTTGTATTTTGTAAGTATTTTGACTCCAAACTCCATTTTGTGCGTCTTTTCGATCTCAATTCCACTTTGTCTTTTTCCTTTAACTTGCATTTTGTGAGTGCTTTCAGTCAAAGTTACATTTCCTACGTGTTTTCAATCTACCATGGTTTTCGTTATGGTTTCCATTTCATTGTCCTTTTCGCTATCACCCAGACCAGGCTGTTCCAGCCGAGCAACTCGCCCGTGAGCAGCGGAGTACTCGCCGCCTTACGTGAGTAAACCTGCAACATGCAATACAGCTCTGCTGTGGGGGGCTGCCGACACTTCGCGGTGGATACATCATGACTGGCAGCAAGCGCATGGTCTTGTGCTATAACCTTCGCCCAGTGACGTATTGGCTCTCACCCCCAGTCCCTCTCCAACCGTGCTCCGAGCATTACTGCTGAGTACTCGCGTGTACGCGTACTCAAACTCATGGATTTGGAACAGCCTGACCCAGACCATTAGGGTCCGATTACCTCGATGGTAGGCCCTTTAAAACAACAATTATCTTCATCATCTGTTTACTAAGCAGCCGTAATCGCACACACAGTACAAGGAGACACAGTAATAAAGACACACCTGTCAGTCATGAAATGTACCCGATAGTTTCTCTTCTCGTTTGTTCGTATCAATAACTTTCTTTATTATTTGACACAGATGCCGCTGTATGATCGTGCATTCATTTACACACAACACTGTAAATGGAATTGAATACTGAACGAAACAAACAATACACCCAATGGTTCGATTACAGTAAATGTTCAATATGCCCCCCTCCAACTTCGATGCACATTTCGCAGCGGTGTATTAGTGACATTTGGACTCTGTTCAGGATATGTGGTGTGTTACGAATGACTTGGAAAGCTGCCTGGATTCTTGTTATAAGTTCATCTTGTCTTTCTACGGGGTTCACATACACTAAAGTCTTCACGTAACCCCACAAGAAAAAGTCCATGGGAGTTAAATCGGCCGAGCGCGGGGGCCATTTAACTGGCCCAGCACGGCCTACCCATCTTCCTGGATAATCTCTATATATATAAGAATGAAAGTTTGTCTGTTTTTTCAGAATTTCTACGGAAATTTGCGTTATTTACGCGTTTCAGACTGTTTTATGACGGATGCGCGCGAAAATAAAATTTTTGTCTGTCTGTCTGTCTGTATGTCTGTTCGTCTGTGGACAAGTATGTTCCCTTATAACTCGAGAACGGCTGGGTGGATCAACGTAAAATTTGGTTCAGATATCCTTCAGAGGCACGACACTAATCATTGATGTAACTCTTCTCTGTAGCTACAATAAAAGGGGGCCTACCCCCTTAAAACCCTTGCTGAAAAAGGCGTAGAAGGGCGAGACAAAGCTCATTTTCAGCCCCTCAATGTGAGAAATGAAACTCGGGGGCCCTAAAACTACCTTTTTAGGCCCTAAACCCAACCGTTTTTGAGATATTCCCAGAAAACTAATCTCATTTAATACAATAATGAAAGAATGTAATCCGGTAACCATGGCAACAGAAACTCACAGGTCCATCTATTGTTGTAAGACGCAATACAATTCCATTTATTACATTACTGAGATAGTTTGCAAACGGTTATAAGGCTATAACGGAACAAAATCAAGCTGTAAAATTCATCAATACATAGGGTATAATGCGCTTAAGGGGGTTAAGGGGTACTCGAGAATTTTTACACGCGATTTACACGTACGGGTGTGGTACGGAAGGTCTATAACGTCCCTATCTCTACATTGCTATATTATAATAATAATAATTATTATTATTATTATTATTATACTACGGCCTACAACGACGAGACAAAGCTTATTTTCTGCCCCTTGGTGTCAGAAACAAAACTCGGGGACCCTAAATAGCCGTAAAGGGTTCCCGAAAACTACATTTTAAGCCTCTAATACCAACAGTTTCTGATATTCCAAGAAAACTAATTTCATTTAATAAACTAATGAAGGAATGCACGCCAATAGCCATGACAAAAACATCTCAAAAGGTGACATCCAACTTTCCATCTATTTCTGCAGGAAATAATGCCACTCCATTTATTAAATTTCTGTGAACGTTTGCAAATGGCAATAAGGTTATCACGGAACCAACTAAAACTGTAAAATTCATCAATGCGCTTAAGGGGGTCAGGGGTTATCATAGATTTTTTTCACACAACTTAAACGTGCGATATGTCGTACAGAAGGTCTATTATATCTCCAAACAGCAACATGACGTGTATTGCGTTTCGTCTACGAGGTTTTCAATTTTATTTTCACGTCAGGAAGTACACGTTAGGTAGGCTAAATTTATTTTCTGAGCATATTTTAACTAATTACTTATCTTTGTCGACAAACAGGTTCCAAGCCTCTAACCATTGCAACAGTAGCTCAATTGATTACGTCTGGCTATTAATACCAAAGACCGTTCGAAGAATGGGTACTTCTGCTAGTGAGCATCTAAGTGTTGTGTTACACGGCGAGTAAAATGCGGTGGAGCACCATCATGACACAACCACATTCGCTGCCGAATACCCAGGGGCACATCTTCCACTAAATCAGGCAGTGATTCTGCGAAGAAACGGTAGTATTCCTCACCATTCAGACGAGGAGGAAGGACATACGGCCCAATCAAATAGTCACAAACAATGCCGGCCCAAATGTTAACACTAAACCTATGCTGAAATGAGCGAACTACTGTCCCATGGGGGTTTTCATCCCCCCAAAAATGCCGATTTCTGGAATTTGCCACGCCTTCTCTCGTAAATGTAGCTTCATCCGTGAAGAGGAGCGATGACAAGAAGTGTGGAATATTTCCATGGCTGTTGAAGACCCACCTTGCAAATGTTAGGCGTTGTGGGTAATCCAGAGGTGTTAGTTCTTGCACCGATTGATAGCGATAAGGGTACAATTGCTGGTCCTTCCAATCCTTCCACACCGTCATATGGGAAGCGCCAACATTCCTCGCGACAGACCTCGTACTGGTTGAAGGATAATCATTTATTTCTTCTAATGCAGCCTCTTCAAACTCTGGGGTCCGTACTGTCGACGTCCTGCCAGCGTCGTGCATCTGAGGCACGAAGCTCCCTCCTTCACGCAGTCGCCTGTCAATTGACATGAAGGGTGAATGATGAGGTTGGCGGCGATTAGGGTGACGGAGGCTATAAATCCCCACGGCTTCTCTCCCGTTGCCATTTGCTTCGCCATAAGCTAGGTGCATATCAGCCATTTCTTCGTTAGTGTACTGAAATAGAGCCATTTTCACCCATTTATGCCGCACAAGTAGTAGCCAATGTGTGCAGAACACACTGAACACTGTCCTCTGTGGCCGAGTAGCGAGTGTCCGCGCACTAGCATATGCCTGCCTCATCCCTTCCCTTGCCTGAAGCACACCAGTGGCCAGCGGCTTGCACTCTCGCTCAGCGTATACGGCGAGCTTGTCAATTTGAATCACGCGCCCGGAAGTAACAAAGTAACCTCATTTTCTCAAAGGGAAAAATTTTCTCAACCAATCCGAATGCGGCATTGTCTTCTACATAACACGCAGAGTGTCCCTGATTTTTTGTCGGTATAATTAAGATATACCCTGTATATATGAAGGGTACAGGGAAAGAAGGGGCTCATCAACATTTTACTAACTTTTCAGTAGAAGCATTTTAAACTTCAAAACCCTGTAAAATCTGTTATTTGTGTATATTTTGAAGTCTAGTAATTCATAAATCTTGGTATATTTATTATAAATGTGTTACTAAATTTCATTATGGAATTGTAAGTTTCGATAAGGCAAAAAAATATTGAAATGTTTCGTAACTGCATACATTTGTGGGAAAAAAGGGGCTCATTGCACTGAACTATTATCTTAAGTCTCTGTATTATTGTCAATTTTTATCATCATTACTAAAATAACACTAGCAATACATAAACTATGAACATTGGCTTCTAACAAGCACAAAATCACAATATATAATAATTTTAGCAATTAGCCTACTTAATACCTATGACGTCCATCGCATTACATAACATAGGCTACAGTTCATTTATGAGGAATTTTGGAGAAATAATCCCTTGCCTCATCGCCACAGAATCATATTAATTGTTGCAAATTTTTGAACTTCTCATCAGATATGGGCAACGTTCCTAGGGAAGAAAAGCATTGTATTATAATTCATTGCACTATATTGGGATAAATGAAGGTAAGAATTACACCATGAAGGGAATGATACACTTACCTCCATAAGCATCCTCTGGCAGGTCAAATTGGCCTTCAGGATGATTAGAAGCATCATGTCTCTTCCGTTCCGCTGCTATGGAGATGGATTCCCAAGCGCCGTTGTAAGTGGTCCGAAAGCTCAATAATGGTCCTTTCTGAATCTTGATCTCTGTTACTGGCCGGGATGGAAATGGTGACTTTTTTGCATACTTCTCATCTAAGAAGTTCTTCCAACTCCTAATCATTGTGTGGTCAACTGTTTTAACTTCGAACTGTGAGGGCTTCTGACGTGCTGTTTTTATGATAGAGATCCAGTCACTAGGAACAATTGCCTGGGCTTTTGAATTCACCAAACCCAAGTTCTTATCGTTCTCCAGATAGGAATGGCCCCTTACTGGGAAAGTTACGGTGATGGACTCCAGTTTTTTCTCAACGTTCACCAAGTTGTAGAGGAACCGAAAGAAAGTGAAGTTCTTCTGTTGTCCACTACACGAGTCGCAGAACATACTCAGATGCTTTACGTTTAAATGTAAATGGTTGTAGATGAAGTGATGCAACAAGGAGCATACATCCTCACTTCCCATTTTGCCTTCATGCTCCGGATACACATAAAAAACTCTTCGGGAAGTGGACAGTACATGGACGTTGAGTGCAAACACAGATAACTGTCTCTTGTAGTAGACATCATTCGTGGAGATGTTAGGAAGAGCCAAATTTTTCCCATAGTCGAAGCAAATCGCCTCAAATTCGCATTGTATTTTCGCATTCTCCTTATCTCTTCTTTTTCTCATATAAAACGTTTCTGCTTTCTTCTTATGAAGGGTGTTCATTAATGTCAGCCGAAGCAATTAATCATCCAATCTGCGAACCTCTTCCGAGCTAGATTTTAGTTTCTTCTCTGCTTCTATACTTTTCTTTTTAGCAATATACTCGTCGCATATGCTGCAGGTATCAGTCCTGGGATAACCAAAGGCAATGTTGAAATCCCTACCGAATATGATTCTGTAAGTCTCATAGCTTACTGGAATGTCTGGATGTTTTTCTTTGAACATTTGAAACATCTTGTCAATATTTAGATCTTCCGGCAGGTATAGTTTGGACGAATCATGTAAGCTGTAGGGCTTTGACGGCCTTTGAAGGAATTTATGTGCTGACGTATACTACTTTCAGTGTCAATACTAAGTTTATGGTGTTGTTGTCCATGTTTCCCTCGCATATCCATAGGTGCAGAACCTGTGGTTTGCAACGATTTCACAAGATACTCAATTTTTTCTTTCTTATGACGTGTATAGCCATAAAGGCTTTGCGGCATACATCAAATTCTTTCATAACTTCCGTGTCATCTTCTCTAACTGGACCACGAACCTTGTACTTGTATGTTGCACCATAATGTACAGCAGATTCACTAGTTGAAGGTCTGTTTACCGGTAGAACAGAAATTAATCCACAGAGGTACATATTCTGTTCATCATGTGTTTCAAGAGGATTGAATTGTTGTAAGATCTTGTATCTTCTGGAACAGTCTGAAAACAATGGATCTTGCAGTTACAGTCATTCCCCATTTCATGGGACTGCAGTCTTAGCTTTTTATTAGCTACAGACAGTCTACCATACGATTTAAGTTTCTTTGTTTTCGGTTCCATAATGTCTTTCACTTGTGAGTGCTTCATATTACCGACACATAATTAAGTAACACAGTGGTAGTCTACAATCACTTGTCCCCACCCACACACAAAAAACACTGCCTAGCCTACCCGATGCAGCTCGTACACTAAGCGCGCGAAGAATAGGCTACAATGAGCTCGTTCTTCCCCTGTAGGTATGTCGTTGAGCCCCTTCTTTCCCTGTATGCTCTTTCGTTTCAGCTTATTATCTCTGCAGGCAGCTCCTTCTTTCACAGACGGTGTTGCCCATTAGGAAGTACAAGTAAACCTCAATAGATGGAGTGAGGATAACGATTTTTGAAAAAAATGCAATGAGCCCCTTCTTTTCCTGTACCCTTCATATATATACCAGGTGAATCAGCTGCCCCTAATAATATTGTTCTCCCGCATATCCCACAAACGATTGTTTTATTTTTCCCACGATGTGACTACAGACTTATACGGGGGGGGGGGGGATAATAGTGTTCACCATCGTTTGCGGGATATGCTTGCAGTGCATTAGTACCATACGGGATGCAAGCAGAGAAATATCGAACTTCTGACAACACGCGTTAGTTGGGCTGCTTAAAACAATATATATACAGAGTGTAACTAAATATGTGGGAAAGCTCCGGGGATTCGATAAAGGACCTGACAAACAAAACATGTCCAGTAAACATATGGTGTATTTGCTTTCGTTCCAGTGTACAAGCATTGTTTGTGGTGAACATAACACAGACCGCTCCTTCACTATGCAGGTTGGTCATTTGTGTTGATAAAGTGTACGTTACTATATACAGTTCTCAACAGAAGGTGCTCAGATTAGCTACCACGAGCTGTAATGAAGAAGTCTATGCGTAGCATCGTTGACTGTATCACAAGCTCCCATATTCCCGGCGTCTGCCGTATCTGCTGGCATCCTTGCTATATTCGCTGACGCAGCATATCCACGTTATGAATAGGCGTGGAATAAGCAATGGCCTTTAAATTACCCCATAAGTAGAAGTCTAAAGGGTTGAGATCGGGAGAACGAGCAGGCCACCGTGTCGGTCCCTGACGCCCTATTCATTTGTTTGGACTTCAATAGTGACGTAATTTACAAGTGGCCTGTGTGCCCTCCACAAATGACCAACTATCATCGTGCCGCCGTCTGTGTTATGCACGCCACAAACAATGCTTGTAACACGGCAACGAACGCACATACACCATACGTTTACGGGATATGTTTTGCTAGTTTTCAGGTCCTCTATCGAATACCCGGAGCTTTCCCTCATATTTAGTTACGCCCTGTATAACTTCCACATATTTTGAATCATGTAGCAGTCAATTAGCACATGTTCGTTGACGATCTTAAATGCAGGTTGTATTCTCTCCTACGCAAATCCGCATTGTGCTGTTTATTATTAATAAAGACATAGCAAGGTGAGCAAACTGGGCAGCTGCCTTTGGTTATATTGTACTGTATTGTATTGCATTGCATTGCATTACATTCACATTGCATCGCATCGCATCGCATCGTATCGTAACGTATTGTATTGTTACCGACTGTTGGAGACTTAGCCATTAAACAGGCGAACGTGTTAACTGACAGAGTTCATCAATTAGGCTAACGCGGTGATGAATTTAGAGCTCCAGTCTCAGATGTTGGAAATTTTGCTCCTTTCCTTAGATGTTCACTTCATTTTCAAATAGGAAATATTAGAAAGTTCACTTACGAAATTTGCGTGTGAAGCACTGCATATTGATTCTTCACTGTACATGGCGTGACGGGCAGTGTAGTTGTCATTAACATGAATAGGAATAATGATGAATCACCATTATTAAGTGTAGATGAAATCAACATGCCCCGGCAAGAGTCGATATCTAAGTCATGATATCCACCAACATTTCTGTTATAAGGGTGTTCATGGGTCTCGTCTTATTCTTTCTGGCTGGAGCGACCTGGGGTCACATAAATGGTAATACCCTATTTAGAAGAAATGTGATTTCTCAGGTACCCTTTGTCAAACATTTAGTAGTAATTTCCAATGGTCCGGATGGAAGTAGGCCAAATGGTATTATAAAATTGGTTCTGGCAGATTGATAATATAAGTTCAAAATCTTGCTGGAAGTCCCATAGAATAACTTATTATAACGGCCTTTGTGATTACACAGAGTTTCAATTTGATTGCTGTAATATATTCCTAGATACTGAGAGCCGGTGAATAATATCGGATGGCCATCATTTTGGATAATTCTATAAGTAGGCTATAGAGTTATGTACCAGTAATCAAGGTTGTTTTTGGTTCATTATACAAACGTTCACTTCGATCGCATGATTAGGACACATCAAACAGAAACTTATTTTTAAAATTTCGCACAGCCGCCATCTCCAGTTCTTAAAAGTAATTGAATTACATTAGACGCCAAAAGATTGAGTCATGCATAAAACTTACCCTGCTAAGTTTCGCTGCGCTCGAATGATTCAGTCGTGATAAAAATCCATATACATATTTTAAATTTGCTTGGCCGCAATGTTGGTATTGTACATAGCAAATTTTTGAAATTAATATATATGAACCTAACATAGAATTCTCTATCATCGTGCAACATTTCAGGGTTATATCAGGAACAGTTTCGGATATATAGAATGCCGGTGAAATATTTCACTCGGCCGCCGTGTGGGATTGGTGAAATATATATGAACATCTGATGTTCATGGTCAAGGTTGGAAGAAGTAGTAATATGTCCTTGCCGAGTTTCATTGAAATTACTCCAGTCGTTCAGAGTTAGTTAGGGGTACCCACACACACACACACACACACACACACAGATGACACATACACATATACACACATTCACTCACAAGCACACACGGACGAAAATGATCTCATAAGCCTGTATTACATGTAATGAGAATAGACTAAAAGGCATGTGGTCCCTGCAGAGAAGTGCTAAGAACATTACATATGAAGTTTCTCTGATGCCGTCGGATCTACAGGCGACAGCAAATTTCAATCAATAGCCATTAGTGTTCCTTGTGTGCCTAGTGCTCGTCATTATTTGCAGGTTTGAATACTTTGGTGGTTTCCTGCAAGTTCAATTGTTTTACTTTGACACGTATAAGTATAATAATTATTTATATTTTAGCCAATATGCTTCATTTAAATTACGGTACTTTTATTGGAGCCAGGTCGGAGTGGATGTACAAGCTTTTAATTATATAATAAACAGTATCCTTCTTCTCCAATTAGTGAGACGTTTGCTGCTCATCTGGTAAATGTCTCAACCACCTTAACCTACCAGTCACAATATAAGTTCCTTTTTAAAAGATATTTTTGTGCTGTCAATTTTAATGAATACAAGAAAGTATTAAGCTAATCTAGTGATTTATCTCCAGTCTCTTTAATGATGGTTTGACGTTCGGGGCCTTTAACTAATGCTGGAACACTATTAAAACATTGGGAAATTCATTTCCTATCTCCTTTGTGGATTTCGGGCATTGATGAGAAGATATCAAAAGTCAGAGAATTTCAGAATATATCATACCAGTATCATTTACAGCTTAATAAGCTTCCAAATACGACACTTTGTAATTAAATTTTATCGATGCATATTTTATCTTTTAGGGCTTTAGGTACTTTCAATTGGCACTACATTTTGTATCATAATATGCAAAAGACCTCTTTTACATCAGATTATCTGACGGAAGTTATACAGAACAGTCATTCTTATTACATAGATGTTAAAACAACACATGATAGAGTCAAATGATAATGTAGATAATTGGCATATAAACTGTTTAATTTACCAATAAGGACTAATTGGTCCAAAGGTGCAATTTCGTGTAAGTCATTGGATTAAAATGATCAAAGTTTGTTACTTTCCTAATTTAGTGATTTAGCCCATCCTTGGGTATTAGAAGCAGCCTAAATGCGCAAATGACGAACTATGTTTTTAACACTCTGGTGAAATTCCGATACAGGGAATTTCACAAGAAACTTCAGTTGTTTCACAAAATGAGTTGATTAAAATCAATTGTTTGCAGCCTGAAATTCTGTACCATACTGTAAAATACAGAATATGTCTGGGACATCATGGTGTACCACGGTAAGACATTCCTAGGTTCTTCTATACTAGTATATGCTTTATTACTTATTGTGTTACTCAGTGTATAATTCAAATTAGGTTACCGCGCAAGTTTTACGTATTTTTACACCATAATAGTGTCATAATAGAATAATACGACATTGAATTTCATAATAAAAGACGGTGATATATTCTTTACAAAATATCCTGTTTACCTATCTGATAATAATGCCACTTGTTCAGGGCTCCTAGAACGCATCCTGAATGAATATGTTATTATACACGAATCTATTTGCAATTATTTGCAACTGTCTGTCTGTTAGTCAACCCGAAAGATGGTTGGATCCTCAAAAATTACCGCCACTTAAGTAATACTTAAGTGCATGTTTAGAACACATCAGAATAGCAAGATACTTACGAAATCCTGAAATGGGATAGGTTGTTTGCGATAACCTATTATAGTAATTGCACTGGACGTCAGAACATAGGCTACAATATCTTAGGTAGGCCTAGCTGCTATCTATTACATACAGTATGTGTTTCATTTCTAACTCCCCAATGTACGTAATGGTGGAATGCAAGCAATTAATTTACACTAACAAACTCCTTTTTAACATGCCATGAGAATTTTCACACAAAAAAGATTTCAATTTTTAACAGTAGTCTATAGTATTTAAATTATCGAGACCACCTTTTCCCAGTTTTGCCTCATGAGTCTGGATGTACCCCGTTCCAGCACTCTGACCACAACTTAATTCTGACCAGATCTGAAAATCAAATCCCGTCCCGTGCTGCAGACCAAGCATGCTCCGTGAGTTAAGTTTGTCGCTTAACAGTCTTCTTTAGTGATGAACTAAGAAGTTGTTGCTACTGCTGTTAAGTCAGTAGGTCTCGTGGTTCTTACTTCTGATGAGTAGTATCTGCTTTCTATGAATGAGAACTCGTTGGTTAGTTAGTATGTATTTATTAATCTTTGACAATCCAATATATACAAGTTAACACCAGACAGTCAACCTGTTTAGTTGCTGCTGTAACTGGAAGAGAGCTTT
Organism: Meconema thalassinum; assembly: GCA_946902985.2. Lineage (NCBI taxonomy): Eukaryota > Metazoa > Arthropoda > Insecta > Orthoptera > Tettigoniidae > Meconema > Meconema thalassinum. Next base: position 1,160,771,089 of record OX336389.2, on the reverse strand, counting down.
GCTTCTGAGCCCAGGTATTTTATACAAAATCCCTTCATAACAATGTGCGTCACAGTAGAGGGGTGCACTCGATAACATGTATGTGGAAATATATATCTTACAGGATATGGACTCATGTCTTTGATAACAGTTCCGTGAATTTGATCACTCACAGCTGTTGCAGTCAATACATCTGAAATAACAGATTGAATAATCATATGAGGAAATGTACAGGGTCATTTCCTTAGTCCTTCTAGGAAGTATTTGATAAATAATAATCTACAGATAGTGGAGTAAATGTGTTGAAGATAACATGTTTGTGAAGGAAGCATGCAATGTCATTTCCTTGGTTCCAAGAATGAGCATTGTTCCAGCAAACACATTGATAATAGCATATTGAGGAATACATTGGGCAATGATGTTCCTTCTATAGGAAGAATGACCATAACCTCTAGTTTAGAATGGAGTCTGGGGTTCGACCCTGGACGGGATACATAACTCGTGCACTGGCCTCCATAAGCGGCCACCCTGAGGTTTCATCGCCTTCTCTGAACTTTGCGCACACACATACATAGAGTTTAAAGATGTCAGATTCCCTCTGAGTAACCTCCCCACAGTAACACAATAGGCGAGTGCCCTACTAGTGGGAAAATTCCCTGCAAAACAAAATCCCTTGACCATAGAAGAAGACGAAGGTGAACCCCAGTCAGTATTTTACTTAAAGTAGGTATTCATAGACAGATTCATTAAAAAAATACCAGTTGCATAAAGGGAGCTGGAATTTCCTACTGTATGTAGTCCATGTTAATTTACAACTGTATATTTACCATTTTCTCATAAACTATTAACATAAACGAAGTGCATTTTTTCTAGGGTGTTTCTTGATGCTCGTGCCTTACTTTAACGAAGGACGTTTGAAGAAAATGACATTTGGATTTTCCATGGATTGTTTTAAAAATTGAGTAATTTTAAAAGGAATTTTCAAAAGCATTTCTATCTGGAAAAAATAAACTAATGTAAATTTTGAACAAGTAGTTCCATTGAGAACTAAATAGCCTATTTTCATATATCCTTGTTATGTTAATTGACTCTATCAACATACAAAATTTCAGTTTGATTGCTGTAATAGATTCGTAGATATTGAGAAACGTCTTAATATTTTGGATGGTCGCCATGTTGGATTTTTATATACAGTATGTAAGCCATAATGTTATGCACTATTATATGAAGATTATTGCGTAAGTGAATTATTCACATTTCAATCGTATGCTTAGGACACAAGAAATAAAAACTTAAATTTCCCACAGCCGCCATCTTGAGGTAATGAAAACATTTAAAATAAATTAGATGTCAGTGGACTAAAATTTGTATACGCATTTACCGTACCATGAATCACAGCGCTTTGATGGTTAAATCGCGACAAACGTCCATTTAAATATTTGAATTTCGCGTTGCCGCTATGTTGGATTTGTGCTCACAAGGTTACTAAAAGTTCCATAGGTGAACTAATGTTAATAGCCTTTACCAATATACACAATTTTAGTTTGATTGCTGTCATAGATTAGTAGATATTGAGAACCGTCTAAATGTTTCGGATGATTGCCAAGTTGGATTTTATATATGTAAGCCACAGAGTTATGTACTATTAGATGACGATTATTGCGTAGGTTCATTATTCAAACGTTCACTTTGATCGCATGATTAGGACACAAGAAATAAAAAAAAAATTCACACAGCCGCCATGTTGAGGTTATGTAAACAATTGAACTAAATGAGACATCATTGCATTACTATGTGTATAAACATGTGCTGTACCATTTTTCTCTGCCCTTGGATTGTTAAATCGCGAGAAAAGTCTATTTAAATGTTTAAAATTCGCCTTGCCACCATGTTCGTTTTGTATTCAACAGGTTTTTGAAAGTCACATAGGTGATCTTCTAGGAGTACCCTTTATCACTGTTAAAAAATTAGGGTGATATCAGTAATAGCTTCGGAGATATAGAATGCTGGTGAAATATTTCGAACAGCCGCCATGTTAGATTAGTGGGACATAATACATTTTCAAGGGCACGGCCGGGGTGGGACAAAATAGTACCATGTCCTTACCGAGTTTCATTGAAATCGTTCCAGCCGTTTAGATTTATATCAGGGACACACACACACTCACACGCACACAAACACACACACGACAAAATGTTATCTTATAAGCCTATTTTTTCATAAAAGATTATGAAAATGAAAATCCACAGCCTGCTTCCAGTCTCCGACCGGGTCAGGAATGGAATGAATGAAGCCCCCATCTAGCGGCGAGGATATGAAGTGTGCCGGCTGCCGAAGCCTGTCGCACTCCTCTGGGGTAATGATTAAATGAATGACAGATGAAATGAAATGATAGTGGAGAGTGTTGCTGGAATGAAATTTTGACAGGGAAAACCGGAGTACCCGGAGAAAAACCTGTCTGCCTCCGTTTTGTCCAGCACAGATCTCACATGGAGTGACCGGGATTTGAACCACGGACCCAGTGGTGAGAGGCCAGCGTGCTGCCGCCTAAGCCACGGAGGCACTTCATAAAAGATGATGATGATGATAATTGTTGTTTTAAGGGGCCTAACATGTAGGTTATCGGCCATTTCATAAAAGAAAATGACTGTGTCAAAATATAACTCACTGGCCTATAAGGAGGAAGTACTTCTAAAACTTTCAGCTTTGCATGTTGAAAAGTTGCGAAAAAATGTACTTTTTAGCCTATTTCCATTTATGAAAAAATAGGCTTATCAGATCACATTTTGTACGTGTGGCTGCATGTCTGTGTGTGTCTGTCCCCCGACCCCAATCCAACCCTAATAACATCTAAACGGCTAGAGCGAATTCAATTAAACTCGGTAAAAACATAGTACTGATTTATACGACCCTGTCCGTGCCCTTTAAATTGTATTACGTCCTTCCAATCCAACATGGTGGCTGTGCGAATAATTTCACCAGCATTCAATATCTCCAAAATTATTACAGATAGAACCCTGAAATTTTGTACGGTGATGAAAAACGCTACTAGAATTTCACACTTGTGACTTTCAAAAACCTGTTAAGTATAAAACGAACATGGTGGCCCAGCAAATTTGAAACACTTAAATAGACTTTTCTCGCGATTTGATGTTCCGAGCTCATGAAACATGGTACAGAAAATGTTTATAGACATTGTAATGCACCGACATCAAATTTAGTTCAATTTTTTTACATAAACTCAAGATGGCGACTGTGCGAAATTTTTAAAGAAAGTTTTATTTCTTGTGTCCTTACCATGCGATCAAAGTCAACGTTTGAATAATGAACATACACAATAATCGTCATCGAATATTCTATAACTCTATGGCCTACATATAAGAAATCTAACAAGCCGACTATCCAAATTATTTTAACGGTTCTCAATATCCACTAATCTATGACAGCAATCAAACTGAAATGTTTGTATATTGATAATCGCTATGAACATAAGTGCACCTATATCTTCAATGACCTGGTGAGCACAAATCCAACATGGCGGTGACGCGAAATTTACATATGTAAATGGACCTTTCTCACGATTTAACAATCCGAGCGCAGTGAAACATGGAACGGTAAATGCTTATACATGTTTCAATCTACTGACATCTAATTAATTTCAATTATTCTCATAACCACAAGATCGTGGCTGTGCAAATTTGTAATTTGTAATAAGTCTTTTTTATTTTCTGTGTCCTAATCATGCGATTGAAGTTTGAATAATACACCTACGCAATAATCTTCATGCAATAGTAGATAACTCTAAGGTATACATATACAAAAATCCAACATGAGGAGGACCATCCGAAATATTAGGCGATCATACTGAAATTTTGTATGTTGTAGAGGCAATTAACATAAGTAGGATATATGAAAATAGGCTATTTAGTTTTTCACAGATCTCATTTTTTATTAAGAAATTCAGTTTTGCATGAAGCTTGAATCAACGTGTATTCCGCTAGCTGAGGAAACGGCGTTAGTTTCAGTTTTAGGACTAGGTATGCTCGGACAACGAAACACACGTTTTGCTTTTTTTTTTAAATGTCTACCTTTACTGTCTATCAGTGGGAAAACTAAGATTCTGGAGAGAAATCCATTGAATAATAGAGAGAATATTAAAAATTTAGTTTTTACTAATAGGACGCATGGTGTGGGAATGTATAAGGAAAGTTGTTTTAACAATGAGCCATGAAGAAAAGAATGTACCGTGAGATTGCCACCGGTCCGGTGACGGTAAATTAATTACTGAGAAACAGGCCATTGCTAATGAATTAAATGTCTTTTACGGTAGTGTGTTCAATAAATCCAATAGCTGAATTTCTCTTCCACCCCCGTCAGTGGGCGTTGGCGCAGCTGTGTGGTGGTGACTGGCGAAACCCCTAGTGAAGCCGATTCTCTTGACAGCGAGGGAGTGAGAAGCATACAGGGGATTACCTGTGTTTTGTGGCGAAGTGCCGTGCGAGTTACGAAATCCAGTGACATTGTTTCCCCAGCTCGTGGGCAGCGAAGCAGCGTGTAGTAGGTTATCGTAAGTAACTGTAGTTTGTGTACATCAGGGAGAGGTGTAGGTAGTTTCTGTCAAGGTCACCGGACTCATTAACACGGATTAACTTCTGTGATTTTTTGACAAGTGAAAGGGGGCAAGAGCTCTCCATAAGGAAGAGACTTGAGAAAACTGGAGTAAGGTTCTAATTGCTTGTATTTGCTGATGAGTAGTGTATCTTTCTGGCCGCAATAAAGTTAATTATTTCTTTAAAGGAACAATCTGTGTTGTGCTTCAACCCACCGTAATCCAGTTAAAAAAAGTGTCACTAGGGGGGTGGCACGTAACAGTAAAATCAAATTCTTTACCTTAATATATTGTTATTGTTCATAATTCACATGAGGAACTTGGGACTCCTGGTTATCAGCACACTGATCTTGGATGTGCGTGAAACTTTTCTGATAACCTGTGTTTCTGTGATGACTGCTGTAGTGTGTGTATCTGTAACAGAGACCAGAAATGGGGTACGCACCCTGGGACTTAAAATACGGTAGAATCCCGACATTATTCTGGAGGGAGTGTGGAAAAAGACGGGGAAATATTTACTCAGAAAAGCCACTGTTAGCTCCGAAATTCAAACCTTTCATTTCCTGTCTTTCGGCAGCTCCCCGTCCCTTGGTGGTGCACGGTGCTTTATATACAATGCAGGGTTCTTACATATGCACAAGATGTGCTGGGAGGATGAAATGAATAATCGATCTCCTCTGTTTGTATTGAAGACAAAGAGGAATGATGTATGGGATGTTTTGGATACTTTCCTGAAGATGACGATAGTGCTCAATAATGTTTCTCTTCAGTTCAATTTCTTCATAAGAGATCGAATTTAGCCATGTGTAAGTAAAGATGCGTTATTGCTTGCGATCGACCGAAAGAAACTTAATGAAATTTGCTACTTAACTATTTAATTTTCTGGTGACATCAATATTGTCATTTATTTCCGTATAATAATTTGTTGCCAATACATGACAGTCGTGCCACAAATTACTATGTCTCCAAATTCCTTACAGCGATGAGCTTAAAACATTATACTGAGAAAGCGGACTTAAATTGATAGATATATAGATTTATTTTGTCTGGCAAGATTGGGGCCATTGGGCTCTCTCTTCCATTTAACCATATACGATTAATACACACTGAACAATACAAATGAGAACAGGTCTATACTACTTAAATCCATCAGTAATACAATGTTGATAAAATATAAAATACAAATAAAGGAAGATTAGCTTGGTGTAGGCAGTAAATTGTTGAATTACTAATTTATTGCTGGGGTGAATAAGTAAGACACTTAGAAATTTTAAATTAGCGTAAGAAGTGGAAATGCTGATAAAATATAGACAAATGATGGTGATGATGATGATGATGATGATGATATTGATGATGATGATGATGATGATGATGATGATGATGATGATGATGATGATTAGTCATTACTGACTTATGAGCAAGATCAATCATGCAGTGTATTTTGAAAGGATGAAGAAGGTTATTTAGATGTCGAAATAGAGAGTAAATAATAAAATACACGTTTGCTGACATGTATTTTAAAATTATGACAAACAAGAAACATAAATGAGGGCTGCACAAATCTATAAAATTATATTGCTGTGTCTAGGATCCTAATGCAGCTGTCCTTTGTCAGACAAAGAAATTTAGATACGTTATCTCTCAATTACTTAATTGCTATTTGATGTAGCTTGAAAAGTAATATTTGGCCAACTCCTCCCCTGATCACCCTTACGTTTCGGGTTTAACTTTTGCACAGGTTTGTGAAGTATCATTTGATATTATAGAATGCCAGTTATATAGCCTATTTGCTCTTGTGAGTGGGAGCATAGTGATGAGGGGGTTAGTAAAGGATTCTACAATTGCCCACAATTTCATGCAAGTACTTTTGGAGGTAATCAATTGAAGAAAGGTGGACGCCGTGTTCAGAATTATTGACGTTCTTTTTACGTAGGGGCATGGACTTCGTGCTCATCTCTTCTGTGTATTTGTATATGCTTAAAATGTGGCTGATTACCTTTGTTACTTTAGTGTCTGTTGTGGTGGTGGTGGTGGTGGTGGTGGTGGTGGTGGTGGATGTTTCAAGGCGTAAAACACCACGGTCATCTATCTCAATTTTCTATTGTAGTTATCGTAGGTTATGGATTGTACGAACGTTTATCTCTGAAAAGACACATATTTTACTCTATTCTATTGAATCTGTTTGTCGGTAAGTTGACAAACTAGTACACAATTCCTTAGTGTTGTATTCATCTGTTGCAGAGAAACCTCATCATGTAAATTTGGACACACATTTCCTAGAGCTGGAGGTGTGTTGATGTGAGTTATCTTGAGTAACTATGGAAGCTTTGATTCAAGGCTATTGCCATAGTAAAACAATGTTGCTTTGCTTAAATATTATTTTTATGATTATCGTCTGAAATGACAACAACGTATTGATATTGATTTTTCAGATTGAAGTTGTTGCGCTATATCACAACGTACGTCATGAATCAAAAGCTATTTAGTACTCTACAAAGAAGATCCTTTTATTAGGCGGAATATTTTTCAAATGAAAACGACCAGTGGAATATGTGATGATATGCTGTATAGTTCTTCACGTAACTACATGTTACGTGTTTTGTCTTAAATTAGCACCATGTCTAGAAAATAAATGTGACATTTTTGCCCTATACGGTACCACATTTTAGATCATGTAACAAAACCTATCACATGAAAAATCTACTTAATAGGCAGGAGACGTAAACGACCAGTAGAATTCAGGAAAAAAGGCTATTTATTTTTTCACGGAACTACTTGTGATCTGTGAATGATTTGTATCTCAATAAATTGAATCTTCGTTTATTTGTTGTCGTTAAAATCAAAGCTCTACAATTAGAAATATCTTGCTCTTGCCTTACAGTTTGATTCATTACGGTCCAAATGTGCAAACCTAACAAGTTTACTGTTTGATAATCCGATGTCACATGTCGATAGATGTCTAAGTTCAAAGAAAGCAAGTTATATTTACAAGGAAATCTTCCATTACTCGGCGGCTTGGAGCAAGTAACTCCACTTGAATTTAAGCACATTGTGAACACTCGTGCCTTCTAGAGAGAGTGCTGCGTGTTTTATGGTTAATTGCAGGTAGTAGAGCAGAGTGTATAGGTACGGAATTAGCGGTGCACTTTAATATCAAGGATTTATTTCTGCATGAGGTCACGCGGCCACCTAAATGTATATATCACTGTGGTAATTGTATGTAAGTTAAATCTGCTTGTTAGGCCTCGCATGTGGAAATCTAACCAACAGCAAGGAGCGGTGAGCTGGATTATAATGCCTTAACGTGCCGTTGAATAGATGGTACTGAGAGGCAAAAATAGCCAAGTGTTATTGTGGTGTCTCATTTGATCCGCCGTGACTTTTGTATTCTAAATTGAGCACATTATTGGAAATATTGTCATCTTATTATGGGGACAAGGATGAAGGTGTATGTGTTGTAGTAGCAATTCATGCTTTTATTATGATAAGATTAGTAAGTTACAGATATGCAGGCAGCCACAACTACATCTAGGTAGTGTAGAGAATTCATAAACGAAAGAAGTAGTTAACATCTTCAGTACTAAGTTTATCAATGAATGAGATCTAGGCAGATGAACTCTGTGTTAAAACAAAATGGAATATCCGTGTAATTTGGACTGATATTATTTTTGGTATTTGCAAGTATTTTTGTATTGGGCCACTCCCTGTCTCAGGCAAGGTAAGTATGAAAGTTTGGGGTCCCTTTCTCTCTGAAAAGTTTGTTCTTAGACTCAAGGTGATTGAGAAAAATAATCTTATTACTCTCATTCCTTGTAAGCTTATACGATCATTAGGAAGTGTGCTGTGAACACTGCACCAGAACCCGTATTGCCAGAAGTTCATCCCAGGGAGTTTTACTTTTGCAAATAATGCTGAAATATCAGGGTAGGCACTGCACTCGAATTCGCGATTTGCATTGAATTATTGTTGCCCATGATGAAAAGCAAAGCATTGTAATATTTATTAAAACTAGAAGTTGCATTAGTCACACGTGCAGTGGCTAGCACAAAGGAACGAAGGGGCAGTTGTCTTTCTAAAACGCCGATCCTATGAAAAAATTACTATTTGAAAATCAAATCAGAGATGGCAGAAACCCGTTTCGATTGATACAAAGCAAGACCTGCGCTCGCCAGTCGGCTTGTAGCAGGAGCAGAGTAAGCAACCCGCCGAGGTTATAAAAAATTCCAGTAGAGAAGGGCAAACTAGCTGGAGACTCGAAGCTGCTTGTTTGGGAGACGTGAGGGCGAATGGATGTGTCAAACCGTGGTCTTGAATTGTGCGGCCAAGTGTATTGAAAGTACATTGTAAAGTGAAGCAACACTATACAGCAGTGCGTTTGCTGGTGTTAGCACTCGTGCAACTATAATTATATACATGAACTTGGTGTATTATATTTAATAAAATTAAAAGAATTAATTATCGAAATTACGATAAGTAGCCTCTTTGTCATAGTGAAGTGAACGTGAAGCGAAGTCAGACATTGTGAGGCATAGTATAAAGACAACAGAAACAAATATTCTCATCCAACGAAATATTTCGAAAAGGAAAACATTTATTCTTTCAAAAAGAAAAAAAAGTTAAAAATCTTCTTGACTGCGCAAAATTATTATGTCACTGCATTAAAAGTTTCTATCCTTATTGAAAACGTGAACAGTTCAAGGAAGATTAATATAAACGTGTCTTCAAAATTATTGCCAATATGGTTGAACAACTGAAATTGAGAGGGACATTTTTGATTATTATCATTATGGAAGTTGTGATGAATTATTAAATATGCATAGGAAAACATATCCTACAAGGATGATGAAGATATCAGGAGTGACATAGCATATTAGGAACGAGAAGAACATATTCCATGATATTATCAAATTTCTAAATTAAATGGATACTACTGATATGAAGACTAGAACCGATTTCTACACAGAAGACATGAAGAACAGAAGAGAAGAAAAAACAATTGGAACGAGAAGAAGAACAAGAGTGGATTACCAGAGTCCGGAGTCGAACGAGGAGGATAACGGAGACCGAGGGAATGCAGAGCCACCATGGAGATGTATCACGCAGATGCTAGGTGCAACATCCTGTACGAGAGAGGTGGAAGCTGATCTTGGTCCATCACCCAGAGAAGTACGAGACGGACGAGCAGGGTTACATGATCCAGTTCTAGGATCTCAACGAGAAAACTTTACGCGACATAAAGAACGGAAAGAATTCTCTTCAGTAGCCCATTTTGGTAGATAAGGATTTGTGATAGTATCTGATTGACCATTTTCAGCGTTATTCCAGTTGCAATTTTTCTAGGTAATTTTAGATGTTTTTATAATTTTTGCATATTTCATTTTGGATTAAGAATGTTAGGTCATGTTAGGATTTTAGGATTTTTCGGTGTTGAGATACGAGCATTTAGGATTTCAGGTCTCAGACAGTATTTTTTGATATTTTCGACATTTTAGGATTCTCTATTAAGTTCTGGAGATTTTTATTCCTATATTTATTCGTATTTTTATCACGCCATCTTCAGGACCTGCTACGCGAATTCGTATTTGGATTTAATAGAAAGTTAGGATGACGATCGTTATTTTGATCGATGATAGGTGATGATGATGATGATTATAATTGTTGTTTAAAGGGGCCTAACATCTAGGTTATCGGCCCAATCGATGATAGGACTTGCATATCTATAGTTAACAAAATGACAAGTCAGACGAAGAATACTTCTCGTGGAAATGTAACATGTAGGCCTATGTAAATATGATAAGAAAGAATGTTGGTAAATGTTAACGAGATGAGGAATATTATTTTGACAGTCAAGAAAGGTTTACACAATTATTTAAAAATGTATAAGACAAGTTTTAATAAATATTGAACGAATTTAGGTCATGTGGACGTATAATATTGTTTATAGACAACAATGACGAACAAAGTTAAAGAGAAAGTAGAGCAATTGAGATTATGAAACAGTACTGCATTACCAGGTATTTTTAGAGGAATTATGAACCAGTAACTAGAGAATGTATTGTTGATATGATATTTGCAAGCATTTTGAACTGGAACCTTGGAATATCTTATGTTAGATATTAACCGTGAAGTCAAGAAGGAAACTTAGGCAAAAGTTCAAGTTAATTGAAGGGTTATTGTTGTTGATACTGCATGTGAAAGCCACGATGAGATACGTTGTATGAACAGTTTAAAAAGTGCTCCTAGGTATTGGATGAAAATATGCATAGTAAAGCGATGTAGCAATGAGTTATGATAGGATTGTTGTTCTGAAAATGGAAGTTTGTTGATATGAAATTACTCTTCGATGATATACAGTTAATATGGAGAAATGCATATTACTATGGAATGCTAGATATTGTGAAGAAATTTTCGTCATTGTGAAGTTAGTTTGACGGTTTTAAATGATGTTTTATGACAGTTATTTGGAACACGATGCAGCGTGAGTTAACAGCTGATCGAGAGGAGAGTGAAAGTCACAGTCAGATCATATGGTTCAATGTAAACAGAGAGTAACTAATACTGGTATTTATTTGAAGTTCGGTTAAGAATATTGTTATTTTTATTATGAAGGAGAGACATCAGAGGTGTTATTTTCAATATGATCTAGACTTAAATGAACGGATTTTAGATCCCTATACTGGATTTAACTCAAGTTAGTGGAAATCCTGTACATATTTGAAGGAAATAAGAAATAATGGAAACGTGTAAGATACCTTATGCCAATATTAATGATTTGTTCGATTAATATATATATAGTATTATTTAGATGAGGATTATTATAGGATCGAGGAGTTTACTGTTTAGAGAGATGAATAATGATTGTACTATCGAAAGCCATCCTTAATTGTCTTGCTATTTTAGGTCATTTAAAACATCCTTTCTTATTTTTATCCTACTCCTGAAACCTAGGCAACAGCAGTATGTTGCCAGAATCGAGCTTTTATTTCCGAATTTTAGTTAGTATAGCTAGCAGTGATCAGGAGGTTTTGTTTGTATGGTTATTGCGCTTACTTTTGATTTTCATAAGTGTTACATGTTTACTTTATGAATATGTAGACAGGCACGCTCTTAAAAATGCTCGTAATATTTTTATAGGACACTTGCATTATCATTTGCAGTATATTGGTTTAGTTTAGAGTGCTATATTGGTAGAATAGATGTCACTACCCACAACCTTATCCCGTTACGCCAAAGATTCGAAAGCTTCTCACTCTCCAAAATATTTAGTTACCCAGAACCCAGTAAAGTAGAACTATAGCACTTCTGTAGATAGCTGATCCTTCTCCTGTGAGTATTTGCCAATATCTCTTAGTGGTTTCTCTTGCCGAGGACTACAAGTTGCTGCAATCCATCTCCATCTCCGGATAACGGCTGATATTACGCATGGAATTAAGCGTACAGTACAAAGCATACTTTCATTCATTAATTGTAAAACGTTTTCATATTATTTGGTTTGAGATGAAATCCATGCATGTTGTGTAAATCGCACTGCCGGAGAATTTGCAATTTAGACCGTTGAATCAAATTCAATAACTACATTTCTTCGTAGTTATATATCTGATTCTAAGAGTTGATTTATCATCTCAGGGGAGTTAAAATCTTCAAGGGTTGCAACAATGCAGATTGTCATGAATGGCTTCAGACGAAGTGGTCTGTATCCAGTTGACAGATATGTTATATTCTAAGATGGACTTCGCAAGTTCGTTGGTTACTGAGTGGGCTTTTTTTTTTTTTTTTTTAGCGTATGGCTTTTTAGTGCCGGGAGTGTCCGAGGACATGTTCGGCTCGCCAGTTTTGTAGCTGCTTCGAGACGGACACCCAGTGGGTGAGCTACAAGTACCGTTGAGGAGGAAAGTGGGAATGGAAGGACGAGGAGTTGGAAGGTAGCGGCTGTGGCCTATAGTTAGGGACCAACCCCGGCATTTGCCTGGAAGGAAGATGGGAAACCACAGAAGACCATCTTCAAGGTTGCCGGCGGGGCGATTCGAACCTCCTCGCCTCCCGGATGTGAGCGACTGCCAGCAGTCATGCCGTAATGACCACGGCTAACTCACCCGGTTAGAGGGCTATTTAGACAACAAACACTGCACCAGAACCTGTATTGCCAGAAGATCATCCCAGAGAGACATCCCCTGTAAGAATAAGTTTTATGCCTTTGAATAATATCAACATGGAAAAACAAGGACGGGGAAGAAAACTCAGAAACAGTCTGAGCCGACCAACGCCGAGGGCAACACTGAAAACCATAAACTTCTATATAGGAAGTCCATGAAATTTGGACCTGCGTGTAATTTGGACTGTTATTATCTTTGGTATTTAAAAGTATTTTGGTATTTAGCAACCCCCTGTCGCAGATATGGTAAGTAAGAAAAGGAAAAATGAACAATTGTTGGCATTTTTTGAGAAGTGTTATGATAATTATGATGATGACGATGATGGTTGAATTCAGTGCAATGGTTGCAAAAAGGGGGCTCAATAAAATTGTGTTGAAATTCAGGATGATCACTCTTATTATAGTGCTACATGCCAAATTGACAACCACCATTCATTGTATTGCATTTTATTGTTTGGTATTGCCTAATGAATAACTTCGATAGCTTGTGTTTATATTTACCAGTACGTGATCAAAGGTATACGGTCTTGGTCTGAATTATACGATATTATATTTTGGTATTAACATTACTTTTAAGTAATTCGTTAAGATCATATTAACATTTATTTTCACAACATCACTTGATACATTGTACTAATTATCGTCCATAACATTTCAAGAAGTTGAATTGTGGTTGGAGAGGCAGGACGCGGCCTAGCCACTGCCAGAGGGAAGATGACGTAGGAAGTGGAAGTAGGCTTTAGAATATTAAAGAAAAAGATCAGGTAACAAAGGAGCGAATCCAAACACAATTTTTTTTATATAACAAGCAGCATATGAATTGTAAACAACAGCAAAATTGCTCGTAGAAGCGTGAAGAGTTAGAATAGAACAAGGCTAAAGAACCTAAGACGGGAGAACAAACACTAGCCTTAGCAATAAAATAAGTTGAGCTTGGAAATATTAAAAATATATTTGTTGTGCTCAAGAAGGGCTATAATTCTAACAAGAGAGAACGCTAAGAGAATAACTAATAGAGAAAAATGAAATCACAGTCTTGCTTGCTCAAAATGCAACCACGAATGTGGATAAAAATTTACAAAGGGAACTGGCAAGCAAGTTGAAACTCCAATAAAATATTTTGAAATGGTGCAAGGAAATGACTGATTAATTGAACAAAGCATGCAAACAAGTGACTTTGATTTTAAAGCACAACACCAATTGCGGGACAATGTATCATGTACCATCACCAAATGCTGCCAGAAATAAAAATAACCTAGAATAGCTTCGCTACTTAAAGAGGGTGAACCTCGAACAAAAGGTAAGTTTAAAAAGAGTACATGAATAGGACAGGAGGCACCCGTGGCCACATAATAGGGCAATAAATAGCTACAAAATTACAACAATAAACTATAGCTACACAACGTATTTTGTAGCTAATACGCTATCATATACATTAAGATTCAACATAGCAGAAGGCATGAATAGCCTAAATTTAGAATGTAAGAAGAAAAGTACAAGGAAATTTGCACAATATGCCTAACAATGATTAGAGAGAACATAAATCATTTGAATCTGATTGCTCCTGAAAATTGGGAGCAGCAGCTCTGAGCAGTAAATATAAATTGAAGCAAGCACTTTATGAATTGGGCAAGAAAATTGAATTATCTTGCTAAGCCTATCTTGCGAATATGACGACTGTAGGCTGATACAGTAAAATCCTACGTTCAAAAAATGGAAAAGGTTGAGTGCAAACAATTTTATGTTTGGCATAAAAAGTGGCTTAATTATACCAGAATTCACCGAAGTGAATTAATGATAAATTACAAAGGGACGGAGGTCACCTCAATGAAACCTCAAATTTACGAGAAGAGAAAATATGCACACATATTTATTACTTAAATTTAAATGTTAGAATAAGGGGAATGGGAAGGAAAAAATGGGGTATGTTTTGAGTCTGTTCCATAGCGTATTTTGGGTACCCAACACTGATGGTTCACACTGAGAAACCAATTTGTCGTAGCACACGCAAAAGTCACTATTGAGTCTTATGCTGGTTTTTCGGATTTTGCAATTAGTTGTAGTTTAATGTTAATGCGATTTTTATGAGTTTGCCAACGTAACTTTGCACAATTCAGAGCCTAGGCCTATTGCTTGATTCGAAATGTCACGAGTTGTAGATAGCGTTAAATGGGGCCGGTATAATTATCCCTCGGTGAAATAAAGGATAGCTTGGTATAGTTTCAAAAAACAGTGGAAAATCCCTCGAAGAGTCAGAGCCTGACTTTCAAATTACTACAAGTTTAGTAGAATAATTCCCACGATGGGCGAAAAAGTATCCCCTGTTTGACGGATTTGGCAATGGAAAATGTTCATATTGATTCCAATAGCTAGCTTACCTCAGTTTAAGCAAGGCAATGTAGAAGATCCCTCGTTGGGGAGACGTTAGCAAATATGACTAGCACATAAAGTTCAAATTTCGAAAATATGGTTACTTAAAATGTTCACACAAGCTCCATGAAAATGATAGTTAAAACACTGAATTATGTACTTAGCTTGCCATCGGTGGATGATGAAGACACTCACGGCCAGCTGTTAAAAGATTTTGTGTCATGAGCAACAGAGTGTACTAAAATAATCTGCTGTAATCAGACGAAGAACAGAATAAGGAAAGTGCACGGAGAGATATCAGAAATACAAAGGAAGTCTCTGTTGGAATTTAAAAAGAAGGGAAGTGAGAAAAAACATAAAAAAGGAAATCCCAAAAAAGTAGTGACAAGTATTGAAAATTAACATGTACTGCATATTCAGGAGAATATACCAGTCGTCAGTGAAGTCATGGGCGCTGAAAGTTAATTCGTGAAAATTACTCTTCCTACATAATAACCTGTATGAAATAAACATTATACGAGGTAATGAAGGGGTAAAATTTCACTCGTTTACTCGAGTAATCAACAAGAGATAAATAAAAGTGTAGATAATAAACTGTGGGGAATTAACTGTAGGCAAAATAAAATTATATTCCTTTATTCGAGCAATATTTTAGATAATGATGCATCTGTATATCATTTATAGTGAGTCTATATCGTTGGACATTTAAACACAACAACATTTGACATTAATTTTAAGCAGTTTAATTGCCACTTTAAAAATCTTACGTTATACTTTGCGTGCTTTTCGTACACAGAACGTTTTAAAGATTAATTGACCCATGAATAATTTAATAGTAGGGCCGAATTCGCCATGATATTCATGTTCATAATTTATAGTGCAACAACTCAGCTGTTCCAGAATATAATCATTCCTATGAGATGACTCGCTTTGTATTATCCAGAATCACTAATTTATTGAAGGATATATTGAACGTTGGCCACTTATATTCCCGCGCCTTACAGAACAACCCCTCAGAACCGCTTCTAAAACACTCAAGGTGTCATCATTTAATATACCACTATCATTATATCATTATATTATGTTACATATCCAAGATGCTGGTAGTGCATATTAATTGTGCATTATACAAGCAAGGCTCTTTATACCGGACTCCCGTTTTACAAACCGTTTTGGTAATTACTGATTTATTTCCCATAATAACTATCAAAATTTCTTATAAGCATGCATGTTGTTTGAATCAATTCGACAAGCCTGTGCCTTCAAAAGAGTCAAACTCTCATACGATACTTCTTCCTTGCCAAGTCTCTAAATTGCTAGTTAATTAAATGGTGATTTACTGATTTTAGTAACTCATATATTCAGGATGGTGTTTGTGCGTAATCGGATATTTTTGTGACTAGTGAACGTAAAGCTTCTTGTGCAGAACTCACCATTCATAATCTTTCGTGGCAACCACTCACTTACGAAGTACATCGTGCTATATCAACTTTATATTTTAACAGTAGGTTATGACCATATTCAGTGTATGAAGTCGATGGACTTGTGCCTTTAGCAGAGTGAAACACTTGTACGTCAGTAATTTCTTTTCAAATTTCGAAAGTGGAAGTTAAATCAATGGCGGTTGTACGTAACATTCGGTAATAGAGTCTTGTGACGGGTGCATGTGTGCCCATTTTACCTAATATTTTTTTCTTAAACATATCTTTTTCGCAAAATTTTGTAATCATTGTTCAATCATATTCCCTACGTCACTTCAATGGTACACATGGCCATCAT
The DNA here is from genome assembly GCA_946902985.2 of Meconema thalassinum. NCBI lineage: Eukaryota > Metazoa > Arthropoda > Insecta > Orthoptera > Tettigoniidae > Meconema > Meconema thalassinum. Next base: position 1,160,754,200 of record OX336389.2, on the reverse strand, counting down.
CTTTAATTTGCAAAGTTGAAGGACATATACCTTCATCACAGTAAAAATCTCCCAAAGTTTCGAGATTCGTGAATTATTAGATAGTGAATTAGCCTATTTACTTTAAGTCCTTATAACAAGGTGGTGGGTAAGTGTAAAATTCGAAATGGTGCACCCGAAAATATTCAGAACTGCTCTTCTTTACATATTTTTTAAATGTTTTAAATTCTTTGTCAGGCAGTGAATGGTTTTGCAGCTGTGGGGCTTAGTGTCATAAGGCCAAATGGCGTCAGTTGTGGAGTTGACATCAATGGCGCACTTAAAATTATGAACAGCCAAAATGCCACAAAAAGGACTGGTGCATTCTAATCAGACGTTCAAAAGTTATGAGGGAGGACATTTATACAGATGGACAGATGGTTACACGGAAGTCCTTGATTGATGTCATAATCCAACTTTTACATAATTTGGGCTATTTCGAGTAGGCTGAAAATGTTAACAACTCATAGAGAGGGGATGGAAATGTTATCACTTTAGTTCCTGTACCTTGCTGAGTTCCCCGAAAGAAAGTTTTATTTTCTGTGATTCACTTGGTAGCGCAGTTGATATCTGCGTTTTGACATGCTGAAAGCGTACATTTGGTCTAGGACGCCAGTGCCACTTTAACGCGCATGCTGTGAATGTAAATATCAACAATCCCGAGTAATTACCAACAAACTACAGGTACGTATACACATCACGGTAGTCACATATAAGCTCTAATCCTGCTAAGTCACGCATACATTTTCCGTTTATAAGAGTTCGTGTTGTTCCATATTTCAGGGGCTGCAACATCGCGGTCATATAGCTGAGAGTATTTTTGGATGTGTGTGGAATTTGTATGACAATCTGTGTTATTGTGATGGGTATACTGGTATCATTGTAAATTAGGGACAGGATTGGGAAGGAGGTGGCTGTGGCCTTAAGTTAGGAACCACCGCAGCATTTTCCTGGAGTAGAAGTGTAAACCCACGGAAAAACCATTTCCAGGATGGCTGAGGAGGGATTAGATTCCTACTCTTCGCAGTTTTGCCTCACAAGGCTGAGTGTACCCCGTTCCAGCCCTCACACCAGAATTAAAATTTATTTGCAGAGCCAGGAATCAACAACCGAGAACGCTAGCCGCTACACCTCGAGGTGGCCCCATTAGTAAGATTTCTGGAGGAATATTGTACATCGTTCCTCTAATAATTACGTAACCATGTAGTTAACGCTATGATTACTGCGTTACGACACAACGCTCTAAGACGTAATATTATTCTGGCAGTTTTACCCATTCACTTACGCAGAAATAAAGAACTCACTGACGTATGTTGAAGCAGTATAACACTATAAACACTGTTCTTCTCGATTAGTGGAGCTTCATTTGAAGAAAATTGTAACACACTGTGCTAAATATCGTGTATAAATTGTAATTCCGTCTATGTCTGCCCTTTATTAGTCCCGTTTTCCAACGGGGTCGAGGATGAGATGCGATGAGCCACGTGGCTGATAGTTTCTACGGCCGGATACCCTTCCTGACACCAAACTCACGAGAGGAGTTAATGAGAGGTGAAATGAATTAAGATAAATGAAAGTTCAATTTCAAAGAGTTCCAACTTTGGCTACCAGACGCCACTGTTACTAACACCCAATGGTGAACGTCAGTACTTTAATAGAGCGATTCCTAACCATCCAAATATAACCTACAAATTTTGCTACACACCACCAATTGCGTTGGTAGGTTCTTTTACATGCACTAAATCTATGACATGGGCCCACTGGCTTTACTTCCTCTCCGAAGGAAGGCATACAGAAGGATGTTAACGCTGTTAAAAATCCGACGAGTTCGACCAGGTTTGAACCCGTGACCTTGGGAAAAGCAGCTCAGCATGTTACCCAATACGCCACCGAAGCCGCTATAACTTATAATTCAATGCGAGACATTATCTGTGTAGAGAAATAAATAAGATGGACTCACCGTAAGTTATTTATCTTGAGATGTGTTACACATTTTACACATTAGCTGGCCTGTGCACAACCATGTTAAGCTCGTGTGACTGCTCTGAGCAAAGAACTCAATACAGCACGAGCCATCTAGTACTCTTGACTGCTTGCTAACAATTCTCCATCACCTTAATCGATTGGACTGTCAAATATTAGCAATGAATATTGTCCTACACCTTTCCATGTTATACGACACGTACCTACCCTTACAATAATTGCTTACCTCAACGGACGTCCAGGAATCCTCATCAAGTTCTCCTCACTTTGTTCGGTACACAACGACAAACAACTACACAGGACATCGATCGCGAGTGTTAGCAGTAATGCTTATAACACACGCTCATGCTCAAGGTTGTCAAGAAGTGTGTCACATTGAGATGACGGTCTCAGTCCTTAACTTTTTATGAATGTCAGTCCATTTCCAACACACATAATATCATTCTTAACAGAAACAACACTATTAACAATGAAAAAGAATTAAGCCTGAAAGACTTGTTAGATTGTAACTTCGTAACATAGTGTTACGTGGTAGCCCTAGTAGCTCGTTCGTTAATTGGATTACAGTGGTTAAAAGCACAACACAGTTTGGTCCTTTAAGGAAATATAGCTTTATTGCAGGTCAAGAAAGATACACGACACAATAAAACACACAGAAACCATTAGCAGTCTCACTGAGGCTTCCTCCTTTTAGATAACACTCACTCCTTTCACTTTCTCGAGCAGCTGACCGTTCACTAATTCGGTAGACCCGTGTCCAGCCACAGTCTGTCACTCACTGAAATACCTGCACACTTCCTTGAGTACACAAACTACAGTTACTTACGAGTCTGCTACACACTGCTCTGCAGACTCGGAAACAATCTCACTGGGTTTCGTAATCCACACGGCACTTCGCCTCGATACTGTCGCACAGGTAAAAGCACGCACTCGCTCTGAACACAGTCCGTGCTCACCGGCCAGGGTCGCTCTTATATATCAGATCTGATTACTCAATGTATGCTTCGAGAGCGGACCAGGTTTCAGGGTTTCTCGAAAGTTCCATTATTGGGTGGGCTGCGTAGGTTCTAGACAGTGCCTTTTTGTACAGCCCTGTTGCGTAAGGCGCTGGCAACACACAGTCTGGAATAGCCTGGGGCGGCCTGAGTCACGCGCAGGCGACGAAACTGTCTAGCATTCGTGACCATAGGATATTGAAATAAGAACCACAACATGCCCTTTTATGATGTTCGAAAATGCTATCGTAATTTACCCTATTGATTAATACCGTAATAAACTAGAAAGTCAAGTAAAAACCTTTTTTCTGTAGTTACTTATTTACGTAAGCAGTAAAAGTGGATTGTTTTCCTTTCTCGTACTCTTCCAGTTGGCGCATGCCAGCCCCATGGTGTTCAGATAGCACTCCTGCCTCTCATCCGGAGGCCCCAAATTCTATCCCAGCTCCATCAGGGATTTTAGAAACTGACGTGAGGGCTAGAACGGAGTTCACTCAGCTTCGTGGGGACAACTGAGTAGTGTCTGACAGTGAGGCAGCGCCTCGGCACAGAAGACCAAGGGAATCGGACGCGCTGACCACGCATCACCATGCAATCAGTATGCCAAATGTCCTGGCAGCGGTCGCTTGGTAGTCCCGGGGCCTTCATGGCCTGTGGTGTCACGGGAGAAAGAGGAGGGGTGGGGGTGTACAATGGCGGTTAAAACTTTAATTCCTTCCCTTACCATTAGGAAAAAGGAACCCATTTCCTTTACACCAGCAAAGTCATAATAAAGAAAGATATAAATCTTCTTCACGCTGTGCCATCAAGAAGTATAACCTCACGTTTTAATTCTTATTTTGAGAATGTTTTATTACTAAACTTAAATGTCAGACTGTGTTTTGTAACAACGTTCTACGGGTTCTCTTTGGAAGTAAATGTACATATATCCAAGGAATTTCCTTGGCATTTATTTGCATGTTGTACGGAAAAATTTTCTGCAATGTTATTAATAGAGTAGTAATTCAGGAAATAGAACGCAGTTAGAAAGTACATTTATATTGCGCAATGAAGCATACCTAAAGTCGATACTGAAACTCAAGTAGCTCATAAAGAAGTTGAAATTCATCTTTCGAGTTGGATCGTGTAGTATAGAATGAAGGGAATTGCCAGGAACAATACAATTGACTAGGGATTTATTTCTGAAAATATTCGACATTCTTAAACAATTCCGAGCTGACGATGTATGATGCAATATGGGTTTTTTCACACCTTGGAATTAGACACTGAACACTGAATATACTGTAGTTTATAAAAACTGATCAAACAATCATTCATTTTGCTTCCAAACCAGTCCTTCTTCGACGCACGGCTTAGTCCTAGAACATGCAGAGATGAGCCATTGCGTTTTGGCGACCTACCTAATGAAACGTAAAATCCACATTAGGTAGCAGAACTGTGGCGTTTTAGGTGAAGAGTGCTTTCCAATAGGTTGTGAAGGGAATCAAGGTGTATCTAATATGACAAGAGCACTATCGTGCATCTTCCAGTTGGTGCATAATGCCTGGCGGTGGTAATGTTGTATGACCCAATTCTCCAAATCGAATTATAAATATAAAATCGGGATCATATCACGACTATTGAGTGGCCACGTTACAGGACAGCAAGTTAGTCGTCATGCTCCAGCCTGTCGTTCACAATTCAATATTGTGACAAGAGGCATTGTCCTATTGGAGGTAGCCGTCGTTAGATAGAAGAACTGTCAACATGAAATGATTAAATTCATTTTTAGCCTATTAATAATTATTACTGTATGTTGCAGATAGTCTTTTATCTTAAAATGCAATATTTTTTCAAGCAAATTTTTTACACTTTATTAACTAACAAACCAACTAATTACTAACTGACTAACAAACCAACAAACTAACAAACTAACCAACTAATTTACGATCTAACTAAATAATTAACTAAACAACCACCCAACCAACTAACTAACCAACTCCAACTAACTATCCAACTAATCAACCAACCAACTAACAAACTCCAACTAACTATCCAACTAATCAACCAACCAACTAACAAACTAACAAACTAAGTGAATGAACAAATAATTTATAAATAAATATACAACTGGCAACACGTATCATTCCACTCCACTCTACTGTACTCTAGATGTGTGAACGGAGTTTACTTGTTTGTTAAGCACCTGATATCACGTGGCTTTTAATGCAAAACTAATCCACACAGACCTGAAGAGCGACGAAACGTACAAGTTGCCTGCGTGCCCTCCAAAAATGACCAAAAAGCATCGTGCTGCCCTCTGTGTTATGCACGCCACAAACAATCCTTGTAACACGGCAACGAACGCACTTACACCATAAGTTTACCGGACAAGTTTTGCTTGTTGTCAGGTCCACTATCGAATACCCGGAGCTTTCCCCACATATTTAGTTACATCTTGTATAAATAAAAAAGTAAATAAAAACAAAAATACCTGAATGAATGAGTGAATGAATAAATAAATAAACCTGTTTATTTAATACGTTAATGGGCATCTGTAATATTTTAAAAAGGCCTAATACTTACTGAAGGGTAGATGGCAAATATGTTCCAACCTTTTAGAACAACAAAATCCACCAGCACCTTCGCTAAGCATGCATACGACCCACGAAACGTTCGTAAGCTGAAATGTGACATTCGAGTAGAAAAATATAGAAACCTTCTTAATCAAAGTGCAATAACCTGTATTTTGAATAAATGGGAAGCTGTTTCAGAATAGTAGCTTCCTACTCACATTATCCTGGCATCTCTAATAATACAGTGGCCAGGGGCATATGGTCTCGTAGTTCCGCCCCTTTAAATCTACATAACTAACTAATACAGTGGCCAGAAATAGCATCGCTCTCATGAGAGGAGCAAACATACGTGAAGTTCAAATTATACTTAATTATACTTGACAGATCTATTTTATTTTTGGAAATTGTCATCGTAGAGCTGGATTTTCGTTGTTGTTGTTGTGGCTGCTGTTTATTCATTTTAGGGTCTTGGGCCATCTTGTTCATCACCCCCGTATAGTTGAGTGTGTGTTGAACATGTATTTATGTGATGACTGCAGTAGTAGGCCCTACGTGTAACTGTATGAGGGTCAGGGATGAGGTAGGTGACCTGGGTACTATCTCAGCATTTTCTTGGCGAGAGTGTGGAAAAAGCCGTGGAAAAAATACACTCAGGCTTAGTCCTCGACCGCGGGAAGAAATTAATTTGGGAATATTTCCATTTGGTTTGTAGGGAATATGCCGAGACTGGGAATGTTTAATTTGGTCAGTATTTTCTTTTACTTTGCTTCAGTGTTGACCTCAGTTAGGGCTGGGAAATTAACATTTATTTCACACAATTGGATATTGATGATCAATGTGTTCATAAAATTACTTTCACCAAAACCAAAATATGCCTAATTTTTAAACTTATTTTTAATGTTGTGGTGTTTGAAGCCATATTTTCAGTGTTGCCTTAGTAAACAAGAGTTTAGTGCTTTTCAGTCGGTCAACACGAATGTACCCAAAAGAGATGGGTTATGCCCTAATCCTGAAATAAATTACATGAGATTAATAAAACACTAGGATGACCAGTTTCGATCGTCAAGCGATCATCATCAGATCCAATACACTTAGGCTATAAAATCTATGTTTGAAATACAGGTGAAAATATTTACAATATGTACAATTATTTAGTTGCAGTATTGGTACTGCAACTGTCAGTGTATGCTAAATGCAGTATATATGTTAGGTGAAATGCTAAATGGTGATGGCTATCCGGAGATTGTACTTTAGAGAGATTATATGGTTGTAAACTATGGTTAAACTATACAATTTTAGGCTAACTACTTATCTGATTGTCTTCCGTACTACAGCTATTCGCAGTTTCCGTGCTCACTTGAACTCGCTGTGCGGCCGACTGCGGTGGTTATCTTAACGACTGGTTTTTCCCTGCCTTCCCCCCCCTGTCCCTACGTGCTGTGGGGAGTGATCGCGATGTGTTTATGTGAGGTGTTGCCAACCTAGATAAGATGTATGTTATTGAATGAGGTGGATCTACAACTATTAAAGACCGTGGATTAGTCCTCGCCACGCGTGGAGCATAACCCATTCGAACTAAGCGTTGACGGTCTTATGAGGACGTCCCGGCACCTTTAATACTGCCTCTAATATGGGCCTTGGTGTATTGCAGAAGAAAAAGTACATCGTACACCTGATCCAGATAACATTTACCTATTAAAAACCCCCTAATTTCCCCCCTTTTTTTATCTAGCTTGGCTGTGTCGCTAAATTGAGTTTTGTTTCCGACAGGGTGTGTTTTTTAGTAGCGTGAAGAGGGGTGAGCTCTCCATGAACGTGTGTTCATTTAGATTGTTGGGATTGTTTCGTTTGGCTAGGTGTATCTCGATTGCTTCCTTTATATCTATAACAAAGGGAATAGTAATATGGAAAAGATACGTAGATGATGTAATTTGCATCTACGATACTGAACTAACTAGCGAAGAAACAATTCTCCAATCCATTAATAGCCTTCACCATTCTATCAAATTCACTAAGGAATCCGAAATAGACCGGAAAATAAATTATCTCGATATAACTATTGAACGTAAAGACAACGACCTTTCATATTCCATATTCCGGAAAGCAACACAAACCTCGCATGCAATCGACAATCAGTCTAATCACCCCAGTACGCACAAACTAGCGGGTTTCAATTCAATGGTGCACAGGGCTTTAAACATACCCATGTCAAAAGACAACTATAATAAGGAAATAAGAACTATTATGCAAATAGCAAGGGAAAACAACTTCTCGCCAAGCAAAATAAATCAAATTATAGCCAAACATAAAAATAAAGATAAAACGATTCCCAAACCGGACAGTAATGAGAAAAAATTTGCGCGTTTCAACTATGTGAATGCGAATACATATAAAATCACTAACCTATTCAAAAAGCAAGGCATAAAGATAGCTTTCACAACGAAAAACACAACCGCTAGGCACCTCCTAAATAGTAATCTAAATAAACGTGACCCGTATTCAAGGTCAGGGGTATATTCTATAACGTGCCAAGACACCGATTGTCAAGCTAATTACATCGGGCAGAGTGGAAGGCGAGTAGACACACGTTATAATGAACATAGAAATGCGATAAGATACGGAACACATTCAGCCGTGTGCGAACATATGTGTGACACAGGGCATAGCTTTACCAACATAGAGTCGGACCTTAAAATAATCCATCACGAATCGAAAGGCAGAGCTCTTGACATAAACTTCAACAAAGGGAATAGTAATATGGAAAAGATACGTAGATGATGTAATTTGCATCTACGATACTGAACTAACTAGCGAAGAAACAATTCTCCAATCCATTAATAGCCTTCACCATTCTATCAAATTCACTAAGGAATCCGAAATAGACCGGAAAATAAATTATCTCGATATAACTATTGAACGTAAAGACAACGACCTTTCATATTCCATATTCCGGAAAGCAACACAAACCTCGCATGCAATCGACAATCAGTCTAATCACCCCAGTACGCACAAACTAGCGGGTTTCAATTCAATGGTGCACAGGGCTTTAAACATACCCATGTCAAAAGACAACTATAATAAGGAAATAAGAACTATTATGCAAATAGCAAGGGAAAACAACTTCTCGCCAAGCAAAATAAATCAAATTATAGCCAAACATAAAAATAAAGATAAAACGATTCCCAAACCGGACAGTAATGAGAAAAAATTTGCGCGTTTCAACTATGTGAATGCGAATACATATAAAATCACTAACCTATTCAAAAAGCAAGGCATAAAGATAGCTTTCACAACGAAAAACACAACCGCTAGGCACCTCCTAAATAGTAATCTAAATAAACGTGACCCGTATTCAAGGTCAGGGGTATATTCTATAACGTGCCAAGACACCGATTGTCAAGCTAATTACATCGGGCAGAGTGGAAGGCGAGTAGACACACGTTATAATGAACATAGAAATGCGATAAGATACGGAACACATTCAGCCGTGTGCGAACATATGTGTGACACAGGGCATAGCTTTACCAACATAGAGTCGGACCTTAAAATAATCCATCACGAATCGAAAGGCAGAGCTCTTGACATAAACTTCAACAAAGGGAATAGTAATATGGAAAAGATACGTAGATGATGTAATTTGCATCTACGATACTGAACTAACTAGCGAAGAAACAATTCTCCAATCCATTAATAGCCTTCACCATTCTATCAAATTCACTAAGGAATCCGAAATAGACCGGAAAATAAATTATCTCGATATAACTATTGAACGTAAAGACAACGACCTTTCATATTCCATATTCCGGAAAGCAACACAAACCTCGCATGCAATCGACAATCAGTCTAATCACCCCAGTACGCACAAACTAGCGGGTTTCAATTCAATGGTGCACAGGGCTTTAAACATACCCATGTCAAAAGACAACTATAATAAGGAAATAAGAACTATTATGCAAATAGCAAGGGAAAACAACTTCTCGCCAAGCAAAATAAATCAAATTATAGCCAAACATAAAAATAAAGATAAAACGATTCCCAAACCGGACAGTAATGAGAAAAAATTTGCGCGTTTCAACTATGTGAATGCGAATACATATAAAATCACTAACCTATTCAAAAAGCAAGGCATAAAGATAGCTTTCACAACGAAAAACACAACCGCTAGGCACCTCCTAAATAGTAATCTAAATAAACGTGACCCGTATTCAAGGTCAGGGGTATATTCTATAACGTGCCAAGACACCGATTGTCAAGCTAATTACATCGGGCAGAGTGGAAGGCGAGTAGACACACGTTATAATGAACATAGAAATGCGATAAGATACGGAACACATTCAGCCGTGTGCGAACATATGTGTGACACAGGGCATAGCTTTACCAACATAGAGTCGGACCTTAAAATAATCCATCACGAATCGAAAGGCAGAGCTCTTGACATAAAGGAAGCAATCGAGATACACCTAGCCAAACGAAACAATCCCAACAATCTAAATGAACACACGTTCATGGAGAGCTCACCCCTCTTCACGCTACTAAAAAACACACCCTGTCGGAAACAAAACTCAATTTAGCGACACAGCCAAGCTAGATAAAAAAAGGGGGGAAATTAGGGGGTTTTTAATAGGTAAATGTTATCTGGATCAGGTGTACGATGTACTTTTTCTTCTGCAATACACCAAGGCCCATATTAGAGGCAGTATTAAAGGTGCCGGGACGTCCTCATAAGACCGTCAACGCTTAGTTCGAATGGGTTATGCTCCACGCGTGGCGAGGACTAATCCACGGTCTTTAATAGTTGTAGATCCACCTCATTCAATAACATACATCTTATCTAGGTTGGCAACACCTCACATAAACACATCGCGATCACTCCCCACAGCACGTAGGGACAGGGGGGGAAGGCAGGGAAAAACCAGTCGTTAAGATAACCACCGCAGTCGGCCGCACAGCGAGTTCAAGTGAGCACGGAAACTGCGAATAGCTGTAGTACGGAAGACAATCAGATAAGTAGTTAGCCTAAAATTGTATAGTTTAACCATAGTTTACAACCATATAATCTCTCTAAAGTACAATCTCCGGATAGCCATCACCATTTAGCATTTCACCTAACATATATACTGCATTTAGCATACACTGACAGTTGCAGTACCAATACTGCAACTAAATAATTGTACATATTGTAAATATTTTCACCTGTATTTCAAACATAGATTTTATAGCCTAAGTGTATTGGATCTGATGATGATCGCTTGACGATCGAAACTGGTCATCCTAGTGTTTTATTAATCTCATGTAATTTATTTCAGGATTAGGGCATAACCCATCTCTTTTGGGTACATTCGTGTTGACCGACTGAAAAGCACTAAACTCTTGTTATTTTTAATGCATGATTTGTTATTTGTTCTACCTATCAATGTTCACACCGCTAAATCTATGAGTAGCTGAGTGGGAAGAGGGTTCGTGTAGGATTAAGAATAATGTTTGTAGACAATGGCTGAGTAAATTAAACTGTCATTGCGATATGGCGCCATGTACGTGGACTACATATCTACCACACAAACCAATGTTAATACCGGCTTGCTGACACCATTTGCTACGTTAGTCTCCATAGCAGGAAATTATTTCATTAGAATTTAATGGCAGGCAAGTGTATTGCGGGATGGCACAGAAGCCACTCATCGCGTCTGAGTTTGGTTAGGTTCTCGTCTGCAGAACAGTGAAGTGGCAGATAATTAGGGGAAACTGGGGACGCTTCAATGTTAACACCACAATGCAGGATTACCTCGAATTGTTCTGTCCAAATCGTTCTCAGCAGAACCTCAATATTCGTTCCAGTTGTAGTGGTTCGTGGACATCAGCCTGTTGTACTTAAGTGTGCGTAGAATTTGCCATATAACCGATATTGTGTATGCGTCGAAGCCTAGTGTAAGCAATGTGCAGTATTTCAGTTAATGCTAGGAATGGGAAGGCTGTTGCATTGCTATTATGTTACGAACCATCGCGGCATTTGCTTGGATTATAAATTCGAGACCTTGGAAAATCACTTACATGTAGGCCTACTGTAGGTTGGCTGACGTTGGAATAGAAATTTACCTCATAGCCTTACGACGCTGAGTGCTGGCCAGCCCGTTCAACCCATAGGTCGGAATTTAATTTTTTTGTAGAGCCGAGAATCAATGCCGGACCTCGGGGAAGCCAGGCAAGAAAAACCCACGAGGTGGTCAGAGAAGAATGAAGACATATTATGATGATTAGCAACGAATTAGGAATTTCCTAAATAATCTTGTTATTTAAAATTTTATTTAATTTTCTACTTAGTATTTACAATATTTGTAACCCGATTTATAGAGTTCTCATCCAATTCATAATATACGTAGCATAACGTGAAAATGAAAATCCACAGCCTGCTTCCAGTCTCCGACCGGGTCAGGAATGGAATGAATGAAGCCCCCATCTAGCGGCGAGGATATGAACTGTGCCGGCTGCCGAGGCCTGACGCACTCCTCTGGGGCAATGATTAAATGAATGACAGATGAAATGAAATGATAGTGGAGAGTGTTGCTGGAATGAAATTTTTTGACAGGGAAAACCGGAGTACCCGGAGAAAAACCTGTCTGCCTCCGTTTTGTCCAGCACAGATCTCACATGGAGTGACCGGGATTTGAACCACGGACCCAGCGGTGAGAGGCCGGCGTGCTGCCGCCTAAGCCACGGAGGCTCTAGCGTAACGTGAAAATGTTATTATTCTCTTGAACCACATATAGTCTCAATAGCATTACTTAAGGTTCATTTTCCAATTTGCTGTAATGATGTGTGAATAATTAACTTTTCCGTTGAGTGACAGGTTACCACCGCAGTGCTATTGTTGTAAGGAAATTAAAATAATAATAATAATAATGAAAACAAAAGTAGTTCCATGAAGAACTAAAGTTAATTTTCATATATCCTACTTATGTAAATTGCCTCTATCAACATACAAAATTTCAGTTTCATTGCTGTTATAGAATCGTAGATATTGAGAACCGTCTAATATTTCGGTTGGTCGCCGTGTTGGAATTTTATATATGTAGGTCTTAGAGTTATGTACATGAAGAATATTGTGAACGTGCAGTATTCAAACTTCATTCGTATGATTAGGACACAAGAAGAAAAAATGAGATTTGAAAATTTCGCCTAGCTTCCATCTTGTGGTTAAGAAAACAATTGAAATAAATTAGATGCCAGTGGATGACCATTTGTATATGCATTTACCGTACCAAGTTTCACTGCACTCGTATGGTTAATTCGCGAGAAACGTCCATTTAAATATATATACTTCGCGTCACCGCCATGTTCAATTAGTGCCCACCAGGTTATTGAAAGTCCTATGGGTGAACTTATTTCCATAGCCTCTATAAATATACACATTTCAGTTTATTGCTGTAGATGATTTGTAGATACTGAGAACCGTCTAAATATTTCGGATGGTCTCCATGTTGAATTGTTACATGTATAGGGCATAGAGTTATGTACCATTAAAGGAAATTATTGCGTAGGTTAATTATTCAAACTTTTACTTCGATCGCACGATTACGACACAAGAAATAAAAACCTAATTTTAAAATTTCGCACAGTCGCCATCTTGAGGTTATGCAAACAATTGACGTAAATTAGATGCCAGTGCACTACAATATGTATAAACATTTACTGTACCATATTTCACTGTGCTCATAAAATCGCGAGTACATTCTATTAAAATGTTTCAACTTTGCTTGGCCGCCATGTTCGTTTTGTAGTAGGGTGATATCAGTAATAGTTTCGAAATGCCGGTGAAATATTTCGCACAGCCACCATCTTGAGGTTATTAAATTTAAAGTTAAATTTGAAGTTGAAGTTGAGTTGAAGTGGGGAAGCCAAGGAATTATCAAGTATTATCGTAGAGCATCCGTGGCGTAATAGTAGCGACTCGGGCTCATAGTCTGGGATTCGTGGATCAAATCCCTGCAGGTACAAATTTATTTACTTCGTTTTTTTAAATTAATTTCCAACTACGCACACGTTATATTTAATGTGTATTTGCAATCGAAAATGTTAGGCTATATATACTTATAACACCACATATTTCAGCACTCGAATATAGCGATTAATATTCGTTGACCTTGATCCGCGGTAGAGACTATTGTTGTTGATTCTTTGAGGGTTTTGCGGCATCATGGTCTTGTAGCACCGTTTACTTGTGTGTGTGTGTGTAGAACTTGATAACCTGTGTCACTGTGATGTCTCCAGGCTTACTAGTGTGTGTACTTTTATATGAGGAAGGATTTGGGTAGAAAGCTGTTGTTGTTGTTGTTTCATTTGAGATGCATGGACATCATGTAGGCTACCTGGGTGAGTGTTGAATTTTGTATCATAGCCTGTGTTATTGTGATGGCTGTATTAGTGTGTGTGTATATATATAATTCAGGTGAGGATTCAATCAACGCTTAATATCCGTATAGCACGTTGTATTTCAACAAGCAACTACAACCAACATTCAATTATACTCCTTGAAAAGGACAAAGAGTTATAGCTAAACCCATGCATTTAGGAGAAATTAGGCTATATGTTCTTTACTGAACATCTTGTTTTTCTTCTGTTTAGGATGCTTATTTTAATAATATTTCCACTCATGTTAATTTTAATATCATTTGACTTTTGGTCGATTGGACCTATAGCTCTGAAAAACGAAATTTGATGGTTTTCAGTCGGTCAACACGATTGTGCCCAATTTTGATGGCTTATTCCCTAAACCTGAAAAAAATTACATGAGTAAAATAAATGCACCACTATTCACTATTATATACAATCTTCAAGGTTATTAATACCTCAGTGTAACAATTAGACTGCAATATACATTTTTCAGGATAGGGAATAACCCATCACAATTGGGTAGACTCGTGTTTACCAACTGAAAATCATGAAATTTCGATTACTAAGGCAATACTGGAAATGGCATCACACATCATAATACTCTGGAAGTAATAATAATTTTCATAAAAATTAGTTGTGAGGAAAGTACATAAATAGCGTATAACGTACTCAGATTATAAATAGACATTTGCGTTAGAGAGAATATCTCTTTCGACTCCTTGAATAACTTATTCAAGACTATAGAGAGAATATCTCTTTCGATTCCTTGAATAACTTATTCAAGACTATTGAAAATTGAAAAAGAATGAACCTAAGAAGCAATTACTGGATTTCGCCCTGAAAAGTTAATAATTAATAAATTAATAAGTAGGCCTACTGTAATTATAATAACAATTTGACAGATAGTACATTCCGAGGTTCTGAAATAACGCTATTGCGCACTCCATCAAAATGTGTTGTAAGTGTACGAAAATAAAAGGAAGGAAGCTTGTAGTTTAACGTGACCGTTAATCTTGAGATCATGAGCCACGGGACCTCCTTTTTACGTGGAATCCGAACCACAGGACATGGCATTTCACTTCGAAAATCTCACATGCATTGACCGGGAATCGAACCCGGACCGCCTTGGTGAGAGGCATACAGCTAGACCGCTGAGCCACCACGCCCCTGTACGAAAATATATCATAGTTATAGAGGCTGTGGTGAATTGGAACGATCTTCATACTGATAGGGCCATTGAACACACTGGTAAGCACACTTGAACCACCAAACATCTATTGTCATTTTTGGTGAAATGATGCATATTGCAATTCTTATTAAGGAAAATACAAAGAAAATACCCAACTACAGTACGAGAAAGCCCTTAAGATCAAAAGTCGTACCTATGTTCCTGTGAATATCTCACTTAGGAGCATTTGAATTGATGACACCTGTAAATCGAAATTAATTTGCAAATCCGTTCACTGAAAGAAAATAGGTTTAGTTATAAGAACGCCATGTGATGAATTGTTGGCATTTCTATTTGCATCGTTAATTGTTACCTCAGTATAATTAGACTCTAATAGAAATAACTTATTCGCAAGGCACAATCACGGCAATCAATAAGAAATAAGAGTGTTGTGTCAAACATTCTATTCTGGGAGAAATATCTTCCTGTTATTGCAGTTGAAGTGTGCAAAGACGATTGTTGCTCGCTGGACATGAATACTTTCCTCAATATACGGCTATTGCAGAAGTATGGACTGCAAAACCTAAATATCCGTCGTAATATAGGACTTTGTATTTTATGTCACGGTGATTGTGCCGGAAGAAACAGTGAAAAGAGATCGCGTGTTTGATATATTCAGGTGCTATGATTGACCCAGCTTCTTGCCGACAGAAACGCAGGAAGTATAGCATGCTACATTCGCAATTGTATGAACGATAGACTCACAGAAAAATGTAGACATCGCGTGTCAGAAAGTAACAAAGCCATTGGAAAAAATCCTGCTTTTCTTCAGAAGTATAGCAACCCGTCTTGCAAAACGAGCGCTTCATAATCGCCAAAGCTGTGGACAGAATACCAACGAGGTCCCTCCCTCTTCCTTCACAAATCCATCACAGCGTTAGCACGTACCGCGCGAGGCCAAATTAAATTAGCCATCCCTGACACAAGAAGCACATGTACATGACACAGCTAGTTTCTGAGGACTACTGGACCACAAAATAGTCTAGGATTAGCAGTTTTAGACTTGCTAAACTCGTGCTATCACTCGTTGATAATTATCATCATACATATTATTGCTCTCTGTTGACTAGCTCATAACATCTTAAGAATGTACTACTACTCACTGCTAAGCAGCCTCTAACATCATAAGAGAGTGCCATTGCTCACTTATAAGCAGTCTCTAACATCATAAGAGAGTGCTATTGCTCACTTATAAGCAGTCTCTAACATCACAAGAGAGTGCCATCGCTCACTTATAAGCAGTGTCTAACATCATAAGACAGTGCTATTGCTCACTGATAAGCAGACCCTAACATCATAAGAGAGTGCTATTGCTCACTGATATGTAGACTCTAACATCATAAGAGAGTGCTATTGCTCACTGATAAGCAGATTCTAACATCATAAGAGAGTGCTATTGCTCACTGATAAGCAGACTCTAACATCATAAGAGAGTGCTATTGCTCACTGATAAGCAGACTCTAACATCATAAGAGAGTGCTATTGCTCACTGATAAGCATCCTCTAACATAAGACAGTGCTATTGCTCACTGATAAGCAGACACTAACATCATAAGAGAGTGCTATTGCTCACTGATAAGCAGACTCAAACATCATAAGAGAGTGCTATTGCTCACTGATAAGCAGCCTCTAACATAAGAGAGTGCTATTGCTCACTTATAAGCAGCCTCTAACATCATAAGAGAGTGCTATTGCTCACTGATATGCAGCTTCTAACATCATAAGAGAGTGCTATTGCTCACTGATAAGCAGTCTCTAACATCACAAGAGAGTGCTATTGCTCACTGATAAGCAGCCTCTAACTTCACAAGAGACTGCTATTCCTCACTGATAAGCAGCCTCTAACATCACAAGAGAGTGTCATTGCTCACTGATAAGCAGCCTCTAACTTCACAAGAGAGTGCTATTGCTCACTGATAAGCAGCCTCTAACATAAGAGAGTGCTATTGCTCATTGATAAGCAGCCTCTAACATCACAAGAGAGAGCTATTTCTCACTGATAAGCAGCCACTAACATAAGAGAGTGCTATTGCTCACTTATAAGCAGCCTCTAACATCATAAGAGAGTGCTATTGCTCACTGATATGCAGCTTCTAACATCATAAGAGTGTGCTATTGCTCACTGATAAGCAGTCTCTAACATCACAAGAGAGAGCTATTGCTCACTGATAAGCAGCCTCTAACTTCACAAGAGAGTGCTATTGCTCACTGATAAGCAAACTCTAACATCACAAGATAGTGCTATTGCTCACTGATAAGCAGCCTCTAACATCACAAGAGAGTGCCATTGCTCACTGATAAGCAGAATCTAACATCAGAAGAGAGTGCTATTGCTCACTGATAAGCAGCCTCTAACATCACAAGAGAGAGCTATTGCTCACTGATGAGCAGACTCTAACATCATAAGATAGTGCTATTGCTCACTGATAAGCAGCCTCTAACATCACAAGAGAGAGCTATTGCTCACTGATAAGCAGTCTCTAACAAAACAAGAGAGTGCTACTGCTCACTGATAAGCAGCCTCTAATTTCACAAGAGAGTGCTATTGCTCACTGAAAAGCAGACTCTAACATTACAAGAGAGTGCTATTGCTCACTGATAAGCAGCCTCTAACATCACAAGAGAGTACCATTGCTCACTGATAAGCAGATTCTAACATCATAAGAGAGTGCTATTGCTCACTGATAAGCAGACTCTAACATCATAAGAGAGTGCTATTGCTCACCGATAAGCAGCCTCTAACATAAGAGAGTGCTATTGCTCACTGATAAGCAGACTCTAACATCATAAGAGAGTGCTATTGCTCACTGATAAGCAGCCTCTAACATCACAAGAGAGTGCCATTGCTCACTGATAAGCAGCCTCTAACTTCACAAGATAGTGCTATTGCTCACTGAAAAGCAGTCTCTAACATCACAAGAGAGTGATGTTCCTCACTGATAAGAAGCCTCTAACTTCACAAGAGAGTGCTATTGCTCACAGATAAGCAGACGCTAACATCACAAGAGAGTGATATTGCTCACTGATAAGCAGCCTCTAACATCACAAAAGAGTGCTATTGCTCACTGATAAGCAGCCTCAAACATCACAAGAGAGTGCCATTGCTCACTGATAAGCAGCCTCTAACTTCACAAGTGAGTGCTATTGCTCACTGATAAACAGCCTCTAACTTCACAAGAGAGTGCCATTGCTCACTGATAAGCAGCCTCTTACTTCACAAGAGAGTGCTCTTGCTCACTGATAAGCAGCCTCTAACATAAGAGAGTGCTATTGCTCACTGATAAGCAGACTCAAACATCATATGAGAGTGCTATTGCTCACTGGTAAGCAGACTCTAACATCATAAGAGAGTGCTATTGCTCACTGTTAAGCAGCCTCTAACTTCACAAGAGAGTGCTATTGCTCACTGATAAGCAGCCTCTAATATCACAAGAGAGTGCTATTGCTCACTGATATGTAGCCTCTAACATCACAAGAGTGTGCTATTGCTCACTGATAAGCAGCCTCTAACTTCACAAGATAGTGCTATTGCTCATTGATAAGCAGTCTCTAACATCACAAGAGAGTGATATTGCTCACAGATAAGCAGCCTCTAATTTCACAAGAGAGTGCTATTGATCACTGATAAGCAGACTCTAACATCACAAGAGAGGGCCATTGCTCACTGATAAGCAGCCTCTAACTACAAAAGAGAGCGCTATGGCTCACTGATAAGCAGCCTCTAACTTCACAAGAGAGCGCCATTGCTCACTGATAAGCAGCCCCTAGCTTCACAAGAGAGTGCTATTGCTCACTGATAAGCAGTCTCTAACATCACAAGAGAGTGCCATTGCTCACTTATAAGCAGCTTCTAACATCACAAGAGCGTGCTATTGCTCACTGATAAGCGGTCTCTAACATCACAAGAGAGTGTTATTGCTCACTGATAAGCAGACTCTAACATCATAAGAGAGTGCTATTGCTCACTGATAAGCACCCTCTAACATCACAAGAGAGTGCTATTGCTCACAGATAAGCAGACGCTAACATCACAAGAGAGTGCTATTGATCACTGATAAGCAGCCTCTAACATAAGATAGTGCTATTGCTCACTGATAAGCACAAGAGAGAGCTATTGCTCACTGATAAGCCGTCTCTAACATCACAAGAGAGTGCTATTGCTCACTGATAAGCAGCCTCTAACTTCACAAGAGAGTGCTATTGCTCACTGATAAGCAGACTCTAACATTACAAGAGAGTGCTATTGCTCACTGATAAGGGGTCTCTAACATCACAAGAGAGTGTTATTGCTCACTGATAAGCAGACTCTAACATCATAAGAGAGTGCTATTGCTCACTGATAAGCACCCTCTAACATCACAAAGGAGTGCTATTGCTCACTGATAAGCAGTCTCTAACATCACAAGAGAGTGCTATTGATCACTGATAAGCAGCCTCTAACATAAGATAGTGTTTGCTCACTGATAAGCACAAGAGAGTGCTATTGCTCACTGATAAGCAGTCTCTAACATCACAAGAGAGTGCTATTGCTCACTGATAAGCAGCCTCTAACTTCACAAGAGAGTGCTATTGCTCACTGATAAGCAGACGCTAACATTACAAGAGAGTACTATTGCTCACTGATAAAAAGCCTCTAATATCACAAGAGAGTGCCATTGCTCACTGATAAGCAGATTCTAACATCATAAGAGAGTGCTATTGCTCACTGATAAGCAGACCCTAACATCATAAGAGAGTGCTATTGCTCACCGATAAGCAGCCTCTAACATAAGAGAGTGCTATTGCTCACTGATACGCAGATTCTAACATCATAAGAGAGTGCTATTGCTCACTGATAAGCAGCCTCTAACATCACAAGAGAGTGCCATTGCTCACTGATAAGCAGCCTCTAACTTCACAAGATAGTGCTATTGCTCACTGATAATCAGACTCTAACATCACAAGAGAGTGCTATTGCTCACTGATAAGCAGTCTCTAACATCACAAGAGAGTTATAAAGCTCACTGATAAGCAGCCTCTAACTTCACAAGAGAGTGCTATTGCTCACTGATAAGCAGACTCTAACATCACAAGAGAGTGCTATTGCTCACTGATAAGCAGCCTCTAACATCACAAGAGAGTGCCATTGCTCACTGATAAGCAGCCACAAACATCACAAGAGAGTGCCATTGCTCACTGATAAGCAGCCTTTAACTTCACAAGAGAGTGCTATTGCTCACTGATAAGCAGACTCTAACATCATAAGAGAGTGCTATTGCTCACCGATAAGCAGCCTCTAACATAAGAGAGTGCTATTGCTCACTGATAAGCAGCCTCAAACATCACAAGAGAGTGCCATTGCTCACTGATAAGCAGCCTCTAACTTCACAGGAGAGTGCTATTGCTCACTGATAAGCAGCCTCTAACTTCACAAGAGAGTGCCATTGCTCACTGATAAGCAGCCTCTAACTAAACAAGAGAGTGCTATTGCTCACTGATAAGCAGTCTCTAACATCACAAGAGAGTGATATTGCTCACTGATAAGCAGCCTCTAACTTCACAAAAGAGTGTTATTTCTCACTGATAAGCAGACTCTAACATTACAAGAGAGTGCTATTGCTCACTGATAAGCAGCCTCTAACATCACAAGAGAGTGCCATTGCTCACTGATAAGCAGCCTCTAACATCACAAGACAGTGCTTTGGCTCACTGATAAGCAGACTCTAACTTCACAAGAGAGTGCTTTTGCTCACTGATAAGCAGCCTCTAACATCACAGGAGAGTGCCATTGCTCACTTATAAGCAGCCTCTAACTTCACAAGAGAGTGCTATTGCTCACTGATAAGCAGCCTCTAACTTCACAAGAGAGTGCCATTGCTCACTGATAAGCAGCCTCTAACTTCACAAGAGAGTGCTATTGCTCACTGATAAGCAGCCTCAAACATCACAAGAGAGTGCCATTGCTCACTGATAAGCAGCCTCTAACTTCACAGGAGAGTGCTATTGCTCACTGATAAGCAGCCTCTAACTTCACAAGAGAGTGCCATTGCTCACTGATAAGCAGCCTCTAACTACACAAGAGAGTGCTATTGCTCACTGATAAGCAGCCTCTAACATCACAAGAGAGTGCCATTGCTCACTTATAAGCAGCCTCTAACTTCACAAGAGAGTGCTATTGCTCACTGATAAGCAGCCTCTAACATCACAAGAGAGTGCCATTGCTCACTTATAAGCAGCCTCTAACTTCACAAGAGAGTGCTATTGCTGACTGATAAGCAGACTCTAACATCACAAGAGAGTGCTATTGCTCACTGATAAGCAGCCCCTAACATCACAAAAGAGTGTCATTGCTCACTTATAAGCAGCCACTAACTTCACAAGAGAGTGCCATTGCTCACTTATAAGCATCCTCTAACTTCACAAGAGAGTGCTATTGCTCACTGGTAAGCAGCCTCTAACATCACAAGAGAGTGCTATTGCTCAGTGATAAGCAGTCTCTAACACCACAAGAGAGTGCCATAGCTCACTTATATGCAGCCTCTAACATCACAAGAGAGTGCTATTGCTCACTGATAAGCAGTTTCTAACATCACAAGAGAGTGCTATTGCTCACCGATAAGCAGACTCTAACATCATAAGAGAGTGCTATTGCTCACTGATAAGCACCTTCTAACATCACAAAGAGTGCTATTGCTCACTGATAAGCAGTCTCTAACATCACAAGAGAGTGTTATTGCTCACTGATAAGCAGACTCTAACTTCATAACAGAGTGCTATTGCTCACTGATGAGCAGACTCTAGCATCATAAGAGAGTGCTATTGCTCATTGATTAACACCCTCTAACATCACAAGAGAGTGCTATTGCTCATTGATAAGCAGACTCTAACATCACAAGAGAGTGCCATTGCTCACTGATAAGCAGCCTCTTACTTCACAAGATAGTGCTATTGCTCCCTGGTATGTAGCCTCTAACATCATAAGAGAGTGCTTTTGCTCACTGATAAGCACCCTCTGACATCACAAGAGAGTGCTATTGCTCACTGATAGCAGTCTCTAACATCACAAGAGATTGCTATTGCTCACTGATAAGCAGACTCTAACATCATAAGGGAGTGCTATTGCTCACTGATAAGCAGACTCTAACATCATAAGAGAGTGCTATTGCTCACTGATAAGCAGTCTCTAACATCACAAGAGAGTGCCATTGCTCACTTATAAGCACCCTCTAACATCACAAGAGAGTGCTATTGCTCACTGATATGTAGCTTCTAACATCACAAGAGAGTGCTATTGCTCACTGATAAGCACCCTCTAACATCACAAGAGAGTGCTATTGCTCACTGATAAGCAGACTCTAACTTCACAAGATAGTGCTATTGCTCACTGATGTGTAGCCTCTAACATCATAAGAGAGTGCTATTGCTCACTGATAAGCAGCCTCTAACATCACAAGAGAGTGCTATTGCTCACTGATAAGCAGTCTCTAACATCACAAGAGAGTGCCATTGCTCACTTATAAGCACCCTCTAACATCACAAGAGAGTGCTATTGCTCACTGATATGTAGCCTCTAACATCACAAGAGAGTGCTATTGCTCACTGATAAGCAGACTCTAACATCATAAGAGAGTGCTATTGCCCACTGATAAGCAGATTCTAATATCATAAGAGAGTGATATTGCTCACTGATTAACACCCTCTAACATCACAAGAGAATGCTATTGCTCACTGATAAGCAGACTCTAACATCACAAGAGAGTGCCATTGCTCAATGATAAGCAGCCTCTAACTTCACAAGATAGTGCTATTGCTCACTGATAAGCAGACTCTAACATCATAAGAGAGTGCTATTGCTCACTGATAAGCAGTCTCTAACATCACAAGAGGGTGCTATTGCTCACTGATAAGCACTCCCTAACATCACAAGAGTGTGTTATTGCTCACTGATAGCAGTCTCTAACATCACAAGAGAGTGCTATTGCTCACTGATAAGCAGACTCTAACATCATAAGAGAGTGCTATTGCTCACTGATATGTAGCCTCTAACATCATGAGAGAGTGCTATTGCTCACTGATATGTAGCCTCTAACATCATAAGAGAGTGCCATTGCTCACTGATAAGCAGCCTCTAACATCACAAGAGATAATAATAATAATAATAATAATAATAATAATAATGTTATTGGTTTTACATCCCTTTTAACTACCCTGGCTTTTAGAGACGCCGGGGTGCCGGAAGTTTGCCCCGAAGGTGATCTTTAACATGCCAGTAAATGTACTGACACGGCTCCCTCGCATTTGCGCACCCTCAAATGCCAGCTGACTGCGCCAGGTTTCGAACCTGCAGCGTTGGGCTCAGCAAGCGAGATCACAAGACAGTGCCATTGCTCACTGATATGTAGCCTCTAACATCATAAGAGAGTGCCATTGCTCACTGATAAGCAGCCTCTAATATCACAAGAGAGTGCCATTGCTCACTTATAAGTAGCCTCTAACTTCACAAGAGAGTGCTATTGCTCACTGATAAGCAGTCTCTAACATCACAAGATAGTGCTATTGCTCACTTATAAGCAGTCTCTAACATCACAAGAGAGTGCTATTGCTCACTGATAAGCAGTCTAACATCATAAGAGAGTGCTATTGCTCACTGATAATCATTCTCTAACATCACAAGATAGTGCTATTGCTCACTGATATGTAGCCTCTCACAAGATAGTGCTTGTGCTCACTGATAAGTAGCCTCTAGCTTCACAGGAGAGTGCTATTGCTCACTGTTAAGCAGCCTCTAACTTCACAAGATAGTGCTATTGCTCACTGATATGTAGCCTCTGACATCATAAGAGAGTGCTATTGCTCACTGATATGTAGCTTCTAACATCATAAGAGAGTGCTATTGCTCACTGATAAGCAGTATCTAACATCATAAGAGATGCTGTTACTAACTGATTAGCTTCTCTTATCATCATAAGGTGAGATAATACACCGATTAGAAGCTGCTGTGGATCCGGACATTCGAATTGTCTTTAATATCTGTGTTAGGAACTGTTTGATGTTTTTCTTCTAGATACAATATTGTATGAACAAATCTCCCATTTTATACTCAGTTATTTCAAATAACATTTGTAGGAGTTAATTTATTCCTTTTTGTGGTTTGTTCTTGTTGATGTTCACTGTCATTATTGGTTATCCATATGGTTGACCCTAATTTGATACTCACGCTGGAAGAGCTGGTAAATGTCCAACCATATGAGATACGCATAAGTAACATAGGATTGAAAAAATTGCGTGAGTTCCCGTGTTGTGAAAATCACGTTGTCAGTGGCACAACTTAACAATCCTTGAAAAGCTCGTGTCTTCAGTGTTTCCAAATATTAGCAGTAGAGGGTACCATGACTTATGCTTGCAGATCTTGCAAAGTAATGTTCAAAGTTTTGGATAATCTTTGAACGAACAATGTACTCGCCAGCTACAAATGCTAACCTAGTTTTAAGCAATAGTGCTAGTAGCAGTAAGCAACAAGTGGAACCAACTCTATAATTATCCTTTGTAATGCTCATCAATTTTGTATGAGCCTTCAGTCGTTAGACTGGTTTTATGCAGTTCTCCTTGCCTCCCTGTCCTGAGCTAATCGCTTCACCTCTACATAGCTACCACACCCCACATCTGAGGCATTCTCTTTGGTATATTCTACAATATCCTTACTGACCTAATTTTGACTATACACTGCTCAAAAATCAGATGATTTGCTTCAGTGTCACTAACGATTATCATTAGCGGTAATCAACTTCACGGTAGCCTTAATCCGCAAGAGACCAAAGCACACACCATGCATTATTTTTATGTAGTTCTCATGCTGCTAGCCTTGAATGATGCAGTACGCGTTACCTAGGTTAACTTCCATTTCTCGGCAGAAGCCTCACCAAATATTCCAGCAACAATGCACATGTGTGGTGATATTTTAAGGGTTTTCACACCTTCATTCCGTAATAAACTGTTGCTACCAGGTTTGTGAGTACCGTATCGTATAAAAGAACTTACAGTAAATGACGTACTTAATTTTGAAGAAATATTGAACGAAATATGTGAACACTGGCAGCGCATGCTTTATGATAATTATGTTAGGTATTTCTAGTAAGTTACTATTGAACGTAGGTAATGGTTGATATGAGCTTAAACGCCCAGTCTACACAGGAATAAATTGCCTCACGTGATCTGGGGGTGCGTACTGTGACTCCGGTCCCAAAGGTCCTGGGTTCCATTCTCGGTTCTGCCAAAACTTTCATTTTGGTATGAGGGTTGGAAGTGACACATTTAGGCTCTTGGGGAAAAACTGAGATGAGCTGAGTTCGATTCCAACCTTAGCCTTCCAATAAGTGGTTTTCCATGGTTTCCCACTTGTACTCCAGGCAAATGGCGGGTTGTTCTTAAGATAAGGTCACAGCCATCTTATTTTCATGCTATAGTAAATGACAACTACACCAACTGCTACGCACACCATAATGACACGGGTTTCAGAAAAACTCTCTCTATATAATTATACCTTTACATTTGCTTGGCAAGGACATTCTCGCTCACGCGCTCCGCCAGTGATGGCTCAGTTGTCCGCTACCGCGAGCGCATATGTACGGCAGAATACGGTGCTTATAATCATTAGCATGCATTTTTACTCACCATGTTTATAGTAGATGCTGAATATGTTCTCCATCCGCTGCCAAACATAATCGGCATCTCCTTATGAAGTTTGCAGTTACTCTACCAAGTTCTTCAGCACTGATGGATGCAATTGCAGCTCTTATATTGTCTTTAAGGTCCTCTAATGTGTGAGGGTTTTCCCATGAACTCTATTTTTTAACATTCCCCACAAATAAGAATCACATACCGACTAATATGGGCTATGAGGGGGCCACAGATTTTTACTTATGATCCTTGTACCAAAAACGCGGCGTAATTCAGCAATTGATGCATCAGCTGTATGAGCTATTGCAGAATTCTGCTGAAAATATGCCGAAACAACGTTCTGCGTATGTCAGTTTTTAAACAAATGTGTTATGAATTTCAGGTTTATAACGCACATTGTTCCTCATAAAAAATTGGGGATATAATTCTATGCCCGTACAAAGTGAACCAGACCTGGATTTTCTCGTCATAAAGCGGTTGCTCATACACGAAATCTGATTTTCGTATCACTGTAGTATCTGTTATTTTGTGAGCAAATGGAAATTAGCCTCATCTGAAAAAAAATTAACTAGGGGTCAATTTCTCCTGAGTCTTCCTTCCCTATACCCCCAAGTGCAAAAATTCACTCTTTTAGCCGGATCTAGTGGTTGTAATTTTTGCACTCCGCTGATCTTATATGGTTTGAGTTTTAATAATTTTGTTGCCTCCTAGGGAGAAGTATGAGATACCCCAGTTTCCTGCGCCAAACGCTTAAGTGATTTTTGTGGCATGTGTTCCAATCCTTAGCCAATGTCATCTAATTTAGCTTCAGTAAGGAAATAACGACCTTTACGTCTATTTATATTGTTTACTGACCCTATACGTTTAAATCTCTTAGCCAGTTATTTTATTGTCCGATTTATTGGAATGTGTCTCCCTGGAAATTTCACTCGAAACTTTTGTCTTGTTCTTGCGAACGATTTCCTGCACTTTATGTACGTATTGTGCAGATATAGGCCACACGTTCACTTAAAGAAAATTTCACATGAGGCAATACAGCATTATACACATTGACAATAAAACACTGTACATACGATATACAGTGCACAGTAGCTTCATAAAACACTCAATTAGCTCGGAGCTCACACGCCTACTAGTACCACAGGAAGAGTGTGGGAATACCCGGTGTTGGCAACTCTGGCACTGTACATACTCTAATGACAGTTGGTCCCCCTGCTGGAGGGTTGTTGACCCATTAAGAGGAAGGGTCGTTTTCTTACCTGCGTCAAGCAGGACTCACTTGCAACTAGGTAGCAGTGGCTACCGGACATGGTGTCATAGCACGCATGTAATATCTACTGTACTTGTTCAGTGTTTAATCATGTACATACAGTGTAAAATATATTTCTTTATACAGTCCACCACATCGTATTCTATGTATTCGACATAAGTTTTGGTCCTCCGGGCACGATTAGATGGCAAGGAAAACAGTGAAAATTGAACTCTGTGATCCCAAGACAGCATGGCTTCGCACGAATGCCGTGGGTTGCTGGCGGCATGGCGACTACTGGACAACAGAATTCATCATCCTGGTAAGTCACCGATCATCCTTAATTATTCCTTGTGAATAATATGCATTCCTTTGTTTCTCCATTCAAAACTGTTCGTTTGTACTTGCAATGTATTGGTATTGCTAGTGATCGCACATGATTTCGCCCGTAAAACTGTATGTTATTTGTACGCAGTTTTCCCGCAACTCTTTGAAACAAAACCAGGAGTTCATATTTGTATTATGTAAATATGTTAGGTATTTGTCTTTTCGTTTTGTCATTCTTTTACGTATATGCATTTGGTCTATTGTGATTTTATATCATTCAGCAGTTTATTGGGAATTGCTAGTGAAAAATGGAACAAAAGATAAAATCACTGTGTAGCAAAAGGGGTAGGTTAAAGGCTAGCTTATCTCGCATACAAGGCTTCGTAGAGAAATTAGATTCTCAATCTAAGGACGTAGATCAGTTGGAAGATCGACGGGCTCACTTATCAAAAATCTGGGAAGAATATGAAACAGTTCAATCACAAATAGAGGATTTGAAAGAGGATGAATCATTTCAAGCAGAACAAGAATCTTATCGCTCCGACTTTGAGGAGCAATACTTCAAAACATCTGGTCTTATAAGATCCATAAACAGTGCAATTTCCAAGTCAGCAACTTCGCTAAGTGATTCTATTGGTGAATCAACTACCAGTTCGCAAACACGTTCAGTTAAACTGCCTCAAATAAGTTTACCTACATTCGCAGGTGATTATTTAGAATGGCCCAATTTTGCCGATACTTTTAAGAATCTCATTCATGAAGATGCAAATTTGTCAAAAATACAGAAATTTCATTACCTAAAATCAGTGGTATCAGGCAGGGCGGCAGACGTGTTACAGTCTCTAGAAATATCTGCAGCGAATTACGACATAGCGTGGAACCTGTTAAATGAAAGGTTCAATAACCGGCGAGCAATTGTTTCCTCCCACATTAATTCGGTCCTTCAGATTAACAAAATAGAAGTAGAATCTTCCAAGGCATTAAGAGACTTGTATGACGGCTTCAGAAGGCACATACAGTCGCTATCAGCGCTTGGTCTGTCTTGTGAAGAACAATTAGATGCAATTTTGATACATTTAATAACAAACAGATTTGACGCTGAAACATTAAAAAAATGGGAGACCTCGTTACCAACCTTTGATCTTCCATCGTATCAGACACTGGACAAATTTCTACTCGAAACATGTAATGCATTGGAATCGATCGAAACTAAGAATTGTGATCGCACAAAACAGCTGAAGCAGGTAGGCGTTTCATCTAAACCGAATGCATCTGGTTTCAAACCGAGGCCATTCACGAACCCAGGAAAAAATTGTTTCCTTTCACAGAAAATTCAGAAATGCCCGCTTTGCACGGAGGAACATCCCATTTTTAGATGCAGAACCTTCACTTCTATGGGTGTTTATGACAGATGGCGGGAGATCAAGAAGCATAAGCTCTGTGTTAATTGCCTGTCTGGAAATCACTTCGCTAACGAGTGCACTCGTTCATGTTGTAAGCTGTGCAAGGATAAACACAACACCTTGCTTCACAGGGACCAAGGGT
The DNA here is from genome assembly GCA_946902985.2 of Meconema thalassinum. Classification (NCBI taxonomy): domain Eukaryota; kingdom Metazoa; phylum Arthropoda; class Insecta; order Orthoptera; family Tettigoniidae; genus Meconema; species Meconema thalassinum. Next base: position 1,160,725,256 of record OX336389.2, on the reverse strand, counting down.
CACCGAACTACAATAATAGTCAAACTTCAAACAAGAGTATTGTGTCCAATAATACTTCATTGTCTCCCCTTAATGAGCAACATAGTAGTAATGCTGTTTCATTGCACAATCACAACAATGATGTTTCCTCTCATGTATTGTTGTCGACAGCAGTAGTGAATGTCAACAATTCAGAGGGAAAAACCAGTCATGCTCGGGTTGTGTTAGACAGCGGCTCGCAACTCAACTTCATAACCAGGGAATTAGCTCATCAATTACGATTGTTAAAGACAATGACTAATATTCCGATACATGGGTTGCATAACACTACCATCAAGGTGGGGTCAGTGGTAAGAACAAAGATTTCTTCGCGGTTCGGTTCCTTTGAACGAATCATGACATTTCACGTAATACCTTCAATTACTGGTCAGTGCTTACCCACTAAAAATATCAACATCACAGATTGGAGTATTCCAGAGTTTATATTAGAAAACCTTGCGGATCCTCAATTTAATGTGTCATCATCCATAGACATTCTCATTGGAGCAGAATTCTTTTACGATCTTATCGGCGCAGAACAATTTCAGCTCGACAGTTTCTCAAACAAACTACCGTTGTTTCGCAACACGGCTCTTGGCTGGGTAGCAGCAGGTAGTGTTGGTTTGTCTGAAAAGCACGCAGATAACAGTTCTTCCTGCCTCTTTGTGTCAGGTAAGATATTCAATGAGCCGGGGAAAGCACTGCTTGGCCAAGGACATTCTGAGCAAGAGATTAGTGAGAGGCTATTTACTGACGGTCACAGAAGGAATCCACAGGGTAGGTTCATAGTCCCACTACTCCTTAAAGAGGACCCGAGTCAGCTAGGTAGCAATGTTAATGAGGCAATTAGACGGTTTCACAGCCTAGAGAAGCGTTTTGAAAGGCAGCCCCAAGTCAAGTCGGAGTACGTACAGTTTATGAGAGAGTACACTGACCTGGATCATATGGAGGAAATTCCCAGTAATGAGATAAACAAACCATTACAGTACTACCTTCCGCATCATTGTGTATTTAAGGGTAATTCATTGACAACGCGCACTCGCGTGGTATTTGATGGCAGCTCGAAGGGCGATTCTGTATTATCCCTCAATGATTTGTTATTAGTAGGACCGATCGTTCAAGATGATTTATTTTCAATATTGGCTAGATTTCGCATGCATCGCTATGTATTGACCGCTGACATAGAAAAAATGTATCGGCAGGTCCTCATAGAACCTGCACATACTGACTTTCAGCGTATCGTGTGGAGGGAGTCCCCTAAGGACGAGCTTAAACATTATCGTCTCAAAACAGTCACATATGGCACGTCATGTGCACCCTTCCTTGCCACAAGATGCCTCTCTCAATTGGCGAATGACACTAAGGAGGAATTTCCTGAAGCTTCGAATGTAATACGGCGGGATTTTTATGTTGACGATTTAATGACAGGTTGTGAATCAACTGACGGCTTAAGAACCACTCACAAGTGTGTTTCAGATATTTTATCCAGTGCGGGTTTTACCTTAAGAAAATGGTGTTCGAATGAGCCAAATGTACTATCGAGCATTTCTAACCACGAAACAGATCCCAAGTACATTATTAAGGTAGATGAAGCTGAAGACTTGAAGTTGTTGGGGCTATCTTGGAAACCCATCACAGACACTTTTCAGTTTGAGTTGAGAAGTGATTTCAGTTCGACACAGATAAACAAAAGAATAATTCTATCAGACCTGGCTAAAATATTTGACCCCTTAGGGCTTTTGGCCCCAGTATTGATTAAGGGTAAGATTTTCGTCCAGCAACTGTGGCAAATGAACTTAAATTGGGACGACGTTCTCACAATAGAACTTCAAATTAAATGGATTCGTTATATGCAGGATATTGCTAAATTGAAGGAGTTCAAAGTGCCTCGTCATGTTAGGGCAGTAGAATTTGTGGAGTATGAAATTCATGGATTTTGTGACGCGTCTCAGATTGCTTACGGCGCTTGTGTTTATGTAAGATCTCAGACAGGAGATGGTAAAATAACAGTTCACTTATTGTGTTCCAAGTCTCGCGTTGCGTCATTAGGCTCAGTAACTTTACCAAGATTAGAACTATGCAGTGCTGTATTACTTGCTCAGTTGGTCGAAAGAGTCATGAGATCCATAAACGTAACTAAAGACAAGTGTTTTTGTTGGACTGACTCCACAATAGCATTAGCATGGATTTCGGGCCATCCACACCAGTGGAAAACATACGTCGCTAATCGAGTGTCGCAGATTCAACAGTTGACAAATATTGATTGTTGGCAGCACGTCTCTACTCATCATAACCCAGCAGATATGATCTCGAGAGGAGTTACCGCGGAGAAGCTGTTAAATTCATCATTTTGGTTATCGGGACCATCTTGGCTTTCAGATAATAAAGACGAATGGCCTTCACAGCAGAGGCATAGCTCTCAAGAATTACCTGAAGTTAGGAAAACTAAAATCGTTCTAGTGTCATCTACAGAATCCCTTGGATCGAATCTGATTAACAGATACTCTTCCTGGAGCAAGCTGATTAGAATAACAGCTCTCGTGCTCAGATTTATCAAAAATCTTAAAACTAAAACAGACAGACAAACAGGTGCTCTTAATCCGGTAGAACTAGAGCAGGCTAAGTATTTATGGTGTAAAATTGCGCAAGGTTCTGAATTTTCACAAGACATAAAGGCTCTCAAACAAAATTTGCCACTACCCAAGGGAAGCAAATTACATGGATTAGCACCGTATTTGGATGAGCAGGGTCTGTTACGGGTAGGAGGCCGTCTGCAAAATACTACACTATCGGTCAACAGAAGACATCCTATTTTATTACCTGGCAATCATCGCATTACAATAATGTTATTTGATCATTTTCATTTTGTTTTTCTTCATGCTGGAGCTCAGACTTTATTGACAATGATGCGACAGCAATACTGGCCTCTATGTGGGAGGAACGGTGCTCGAAAAGCAGTGTATCGATGTAAGACGTGTTTTCAATTCTCGTCTCGGCCATATCAACCGATAATGGGATCGCTACCTGAAAGGAGAGTAGTTCCCAGTCGACCATTTGCATCTTCAGGAATAGATTTCTGTGGCCCAATATATTTACGGCCTTCCTCCAGGAAGGGCGCTCGGATTAAGGCATATCTAGCTATGTTTGTTTGTTTTGCCACAAAGGCTGTACATATTGAACTTGTAAGCGATCTGTCTACAGCTGCTTTTTTAGCATCACTGAAAAGATTCATGGCTAGACGAGGAACTTGCACCCACATATTCACTGACAACGCAACTAATTTCGTAGGTGCATCACGTGAGCTAAAGAAATTCTTTAATGATATGAATACCAAGCAGTCACTCATAGGCTTTGCTACTGAGAAGGGGATTCAGTGGCATTTTAGTCCTCCTGGTTCACCTCACTTCGGAGGGTTGTGGGAGGCTGCAGTTAAATCAGCTAAGTATCACCTTAAGAGAATAGTAGGAAATGCTGCATTGTCGTTTGAAGAAATGACTACAGTGCTTGTACAGATAGAGGCAGTTTTGAATTCGCGCCCCCTCTGCCCACTATCCTCTGATCCCAATGATCCGGAAGTATTAACCCCATCCCACTTCCTGATCGGTGGCTCATTTCATCTTCCTGTGGAAGAAGATGTGTCTCAGACTCCCTTGAATAGACTGAAGCGCTGGCAACTGCTTCAGGCTATGTTCCAGCAATTTTGGCGTCGATGGTCCAAGGAATATCTCGGACAACTCCAACAGCGTTCTAAATGGCGGTCGCCCGGACAATTCCCACAAATCGACACTCTGGTTGTTCTGAAGGAAGAGGGCGTGCCTCCACTTCATTGGAAACTGGGTCGTGTCGCAGCAGTGCATCCAGGAACCGACGGAGTTACGAGGGTTGTTACCATCAAAACACCCAGCGGAGCTCTTTTGAAAAGAGCAGTGTCAAGACTTTGCCCATTGTTGAGTGAAGAGAAGTGAATTGTTTAAATGTTTGTGTACATAGTGTTTATTTCAACTCTTATTCCAGTTAATAGAACAAAGTGACAGTATTTAATTGTTGTTTGAAATATTTGCTATTTCAAGGGGGGGAGTATGTTGGCAACTCTGGCACTGTACATACTCTAATGACAGTTGGTCCCCCTGCTGGAGGGTTGTTGACCCATTAAGAGGAAGGGTCGTTTTCTTACCTGCGTCAAGCAGGACTCACTTGCAAGTAGGTAGCAGTGGCTACCGGACATGGTGTCATAGCACGCATGCAATATCTACTGTACTTGTTCAGTGTTTAATCATGTACATACAGTGTAAAATATATTTCTTTATACAGTCCACCACATCGTATTCTATGTATTCGACACCCGGGGAATACGGCTGGAGACCGCGCGTGCCAATCTGTAATAGCCAGCTATTTGCCGGAGACTGGCGGCCAAGGTCAAGCGGAATTGCCATGCCAAACAAAAATAAAGACCCTGTATATATACATATATACTGTATAATACAAACACATACGTACACAAAGTGCCCTGGTCCAAGATCATCATGATGACCAAGCCCATAAATGAAACACCAACAACTACACTACAATAACTTCACGGCCAAACAAGATTCATTTTCAGATTTCGGAGAAAAATACCAACTCCTTACAGTTGTGGGAAATGTGTTGTTTAGTTATAATAATAATAACTAATATTATAATTATTAAAAATGGGAGTTTTATGACTGTAACGATGACAAAGGAAGCTTTCGTCTATTATGTCTTGTAGTGTATTGCACAATGTGTACATGCCATATACTTCATATTGGTGTTTCTTCCACTCGCAGTCACCGGCAGTGAATGGTCCGTACTGTACCCGAATTTCGGGAGCCCCGTAATTACATTTTGGCATTATGATCAGCGGAACGTATTTATGAAGTTTGAACAGAGCGCTGAGACAGCTAGTTCACCGCGCCGAGCAAGAGAATACGCAAGGAAGAAGACCTGTGGTGCCGACGGGTGAGCTACTAAAACTCATTGATGATAAAATAAAATCGTCGATTTGAGATCTAGAAACTAGTAGATATTATTGGCTATGGAATTTTAGGAATGCCAGAAAAGATGTGAGGCAAATCGGACCAGCCGTTTGAGAGTTATGAGTATTTTTGTATAAGCACATGTTTCAACAGGAAGTAGGGAAGGAGCCTAAGCGTTGGAACAGCGTGGCGTACTCGCCGGATGGAACAGCAGACACAGCGAATTTCAGCTCTGTGGCAGTATATATAGAAGCATTTTTTAAGCAATGTTATGCTATTATTTCATCAACCACCGGAGTAGTACCGTCGTAACATTCGTCAGACCACGTGCTACGTTGAAAAGCAGTCAGTCACTATCGTTAACTGATGTTGGACTTAGTCTCTCTGACGATACCAGCTGCACTGCAGTGAAATAAGCACTTGGAATTATCGCGTCATACCAGTCAGGAGCGCAAAAACTAGACTACGATATTGGGGCCATTTGTTTTAAACAGATTGTGCTTCCAATGTTAGGAGATTAGAGGGGGCTATCTACAAAGTAGATATGACCTGAGGCACACCTCATTACCCGACCACAGTATTAGTCTACGACAGCGGGACAGATTCCGGGACACGGATCTTTTGCAGAGCATATCTGTTTACCCGCATAGGTTAATTTATGGCAGGCATCTGCATTTTCCATATACTCCAACGACAGTAAGCGTATGTTCGCAGAGGTCAAGTTGCTATTTCATCACTGAGCTGTTACTAAGTGACATAAGACAGAACGCTGTATTTTCAAGTAAATATGAACATTGAACAGTTAAAATAATTGTTTAAAACAATAGGACAGTTTGTTATGACATCAGTCATAATGTCGGACATTAGCAAAAGTTATCGCGAAGTGGATCAGTGCGTATTATTAAACTCGAATTTGTGCCGCTAAATACCGAAAGGATAGGGTAACGATGGAAGAACCTGAAGGTGAGCTGAAGGTGAGGCAGATGGCCAGGGACAGTTGCCATGCTAATGGAATGGAAGGAGATCCATTAGATTGTGACGTCAGCCAAGGACCTGTACCACCATGAACATCAAGAATACGTGAGCCAAATTCTTACATGTACTTTTACTAGAGTAGAGTACTGTAGTTGAGAAGTTCTTTCTTTTTCTAATTCACTTAGAATGTACCAACACTTAAGTTTTGCTTCGTTCTGATAGTTATGTTTATCGAGATTAGGGTCAGAAAATCCACGGCTAGTACTCATTGAGTGTGAAGTTATTTTGAGAAAGTTTATTTCAGTCATAGAATGTTCAAGTGACATCATGAGAGGAGTTATTTAGTAAATTTGAATGATTTTTGTAATTTGAAGAAAGTTTGGATCGTTCAGATTATTCAACATAAAAATCTAAATAATAATATAAAATATCATGATGATTATGAGCAAATCTAAATAATAAAATACTTCCACAATAAATCTAAATAATTATAAGTAATTATGAATTAAATTATAAGGAAATTCAGGGAAAGTGATTAATAATTCAATTATTTAATGATTTTTATCATGTCATAATAATAATAATAATAATAATAATAATGGATTTGATTAAATATTATAAATATTTGACGACTTCAGTGTGTATAGTTCAGCAGTAATATTAATAAAAGTGATTATTTAAAATTCATATGGAAATGAATATTATACAAGTCAGCCAGCAATAAAATGGAGTCAGATGACGTATTTGTGGAATGCACCACTAAATTAAGAAATGAGTAGAGGAACGGTAGGTGTGCAAATAACGAACATGTATAAAATAGGACGCAGTATTGTTAAATAGAGGCAGGAAAAGAATATGACCAGGATAAAATAGAAATATTTCCTTTTGGAAAACCTTTATTTACACCAGATCTAGGCAATGTGGAAGACGGAGGCGTTTTGTTTAAAGTCAGGAATAGTGCACAAATAATAAAAGAATGAATCATATATGATGATTATTACGTTTATAAAAATAATATATTATGCGACATGAAGGTCGGCATTTGTATAAAAGAGTATGGAGGCTAGGAGCCGTCCATTGGAATATATATTTCCATCTGGTAAGGAAGAAGTTGGAGCATTAGCTGCTCAGTTGTGAAAAGAAGGGTCGAGTCAAGTAACCGCCCTATATTTCTGTCCAATTCTAATTCTGTCAGAAATGTTTTCTCGCCTAATACCTGAGTCAATTATTCCGATTTCCGGTTATTGAGCCTACTGAATATAAGATAATAAGTTTTGTTAAAACCTAGCCGGATCCTGAAAAGAAATAAAGATCTGAGAGTGGATAAAATAAATCTAAATTGCAAGTCGAGTTAATGTTGCTTTGAATAGGAGTGATACCTATTTTTGAAAATTAGTAATAATTATAATAATTGCTGATATTTCTGAATTTAGTTATTTTTGATGATAATAATAATTGCTGATATTTCTGAACTTAGTTATTTTTGAAGATAATAATAATCGCTGATATTTCTGAACCTAGTTATTTTTCATGATAATAATAATTGCTGATATTTCTGAACTAAGTTATGTATGATAATAATAATTGCTGATATTTCTGAACCTAGTCATTTTAGATACTAATCAGGGATTATGATAAATAATGATTGACAATGAAATGAATGATTTAATGAAGCAATGTTAACAACAATTTGATGTTGAGTTACACAATATGGTTATTTATAATAAAAAAGACATAATTGAAAATGGATTTTTTTGTCATGTTAAATTTGATTAAGTGTGATAATTATGTAGATGCTGTAAATATTTGAGCAAAGATTTAAACGACAACCAATGGAAACAAATGCTATTTGAGAAAAGTTAAATAGGACATAGACGAAATATAATAATATTAATATTCTGACATTATGTGTTCAAATATTTGTATTTTTCCAACCTAATGTTCCTACAAGAAATAACTATATATTCATTCATAAACAAGAGAAATGCGACTTTTTGAAAATCACCTGATGTGATTTTTCTTTTTCAATGAAAACAAAAATTTTGTCAACATGAACCAACGAAACAAACAATGATTTTTAGATATTTGAAACCATGAGTGACATGTTTATTTAACATGAAGTGAAAGTGACAAGTGTACAGATAGGGGTCAATGAACAATGAACCGCCTATTGTGTAAATAGCGAAAATTTAGAATAGGGAACTGATACCAGATGGGCTATTAATTTCTGGCAATCAACAATTTAGGCTAGGAATATTTTCTTTCTGCTGTTGATATTTTTCTTGTGATTTTTTTAATGATTTTGCATAATTTTTTAGATCTTTTAAATGTAATAAAATGAGATAATTTTAAAGAAATTGTGCTATTTACTTTCTCCTTTCTCTTCTCCCTTGCTTGCCTATTGCCGAGATCAGCTAAGCCAGCGATTACTTTAGATTATTCCCAGATAGGCCCTGAGATTGTTTTTCTCGTGCTGAACTGATTTCGGGAATTGGTAAATGTGTTCGTCGGACTTCGGTCTAAACGGGCACTGTACCTCGTAGTTGCCTAATGACTTCCATCAACTCACCAATTACGAAATTCTTTCTTGCAGATGTGTTCGAGTTCAACGTCAAGTTACAATGAACAGGGATTAGATTGACAATAGGGAATTAAAATATCTGATGTACACAGGAGTTGAATCCGCGACCTACTGATTAGGTGTCCGGTGCCCAATGAACTGATCTAATGCCGGAAGTGCTTCTAATTCTATTAGCAAAATTACACCAGCACGACAGCCTGTGATAAAATACATTAGTAATAATAAAAGTAATAATAATGACTTGGGACTTCCGGGGAGACCATGTGCTGATGTTTCGAATTGATGCCCATGGGCAGTCTGTGCATCGTAGTGAGGATAAAATGTATGATGAGGATGTCAAGAACACCCAGTCTGCGAACCAGGGGAATCAAACTTCGGAGATCGAATGCCCCAAGTCCCGCCAAGAAACAAACCTGGAACCATTTGGACTTAAGTTTTTTAATTTTTATTATAACGAATTAAAATTGATGAATGTTGTTTTAGACCATACGTTTCGCTCAGTACTTCAGTAATTGCAATACTTGATGGTAAACATTCCTTCATGTCTGGTACAGCCATCTATCGGGAGGTGACTTAAATGATAGGCAGAGGAATGTAGCCCGAGAACGAGGCACCTCGTTGTCTGATTGAGGCTTAATAATACCAGCCTTCCCCCAAACATTGTGCCATAACTCATTAAAACAATAGATTCTCCAGAATTCACCAGAAGAAACAAATCAATGGGTGATAATAACGCCTTAATGAGGCAATTGGTGTGATACGTACACCTAGAAAGACGGTCAGGCAGTGTATACTGTCTGTCTACGCAACGGTCGATATATTCTACCTTGTAGTAAGCAGGTTACCATGGTGTAACTTCTGGGGTATACTGACTCGAACCCCAATCCTTCGCCATCCCAGATAATGTAGCCTATATATTCCCCATTTTAGTGTATTTCATTTCCAACCATTCCACGTATGATTTTCATCATCCCATTACCCTTGCCTTTAGATTTTATTAATTAAGTGTGTTTTACTTCATGATTTTCATATATGCTTTTCACCATGTCATTACTCACATTAATTTTAACATTATATTTCATTGTCTTAGTTTAGAGTCAGATTTGTGCCAGGAAAGTGCATTTCATCAGACATCTAATAGTAGTATTCCTTTGTATTCTCTAGTCTAGGTAAGTTTATTGGTCAATGTCTGACGAAGATAGACCAAGTCACTTATGGGTTGTACGCTTGTTGGAACAGCGAGGTTCCCAACAATGGTTTATCGAGTTTAGGTAGCGTCTTGATTGAGGATCAATCTGGGGGTGGCGTCCTAACGCTTAGGTATCTATTGGTCGGCATGCTTGGAGTGGGAGATTGTACCACGTGTCCGACCAATCTGATAAAAACCCGTGCACCGATGTCTCGAGCTGACTTTTGAACTTTTGGCTATTCGATTACTTTTGAGCGTGAGTATTACTCAGATTTTGAACTTGTTGTTTAGTCTTCGCGACTTACATTGTGATTGATTGTCTTATTCTTCGTATGGACTTAAAATGTCTGAGGGGATTGTAAATAATTTGAAGTACATTGTACTGTGATCTATTCGTCGGAATGTTCACGCTGATGAATGGACATGTGGTTTCAGATTAGCAAGTATAGATTTTGTGGTTTGTATATATGCGAAATCGGTCCTGAGTACTGCGTTATATTGTCAGAATACATACTTGTATTCATGAACTGAACTCGGCTACGTTAGCCAAAAGTTACATAAGACAGACTGTGGCATATTTAGTGCAGACAGAACGAGACCCCGGCTTCTGATAAACCGGATCTCCATGTCGAAGTCAGTCATCGATATCAGCGTTTCAGCACGCGCCGCGTATATCCAGTTTACATCAGAAAACAGTCCTACGTGCGCAGAACACTGTGGTATGCAATTCACAGACTCACGGCATATCTAGATAATGTAAATAGTACAATTAGGCCGTCATCAGCTGTTCCAGACATCATCTACCAGCATCATGTAAGTGTTACCTCTACCTACCAGATCTTCTTGTGAACCAGTATTTTTCTATGCCATTGTGGCTTAAGTATCAGTCAAGAGATAGGCGATTTAGTTTGTACGGCACAAGTCTAGACGACATGTCATGTAGTAAGAATATATTCAGATCTTTACCAGATATCATGCTTTTCAAATATACTTTTAGTATTTACCTCTAATTAGAGAGCCATCAGTTTTAAGTAAACTACTGTTTGTAGAAAGTGAAACACCAAGAACAAGAGATGTGACCACATTGCACTTTATTCCAAAGATTAGGGACATGACAATACTCGTACATTACTGATTAGAAGAACAGTCCGGTACATGCAGGTTGACGGTTGATCTTCAGTATGGCGTCGCGCCACCACGTGCTGCACTCAGAGCCACTAGACGTCGTGGCATGGAATCATACAGTGCTTGAATACGCTGCTGGGGAATACCGTCCCACGTGGTTTGTAGGCGCGTCCACAAAGCATCAACAGTGGCGGCAGGTGGACCTGAACGAAAAAGTTGGCGACCAACTCTATCCCAGACATGTTCGATGGGCGACATGTCAGGCGAACGGGCAGGCCAGGAAAGCAGAGGTATCCGTCGTTCTGCGAAGACGGCTTGCACATTCCTCACCACATGCGGGCGGGAATTGTGCTGCTGAAATATGTATGGCCAGTGGAACAGCTTGCAAGAGGGGCAGTGCCGCGGGCTGAAAAACTTCCCTGATGTAGCGGTCACTGTTCAGATTGCCCGCAAGACGTAGGAGGCGCGATAGCCTGTTAGAGGCAATTGCGCCCCAAACCATTACACCTGGTGATTGTCCGCTATGCCGCTCAACCATGCAGTCTGCCTGATTGCGTTCTCCGCGGCGGCGTCAAACGCGTATGCGGCCATCACTGTAGGGCTGGTTGAAGCGGGACTCGTCCGAAAACACTACATTTCGCCACTCAGCCTGCCAGTGTCGGCGAGCACGTGCCCATTGTAGTCGGAGGCGTCGGTGGTTCCCAGTCAATGGAAGCCGACGCAGTGGCATGCGTGCTACCAGTCCAGCCCTCAAATGACGGTGCCACATCGTTGACGCAGACATGTCCACCCCCGTTGCAGTGCTCCAACGTTGAGCCAATGTTAAAGACGACGCTGTTTTGTCCGATACGGCCATGCGGAGAGGATGGCAGTCGTCTCGCGCTGTGGTCACATTGCGTCACCCCTGTACCCAGTCGTCGCTGTGCACGGCCCTCCTCTCTCCACTGGATCCACATACGCCTTACTGTTGACACAGCGTGTACGACAGAGGGCACTGGTGGGCCAATGAGCACGCTATCTCTCTGCGATTTCAGTCACTTAGTATGGTACCGCAGGCTACACGACCCCTGTTCTGGGAGTGTCTCCGACCATTTCTTCTGGGTGTTTCACTTTCTACAAACAGTGCTGTATATATCATATGGTGTGCAAAATCACCCCACGCATCCACTGTGTATGTAAAAAGTGGAGTAGTAAGGTTTCATTGGAGAGGGAAGGTTACAGCAAGGGAGAATGCTTATTGTAATTAGTTACAATGGCTACGAAAAGGACGCTGTGTGGAGGGAAACCCCTTTCTGTCGCTCTCCCCTCACTTCGCAAACAAGTGAGCTCCCAACACTACCGATACATGTGTGAATTCTCCACCGTATACCATTTTAATAAGTTAATCAGGAATAATAACACAGCACTCTTGCCAAATGTAGCGAACTATGTTATTATAACATCGTAAAGTCCATTACGAAAGAATACGTATCAAAAGAATGAGGCACGTAATCAGGGGGTGTAAAGGATTTAGGAGATACATTCCTCTCTATAGAAATTTACGAGTTGCTAATATGCTAAGTTATTGGAACATTCGACAATACCTGGACAATATGGAGGTTATACTACTTTATTTCAAGCTGGAGTTTACTACAAGATAGGTCACATGCATTTTCTTCGTAATCCTAATGGATTTCCCGGAAATCATGCTTTGCCGTTTTATTGGAAATGCCTTGTCTGCTAAAAGCTAGAATAATGAGTAAGCAGGCAATCCTATCTAGAAATAGAGCCAACTATATAAGTATTGTACAGTACTTAAACTTTCCTTTGTGTTTCAAAACACAAAAAAGTCATATAGGCTACCTTTCTTCATAAGTGGTATTATGGTAAAGGATCGATAACCCATCGTCTATTAGAGCTACTTAGCAAACCGTTAGGCTCCTATAAGAGGCTTTCTACTGTACATTCAAGACAAGAGATCATTGACTCCATCCATCAGCATGGTGGCTGAGCCAATAACAGTCATACGACTATCTCAATAAATACAATGCTCACCCTATATCCAGAAAGTGTATGTTATTATCAATGATGTCTACCATCCACTATAGTTACATGAACTAAACTTGTCAATAGACCCAAATAGCTAAGGAAATGGATCAATGACTCGTTACCTTTAAGAAGATGACTAAAGCGGCTTCGGTGGCGTAGTTGGTAGCATGCTGAACAGATGTGCCCAAGATAGCGGGTTCAAACCCGGCTGAAATCGTCGGATTTTAAAGAGCGTTAAAATCCTTCAGTATGCCTTCCTTCGGAGGGGAAGTAAAGTCGGCGGTCCCATGTCATAGATTTATGGCATGCAAAAGATCCTTCTACAGACTAAACTTGTGTGAAGCTAAATTTCTAGGTTAGATTTCGTTGGAACGCTCTATCAAAGTTCCAACGTTCACCACTAGGTTTCATTGACATCTGGTAGCGAAAGTTGGAACTACTTGAAATTGAACGGAACTTCTAGCTCACCCTATGGGTGTCCGCTTGAAGCAGCAACAGCCTCTGGCGAGCCAAACATGTCCTCGGACACTCCCGGCACTAAAAGCCATACGATAAATGTATTGTATGTCTACCCCTTATTATTCCCGTTTTCCAACGGGGTCGGGGATGAGATGCGATGGAAGTCTTTGTGACGATGTTTTTACGGCCAGATGCCCTTCCTGACGCCATCCTCATGAAAGGAGTTAATGAGAGATGAAATGAATGATGGTGAACGAAACTGGGCAAGGATGTGGAAGGAAGCGGCCGTGGCCTGTCAGAAGGTACCGTCCCAGTATTTGCCTGGTGTTGAAAATGGGAAACCAAGCCATACGATAAATAAATAAATATATAAGAAGGTAACTTAGTGTTATGTTAAGTTTTTAAAAAGTCATTAATTCAGGGGGTATATTGCGCAATTAACACAAAACCTCGCAGAAGAGGAGTTTAATAAAAGACAACACTAGCAAGAGTTTTATATGTTTGTAATCGTGAATCCCAGTCTTGAAATATGAGTTATTAAAATTGTTAACGCACATTATGTGAGAGCTACAATAGTGAAACATAGGTAGTAGACTGACATGAAAGGCTTCCTTTGCAAAATTCTCAACATCGACTGCATGCAGTGAAGATGGCAGGTGGACATAATATTTAATCTTGACAATAAATTATTCAGGATGGTACAGGGAGATTACATCGAAATTCCGTAAAGGTGGAATTTTAAATAAAATGCATCATCAGCGCCACTCGCAAGAATATTTAATTGAGTTTCTGAGCAAGCGCAAACTTGAAAATATAAATTCACAAAATTGGTAGCGTATAATACCTAAGTATATAGCATTTACAATGACAACACATGCCACGGTGGTAGACTAGTCTCGTACAAGACGATTTCACTCTGTAAGGTGCAAACACAGTGAATTCGCGTATTCAAGATCACTATGCAGATATATGGACCACACAAACAGTTGCGTATTATTTACCTCAGTGCGCTGTCCGTAAATGATATTAATAGTTGACCACCCTAATTGAATGAAATTCTACTTCATAATAAAGAAAACAACCATACTCACGAAGTTAACGGAAAGTAAGCTATGTATTTTTTTACTAAACATCTTGTTTTTGAACCGGATTGTAGTTTGCGTTTGTCCACGTGGGATACATGGCTCGATGCAGAATAACCAGCATTAATGATACTAAGGCAGTCCATGAAAATACGACACGCTCGACA